>OX438897.1:15194179-16444179 GCA_949316265.1 Diarsia mendica
AGCCACTGCGCCAACCGTGCCGTCAAAAATTATTATAAAATAGATTTATAATCAAAATTACATTAGTTATTCGGGGAGTAAATTACTCTAGCTAGAATCATCCTAAGTGCATACTTATTAGTGGTCGTGAGTGTACTCAGACGCCTGCGCACTACTGCCAAGTTTATTGCCATCCGTCTTTTCCTTACGCTGTCTATTCAACGTGAAAGAGTTACAACCCAAGTGTTTTGACGAGATTTATGTTTTCAGTAAATAATTCCACTTTAGCTACGATTTCCACCATTTTCTTGATTTATTTGCTGTTTTGGGTTTTGGATTTCTGAAACATGGCGAAAAGTTGAATGCTTTGAAATGCGACTTCGGTTTACAAACATGGTCATGAAAAAATACTTGAAGGCAGTTTGTCAATTATTTATTTTAATACATTATTGAATTAGAGTTGACTAGCTTAATTCTCGTAATGTAACTAAATCAAGAAATAACATTCATGCAAGGGAAGCTTCAGGTTTGTTCATGAAATAGCCTACAATACTAACCCATGCATGAAATATGGATATCATGGTTTTCAAATGTACCATTGCATTAACTGGCACACCTTCATTTGTGTTCTTTTTATTTCCTGAAGTACTATTGGAAATAATGAAATGTTTATTGAGCAAGCTTTTAATGCACTAGATACAAAAATGAATTTTACGGTGTGTTGAAATAACACAAGTGCAAAAATCTGTAAAATTATAATTTATAAATAGATGCTAGGTGTTACTGAATGACTAACTAAACACATTGGTTCAATCTACATCGCGTCTCTATGTCTTTTCTGTGATTTGTCGAATACTGCACATCTCTACGCTCGCTCGACGCTCCGCTTGTCTTAAAAAAATCACCACTCTTGTGAACATGATTGTACAAACATCAGCATATCAAGTTACCCGAAACTGTCAAATTTTCTCAATCAACCTTAAACCTAAAGCTTTAGAGATAAAGTTGGAAATACTTATATTAAAGAAATATTACAGATATAGTAGCTTGACGTGCGTGCGTCTGCACATAATAATAATTATATTAATGTGTGTTTCAGTCTGCACCTTTTAGACATTGTGTTTTATTATTGTCAATGTCCACCCTACACCCTACTATGTCTTTAACACTACATCAAATTTTAATAGTGACGTTAATTGATACATGCCAACAACCATAAACATATTCATTAACTGCCGTATACTCAGACATATATGATTACTTAAGCCGACCCTTAGTAAAGATTTGGCATATAAAACCTTCACTAAAGTGTCAAAATCTTTACTAAGTTATTGTTACTAACACTATGGATCATGTTGTCTGATAAATAAAGAATTATTATTATTATTTTTATTTATACGTTTGTTTTGCTCGGCTAGACGGCCAGCCGGAAAATACTGATAGTACGGGCCTAAGCCAAGTGATTATCAGTTGGATTAGATGAAGTTCGGCCAGGTGCAGAGAATTGTATTGAAGATGGTAGAGTATTTGAGTGATGAAGATTTTCTGATTCACATTGCAGGAACTTTCTCACGAGTCTGCATGTGTTTAATACCACTGCTTTTTGTAGCAGATGGAAGGTATTTGGAGGTAAACTGAGAGTATTAAGGGATTGGTGAAGTTGTTTGGGTATGACGCCTGTTGACGACAGAACTATTGGTACTATTGTGACTTTTTGGAGATGCCAATTTCGGGTAATTTCGTCTTTAAGTTCGATGTATTTAGACAGCTTTTCTGCTATTGTTGTCTGTAAATTATGTGTATTTGGTACAGCAATGTCGATTAAATATGCAGTTTTATTTACCTTGTTTACAAGTGTTATATCTGGTCTATTGAAGTGAACTGTTCTGTCGGTAAAAATACCACGATCAAAATATAGTTGAGTTGACAGATTTTCTAATGTGGGCTCTGGATTGTACTTGTAATACGGCACAACGGAATCTATGAGTTTATACTGGTGCGCTAATTTTTGGTGTATGACGTTGGCTACTTGATCGTGTCTGTGTTTATAATCTGTTTGTGCTATTGCCTTGCACGCGCCTGTGATGTGCTGAATTGTTTCAGGAGAACTATTGCATCGTCTGCAGGTGTCATTATTTAAATTCTTAATAATATATTTTCTGTAATTTTTTGTTTCAATTACTTGATCTTGAATAGCAAGCATGAACCCTTCCGTCTCTGGAAAGAGTTCGCCTCGATTTAACCACGCGTTCGACGCTTCTTTGTCGACATTTGTGTGGCATAAGTCTTGGCGGTGTCTTCCGTGTAGCGACTTCTGGGTCCATTCTAGGAGCTTAGTTCTATCGTCGATAATTTTTTCATTTCTCTGCTCAGACTTGTCTTTTAAATTCAGGGGTGTCAAATGTTTGTCGTTTTGGCTAACTACGTTGTGGAGAACAGAAGTTTCACTTTTTGAGAAAAAGAATTGTCGAAGTGATTTTATCTGTCTGTTGTGTAGGTTAGGAATATCAATTAGACCTCTGCCTCCCTCTTTCCGCGGTAGTGTTAGTCTCTGCATGCAGGATCGTGGATGGTGTTTGCGAAATTTGGTCATAGTGGTGTTAATTTTTCGTTGCAGGTTTTTGAGGTCGGTTTTGGTCCAGTTGATTATACCAAAAGAATATGTAAGTACCGGTATAGCGAAGGTGTTTATCGCTTTAATTGTATTTCGGGAATATAACTGTGTTTTTAAAATTGTGTTAAGTCTGTGTTGAAATTGTTGTGTTAATTTTTGTTTAGTTTCTTTATAGTGAATCTGTCGTGATTGTGTGTATCCTAGGTATTTATAACTATCGTGTTCATCTAATGGTTGTATCTGTTCTCCAGTTCCTAACGTATATTGGTGTTGGTAATTATGCCCTGCTCTAATTGAATTTATTTTACATTTGTCTATGCCGAATTCCATTTTTATATCATTTGAAAACTGTTCTGTCAAGTTGGCTAATTCGTGAAGTTCAACCTCATTTTTTGCATAAAGCTTAATGTCATCCATATACAACAGATGATTTAAATCGATTTTTTGTTCTTGTCCATCGGTGGGTGTATCTTTTAATGGAAATCCTAACGTTGAGGCGTTTAATATATTAGATAGGGGGTTTAGGGCAAGACAAAACCACAAAGGGCTGAGTGCATCTCCCTGGAAGATGCCTCTCTGAATTTTTATTGAAGTAGTATCTATTGTTTCAGTGGAGGAACTAAGTCTAAGTTTAGTAGTCCAGGTGGTCATCATAGTCTTCAGGAATGTTACTATTGTCGGGTGTATTTTATATATTTCTAAAGTTTTTACGAGCCACGAATGGGGAACAGAGTCGTAGGCTTTTTTGTAATCGATGTACATACTAAACAAATCGGTTTTGGTTTTTTGGACTTTTTTAAGAATAACTGAGTCAATGATTAACTGTTCTTTACAGCCTTGACTGAACTTTCGGCACCCCTTCTGTTGTTCAGCTAAAATGTTATTAGTGTCAATGTGTTGATAGATTAGTTCAGATATGCACGATGTAATAATTTTGTATAAGGTCTGCAAACATGTTATAGGTCTATATTTTGCTGGGTTAGTGAGATCGTTACAGTCTTTAGAAATCATAAAAGTAGTACCTGATGTTATGTAGGGTGGAATTGATTCAGGATTCTGGATGAATAAATGTATGTGATTATATAATAAGCTATGAACTGATGTAAATTTTTTGTACCAATAACTATGAATATGATCTGAACCAGGTGTCTTCCAGTTATGTAACCTAGAAAGTACCCTGTGGAAAATTTCTGGGGAAATACTGTCAAATGGCATTGCTTGAATATTTGTATCGCCATTTGTCAGTTCTTTTTGTATCCAGTCGGCTCGGGTGTTATGTTCGATTGGCTGTTCCCAAATCCCTGCCCAGAAGTTTTGTAACGCCTCTGGGTCAGGGAGGTTATTATCATCATTCTGGTTGTTATCCTGAACGTTAGATGTTGTCTGTCGAATATTGCGGTAAAAAAGTTTTTCATTGTGGGAGAAATGCGTGTTTTGCAGTTTTCTTTGTGTACATGCTCTGTATCTTTGTAGGCGCCCTGCGACGACTGAAAGTTTTTGTTTAAGTGTGTCTAATGTGTGTGTTGGTTTTGTGTTTGGTTTTTCATGAACGGTATGAATTTTATATTGTTCTACTATCTTATCAACGTGTTTCATTATTTTTCTACTTCTGTTACCATTGATGTATTGTGTCATTCTAGATATTTTTGATCGTAGATCATTTAATTTACGTTCTAGCCGTTTCTCCCAGTTGGGTTTGTGTTGTTTTTTTGCCCTTTGGGTGGCTACTCTTGGTTGAAGTGTTATTTTTGCTCCATTAACTTTGGCTGCGGTCCATGCTGCACAATATATAGTAGTCTGTAATGTATGGAAATCGGTATCTTTGTTAACGTATTCAGGGAGAACTATTTTGTCTAAGTAGTTAACTATTCGGGCAAGTTTTTTAGAAGGTTTTTGTTTAGGAATAAAATTTCTATTTGTAGGGTTTATTTCTATAAAATACTGGAATGCTTGTTGGAAAGTCTCATCTATTAGAGGGTCTCTATCTAGGTCCTCTTGTTGATTAGGTTCCATTTCTTCTACAATGTCAACTTCAATCTGATTTAAAGTAATTGAAGGTTCATGTATGGGGTTTTCGTTAGTGATGGTTATAAATTGAATGTCAGGGTTATTGTTGCAGTTACGGTCAACTGTTGGTATTTGGCTAGTAGTCCTGGTGATGCTTGTGTTATCTAGTTGTAATTCTTGAGAAACTTCTAGTTTTAATGAATTTAATCTGTCACTACTGATATATTTATTATTTAAAATTGCTCTCCTCTGGTCAGCTATTCGCTGTTCGCTTAAATGAGAAAGTGCAGGAAAATTGTTGATAAAATCTTCATACATGCGCCTTCTGTATACTGTTTCATTTCTACCTAAATCTGTTACCCGATAATAGGACCGCATTATACCTTCATTTTGTTCGCAGGTCCATCTCATTCGAGTCTGTGTATTGTTTGTTTCTAGGGATGTAGTTTGCATTTGGGTAGATTGTGTGGGTGTAGGTGTGGGGCGTGCAAGGTCAATAGAGCTTTGTATGTGTTGGGTGGAATGATTTAATTGTAATTGATCTAACTCTTCTTTAACCTGGTTTCTTATCTCCTGTATTGTATTTTGTGGAAGTAATTTATTGTTTATGATGGCTCTACGTTGATCTCCGATTCTCTGTCGGCTGACCTGCATGTCTGGGAATTTTTCAGTAAATTTTAGATGAAGTGGTTCGAGGTAGGCTCTTTTGTCTGTATCTAATAAAGTTAATTGTAAGTAAGTGCGCAGAATGAACATATTCATTTCAGGTGTCCATCGCCTGCGCTTACTTGGAGCGCTTGTAGCGGGTGCAAGCTCACTGTCAAGGATGACATCTCGCACAACACTATCAAGCGTGCTGGTGGTGGACAAGCTATCTTTACTTCTTGTCATGTAGGAGGGGCGAGTCGAAGGGATGGATGAAAATAAAGAAATAGTATCATCGCCCGTGGAATCGGCTGTAGCTTCTACGTTGTGAGCCCGCCTGTTCAGCTCACTACGACCAGCTGTAACAATTTTATCGGTAGGAGCCCGCTTGCTCAACTCCTCACCGCCGACGGTTCGCATGCTGTGGCACCCAGCATCGGCTCCAGATGCGCCCCGGCGCTCCCCGGGAAGCGACCGTAAATTATATCTTCTATTACTGTTCATCTCCATAAAGGGTTACCCTGCCTTGTTAGCCGCGTAAGTTTTTTGTACAGTTGTACAGTACGCGTGTCCGCCCCCCACGTGAGCATAGGTGTTCAGCTCGGACGTAAGGTTGGATTTTAGGGGGCTTATTATTATTATTATTAAGTGATGGCTTAAGTAATCAATTAATCATTTAACGTCTCTGAGTTTGGCAGTTAGTAGGTACTTTAAATAATAATTACTCATTTATCTTGCGATATTATGAAGAACCAGTTTTCTGTTACGTTACGTGAGCTGAGGTCTCGTGCTTATATAAGTTTAATTTTCTTCTCAGCGTAGCTATTATTTGCCTCCTGGAATTTTAAGGAATCTACGGAAACTTTTTAACCAATCTGTTTTACTCTGAAAACAATTTTAAACTCTGTTTTCGGAGTAAATGAAACGTAAATAGCGGCCACTTTTAGGAATCTCACATTTTTTGGTTGGTAAACAATTTAATGTAGCTTTATTGAAAGTTTAATTTCTGGATTAATTTGATAAGTTGAAGCTGAAGTAGGTTCTTTAGGGAACTTATCAAATTATTCCGGAATTACTTCGAATACTTGCTACTATACACATTTTAATAACAGCAACATTAAGTTCAAAAAAGCAAAATTAAAAATTTTGAAAAAACCCACGACTGTTAAAAATTAATTGAAAAAAGGATAAAATAACATAAAACACCCACCTTAAAAAAACCCAAGAATGTCCGTCGGGGGCTGCCATTAAATGAACTAGTTTTGCAATATTCAGCACCCGACGGACATTCTTGGTGGGTGTTTTATGTTATTTTATCCTTTTTTCAATTAATTTTTAACAGTCGTGGGTTTTTTCAAAATTTTTAATTTTGCTTTTTATTTTAAACTTTTTACTTTTTTTTTTATCTAAAAACATGCACCAATCAAACCCGAACCCATAACTGAAAACTGCATCAAAATCGGACTTGCAGTTTTGGAGAAAAATGGCAACATGTGTTTGCACAAACACACAAACAAACAAACAAACAACCTCTCACCCCAAACGCATATACCGTCTCCGTTCCGTCGTGGGTAAAAAGCCGCGTGTCAGTGGTAATATTTTGGTTTAGTTGCCTCCGTTCTTGTTTCCTCTTGATAAAATTGCGTTTTTATTTAATAACTTTCGCGGGAACAAAAACGGAAGTTAGCACGAACCGAATAATAAGATAATATTGAATTGTGGATCGAAACCTTAATATATCTTCTATGTCGGGTCACGTTTCTAGGATGAAGCCAGACATATAGGCGAAGATAGTCACACAGTGGGTGCTTGAAAACGGCCGGCGTAACCGAGGCAGGTCCAAAAAACAGACTAGACGGAGAGGGCAAACATATTTGGAAAGCCTTTGGGGAGGCCTTTGCTCAGCAGTGGCACAGCGAACAAAAGACTCTAATTTCGTATGATTTATCAACACCATAATATCTCCCTAGGTCCGTGGTGGAAGCGACGGACGTGCAACTGAACATGCGCGTGGGCATCCATACAGGTCGGGTGTTGTGCGGCGTGCTGGGCCTGCGCAAGTGGCAGTACGACGTCTGGTCCAATGACGTCACGCTCGCTAACAACATGGAGGCTGGCGGGGAACCAGGGTAAGTGCAGACAGTGGCAGTAGGTGAGGACGCGAAGGCACACAGTAACATGACAAAAAATAAATAAACATACAACACAACAAAAATTTAAAAATAAATCAGGACGGAATAGCAAAAAAAAAGTTAACAGCTTGCACGTCAAACTTTGTGATGAACGAAGACGATTTGTCAGGTAATTCACAACCCGCACTGGGCCCACTTGGTGGATTATTGCCTGCTTCCTTTCCCAGAAAGGTAGCAGGTTTCCTAGAAGTGTGAACGTTATAGGTTCATTATGCTGCTCAGGGATGATGTGTCAAACTCGATTCAGTCATACGAGGCTACGCGAAATCATTGATGCAACCTGCGTGCTTCCGTATGACTCAATGCACTTGGTCATATTTGACTCATCCGTCAACCCTATATGACACCATTTTAGCTTACATAACTTACATATAAGAAATCAATCATATGATCCCAGAAAACATAAAACAGATATTTGTAGAACATAATATTGTACAATATGCCGATGTCGATCTCCTTTCAGTCGTGTGCACATAACACAAGCGACGCTCGAGTGCCTCGGCGGCGCGTACGAGGTGGAGCCGGGTCACGGCGGCAGTCGCAACGCGTACCTCCGGGACCACTCCGTGCAGACTTACTTCATCATCCCGCCGCCAAGACGGAGAAAAGTACGTCTAAAAGCCCATATAAAAGTAATCCGCGTGTTCCTCGACAAGCTTCCCGGACACCCACGGGAATTCTGCCATTTATTTGATTAATTTTTTACGAGATTAGTTTTACCCAACTCGCTAAATGAGATTTGTTGAGAATTGTATAGCAGGGAATTAGGGATTGGCTTTTAATTGTAGTGCTGTACTTTAGAAAGAAAACTACGTAGTAAAATGCGTCCTTTTAGTACACTAAATTATGACCCTTTTAGGCGTTTATTGCATTACTTTTGTGGCTGTTACATTTGCTGTATTCTTTTTCTACATGTTTTTATTTGAAGAACTATTCATTCAAGTTCAATGTTTGCAGATGTGCCTATCAGCCGGCGTGGGCCTCGGCTCAGCGTCTCGCCGGAAACTGTCGTTCAAGAACGTTTCCAACGTGGTGGTGCAGCTGCTGCACTCCATCAAGTTCAACGTGGATGTGCCATTCTCCAACATGGCCGCCTCCCCTCAGGAGCTCAAGGCCAATGCCGCTAGGAAGGTACAACACGTATGTCAAACTCGAGACTGAACACAAACATACGGAACAGTTCCTCTCGAATAACTAGCGACGAAAATCGTTTGCGCCCTGAACAAGCGGTGGATATCACTGCGAGGCACCAAGGGCGGCACCGGTTTCCACATTTACCCACATCGAGAGGAACTTTTCCACAAGTTTACTTGTTTTAAAATGTTCAAAATCTTACTGTTTGCACTTTTAACTATTTTGCGAAATTTTTGCACCAAATGGACATGACTAAATAATACGAGTTCATGTCCACGGCTTTGTCTCGCTCTTCAGAATGTTTGTCTCGAGTGATATATTTTCTCGTATCGGTGATCTGCTCTCGACTTTTAAAGGTAAGTTCTCTTTTCTTTCATTTTATTTGATACTGTTTTATATTTTTCTGAAACTCTGAATGTGAGATTTTTATAAATGTTGTCATTGAGATTTCCGCCAACCTTTCAGTTGATATTATGTGGTTAGAAATGTAAATAAAGACTAACCACTGTGAACTGAGAGTTACCTATTTGAGGCATTTTTGAGAAGAGAGGGACGACAGCGATTTGAATTTGGAATTTAGAAACATTAAAGTTATATCCGCTGTAATCGGTGTGGTCCCTCTCTATGTGCGTGTAGTTCATTGATATCAGTGGGCCTGTCGCTTCTGGTACGTCCGGACTGGCTGAGCTTGGTACTAGCGCGCGGTTGTGGCAGGTGCTGGACCTGCGGCGCGCGCTGCACGCGGAGCCCGGCTCGGCGGAGGCGCTGCGGCTGGCGGCGCTGCGGCCCGACACCGTGAGCGACGTGCCCCCCGCGCCCCCCGTGCCCCCCGGGCCCCCCGCCACCGCCCCGCACCACCACACCTTCGACGCCGTCATGCAGCACCACGCCCTTCGCACGCACGCCCAAGACGACACCTCCGCACATGTTAATATTATGCATACGCATTTACGCAATTACCAGCACCTTTTGTTTGACCTGTGCTACTTTATACGACTATAATGGGAACTTTGCATCGATTTACGCGATCGTTTGAACTAATCTGGCACAGATGAACATGCATAGTGCGTATACGTAGTAAGCGAGCGCCCGCCGCGGCATGCTTAGAGAAGTAGAGGCCCGTATCATGTTGCGGCGAGCGTTCGTTACACACACACGCACTCTAGGGATGATCTAGTATAATATGGTTCTCTTAGGTCTAGTTTAGGAGAACACAACGAGTCCATATTGCTATTTCTCCCGTGGTTATGAGATTTTACGCTTCAGAGACGATAATGATACGCGAGACGCATCGATGTCGCAATGGCGATGCGTTTCGTAAACTGTGTGTCGAATGATAACCTCGCTTAATGGTTTCCTAGTAGTTAGTTTGGTTTGAGTGGTGGTTTTCGAACTAAATCTATGCTGCTTTTATTACATATTAAGGTGTGCACTGAAGCTTTTCACGAGTTTTACAGAAATAATTTTGCGAGGAACTTCAAGAATGTTTTAAGATGCTTCGCACCACATTTGCGATTTTCGTTTTCTGCCAAACTTCATTTATTATATTTATACGACACAACACACGAACACAGTAATTAATTAGTCCCCAACACAATAAGACACCGCAATATAGAATCTTACACATTTACGTACCCCTACGCACAAAAATGTAAATTCCAAGTTTCCAAATTGTTTTCCAAATGTGCATTTAGTTGCTGGTCTGTTCAAGCCTTCACTCATTGTTAAACTTTAAAGTCAAGATATAAATTGAAGTAAATCAATACGATTATTTATTTAACTTTAAGATCCATTCGGTATTCTCCATATCTTTGACTTTTCTTCAAAAATATTTCCAATAGTCATTCAAACTTTTTGCACCGCCACCGAAAGACTGAAATACACCAGCGACTAACATGAGGCGTCTGCTCATTATTTTCAGATATTCCGACCCTGGACATTTGTATTACAACAAATACCCGCTGAAACAGTAAGCGCAGACAAAATGTTGTTCATGTGTATTATTGTTTTCCACCATTTACCGGGCGACACATTAAACTCCCTTACTTGACTGTAGGTTCGCAATTCGCATTCTCCAAAGCAATAAGTGTGGGTCGCACCTGCCGCGACTCGTTCGTATTCTGTTTCTATTCACTGAATCACACGGAAAGGGGACGACTAATATCGGCGTGAGCACACAGACCACTCACTATCACTGTTTCTTACTTCGGATTTGTCAACTGTTTATATATTTGAGATTGTTTTATAGAATGTTCGATAATAAAGCCGGATGCACCGAACTGTGTTTCACTCGCTACCCCGACTCTCACCTCAGCACTAGAGCATGGCATGCGCCCCGACTGTGCCTGTGGACTAACTGCATGCCTCACCCGCCCTCTACATTGTTTCAACACGTTTTATTTTGTGCTTGATTATTTCCACTGCTTTCTTCTATCGTCTTTTTCTCTCTCACTTAATTTTCTTTTATGGAATAATCAAACACGAAATTAGTTGTAAGTCTCAATTACTAGTCGATCTGTCTCTAAGTAAATTCAATCTGATTTCCTTTATAAAGTTACATTTCAATATCTTCAATCTGAAAGTATATGTTGTCTGTATTATGTTTGTACTTCATTTCATTACTATTCTAATAACGTGATGCTGCTTTGGATTCCGGATCTTTTGTATTCTAAGGTCAGTTCTAAATTCCAAATTGTGAAGCATGGAGTCGGCATGGCCCTCATGTGTACCCTGACCTCGGCGATACCCTTGTCTCACTGTACCTTAACGTTACCTTAACCTGATCGATGTGTGACCAGATAGATGTTCCATTATGATCGTTGTATAAATCGGTGGTTAGAAAATTCTAGTTTTTTTCTTCTTAAAGTCAGTATTATTGATGTTGAACCTGGGTTTTCCGCAGAATAAAGTGACGGAGAAGTTTAAGCGTCCGTTGAAAAAGCGCCACTCGTCTGTGTACCACCAGCCCACGAACCGCGTGAACAAGTACCTGGCGCAGGCCATCGACGCGCGCTCCGTGCACCGCGAGAAGGCCACGCACGTACACCTGCTCACGCTCTGCTTCAAGGATGCTGATAAGGAAGCTCAGGTGATCTTCTTACACTTCCGTTTGTACTGTGGTTAGGTGTGTGATATTGATTGCATTTATCATAGAAGTAAAGAATCAGTCATTGCGGTCTTGCTGCATTAGGCCATTGAAAGATTTTCAGTAAAGTGTCCGGTTTGGCTGAATCTTTGTTTATTTTTTTTAGATATTACGATTTTATGATTACCAGTTAATTTTTAACATAAAATAGAATAAAGTATCTAGTGCGTATTCGGACATTAAAATTGGCTCTTCATGTCATAAAAATTTGCACGGGATATTATTATTTACCATGTTGACTATTTGTTTTGAATTCCCGGTAAATAGCCCGTTCTCAGAGCTGATGATAATTTTACCGACCATGTCAGATATAAAAACTTATAATGTATTTAAACTTAAAACTTCCATTTCTCCCATTCCAGTACCGGGCCTCAACAGACGGCGGATGGGCAGGCTCTCTGTCCGCAGCCCTATGTGCCTTAGTAGCCGCAGGAGCCCTACAAGCGTCCATACTCCCCCAGACCTACATACTCCTCATACTATTCGTGACGGCCTTCGCGTGGTCTGCTGCAGTACTGGCCCTGACTTTGGCAGCCAGGTTGAGGTTGATACCCTGTGATGTGTCCAGGCCTTTCACCCTGAGGAACGCTATTACTACGTTTACTATTGTGCTGGGATATGCTGTGGGGCAGGTTAATGTGGTAAGTGATCCTATAACGATTTTTGAAAATGGTTTATATTGTAGGTATTGTTGTCAAATATCTAATTTGTGGTAATATTCTGAAGTGCGTAAGATCTAGGGTTCGATTCTCAAGTTGGGTAGTTTTCCATCATGAATTTCTCCCGGAACCAACGATGGCAATAGGGTCGGCGGCACCATAAGGGACTTTACCATCACTGGCGAAATTTGGGTTACACTACACCTCTGCTTCTGCCTTCGGGGATTACAGGCGTGATGATATGTTGTAAAAGTCTTAATTTGCACTGAGCGTTTGTCCAGTAAAGGCATGGAGGTTGCGTGTGTGAAGCATAGCTTTACTAACGGTCGCTATGGTCTTCACTAATGCTATAGGCCAAGCTAAGGCAACTACTCAGCTTGACTCTTTATGGTTGCCAAAATTGCAAACACGTTAGTTTTAGAACTAAAAATAATATTTTCAGCTTGAAACACCATGTTCTTTTCTCTCATCTTCCAGGTAACATGCGAGCACATAGAGCTCTGCCGAAACCTAACTGGCAACACGACAAACGACGGCGAAGTCCTATCAATGCGAGGCGACGTTGCCGCTCAGCTCTGGTCGAGCCGGACGGAACACCTCGCCTGCCCAGTACCGCTGTACATCACCCTCGGTTGCTGCCTCAGTATGCTGGTGGTTGCTGTCTTCCTGAGGCTGCCTATACTTGTGAAGGGGATACTGTTGACGGTGATGACGGCTGGGTATATGGGCGTTATACTGGGATTCCATAAGGCGCTGTTTGATTGTTATGATCTGATGATTGAGTGAGTATAGTCTTTATATTACTGGCTGGGTCATTCTGGTAGATAGATGCGTCCTTTTATTCCTTGCACTTATTTACTTTAAAGCAAAATATATTAAATTAGATATTTATAAACGCTGATGAGCGGCGGTGGCCCAGTGGTGTCGGCCCGACTCACGAACAGTAGGTCGTGGGTTCGAACTCAGACAGGCGCATTACTTTGTATAATAATTATTTCATCACCGCTGCTCTCAAAACGTTGAAGGAAAACATTGTAAGGAAACCGGCTTGTCTTAGAACCAAAAAATTCGAAGACATGTGACATCTACCAATCCGCACTGGGCCCACGTGGTGGATTATAGCCCATCCCTCTCCTAGAGAGGAGGCCTGAGTCCCTGCAGTGGGAACATTGTAGGCTGATGATGATGAAACGCTGATTAATGTAAAGTGTGTAAGGTCGGCGCAGCATGTCATCTTTTTCCATACTTTTCCATTACTCGTCATCTAATCCATCGTTTCTTTCATCTACTTCTATACCATCCCATATACATTAATATTCAAAACTGCTCACGACATTTTACTCGTTGCTCCGCATCACAAGCCCATACCACGAATGAGCTTATCCAAGACGCCTATTAACTCGCGACTTTAATAGAATGAGTTTTCGATTACGTACCTATAACATCTCAGAAAACAGTTATAAATTCATAATAGCAATATCTTTAGACTTTCGGTTTGAAGCCGTACAGTAATGGCCTTTTTCAAAAAAATACCTCTTTCTAAAACAACAAATAACCTGTAATATCACAAGAGACATTGTAAACAACCTTCCAGATGAGAAAAGCTGCTTAACGAATTAGTTTGCTACCCATATTATGAAAGTACTTACTAATAACAGTAGAAAACCTTCAGTCACAAAGAGGATTAGAACTACTGCTGAAACATGAGCTGTCTAATCCTGGGAGTATTAGATAGGTTTCTACCTGAGTCACGGTGCTATGACATCATGTCTGCAAAACTACATTTATGTTCAATTCCTATACAAAATCCAATTTGTATTTTTAGCGAATTTTATGAACTAGAACTAAAGTTGTTCATTTTCCCGTCGGGGCTGCGGGTTGTTCGAAAGAGATACCGCGGCCTCGGCACAAAAGGCTAAGAAGGAACATGGGTGGTTTTTAGTCAGTAGAAGTCTGACACTCCCTTTATCTCAGCCCACAGCGGGAGGAGTTATTTATTTTATTTATTTAAAAACAAAAAAAAAAACTTCGTCTGGCTTATGCTCTTTAATGATTAGAATCCTAATTTATATTAACAAAACGCTATTTTAACAAAAGTTCCTGTTTCTGGGAGATCGAAGTGACAGGCTTAAATTCTGTCCACATTAAACACCCGATTCTTCGCCTAATTGTTATTTTATCATAAGACTAGCTTTTGCCAGCGGCTTCGCCAGCGTGAAAATGACGATTTTCCATACAAACTTTATCCCCTATTTAACTCCCTTTTTTTTTGGTGGGTGGAAAATCATCGAATAACCCCCCCCCCGCTCTTGGGCAGAGCGAAGGGGAGTGTCAGACTTCTACTGACTAAAAACCAAACCCATGTTCCTTCTTCGCCCTTGTGTCGGAGCCGCGTTAACCTTTCGACAAACCACAGCCCCGACGGGCTATTTAACTCCCTTACGGGTTGAATTTCGAAAAATCCTTCCTTATTCCTTGTCTACATTATAAAGGAAACCTCTGTGCAAAATTTCAGCTTTCTAGGTCCAAGGGTTTGGGCTGGGCGTTGATGAGTCAGTCAGTCAGGACTTCTCTTTTTATTTATATAGATTGAGACCCATTTTTTTTGTTTTTCACCGAAAACCTTCAACTTACTCCTTCCAGTTCAGGCTCAATCGGCTCAGCGTACGTGGCAAGCGCATGGACGGTAGCCCTAGCGCTGGCAGTGTTACTGCACGCGAGGCAGACGGAATGGACGGCGCGGCTCGACTTCTTGTGGCAGGCGCAGGCTAGAGATGAGAAGAGGGATATGGATGCTTTGCAGGTCAGAAACCGTTAATCGTTATTTTGTAAGATATACGCTTCACAGATTTTTGTGCAATCGAATTGCTAATTTTGCTGCCCTGTTTTTAATCTACAACAATCAACTACAATTGAACGAATATAATTAATATCCAATGGGGTTGTTTTCTGGACGCTTCACCGCGAGAAAGCGCTTTCTGTTTGTCACTTGTCAAAGTCATCTTGTATGAAAAATGACAAATCTATACTTCTATACTATATAATAATATACTACTAGCTGATGCCCGCGGCTTCACCCGCGTGGATGTCGTTCAAATTATATACTAAAACCTTCCTCTTGAATCACGCTATCTATTAAAAAAAACCGCATTAAAATCCGTTGCGTAGTTTTAAAGATTTAAGCATACACAACAAACAGACAAAAAAGCGACTTTGTTTTATACTATGTAAGGATATACTATAATATTATAAAGGATAAAGTTTGTGTGTTTGTATATTTGTTAAATTGTAAAGGGTAATCTCGGGATCTACTGAACCGATTTTAAAAATTCTTTCACCAATAGAAAGCCACATTATTGCTGAGTGTCATAGGCTACTTTTTATCTCTGTATTCCCACGGGAAAGTCAGCAATAAGACAAGACACTCAGCGCCATCTCGCGGCAAGACTCAGCAATAAACTCCATTGCAACTAATTTGTCAGTTTTCTTTCCCATTGATGGTATGGCAGGCAGAAATGTGAAAATGTCTAGATTTTGCAGATGCAACACTTAAAGGCTCACTCCCATCATGTTTCTAACTGCCATGAAAGAAGATAAAGAATTGATTCTATACGTGGGACTAAAATTTTCAGGGGTTTTATCTGATGATTTTAAGGAATAAACGATTAATTTCAGGCATCAAACAGAAGAATCCTCTTCAACCTGCTCCCAGCGCACGTGGCAACGCATTTCTTGGACAACCAGTTTAGAACGAACATGGTAACTATTGATAACGCTAAATAATGCTTACGTGCCTATTCACACCTACATCAAGAAATCAATAAAATTGTTTATTTACTGCTGATGGCTTAAGGACATGCTTTCGGGCATAAACAGGAAAATATTAGCGATTTCATTGGGTCAATTACTAATTTGTTAGTATCGTTTATTTTGAATTTGTGTACCTTTAGGGAACTATACCTACTCAAGAACTTTCATTACACAACTCTTTCTTTGGATGTCATATCATCAAATGCGCCACACAGAGCGCGAGGGGCCGCTCTGGGTGAAGCGGGAGGGAGTAACAGACTTGTACTGACTTTATAGAGCCACTGTTCGCTTTATCACAGAAAGAACGCATGGTAATCGTGAAAACAATGCATTAAATAAGTAACTTACCGAGCAAACACTCCTCTTAAAACAATGCATTAAATAAGTTACTCACCGAGCAAACACTCCTCTTAAAATACATTCAATCTCTTATATTATTTTTTTCGTTTCTGTGTTCATTCACAATTACAACGCATACAATGTGTCGCACAAAACACGTATGGGGTTTAATGACTGATTCTTTCAACCTTCAGAATAATCTAATGGGAATAAGCAGATAATTCTGTTTTTATTCACATTTACCTGTTGACTGCTCAACGTAAGACTCATCAACCGCGAGTTAGTTATTGTTTTTAACTGGAATTTACGAACTCAAAACCCATTACACTTTTGAAACAGATAGCACATAATAGCTATTACCTACTTATTACGCAAGTTAATGAATTAACAAACAGACAACAAGAAAGAAAAACAAACATTACACCAATTTTCTTGTAAACATAAATAACAAAAATATATTTGGGTTTCTTTGGTATTCTTATATTTTGTGGAAGAATTCGAAAGATCTTACGCCCGAATCTATAGCCAAGTTAATTAAAGTAATTACTTGAGTTTAAGTAATAAAATAATAACCAAAGTAAGAATCTTCGAAGAAAGCAAAGCTATGAAATCTAACTTTTCGACATTTCTACACATAATTCCGTCAAAATTTTTTACTCATACAATTATTTAGACATGCTCATAGATACGGGTGTTGGTCGTAGACCGGAGTCAAAACATCTGATTCAAATGATTATTTAGTACTATGGCTGTAAAAAAATTGTAAGACTCCATCAAAGTACCAAGCAAGTCTAGTTAACTCCCCTCCCCACTTGTATCTGTCACGGAGGTGCGTGTGTCACACGCTACGTCCCGCTAAACGCTCGTGCGTGCGCAGGACCTGTACCACCAGTCGTACCAGCGTGTGGGAGTGGTGTTCGGCTCCATCACCAACTACCACGAGTTCTACATGGAGCTGGATGGGAACAACCAGGGGATGGAGTGTCTGCGGCTGCTCAACGAGATCATTGCGGATTTTGATGAGGTGACTATAATTTTCTATCAGTTTTTCCAGAAGTTTTCGTCAAGAAAATCGTTGCTATTTACATCGTCCAGGGATTTGAAGAGAACTCTTCCTCAACCACGTAATGAGGTGCTACGGATTTTTTTTTGGCGTTCAGTGAAAATGAAGATAAAGGAAAATCGTCCCACTGGACACACGGTCTAGGAAGAAAAATGTAGTATCCGATGGTATAGTAGGGAAAGGGATACTGACTTCTCAAATTGGTATCATCAGTAAAGACTTGGCAACCCGAATTACTTCCTATTGGATATTGTATCTTACGTATTGGCCCCACGGACAAGTATAGAATCCGATTGGAAGGTCGGGATGTTTCTACTTTTTGGGAAATACAATATAGTCCTGCAGGCATACAAAACATTTGGGTAGGAATATAATGTTTTCCGATTTTCAATTGCTTCTAAGTGCTAGCAATGCACAAAGAAGAAATTTTCATTGGCAACCAATTTAATTATTCCGAAAAAAATAAACAATTTTAAGTAACATTCTGTTTTATTTTAGCTTCTGGGCGATGATCGTTTCGGTGCAATAGACAAGATCAAGACTGTAGGCTCGACATACATGGCCGCCGTAGGTTTGATTCCCGACCGGAAGATGACTGATGAAACCAGCACTCGCAAACATATGGCGACGCTGGTCGAGTTCGTGTTCGCTATGAGAGACAAACTCAAGGATATCAACGATAACTCCTACAATAACTTCATGTTGCGAGTCGGTAAGTAATGTATACTAATTTAGGTCTTATTTGCATCTGAATAGAGATCCTTATACTTCACCCGCTCATCACTTTTTTTGGCATCAAAAGCGTAAATTCAAACGAAAATATGTCGTTTTCCACAGGTATCTAACACTGAACACTAACTTAGTTCATTTGAATAAAAGTCCTTTTGCATGACACGCTCATCACATAACTAATTTTAGAACCAAAAGCGTAAATTCAAACAAAAATATGTGACTTTTCACAGGTATCAATGTCGGTCCAGTAGTAGCCGGTGTCATAGGTGCGCGGAAACCACAATACGATATCTGGGGTAACACAGTCAATGTAGCTTCTCGCATGGATTCCACTGGTCTGCCCAATCACACACAAGTCACTGAAGAGGTGTATCAAGTACTGAAGGACATGGCTTATCAGTTCGTGTGTAGAGGCAAGGTCAAAGTAAAGGGTAAGGGGGAGATGACCACATACTTCCTCACAGATAGAGCACCTGCCAATGGAACCACGCAGAGTTCTTCCAACGGACCGACGCCCCTTCCTCCCACGGCATACGGTGGAGTGGCCACACCTCTCGCTATGCTGCAGAACTCTGCGAGAAGAGCGGCAGCACAACCTTCAAGACTGCCACCTTTGAGGGAGGCGTCGGTAGCTGGGGAAAATGAGCCTCTCTTACCTTCTAACGGGCATCAGAGTAATGGGAACAACGGCAAAGGCAGTAAGGGTCGGAGGAACAAGGACAGCTCGGACAGTCCCCCCCCTCCCCCACCGCACGGCACACACGGTGCGCTGCACGGCTCTGCGGCCAGCAACCCACGCTGGCCGCCCCCCCGCGCACTGGTCGCCCCATGGCCGCGACCACAGGAGACCCGCCCCGTCGCACAACACAAACGTCGCGCACCACCGCGCCTGCCCCGCCCGCGCTCATCCGAAAGTCTCCCACTGGCACGTTCCCCACGTGTACACTCATCCGCTGACGAGCTCAGCTCCCTCACCCGCTCGCCCAGCCTCAGCTCGTCCGACGAGAGCTACTCGCGCACCACTGACGCCTCCCCCTCCCCCCCGCGACCCTCCCAGTGGATCCCACCATCCCGACCGCAACGCGCCAACCCAAGCCCAGCCTACGACTACCCGCCCATTCGACCCGGCAAACCCAGCGCGGATCAAATCGCCGAACTCTACGCGAAACATAAGATCGCGAGAAAACCGTCCTTGGAAGACAAGTTCCTCGATGGCAGTGTTGATTTCGCTAAAGAGGAAGAAAAGTTGCAAAGGAGCATTATAAACATGCTTTCGGCTTCTGCTGCGAAACGCGACGGGTGCTGTCAAACTGACAAGAAGGACGTTGCCAGCCGGTTGGGGCAACGAGCTGATTCGTTCTCAAGTTCAGGTGGTAGACCGACGAATTTAACGAACTTAAAGCATCTAAACCATGACGGCCGGGAACCTTTCGCTAAGCGGAGTCCGTCAGACGTGGCGTGCGTGCCGCCCTTCGAAAGAGAGATTCAGCGGCTACTCGATGATAAGAATCTTATCAAAATCAATCCTCCGAAATCAGAGCGGAAGGAGTTGAAACTGGAACTCAGGTTAGTGTTTTTTTTTGTTTTCAGTGTAATCATACAAATAAATAAAAAATATTTTTGTTTTATAATTTCAAAATAACAATTTTTTGCATAATTATTATGTAGAACTAAGCTAACGAAGCTTTTTTACGTTTTTAGCCGACTTTCCAAGAAGGAGAAGGTTCTCAATTCGATTGGTTTTTTTTTTATTTGTCTGTTTGTTCTGGTGAAATAGCTTCATCAATTTTGACAGCACTTTTACTGGCAGATAACTGATAAAATGTTCCATTCAAAAAATTAAAACCCAAGTAGAGAAGTAATATTTATTTTATAACAACAACTTTAAATGATTTATACTTTATAGGCACCATTAGTGACATGACATCACCAGTTCTAATCAAAAACTCGCTTGAAACAGAGTGACTCACTATGACGAAGAGTCTGGCCTTTGTAAAAATATTGTTTTTTTTTTGTTAATAAATTGTTCTCGTTAAACATTTGCTAAGGCCGGGAAGAACAGAGCAGGGAGGAGATGTGCCAAATTCGACCAATCACAAGGGCGAAAGACCAGCTGATGTAAATTTTAACTACTATGTGATTGGCCGATTTCCACACATCTCCTCTCGTCTCCGCTCCTCTCCGGTTTGGTGGATACCGGGCCTAAAGCTCTCTCTTCAACAGGGGAGCAAACCCCGTCCCAGTGCTGGAGCCGATGCTGTTCTGCAACAACAACAACAGCAGTCCCTTACACGCGGTGGGCCTGGCTGCCATCACACAAGTGGCGCGGCATGAGGCGGAGCCGGCGCGGGCCTGTGACTTCCCTGGTGTGCTGCCTGGTGATGTCGTGGTGCAGTTGCCTTCGCCTAACCATGAGCGGCATCGCCCCAGGTATTATATCACCAATACTAGTCAGTATACCATGACCACGTCCCTTTTTCAGGAACCAAGTCCAAAATTGCGACTCGGAAGTTAGGTTGCATGTCAAAACTCTGTGAGGTAAATGTCGGTCCATTTTGTTATTACATGTGTGTGATATTTTATTTTAATTCTGTTACTTATTTTGACCTACAGAAATGGCGCTATGGATCTATACTATTGTATCTGATCAGATTTTGTTTGTGTTAGGATTTTCATCTCTATAACTTTCAATCAAGTTTGTAAATGTTTAGAAAATAGAAATAGAATAATGATCGTATTCATATATCTTATATCATACTTTTATATTCGTAGTCCGCCGTGCGAAAGGAAACAAGATCCAGTTTTAGTCCGGGAGAAGGAGAGAGAGAAAGAAGTCCAGGAGAGACTACACCACCGGGTAAGTTTAATACTGGTCACAGGTGCAAAACCAGCTCTTTGTTTGTTATCATAATATAAATGCAACAATTTCAATCTTTAGGTAGCCGCTTCTCATCATAGAGAAATGGGTCACTACGGGGAGAGTCAATCCGAATGGAGCTCGTCGTGTTCGGAGGGCGAGGGTGATGGGGAGGGTGGGCAGCCCGAGAGTACGGGATACACCACGGATGACCCCGCGCTGGAGAACGTGTCCATGCTCAACGAGGCTGGGTTAACGGATGCCGAGGCGGCGCTGAGTGACGTCAACTCGTGCTACTTCGACCGCGACGACGACGTCTCGTCCCGCGCGTCATCCCGCCTGTTAGACTCCGAGGCGCTGGTGTCGCTGGAGTCCCTCAGCGCCATCTACGACTCGGACGAGCCCGCGCACCGTTACCTCGCCAACATCCGCACCGTCAGCGAGTCCATCACTCGGAACTTTGGGCAGCCCGCGCACGTCACCGACGGCGAGAGTGACGTGTAGTGATACTGTGATATGTCGCGACGAATGATAGCGTCCGAGTTTGTGTACGTTTCGACTATTTCTCTTGTGTACTGCCTTTTGGTCAATTGTGATAATAAAAATCTCAAATTATTGAACTCTCATGACAGAGACTCCGTATTCGACTTGGAACATTTGTCGGAGGAACGGTTAATTTGGCTCTCTATTACTAAGAAATGAATACTCAAAACGTTTGTGTTCCCCGCTGTTTGTTTCTCTAACAAGACTATGTGGTCGAGTAGACGAAGCGCATAGATTTTCGCGTATGCGGATTTTAATTGTTTTATCATAATTGCTGACGTGCCTGTACTTTGATGATTTTGTACTATGTAAATTGTGTCAATATGTACCTATTAATGTTACACTGTATGATATTCATGTACAGCTGGATGTGCCATGAGATGGCGGGATGCATCATCTGTAGGAGTATGCGATGATCTCTACAATTATAAGGTGCTCTGACTTAGAATTATTTATGTTTTGTCTTGTGATAACAGTATAGGAATTCGAATTTGAGCGACCAATCTCTGTTATTGTCAGTGTTCTAGAGTAAGGGCTGGTCCCTGTCCTATAAAGTGTAGCAGTCTCTCCGTTGCGAGACGAGGGCCGTAGTGGAGTGGTGTGAACTAACTATACGTAAGTACGTAATAATGCATTTCAAACTATCTATAGAGTAAATGTTGTTACCGCAGCTGGATGATTATGCTTTGTAGTATTCTTTTATATGCCTTATGTATCTCACATTATATGTATTTGACAGAACTTGCAATGCTCTGTCTATTTTCACAAACATCATTCGTTCGTTATAGATGATAACACTTTTGGCATTTTCTTTCCGTAATCTAGTCAATCTGGTTTTCTAAAGTTTGGTCGTTTCTTTATAAAGAGTATAGTGCCATTATCAGTCCCCGTTATTTTTTCTTATGTACTTTATTGAAGAGATGTCGTTGACAAGTGGAGGAGAGGTAATATCATGTAGTTCTTAAGTAAACAGCCGTGAGACTTCAAAGTACAACCAATATATAAACACCACTAGCGAATATTTGTTGTAGAATATTCTCTGGATTAATAAATATCAATTATTTTTTATTATTTAATTGTAATATAAGTTTGTGTCAATTTCATGTAATTATTGTTTAGATTAAAACAATTATTAATTAATAGCAATTTGAAAAAGTATATATATATATATTTCTCGTTTGAGGCACTTAAAGCCTCTGATTGTAAGTACATTAATTATGTGTCGCAGCGTTACTTGATTAAACATGTACTTAATTCGGAAGCCGATCTGCATGATTTCTTGGTGACGAATTATTTTTGGGCAGTTTTATTTTGTACTGATTGTATCAGCCTTACTTATTAAAATACGTTTATGTTTTTTGTGATTCGAAGTATGTAGGTACTTACTGATAGTTTAAAAATCCTTTTCCGATTAAAAGTAACTTTAATGACGGCTTGTGCTTCTATTCTAGTATTATGACATCACAATTAAAACGTTATTTTTCGGCTGCTTGAAGTGGATTGAGAGATGTTAATGTCTGAGAATTGTAAATAGGATGAGCACGGTTTAGTGCTCCAGTGAGATCTAGAGATTGTTAATCTTTGTAAATATTGTTATTCACCTGTCAAGTGTTATTCCACTTACAATACACATACCTATACCTAAGTATACCACGCTGTGAAGATATATTATTTTTTGAAGGAATTCTCTTGTTTGCTATTTTTATTCTCAGTATTTCGATTTAATGTTTTTCATATTAATGTATGTACACATAGTGCCAAACTATTTTTATGTGTATGCTTGTAAACAATATGGATTATTTGTTTGACGCTTGGATAATGTTGTTTTTTATATAAAAGTTTACTACTATCTCGATATACATACAGACAAAACTTTCCAAATTGACAGAATAGAGCAGACGTCTAGTGTACCTTGGTAGGCAGTAGTTGAACAATATTTTGAATGTTTTTAATATACTCATTGAGGAATTACTGGATATTTATTATAGTGATTCAATGTATCGGACGGTCGCATTATAAATGATAAAAATTCTTAGAATACAGAACAATTTCGATTTTTTGCTGCAGTATTCACATTAACGCTATTTACAAAACGAATAAGTATAATTGCAGATTCTGACACTACCATGACCTTCTGAGCACAAAATGTAATAAAAACTTTTGTTATTAAGCTTTAATGTGAATAAATATCTGTCAGCTTGGATACAGATTACCTACCTACATGTTATTATCTCATAGAAATTATATTGTCTTATATCATTTGTGTAGGATACTTGAATTGCGCCTTATGTAGCAAGTGTATTGTGTATTTTTATTTATTTAAATTCAATTACCTAAGCAATATTAATTACTTATTACAAATTAAAAGTGATTTACATCACGGGAAGTTGTTTATTTCTTTATATCCTGTTAGATCATGTTAAAATATGCAATTGATTACATTAATTAGATGACTGAATGATATAGGTATAAATGCAGAGTGTATGAATCAAAGTAATAATACTACGCAGTCAAAGCAGTCAAATGCCTACTAGCAATGAAGGATACTTACTCATTTACCTATAATATATAGACTCTATAAATTAGTTGGATGAATAACCCTTGTTTGTGAACAAATAGGTATTTTCATATTTTTTATTAGTGAAAACAGTAAAAAGAAATTTATTATTGGGTTGATCGATAGGTACACACTGTGGTACACCTAAATCTTAGTTTCAATAAACTAACATAATTTTGCATCGTGTGGTCACAAGCGCGAGGTCCTGGGTTCGATTATTGGGTTTTTCCATCATGAATTTCTCAGTGGCAGCCACGGAGGCTGGATTTGGGCCCGATTGATAGAAATAGACTCGCCCCCTACTACATGGGATTTAAACATAACCGGTGAAATGTGTATAGGTGTACCCCTCTGCCTAACCTTTTGGGGACTACAGGCGTGAAGTCAATTTTATCAGCTATTTATAGCGCCTACCACACGCTCACACTTCACCACAGTCTTGCCTGCGCGATTACATGGTGCACACAGTACATCGCGCGTGTGGTTTGTAATGGTAATACAGTTTTACCAACCATACGCGCGATGTACTGTGAAGTGTGAACTAAAAGTGTGGTGAAGCTTGAGCGTGTGTGGTAGGCCCATTAAGGGATTCAGCAGCTTTGTACATTTCATCCAACTCGAAAAAGTTTTAACTGGCTAACAGCGTAAAAACTTAAAGCAGCACTAATTTTTCTCTTTCAGTTTATCATGTCGCGTAACTTAGGTTTGCGGGTCAGGTACAGGTGTGTCGGTAACGGCCGTGTTCCGCATACAAATGCCCTTCGCCTAACGCCTTGAACCAACACGCGAGCTTCAACGGATATTGTTACAAACCCACGTGGTGATTTCATATCACCTACCTGAACAGGTATCTCTAGAAAATAATAGTTCATAGTTTAGTGTGAATCACAAGTCTAAAAATAAGTTATTTCCAGTATATTTTACAACAATTTATGATCTTTATATAGTAGTCTGTCTGCAGTGATTTAAATATAAATAGGTTCTACCAGCAAGATAGCTAGATAATGTTTTATTGTGTGGATGCACATAATGAAAAAGTAAACTGCATTCCTATGCAAAGCACATACTTCCCATGTTATGTATGTATCCATTTGTGTGCAGAATACTGACTAGTTTATGAACTCTATTGTTTTGTTCTCCATAGAAAAAGTTAAAATATTGAGGATAAAACTTTAAGGATGGGCACAGCACATCATGCATGGATGGTAGTGTAGTGTTAGCTACATTTTTGATGTTTAATAATATGTCTTCAAAGAAAGTAGAAAGGTTCATTTTATATCTGTTATGTTATCTACTGCATGGGTTGGCATGGTGATATTGATTACACAAAGGTGTTCCACCGGACAAAGGTATATTCAGTTGATTGCATGACATCAACTCCAAGTTATGACTACTTATTGATACTAACATTTGTACTGTGATTACATTGCATGTGTGAGTGGTGTGTCTACAGCGAATACCAACGCCGAAGTAGTAAGTTGTAAAGATACAAGTAAGTAAGCTGCTCGCTCACCTGTCTTGAGTAAGACGGGCAGCATACTGCCAGTTCGGACTTATCGCGAGTTCTCGCAACTTAATGACTCAGTTCGGCAGTAATCAGGGACAGTTTCATTCAAAATAATACCTATGTGTAATAGTCGGTATGCGAGTGAAATACAAACCGGAGCGGGGCAGGTATGACGCGGCGGTTCGGCGGGCACCACACAAGCGCACAGCTGCGGGCCGCCGCGCCGCCGTCCATTGGCGGAGCGCGGGAACCGGTCGCGCGTCCCCCCCTCCCCCCCACCGCCCCGCACACCGCCGCTACAAACAACTTCAAATTCTTATTCATGTTCCTTGCCACGACCGTTGCTGCCGTTGAGAGCGCGCGCACTGTGCGCCCGTACTTCGCGTAATCTTATCGATATGTGCTCGATGTTCAATGTGAATCTAGTGTTTGATGTGTGAATTTAACAATAAATTAAGTGCACGGTGGACCAGTGCGAAGGAGCGGCGAGACGCTGCGATTGCGCTATGAAAACACACGCACGACCTGGTGTTTTTGTTCTTTTTGTATCGCGAGTGCTTCGTGAGCGACGCAGGGCTACCTGTGCCATGTGCATCAGATAATGTTATGCTCCTATTAGTTTGACGACAAACTAATATGCTAGCTAGTGGATATTGCGACGGAGTGGCGTAGTGTTGGTGAATCATAGTGAGTGACATGAAGGTGACAGTGTGCTTCGGCTCTGTGCGGGTGCTGGTGCCCTGTGGCGCCGGCGACCTGCTGGTCAGGGACCTCGTGCGGGAGGCCACGCACCGCTACAAGAAAGCTACTGGACAGGTCAGTCTACACATCAAGTCGTCAAACATTCTGCGGGTAGTTCTCGCGGGTTTTCTACTGTTTTTATTGGCTAGATCGAGTTTGTTTACCTTCCATATTACTCATAACTGGTCAGCAGTTGATTTGTGTCTGCTTGGCTACGTAAGAACATAAGAACCAATGAAATCATTATTATTCCAAACTACCCGCCTACCTATGCTTTGTTTTCGTTGCGTCAGTTGATGCTCGAGTTATGTGGGAATCTTTATCCATGGCGGTGTAAACATACCTTTCATTAAGGATAATGATGTGGCTGGTAAACCTACAAACCTCTACGCACCTACCATGAAGTTTATTTCTATCTAGAACGGTCCATCTGGTCCCTAGTTGCATCTTAGTCCAAGATGACGGATTATTCCCAATAGTCCCCTCTAGCCCTCTCCTCCGGGGTGACAGCTGGGAATTGTCTTCCCAGTTGTCACCGGGGTGACAATTTGTGCCGACTGTTCCCTTTGAAAACTGACTAGAGGGGACAAATGGGAAGTCTTTTTCTAACCACTTCTGAGAGTAAGAAAGCATTCTACATAATTATCTTACAGATGTCTCTAGATATCCAGATAACAAAACATATCGCAGTTCTCACGTTCTACGCATTAACCGACTATAAACGTTTAGTTGGACATAAATCCAACCCTAATGGAATCTGTCAGTTTGACCAACTTACCAAGACCGTGTTTTTGCCCTGCCCAGTGCTATTACCGAGTTGCCTGGTATTTCACGATTACGATTATCGATATTCGCTACAAAGCTTGCTAGAGAATGTTGAGATAGGTTGTGTTGCAACTTGCAACCACCTCTTGTTTTTGCACTAATGATCATTTGGTTATGTGGAATGTACGGTGGTTAGAGCAAGAACGGCTTTCGCTACGATGTGCCCATACTGAGTGGAGACAGGAGTGCAACACTAGCGGTGCCTCCACCACGTTAGTAGTATAGTATGACCACTTTCAAAGGGTTATTTATGCTTATCATGAAATTTTTCATCGAAATGTCGATCTTGGTGGTTTTAGTTCTGTTTTCTCGCCTGCACATCGTACTATTATTGATCGAAGCCTGCACGTATAATTTGGTTGAAGTGTACTAGGTAGCTACTTGTCAAACTAGATCCAACCATGAGACGTTCGAATTTCATAATTTAGACGCCACATTCGACAGCTCATTATTTTTATGGACAGACCTTCACTAGTTGTCGATCTCGTAATTGGATGAAGGTTGTCGCTATTTATGTCTTTGGGAATGATTATGAACTCCTTACTTAGTCGACGGCAACTTTTTGCCTCAACCGCCCCTTTAGCAAGACAACAGTTGCGTAATGTATTGAAGTCGTTGCTAGGACAGGTGTATTCCTAATACCAATTAGCATTAGACATTCACCTGCACCTGCCCTCCAGCCTACATGCGTTCCTAAGATCATTCCTCGTAGGAAGCGGCTGACCTTGCAGGCTGTTACTGTTCCGTCATACATACCACAAACATAGTTATTGTTGGTATTACGTGCTTGGTGAAACTGTTTTTGCAAGTATTTGCAACTTCCTCTAGGAAATCTTCACAAAAAAGTAAAACTTCCTGACAGTGCGTCCTGCTGGTCTCCCGGTGGATTATGCACTTGTTACATCAGTTTTATAATGTCAGGAAATCAGGACGTATGATTAAGCAACCTCCTTATTGTTTACCTACTTAGCATAGTTATGGGTTCTTAGAAGTCTAATAAGTAGCTTGGTTTACTTATCTATCTATTACTAGTCATCAGTATACACAGTATCTAGTCATCTACTAAAATACTGCATTGTTAAACGAAGAGGCACTCAATTACCGTTGCATCCGCGCCTCATAGGTAGGTACACTATGGAAGTATGGATGGATGGATCAAGTCAGATTGCATCAATAAATTACAATAAATTACAATGTTAATAATGCAGGTAGAGGTATAGGCAACGAGTTAGTTTTGGCAAACGTTTACATTTCTGCTCGATTGGTGCTCGACGATTACTCAACGCAAAAGGTCGCGAGCGTACTTAACGACCGGTAAAGTAGGGTCGTTTCGCCGGTTTCGCGACCACCTTCAGTAGGCGACCAATTGACGTACTAAGTTTCTTTAAAACAAGATAATAGTATTTGTAGAGGTAACACAAATAAATAAAAAACCTAACGTGCTTTATAAATAATTATGAAATAAGAATTTACACAGTTTGAAACAAATGGGCTAACACAGAACCGAAAAAATATTGCTAAAGGCGCGTTTTGATTCAGTGGTGAGAAAACGTACCGCAAGTTAGAAAAAAAATAGCACGGCGCGCGGCGCTCAAAGGTAATTTTTATTACTTACTAGTGACCCGCCCCGGCTTCGCACGGGTACAAAAAAGGTATTAAAACCTTCCTCTTGAATCACTCTATCTATTAAAAAAAACCGCATCAAAATCCGTTGCGTAGTTTTAAAGATTTAAGCATACAGACAAACAAACAAATAAACAAACAAACAAACAAACAGACGCGACTTTGTTTTATACTATGTAAGGATTTCATGTTTTACACACAAGTTAGATGTTAAATTGTACAACCGATAAGTTTTCGTTATTATTTAGTTGTATTTTGCTATTTTTTAAGTTATTATTAAGATAAAATCAAGTGGTCGGTAACCGAAATGCTTATTTATCAAGAACGTTAAATAGCGACCATGTGGTCGCAAACCGACGAGAATCGCATTATTTATTTTCTATCAATATGACCCTATTGCTTTGTACAGGACTGTTACAATTTTGAATGTAACATTTTAGAAGCTTTTCTTTGTAGTTATTTAGTAAGCGACCACCACTTTCTTTGAAATTACTATAAAAACGGGATGCTAAACAGGTGGTCGTAAACCAAAATAATCGAAATAAAGACGTTGGTTTCCGACCACCATAATTTAGTATGAGGGAAATAACGTCGGAATATTTTTTTTTAATTTTTGATAAAAACAAAATTAAATTATTTTATATTACTTTTTTTAGATGGAGTTCCCATATAATTCAGAGTCAACGAAAAAAAAGAAAAATACAGTCCGGTACACTGAAGAAGCCCTGAAAAAAGCTCTTGATGATATCCGAAAAGAAGGGAAGGGACCATATAAATGAATAATATAATAATTAATACATTTTTAAAGCGATTATAATTGTTTTAATGGCATTTTTTCATATTAAAATAGTGGTCGCAAACCAACACACTGGTGGTCGCTAACTGATTAAAGTGGTCGGTAACCGACGTTTTCGCTATATTTTCACTTTTTCTGCATTTTATAAATATTTTTGTATGAATGTACTTTATTTTATGTTTTTGTATCCAAACTAGACTATATTTGGGACAAATTCACATTAACATAAACTATTTTGCGTGTAGACAACATTTTTTTTTCTTCATCATAAGTGGGCAACTCAGCTAGCTGGTCGCTAACCGGCGAAACGACCCTATACTTTAGCTGCTCCACTGGTGAAACGATATGATACCGAGACACGCGCCGGTTTCTAATATTACTGGAAATACCAATAAAACGATCGTACAACTTGTACCGTTTTTTTTTGGATTGAGAATTTGAGATGAATTCTATTCTCTTCCCACGCCATCCATTAAAGGCGAATTAAGAGCATCGACTAATAAAACGTCAACATCTTTATCAATAGTGTTTTCTGGATCAAGATTAAGATAGACGATTAGACCTTCAGAAACTGAATGTTATCTATTATAGACACAAATAAAGCCAGACGTGGACGTCAATAACCTCCATTACTAGTTGACCTTTTAAGGCACGTTTGGCGCCTTTTATATAACAAAAAACTCAAATGTTATTACTCCAAGACTATTGTGCCGTCACGTATTACTTTACCTTGAGTAATAAATTTTCAGTTTGTTAAAACAGTCAAAAGTCTCGAAATAAGTCGATGGTGAAACAATGGGACCGTTTGTCGCGGCCAGGTATGCGAGAGGAACGGGCGCCTTGAAAACTCGAAACACCTATTGTACCGTGCAGCCGGCAAGCGTGCTGTATGGTGAGCCACGCCACGCTCACTACGGACTACAGATCTCGTCCAACGACCGGTTCTCAGAAAAATTACGAGACATTCCTTTGAGATACGAGTACGAGCGTCCTATAAACTAATTCATAGTTTAAATCCGAGCTATAGGTTCTTCAGCACATGCAGTTTTATTGGGTTTCGTAAAATACACAGCCGTAGATAAGTGTTATTGGAAAACGATAGCGAAGCCGGTGGTCGTCTGCGAGCACATCGTAAATTTTGTAGAATATAACAATGACCAGCATTGTCCGATTTCTGAAAAAATATCTCATCGTAGAGTGTTTTATTTACACAGATTCGTCTAACTTCAACTCATTTTATAGGTTCCACGAGGAGCTAACCCGTTTCCTGCATGTGAACATGTAAAATTTTAATAAAGTTCGTTATACCTTTAATGTAGCCGATGTATGTGCGTGATCGTGGAAAAAATAACAAAAACCGTTTCACATACGGCCATATGTCGGACACTCCGGCTTCCCGTCAAGTGGATTGGATAGCGCTAAGGGTCTTTGTCCGACCGAAGAGAATTTTTTCTTCAATGCTTGCTTACTAATGGTTTGCACATGTTGCATTAACTCACAAGTCACACTGAATGATATCAAGTACAAACAGATTTGCGGAATCAAACACTTGAAAGTTTATTTACACTGAAAAATGAATGCTCACAAAATGAAATATAAAATTACATCAAGTAAAGGTCCATGAAAAATATTGATTAACAATTACAAAAGTAATTAAAAGCTCCAACGAGTTCTGGTGATAACCAAAGGTGGAGGTCATTGTATTGAATTCCAATCTTAATTAAATGAGTTAGTTTTAATCTTATCACGAGCGCTTAACGTAATTAGGTAAGTAGGGTGTGAAGCAACTACTGAACTTGCTATACAGTAGCTATCACACTTTTTAATGTCCCCGTATTTAAAGACGAAGTTAATTCGAATTACAAAGAAGAAAAAGACGTAGTTTTCATCACAAATTTACTTTTAGAAGAATACTGTATGGTGGAGACGAGGTGTTTTAAGTGCGCCAATGTAACGGCCAAACAGTGGTGGTGGCGAAATAGTTGTAAATATCAACTTAATAACACTCGCTCAAAGCAATTCGTCATGTAAACGAGAGGCACAATACATAGAATCTGAAGTGGAACACTACATAGTTACTTTCTCTCACATTCGCATAAGGAAATTTGATGATGGAGCACATCAATCCACGATCTAACAGCACGAGAGTACTTATATCTTTATTGGTATTCCCTGGGCAGTAGATTATAGAGCAGTCGACCTCGATGCTGCTGTGGCGGATGTTGACCATTTATGATGGCCCGACTACTTGACATAAAACCTCATAGGACATGATACCTTAGACCACCGAGTTTACTACTCATAAAGCCAGCCTTATTAAATTGAAACACGATGGTCGTCTTACAGAAATATAATTGTGTGTAACTGTTGTGTAAGTTTAAATGCTTTGAGGAAGATTTGCAAAATAATTGTTTGCCTTTAGTGGCTCTTAGTAATTGTCTGTGTTGCTCGTAAATCACTGGGCTGTTATTCATTTATTAAGCTATAATTTGTATTTCCAGCCATATTAACTTAAACTGCTCTAGCATCCCGAACTCTTGATTCCATATTGATGATAATTATATGGACACCGACAGCTTCCAACTATTAATACACTATACTTACTCAAACCACTTTGGAACCTTTGTAAACCCGTATCCCGTAGAGTGTATTCTTACCTTCGTTTTTCTTATTCCTAGGCCTAATTTCCAAAAGCATAAGAAATGTCAGGACCAGCAGGAACTTGGAAACCGTGTCAAGTTCCCAAAGTGTTCATTTCAGGACTTGACGGGCATTGTTCTGGAATTCACGGTATTTCGAACAATGATTAGGTTCTGATGAAAGTTATGATCAGATTTGTCCATTATGACCCAGCGTGGCTGTGGCTGGCTGTGCGTGGGCGCAGACTGGCCTGAGTCACGCGCACGTGCACCGCGGCCATGTCATGTCCCATGTCCAATTATGCGACAAATAGCTACTTTGCATTACCTCCGAGCCTTAGCATTCCTGACGCTATGAAACCTGATCTTTGTTCAGATAGAATGTCGCCCAGCCTTAAGATGATCCCTTTGTTTAACTTTCGTCTGATGCTTCTTGGAATTAATGAGAACACACATGAAATTAGTAAGTACAGTCCTTTTGTCCTCGTGTAAGATTGAAATGATAGATGGCTCAAAATGAATGGCATATTCAAGAATATCCAATAAATTAATGTTCTTTGGCCATTCCAAATGCGTATTGGAAAACCATAACATAACGGAGTAAATCAAAGCGACTGGTAACATAAACAAAATTGTTACGTTTTCCCATTGTAATGGTATTGAATCAAAACATAATTGAAATGGGTTATTTATTAACTTTTCCTACTATAAGAGGAAGTTTGATATTGGCACCAGTGCCTGAAAAGTTGTAATCGGTAGTCATGGTATGCACATTTGATGAGGAATGAGGAAAATTTCGTGAGGAATGTTATATTAGAAGTAGGGAAAGGCCTTTAGAGTTGTGTGTTACACCCTGTTCCTCAGCCCCCCCTAAAGACCAAAACATAGGTTTGATTGTGTGAAAGATTTTTGTAGATGGAAAGCGGGTTACTTCTGATGTGAGAACTAATAGAGAAGAATGGAAGAGTAATTAAGTTGCGACGACCCTGAATAAATTTGAATAAGTAGGAGAATGATGACTTGTACCATAAGCATATGTTGTGCCTGTGGCAATAGAACAAGATCAGTCTACTGAAGAACCAAATCAAAATTTTCATACCATACATGGCTAGAAACGAACTCACATTTGTATACCCAATAATGAGAGATTTCCTCTAACAAAGTTCTTAGTACTTATTTTAATTACCCGTAAACCTATTAATAGTTTTGCTCACAAATTGATGTTTGTAACAGTCAGAATTGTTAAACAGTTTAATTGGTATGCGTCCAAAAGATTCTGTTTACTGCACAACAAAATCATGAGTAGCAAGGTTCAATGGTACATGAACAAGTCTTAGTAACTTGTAACTAATGAACAATTGGTTTTACGAGCAACTGAGTGATTATTACGGAGGTTGTGAGTCACTTTGACGCACTGTAGTCTCAACCACGAATCGTATAAAACTATACGTAGTATATATCACACAAACTATTCACATGCATGTGATAAATCGTTTGAATCGTGTTTGGGAGTTAAACATTGCGGTTAAGTAATAATTACTTGTCTGAGATTTGTTTATTACGCAGTTCATTCAAGTACCTAGTTCAGTTCAAACACGAATTTTGTTGAATCTCACATGTACTCACAACAAAGACTCGTCTTTGTCTTTTGTGATGCTGCGAGCTAGATTACTAGCAGCCTGCGGTTTTCTCTACTTTTCATCTTCTAGACTAGGAGGATACATAATAAAAGAATTAGAAATTCCAGCTACCATTTTAAGCACCGGTACAGTGTTTTGGAACCCCAAACCTGAATACTTCCACAGACAGCTGCTCCTTAATTTAAACTGTATTTTAAGCGTTATTTATTTCTTGTCTACCAGATCTAAGTTATTTGTTCGACTGTAATAAAAGTCTGAGCCATCCTGCAGTTAGACAAATAAAGACGATTTGTTACACTCACTCAAGCACTTGAGACGTCCAATATTGCTATAGCTTTTAAAATGGGAAGCAGCTACTGAGCGCTCGGCTTATGTTCAGATGCTCTTATTGTAAGCACCATCTATTTTATGACATTCCAGCCCTTGTGTATCGGGCCTTTTATGGCATTACACGGTCTAACAGTTGTATCTTTAGATTTAATAATTCAAGCTAATTTGAACTGAAAACCAGCCTTGCAGTACCTAATCGCATCTACGTTGTTTGCACCAGAGAAAACCGAAAATAGGTAATACTAATATGTATTTACTTGATTGAAGAAAAATGAAAATTTCTTTAGCCTAGGGTAATTTAGGAACAGTCACTAAAGTTTAAATGTTCTAGCACTTAGAGCATCACTTTGTCTAGGCCGATTGGTATAAGCATATGCAAGTATGAATACTGAAGATTATGTCAAGATCTTAATAGGTAGTTATTGTGAATTACCACACATAACCTTATCGGAATGTAATCTAGAACTTGTGATTTATTGCGTCATACGTGTACAGAGTCAGACGCGCATAAAGACGACGTTGTTAAATAATGCAGATAAAATAAAGTGCTTATTTTTGAAGAAAAAATTAAAAGATTTATTCAGGACACTCGTGCATGATGCATAAAGGGTAGGTACCTACCTATAAGTTAGGTTAGGAACATGCCGAACATCCTGCTAAATGCTGAAATCAGTAAAAGAAAGGCTTCTCTGCTAATCTTCTGAACTTGTTACAAACAATAGACCATGGGAAATTCAATTTAAAATACGATTTAACATAATCGTAACGAAAATCGAAATCATAACGATGGGGAAAAGATAAACAATTCTTTACAAAATCTGATGAACAGGCGAACATTGTATGGTTTTCGTAATGGTCATAAATACTTTTGGTTTCGACAAAATACGGTAATAAATTGAAGATTTATCTCGCGAACACGTTACGACCGTGGTAAAATTATTTCATGAAGATGATATAACAATGGGCAATAGCAAGCATATTCGTTCAAAGTTCATCCATTGTTCTAGCGCAATTTCGTCAAAAAATTACCTACATATTTTACTAAAAGAATCTAGTATTTCACTATTCGCACTTTCAAGGCCAGTTGGTAGACTTGTGTAGCGGATATGTCAATTTTATAAATAAGAACACTTAGTTTAGCTTAAGACCAACATAATCTTGAAATGAGTAAAGATTTCCTTTGATTTGCCTTGGAGCACATAAAATAGAAGAGCAGATTTCGCTGGCAAGTTGCTTTGTAGCGTGGATACAAGATTAATCCGATGTGACAGCGGGTGGAGATGCTGGCTGACCGATTTATACCGTGTCTCCTTTATAGTCAAGATTTGTGGCACAGGACATAGTGATCACATCACATAGAAAATCAAAGGCCTGCAGCTGCGATTGATTGATCGACAATCTCGACGATATAAATAGACGTTTCCTTTTTTTCTACTTCAGTGGTTGCATTTTTTACACTCTTACTAAGAACACGCAAATTCTGAGGAAGTGATGCAATTTCAGCATCCGTTGCTTTAGAAAAAAGAAACATGGCTTCCATATTTAAACTGGTTTCCAGTGCGCGAGAAAACTTAAGTAACCGCAGGGTATAGGTACGTCTCCAGTACTGTAAGTAGTATAATATTGTTACGAGCTGGGTATGGGATAAATAAAAACACTACCAAATAAACACACGAATTAACTTTATTACTCACAAAACACTTTATACACAATCGCAAAACAGTACTGAACACTTTGTCGCACTAGATAACTCTTCGAACCTTTCGTTGTCTCGCTTAAAAGTGAACTAACTAACTTCGTCCTCAATCGGTCCTTTTATACCCCAGCAAACAAAAGATATTCGAGATAATTCTCTATTATTCAAGAAAGCATCTACAAAAAAACATTCACAAAAAAATAAACTTAAAGATAAAAGAACCGACAAGGAAGAAGTTACTTTACGCCCTCGGCATACGATCGAAATTACAATGTCAATTGCCGCTGGCGTCGCGCGTAGGCTGACCTTGAAATACAATGTAACTATACCTACTACGGAAATAGGTACCTAAAAGAATGAACTCGTATTTTCTAGGTACTACACAGTTATTAGCGCGGTTTCTCGAAGATTCTAGATGATCGTCGTAACACTGCCCCCTCCTTAGACATGCTCGTCCCGAGCATCATTAGTCCCGTAATATCGCGCCAGTCGGTCCACATGCACAACCTTAGGCGCACCTCGCGGACCCTTCTGTATTCGGTAGGTGACATCGTTGATCCTGGTCACAACTCTGTATGGTCCATCCCATTTTGCTTGCAATTTTGGAGACTTTCCCTTGCTCCGCACTGGGTTATGCAACCACACCAGCGAACTTTCGTCGAAACCACGACTGTTTGCCTTCCGGTCATAACGAGTCTTCATTTTCTCAGACATCTGTTGCCCGGATTGCCTGATATGCTCATACACATCATTTAACTTGTTACGCAGGTCATTCGCGTAATCCGTTACACTGCGTGGGACATCAGGGGGAGTTCCAGTAATTAAATCTGCAGGCAACCGTAATTCCCTTCCAAAGTTCGCGAAGGCTGGAGTTACAGTCGTACTTTCGTGAACTGCACTCCGATAGGACAGAAGAAACGGCTGTATGTGCTTGTCCCAATCCCTTTGCCTGCTTTCCACGACTTTAGCCAGATATCTCTCCAATGTCTGGTTGAATCGTTCCACCATTCCATCAGATTGTGGGTGGTAAGAGGTGGTCCTGGTTTTGTGTGTACCCATCAATCGACAAGTCTCCTGAAAAACTTGCGATTCAAAATTCCTTCCTTGATCGCTGTGAATTTCTAAGGGTACTCCAAAACGACAGAAGACTTCCTGAACCAATTTATCTGCGACTGTTGTGGCTTCTTGGTTAGGAATGGCGAAGACTTCTGGCCACTTTGTGAAATAGTCCATGACAACCATGAAGTACTTGTTTCCGCTGTCACTTTCTGGAAATGGTCCCGCAACGTCCAGTGCTATCCGCTCCCAGGGGGCTCCCACGTTGTACACTTTTAATGCACCTCTGCTTCGTGTGTGAGGTCCTTTCACAGCCGCACAGCTGGTACATTTGCGACACCAGTCCTCCACATCATCTCGACAGTGGATCCAGTAAAAGCGCTCTCTGATCTTCAGTAGAGTCCTTTTCACCCCCATATGTCCTCCTGAGCATCCATCATGGTAGAGCCGTAAAACATCCGGTACCTTAGCTTTAGGAACAACCATTTGTAGATGACAGCTGTCCCCACGAGCGTTTTCCCATTTACGGCACAAGACTCCATCCTGGATCTCCAAACTGTTCCATTGTGCCCAATAACTCTTCGTGATGGAACTCATCGCAGCCACATCACTCCACTTGGGCTTCGGAGCACCAGCTTTGATCCAGTCGAAGATTGGCTTGATGTCCGAGTCATTTTGTTGAGCCTGTTGCAGAGTCTCCTTCCATTCATCGCTGAGATCCGTTCTAAGCATCCTCACGGGCACTACTTCCTTAGTCTCTTGCCTGGCACAGTGCTTGCAGTCTTCAGGACAAGGTCTTCTTGACAAGGCATCTGCGTTACCGTGAGTTTTCCCACTGCGATGTTCAGTTACGAAGTCAAACTCTTGCAGTAGTTCAATCCATCTCGCCACTTGTCCCTCTGGATTCTTGAACTGTAATAGCCACTTCAATGCAGCATGGTCAGTTCGTAGCTGGAATTTCCGTCCCAACAAATACTTACTGAAGTGCTGCAATGTCTTCACTACGGCGAGCAGCTCTCGTCTCGTTACGCAGTAATTCCTTTCCGGTTTAGATAAAGACTTGCTGAAGTAAGCTACAACAACCTCTTGATCTCCTTTCCGTTGAGATAACACGCCCCCAATCCCAGTATTACTTGCGTCTGTGTCAACTATAAAGTCATTTTCAGTGTCAGGATATCCCAAAATAGGGGTATTGCACAGACGTCCCTTTAATTCTTGAAATGCGGCGTCGCAGTTCTCATCCCAACAGAATTGTCGCTTTTCCTCAGTGAGTCTGTGTAGAGGTTTCGCAATGTCGGCAAAATTCTTCACAAACCGGCGATAATAGGAGCACAAACCCAAAAATGCTCTGACCTGTGTCTTGTCTTTCGGAACTGGCCAATCCTTGACGGCGACTACTTTCTCTGGGTCTGTTTGAACACCTTCCCCCGAAACTATGTGTCCTAAAAAGTTCACTTGTTTCCTGAAAAACGAGCACTTTTTCGGACTCAATTTCAGGTTTGCTGTTTGGATCTTCGACAGCACTCGGTTGAGGTTTCTAAGGTGATCTTCAAACGTACGGCCCACAATGATTATGTCGTCTAGATAGACAAGACATGCATCCCCAATCAACCCGGCAAGTACTTGCTCCATCAGCCTTTCAAACGTTGCAGGAGCATTACATAAACCGAAAGGCATAACTTTAAACTGCCACAACCCTTTTCCTGTTGAGAATGCAGTCTTCTCCTTATCCTTGGGGTCTATTTCTACCTGCCAGTAACCACTTTTCAGGTCTAGTGTGGTAAACCACTTCATTCCCGCCAGCGTATCTAGTGTGTCATCAATCCTGGGCAGTGGATAGCTGTCCTTTTTCGTGACGTCGTTCAGTCGTCGATAATCCACACAGAAGCGCATACTGCCGTCCTTTTTCTTCACCAGGACCACAGGAGAACACCATGGACTGGATGAAGGTTCTATAACACCGTCCTTCACCATTCCCTCAATCATGGTTTCCACTTCTTTTTCCCGTGCAACTGGCAGTCTTCTTGGTCGCTGACGGATAGGTAACTCGTTGCCCGTATTAATCCTGTGCTGAACCAGTCCGGTTCTCCCTATGTCAGCATCATTCGTAGAGAAAATACCGGCGTACTGAAGTAACATCTTCTTAGCCTTGTCCATTTCACCTTCAGTTAAATGACAGTTTTCTAAAAGCGTTGACACGTCGAATTTGGCACTACGAATTTGATTTCCGGTAGGTAGATCTTGCAATTGACGCATCCAGGCTACTTCCTCGCAAGTGCCGATCAAGGTGCCCTTCTTAATTACTTGCTCCTTGTCACTTGGATTCAGGATTCGTACAGCTGAGATGTTGTTGGCCTTTACCAGAGTTCGTGCCATCTTCCATGAAAACTCATTGTCCACCCTTTCTATCAGAACACTTCGATCTTTGTGTCCAGAATTCTGTGGTAACTTAACTGGCACAATCGTTTCTGATCTGCGAGGAAGAACAATTTCCTTCAGGCAGTACACTTTCCCTGATGGTGCACCTTCCATAAAGACTTCCTCTGATCCACATTTCAACACTCCTTGGTCAATGTCGATCTCACAACGATATTTCCGCATGAAGTCCAAGCCCAAGATGCAATCGTCGACTATGTCGGCCACGATGACATTGTGCCGGTAAATTCTATCACCTAACTTTAACTCCACCTCCTTCTTGCCTCGGACGGTTATGTGCTGACCAGTAGCTGTTAATAATTGAAGACGGTCACGGTTATTGAAGTAGCCCCCAAGAAACCGATTCGCCAGGTGAGAATTGACGACCGTGTGAGAAGCTCCAGTATCCAACGTCAGTTTGCATGGAGTTCCGTTGACTTCGCCGTTGATGGTCAGGCTGTTCCCGTCATGTACTTGTGAGATCGAGATCCTCGGGGCTCTTTCAAAACCAGCCAGCACCCGCCCCCCAGTCCTGGCATTTACTCGTTTCCCTGCTGTGGTTGGGCAGCCACTTCAGCCACCTTTCCTTTCTGAGGTTGGTCTTCTCTAGGTGAGCTGCGCTTAGGACAGCTTGATCGAAGATGACCCCTTTCTCCACAAGTGTAGCACCTAGGGCTGTATCCTTGCGGGCGGTCGCGTGCAGGTGACGCTACAACCTCCCTGACCCGGTGCGTACGGTGGTCCTGCCTCACTGCCTCTACTTCTAAGGCATGGGCCAAGGCATCTTTCAGCGTCTCATGATGCCCAAGTCTCACAGCGGCTCTAACCTCCAAGTCGCGTATTCCATCGATGAACGCCTGTACCAGATTTCCATCAATAAGTGCAGGGGCGGACTGGTATGCTTTCCGAACCAGCTTTTCAACTTCTAGGGCCCACTGCTGTAAGTTCTCGGCACTACGTTGAACGCGATCCCTTAACTTGGCACGAAAAACATGCTCCAGGTGCGCGTCACCGTATCTGGACTCTAATGCCTCCAGCAGCTGTTCGTAGGTCACATCCTTGCCGAGGGCCTCAAGAATGTTAAGGGCCTGGTCTCGGAGACCCAAGGTGAGCGCGGTCATGGCTTGCGCTTTGGTCCACCCATTCACTTTCATAACGGCCTCAAATTGGATTTTATAGGCCGACCACGAAGATGTTCCGTCGAATGGAGGCACTTTAAATCCGCGAACCGAAGGGGCAGCAATCACTGAAGTTATAGACCCGTCTCCAACCTTAATTTCACTTAAGGCCTTCTTCACATCGGCGATCTGAATTTCGGCCTTTGCGATACGGTTGTCGTGCTGCTGTACCTGCTCCTTCATCACGCTCAGCTCTTTGCCCACTGATGCGTGAAGATCCTTTATCAGGAGCATCTGTTCCTCTTGACGCCGGGCCTGTTCCTCTTGACGGCGCGCCTGCTCCTCCTTATCCTGTTGCAGCTGCTCCTGCAACTGGCGAGCCTGGTCCTCTTGACGTCGAGCCTGCTCCTCCTTATCCCGTTGCAACTGCTCCTGCAACTGGCGAGCCTGCTCCTCTTGACGTCGAGCCTGGTCTTGCAGCAGTGCCATTAAGGCAGACAAGTCAGGCGCCGCCGATGCTGGAGTAGCTCCAGATGGGCTAGCGACTGGCTCTGACGTAGGCTGGACACCACCCGGTGTCTGTGTCGGGGAGTCCCCAAATCGCCTTTGGTCCATTCCTTGCTGTCGCTGACTCCTCGTACGGATACTATCCGTGTCGTCCTTGGGTAGAATCGGCATTATTTATCCCCGCTTCTGACACCAAATTGTTACGAGCTGGGTATGGGATAAATAAAAACACTACCAAATAAACACACGAATTAACTTTATTACTCACAAAACACTTTATACACAATCGCAAAACAGTACTGAACACTTTGTCGCACTAGATAACTCTTCGAACCTTTCGTTGTCTCGCTTAAAAGTGAACTAACTAACTTCGTCCTCAATCGGTCCTTTTATACCCCAGCAAACAAAAGATATTCGAGATAATTCTCTATTATTCAAGAAAGCATCTACAAAAAAACATTCACAAAAAAATAAACTTAAAGATAAAAGAACCGACAAGGAAGAAGTTACTTTACGCCCTCGGCATACGATCGAAATTACAATGTCAATTGCCGCTGGCGTCGCGCGTAGGCTGACCTTGAAATACAATGTAACTATACCTACTACGGAAATAGGTACCTAAAAGAATGAACTCGTATTTTCTAGGTACTACACAGTTATTAGCGCGGTTTCTCGAAGATTCTAGATGATCGTCGTAACAATATTCCTAATTAAATGTTGAATGTAATCTGTCACTTGTCGCGAACAGCTTCTGTTATAAACATCTTGGAGCTCCGTGCTCCATAAATAGACAGTGTAAAATGTATTTATCTACCTGTTTGTTTCCTCTCAGGTAAAACCGTAAACCAGCCCTTCGTATCATTAATGGAGTTTTTTCTACAACAAATCTTGCTCTTTTTTTCGGACAAAAAAGTAGTGATGCGTTTTTGTCGCTACCCGAATCTATCCGATCTCGAGATTAGAATGGATGCCAGCCAGTATCGTGATGGATAATTCGATTAAATTACCAGTCATTAGTGCTGGAGTCCACGGTACACCGGCACGATTTGTCGGACACGACCGTCGGACGTGAACCTGTAGTGGTATCCGAAGAAACAATGCAGTTGATTAGTCAATAAATTAAGTTCTTATTTAAAACGTGGATGGTAAACCGCCTAAGTTAGGAGTATTTTATTACTGGGAACTTGAGACAGCAGTATCTAAAACTCTTCTTATTTTAATGGTTGATCTCGAATTCTTGTGGGTACTGCCGAGTATCGGGATTTAAATTGTTTTGGTAGATCCACTTACAATTCCAAAATTAACTCCAACCCTCAGGCACCTGAGCTGCCCACTTATCCCGCCATGTTTATGTCAATGGACACTTTATAAAATAAGGATGTATGGAGAATGTCTTTCGCCTAGAGACTGTTTTTATTCGGTTTGGTAATTACACGGGGGAGGCGACTTGCCGGGCCCGCTCGCTGAGGAATGTTACCTGCCGTCCTATTCCGATTTATGGAGCCCTACTATTGCCCTTACTGTCTACAATGATACAGGAATATTTTTCTCGAAGTGGAACTAAGTGATGAAAGGTTTTTGTGTTTGTTTCGGGGCAACGTGGAACGGTATGCAGGATGTGTTTTGCCTTCATCTTTCCCACATTGAACTAAGAAAAATAAGAATTATTAAGATAAATAATTTCAGACTTCATTATGATTTCAAAAATATAGAAGACTGTAAACAAAAAATTAAGTACATAAAAAAGAAATAAAAACTTTTTAACAAAAAATAAAACCGCCTTAAAAAAAAACACACGAAAAAGTGAAAAATAAACTTTAGAAGAAAAATCAGCTTCTGAAGTCGGTGGCAAAAACATGAAATCAAACAAGCAAAAGTCAGAAGCTGATTTTTCTTCTAAAGTTTATTTTCCACTTTTTCGTGTTTTTTTTGAAGGCGGTTTTATTTTTTGTTAAAAAGTTTTTATTTTTCACTTTTTAGTGGTTCATAATTATGTAAGTTCACATGTTCATGAGTCATAATGAGGACAACTAGATTTTTTTTGAGTTTTGTTGATTTCTCAAAAACCGCTTGTCCGATTTCGATAAAAAAAATATGGGACCATTTCGGAAGTATACCCTTTCCAACAAAAAAAGAATTTTTCAAATCTTTTTTTGTTGTGTGCTGTCTCTGGAGCCCTAACTACCGGTAGCTTGGACCCTGCTCCCGCTGTCGGTGGACCACTATTTTTTACATGTTTTTTCATAAATTTGGTATGAAATATTTAAAAATGCAATCTATATGTAAGAAAATGAATAAAGGACATAATAATAAAAAGTCCTGTATTTTTTTTTTTTTATTATTGATAGGTTCGCGTTTGACCACTATCTCACCTGATGGAAAGTGATGATGCGGTCGACGATGGAGCACGCTTACCTAGAAGTAACCTATTCACTCTTGACTTAAAGACCCCTAGGTTATAGCTATCCGGAAATACAGGCTCTGGCAGGGAATTCCACTCCTTAGCTGTACGCACAATGAAAGTATTCCCAAACCGTTTAGTGCGTATGGGTGGGATGTCCACCATATAACGGTGGCGCATCGCCGTACGTCTTGTAGTCCGATGATGGAACGGGCTTGGCGGAATTAGATCGTGCAATTCCCTCGCACACTCTCCGAAATGTAACCGATAGAAAACCGAAAGGCTAGCTACTCGTCGACGATGTTCAAGGCTCTGGAGCTTTGACTTGACAAGCGCGTCATTGCCGATGAGCCTCTTGGCTCGTTTCTCAATTGACTCTAGCGCATCAAGCTGGTATTTAGCGGATCCATCCCAGAGATGAGAGCAGTACTCCACACACGATCGGACTTGCGCTTTATATAAGTTGAGCAGCTGTTTCGGTGTGAAATACTGTCTCACCTTTGCTAGGATTCCCAGTTTCTTGGCAGCCAGTTTAGCCTTAGCCTCGATGAACGGACCGAAATTGAGGGTTGACGTAAACGTAACGCCAAGAAGCTCAATGTGATCGGTTAACGGCACGGTCACACCACGGAAAGTAGGAGACTGTTGGAAATCGCTCCTTTTTGCGGAAAAAAGACATGCCTGGGTTTTAGCAGCATTGAACTTGACCAGGTTGGCGTCGCCCCATTCGGAGACAGCCTTCAAGGACAAGTTCAACCGCTCCACCATGGCCTCGCGTAGAGACCGGATCTGAGACCCACTAGCCCGCGCGTTGGACGTGTACCTCTCAGCAACAGTGCTGTCATCTGCATACCCAAAGGTGCCGGGCACTAGCAGACTATTAATATGCAGCAAGAATAAAGTTGCTGAGAGAACCGACCCCTGAGGCACCCCGGCATTGATAGCCAATTGGTCAGACGAGCAGCCATCAATGACCACTCGAATAGACCGACTGTATGATTCATATAGAGCACGATTCCGGAAGTTCAGCAACTAAACTCTATTTTCGCAAGTCACCATCACCACCACGTTATTTAAGTAATTGTGTAACTGATCAGAGGAATTTCATGATAATTGTGTTATTAATCTTTTTTATAATCAACTTTTTCTCCACTTCAAGTATGATTTGAGATTAATTTCAGTGCGCGCAGAGCATAACCAAGATATTTTTCTATCAACACTATTGGACACAACAATATTGGACGTGCAGAAACTTTAATATTCCATTTATAGAATCATAAAGATTTTTTGCAAGGTAACTAACATCAATCAGGGTTTGATAGATCTAGCGGTGGAATAGTGGGCGTGGTACGCGATCGCGAATGCCTGCGCGCAAATCCTACGCTAAACCATGCGCGTGGGCAGCGTCACTTCACAAATTATCAAGTACGACTTATATTTCGTCATAAACAACGTGCAGTTTTGCAGCATCGTGATAAGTGCACTAATGCTTTAACAATGCTACGTTAATTTCGGCGAAAATATCAAAGAAAATCCTAAAGTCATCATTCTCTTGCCCTAGCTTATCCGAATTAATTTGGGGTCGGCGCAGCATGATGGCTTCTTCTTCTATACTTTTGTATTTCTCGTCATCTAATCAGACACCTCAAAGCAAATCCTGTCGTGTGTCTTTTAGTATTTAAAAGTTACGTAACAAAGGCTAATTGACAGTCGCTAGGAATGTTAAGTTTAATATTCGCGCTTGTTGAAATATTTACAAAATGTAGTAAGAATTTACAATACTCAATACAAACAAAAAAGTGCGTCAGTTTCCTTCCCTATAAAGTGACGTCATCTACTTTAAGTGCGTTGATTCATAGTTTATGAACCGCTAAACTAAATTTCAGTACGTAAAACTGTTTACTAGGAAAAGCCTATAAAACGTACTTAGTTTATGTAAACAAGTTATTCTTTATTACACATCGCGAAGATTCCACTTTAAAGCCTACCAATAATGTTTTTTTTCAATCATGTTTAACAGCGATGTTGTAATAAATGTTCAATTAGTAGTACCATCGCGTACAATAATGCATGGGAAGTTCAGAAAAAATACCGTGTGAAGCAAGAAATGACGCCACCTGGCGTAAATAAGTACTCGATTAGCAACATTGATTATATTGTTGATGCTACACTAACTAGAGGGCGCTCACGCTGTATAAAATGTTCATGTAGTTTCTTTTTCTGTATTTTACATTCAAATAATTTATAATCAATTATTTCTATTATATAAATTTATTCCTAACTACCTACTATGTTTGTTTAAATTGAATATTATTATCATTTTATAACTAGGTATCTGATTTTAATTATCTATGTTTTAGTTTTCAAACTTGAGGGTAGGTCGAATATGAATTCATAAATAAATTTGTAGGTAGTAGAAATAATTAGATTGAAGATTTAGATGAGTTAAGACTAAGCTCAATTGATTGTTCGTTATGTTTGTTTCGATTACCTCATTCGAGTGTGTTTAGCTCAGTTTTATTTTAATTTAGGTGAATTAACTTATTTCATCAAAATGAGTACGCGTTGTAATATTGTTTTCTTTACAAGAGCTCAAATAACTGATTTGCAAAATCAAGGCAAAAACTTATCGACACTCGAAACTTGTCGACTTATCTTATTGTTAACGTAAGTAGTTTAGATTTCAAAATTTTTATAAGAAAAAAAAATGTTTTAGTTACGTCTATACTACTTAATAAATAATCATTATTGCGTGTTATTATATTTCTGTTATAATTATTGTTGCAGAGAAAAGCAGTTGTTCTATTGGTACCACGATTTGAAGACGAGGGATCTTTGCAACACCATCAAAGAACTAGTAGACCACGGCTCATAAACACATTACAGCGTCAAATCGTGTTATGAGAGTATGAAGAAAATGGATTCCTGCCGATGACCGACTATGCTGCTTTATATGACTCAAGTGTTGACAATGCCCGTCGTGCTCTTATAAGTGAAGAGCTGCATTATAGGAGGCATGTTGTGAAACCCTGGCCCACAGAAAACCATTAAAGGACAAGATTACAGTTCGCTTTGGATCATGTTAACTTTGATTTGAGTAACTTTTAAGTCCAGTGAACACGGACGCTTATGTTTGTGGTGTAGAAATATTACGTGATAAACAAGTGGTTATGTGTGTCCAATATGCTGGTCATATTGCAGTGAACGTGTGGGGATAGATAAGTGTTGCCGATCCAGGATTTATATTTCATAATATTTAAAAATAATATTACTTAACTTTAGTACTTATTTTTTATATTAACTGGAGACCGGGTTATTATAACCTATTACGACTGACTGTTATTATAACCTATGACTTACGTATTTTTAATAACTAAAAAAAGTCAAACAATTTTTTTTTTTTTACATTACATAAGAACCTTTTCTTAAGTTTTTGTGCAATTGTATAGCTGTTATCCTACCTATTTAATTCATTTAATTTAACTTTTCACTTTTGTGATAAAATAATCCGGTCTCCTGTTTGTCTTTGTTGAGGTTACAAAAGCTTCAATCCTCTTTCCGATTTTGGAAACGAATACTTAAGCTATGGCCTCAATAAGAAGTTTTATTTATTATAATAATGTTGAACGATAATAAATGTCTGTTTTTGAATAATAAACTGTAAGAAATAAACCTCTAAAATGTGTGTGTTTTTTTGTTTGTCTCCGTTCATCCCTGTTGCTAACTACTACAAACTCGAATATTATATTTTTGAAAACAATCCTTATGGTTTCTTTCGTATTTTTTTTTAATCATTTAACTTCTCACATCCAACCTAATACGTGTTTCCTAACTTCTTACTTACCTAACCTATTCCCAAGTCAAAGTTCATTTTTTTCTATATCTCAACAGAATAGTTTACATTTAGTTAAGACTAGGTAAGTTATAAAAATCTACCTCCATTTTATTTCACCTACAGCCACAGGTGACACCGGGTAATCCGGATATTGTCATTGCGGAAAGTAAAAACTTTAAAGGTTTAATTTCTTATTATTATTTAAGTAGGAATTACAAATAAAATTTCTGTGAGGTAGAAACAGAAATAAAACTTATGCCACCTACAAGTGACACTGGGGATTGAAGAGTTTAATATCACAGTTGTGCAGAAACCAAACGCCATCTATTAATTATTTTCGAAAATTTGATTTCTACCTTCACAGAAAAATAGGCCCTAAGGTATCCATGCACTTTTGTGGGCGACTGTACCTACTATAATAACAAGATTATGTATCCTCAGTTTCACAATGTAATTCAGCCAGGCTAACTGTTGCCCGGACTTGTTCGATACGACCACTGAGCGCTTTGTTTAACATCAGTTAGAGAGCCGGTTACAATAATATTCACTGGTTTATATTTTGTAGAACAAAAGCACAGGTACGGTGTAACAATGTGGAAACACAGTGTGAAGTATTTGAGCTCGGTGTATTGTCCTGCGAGCGCGACCTACGCATTGTCGTCGCGTGTCGGTTGCCTGCGTTTCCGCGAGCCTGCGTGACCTGTTAGAATTATTTAAACAAATTGTACTTCTATCTGAATTGTGGATCTGCAAAATGGAAGTTATGTGACTGTTTTTGAGTAGATAAGTTGTTCCAATTGTATGTACAGTTCTAAAATTTGGTGTCGAATAACATGACAACAAGTTAAACAAAGTCTAAAGTTATGGACTCAATCAATCGCAGTCTAGAAGTTCTAGAACTGCATAATCTAGTTATTCCAGCCTCGCCCATATTGCGCCATCAATACGATTACTACCTACCTTACTACCTACAATAAAAGCCGTTCAACAAATACAGCCAATAGTAATCTTTTGCTAGGCCTCTCCCAAGTTGTGCGCCACAACACTCTGTCCTCTGCCTTCCGCATCTAGTCTACCCTAGCCACTTCTATAGTTTCTCATGATATTTACAACCTGAAGCATAAGAGACATCGTCATTCATAACAACAACACCATAAGAGATCACAATAGGAAGACCATACAATAAATTACGCACTATGAATCATAAACTGATGGTCAAGGTCTACAATCTTTGTAATCAATGTCATGATGGTAACGCAGTGGGCAGTGGGTTTCGGCCCTGTAAGTACTCCAGCCATTCTTCATTATGATGGATGGTTCACTGACCCTGCAGTTGTTGGATGTTCAGTCAATGTTACACCTAGCTTTGTTCGTCCAAGATCAATCATTCGATGCTTAGAATTTGGTGTATTTAGCATTCTACTACTAATGTCTTGTATTTTTTTAGTTGTCAGATAGCTAAACATAGGCCTCCTTCCTAGTCTTCTTAAAAAATCATAATTCGGTATGTTTGTTTGATCAAGTATTGGAAGTCCTTGTATACCAAGATTCTTTGCGGTCTTCATCACAATGTCTTTCTTTAATTGTTCCGTATTGGCCGCAGTAGGTGTAATTTTCTTCCCGACGAATCCACGCAATGTAGGTTTTACTTCTAATTAATGAGTTCTTCATGGTTCTTAACATACCTCATCATTACGCCGCTGACACAACAGTACTAACTGCACCTAACTAAGGGTTCTCGTTCCCCTATACTTTTATCTTATGTAAACTCATTGTTTGTCGTTCTCCCACTATTACGATAAGCATCGGACGGCATACAACATGTTCTGGGTAATTGGTGATACAGAACAATACAGGCAGTGTTGTAGTTTGTCACCTGTTTCTCGTCATCAGCTGTGTTTGTAAACGTAGGTTCAGGGAAATGGTTTTCTATGTAATCCAGTTGTTTAATAGGGGATCGGACAGGGTCAAAATAATATAATTCTGTTTAGTCCGTACGTTAGATTATCGAAAAATATTGAATACGTGTTTTTTGTTTTATCAAATCAATAAAAAATGACGAAGATAAAAAGCGTCAAAGATCTTGGAGTGGGGCTTGAAACGTCACTTGTGTCGTCAAAATGTCATATCATATGACGTCACACGAGTTTTCGAAGCACTGTATCGTCTTAATTTTTTGTTTACGTGAAAAAATAAAAAATACGTGTCCAATAACTTTTGGAAATCTATCTGACGGACTAATTAGTTTTTTTTTGTCCGATCCCCTATTGACGTAGGTTCAATCTCACTTAAAATTCTGTGACGTTTTAGGTCGTAAACACATTATAGTTGTAAGTCTGTTCATTACTCATTCATCTGCCTAGTCTTTTCGCAACTATGTTGAGGACGGTTTCCAATCTAACCGGCTGAATACCAGTATTTTACATAGAGCAACTGCCTCCACAACCCAGTTAGTACTGGGGTAATACGATACCTCTTGGTAAGAGTGGTTGTCAGACTTTCAAGCCTCAGAGTACCTGAAACGACTGTCTGTTGACTGAAGTCTGTTCCTAACTCAATTTTTGAATAAAAAAACAACGTAAGCAGGTCTTTATCACATTTAATTGTTTACCGCGTTTTTCCAAATATGCTCAATTGCTCATCCAAGGCTCAATGGATATTGAGGTCGCACAAACTATGTACCTACAATACGTTGTAGGTGACATACCAAAATTCAGACCTGGCTTTGGATCCACTCAGGCTACTTTACTTACCTATTGATTGTTGGTTATCATGAAAGTCGTGTGCTCCACTTTATTTGACCGATAACAGAAATTCGGAATGTAAAATAAAATGGCGAATGAAATAAAAGTGTGTGTACATTTTTCCTCATGACGTCAGTGTATGATGGGCCAGTTTCAAAGGTGTGGTGGTACATTAAGGTCATTAAGGTTAATGCCTTCATAGGTGCAGAATCTCGGTTTCGCACGCTTGCAACGTATACACATCAACGTCTGCCTAGGTACCTATAATTATGCTTATGCTTTAGTACGACGCAGTACCTTACACGATCTTCACCATAGTTTGCCAACTTGCTAAGTGGCATACTGCAGACACCATCAGCTGGCACGTTAACTTGGTATTGAAGTTCTATCGTAGGTACAGGTAGTCTAATAATGTTCCATGTTTCGACTGAATTGTAAAGGTGTTTCAAAATGCAATGTGTTTTGATTTTAAGTTTCTTTTCTTGCATATTTCCATACTGTAGACTGCTACGAAGAATTCCCCATTCGTTCTACAATTTTACATTGTCTCGTTTACGGTAAATACCATCCATAATAGATTGATGTGTCTTCCACGTGACTCGTGACATGGATCCTGTCGCTGTTCTAGGAACATGCGGGTATTCCAAACGAAACGTTTGCAACTTTGGTTTGGTTTTGTCTTTTGTTTTATGGATATTGAGAGGGAGCGCAGGTCGTTGGATCTGTTCGATGTAACATGCTGGTTCGAAGGTTTGCACGTTGTACAAATCAAGTTAAAGTGACTCTTTTCAAAGCTTTCTGCCAGTCATTCTACACGTCCAGTCTTTGGACCAGTTTTACGCAGAGGACATACAGCGACCTGCGTGTCCAATATAATAACGCGTTTAGGATACTGTTTGGGCTGTCGTGGCGTTGTAGTGCTTCCACGATGTTTGCGGAGGCGCGCACAGATGATTTTTACGCAATCATTAGAAAAAGGACCGCCTCCATGGTCGGTCGACTACGCACCGCCGCGAACGGTCTCCTGAGCGTGTTCTCAGATCGGTGGGACTCCCCTCTGCTGCGCCATTGGGTAAAGATCCATACCATCTGACTTTCATATTTTTTTCCTTTTTCTGATTACTAACCCTAGTCATTAAGTTATTTTGTTGATACTAACACTATGGACTATGTCTGAAATAAAGAATTTGAATTTGAATTTGAATTTGAATTTGAATTTGAATTTAACGAATAGGATTCCCACGAGGTCATCAACAGGTGCACTTTTGAACTTGTAGTTGTTTTCTGTGTTCTGAATTAAGAACTTACTTTGTTGTATGTTTTTATCAAGATATTAAGTGGACCAATATCCATAAAATCAGAAAGATTACTTGTTATTTTATCATGCTTGTTGTATCCTCTGCCATTCAGTTGTCATCATTTTAGCGTCTGCAATCTTTCATCATCATCTATTGACATCTATCTACTTTCCTTCATGTGATGAGTGAATAGAAAAAAATAAAACCGACTTCGACAAAAATAAAACACAAAAAAGTGAAAAATAAAAAATCAGCTTCTGAAGTCGGTGACTTTTGTTTGTTTGATTTTATGTTTTTGCCACCGACTTCTGAAGCTGATTTTTTATTTTTCACTTTTTTGTGTTTTATTTTTGTCGAAGTCGGTTTTATTTTTTGTAAAAAAGTTTTTATTTTTCACTTTTTAGTGGTTCACATGTGCTTACCCCTTCACAACGTACCGGCGTGATGTTATGTTATGAACTGGTGTAAACAATAGACAGTCATGAGATTTCAGCAATCCCAGTCCATTTGCTATCATTAATTGAGGAGTTCCGTTGCCTATCTCCGAAGTTCTTCATCACCTTTGTAGTGAGTACAGGCGTGATATTATGTTGTGTGATGGCGTAAACAATGCTTAGATATGCTATAGCAACAATCGCGGTTAATCTGCTGTTATTTATTGAAGAGTTCCCCCGATTTCTACAAGATCCCATCATCAGATATTGAAATGGTGAAAATGGGACCACACGGGAAGCACCAGCTTTCAAATGAAAAAAGAATCATGAAAATCAGTTCACCCAGTCGCAAGTTATGCGCGAACAAACATAAAAAAAAAAAAAAAAAAAAAAAAAAAAAAAAAATACAGTCGAATTGATAACCTCCTCCTTTTTTTGAAGTCGGTTAAAAAGGACAGCAGGTTAAATTCGAATCTACTGATCTTCGAAATTGATGATATTTTCCAACCTTTTTTTCAGTTGACAATAGGTCGTTATCTGCCAATGCAGTTAGTTATTTGATATTGTTCTGGTATCAGAATGGGCCTATATTCCTTGTCATATGAGCAGTACTGTAATTTAATATTGAATGATAAATTGATAAGCTCTTCGTAGTTCGTTATTGAGGGACCTATCACCTAATAATAGTTTTTCAATCATCAGACGATATGGTATATTGAGTATTTTCTAAAAATAATGTGTTTCTATTCCTGGACACGATTTGAAGTTTTTTGTATTTTATTTACTGGATTCAATATAGAATCGGTCACTTTATGAAACAGTCGTTCTTAGGATCAGTCAATTGTAGAATCAGTCATGTTTACAATAAAATTGTACATTCCTAGAATTGGTCAATTATAGACTTTGGGCCATTTCGCGAATTAGTCATTTCTAGACAAAACCTTACATGATTGCAATAGCAATTTCAATTTAAAAGTCAATTCGGTTGATCGTGACAATATTCCATCACTCAGTAAAAGCAATCCATATAAACCGTTCTACAGACCTAAATATTTGCTAACCTCTAATGGAATACTCTCGTTTTCTCCCACGGTCACCCATGGCTGCCCACCCCGCATTGGCAACCACGTAACCATAACCACGTGGAAATGGCGGCCAAGCGAGCGACGCGAACGCTTGCACTATCCGAAGTATCCGATGACTATCCGGTTTACAGAATCCCCCATGGGTTTCCGCTCGATTTGAAAGTGAATATACCTACTTTATGGCAATATAAAAATTTTGTTGATGTCTATTGTGCATATCTTTAATGGCACTAAGACACGGATTTTAATAGAGAAAAATGGTCTATTCTTAGCACTTTTATTGTGTAACTTTTTCGGACGCATTTTTGGCAAAGGAGTGTTTTGATTTTGTTAACATTTGCATTTGAAATGTTCCGAACATTCTGATAGTTAATCTTTTTGACATTTTTATGTATATTTATTATGAAAGTTAAGTAGTTTTACATAAGTAACTTAAAACTATGAAAGTTAGCAATTTGTAACATTTCAGTTTCAAAATGATAATGTAAGCTAGCCAACGGTTTCACCTAGACTTTTTGTGTGAATTGTTTATTTCTTTTGGTAGGAAACTAACGAGAGTTCCACGTGCGAAGGTCAGGCTTTTCGCGGACGCAGGTAGTTCGTTGACCCCGCGACCATAGATGTGATTGATATGCATGAAACAACTGACGCTATCGCTAGGGCCCTGTTTAATAAAACTTACAAATTGTAATTGTAGGCTACAAGTTACCATTCTACAAGTTTCTGTTTAATAAAAACTACAAGTTACAATTCTACAAGTTTCTGTTTAATAAAAACTACAAGTTACAATTTTACCATGGTGGAAAACTGACAATAGACTTGTAGCTACAAATCTACATATTCTGTTTAATAAACATTTTCTCTCTACAGGTGACAATTTACTTTGTAGGGAAACCTGTTTTATTGAACGCATAATAATTGTAACTGTTCTACAAGTTTACTTAGTTGTAAATTGTAGAAAAATTTTGACAGGTGGACTCACCGTGTCAACTTACAATTTTGTACTTACTTACCTCAATTAAATAAATGAAGAAATTTTATTGTTATTCTTTAAAAAATGGTTGAAATAGTGATGATGAATATTATGAGTGAACGGTAAAAGTGATTTTTTTTTATAAAGGAAAGAAAGAAAGAAAGAAAACATATATAAAGGGTTAACTTTACTTTTGAATCGTCAAATTTTAGGTTTAATGAAAAAAAATACCGGCAAATATTTGATAAAGAAGATAGGACATGATCTTAAATTCGATTTTAAGAGAAATTCAACTCTTACATCCACTCGGCAAATTATGATTATGAATCAAACAAATTTAAAAGAAGTTAAACCAAATTCTAAATGTTCTAAATGTGTAAGATTTATGAAATTACCCTCGATTTAAGAATCTTCAACAAAACTTACATTTTTATGTAAAATTATAACTTACAATTACTTACATTATTTGTAGCTACAAACTTGTCATAAAAATCTACAGGTGTTTTTTACAATTGTAAACGTTTATTAAACAGCATTTACAATTGTACAACTTGTATAATTTTTACAAATTGTAAGGTTTATTAAGAGGACGCATTACGATGGATAGTCAAATCATTACTTTTTTACACAAAAGTATGTTTATTAAATACAATGCTTTGTATTTTTAAAATGTTTTTGCGACGAATTGTAGGTAGATGTGCAAGGTACAATTCTTAACTATAAATATAATTTTAGATATGTCCAGTTTCTCAATAAATGTACCGAAGTGAAAATTTTTACTTCGGTACATTTCGTCGCAAAAACTTTTTAAATACAAAGCATTGTATTTAATAAACATACTTTTGTGTAAAAAAGTAATGATTTGACTATCCATCGTAATGCGTCCTCTTAAACAGCACTTGTAAGAAATTTTTACAACTACCTATGTCAGTTATCTACAAAATTGTAGACTTGTAATGTTTATTAAACAGGGCCCTGAGAGTAGGAGAATTTATTAGAAAAATTCAAACAATCAAACAAACAAACCAATCAAACAAACCAATCAATTCAAACTTGGGATGTGATCATGTGACTAGTGACTAGAAGACACACAACACGGGCAGCGTGACAGTCTTTCTAGTTACTGTCTACGCCATTTTCTGCGAAAACCATGCTTGAAATTGTAGAAAGTAAAAATGCTTAGATCATTGTTATAAAAAGAATTTCTAATAGAACTGTCCACGCACCTTTATAAGATCTAAATAAATTCTAAAGCATTTCTATGTCTTCGGTCATCGGACGTTCTAATTCCTAGTACATAATACAAGTGTGTAATGTTGGTGATTACCGCTGAGGCGCCATTGAGACCCGAGCCGAGGACGGTAATCATCAATACACACGTGTATCATACGACGTTTTTCAACACACTTGTGAAGAAAATAGTACTAAAGAGCCATCTTCAACAGTTAAAACGAATTCTGAATTTTTTTCACACTAACGGGAAAAATTAATCGGCTTTTCCTATGCGCGCGCATCTACAGTTCGACCAACTTATCTGTGCAGGCGGGAAAACACGGAACTAAAATAAATGTACTAAGTTTGACGTAGCGATGCATTTTTTCTTGACCAGTGGCGCCACCATGAAATTCACATTTAAAATGGTCATACTGTAACAATGGTGATCGATCATAGACTAATAAATGAATGAACGCGATAGAGTTTTAGCCACGTATAAAACGAGGAAAAAGTTTTCTTTATTACAGAAAAAAAAAAAGTTAAACGTCGTATGATACACGTGTGTGTATTGATGATTACCGTCCTCGGATTTCTTAAGACCCTCACCTGACGGCTCGGGTCTCAATGGCGCCTCAGCGGTAATCACCAACGAACGTTACACACTCGTACCATAATGTACTATTACTATTGAACACGACCTTTTTGGTATCGATTTTTTTTTAAGAACATAAGCATCTCAACTAATGAATTTAAAAAAAAAACCCTTTAACTCACTAGTGAATAATAGTAATGAAAAAGTCACTGTTTGATTATAGGTGTCATTATGTGCCTAATTGCGGTGAAATTATAGCCACTTTATGAGCAAGTGTGTTGAAAAATATTGAATGGTTGCTTTAGACTTGATGATTTCATCAATGCCATGAATCAGTCATAAATCTTTAATACTGACTGCTATTTTGATAAAGAAATACCAAATCGCATCTTATCCGACTTAAGGAACGGTCCCATAGGGACCTGGGCTTTTTTCTGGATTTCTGTTTTTTCACTGCACATGAGGTTTAATTAATTTTCACACGCAAACCCATCGTCAGGACCCGTATTCCAGCTATCTCTGAGTATAGACCTCCTCCATTTCATAATATGTTTTAGTCCTAGTCTTCATGACATTACACCTGTAAATCCTGAAGGATAAGCCAGAGGTGTATTTTTCTGTATATACTAGTAGTGCTCAATTTTGCCAGCAATGTGTGTGTCTACTCATGTTTTCCATGTAGTAGACCGTACGGGTTCGCCTTGGCCTTCCCTGGTCTGCATGATTTTAATAAGATTGATGAAAACGTGAATAGTGGTGAAAGTTCGATTGTTAAAGATGTGTCAGATACTGGAACTTTATGATGGTTTTCATTAAACGCTTCTATTGTCTCTTCAAGCGAGACAAATGAGAAATTGCGTTTCTAATGCATGGAAATAGGGACGTGGAAAACTTTTGTATCGGAATAAAATAACTTCGCTTATTCTGGTATCGATTACAAAAGTAATCGGTTTGCTAGTAACCAGTGTTTATTTTCAAAACACTTTTTGAATTGAGTAAACTTTGCAGCTCTATAAAAGTCTACAGCCCTTGACTCTACAATCATAACGTAAATTACACGCCTTTTTATCCCCGAATGGTAGGCAGAGGTGTATCCTAATTCGGCGCGTTCGTGTTCCACGCGCGCCTCAAAGAGTTGTCAGCAAGGAGGGGCCCGCAAGGGCCGACGACGCCCGTCGGGGCCGCGGAATATAGAACGAGACGACGTGGCCTCGGCACAAGGGCAAAGAAGGAACATGGATTCGGTTTTTAGTCAGTAGAAGTCTGACACTCCCCTTCGCTCTGCCCAAGAGCGGGGGGGGGTCAGTTGATGATTTTTCACCCACCAAAAAAAAAAAGGTGTAGGTATCCTAATTCACTCAATTCACATTTCGTCAGTTATGTTTACCTCCTACTTATGTAATAAGGTTCGAACCTATTATTTGGCCATCATACACAAATCCAGAAAAAATACTGGTGGTAAAACCCAATAACACTTTGCCCGCTTAGGGAATCGAACCCAGGACCTCTTACTAAGCAGTCACGCTTGTGACCATTAGACCAACAAGGCAGACTGTGAGTAAAAATGTCTATTGCCCTAAATCCTACATCTGATTACCTGAATAATTAATATCCTAGCAGAGAAGACCTTTCAATAGTCAAAATCCTTTCCATTCGTTTACATAACGGTATGAGTAGGGATATGGCCCTCAGAGCCTTTCAAAATGGTATTCGCAATACCAAGCCAAAGCTATTCGCATTTGGGCATGGGAACCGGACATAATCGTATAAACCAGCTAGCTAATTAAATTAATGACTTAAGATTAAGGCATTACCGCATTACCTATTTATATCCGTTAGGTAGGTACCGTACTTACTTGCTGCGAACCTAAAAAACACTTGAATTTTTTTTATAGCTACCTATATTTTCTAGGTCAATAACCTTTGTTACACATTAGATCCAGTTTAGAACCTTTGCATAGCAATTTATGGTAATGTAAGTCATTGTAAGTTATTTGTAAGTTTGTAAGTAAGCGTGCCAAGAAATCGATAATACATTTAAAATATAACGACTGTATGCTCTTAAAACTAATCCAGTAAAGGGCTTAGGTAGGTACCTACTGATTCCTGATATGTAATAGGGCCGCGCATTTTGTAGGTTTCTGATTCTATAAAAGTCAATAAATGTAACTAAGTTTTCCTCATTGCATTCATTCAGTAAATAGATGATATACCGCGGTTCTGCCTCTTTGTAGGACTTCAGTGTCATTGTCCTGGATTTCCCCCCATAACCATTGCTCCTGACAGGTAGGATCAATAAAATTGATTGTCAAATGTTAGTTGTTACCTACCAATCAAAAGTGCAGTTTTTAAAATCAAAATACAGTTCCCGGCGATAAATATTGCACATCGACCTTTGGAAAGAGACAATCGGCTAATTTCGGCTTCGTAGAGCCTGTGAATCCTCCAACCAGCCCGCGAAATTCAAATTTTCTTAAGTTTTTTGCAATTTGCAGGCCAGTGATAGGTTGTATGTTGATGAACATTTGATTCGCGGCTGTAAGACGTATGTAGTTACAGAATTATAACGATCAACTGGCCTGCAAATTGCAAAAAACTTAAGAAAATTTGAATTTCGCGGGCTACCCTGGAACATCAACCTTGACTTGAATCAGTCAGAAAACTGATGAGTAAGGTACCTACTTACTTACTTTTCTTGACAAATAAAATACAACTTCTAATTAGAAGTTGTATTTTATTTTAATTTAATTAATTAATTATTCGATGTAATGCCGACTGAGTTGAAAAATAAGTTTTGGTGACATGAGAAAATTCAATTTTTAAAGTGACTGAAGTTATTTGACATATGAAATAAAGTCTCCATATTAAATTATGATAACGTTATAAAACAAATAAAAGCCAGATTTTTAATAGGGCCCAAGTTGGTAGTCAAACCGCCATTAGAATTTTAGTGCCATCTGTTGGCAAGGGACGAAAGCATCGTACCAGCGTACCTACATTGAAATGGTATGATAAACATGAACGATGTTGTACTATTATCCCCACAGAACAGCAAGTTTTTCTGTTCTGTGATTATTCCAACCTCAACCATCACCACATCACCATAACGGCAAACCATTACCACCATTTTAAATGAGTTTTAATATTTTGCAACCACTGGTTTTCTTTTAGCTCTTGATAAACTTTTTAACTTGCAGGTTGGGTAGGCAGTAGGCATTGTAGTTATTCATGTCGTGTGTAGATGGCGCTGTTTTCAGGAGTTGACACTTTAGCTGTTTCTGAATTAGATAAAAAAAACTAGCCATTTATATTTAACTATGCAGGTCACTGCAGGTGTATTATGACTCTGAATCTTCAACAACAGGTTGGATAGTTGGTATAGGTACCTATCGCTATTGGAATATTTGTCCATTTGGCAATATCAACAACCTAGTTACCTAATATTTCTTCGACTTGTTTGACCTTGGCTAGTGGAGGTGGTGCGACGGTTGGCACCCCACGCCGTCGTTCCGGCTGGTGCCCCCGTGCGCCCGTCGCGCTCCGCCACGCGCCTCGCGCGACTGACCCCTGGGGACCTGCCCGGCCTGCCCCACGAAAGTGCCCTTAAATTATTACAATAGAACCTCCGGGACTCACATCCGGGAGGAAACCAGCTTCAAGGATCTCTAGTTCGTTAACTAACAAAATGATGGAACAATTATATTGTGTCCTCTTTCAATTTATCCAGTAATGTCGTGAACTTGTTCCACCGAATTGGTTCACTTTCGGTGGAGAGTTACGGGCGAATGGTATTAGACGATTTGGTGCCATTTGTTTGTAATTGCACAGGTGGGAGGATTGTTTACACGGCGTGCGAGCACCTCTCAATGGCTCGGCTACCTGCAGGGGGAGGGGGAGCGGTGACCTGCCGGCCCTCCCCCCCGCACCGCGGAGGCGCCGCCGACCGGCGCACGCGCAGAAAGCCGAGCCAGTTGCCCGCCGCGCAGCCTCCAGCTTGTTTACATCGACTCTAAAATGTGACGTTTACCCCTTTACCTTTACTAATTAACTAAAACTTCCGACATTCGATGTTTTTTGTGGTGTATGTGATACTCCTGTGAACATATCTCGACAAGTGAGGCAGGTTGGAAGGTAGCTGTTGTGTGACCAATGTTCCCATTCTGAGTGGAAGGCATTGTGGCATTGTACGCTTTTGCCAGTCTGTAATTTTGCACAAAAGTTGCACAGCTGGTCCTGTGATAACATGGCATGATGGTAGACAATGGAGTGACGTATCTTTTATTTTTTCACGTAATGGATCTATGCATCCTGAGGCTTGCGTGTTTGTGGAAAATTCAGCACTGTTTCATATTCCACTAGTATTAGTAACGAAGTGTTTTAAAGTTGTCTGAACTAGGTACCTGTATTAATGCAGATGAATTCAAGGGATTTTGTTTTCAGGGTAACTATCTGTTAACCAAGGTTGCTGTTATCAAAATTTCACTTCTGGTTGTTTTTTTTATCGCTTAAAACATTGACTTATTAAGACTTTGAGCGTGTCTAAGAACGCCTATTGTTACCTGAAAATTGCAAAACGAATAGTTAAGAATCTCAAGTTACTGGTCAGGTTTCTGATTCAGGGATCGTTGCACCCATGTACATAATCAAGGCATTGTGATTGGTCCGCAGCACATGAAGCATGGCGTGACCATTGAACCATGACCGTAAGTGCTAGGGACCCGACTCAACGCATTTATGTTATGAATTAAACATAATTAATAAAGTACTTGAAAATAATACTGATTCACGTTTTATTTACACAGATGTAGACGTTGGCAAACACATTTTAGCTTTTGCAAAAAAAAATAATGAAGTATCAGCGATTATTGATTTGGAATACACAACGGCATCCGTTGAGGTTGACACACTTTATCAGTGACTGTTAGTTCAATAAGCAAAGAAAATAAGCTGCTATTATTGTAAATTTCTCATAACGCGAGGCGACGCGATTACGGTTACTAATCAGTATCATTGCCACGGGTTTGCGTTGCCATTGTTGTTTGGAGAGCGATCAGGTAACATAATAGTTACTCCGGCGGCGCCGGTCTAGATACCCAGATCTCGAGAAAGCGTCGTGAGACTCCGCGACACTTTACAAACTCGCTTATCAAATGTTATACTCATTTCACCTCTTTCTTTGCCCCTATAACAGGATTTTTATCATCTACACTTTTCACTTCTTCGAAAAAGGTATTCTTGGTTGCATCACTAGCGTGCAACACAAATAGGTTAAGACCTTAAGCTGTCTTATTACTTGCAACTGCTAATTAAGCATTACACACTGGTAATTAAGTCGCTCAGTAATGCTGGTAATGCTCATCTTATCGTAACTTGAAACAAATGAGGTCCCACGTAGTTTCGTGAACATGCCTCGCCAGTAGCGTTGACAATGGGTCTGAAACGTTGAATGATTGCATTCAGTCAATCTAACATGACGTTACTAAGTTACACCAGTTCGCGCCGTTGCTGTATTCAGTACTCACACTTCAGACGGTGATATTATATTGAAACATTGGCATAACAAATGGACCTATACAGAATTTCCTCTTCTAAATACCAGTTTTCTCTGCTCATTTTCCCGTACATACCTTTGGAGAAAATGCTATTCCCATCGTAAAGATTCAAAACCGCGTGACAAAGGCATGCAAACTGGCGGAGTCAACGTTTTGCGAGCTATGCGCTAATGTTCACTATGTGGTAATTATTCCTGCATGTTGCTAGTTTGCCTTTAGCTACAACTCTCCCGGAGTTTTTGCGGTATTTCATGAAAATATATTATGTTCCTGCATCATTGCGTTGCTTTGAAATTAATAATGGGCACGTAGAATGGCATCATTAGCATTTCTGAAATGTTAAACAGGTTATAAGGCAATTTAAATGCAGTACCGTACTAAGCTGTATTCGATTGCAACTTGTTTAGCTGGATTAGGTCTAACTAAATTAAAATCATCACGGATTCCGTTGTGCAACTGGTGACATCAAAAGTAAATTGGACGGCAATTCTGTTTGCCGTTGTTTGCGGATATTACTCGGGAATGGAAGACTACCTAATCAAAGCTTTGTACAGAGTTACAACACCGTTATTATGTCCAATCTACTGCCGGTTATTGGATATGACTATTACAGATAGTGCTAAAACAGACAGTGGTGCCGATTCTCTTGTACACCGAACTAACCTAAACTAAAACTAAAATTTCTTATTTTTAGTTAGTTGGTTTTGGTAAGTTATTCTGAAAACCAGATTCTCTAAATTTAAATATAGTTTTGACACACCTAAAATCGAGTTTGACATTCGTTAAGTTGAATAAAGCATAGACCAAGATTGCAGTAGACCATAGACAAAAGCTGAATGAAAGTGAACGAAATGATCTGAATTGCAAAAAAAAACCTGAGGTAAATCAAATATTTATTTAAAATTGTATACCAGTAATCATTAATGAAGTACAGTCTGTCTGTATAGTCAAGAAATTAATGTTTGAGGAACTAAGATTATTTATATTATTATACCATGGATTATTCAAAAGTAGGGTAACACTAAATCATAGTACATCAAATGTCATCGGCTGTCTGTCATCAACTTGTTATTAGGTCTATAGATCGATGCCTGCCTTTTCTACGGGCGAATAAAAAAAAAAAAAAAAATCAACTTGTTATTATTTTATCTTGATACCTTTTGCATTTTTAAATGTTTTTCAAATCTACGTCGACAAAACTTCGAAGAAACGTGTTAAATATGAGGAAAACAAATAGGAGTGGAGCTCGGGAAATTATTTCAAAGTATATCAGCAATGTGACTTGCGATGTTTGTTAGAACACCAAGCTGGACAAATTTTATCAAATTTGGATATTTATACTCGAACAGCAGCTATGACAGGTATGTAATCGTGTTATTGTTTGTTTTTTATCTACCAGAAGTCACAAATTTACTAAATATACGATTTTGTGACTAAAATAAGCATTGTTTACATTGCGCATTTATAGGTTAGATTGCAAATGTAAGTAGCTAAGTTTTGATACTTTTGGGTAATCAAATTTACCGATGATTTTAAATATGAATAAGTTTTAACATGTTTGAAATAAAAATAGTGCTATGTATTTTCCATTAGATACTACATCTTTTTTTAAATCTTTCTTTCAGGAAAATCTGAGAGTACAGTGAGGCGTATTGTAGATGAAGGCAAACACAGATCAGGCCGTCCTAAGAAAGAAATGGATGACTTCAACATAAATAAGTGCAATTCGACAAAAAATTCAATTCTTTTATAAAACGGGCAAGAGAAAATGGGCATACAGTGGTACAAAAGTTAAAACATAACATTAATAAAAAATATGTACGAACATTTTTCTTTTATTTACTCATTTTTATTTCAATGAAGGTCGGAAGGAAAACATCGTGAGGAAATCTGGACTATAATTATTATAATATACCTAATAAGTCTGAAATCGCGAACCCGTCTTGAGCATGCATGGTGATCAGTGCTCGTGCCTTCTCTGTAGAGAAGAGGCAAATATTTGGCATATTTTGTTGATTATTGTATTTTGTTAATTATTTTTTTATACAAAACATGAACTGAATATGCGGTTTCAATTTGTGATAGAAACCTAATCGCCACTCTTAGATAGGTTAATTAATAAATAAGGTGATAAGAAAATTAAAATTTTAATAATAAAGAAATAAAATGTTTAATTTAATTAAAATTATTGACAAGTAATTGCCGAATTTCCCTTGCTTCAGCAAGGAAGTCTGCGCCAGGATCCTCTACAATAGCATCCTGATCCTCCACAATAGCATTCTGCTTGTTATCCTCGTTGCCATCGATATCTTCTTCGTCTGCAAAGATACACTTATTTAGATTTCAGAAGAATTAAGTTGTCAAGTAAGTTGTCTTGCCCAACAGCTGTTTGATAACTGCCTTGAGCAAACAGATTTAGTGCAGCTAGAATCTGCAAATGAGTTCTATTATCATACAGGTAGGTAGGTAGAAATTTTTCATTCTAAAAATGCATGTTGCGCCACTGCTTTTCGGTCAGTGGGTCGTTCAAATGTTTGTAAAGAAATTTTAGTGGAGGGGCGTGCGGTTTTCGACTGAAAGATCTCAATTATGTAATGACTAGGTTTAGATCACCCATAAATATAATAAAAGTGAGATACCACTCGACTAAACTATAAATTCTTAAAAACTTGTATATGCAAGTGAATTACTGCACAAAACTGTTCTAACCTTTCGGTGTTTGGGGATAAAACCTTCATCTAACCGAGGATTCCTTAGCATATCCACCAAATAAAGTGCTCCCGCTCTAGGGAGTCTAAAGAGTTTTTTAAATTTCTCCTCTGCCATTTGGAATTGGTTGGATTGGTCTCGCAATCTTTCCAAATGAATTCTTTCTTGAAAGTGTCTATTAGATAATACTCAGAGCCTGGAAGTGGCTATGATTATGAGAAGTGCATTTATCCACTTCTTTTCCAACTAATAATGTAGCAAGTACATTAGATGTTCAGTACAAATCCTTTGTAAGTTTTCACGAATGCATTTTGTATTGTATCATAATAAAATAACACTAAACTTACCTTTCTGCCGCATCGCCAACAGCGGCAATCACATAAGCTTCCATAATTAACTCAAAGTCATCCAAACTTTCGAAAAATAATAGAGAAATATGCTTTGTAAATTTTAGTTTATGTCAACTAATTTTATTCCACACCTTTTTATTCGCGATTAAAAATGGTCTGATTTAGTTTGACAATCATAATTTTAGGTGAAAAACGTCAATTTCAGAATAGCAAAATTGCCATTTTCACTATATTGAATAACTTAGTGCTGTCAGACTATAATTTAGTTAAGCTATGTCACTTTAGTCAATTTCAGAATGGATAACGTCGTTTGACAGGATTAAACTAAATTTTAATGATTTTTAGTCTAGTTTAGAGAAATTTGTGACAAGAGAATCGGCACCAGTCTCTAATTCATAGTTGATTACGAATGAGTTTTCACTTTCCGTGTCTCTGTCGGAAATATTAGTGTGTTCTTGTAGTGGTCCAACAGCTTCACGGATTTGGGCCTATTAAATGTACAAGTTTGGCCTATGTTGTGCAAGTTAACGAAGATGGACCTGTCTGGTGGGCAGAAGATTTTCACAAATTCTTGTTTTATTCGTAGGTGGTAGCCTAGTCGTTAGTCGGCCTTTTTATGGAGGCCGAGACAACGTCGTAACTTAGCTGAGACGGTGGTCGGTACTTAAAAGTTAACTTAAGATTTCCGCGCGTTGATCGTAGATACAGCAGGCATGAGGCATTGTGTGTCTGGGAGTGAAGCAGTGAAGGTGCAGTAGATTGGAGGGGCGGTGATAGTCAGATAACGATGGCAGCGATAACGCGGAGGCCGCGGAGTGCCCCGCAGAGACCGCAGTGCCGCGCGGTGCCGGCTCAGCGGCTCGGTCGCCACACTCCACTATTTTTTCAACACTTTTTGCGCGTCTGGCTACAAGGTTGGCGGTCGTGTTGTTGTGGCATGTTGTACACGTTACAGCATCGGTGTTGTCAGTGAAATTAGTATTTTTTTTAATTTAGTTGAATCCGTTTTCATTATTACAAACATTGCTAGTGCACAGTGCTCGTCTTTTGTTTTGGAACTTTCCCCTAAACATTAAATTTTTCTGTTCTTTTTGGGTGAACACAACAGTTACTCGAAAACAATGCCAATCTTCCCTGAATTGGAACTGTAATTCAGTGCTTAGTGGTGGTTATCGTAAAGATGAAGGATTCCACTCCTCGCTGCGAGGATGTGGCCGACAAACTGGTACGTCTGTTTGGATGGAGACAGACGTACCCTGTGCAGAAACTTCAGAGGAGTATACTGCCCCAGACCAATGATACGGTAAGATTTATTATACCAAAACCTTCCATTTTATCAGAAGTTTTATTTATTTCGTATTTAATGACCAACAGTGGACTGCTCCATACTGTTAATATGATGACGATGATGACTATTAATGATTAAGACAATGATAAAAATATACACAAGGAGAATTTCATCATGATATTTAAATACTATGCTAGGTATTTTCCTAGCTCTATCATTGAAGGTCTTAAATCCATGCTTGTTTGTTTTCGTAAGATACGCTTGTTATTTTAGGCGCCAATTTGTTGAATTAGTCACTTGATGAAAGATAACATTATCATAATATGCAGTATGTACTTTGTAAAGAAAATTAATCAAACCAGGTTAACTATTAATCTAAAATAGATTTGATAGACGGTTTTCTGGTAAATACTAATGTACATTGTAATTATAAATCATGATAAATTGAATTGACTGTGATAGTGATACCAAACCATCAACCACAACCATAAGGAACGTACTAAAATTTAAATGATATTTAGCATACACAATTTTATTGTTTTTCCTCTTTCCCCTTTGCGCCATTACCTACGGAAAGGGTTGCATTTGAATTTCCTCATTAACAGGAAACGCGAGTGGTCTTTTCTCCATACAAACGCTCTCGCCTGTTTTCCTTTTGGTTAATGACCCTAGAGCAATGTTTTTTTACAGAATAATAAATATTAACTATTTCTATGCCCCTATGTTTTCCTTTTTGGTGATAAATTATTTTTATAAGCACTAGAACCCTCAAAAAATGCTCAAAATTGCTTGTTTAGATCGCTGTTAACAGAGTCCTAGTGTACAAATTTGACAACTATTAACGAAAAAAGAAAAACATAGCGGCGTAGTAGGGTCGTTTCGCCGGTTTCGCGACCACCTTCAGTAGGCGACCATTTGACGTACTAAGTTTCTTTAAAACAAGATAATAGTATTTGTAGAGGTAACACAAATAAATAAAAAACCTAACGTGCTTTATAAATAATTATGAAATAAGAATTTACACAGTTTGAAACAAATGGGCTAACCCAGAACCGAAAAAATATTGATAAAGGCGCGTTTTGATTCAGTGGTGAGAAAACGTACCGCAAGTTAGAAAAAAAATAGCACGGCGCGCGGCGCTCAAAGGTAATTTTCATTACTTATTTCATGTTTTACACACAAGTTAGATGTTAAATTGTACAACCGATAAGTTTTCGTTATTATTTAGTTGTATTTTGCTATTTTTTAAGTTATTATTAAGATAAAATCAAGTGGTCGGTAACCGAAATGCTTATTTATCAAGAACGTTAAATAGCGACCATGTGGTCGCAAACCGACGAGAATCGCATTATTTATTTTCTATCAATATGACCCTATTGCTTTGTACAGGACTGTTACAATTTTGAATGTAACATTTTAGAAGCTTTTCTTTGTAGTTATTTAGTAAGCGACCACCACTTTCTTTGAAATTACTATAAAAACGGGATGCTAAACAGGTGGTCGTAAACCAAAATAATCGAAATAAAGACGTTGGTTTCCGACCACCATAATTTAGTATGAGAGAAATAACGTCGGAATATTTAATTTTTTATTTTTGATAAAAACAAAATTTAATTATTTTATATTACTTTTTTTAGATGGAGTTCCCATATAATTCAGAGTCAACGAAAAAAAAAGAAAAATACAGTCCGGTACACTGAAGAAGCCCTGAAAAAAGCTCTTGATGATATCCGAAAAGAAGGGAAGGGACCATATAAATGAATAATATAATAATTTATACATTTTTAAAGCGATTATAATAGGGTAGACGACTGACTAAAAAAAATATGATTCTGTTTAGTCCGTCAGTTAGATTATCGGAAAATATTGGATACGTGTTTTTTGTTTTATCAAAATAATAAAAATTGACGAAAATAAAGCTTGTCAAAGATCATGGAGAGGGGGCTTTTGACGTCATAGTATGGTAAAATTGTACCAAGCTGTGACGTTGCACGACTTTTCAAAGCGCTGTATCGTCTTCATTTTTTGTTTACGTGAAAAAAGAAAAAATACGTGTTCAATATTTTTTGGAAATCTATCTGACGGACTAATTAGATTTTTTTAGTCGTCTACCCTATTGTTTTAATGGCATTTTTTCATATTAAAATAGTGGTCGCAAACCAACACACTGGTGGTCGCTAACTGACTAAAGTGGTCGGTAACCGACGTTTTCGCTATATTTTCACTTTTTCAGCATTTTATAAATATTTTTGTATGAATGTACTTTATTTTATGTTTTTGTATCCAAACTAGACTATATTTGGGACAAATTCACATTAACATAAACTATTTTGCGTGTAGACAACATTTTTTTTTCTTCATCATAAGTGGGCAACTCAGCTAACTGGTCGCTAACCGGCGAAACGACCCTATATAACCTCCTTATTCATTGTCTAAAATATCTTTTAAATTGGTTCAATATTGGAGGAGGAAATAGGCGAGAGCCAAACCTCGAATTCTAACTTTTTTCTACAGTTGTCCTTATCGCACGAATTTGAGGGCAGGAGGACGGAGAGAGACAGCGATAGTAGAAAGAGACAGCACTCGCATTTCCTCTTAAATCCCAAAGTGATGTGTACGTTTTGAAGCGTTTCCCAAACGATCATGATAAATTGATTGGGATAAAACTAAATACATCGTGGTCCCCTGCCCAATTGCCCAATGTTTTTCATTTCTTCAGTCGCCTGTTCAATATAGCTAGGATGCCAAACGTTTTGCAAAGAGTTACCAGTATCTTCCCTTACTCGTTCAGGTAGGAACAACCGAACAGGCAGATGTGATCACTCCCCTTATTCACAACGCTTCGATTCGGTTTATATTTCGACGTCGTTTCGTTTCGAGTCGTATGTCTATCTTTTTTTGGCATTATGAAAGTGAGCGAGATAGATATAGGTACAAATTACAATATGTTCAATTCGGTTTCGATCCGATTGTTTGTGAATAGCTATGCAGACATGATCCTGCGATATTTCGATCTTCTTTTTCTTTTATTCTGTCTTCTCCAATTACTGAAGATTGGCCATCAACTCCGAATATTTCTCATTGTAAATATTTTGCGAGGTGATACAGCTCAAAAGCATTTGTGAACAAATGCTTTTGATGCAGAGGAAATGTTTTTTTACGGCTTGCTCCACTTATACTCAACACCTAGAAATTGTGCAACATGTGAAAGATGGCAGTAACAATTAACCGATTAGGCGGGAAATTCCACGCCTTTCTTTATTATACCTCCTAACCACTTCCTATAATGTCGCCAGCCTCGTTACGTACGCATGCATGTTACTACCTATTGTTGCCAATTACTTTCACGGAGCTCTTGTATGATCTGAAAGTCGAAAGTACTTCATTAAATCAACTCACTTATAAGTCGCATTACGTTGCCGATGGTACCTCCCTGTACATATTCACGCGATACGGACGTTGAACCCTGCATATGAGTTGCATACGGAGTTAAATTACTCAATAAGTTACTTCTTTAGCCAATGTAGCCTTGTCAAGGAAAATACAATCTAGTTGTGTAAGCGAATTTTGTGGAATACTTACTAATAATTTGTCGCTTGGTGGATGTGTTGAAATGTATGTAACGCTGTTACGGATTACCAATGAATAATATGCAGAGGAAGGTATACAGGACACACCAATGCAATCAACCAACAAGTGTAAAAGCAATGACTGTAGTTATAAAACAGCCATGGCGATAAATTGGACTCGAATAGAATTTGGAATCCAGGGCAGGGATAGCAAAAGTGGCTTGTTGTCGATTGGCTATGGTACGCAAATATCATCTCTTGTCCTTAACCCAATTCATTTAGGGTTGGTGCAGAAGAAATGGAATAAGGGCAAGAGACGTAAAACATCAAGAAAGAGAGGCATCAGAAGATACAAAGACTTCATCATTTAGAAACATAATATAGGTAGGTACCTATGATCTTTAATTATAATTGAATCGCAATAATATGTAGATGTACCAACATTTCCGAGATCACCTCTCAAAGCACTCCTGAAGTCCTGATAAAGTCACCGACCTGACTAATTGGACTACATCAATACACTTGATTAATTATCTGATCGACCTTGAGTGTAATCAGTGGCATTCCACGCGGGGTACGTTTTACGACTTGTGTGCTTAGGCGGCAGTGTCATCTGATAACACCTGTTCTATCGCACGTAGACAACAGGTATTTATTGGAAGACAATTAAGACAAATACTAATAAACAATACTTGCACTGCACTGGTGTTCTTATAAGTATAAAGTGAGTAATATGTTTATTAACCAATAGTTTCAAAACCGTTACTCATACTGTCATACAAAGGTCATACATTATCGGTGAAACGAAGAGTTCTTCTATGGCTAGCTAAGAGCTTTGGGGGATTTGATTTTTTGTGATAGTAGTACAAAGATTAAGATAATTTTCTTACGTGGCTTCGGCTCGTAAACTTATGGAACGCAGTTATCCTAAAGAAGATTGTTTAAAAGTAAGATTGATTGTTGAAAGAAAGATTGTTTAGCCTTTTAAAACTAATGCAAACGACGAAATGTTAGATGATCTGCCATGCTCTACTGTGCTAGAACTTCATTTTTGACCTAAAATTAGCTGCTGCGAGGCTGCGACAGCCTGATCGCGACAATGGTTATTGAAGCTAGATTAATGACCTGTCAATGATTCTGTCAGCGACAAATGTGATGACAATGATTTGACAATTTTATTGAAATTTATAAAACGTTAAACGCTTTGGGGCTGGAAACGACTGCCACTATTCGTGATCCTGATACAAAACCTGGATCCTAAAGTGGCATGCAGTAGTTAAATTTTAAAGGAGCCAGCTTCCGATTATACATTCAAATGTTTAGTTTTAAATCACAAGCTACTTCTCGCAGACAGGTTTCATAAACATTGATCCTTAATTCAATATTGAATCATGATCGGGCTAGGCTTGTTTACGTTCGCAATGGTTTTCTATGATAATTATGTATAAACATCGGCCAAGCCTTTCAAACTTGTTTGTACTGATATTAAAAAGGAGGCGTGTTGAAGGTCTTTTAAATTCAATAGATGTGTGTCAACTGCTATAATGTGTTATAGAAATTTGCATCTAAAATATAGGTCTTTCGCAAAGCCTGCGGTAGTAAACGCAAACAAGAAATACTTAAATTGCAAATACAATATGCTTATGTTGCAAATATATCTTCGCACTCATGACATTATTGAAGCTAATATTTATTCTCCTCAATATTTGGGTTACGATAAAATCAACTATTTATTGTTAGGTAGGTACATCATCATCTTCCTGAACGTCACTTGGAGTCGCAACATGTATTCTGTCTCCATTCTTCTGTGTCAACAGTCACGCTATCAATCACTCCTTCTTAAATATTATTCTTCGAAATCTTCTCAAAAAATCAGTAGCAATCTCATAAGTATTTTTACACATTTTTACTTGCTTGTACCGACACGACAATGCTCTTTTTTTCTCGACGTGGCGTTTCGCGCGTCCTCCTATGAGGTTAGCTGGTGCCTTGAGTGTAAGGCCTCCAGCCATGGCGGAAAAAGTTACAAATCAACGTCTCAGTGTGCTTACTCTCGAATATAATTCCGATAGATCGACATTGGAATTGTCAGTCAAACGTCAGGCATTGGCTGGACTCACTGAGTCTAGCCAATCCCTGTCGTTTAACTCAACCAACTGACGTTTGACCAATGTCGATCTATCGGAATTATATTGCAGAGTAAGCACCCATCATGCTGTGTCTCAGGGGACGTCAGCCTTTATCTAAACGAGTTCAATTCTCGCCGGGCGATTCTATCCTACTAAAGTATGAGAGGCTCTTGTACTTCTAGTTTGAAAAAAAACCATTTATCTTTCAATATATTGTAGGTACTTACGTCTAGTCGAAATGCCAATTCAAAAGTTACATTGTTGCAAGTACTTACAGTGAGAGTCGTTATCATCGCTGTAAGCTGTAAGTACCCGCGCGTTGTAAGAATATGTCTCAGGTTAAAAGTTCAAGCCACGACTCTCTTTAATGTAGTGGCAGATTGATTGGTAGGTTCCACTTTAGCTTGCAAATTCTTCTATTTTGTCTTTTTGAAGATTCATCAGTATTTTGATTCATCTTGTTCTTTCGTGTGTCAGAGTGTTTATGCTGCCCATGGGCCTCTGACTTTATAGTTTTAAATGCCATCGAGAAATATCTCTCAGGCATGTTGATTTCCTCACGACGACGCGACGTTTTCTTTCACCGAAGCTAAGCAAGTATTTTGCTTGTGCCGATTGCTAAAACCCTCAGACCGATGGATGGATATTTAATAATCTGAAGAAGTGAAGCCCTTTATGTTTCGACTAATTAATCCAACTAGACTATTGATATTGTTGGTATACATTTCTGGGAGAGGGGTTAGGCTTCACGAAGTAGCACAGATAGCTTTAATAATATCAAGATTTAGACAAAGTTCGTCTTCTGCCGTCAGCAGTAGATTTTTTATCTGAGTCACACGTTTTGGTAGACAGGTAACAAAGAGGTTAAACACAGAAATTGACGTAAGTTTAAAACGTTTAAGGCTTTTAATATAAAATATTTAAAAAATAAATCATCCATAAAAAATCCATAAATTTTATTGTCTTACGATAAAATTTCATAGAGCCTGTGGATTTTGTAAATAATAAATTACAAAATAATTAATTGGTGACAGACAATGGACTTTTATTATGTACAACCATTTATTTATTACACGACTGCCCCAAAAAAAGAGTGTTATGTTTTTTATTTAGGACTAGCTGCTGCCCGCAGCTTCACCCGCATGGATTTCGGAACTTGACAAATTCGAGAAACACTATCCATTGATGAAAAGTTGAAAACCGGATGAAAATCGGTGCAGTAGTTTTTTAGTTTATCGCGAACAGACGGCAGACAGTCGCGGCGGAGGACTTTGTTTTATAATATGTAGTGAAGATACCACGGATTGTTCCCCACAAACTTCGAACTTAACCCTTAGCGTATATTAATATAATATAATAAATTCTAATATATAAAATTCTCGTGTCACAGTTTTCGATGCCAAACTCCTCCGAAACGGCTTGACCGATTTTGATGAAATTTTTTGTGCTTATCCGGTATCTATGAGAATCGGCCAACATCTATTTTTCATCTTTTTTTTTTTATGGCAAAACAACGTTTGCCGGGGTCAGCTAGTAATAATATAATATTCCACAACTATCACACAACGCCATCTAGTCCCAAGCTAAGCAGAGCTTGTGTTATGGGTACTAGACAACTGATAAACATACTTATATATTTCTAAATACATACATATTATAGATAAATTACACCTGATATTGAACCTGTCCTTAGTTAGTCAAAGCCCAAAAATAACATTAGAAGCAAGTGAATGCACTGTGGTTTTCAAAGGGTTAATGCCGATTATTTATAAACTCTCAAGGGTCGCTGTAAATAACGGGTAGGAAAGATTAATGGTTCGTTGAATCTTTGATTATCAGCAAGATAAGATATTTTTAATAATAGAAGTGATCCAAAATAAACTTTCTTTGACATTGACGAACCCCAGCCAAATGTTCCTGGACCTAGGCTGAACCTCACTGACAAAGATAGATCATTAATTGGAATTATTTGCCTAGCCCCAGTGGCGGTCCTAAGGGGTTCAGAGCGATCATGATCCCCCCCCCAGAATAGCCATTTTCCGGAAATTGTTTAACGCATTAACTTTCTGCACAAGAGAAACTAACCATAGTAAACATTCCTCGGCAGAATGCAAAAATATTGTTCCGCCTTCTTGCAATTTTTTGAATTGGATGTCAATTTTTTTTTGAAGATTACTTTTTTTATGATAAAACACAATTTTGATTCTGGCGTGAACAACGGAATAGTAGGCGTTGTCCCAGGGCCCCTGGGACAACTACTACTACGATCATCATCATCATTTCGGCTGAAAGACGGGACCAGTCAATGTGGTGACACTTGGGGGAGGCTGGACATAGGCCTCCCCCAAGTGTCACCACATTGACTGGTCCCGTACGTCTCGCATCCAATTTAACGGATCCCCGAATACCTGTCCTTATATTATCATCAACAGCCTATTTAATGTTCCCTCTGCTGGGACACAGGCCTCCTCTCAATGAGAGGGAATGGGCTATAATCTATCACGCGAGCCCAGTGCGGATTGGTAGATGTCACGCATGTCTTCGATTTTATTTTGGTTCTAGGACAAGTCGGTTTCCAGAAAAGTGGTGCTGAAATAAATTACACAAAGTAATGCGCCAGCCTGGGTTCGAACCCGCCACCACTGGACCACCGCTACACTCAGCTTGCCCATACTTTGAGCAAAATGTATAGATAGACCCTATCCGAGGTGCAATGCGAGCTCGTTTCCTTCGAAATGGCAACCAAGTTCTGTGAATTGGCGAGATTTCCTATAAAACTTATTGCGTGACGGAATTAACTTTGTGGAAGTCGATCTGCATCCCCTGAAAATAGCTCTACCGGCGCCCGCGGCAAACATTTTCAGCGTGAAGGACACAGGGCAATGAAAAGAATTAGATTATATTTATAGGAGTATACCTACTAAACTGTATCATAATAAATTCATACCATGAGGTGCCATGAGTCCGTGCCGTGCTAGTAACATTATCAGGTATTAAAAAAATACTAGAAAACGAGTCCGGAAGGAGCTGTGGGAAGGAGTCCGTTACGAGCGGTTGTGGCGGCACCTACAATTCTGTACTAAAGAGAACTGAATTAAAAGTATTAAAAAAACGTCACTAGATGGCAAGTACAGTTAAGCCTTTTCTAAAAAACCATAGGTTTACTTATACATATTATTGTTTTTATGTAAAACTATAATTAATATACTTACATAATATTTTAATAAAACATGTCTATTCAATAATTAACTACTTTAAAAATATAATTTCTGAACGAAAATGAACGAATGAAGTATCAATGGCGCCACTGTTCAACAATCTTAACCATAGATTTAAGTAACATACATTCAAATAATAGTGAGCTCTCTCTCTTTCATAGACATAATTTATTATACCGACTTCCAAAAAGAAGGAGGTTCTCAATTCGTATGTATGTTTTTTTTTTTTTTTAGTATCTGATGATGGGATCCCAGGGAAATCGAGGGCAACTCTTAAATTTTATTGGCACTTGTTACGTTTTCCATAATTTTTTTCTAAAGCTGTTCACGTATTTGCGTCTGATAATCATACGCCCGAATACTCGAACGTCACTCAATTTTAAGTTGCACTTAAATCTCGTGCTCAGTGACGGATTAAGACTACTTGATGCCCTAAGCAATCCACGCCTGTGGGCCCCCCTATCCGTATGTTAACTAGAATTGGTATTTATACCTTTAATTGCCGAATGCACTAGCGGGCAGCGAGTGGGCAAGCGGGAGCGGGGTTATGACTCTAGGTCCGGACTCTTGTCTCAACTAACGCGCGAATTTTCAAATTAGTCTTAGAAACTTTTTTTTGGTGTAATTTTTGGTGACGTGCAATGAGAGTGAGACGTGATGCCATGAAGACGGATTTTTTTCGTGCTTCTTCTGGTGCCCCCCCAAACGTGATGCCCTAGGCAATTGCTTAATTTGATTAAGGGTTAATCCATCACTGCACGTTGTGAATTGTTTCCCGTTACTTAGAAACCCCTAGAAAGCTCCAATGCTCGTCTCATGGGACCCTAATACCGTCATTGCATAGCTCGTAGGCACCTCGTGTGTTCGTGACCGTGAAGACAGTTTGCAAAAGAACTCTATAATAAAATTCTGAAGCGTAATGAATCATGGCGAGCGTGACAAACTAATTATAAGTAATCTGGAAAAACCGCGCAGTTTTCTATTGTTTGTGATCAACCAGCTAATTAGGAGTACTTTGCAAGTAAGATGGAGTATGCTGTCATTTGCATACGAAGTGTCTTCTAGGTCACAAGACTGATATTATCGCTGGTTATTACGGAGCTAAATGTTGTTGTGTTGGTTGAGTAAAGAGGTGCGATTAATTGGTAACTTTTGTCTATATAAATAAAACTTATCTTTCTTTACAAACACCCTGCCTCACACATCACAAATCATGTTTTCTTTTGCGTTGGTTTCAGAAGTGTTCAAGACGGTTGATTAGAAAAGTTAACAGAATAAACTGTTTCACAGCCCGACTAACACTAGTAGCCTATAATTGTCTATTGTATAGTAGTCGTATAAGATGTTTAAGTTGGCATAGAGGTCGCATTTGCTAGGTGTAGAGTGTAGGCTCCGTAGACGTCGCTTATATGCTTTTTTTACTAAAAGTGGAGTAAATTATGCCATATGATATTATTCTATAACAATTCTTCATTTCATGTCGTTCTTGCTTGACAGTAAGATTTAATTTTGTCAAAAATCCCAAAAGGTCAGGAAGTCGTTTGTTTCTACTGTAATTACTTTTAACATCGAAGCCAAAAGCTGTAATGTCAGACTCGGTACAGCATCAGTAGATTAAAGCGAGGTGAAAAAGGTGCGGCCATGAAATTGTTCTCATTAATTTCAATGGTTGTCTCTCTGTTTGTGGTTGAGTATTTGGCCTTGTATGCTTTCTCCTATCTCTGGAAATGTACGAAGTGAATGTGAGCGTTAATATCACCATAATAATAACGGTTCTAGATGTCGGTTGTGAACTTTTGACATAAGCTATTATGAACATGAAGTAACTTCATCCACGGCCGTCTTCTGAGTTGAAATGTATCATAAAAATGCTTAAAGTAAACAGGAAAGATTTCAATTACGAAGTATCTTAAGTTTCAAGAGAAATGTTAAACAAGTATACCGAATGCGCGTAACACGATAGTTAAGAGCATAGACGGGCTGCATTTTTCCATACAAATGTATTCCCCTATTCTCTTCCTGGATAATGCCTCTAGAGTAATCGTTTTTATTTATAAAAATCCAGGTCTATTGAAGGCATGCCCCTGTCATTTTTTTTTTTTCAAAAAATTTATTACAAAAATAAATATGACTTACCAAAAACCTAAAAAAATACCCCGTTTTTACCTACGTAATCAGATGACTACCAAAGAAAATTGAAAAGTTTTTAAAATAAAAACAAGTAGGTAATAGGGGCATAGATCTATTCTTCCTTTAAATTTTGATACCAAATATAATTTAATTGGCTTAGGTTTCGAGGAGAAAACAGGAGAATACGAAACGTCGATCGGTCAAGGTTTTTTATAGGTAAAATCGTTCTGAGCTGCAGTTGTCTCTATCGCACTCACATATTGATACCGCCCGGTTGCTAGAGCGCAGCGCGACGGCAATAGTTATATATACGTATATTATACGCAGCCCGTCTACGCTCTTAAAGATTTCGACTGTTATCATGAGTTTCTATCTTCACAGCGTGGTTAAATATATGAAGGTGTAACCTAGTGTTACGTTGTCAGTAACATCATCAAAGATCTGGTGCCCTACCATTACGTCTAATAGCAGTCTTGTTTTATTTCAGTGTGAAAAAGAGATGGCGCTAGACACTATGACTGTAGCTTTCCCACACTGGAATACCCTATGACACCTCTAAAACTGCTTTATTGACGTCTTTTTAGCCCCACTGAAGCTTTCAGACGTTAATAAAAGGCACAATCTAGAGTAATCTAGACTCTCTCTGTACAAACATTATTATGTAGAATTTGGAAAGACAAATTACAGCAATAGCATATTATGAATTGAAATTACCTCTGAAGTTTGTGGTTGCTAATACAGCCTATGAAAACCAACTTATAGAAAGACAGGTAAATATTCCGACCCTTCCCTTTGGTATACTTATTATAATCTCTTAATCGCCTTACGAAGCCTTTGAAACTATTCGAAAGATGATTCCGAGATTCTGAAACTATTGTATTACGTCATTTTATTTTCTTACGGGAAATGCTATACGAGAATAGCTCATGCATGAAGCTTGAAAAAGACTAGCTGGTCAGCAGGTTTGATAGATTTATCGCCATAGGAAGTGGCCTGTTGGTGACAGACTTCGGAAGTCGGTCACCTGAACAGGCATAGGCCTGAAATGACGGCGCATCGTATTCACAAAAGGAACAGCTGCTGCCGAAAACATCCAGAAGGTGACGGAGTCTGCATGAAAGTCATGTGGGTAAGTACCTGGTTGAAGGAGCGTAACGGACTACCTAAGTGCTCCAGTACATCCAGTATACCTCTGCAAAATGCAGTTGTAGTACACCGTATGGTTTTAGTCAGTCTTACAGATTCCTCTAATGATCGTACCAAATCGACGGACCTATATTAGGATAGGATTAGGACACTCCAAAAAAGGTTCTGTTCATAAAACCCCACCCCGACCCGTGGTACAACTGCGATGTCCAACTAGTTGTACTACGGGGAAGTAAATTTACCCATGGTTCAACTCTTTTTTCTGATATTTATGATTATGACCCGTGGTACAACTGTGGAATTATGTCCAACTGGTTGGACCACGGGGATAGGATGATCGTGTAAAACAAACATACATGCAACGCATGTTGTACTCCATGACGCGCGCTCGCTTCGCTCGCATATTACATAACACTATTGTCTTCTGTCCCCGAAGTGCCGGGCCTCCGCCGGCCTCCTTCGTCGGCCTACGGCCCGGTGCCCATGCCGCCCATAAAGGATACTGTCGCGAGACGGTCGTATTATAATTTTGGTTAAAAGAGGAGGTAGTAATTGCATTGCACTTCAGCATTAATAGATAACCTTTTCCTGTTTATTACCAGTAGTTGTTCCATAGATCATACATTCAATTCCCAGAAGTACAACTAGTTGGACCAAGGAAAGAACAACTCACTGTAATTGAACCATTGGTAAAGATATTTCCCCATAGAACAACCAGTTGAACCCAGTTGAACCATGGGTAAATTTACTTCTCCGTAGTACAACCAGTTGGACATCGCAGTTGTACCACGGGTCGGTCACTATAAAACCCACCTGTATTTCACATGTGCATTTAAAGAGCTTCCACGATTTATAAAGGAAGGAAGCAATTATTAGTACTTATTTTTACTTATATAAACGTTCACGACAATGTGTATATGGAAGATGTTGTGGGTAGATATCGCAGTCATAACAGAACCGTTATTATTGGACACTCATACTGAACATGGAGTATTGGTCTAATAGTCTAGTAATCTAGTTAGTCAGACGAGACAAATTATAATATTGTCTGTGCTAATTACTGTCGCCAATTTGGGGTAGTGAATTCGTCAATAACCGCACGAAGAAGATGGTTTAGGTCCGTTTAGTTAGACTCTAAACGGAAACTCGACCATGTAATATGTATGCTCTAAAATTCTAAACTTTAGAATTTTAGACCTTAGATGGTCGAGTTAGAAGTTCATTTTCGTCAGCCTACCGCAATCCAGTGCTCTACATAGGCTTCTTCAATCGCACGCGACTACACTCCAAAGTTACTCTCGATCAGAAGCAACTGCAGGAGAGTCACCCAGCGAAGATCGTCCCTCCACCGACCCTGAGGGTGTCCCACCTTACGCTTGACGATTTGTGGTCTCCAATCAAGAACACGTTTACTCCATCGGTCATCGGATACCAATAAAATACCAATAACAATTGTAGCATTCCTACGTTCACGATGGTCACCGATGTTCGTTTGTTAAAGTTTGTAAGGTAACAGAAAATATTTCGGTGCGTACCCACCCTCGCTGCTGTTTTGTTGTTGTTACTTAAATATTGTAGAACATAAGATTGTATAATCTGTTTGAATTATGTCGTCGTTGATTTTGGTGCACGGTTAATCTCGAATGAGTTTATGTTTGCACCAACTTTATTATATAATTAATGTAATTGTAAAACTGTTGAATAAATAAATAAAATCAAAAATAGGTTTTCTTGAGTATTCTGGACTTGCCATCATTATCTCAAAATCAAGTACGGTATCTAAGGTTTTTATTAAGAATAATAGAGCTCTACCCTAGTAGATTGTTGTCTTGAAAAAAGTTGCCTATTTCTACTGCAGTGAGGAAATTCGAAGAAAATATTATTATGGAAAACTATGCACAATACACACGCTACCTAGCTCTACGATTGTTAGGTCACGTTAGGTTCTGAGTTTCTGACTTAAGTACCTATTTAATCTCCGTCTGATTAATTTATTTCTCTGTACCGGAGGAGCTACTGAGCTAGATCGATCTGCGATTGTTAAGTATACAAAGGAAATAATGTATAGTATTCAAAGGAAAGAATGTACTCTAATAATAATACTACGTCACAAATTAAATCTTCATTGATATAATAAAGATAAGGCATGATCCGATAAATTTCATTGTATTGTAAGGTGTGAAATTAAAAAAGACATGAAATCTGGTAGGAACAAATTTCCTTATTGTTAAAAATAATTTAATCTCAATGTAAAATGCTCCGATAAGTAACCGAGTTGTACTTAAACTTTTTGTTATTGCAAACCGCGAACCTTGAAAATTATTAGAGGTTCAGTATTATTTTATTTGCGGTCATTGTTGAAGATCTTTCTAATCGACACGACAGACAAACAGACTTCAGTGGGAGGTTTGCCGCCGCGCCGCGCGTACATATGTCGATTCTCTGTACGCGCTTTAATACGACGATAAATGAAAATAATTTGTGATAAAAACCCTGTTGTGTGCGTGATTATAATGTGTATTTATAATCGAATTGTGATCTAATTAATTAGAATATTACGTGATTTATATTTGTGTGGAGAAAAGTTAGAGAAAATCAAACAACTGGATTGGATGTGCGCGAATTGAAATTGCGATGAGACTTCAGTTTCATCTTCATGAAACTTGTTGGGGATAGATCTATCTAAAATCCTATAAAAAACCTCTTGTGATAAGTTTGTAGGCAGCTAGTGATATGAAGGCATTAAAAAAGTCATACCTGCTGGAATTATTGCGAATAGAACGGATTAAAGTTAATATTTATCGTAGGCAATGACCTAGTCTGTACTGAATGTGTGCAAATCTTAGTGCATTCGAGAATAAATTCTATCAATAACGATTGTTTTTCACCTTGTTGCTATATAAAAACGAATAAATGCAAGCGATAGGTGACATATTATGAGATTGTTTTAATTAAGTAGGATACAAGTTAATGCATTCCTAACGTAAGAATAGACATTTACAACATTTACAAATCCATACTTATAAAGGTATCCCTGTTTTTTGTTAGAAGAGTTTCAGCTGGTTTCAGCATAGGTTTCATAAATAATAACAATAGATAGTCTAGACAAAATATTACAAAGGTTTCACTTAACTCTTGGTAGAAAAGTAAATAGGTACTACCTAATACAGACAGAAGGATGAATGCAACGCCGTATTTGCATAACAATTTCGCGAGTCGCCTTGAGGCATGTTTACGTATAATACTGGCTAGATGACCAGTTGACCACTCGACACGACTTCACACGACACATACAAATAGAGAACCTCCTCTTTTTTGGAAGTCGGCTAAAAACTCTGGCAGGCTGGTAAAGATTGATCGGAATTCGGAGGTGACCACGCAAACTTACTTACAAACTGTAACTGAACTCATCAAAATGTATTAGGGGCACATTAATTACTGTTAATTGCGGCAGTGAACTAGTGAAGGTAGGTATTTGTTTTTGTTACCCACTGATTATAAAAATAAATTCATAAGAAATAAAGAATCTTGTCTTAACTTTCGTTGCGTGTTTATGTAGCGATATTGAATAATAAACTAAACATACATCAAAATACGTAATTAAAACATAACCCTTCCTTGGTAGTCGGGTAAAAAGTGTTTTGAAGTCTAATAATATAATAAACACAGAAGAGAAGTCTGATCTACGTACAATCGTACATTCGCCTACTGTGGCGTTTTTTGGGTAATTTGAGGAAAACGGCAGTTCTACCAGTTTACGTTTGCAGCCCTATCAATTAAAACAACGCTCAGAATGGTCTTGATTTGATTGTTGAACAAAAACCGCATATTGACGCAACGTGGACCATTTAACATTCGGCACACACGGTACACGCCATAAAGGTCTGCATTTCCGTTGGCTTATGCCACGTTAGGGCATGGACAAATCAGTCCGCTGAGATAATACTTCATGAATAGTCATTATGCGTTTATGAGATAGGAACAGTGGAGCTTTTAATGATAAGTTCAATTTAAACGGTCCAGTGTTTTTCTTTATTTCCTGAATGTTTGTAAGCATGCGTGTTGTCACGCAGTTTTATCGTAGTCTGTCGACAAATATCGTTTTTCTGTAACGTCCGAGTTCCCCGAAGGTAAGCGGATCGCGTGCGCGGGCGCCACTTCACTTCAACACATTCTTGGAATACGGACGGCTGATCATGCGTAGTGCGTACTTTGAAAGAAGGTTACAACTTCATTTTAGTGGACATGTTTCGTGTTTTTAAGTTTATAACAGATCTTTTCTTTAAACATAAGGAGCGTTGTGTAGTTTTTTGATTAGCACCATGTTTGATCAAAATGGTTGAGACAAATTTATACCTAGATAGTATTTCTGTCTTTCAGGACAGAGTTTTATTTAGAAAGGTACTTTTTTAGGAGTCATAACTCAAACACTCCCAAACATGCGAGGTCGTTCCAAATAAAAACGTTGTCAATTTATTTACGGTCTTACGGATAAGTTTGACGTGTTTTAGAACAAAAATAAATTCGCCATTGGCGTCAACATTCTTGCCAATTCTGTACCAAAGTAGGCGATGTGCTCCAGATAAAAATCAGCTTTAAAGGCATAATGTTGAACAGCGTCTCTTATGGGCGCGGGTGCAGCATCTGTTGCCGCGCGTGAGTGCTCTGTATTTGGTCAGCGGAGCGCGAAGGTCAAGGCTCCACGCCACTGACCTACCCTGGCACTCCTAAACGTCAACCGCTGACTATAACCTCAACGATCCAGTTGTTTTTTTCTCTCAATCACGAAAAGAGATCTAAATGATCTTGCTTCTTTTTTAGTATCAAGAAATGTTCTCGTTTCACGGTTTCGATAACCGAAGTTAGTGAAATCGATTGGATAAAGTATTGTGATGGTGGAAATAAAGATGATGAGGTGACGAGTGGCGGGCCGCGGTGGCGGATGGCAGTGCGATGAATGGTGGGACGGCTTTGCAGCCTGTACCTCCGCCAAGGCTGAAGAAGTTGGCTAGGTTGGCCGCTTCTAAGCCTCCAGAGCGAAAGTCTGTCACATGGGTATGATTTTATTATCGTTGTAATCATACTTAGAGCACACTTGATCAAGAGAAAAGATGGCCTATTCAGATTGTCATCTAAGTAAATACGCAATCTTTTCACTTGATCCTTACCTACCTGTTGAACAAAGCCTTCCTTTTCAAATATTTTATATTTCATGTCCTCCCTGATGGTTTTTATTGCAAGAGCCTTCTCAAAAGTTTGCGCTAAAGATTGATGTTCGCATAAAACCTTTTGATATCATTGAACGTGAATCACGGTGACAGTTGAACAAAGGCGGACGAACAGACAGACAAAGTCGAGGAATACGTATGTAGAGGTATACAAGTGCAAACCGCGTTGAATGGAGCGAGCGCGGCTTCTGCCATTCGAGGCGTGGGAACGTCAACCGTTCCTGCAGAAAAACACACAAATTCGAGAAACTAACACAATGTGCATTTTCGCACATTATTATGTAGGTACAGTTATTTCACTTAATTTTCGCAGCGCGAAAAAATCCGTTAGGTGTCGTGTAAAGTAACGATGTTTTAGTTCAAAAGAGCAGTGTGTTGATGCTGTTACCTATTACGTTTACCTGTATTTCTTGCCACTTTCCCAGGCGAAACTGTGGTGATATGGTTTCCAGTTCTAATGTGATCACAGGTTTTAATGTGATCTGAAGAAGTTAAACAACTGTAAACGTGAAATTATTTATAATCTTTGCTTCAACAAGATTTGATATTACAACTTACCTACAACTAACAGGTTTATCCATGAATCCATGATGTCTTAAAATTGTCGTATTTACAGCAATTGCAGCACATACTACACCTGTCGTGCCACTTGATACCACACTCATTTTTTTAATGTCAATGTAGATCTTGCGAATTTGCGATGATACTCAAGTATTCGGTCAAGCAATAATTCTTCTCTCCACTACTTGACTTATAAGCCAACAAAATTGCATTATTAGATTGTACACCAAGTGCAATTTTGCGCGAGACGTTTATCCATCCGATGCGAGCTTGCGAGCGAGGATGGTTATAAAGTAGAGAGTAAAATGGGGTTTATGGATGGTTTATGGACGAGTTTTACACTTTACTTTTCACTTCGATTGCGAGGAAATGAAACAGCAACTTGTAAATATTCTTTTTTTTTTTTCAGTAGGAAACGTGACTTATGTACGTATAAAGGCGCGGTCCCACCGCGGCGCATGCTGTGCACGGGCACGCGGCGCATTTTAGCTGCGTGTATTAATTTGTTTGGCCACGTGGGTCTACGTTTCCACTGGAGTACACGAATATGACCCACGACTATGTATAGCGTGGCACAGCGCACGGAGAGGCTACGATATAACACAATAAGCGATTGTACATCGTTAGGCGAACTGTACATAGTCGTGGGTCATATTCGTGTACATCAGTGGAAACGTAGACCCACGTCGACCGCGTTGAGCTATGTAACCGCCTATTCGAGCAAGCCACGCATGTATCAATGACGTCAATTCATGCGTAGCCTCTCCGTGGGTTGCAGTGGACACAACCACATACATTTTCTTACAAAGCGAAGCTTACTACACGTGCGTAGCCTCTCCGTGCACAGCGGTGGGGCCGCGCCTTAACACCTGACTTAGGTCGTTACTCATACTGCTCAGTTATAAAAACATTTTGAGCAAGCCTATTGCCATCAACCAATGTAATTAGGAGTAAGCCTATTGCCATCAACTGATGTACCTAATTGGGGGCAAGCCTATTGCCATCAACCGATGTAATTAGGAAAAGCCTATTGTCATCAAACATTCTAATTATGAGCAAGCCTATTGCCATCAACCGATGTAATACGGAGCAAGCCTAATGCCATCCACCGATTTAGGTAATTGAGAGCAAGCCTATTGCCATCAACTGATGTAATTGGGGGCAAGCCTATTGCCAGCAACCGGTATAATTAGGAGCAAGCCTATTACCATCAACCAATCTAACTAGAAGCAAACCTATTGCCATCAACGATCTAATTAGGAGCAAGCCTATTGCCATCAACTGATGTAATTGGGGGCAAGCCTATTGCCATCAACCGATGTAATTAGGAAAAGCCTATTGTCATCAACTAATCTAATTAAGAGCAAGCCTATTGCCATCAAGTGATTTATCGTAGGAAAACTATGGACTCGAGTTGCGACCAATAGGGCAACATGGAAGGGAATGGAGGAGGCCTATGCCAACCGGCACACAGACCAAACCGGTGTCAATAATTATTTAATATAGTTTATCTATAGAAATGTAAATTTTTCTTTTTATAACGATTTTGTAGCATTAGTTTGTAAATGGTCTGAATAAATGGCTTTTATTATTATCTTCTTCTTCTAATAAATAAAGAGAGAAGTCCTGACTGACTGACTGACTGACTGACTCATCAACGCCCAGCCCAAACCCTTGGACCTAGAAAGCTGAAATTTTGCACAGAGGTTCCCTTTATGATGTAGACAAGGAATAAGGAAGGATTTTTCGAAATTCAACCCCTAAGGGATTTAATAGGGGATGAAAGTTTGTATGGAAAATCGTCATTTTCACGCGGGCGAAGCCGCTGGCAAAAGCTAGTTATTATATATTGTCATCAACTGATGTAATTGGGGGCAAGCCTATTGCCATCAACGGGTGTAATTAGGAGCAAGCCTATTGCCATCAACGGGTGTAATTAGGAGCAAGCCTATTGCCATCAAATAATCTAATTAAGAGCAAGCCTATTGCCATCAAGTGATTTAGGTAATTGGGGGCAAGCCTATTCCCATCACCATCAACTGTCCTTGTATTCGTAATGAAAAGCACAGTGTTTAGCACGCGACTTTATGTCGCCTGCGGACGACATATAGACGAATTTTAGAGCGAGAGAAGTGAAAAATATTTTTAAGTGGCTGCATTTTTTATGTCAGGTTCAATATTTTCCTGCAAAACATAAAAAATGGCCAGAGGAAAACAGCAACAGACTTTGATGTTAAATGTAAATCAATAAACAATCATCAGTTCTAAACGTATTTTCTCTTTGTTTCCAGGGTCCGGAGACATGGGTGGGTGTGCGCGCGTTGCGGGCCAGTTCCGGGGGTATCTTAGACCCGGACGACCGGGTCCGCGACGTGGCTGATGACCGGGAGACCCTCACCGCGGAGTGCACCAGCCAAGCGCCGCAGCCCCGCGCCGCGCAGGCAGATGGCGCTAGTGGATCCTCCGCCGGCACCGCCTCCCCTGACATGTTTCGGGTAAGTTATTTAATAATTTTGTAATTAATTTACAGAATGATGTAAGTAGGTAGGTACCCCTTTTTTTTTTGGTTGGTGGAAAATCATCACATGACCCCCCCGCTCTTGGGCAGAGCGAAGGGGAGTGTCAGACTTCTACAGACTAAAAACCGAACCCATGTTCCTTCTTTGCCCTTGCGCCGAGGCCACGTCATCTAGTACAAAAATCCGCGGCCAATGATGTACCCCTAACAATATTATTATAATAATAATTTTTATTTATAATAATTTATCTGTGGAATGCAGGATCCGAAACTGAAAACAAAAAAAAAAAATCTATGGATCTTCATTTCACCATGATTTCACCATAGTGAAAATTATTCTAAGAAATATTAATTTTATTTTTCGAATACTTTTTCAAAGTTGTCCAATATTATATTATTTCCAAAGCATGTAAGTAAAGTCAGTTAGCCTTATTTAATTTTAGGCTAATCTAAAATTAATTATTACAGAAAATATAAAAATAAAATCTAGGCTGAATGCGCGAATACCAATACACCAAAGACACAAATTCGTGAAAAAAGTAAACACTAGAAGAAAGCGCGGGATTCATTCAGTTTATTTTGAAGATCCTGTCGGAACTTGTTGATCTGCATTTTATTTGAAGTGTGCAAATAAAATCATTTCGTGACATGTCGATCACAAGAAAACAGTCTCGGTTATCTTTTAATTGCAGTCTCAATATGGGCTTGTGTTTCTCTCAGTGTTTTTGTGCTCAAGAACCCAATAAGGTTAGTTATTAATACATTTTTGTTGTTATAATTAAGAAATCAATGCCAACTTCGCTGCAAGTTCAGGATATTAAATCAATTGAAAGGATTGTTGCTATATTTTGATGGTTGGTAAATATTGTGGTAGAAATTATGTTTAATCACGTATTAACTTGAAATATTTCGAATTTAAAACAAGACTTTCACGGCTATTTTCGTCATCCATGTTTAGATTTAATTTATCCTCTGTAAGAAACGAGAAATGTATAATACCTATAGCCTATTGTTTATCCTACTACCGCACCTAAGACGACCCACCGACCGTGCAATCTTCAATTCAAGCATTGAATTCAAGCGGAAAATCGTAGATAAGTCCTTCCTAACTCATTACTTTGTAGATAAGTAGGCAGTCATAAAGTAGGTGTTATCATCATAAAATGCCGTAAATTATACCCACTAAAGTACCTGAATATTAATAATAGCGAGGCACTGATTTTTTATTTACCTATGTACCTACTACATACAAGCGATTTATGTACATAAATTAAATCTGTAGGTAGGTAGGTACCTACCTACCTAGATATTTAAGTACCTATCTACTTGATGGAGAGTAACATTTTTTTGCGTGCACTGTGTAGAGGGCCCTGTGGCCCTGTGGCCCTGTGGCCACATGCCCTATAGATTTCTGTTGTTGTAGGTATTTAACTTGTACCCTCATTTTATGAAATAAGTAGGTACTAGCTTTTGCCCGCGACTTCGTTCGCGTGGAATAGTGACTTCCGGCAGATTTTTGGTTTATCTCGCGAAAAAAAAAAAAAAAAACTATCCTATGTCCTTTCTCAAGTTCCAACCTATGTCTGTACCAAATTTCATCAAAATCCGTTCAGCCGTTTAGGCGTGAAAGAGTAACAGACAGACAGACAGAGTTACTTTCGCATTTATAGTAAGTAAGTAAGTATGGATTGTTTATGTAAATCTATTGAAGTGTCCAGTCAGATTGTGTAACACAATGTAGAAAATTACCATAATGCATTGTGCTGGTTTTTGTTGACGCTAAAATGTTAATTTTCGACTGAAGATCAGTGTGAAAACACGGCGTATTATTTTTTTTTTTAAAACGTTACCCCACACTAGGAATTTCTCCTGTATCGTGGGTGCGTTCACAAACATTTAAACTCACATACACAACTTAATTAACACCCAGACCCGAAACAATTATCTGTAGATCATACAAATATTTGTTCCGTGCGGGGATCGAACCCGCGACACGCAGCGCAGCAGTCCAATCACTCAGCCACTGCGCCAACCGTGTCGTCCTAACAGAACATGTTTGTAACCCACAAGGCAAACATACTACCATTACGTACGTAAAGCGTACTGAATACACAATACATTTGCACAGAATAAAGTCAAACTAATTTACGTACATAGGTACTTACATAGCCGTACATAGGTATAATGAACGATAACAAACGTATGAATCATAGCACATAACGGGCGGCGCGAATGTCTGCATTCACGCGTTCACGCCTCTCATACAAGTTACAACGTATACCTACTATACTATACAGTACAGTCTACCTACAATATACCTAGCTGTTTAGTAGATAACAAGCTGAAACTGGGCTAACGGGATTAAAGCTCGCAAGCAGATACAGTACGTCTATATCTAGTTATAGGTTTAAATATAGACTTAAACATAATCGTGGGGGTTTTTTGTAACCTTCATTTCTACTTGTGAATTTCTGATGCCAGATTTAAATCTAAAATCGATATTCAGCTTTATTTAGTCAAATTAGGAGAGATTTCGTGTCTATTCAAATCCCTCGCGTTATTTTATTAAAATTCTACATGATTGACTTCGACTTGTCTGGACTGATCCTTAGGGCTTTTCTTGAATATAGGCCATTGTTTCCTTCATCGAAACCAGTTACGAAACTACGGTTTCGTAGACGGCCGAAGCCGTTCTGTCAGCTGTCTTGACCGGGAGGAGCTCGTGGCTTAATAATAACAGCTGCTCGCGTCGATGTTTAGGTTAAACCGTGCTTGCCTAGGTCAGTGGCCTGAAACTCTGATAGCTGGTCTTACCAAGGGGTATCGATACTTCGATACATTTCGATCGATATTACCTATTACTCACTGGGTTATTCAGATAGGCAATCGCATTTAAAAACCGGTATTCGGCTGTATTCGGTAGCTGATCCCAACATAGTTAGGTTAGGGAAAAGGGTAGAGAGATGATGGTCTTTCTTGGCCCGATACAAATATTTTCTGCTGCTTCACGTTCATCATCATCAGCCTATAATGTTCCCACTGCAGGGACTCAGGCCTCCTCTCTAGGAGAGGGATGGGCTATAATCCACCACGCGGGCCCAGTGCGGATTGGTAGATGTCACATGTCTTCGAATTTTTTGGTTCTAAGACATGCCGGTTTCCTCACGATGTTTTCCTTCACCGTTTTGAGAGCAGTGGTGATGAAATAAATTACACAAAGTAATGTTCCTGACTGGGATTCGAACCCACGACTCACTGTTCGTAAGTCGGGGCCGCCACCACTGAGCCTGCTTCACGTTATGACCTTCAAATCGGCCAGTAAATAAAATAAACAAAGACTCATCCAAAAAAGGATTTAATCATTGATCGATACAACATTGTACGGCGAAGTTTACATGGTTTACAGACTGCAAAGTATTAGAGAGTGATTCGACCGCATCAATAAACAGAATAAAGCAATTTGTATTGAATCTCATAATTGATTATCGAGATCGGTCACGCTCCAGTGGTCCAGTAGAATGCAACCTCGGTACGAACGTACAAGTAACTTATTCGTTATGTTTGTAGCTGTAATTATTACAAGAGCATGAGTTGATATTTTTTAATTAAAGCTGTCTGTTGTGTTGAGTTTGAGATCGTACGTCAGAAAAAGTTGAGGTGGATTTGTTAGTTATTTTGAGATTTCTCGAGCTCGTGAGGTCTCTCTTATCTACTTAATATTTAATGTTCCATTTGAAGTTCTTGACCTTGTAGAATGTGTAGACCCAATAAATTGAATAGTGTCCTCATTGACACAAAAAAAAATCTTTAAGACGCAGTCAACGGGGGAACCGTAAAAACGACCTGTTTTTCGTCGCACAGTTAGCCGTATTGCTACTTATTACAATTCCAAAAAAAAATACAGTGTATAGTCAAATGTATAGGTAAAAGACTTATGCAAAAATATTTTCTAAAAGTAATCAAGAACCTCGAAAAAAAAAAATCACAAAATCACAAAAAAATCACACGAAAAAACTTTTTCGTCTCGAAATGCTCAATATTTTGAGTGACAACTGTTATTTATTTTTTTACTATCAGAAAGGAAATTTAACCAACTAAAGACATATGTAAAAATATTTTAACATTACAGCGTACTTTTTTTTTTAATAAATTAAATCTGCGAACTATCGTTCATTTTGGCAGTCACGAGCATCAAACGCATCGCCATTTTCAACCTTATTTGTTTAGGCGATGAGTTAAACGCGCGCTCAAGGTCGCGGGCAGCTAATGTCGCCTTAAGGCCAGCGCATGATAACTACCGACACTACCGTATCGTAACGTACCTACCTACTAAATTAATGCTCTATCTCAATGTCCTCGTGCGGATATGGCGCTGTTACTCTCAACCTCACCAACGCGTTAATAATATGCAATAACTATGGCATTAGTAGTGGAAATCATGTACCTACCGTAGCTAGCTCGACAGTATTTTAACATAACATAACACCACGCCTGTAATCCCCGAGTCCCTAGTTAGAAGTGTACCACCGGCGTTATTGATGACAGAGCATGAGGTTACATTAACTGCATACGTTTTGGAGTACTGCGGCCACTGCGGCCAGGGTAGGAAGTAGAACAAAGTTTGTGACACAGCTACGACATCTACAATTCTACACACTGCTTCCGTTCCATCAAGGAACTTATGTAAAGTGATGACTTCGCGAGGATATTATCCCACGAGGTTTTTTTTACGTCAGACATATCAAGCTTTTCAATATAGATAGATTTTCAACTTTATCCCTAAAGTATTAGGTTGAATGTTGATTGAGATAGTTTTGAATTTGACAGTTGCTACATAATCTCCTCCTAATTTCGATATTTGTATTCCTCCAGGGTGGTGGCGGCGTTGGCGGCAGTATGCGGGTCCCCGACACTGACTCATGCGTGGAGGTGGGGGCAGCAGACTTGGAGGACGGTTCCAGTGGACTACAGGTGCGGCGCGGGAGTGAACCTACGCTGCATCAGGACACCTTACCTCCTCAGAGACAGGTATGTTCTTTCATAGTTGGGTTTAAACCAAGGAGGAGCTCGTGGCCTAATAGATCGATCTTTAGATTACATCGTGCTTGCCTAGGTTTGGCCTAGGTGTGACCACGGATATCAGTACAAACTGGGTTGGGCAGGTCAGATAGGCAGACACCCAATGTAAATACTGGTATACAATTCAACTGCATTCGGTTAGACTGGATGCCGACTCCAACATGGTTGGGAAAATGCTAGGCACGAAAGAAACTCGGTCACCCATCCACAGAGAAACCTAAACAAGCGCGTACTATTCTAATTATGGTTGCATATTAACAAGGGTTCTCTAATCACAATCAGACATCGATAGACGCTCATTTAAAACTCAATAGCGTCCTGTTAATCTCTCCGATTGATCGACTAAGATAGATCAATATTAATCAGCCTTCCACCCTGATATGGAACAATGCTTATTCAGAAGGCACGTCATATCATTGTCTTGAATAGGCTGAATAACGTAGGTACACAGTTGATGGGTGCATGAGTTTAGTTAGAGCGAAACTTGACCGTCTAAAGCTTTTTCTAGAGTGATCGGTTCATTATGTTCCATAATTAATCACCTGTGTCGCCAATTGTCATTTCTACTTAACAAATATCAACTTGAGATAGTTACGAGTATAGGTTGATTAACTGGCAAAAGAAGTGTGGGTCGTCCGGCGAGATGGGCAGACGACATAGTTACCATCGGGGGCAAAACCTGGATGAGGCTGGCACAGGACCGTGGAGATTGGCACAAGAAAAGAGTGGCCTATATACCCAGCAGTGGATGAATTCGGGCTGTGGATGATGATGATGACGAGGTTGATTTTCAGAATGACCGTTATTAGGTTTTTTCGTTAGCAGTGGATGCCTCTGCACCTTCTTCAAAGCCCTCTTTTCCTACACCACGTCGAACCATGCCTTCATTATATTTCATTTGTACCTTTTAATTCCAGGGTTCAGACCAAACAAAGCGCTGGTCAGCGGCCGTGGTGTGCCGGGACGACAGCAGCCGGGTGACGCAGAAGGTGCACCCGCTGCCGGATGGCCGGCCGCCGGATGTGGCCGTAGACCGGCACGGCCAGCACTTCCAGAGGCAGACCAACCGCCTTTCTATGCAGTTCTCTGGACCTGGGTAAGATGAATACCAGTGTTCTTCTTTACGTGTTGATGAGCTCAAATTATGTTGGATTGTGCTTCAAGTAAATCTTGTTAGTATCGACGGCACGGTTGGTTGCAGTGGCTGAGTGAATTGCTGCTGCGCTGCGTGTTGTGGGTTCGATTCCTACAGAGAGTTGTTTCGGATCTGGCTGTTTGTGTAGGTATCTGATTTCAAATGTTTGTAAAAGCACAAACAGTAGAGGAAAAAATCCTAGTGTGACCACATTAATATTTATTACACGGCTGCCCCAAAAAAAAAGAGTGTTATGTTTTTTTTATTCTGTTTTGTAGTAGGCAATAGAAATACATCATCTGTGAAAATTTCAATTGTCTAACTATCACGGTTCATGAGATTCAGCCTGGTGACAGACAGGCAGACAGACAGACGGACTTGGGTCTCGTTTTACCCATTGGGTACGGAACCCTAAACACATACTGGTCTTTCGAAGGTTATGTATTCAAAGTCTAATTCCTGCAAACAGCAGCAGCTACATTGAATGTAATGACGAATTTCCATTAACTTTGTTTGTCTTTAAGAGCCATAAAGTCAACAAAAGACGCTATTAATATAATCTTTTCCGTATTAATTCTAAAGCAAAAGTAATTAGGAAGCTGAGCACAAATAATATACTTATTATACCACCGAGTTTTCTGACGGTCGAGCTCTTTTCAACCTTATCTCTTAAGAGCGTATGGTACCTCAAACGCGAGTTTTATAATGCGTAAAAGTATAAGATTCACTGCAGTAATCAACATCAGAAAAATATATGATATTCTTCAGGATATATGCTAGTGCCATAGTGTTGTGAAAACATAATACAACTAACTTTGCTCGATAGAAAAAAACGCGAAGATACCTCCAAAAATTTCTTTTAACGAGTAAAAACCATACTAAAATACATGTCATCGTTCTGATTTTTTTGCCAAATAATTCTACAAGCAACATACTAAAGTCATAGTGTTTTACTTTTTTAGTCTAATCAATAGTTTTTTTGTAAATCGCAAAATACCACTAATTTCGCACTATTCGGCCGCAGCGAAACACGTAACAACCGCTTTGTAGTGCAAGCTGATTAGAACTTTATTCTAACAGTATTTGAAGCGAAGTTTGAACCACCACAAATAGGGTTGCTAATCTGAGGTAGCATACGCTCTTAAGACATAAGGATGAAAAGTGTCACACCATCGGTTAACTCGGTAATCAAACGGCGACTTATCAAGCTATCCATGGCTATACCAGTATGACATGGCCTGGCTTTGTAAGAATTTCCTGTACAATGAGAGATCCGCATAAACTTGTTTAGTAATAGCTTGACTGTTGGTCGTCATACTTAACAGGAACTTCTCGAAGACAGTTAAATTTTAATAATGGCTTGTGCTGTAATTACGAGCAAAGTAATAGGTGTAAGTACTGCTAATTATAGTCGATTCTGCTTTCTTTTTTTAATGTGACGGCAACGGGATTTCTAATGGCAATTAATTCACTTCGAGCTTCCTTGCATTGGGTACTGATAGTCTTTATATTTGTTTATGGATTTCTGGCTTGAAAAAATATTCCATTATCATAGACATTATTTTCGTTAGCCTAAATATGGCAGGGCTGAGTTTAGACTAGGTTTGAGCCAGGCAAGTTTCACGCTAAGCTAGTTTAAGGTTAAGCTAAGTTTGGTCTTAGCCTGTGCCAGCAATGATATTCTAGTGTTGTGGCCGTCGTACTGCGAAGTCATAGGTCAGGTATTGAGTTTGTATAATTATCACTGACTTCGGTGAAGGGAAACATCGTGAGGAAACCAGAAAAAAGACAGAAGTGTACCCTTGGCTAGATCCTGACCAGTTCCCTAGAACTGCCTTTTATTACCTAGCCCTAACATAGTTTACAAGCGATCATAAATACTTAAATCTTTTTAATATTATTTTCAGAAGTGGTATATGGTTAGACGCAGCAGAGCGGGTACAAAGCTATGGCAGTAAGAGTCTTCCAAGAGACGCGCGGAGAGAGCCCCTAGGACAAGACATGCCTGTCAACAATCATCAGAATCACAGGTAATTAAAATGATGATGATGAATCGATACTGCTGACATTATGATATTAATATGTTGATGTAGGTAGGTAATGGGTTGAGTGTGAATGTTTTTCTCTGTCTGTCAAAGGCCCAATTTCTTCCAAGTGCTCTTTTCCTGAGCCACCACGGACCAGCCCTCGTGGTGTGCGTCCAGATCATCTCGCTACCTCTTTCTGGGCCGGCCTCGGCGTCGCCGTCCGTCTTCCGGCAACCATCGTGTTGAGGCTTTTGCCCAGCGGTCTTCGTGCATGCGGCTGACGTGACCCGCGTGCGAGTGTAGCCGGCAATAAAAGTAGGAAGGTCAAAGAAACGATGGGCGTACTGTGTGGAAGATGATCTGATATGGCTAGAAAGGTGACCGCTGAGATGACGAGTAATAGAGAAGTATAGAAAAGAAGGCATGCTGCACCATCCCCAAAATGTTTTTTTATTTTAAAAACGTTGCCCCACACTAGGAACCTCTCCTGTATCGTGGGTCTTGACTTAAAGGTCCAAGTAACCAGGTCATTAAAACACAAAAAAAAAATGTATCGTGGGTGCGTTCACAAACATTTAAACTCACATACACAAATACCCAGACCCGGAACAACTATCTGCAGGTCATACAAATATTTGTTCCGTGCGGGGATCGAACCCGCGACACGCAGCGCAGCAGTCCATTGCTTGAGCCACTGCGCCAACCGTGCCGTCAAATTTTTTTTTTTTTTTTGGGAATTTTGATAAGAGTAGGAAAATGATGATGATGAGGTTGATGTAATGGGCCATACTATTGTTCGATTTAGGCCTCGGCTTATAAATTCCAGTTAGCCTTTTCGGTCTGCCCATTTCGTCCCGCCATTCTTTCTACCCGTCCATACACTTTGGTTAGAAACTTTATTGGCTTACAATGGTCTATGTTAAAACTATAATATTTGGTTCTTATGTTTACAGGGTAGAAGACATGCTGCGATGGGTGTCAGGAGTCAACAACGTAGCGAGTGTACATCCAGTGCAAGAACGACCTCTAGATCTCTTACCTGAAGGTTTGTAGATGTAGAAGACACCTTAATTTGTATCTATTATGAGTTCCAACGTTTTTTTTTTATTATAGCTTAGCCCATAGGTCCCATTGCAGGGCATATAAGGCCTCCCTCCATTTCTTCCAACGATCACGATTCCGTGCAACTTCTATCCAATTCTCAAGGAAGACATCCAGTTCGTCCCGCCATCTCCTTCGTGGTCTGCCACGATCCCGTGTCACTGTAACCCATCTAAAATCTAACATAATTTCGCAGGAGGCAGCAGCGAGCGTGCTATATCCGGCATGGAGGTCCCAGTGAGTCCCAGCACCAAGACTTCATCATCAGGTGCCACGCAGACTGTAGCTGTCACCCTCGTTAAAGGGGAGAAGGGACTCGGCTTTACCATCACCACGAGAGATAACCCCACGGGGGGACACTGTCCTATCTATATCAAGAATATTTTGCCTAAGGTAATTTATACCATACCTACTCTAAAAAGCTTATTTTATTCTCGCAAAACAGTGAATAAAAAGGCCTTTTAATCACTGTTTTGTTTTTATTCACTATTTTGGTGTTTGAATTTGGAACACAATAGTATATTTCATTATAAGTGCGGAAAGTCTGTCATTGCAAAGAGTTCCGACAAATGTCTAACCGAGCCGAGGCACAGCCGACGGCGAGGGTTGACAGTCGGAACAAGTTGCAATGACGGTTCCGCACGTGTACTGAACAACTATTTTTAATACAGTTGCGAAAAAATGAAGCAATTTAATAAAATAATTAAACTCGCAAAGAACATTTTTGAAAAAGGCGCCTACCGAAAAAGAATATAAGCAGAGATTTTTTTTGTTTTCTTTACCTATTCTGGGTAGGCAAAGGGAACTATGCCCATACAGCCAAGTCATCAGTAGATTTTTTTTATTGATATGAAATAAAAATGAAATTTAATGAGATGAAATGGAATGAAACCTTTAACTCATTGACTCAAATAATTAAATCTGATATTAAAACAAATATTTGCATGAATCATAAAAACTTCTATGATTTTATTTAGTAAATACTTCGTGGTTGGTTTTTTTTTTAATGGTCATTATTTTGACAGTTGGGAAAGAGAACGCACGAGTTCGGGAAAGGTAAAGAAAAAGCACGAGTACGTAATAGCCCACATCCCGAACGCTATACGTCCCTGCAATACGCCACTTTTTGAGCAACTGTATTAAAAAAATATATCCGGTCTCTATTTCAATGCTTACACAAACTCCTTGCGCTAAGATTCGACATTCAAAACTCTTTGGTGCAAATCAATTCTCGAGATTTGATTGGTCGATATTTGCGACAAGTCGAGTTTGGCATTAGATTAAAAACTGTTTTGTGTTCTTTGCTGCCTTTATTTATAGAAAAAAAAAATAGTGAATTGGCGCCATTAGGGGATCGGACAAAAAAAAACTAATTAGTCCGTCACATAGATTTCCAAAACTTATTGGACACGTATTTTTTCTTTTTTCGCGTAAACTTAAAATGAAGACGATACAGTGCTTCGAAAACTCGTGTGACGTCATAATATATATTATGATTGTACATTTTGACGACACAAGTGACGTTTCAAGCCCCACTCCAAGATCTTTGACGCGTTTTATCTTCGTAATTTTTTATTGATTTGATAAAACAAAAAACACGTATTCAATATTTTTCGATAATCTAACTTACGGACTAAACAGAATCATATTATTTTGACACAGTCCGATCCCCTATTGTACGGACACAAAGTTTAGTGAATTATGTCTTTTCTCGTAGTCATGGTATAAAGTATAGTATGCAACTCTTGAATAAAGTACGAATTTATATCAAGGGCCATGAATCACTCGCGTCGTTCAGGATTCTAACAGTTGAATCACTCGCTGCGTTCGTGATTCAATCATTAGAATCCTTCACTTGCTCGGGACTCATCTACGGCCCTCGCTTTAAATCCGTCCTTTATTCATTAGTTGCATAATATACTATTATTGATTTTTTAACATTTCATAACAAAAACATCGATGAACAAATATAAATCATGAATATGCTGCTCTGGTTTACGATATATTCGTAGTAAGCCATCGGGCTCCTGCTCCTATTCTTAATTATATAATCTGAAGTCAGTGATAAGATCGGTGGTACTAGCCATTGTTTCTTACATACCTTAACCCTGGACCAAGAGCACACTCTGAAGAAATTAACTAGAAAATAAATTGATCCAAATCATCTGAGGTCTTACCCGAGCCGTTACCGGTACTAATTCGCCTTTAAAACCTTTAATCACGATTGATGCTCCATAGACATGTCACAATTCCCCACAATCAAAATTGTCAAGAGCGTCCGTATTACTGAACTTCGAAGTATAAAATACCGTATGTACAAAATATAATCGTATAGATAAAGTTGGAAAGCACACAAGTGAGGTGTATGTATGACGAATAACTGAATTGAGAATGTTCATTATTGCGATTTACCGAAAACCGAAAGCTTTTACTTTTTTTTCACCACAGCATCTTCTTATGGAAAATTGTATATTTCCTCAGTCCTCTCCCATTAAACACCTGTCCTCTTCCCCCAGGGTGCCGCAGTATCAGACGGTCGGCTGCGCGCGGGCGACAAGCTGGTGTCCGTGAACAGCGTGTCGGTGTGCGGTCTCACGCAACAACAAGTGGTCGCGCTGCTCAGGAACACGCCCACTGACTCCACCGTCGAGATTGTCATTGACAGGATCGTGCCTAATAGGACGCAGGTAATGTTGATTGAAATTAAAATAATGATGATTATAATTTTGAGTTCATTTGCTTTTTTATATTCTGATCTTTGATTAAATGAAGACCTCGTCTTTTTAAAGTTTGTTTTCCGTTGTGTCCATATTTTGGGGACATCTTAAATTGAAAACTTCAGATTAATAATAATACTGGTCAACTACAAGGCGAGCTTATAGCCATAAATGTGTAGGATGAACATTTTGGGAGAGCATCAGATAATACTATAGTGTCTGTAAAATCAAAGACTACCTTCTACAGTTATTTTACACATTGTAACGGTTAGACATTATGTTGTCTAAAATCCAGCGGCAAATAAACTGTGGAAGGACTATTTTTTTCACATGGCTTTAGATCGTACAAAAGTCCATAGGCAGTTGAACCAGTAAAGTGAAATGAATTTTTGTCTCATTTGACACATTTTACGTAAAAATAACTACCGTAACATCGGGGTACATTAGCCCTGGGGTGTAACTTTGGCCCAAAACGACAAAAAGTTGAAATTCCCGCCACGCCGCGCCGCAAAACAAAAACGGGTAAAACAGGTCAATTTGTAATGACTCAAATTACAAATTGAAAAATCCGCTTTGTGAACGTAGACGCGGGCCTGTGGACGGTGAGTAATGGGCTAGCTCGCCGTCCGGCCGTCGTCATGACGGCAACAGACCGTGTCGGCGGCGCGTTCGTGTTCCACGCGCGCCTCAAAGAGATGTCAGCAAGGAGGGGCCCGCAAGGGCCGACGCCCGTCGGGGCCGCGGTATTTTGTACTAGATTACGTGGCCTCGGCGCAAGGGCAAAGAAGGAACATGGGTTCGGTTTTTAGTCAGTAGAAGTCTGACACTCCCCTTCGCTCTGCCCAAGAGCGGGGGGGGGGGTCATTCGATGATTTTCCACCCACCAAAAAAAAAAAAAAAGGGCTAATGTACCCCGATATTACCGGTACCTATACTGAAGACAATCACAATATTTATGAAAGACACCAAAACAATCATACTCACCAAACATTTTCCCCAATTCCAGAGGGTAGAACCCCAACAAAGTCCAACGAAATACATAGAGAAAGCCATCGGGCCAGCTCCCACGAACGAAGCCAACAAGTCTGGTGAGAACGGCCGCGTGTCCAGCATAGTGAACGCGATCAATCAGAACAATGTCAACAGTTCCATGAGAGGCAGGATACCTAAGAGCTCGTCTAAAGATGATCTGCTGCACAAGGATAATAGTAACGATAGTGCGCTGCAAGAGGCTTTGAATTCTTCGTCTAATTCTGTGAGTATTGATTTAAATGTTCTCCTATTTTAATCGACGCATTTGAATATTCTGTCTGACCAAGGATTGGTAAGAGAACGTTTTTGGGTTTGATGAGGTCATCATAACAAGCGCGTGCGAGAAGGTTCTGTCCTCATCTTGGGCCACGTCGTAGTCTAACAAGACAGTGCGAAAACAAACAGACTGCAAAATTTTGTCATGTTCTACATCTGAGACGACACGACGCTCCTCAAGATCTTTTAAATACAGTAGTTTGAATTCACTATGTTCTTCCTGCCCCAGACTCATGTAACTTACTTAGAGTCTGCACAACACCTTATTCTTTATCATTTTTTTCACTTCAACCGTCACGCTATAATTTGTTTTGCTCCTTTTGCTTTTTGAAAATGTTTGTACAATATAGTTTTCTTCCAATTCGTATAGTTTGGTTAAAATACGCTTACCCAAAAACTCTGTTTCTCGTTTCCAGATTCTAGGTCTCCGCAACCGGCTAATACTTCGGCTGGACGTGCCGGTTCACGACTCGGAGAAGGCCGGACTGGGCATCAGCGTGAAGGGCAAGGTCACCGTAGGAGCAGACCCACAGGATCTCGGCATCTTCATTAAATCTGTGCTGCATGGAGGTGCTGCGTCTAGAGATGGGAGGTAAGATAATATTATCATTTTTGTAATATATTCTTAGGTAACAAACTAAATAAGTTCAGCTAGGAAACGTAATTAGATATATTGATTTGCTCGCAAATGATCCACCAAACAGAAAAACGAAAAGGTTTACTACAAAAGAAAGAGCCTAAATTGATAAGATGAATTACTTGCTGGAGTTACGGACATAGCTTGTAGAGCAAGCAAACTAGTTCTGTTGGCCGATGATATAGAAAAATCCTGAAGTAGAGATCGCTTATTAGAAAGCGTAGCGTGACAAACTCGCCTACATAGCATGATGATCTCAAAAAGTTGTTTGGGTCAAGGTGCAGGTGGGAGTCGGAGCACAAATGTGGTGAGGGAGGCCTATGTCCAGCAGGGAGTTTATTTGGCCTCATATAAAAAATATGACTTTCTGTATCACCAGTATTAAGATTTTCTGATTCTCCCTACAGATTACACACAAACGACCAGCTATTGAGTGTGAACGGCGTGTCACTAGTAGGACAGAGCAACGCAGAGGCTATGGAGACATTACGGCGCGCGCTACTGCACGCCAGGCCGCAGCGCTTGGGCAGCATCTCTCTCACCATCGCTAGACGGACTGGTAAGTACAGTAAAATAACTAATATCTATCCATCACCATACAAAATCACTTAGCATGATAGACAGTAAGCATTGCACTAAACCACAAGAACATAAACCTCCGTATTAGAATGTAACGAAGAGGTTTTTCGGTACGAAAACAAATCTTCTACTGGTCCTTCTTACTTGACGGCATTCCCAAACATAGATTTTTTTGTATAGTCGTGGCTGGCTTGTTTTTTTTTTACAGTCACAAATAGTGTTATAATGTTGTCCTTGATACTCATCAAGCCTGCTGAATGGAAACACTCTTTAGCAAAACATTAATCCAATAATATAATATTTCTGCCAACAGATAGTATGGACAGCTTAGCAAGGTGGAAAGACGACACTCCACCGAACGGCAACGACTCAACCAACTCAAACGACAACTCACAAAACTACAACACAGTGATATACAACGCGAGTAGCGACAAAGAAAATAAACCAGTTGACAACTTCAACCAAAAATACGATGCTAACCAAAACGAAGGCTTTGACAGCCATGACGGAGGAAGCAGCAAGAAACACGCCTCAATAGTCACTATCAATAACAACAACAGTTGGGTCTCTAACCAATCAGATGACAGCAAAGGGTACTTAGAAAGAGACAAAGATGCACCACCTCATGATAACAAAAGAGATAGCTTCGAATGGAGTAAACTAGATGGTTGGAATCCTGTAATAGACCGACTAACTGGACTAAGAAATGAAAGCTACTACATGGCGACACAGATAGACGCTCCAGTCATGAATGGTCATCACTATAGGCAGAATTTAGGGCACGTGCATATGCCAAGGTCACCACCTGCGCATCATAATGTTATTATTGAAGAGGATTATGGTACCACGAGGTAAGCTTCATCATAGGAATATTTATCTAAAACTTAAACGCAGGTGTCCTATGATATCAGACCCATCATTAGACCCATTCATTTGACTGTAAATTACGGCAGTATCAATATAAACATGACAGATACTGGCGTAATTATAAAATAATCAAATCGGTATCTCAGTTAAGAGGCCATTGTATAGGGTACCTTCATAACTACTGTTATAATAGCCCTATCTTTCCATAGCATATTACTTAAGTTGACATCTTCAAGGTCTTCTTTGTAGAATTCATATACATTTCAATAACCCCATATTCTGCCCACCTAGGGGTAGCGGTAGCGGTGGCGGCGGTGAGTCAGGCAGTGAGAGTGGCGCCGGGTTCAGTCGAGACGCGGTGGGACGACGGTCCATGTCGGAGAAACGACACGCCGCACTAGACGCCAAGAGTACTGGCACTTACAAGAAAATCAAAGAGATAAAGGCTGTTAATTATTGTAAGTATCATTCAAATTGTCTAAGATTGTTGGTCTGGGCAAAACCTTTGACTTCCTGATTGTGGATATTTTTGTCTTATAACGATTTTTTTTAAGTACGTGGGAACCGGGTTCTTTTTGCTGATAAAACAATCTTCATGCCCTTCATAAATTCTTTCAATAAGATATAAGATAATCGCTTTACTTATCAATTATGTTGGAGTTCCCCAAGGTAGTTCTCTAGGCCCCATCCTGTTCATCAATTCAATAAGCGTCATTTTCGATTTTCATTATTTTCTTCTTTCGATTTTGAACACATATATTCTGAATACTTATACATACGTCTATTTTATTGCAGCCTTACTAGTAGGACCATCATTAGGCATGAGAAAGTCATCAAGTCTGGAGTCACTACAGACAGCTATACAAGAGACACAACGGAACCCACGCAACGAACCCATTTATGCACGTGCACACCCACGTGAGTACACTTACTTATTACTATGATATAATAATTATTAATATATAATTATACATACATACATACTTCTAAGTTTTAATTAAAATAATAATAAAATTAAATACCTATACCTAAATTTTTATTGTAACATTCCCACGCTTATAATGATTATTGTTGAACATTAAATTGTTATTGTGGGATTTCATAAAAAAAAAAATTGTAGACAGTAATAGTAGAATAAAAAAAATGCTTTGTTTCAAAGACCCGGGTATAGAAGTCGGTTTAGCTAAGAATATACTTTGCTGCAATGGCGATAATTTACAAAAAAAATCTTATAAAATTTACTTCTACCAACCCGCTTTTGACTCGCTTTGTGAATGATAGCCCTCTCTGAAACCTACTGAAGAAAGTAAGCCTGTGTCCCATCAGTGGGAGACATAATAGACTGACTAACGAAACTTATGCCACGAACACTATTTTTTATGTTTCGAATCGGTTAATTTTAAACAGGTTTTATATTTTCATAGTTCATAAAGGAGTACCCAATTATGCACTGTTGCTGCAGCTTATAGCCCCCCCTTAAAGCATCAGACAGGATTGTTAAATTTGTTAAAAATTGCAGCATTAAAACACTGGTTGACGGACGACAACAACGGGCCCGACATGATTCGAGGATCACCGCAGCAGTCATCTCTTTCACACAAGAAGCCTTCCCTACTCAAGTCTTTATCTACTATGTTTAGGTAAGTTTATTTTTCTTTCCTTTTCGTGGCAAAAGAAAATTGTTCACTCTTCTTCCTCGTGCAATATTAAAATTTATTTGTTCACCGGATGGGCGGAAGGTGGTGCTGCATCCTGTATCCAAGCTTGGATCTATTTGCGGAAGTAAAGCTAATAATTTGCATTATAACATTTAATTATTTCAATGCAAAAGGTGAATGGCTATGCGGCAGTTATGCAACTGCTATTGCAGGCCACGTACCATCAGGACTGCTGCTTGTTTGGCTTCAATTTTGTTTCATTTTTATAATAATACTAGCTGATGCCCGCGGCTTCACCCACGTGGATGTCGTTCAAATTATATACTAAAACCTTCCTCTTGAATCACTCTATCTATTAAAAAAAACCGCATCAAAATCCGTTGCGTAGTTTTAAAGATTTAAGCATACAAACAAACAAACAAACAAACAGACGCGACTTTGTTTTATACTATGTAAGGATTGTATAACTTGAATGTCGGAAGTAATGTCCGATACTATTCATACGATTTAAAAAATCTTCATTAGAAAGCTGCACTATTACCGAGTGCAGAAACTAAAGATAAAGATATTTATTCGTAGAATATGGTAGGTACAAAGTTGTTACAGAAGAATATTGATCACGACATATCCGCCGCTAGACGCGGCATACGAATATTTACAAGTAACACTTGATGAATTAGTATACGTAATACGTATACGTAATATAGTAAGTAGTAATGTTAAAACTTAATGATTGGAATGACAAGAGAGTTGAAGAGAGTAAACAGTGACAACAGTGAATGGAAGACGAACATTTGTTTCCCCGGGCCCAAGTAAAATGGGCAAAGATCGGCAGATGATAGGGTTATTGTGTTTTCTTCCGCAAGTCAGGCGATTTAGAGAAGAAAATCTGTTAAGCATTAGGTAGATTTTTCTAAATTCTCATCTGCGTGTTTTTAAAAAATTTGATCCGGATATGTCTTAATTGTCTTTGTTTTTAATTACCTACTTAATTAATTAAATAAATCTATCCAAATATATAATTCGTTTACATTTTTTTCGCTCCCACGTTTTTGTTTAGTTCTACTAATTAATTCGACGCTAAAATAAATGAAATTCGGACATTATTTATATTAGTTAAGGTATTTTAAATGTGTGATGTAATAAAGACGGTAGGTACTCGTAAAAGTTACAAAGTCGAAACATAATCATAAAAGAGTTGGCATGTAACATGAACATTTACGTTATAAAACCATATAAAATAAATGTAATAAAAGTAATAAAAATTTAAAACAGGTCGAGAGATGTTGCTGGGCAAGGCAGCTTCTTTATTGAAACATTAGTAGGAATTGATGAAGATTATGCGTTTTGCAACGACATATAATCCAGAGAAAAGGTGTTATAGATCCCGACACGTAACTTGGCAAGGTTTCGAAATTCGAATTCAAAGTTCGCGGCACTTTGTGCCACAGAAAGTGGTCACTTTTAATGCTTGTCATTATTCTATGGTAATTGACATAATTTATTTTTAATAATGAAGATAAAGAAAGGTGAAGACTTTGTGACATTTATTTGGTGTTATAAATAAAAATATGCATTTAAAAGTAAAATAAATTTTAAAACAAAAACTAAATTTAATAAAACAACAACACTCGTAACAAAAACTAAATTTAAAAGAAACTAACAAAAACTAAATTTAAAACACAACGACAACTCAAATTCGTAAGTTCGTAACAAAGAAAATCAAAATTAAAATCAAAACTCATTTATTCAAACTAGGTTGATTATCAGCACTTTTCGAAGGTCAAAATTTACTTTACTTTACTATTTACATTTTTATAAGACAGTCCCCCAAAACGCCCACCCATCGACACTTCCTAGTGTTTAGCTGGAAAGGAGAAGTGGCGGAAGAAAATTCCCAGCACACATGTGTATGTTAGGTTGGTTAGAAGAACCAGACTCGATACAATAGCAAGGTGTCAGTTAAATTTAAGATTTACTATAGACACAATCAGTAATAAACAAAAGTATATAACAATAAAATAATAAATACATGACATAACAGTAAACTAATTTTGGAGAAAGAACATAAATAACAAAAACAACACAAGTTTCGTGCACCGCAAGTGTAATCGGGAGCGAACGGAACGTATGCATTTGAATGCACCAATCACACGCGCGGATGACGCTACCTCATACCCCGCGCCCCGCGCCACCGCCAAAGAGACCTAAAAAATGACTTCTTCGCAACTAAAGACTCTTGCCAAGCTACGTGTCGGGGACTATACCTACCTAACCAGCAGTGGAAATGTTAATAGACTTCTATGCGCTTTCCTCCAAACTCAATTGTTCGTTCACCGTGCATTTGGAATGCACGGTGAACGTAAAATTGAATTTGATTATTATAATAGACATTAGGAAGGTACGCCAGTACGCAAGGTTTAATACTCAGCATTGGTTACAAAAAAGCTGCCAATGATGAACCCTTTTGGAGGTAATCAGCAAATGACTCCTCTCGCTCTGGGCGGAGAGGTAGGGAGTGTCAAACTTCTACTGACTAAAAACCACTCATGTTCCTTGATAGCCCTTTGTGTCTGAGGCCGCTGTATCTCTTTCGAACAACCCGTTGCCCCCACAGGCATCGGCCCTTGCGGGCCCCTGCAATGTTGCTAACATCTCTCTTTGAGGCATGACGATGAACCCTTGGATATATTTAAACATGAATGAATTGCTTGTAACAACTCCTAAATGACCCTATTTCATTAACAGGATAGGCAAGCCTAACAAGAAACCCGAAACCGAAGTGTACGGTAGATCTCAGCCGGGTCGGGCATCAGAGAAGTCTCTGTCAAGAGAAGCGTTAGAACGACACAACCGGATAGACGAGAGGGGAGAGAAGGAAGAAGAACCCAACCCACCCCAATCTAAGTCACAGCAAAGGTATGTGAATCTTTGGTCTTTAGATGCCTACTCCTTTAGTAGATAGTATGATTATTGTCATTGACAGCAGACATATTACTTTGTGTAATTTTTACTTCACCATTGGTCTGAAAATGTAGTACGAGTTCATCAAGTCCTAGACCCGAAAATTCGAAGACATCAACGCGTAGTTAGACCATGTGGTGGCTCTTGGCCCAGTTCCTCTCTTAAAGAAAGGACCTGTGATCCAGTATGATATGGAGTAGGAATACAACAGGCTGATATTATGAATAGGCTATATCTGCTTCTATATCTTACATTCTTCTTTATACTTATACTGTCACACTCAGGTGAAATCACACTGTCTTTAGTCGATTCATCCTTCATAAGCCTTGTCTACTAATCAGTCTCGTGTTAATTCCGTGAGGATCTGTTAGTAATAAAAGCGTGTGTACACCAGATCAGAGGCATCTCACACGCGACAAGGCAGTAGCGGGAGCGGAGGTGAACGTACTCACAAGTCTGAGCGACGCGCGCCGCCGTACAGAGCGCCGCCTCACCAACAGCATCCGGTAAATATACCTTAGTTATTACATTATAGTACCCAATGTTGTGAATCAGGATACTAGAAGGAAAAAGGAAGAAAGGAAAATGATAAGACACAATAAGAATGCTGCTAGAAATAAGTAAGAGCATACCAGGTGTCTTCACGAAACCGGCTACGAAGAATTCTGTACATTAAACTAAATATTGCAAAAATATTGCTGATTATGGATTACAGTAGGCCCTAAAACATTGTGCTAGTGGATGCATTGAATAGTAATGTACAGTTTTCTAGTGCCTTTCGGTTTCGTCAAGGGCTTTTTTACACCCGGAATACCAATTGCCATTATAGTAGTCACCAACGTGAATTCTGGCTTTCAGGAGAAGCAGTAATGGACTTGTCTCGAAAAGAACATTCCATATCTCTTAGATAGCAGTAGATATGAAACATTGTGAGTCAAGAGATGCTACTCACTGTTTCCGTATATCTTCTATACTAGGCGTCAAGACAGTTTTTGAATAGCTATCGTCATAGGCTTAAAGTGTGGTCCTGTCTGTAGTACCGCGTGGCAAATCGTTTTTCAATTTACAGTACCTGCACATCTTCTGTGAATGATACATGAATCCTGCCCCACCCCACGCAATATATTTTTCAATACACTTCCTCGAAAACTAGCTCTTATTGCACTACGATTAGGTTAGACATGCAACATATTTCGCACGCGTGCGGTAATAAGATTACAGCACGCGTGCGGTAATTCGATTAAAACGTAAGAAATTAAAAAAAAAAACACCACTGACTATAAATTATAGACTAGGGCCCCGAGTCTGCTATTCAATAGTGTCAGAATGGTCTATCATTGATCTCATAATTGTTGATTGATAACAAGCCAAAAAGTACCTTATGTCTGTCGACTTAAGGTACTTTTTGGCTTGTCGTCTACTTGTCAAAATCAACAATTGGGGCCCAGGCGTTTTTTTTTTTTAATCTCGTCATTTTGATTTGCGTCTTTACAGCGTAAATATTTATTGAATATTTAAATTGTGTTTGTAAAAAGAATACTACTAATAAACGTAAATATTTTAAACAATTATTTACTTTTATGAACAAGAAAACATTTTTTTGTGTTCTTAATTAAAAAATATTTGAATTTTATATTTTTCCTGTGAGGGGCTGTTGGGCGGCTTAATACGTTTGCTTCTTTTTCAACCTCAAACCGCGGAAAAAAGTAAATTAAATCATAGTCTGATCAAAGTCTCGACTGGCCTGTTGGTCTAGTGGTTAGTGACCCTAACTGCTATGCCGGAGGTCGTGGGTTCGATTCCCACCCAGGACAAATGTTTGTGTGATGAGCACGATCATTTGTTCTGTGTCTGGGTGTAATTTATCTATAATATGTATGTATTTAGAAATATATAAGTATGTTTATCAGTTGTCTAGTACCCATTACACAAGCTCTGCTTAGCTTGGGACTAGATGGCGTTGTGTGATAGTTGTGGAATATTATTATTATTATTAAAGTTGACAAAAACACATAACGTTTTTAGTTAATTTCTTTGAAAGTGTATTGAAAAACGTCGTTTGATACACGTGGGAATTTCTTATTGCATTTCTCGACCCCATGAACACCCTCGATATACGGCTCGGGTGTTCAATCTGCCTCGAATGCAATAACAAACTTTCCGCACTTGTATCAAAATGTACTATATTATTGCAGACATCTCAGAAAAAATGGGTTTCTTCACTGTGCATGATTTGATTGAAGGTCAACATGTGGAATCAGACCGATCTTTATAATAAATTGTGGAAGAATTCCAAAATTAACACAAACTGGATTTTTCCGAAGATTATTAGAATTGTGTGTACTACTGCAATTAATATCGTCTCGATCGCCACTGATATCTAATAACTTCATCACCATATAAACTTTTTATAGTTATTATGGTATTATGGTACAACAAATATGAATATTGATGTGTCCTAAGTCATTAATAGTAGATTTGTATAGAAGACGTGTATTTGTTGTATAGCAGGGCATGGACAGCGCTTGGGGACCCACCGGACACTACGTCAACTATGAAGAAATACAACAGAATTTAAAGTGAGTAAAACTTTTTTTTTTATATAAGTATAGTTCCTAATATTATGGGTGTTGTAGCTACCTAATTAAACATACTAAAATACTTTGCTTACTAACTAATTCCGATCATAACCCATTTCATTGTTGGTGACTTCACTTGCATGTGTTCTAAATAATACTTATGTAATCTAACATATCCCAAATCTATGTTAATCTGCACATGACAGGCAGGTCCGAAGCAGGTCCTTATTACGTCCGAATCCGTGTGTATTTATCAATAGCGTTAGCAAACACGTGTAATATGAAACACTATCGTATGTGGTGGTGTGAAAACGACTCTATAATATACCTACCAATATCCACTGTCCAGAAAGGCAAAAACCCAATTGGGGTTAGAATTGATAATCCCCTAATAAAATCCACCGCAATACAAGCTAATAGGAACAATCAAACAAAAACTTAGCTAGCTAATAAAATAAAAACAACACTGTCTAATTTTTTACCCTGACTTATCTTTAATTCAAATGCTTTGCAAAACTTTTTTTTTCTTTTTATCAACATTTCTTACCGACTTATCTGATTTTAGTACCAAAGTACCAAAAATAAGTTCGTAAACTAAACCGCTCATAATATTCCAGCGCGCGTCGCGAGAAGTTGAGCGAGGTGCAGATAGGACAGATGAGGAGACAGGTCAGCGCACAGAGAGCCAAGGCCGACGACGAGAGGTGACTATCATTGACAATACTAAACTGCTCAAAACTAAATAGGATCCACCATGTTATTTTGCTGTAACTTAAAATTGAACCTAAATGTTCAGTTTTGATGATTGTACAAGTTTCAAGTGAGCATTCAGGAATAGTATAAAAACAAACAATGGAATATTTGTTTATTTCGTTTAAAAAAACACAAAATAACAGCTTTAAGGCAAAATTACACAAAATAAAGTGAAAACACAATCTTGTAAAGCACAACTTTTCTCTTTTCTTTTTTTAATAACGAGTGGGTCCTTCTCTGCTCCATATGCACTCTCTGAGCTTATATGATGGGATACTTTCAATCAAGTGAGTCACGTTTATATGCAGCGGCATTTGTTCCCAACAGACTTACTGTATACCAGTTACAGAACAAACTGGGTTGTGGAGGTCAGTTAGGCAATCACTCCATGTAAAATACTGAATCAGCTGCATGCGGTAAGACTGGAAGTCGGCCTGAATTTTGTAGAGAAATGGCTAGGCAGGTAATGATAAACTGCTTAACAGCATTATACCAGAAACAAAAAGTATGTTCCCTGATCAATGAAAATGAGCTCTTAGATCTCTTCCACCTCGACGATGCTGGTGGCTAGTGGCTCCGGAATCAGTATTCCAATCTTTGGTCCTGCTCCTTGTGCAACTTCATTTGTACCTTGGGGGACCTGTCCAAAGCCACTACGGTGAAGGCGTCCAATAAAGCATAATAAACTTACATACTGTTGAAAACAAACTGACAAGAACTTTTTAAGGTCCTGTTTTCATTAGTCAAAATATTCAAAAAATACACATGCTCGTAAATTGATTCTTAGAACCCACAGCTGTAGACACGTGCTACTGCAAAGTACAGAATGTTTAAATAACTAAAGTTATAAAAATACCACAATCAGCTCCCTATGTAATAAAATATAATAGACTCATTTTATATCTCAGCCATATAATTGATTAGTCCACCGTCATCAGTGGCACTATCAAACTTAGCATTGAACACTTGTCAGTTGCATTTCATACTGACCTGCTAATTGGACATAAAACCTTATTCTAGGAAGACTTAAATGGATATATTAGAAACAAAATGACGGCTTCCATCATAATAAGCAGCGCACAATAAAATAATATGACAAGTCTCCTTCGTTGTACTCCGACGAACAATCAAAGCATGCAAACCAGTATAACCGTATAAAACTCGTTATAAAACAAATCTATTCAAAGCGAGGTCATGTTATACTGGAATATATATCTTGATGAGTCGTGGTTTATACAATACAGTTACCTGCAAAATTGCATGGATACTTTAGTGTGTATTTTCCTGTGAACGTTTATAGTCGATAACTAGTTTACGTTAGGTGGCGTCATTTCTCGCTTCACACGATTTTAGTTCTGTATTGTCCATGCATTTTCGCAGGTGACTGTACCTAGTAATTATATGAACGTTAATAGCTATGGACATGGTTGTATGTAATAATTAAAGTTTGTGTTGTTTTCCTCTTCTTCTGGAATCCTCTGGGCGTCGGTAAGATGCTTGTGCTTTGTAAGATCATTTGTAAAGCCTTAGTTTATGTGTAACACAGCATTTTCAAATCATTTTGATTAAAATGTACAAGTATCTATTTGTCTGTAGGTAAATAACATGTAGGTGTATGTATACCTACATGTTATTAAATGTACGTACTAGGCATGCCTTTTAAGTTCTGTCGTTTCCATATTACCCGGCAATTTTGAATTTGGAACTGTTCTATATTCGAATGTGTTTGAATTTTGAATCTCAAAACAGTTGAAAGTATTAGGATTAATGTTATTGTTTAGTCACAGCGTCGATTGGAATCTGTCAGGTTACGTACGATAATGAATCTTACTAAGGAAAATGTTCGTGCAATAATTTTCTACAACTTTAAAAGAGGCCTGACACGGCTTCAGTGTTTTGAAGAGCTAACATCTGTGTTCAATGATGAAGCCCCATGTCTGCGGACTGTCGAACGCTGGTTTTTGGAATTCCAGCGTGGACATACTAGTGTAAGTGACAAATCTCGCGAAGGACGCCCAAAATCCGCCTTCACTGAAGATAACATCATTGCTGTGAGACAACTAATTCTCGAAGATCGTCATGTGACATATCGAGAGATAGAGGCTCTAATAGGCATCTCAGGGACAACCATTCAGAAAATTTTGCATGAAGTGCTTGGTGTGAGAAAGCTAGTTTGCTGTTGGATACCGCATCTGCTTTCCGACGATCACAATCACAAGGCGGCTCGCGTCAGATGGTGTAAGAAAACTCTGCAAAGGTTCAACCGAGGAGAGTCAAATCACGTCTACGACATCATCAGTGGTGACGAATCTTGGATCTATGCCTATGATCCTGAATCCAAACAACAATCTACAATCTGGGTCTTTCAAGACGAGCCAAAGCCGGTTAAAGTTGTTCGTTCTCGAAGCACTTCAAAGAAGATGGTGGCTACGTTCGTTGGAAAAACCGGCCATGTTGCGACTATTACACATGAAGATCGTAGAACGGTTAACGCAGAGTGGTATACCACAGTTTGTTTACCACAAGTCATCGCCGAACTTCGAAAATCTAACTCAAAGCGACGCATCATCCTGCACCACGACAACGCAAGCTCACACAGCGCTCGGCAAACGATTGACTATTTGAAGCAGGAAAAAGTAGAAATTCTTGATCATCCTCCATACAGTCCTGACCTAAGCCCTAACGATTTTTTTACATTTCCTAAAATTAAGAAAAGTCTTCGTGGTCAAAGGTTCCAGTCCGGTGAAGAAGCAGTCGACGCTTTCAAGTCAGCCATTTTGAACACCCCTACTTTAGACTGGAATAAATGTTATAATAACTGGTTTGAGCGAATGGAAAAGTGTATTAAGCTACGTGGTGATTACTTTGAAAAACAATAAAAAGTACTATAGGGTTCTAGTTGTGTTTTTTTCTTCAAACGACAAAACTTAAAAGGCATCCTACGTAATAGTACATTATGGTACAAGTGTGTAACGTTGGTGATTACCGCTGAGGCGCCATTGAGACCTGAGCCGTCAGGTGAGGGTCTTAAGAAAGCCGAGGACGGTAATCATCAATACACACGTGTATCATACGACGTTTTTCAACACACTTGTGAATAAAATAATACTAAAAAAACATCTTCAACAGTTAAAACGAGTTCTGATTTTTTTTCACAATAGCGGGAAAAACTAATCGGTTTACCTATGCGCGCGCATCTACAGTTCGACCAACTTATCTGTGCAGGCGGGAAAACACGGAACTAAAATAAATGTACTAAGTTTGACGTAGCGATGCATTTTTTCTTGACCAGTGGCGCCACCATGAATACTGTAACAATGGAGATCGGCCTTAGACTAAAAGATGATTTTTGACTTTTCGCGGATAGAGTTTTAGCCACGGACAAAATGGGGAATTCAAAGTTTTCTTTATTACAGAGAAAACAAAAGTTGTATTATTTGAATGAAAGTTTCATTTATTAAAAACGTACAAGATGAAATCATCTATTTAAATTCAAAGTTGCATAAAATGAGCAAGCACTAGGTACATCAATTTATTTTTACTATTGAACACGATCTTTTTTGTACCGAAACTTTTTTAAGAACATAGTAACTCAACCAATAAAATTTAAAAAAGAACCCCTGTAACTAACTAGTGAATAATAGAAATGAAAAATTCACAGTTTGATTAGGTGTCATTATGTGCCTAATAGGGGATCGGACTGGGTCAAAATAATATGATTCTGATTAGTCCGTAAGTTAGATTATCGAAAAATATTGAATACGTGTTTTTTGTTTTATCAAATCAATAAAAAATGACGAAGATAAAACGCGTCAAAGATCTTGGAGTGGGGTTTGAAACGTCACTTGTGTCGTCAAAATGTACTATCATATGACGTCACACGAGTTTTCGAAGCACTGTATCGTCTTCATTTTAAGTTTACGTGAAAAAAGAAAAAATACGTGTCCAATAATTTTTGGAAATCTATCTGACGGACTAATTTGTTTTTTTTGTCCGATCCCCTATTGCGGTGAAATTATAGCCACTTTATGAGCAAGTGTGTTGAAAAAGTATTTTTGGATCTTGTGCCTAATCTGGTATCGGAATTTTTATGCTACCCACGGGCCAAAAAATATTTTTAAGCATACATTTTAATGAAAACGTAAAGAAAATATTGTGTTGCATAATCTTTTAGTGACTTCATCATTGATTGAAGGTAGCATGCTCAATTGCTCGCGTTTCTTGCAGACTTCATCTTACTCGCGATCTACATTAATCCTACCGTTAATTTTCCTTGGATTATTCTCAGTTACCTATATCATATCGTATAACATAATTGGATTATTCCGAAAAGGCTCATTAACGTCATAGCTGCTAGAAATATGACAGTGTGATCTAACACTTTACTAACAACAAGTTGATACACAAAAAGCGATTGCGCAAGTGCAAAAAGGTTTTTTGCATTCCATAACCAAATTAAAGCAAAAGCGCCGGTTTTAGACGACTATAAATAAGAAGAAGATGTTAATTTATTAGAAGTGAACACATGTCAACATGTCTTAGAAACAAAAAAAAACAAAATCATTTGACATGTAGGTACTAACCCGCACTGGGCCCGCGGGGTGGATTACATCCCATTCCCTGTCATAGAGAAGAGGCCTGTGTTCCAGCAGTGGGAACATTCTAGGCATCAGCCTAACATCAGCATTATGCTTTACTTATTAGGACACAAACACCTAAACATTCCTCTACGTATTCAATACCTAAATCTAAAAATAAAACCTGACTTTCGGTAAAAAAAAGTCCTGAGTTGTTTGTGGTTTTTACATCCTGCATCAATTGTACAAAAACCTTCCATCATGTTAAATTCGTGTAATGGCCTGAATATGTAAATCTCTAAGAAATAAAGCGATGCATGAGCATGCAACCTTGGATTGCATCTGAGAATTTTGCGTATCTGGCTAAGTTGACTGGCTAAGGTAACTTAGTAACTTTCCGTTTGGTTTTATATTTATATTCTGTGCAAAAAGATTCCTAAAGAACTTTTGAAGTTAGGTCATTAGCAGCGTCTTTTGTTGAATATTTAATGTATAGAACAGCTGTCTTGTAGGTACCATAGTTATGTATTTATAATGAGGCAGCATTGAATTTGCATAATGCAGCATAATTTCAATTTATTTGCTCTTCTCGTCTCTCAACATAAGCAAGGTAATTACTTACCTCTACACACTGTCCAAACGACCCAACAGACCAAGGTTGTTCCCAACAGACTTACTGTATACCAGTTACAGAACAAACTGGGTTGTGGAGGTCAGTTAGGCAATCACTCCATGTAAAATACTGAATCAGCTGCATGCGGTAAGACTGGAAGTCGGCCTGAATTTTGTAGAGAAATGGCTAGGCAGGTAATGATAAACTGCTTAACAGCATTATACCAGAAACAAAAAGTATGTTCCCTGATCAATGAAAATGAGCTCTTAGATCTCTTCCACCTCGACGATGCTGGTGGCTAGTGGCTCCGGAATCAGTATTCCAATCTTTGGTCCTGCTCCTTGTGCAACTTCATTTGTACCTTGGGGGACCTGTCCAAAGCCACTACGGTGAAGGCGTCCAATAAAGCATAATAAACTTACATACTGTTGAAAACAAACTGACAAGAACTTTTTAAGGTCCTGTTTTCATTAGTCAAAATATTCAAAAAATACACATGCTCGTAAATTGATTCTTAGAACCCACAGCTGTAGACACGTGCTACTGCAAAGTACAGAATGTTTAAATAACTAAAGTTATAAAAATACCACAATCAGCTCCCTATGTAATAAAATATAATAGACTCATTTTATATCTCAGCCATATAATTGATTAGTCCACCGTCATCAGTGGCACTATCAAACTTAGCATTGAACACTTGTCAGTTGCATTTCATACTGACCTGCTAATTGGACATAAAACCTTATTCTAGGAAGACTTAAATGGATATATTAGAAACAAAATGACGGCTTCCATCATAATAAGCAGCGCACAATAAAATAATATGACAAGTCTCCTTCGTTGTACTCCGACGAACAATCAAAGCATGCAAACCAGTATAACCGTATAAAACTCGTTATAAAACAAATCTATTCAAAGCGAGGTCATGTTATACTGGAATATATATCTTGATGAGTCGTGGTTTATACAATACAGTTACCTGCAAAATTGCATGGATACTTTAGTGTGTATTTTCCTGTGAACGTTTATAGTCGATAACTAGTTTACGTTAGGTGGCGTCATTTCTCGCTTCACACGATTTTAGTTCTGTATTGTCCATGCATTTTCGCAGGTGACTGTACCTAGTAATTATATGAACGTTAATAGCTATGGACATGGTTGTATGTAATAATTAAAGTTTGTGTTGTTTTCCTCTTCTTCTGGAATCCTCTGGGCGTCGGTAAGATGCTTGTGCTTTGTAAGATCATTTGTAAAGCCTTAGTTTATGTGTAACACAGCATTTTCAAATCATTTTGATTAAAATGTACAAGTATCTATTTGTCTGTAGGTAAATAACATGTAGGTGTATGTATACCTACATGTTATTAAATGTACGTACTAGGCATGCCTTTTAAGTTCTGTCGTTTCCATATTACCCGGCAATTTTGAATTTGGAACTGTTCTATATTCGAATGTGTTTGAATTTTGAATCTCAAAACAGTTGAAAGTATTAGGATTAATGTTATTGTTTAGTCACAGCGTCGATTGGAATCTGTCAGGTTACGTACGATAATGAATCTTACTAAGGAAAATGTTCGTGCAATAATTTTCTACAACTTTAAAAGAGGCCTGACACGGCTTCAGTGTTTTGAAGAGCTAACATCTGTGTTCAATGATGAAGCCCCATGTCTGCGGACTGTCGAACGCTGGTTTTTGGAATTCCAGCGTGGACATACTAGTGTAAGTGACAAATCTCGCGAAGGACGCCCAAAATCCGCCTTCACTGAAGATAACATCATTGCTGTGAGACAACTAATTCTCGAAGATCGTCATGTGACATATCGAGAGATAGAGGCTCTAATAGGCATCTCAGGGACAACCATTCAGAAAATTTTGCATGAAGTGCTTGGTGTGAGAAAGCTAGTTTGCTGTTGGATACCGCATCTGCTTTCCGACGATCACAATCACAAGGCGGCTCGCGTCAGATGGTGTAAGAAAACTCTGCAAAGGTTCAACCGAGGAGAGTCAAATCACGTCTACGACATCATCAGTGGTGACGAATCTTGGATCTATGCCTATGATCCTGAATCCAAACAACAATCTACAATCTGGGTCTTTCAAGACGAGCCAAAGCCGGTTAAAGTTGTTCGTTCTCGAAGCACTTCAAAGAAGATGGTGGCTACGTTCGTTGGAAAAACCGGCCATGTTGCGACTATTACACATGAAGATCGTAGAACGGTTAACGCAGAGTGGTATACCACAGTTTGTTTACCACAAGTCATCGCCGAACTTCGAAAATCTAACTCAAAGCGACGCATCATCCTGCACCACGACAACGCAAGCTCACACAGCGCTCGGCAAACGATTGACTATTTGAAGCAGGAAAAAGTAGAAATTCTTGATCATCCTCCATACAGTCCTGACCTAAGCCCTAACGATTTTTTTACATTTCCTAAAATTAAGAAAAGTCTTCGTGGTCAAAGGTTCCAGTCCGGTGAAGAAGCAGTCGACGCTTTCAAGTCAGCCATTTTGAACACCCCTACTTTAGACTGGAATAAATGTTATAATAACTGGTTTGAGCGAATGGAAAAGTGTATTAAGCTACGTGGTGATTACTTTGAAAAACAATAAAAAGTACTATAGGGTTCTAGTTGTGTTTTTTTCTTCAAACGACAAAACTTAAAAGGCATCCTACGTAATAGTACATTATGGTACAAGTGTGTAACGTTGGTGATTACCGCTGAGGCGCCATTGAGACCTGAGCCGTCAGGTGAGGGTCTTAAGAAAGCCGAGGACGGTAATCATCAATACACACGTGTATCATACGACGTTTTTCAACACACTTGTGAATAAAATAATACTAAAAAAACATCTTCAACAGTTAAAACGAGTTCTGATTTTTTTTCACAATAGCGGGAAAAACTAATCGGTTTACCTATGCGCGCGCATCTACAGTTCGACCAACTTATCTGTGCAGGCGGGAAAACACGGAACTAAAATAAATGTACTAAGTTTGACGTAGCGATGCATTTTTTCTTGACCAGTGGCGCCACCATGAATACTGTAACAATGGAGATCGGCCTTAGACTAAAAGATGATTTTTGACTTTTCGCGGATAGAGTTTTAGCCACGGACAAAATGGGGAATTCAAAGTTTTCTTTATTACAGAGAAAACAAAAGTTGTATTATTTGAATGAAAGTTTCATTTATTAAAAACGTACAAGATGAAATCATCTATTTAAATTCAAAGTTGCATAAAATGAGCAAGCACTAGGTACATCAATTTATTTTTACTATTGAACACGATCTTTTTTGTACCGAAACTTTTTTAAGAACATAGTAACTCAACCAATAAAATTTAAAAAAGAACCCCTGTAACTAACTAGTGAATAATAGAAATGAAAAATTCACAGTTTGATTAGGTGTCATTATGTGCCTAATAGGGGATCGGACTGGGTCAAAATAATATGATTCTGATTAGTCCGTAAGTTAGATTATCGAAAAATATTGAATACGTGTTTTTTGTTTTATCAAATCAATAAAAAATGACGAAGATAAAACGCGTCAAAGATCTTGGAGTGGGGTTTGAAACGTCACTTGTGTCGTCAAAATGTACTATCATATGACGTCACACGAGTTTTCGAAGCACTGTATCGTCTTCATTTTAAGTTTACGTGAAAAAAGAAAAAATACGTGTCCAATAATTTTTGGAAATCTATCTGACGGACTAATTTGTTTTTTTTGTCCGATCCCCTATTGCGGTGAAATTATAGCCACTTTATGAGCAAGTGTGTTGAAAAAGTATTTTTGGATCTTGTGCCTAATCTGGTATCGGAATTTTTATGCTACCCACGGGCCAAAAAATATTTTTAAGCATACATTTTAATGAAAACGTAAAGAAAATATTGTGTTGCATAATCTTTTAGTGACTTCATCATTGATTGAAGGTAGCATGCTCAATTGCTCGCGTTTCTTGCAGACTTCATCTTACTCGCGATCTACATTAATCCTACCGTTAATTTTCCTTGGATTATTCTCAGTTACCTATATCATATCGTATAACATAATTGGATTATTCCGAAAAGGCTCATTAACGTCATAGCTGCTAGAAATATGACAGTGTGATCTAACACTTTACTAACAACAAGTTGATACACAAAAAGCGATTGCGCAAGTGCAAAAAGGTTTTTTGCATTCCATAACCAAATTAAAGCAAAAGCGCCGGTTTTAGACGACTATAAATAAGAAGAAGATGTTAATTTATTAGAAGTGAACACATGTCAACATGTCTTAGAAACAAAAAAAAACAAAATCATTTGACATGTAGGTACTAACCCGCACTGGGCCCGCGGGGTGGATTACATCCCATTCCCTGTCATAGAGAAGAGGCCTGTGTTCCAGCAGTGGGAACATTCTAGGCATCAGCCTAACATCAGCATTATGCTTTACTTATTAGGACACAAACACCTAAACATTCCTCTACGTATTCAATACCTAAATCTAAAAATAAAACCTGACTTTCGGTAAAAAAAAGTCCTGAGTTGTTTGTGGTTTTTACATCCTGCATCAATTGTACAAAAACCTTCCATCATGTTAAATTCGTGTAATGGCCTGAATATGTAAATCTCTAAGAAATAAAGCGATGCATGAGCATGCAACCTTGGATTGCATCTGAGAATTTTGCGTATCTGGCTAAGTTGACTGGCTAAGGTAACTTAGTAACTTTCCGTTTGGTTTTATATTTATATTCTGTGCAAAAAGATTCCTAAAGAACTTTTGAAGTTAGGTCATTAGCAGCGTCTTTTGTTGAATATTTAATGTATAGAACAGCTGTCTTGTAGGTACCATAGTTATGTATTTATAATGAGGCAGCATTGAATTTGCATAATGCAGCATAATTTCAATTTATTTGCTCTTCTCGTCTCTCAACATAAGCAAGGTAATTACTTACCTCTACACACTGTCCAAACGACCCAACAGACCAAGGTTGTTCCCAACAGACTTACTGTATACCAGTTACAGAACAAACTGGGTTGTGGAGGTCAGTTAGGCAATCACTCCATGTAAAATACTGAATCAGCTGCATGCGGTAAGACTGGAAGTCGGCCTGAATTTTGTAGAGAAATGGCTAGGCAGGTAATGATAAACTGCTTAACAGCATTATACCAGAAACAAAAAGTATGTTCCCTGATCAATGAAAATGAGCTCTTAGATCTCTTCCACCTCGACGATGCTGGTGGCTAGTGGCTCCGGAATCAGTATTCCAATCTTTGGTCCTGCTCCTTGTGCAACTTCATTTGTACCTTGGGGGACCTGTCCAAAGCCACTACGGTGAAGGCGTCCAATAAAGCATAATAAACTTACATACTGTTGAAAACAAACTGACAAGAACTTTTTAAGGTCCTGTTTTCATTAGTCAAAATATTCAAAAAATACACATGCTCGTAAATTGATTCTTAGAACCCACAGCTGTAGACACGTGCTACTGCAAAGTACAGAATGTTTAAATAACTAAAGTTATAAAAATACCACAATCAGCTCCCTATGTAATAAAATATAATAGACTCATTTTATATCTCAGCCATATAATTGATTAGTCCACCGTCATCAGTGGCACTATCAAACTTAGCATTGAACACTTGTCAGTTGCATTTCATACTGACCTGCTAATTGGACATAAAACCTTATTCTAGGAAGACTTAAATGGATATATTAGAAACAAAATGACGGCTTCCATCATAATAAGCAGCGCACAATAAAATAATATGACAAGTCTCCTTCGTTGTACTCCGACGAACAATCAAAGCATGCAAACCAGTATAACCGTATAAAACTCGTTATAAAACAAATCTATTCAAAGCGAGGTCATGTTATACTGGAATATATATCTTGATGAGTCGTGGTTTATACAATACAGTTACCTGCAAAATTGCATGGATACTTTAGTGTGTATTTTCCTGTGAACGTTTATAGTCGATAACTAGTTTACGTTAGGTGGCGTCATTTCTCGCTTCACACGATTTTAGTTCTGTATTGTCCATGCATTTTCGCAGGTGACTGTACCTAGTAATTATATGAACGTTAATAGCTATGGACATGGTTGTATGTAATAATTAAAGTTTGTGTTGTTTTCCTCTTCTTCTGGAATCCTCTGGGCGTCGGTAAGATGCTTGTGCTTTGTAAGATCATTTGTAAAGCCTTAGTTTATGTGTAACACAGCATTTTCAAATCATTTTGATTAAAATGTACAAGTATCTATTTGTCTGTAGGTAAATAACATGTAGGTGTATGTATACCTACATGTTATTAAATGTACGTACTAGGCATGCCTTTTAAGTTCTGTCGTTTCCATATTACCCGGCAATTTTGAATTTGGAACTGTTCTATATTCGAATGTGTTTGAATTTTGAATCTCAAAACAGTTGAAAGTATTAGGATTAATGTTATTGTTTAGTCACAGCGTCGATTGGAATCTGTCAGGTTACGTACGATAATGAATCTTACTAAGGAAAATGTTCGTGCAATAATTTTCTACAACTTTAAAAGAGGCCTGACACGGCTTCAGTGTTTTGAAGAGCTAACATCTGTGTTCAATGATGAAGCCCCATGTCTGCGGACTGTCGAACGCTGGTTTTTGGAATTCCAGCGTGGACATACTAGTGTAAGTGACAAATCTCGCGAAGGACGCCCAAAATCCGCCTTCACTGAAGATAACATCATTGCTGTGAGACAACTAATTCTCGAAGATCGTCATGTGACATATCGAGAGATAGAGGCTCTAATAGGCATCTCAGGGACAACCATTCAGAAAATTTTGCATGAAGTGCTTGGTGTGAGAAAGCTAGTTTGCTGTTGGATACCGCATCTGCTTTCCGACGATCACAATCACAAGGCGGCTCGCGTCAGATGGTGTAAGAAAACTCTGCAAAGGTTCAACCGAGGAGAGTCAAATCACGTCTACGACATCATCAGTGGTGACGAATCTTGGATCTATGCCTATGATCCTGAATCCAAACAACAATCTACAATCTGGGTCTTTCAAGACGAGCCAAAGCCGGTTAAAGTTGTTCGTTCTCGAAGCACTTCAAAGAAGATGGTGGCTACGTTCGTTGGAAAAACCGGCCATGTTGCGACTATTACACATGAAGATCGTAGAACGGTTAACGCAGAGTGGTATACCACAGTTTGTTTACCACAAGTCATCGCCGAACTTCGAAAATCTAACTCAAAGCGACGCATCATCCTGCACCACGACAACGCAAGCTCACACAGCGCTCGGCAAACGATTGACTATTTGAAGCAGGAAAAAGTAGAAATTCTTGATCATCCTCCATACAGTCCTGACCTAAGCCCTAACGATTTTTTTACATTTCCTAAAATTAAGAAAAGTCTTCGTGGTCAAAGGTTCCAGTCCGGTGAAGAAGCAGTCGACGCTTTCAAGTCAGCCATTTTGAACACCCCTACTTTAGACTGGAATAAATGTTATAATAACTGGTTTGAGCGAATGGAAAAGTGTATTAAGCTACGTGGTGATTACTTTGAAAAACAATAAAAAGTACTATAGGGTTCTAGTTGTGTTTTTTTCTTCAAACGACAAAACTTAAAAGGCATCCTACGTAATAGTACATTATGGTACAAGTGTGTAACGTTGGTGATTACCGCTGAGGCGCCATTGAGACCTGAGCCGTCAGGTGAGGGTCTTAAGAAAGCCGAGGACGGTAATCATCAATACACACGTGTATCATACGACGTTTTTCAACACACTTGTGAATAAAATAATACTAAAAAAACATCTTCAACAGTTAAAACGAGTTCTGATTTTTTTTCACAATAGCGGGAAAAACTAATCGGTTTACCTATGCGCGCGCATCTACAGTTCGACCAACTTATCTGTGCAGGCGGGAAAACACGGAACTAAAATAAATGTACTAAGTTTGACGTAGCGATGCATTTTTTCTTGACCAGTGGCGCCACCATGAATACTGTAACAATGGAGATCGGCCTTAGACTAAAAGATGATTTTTGACTTTTCGCGGATAGAGTTTTAGCCACGGACAAAATGGGGAATTCAAAGTTTTCTTTATTACAGAGAAAACAAAAGTTGTATTATTTGAATGAAAGTTTCATTTATTAAAAACGTACAAGATGAAATCATCTATTTAAATTCAAAGTTGCATAAAATGAGCAAGCACTAGGTACATCAATTTATTTTTACTATTGAACACGATCTTTTTTGTACCGAAACTTTTTTAAGAACATAGTAACTCAACCAATAAAATTTAAAAAAGAACCCCTGTAACTAACTAGTGAATAATAGAAATGAAAAATTCACAGTTTGATTAGGTGTCATTATGTGCCTAATAGGGGATCGGACTGGGTCAAAATAATATGATTCTGATTAGTCCGTAAGTTAGATTATCGAAAAATATTGAATACGTGTTTTTTGTTTTATCAAATCAATAAAAAATGACGAAGATAAAACGCGTCAAAGATCTTGGAGTGGGGTTTGAAACGTCACTTGTGTCGTCAAAATGTACTATCATATGACGTCACACGAGTTTTCGAAGCACTGTATCGTCTTCATTTTAAGTTTACGTGAAAAAAGAAAAAATACGTGTCCAATAATTTTTGGAAATCTATCTGACGGACTAATTTGTTTTTTTTGTCCGATCCCCTATTGCGGTGAAATTATAGCCACTTTATGAGCAAGTGTGTTGAAAAAGTATTTTTGGATCTTGTGCCTAATCTGGTATCGGAATTTTTATGCTACCCACGGGCCAAAAAATATTTTTAAGCATACATTTTAATGAAAACGTAAAGAAAATATTGTGTTGCATAATCTTTTAGTGACTTCATCATTGATTGAAGGTAGCATGCTCAATTGCTCGCGTTTCTTGCAGACTTCATCTTACTCGCGATCTACATTAATCCTACCGTTAATTTTCCTTGGATTATTCTCAGTTACCTATATCATATCGTATAACATAATTGGATTATTCCGAAAAGGCTCATTAACGTCATAGCTGCTAGAAATATGACAGTGTGATCTAACACTTTACTAACAACAAGTTGATACACAAAAAGCGATTGCGCAAGTGCAAAAAGGTTTTTTGCATTCCATAACCAAATTAAAGCAAAAGCGCCGGTTTTAGACGACTATAAATAAGAAGAAGATGTTAATTTATTAGAAGTGAACACATGTCAACATGTCTTAGAAACAAAAAAAAACAAAATCATTTGACATGTAGGTACTAACCCGCACTGGGCCCGCGGGGTGGATTACATCCCATTCCCTGTCATAGAGAAGAGGCCTGTGTTCCAGCAGTGGGAACATTCTAGGCATCAGCCTAACATCAGCATTATGCTTTACTTATTAGGACACAAACACCTAAACATTCCTCTACGTATTCAATACCTAAATCTAAAAATAAAACCTGACTTTCGGTAAAAAAAAGTCCTGAGTTGTTTGTGGTTTTTACATCCTGCATCAATTGTACAAAAACCTTCCATCATGTTAAATTCGTGTAATGGCCTGAATATGTAAATCTCTAAGAAATAAAGCGATGCATGAGCATGCAACCTTGGATTGCATCTGAGAATTTTGCGTATCTGGCTAAGTTGACTGGCTAAGGTAACTTAGTAACTTTCCGTTTGGTTTTATATTTATATTCTGTGCAAAAAGATTCCTAAAGAACTTTTGAAGTTAGGTCATTAGCAGCGTCTTTTGTTGAATATTTAATGTATAGAACAGCTGTCTTGTAGGTACCATAGTTATGTATTTATAATGAGGCAGCATTGAATTTGCATAATGCAGCATAATTTCAATTTATTTGCTCTTCTCGTCTCTCAACATAAGCAAGGTAATTACTTACCTCTACACACTGTCCAAACGACATTCAAAAATTCACAAGACCAAATAGGTTTAGGAAAATCCTAAGTGGCATGCACTAACAGAATCTTTATGGAGATAATTTAATATAATGGGTTTCTCTATTATTTCTTTGCATGCATGTCATATTTTGCACCATTGAGTAAATGAGTAATAAGATGAAAAATCTGTAAATATATACTTATCTACCCTACATGCCTCTTGGTTCGTGTTCCTGTCGTGGCCCTAAAAATATTTGGTCCTTTGTTCCTCAATAATTTGCTCCTCTTACATACGGTAAAAATTTAGACGACTACTATGTAAAATGTAATGTTGTAAATTAACTTAGAGATTGCACATAAAATCGTACGATATTGCACAGCATTAAATTAACTTTGAGTGCATGGATCGCGCAATCATTAATCATGATCAAGTTGTGAAGTTGTACGCACTTTTCTTAGTAATGCCTATTTACATGGCAAAATCTGTTAAGTTTCGTAGTATTTTTAGCAGGAAAATTAGTAATTTAATGCATAGTTACATATTAGGATATTGTAAAAAATATCAAGTAGTAATCATTCCATTCCATCTATTTAATTATTTCAAATTAAAAAATATCAGTGTGTTTCATTAGGCAGATTTTACTTCTCTAGCCGTATTTTAAGTAGTCAATACACGTCATGATTATTTATAAAACACTAACGAGTTCTTAGTCAATTTAAACCAAGTAATATTTTTATAACAATTTTTGTCTTTTTAAACAAAATCAACCAAGGCCTTGTTACTTTTTATGAGCAAGATTTCTTGGGTATTTCCGAAAAAAACACTGCTTAATAGCACTTTGTTAATGTAATAAAAATTCTAAGAACTCGTCATTATTTTGAATATAACCCTGCTCATCTCAAATTTAACAAAGCAATTAGTATTTTGGTGTTTAATGATTGTTTTTAACACGACAGTCGTCGGGCAGGCGCGGGTGGCTACCACTCACAGCGCTCCTGTAGGGAGAGGGAGGGCGGAGTACGACCGCAGTCCAACTACTACGAGTACGAGACTGCACCGCCAAGGAGGCCAGGCAAGCTCTCCCATTACCACTGAGCAATGGACTGCGAACACGGCGATAACTTTCCTGCGAACGTCTACACCCGAGGTATCAGATCTCATTATAATTGGCGATACTCTTAACGATTATATCGCTACGTTAGACGTTAGTAACGCAATCTGTCGGGTCGATTCCTTGTTGATTTAGCTTCGAGTGTTCTAGTGCCTTCACTGAGAGTGAGATCTTGAGCTGCCGTAATTGGTTGTTGTTCCTCAAGAGCTTTGTGCTAATGAGTGCAGAAGTCTGGAAAAGACTGTTAATTTTGTTTAAATTCCATATAATTTATCACAAACTGTTAATTACATAGCTTCTCTTATTTAATTCAACGAGTGTGATTATAAACCTACTTAAAATTAAATCTTATTTAACTTTATTGAATAAAATAGGAGCTATGTAATTTTGTGATGACAACTTCAAATTATTATTATTACCAGTGATACGTATGTTTTTCAATCCTATAATTAATTATTAACTATTCTTTGAGTCTAACGATGTACTTTTCCACGGTTAAATAGAATGGTTAATTTCAACAAAAAATATGAAAAATTATGTTGTTTTATTTTTTAATTTTAAGCCCAAAGACCTTGGCTTACACGTGGATTTGCAGATAAAAATCTCAACAAAAACTGTTAAATGAATTGTTAAAAAGATATTTTGTTTCTACATATTTTCTTTCAACTGTCAAATGTAACGAATTTTAGGTACTTAATCCATTGCCAAATAAGTCATAAATGAATGGATGGTTAATAGTATTATTGTATAATCTGTCTTCGACACAACATCAGTCATACAGTATTATACAAATTTTCCGCTAGTCTATTTGTTTGTAGGTACGCGTCATCTTTTGCTTTGAAAGCTAATCAAATAAATACAAGGCTAGCTATCTTCGGCGTTAAACACTTGACAGAGGGAATATTTTGTAGTGGACACACACATTAATTGAAAATATCTTAAATTTTTCGAGCTGTTATGTGTAAGTATTGCTCATTTTCACTGGCAGTAAGCGACACCTATAAGATTGCCTAAATAGATGCAATGCTCAGTTTAGGACCGAGAGTTGAAATTCCAACACCGCAATCATGTTGGGGCTTAGAGTTTGTGAAAATGGGCTTTAAATATCCAAGTTAACACAATGGTTACACAATTAACCTTCTCTAGAATTAAATAAAACCAGTGTCAAGCAAACTTTTGTGGCATTATAATAAGATTCTGCTGTTATGTCTTCACTAGATAACATTAGGAATCTGTTTAAACAAAGATGCTATTGTTTAAGATTTTTACGACTATGTTATACCGGCATTACATGTGGCCATTTCCTCGAATATTCACACGTTTAATTAAAATATCAAGTTAAATGTCTTCCTCGTGAGCCAAAACTTTTCATTCAAAACTGGCTAGTCTGAGAGCTAAGTGAGACATTGTTCCTCCAAAGTTATCTTAATCCCAGCGCTCACTTTAGTTACGATTGTTCTGGCAAACTTCTCTGTGACGGCGATAACCCCAACTTTGTTTTATCCTAATCTAATGTCTCTTGAAATTTAACAAAAGCTCTGAGATTAACTTTTCAATATACTTAGGACGAATTTAACCCAAATGCTGAACGAGAAATTTGAACTACGATCAAGGGTTTTCAATGTCATCATTGCAAGCCCTCGAACGCAGTTTAGATGTTCTGATCGCGTTCAACTTCATGGGTGTAATTCGCTCTTAGTAGTCCATAAAATGTATAGTATTACTAGTTCTCTAACGAATGTACGAGGAATGCGTTGTGTAGTGACTGTCCCTAGTTCTATGTAAAGATTCTTATTTATATCCTATTCTATTGTAGATGGTGGTGCCATCAAATCTTAGTTATAATTTTATCTGATGTTGCTGTACTCTGAACTTATCTTATGATCAGCTATCGTAAAATAGCTATCAAGTCAGTGATTACACCATACAATACAATGTTAAAGGAAATTATAGAGGAACAGCCTGCTCGAATGGCAATGGTTCGATAATTGTTCTGGACCCTTTATTTCACATTCAATGAGTCGGAGTATCGGATTCGGCTGAACAACGTAACTGGATTCGGACCCGCTTAAATCACTCATTCGAATTCACCAGAGACGCTGCGACATGTGTAATTAACAGTCCAATAACAATTACCAACTCTTTCTCTACGAGCAGGCTGTCGGGTGATAATTAAAATTGGAGAGACTATTACGAAAATACGAAATTCCCGGATAAAATGTTCCTTAAGGGAGCAGGAATTCGTTAAAACCCCGTACCTAATTCTCCCGGACGTCGTATTTACGTAAGAGGCTCTCCCGCGTAGGTTCTATGTAGTACATACATACATGTACATTCCTACTTACCTTTTAGTAAGTTTATGAAAGAAGCTTTAAAGTGTAGATTAGATTTATAATTAAGTTTATTAAAATAAATCTGATAACATTTACGTGTGACTGAATTATTTATATCACTTTGGTGAATTCTAACTATTCGTTGACTTCGTAATTTTATAAAGGACCTAATAAGACTACGTATTCATCGTTTACAATGCAACAATTATTATGTATTCAGACTGTATTAACTCTACTTTTATTTGTATTAATTTTTCCATGTTTTTGTGATATCTAATCGGTATTTAGTGCTAGCCCCACTTCGGGTTTACGTGGTGATATGAATATGATCGCTATAGTTACATAATTACACATATGTAGACATTTCTAATGTATATATAATTTCTAAGTGTTCTACGAGATTAATTTTGTATAGACAGAGAGAAGTAGCTTTTATATTTCATCAATCATGACTTATTTTTAAGTAAACGAACAAGTTGTTTTTTTTAGTTATAAATCACATAGCAAATGAACATTTGCACCTAAGTGCCCATACTTGTACATAATTAGACGTTTATATTACAACGTCAATGATAACTTGTTCTTCAATTTATTTGGATTGTCTTTAAATGGAAGAGTATGTTATAATGAAATGCATAAATACAATTGGACATTCAATGTATGTAAAATAAATGAAAAGTGGTATTGTATGAATTATTTTTATTTATCATTTACCTATTTATGTTATGCGCTACTTACCTAAAAGGAAGGCTGAAGGCTAAATACTGGCTAGCTCAAACCAGTGCCGACTAAAAAAACACAAAAAAAACTTCACGGAACACTCTGAACTGACAGATAGTGTATTGATGTATCTCACAGTCTGACCTCCGTTCGACTGAGCCTCAACACCTATACAAGACCTAAAGAATAAAAAAAAAACTAGAGAGTATTAGTATTATTGATTTATGGATTGTATGATCTGAAATAAACTTTTTATTATTTATTATTAGAAAATCTAATGGGTAGTTGCAAGCGCGGCAGCTGAGCATGAATCCGTGAGTTCGTTTACAGATCGAGCAGATTGGTATTGGGGTTTTTTTCAGTCAGAATTTTTTCAATAGCTGCCACGGAGGCTGGATTTGTGCCCGGTTAGTGGTAATTGACTCATCCCCTGTTACATGTGACTAAAACATAACTAAAGAAATGTGGATGTTCTAACAGATAAACCTCTGCCAAACCCTTCTGGGATTATAGTCGTAAAGTTATGTTTTACTAGAAAATGTATCTACTAGAAAATCCAAACAGAAAAGACTATAACAAATCACATAAGCCTAATAGAAACAGTACATTACACATCAGGACATAATCTCACCCAAGTGGCTTTATTTTGTGTCATGCCAACTTACTTTGCGATATCTCTGAACCAGAAAAGTAATCACTTCGAAAAGCCCTCGACAAAAGTGTTTCTTCAATGGCAGCAATGTAAGTAAATGACAGGACTCTCATGGTAAGTATAAAACAGCAGAACAAGAAGTTTGTACAGAAAATAAAAAACCACACATGGATAGAGCCAAAAATTAAAAAAAATCTCTTCTGTTTTTGGCTCTAACAATTGATTTCTTTCGTTAGAATAGTAAAAAAAAATATCAGAAAAAGTATAAAAGTATGCCACATCCATTATTCTTACTCTCTAAGCATGCAGTCCCCGTATGGAAGGACTATCTATCTACCTCAATATGACCTCAATTGATTCATTATTTGTGTCCGCACGCATTTGCAAGAAATGAAATCACTCGTCATGTCATATAATCCCAGATGATTACGTGGGGCTGCCGTGTGCCGTGCTGGCATCGTGCGACGGCGACGTTTATCTCGTTAGGAAGGGCAAGGTCGGGCTTCGCGTGTTGGAGACACTTTATGGCGAATTGTTTGTGTGGTCGCCCTTTGTCGTGGCCTTCTGACACCACAGTGCCACCCCGTGCGCTAGCGACCTCGCTTGAATTCTGTGCTAATCAAATGTTTATACTAACATACACAAACGAGAGGAGCTTGTGGCTGTGCTCGTGGCTTACTAATAACAGCAGCTCGGGTCTATGTTTAGGTTAAGCCATGCTTGCCTCGGTTGTTCCGTGGATGAATGATCACCCATTTTTTTATTATTTTTATATATATTTGTCTCACACTAGAAATTTCTCCTGTATCGTGAGTGCAGACCCGAAACAACTATCTGTAGGCCATGCAAATATTTGTTCCGTGCGGTGATCGAACCCGCGACCCCTGAACTGCTTGAGCCACTGCGCCTACCGTGCCGTTATACACCCGAGTTTCCTCCGTACCTGGAAAAGCACGTTTAGCCGATTATACATTAGTGTTTCAGTGGCCTGAAAGTCTGACAACCAGAGGGTCCTTACCAAAGGGTATCTGTCCGCGTTCGTCTGTACGATGAGTTAAAAGATGAAGTGCCACGCCAAATGAGCGTTACGGATCCTTATTATGAATTCCAAACACATTTAAAGTACCTTCTCATTTAATTTAGATTCAGGTAGCAGATACAAATGGTGATTCGACGAATAGAGGTTCACAGGTTATCTTATAGGAAGTCGCACATAGGGGATTCCGAAACCCAAACACCTGTTGATGAATTACGACCCATATATCTCAAAGGAGTGTGGCCCAGCAATTTACCAGATTATAGGTACTCATGCTATGGCCAACTCATTACGGAGCAACATCATTCATCTAACCTTTTCCAATAATTATACGATAATACGAGAGACTGCATATCTGACCTCCACATCCTAGTTACGGGTTAATACTATGGTGTTGGGCAGCAACTAAGCAACCTGAAAGTCTGACAATCAGGTTTCTGACTACCCGTAAAGTTATGGCATGATACGAGGACATCCCAAAAAAAGAACAATATATTTTGCTGTTTGTCTTACAATTCCTACATCGCTGCTGACTTAGGAAGTAACAATCTAAATCTAACTTACTTGTAGTAAAACCCACGCTTAGTCTTAGGTCTCATAATTATTTATAGCGGTTTCGAACATTGTAGCTAACCACTAATCACTGTGATAAATGTATCTGTTTGTTTGCCATTCTTGTAATCAATTGAATATTAAGGACTTGCTACAATTCCAGTTGGGCCTTAAGTCCTTGGTTCTCGGAAATGGTAGGTCTGACCGTGAAACCCCATGACGTCAATTGTTAGGGTCGCTACACACGACACAGTGCGAGAGGAAGTACATATGTAACACTGGAGTTCCATTACTTATGATATATTTAGAAATCTGGAAGAAAACGCTTGTTTTGGTGATATTTGAGTGACCGACCCATAGTCACACTAAACTACCACACCAGTGTGACTATGGTCAATTTTATTTATCCGTAGTCACACTGGTGTGACTACGGATAATTTAACCTGGTCCGTAGTCACACTGGTGTGACTACGGCTGATCCGTGGTCACACTGGTGTGACTACGGATAATTTAACCTGATCCGTACTCACACCCGGATGAATAACCAAAATTATAGGCTGTTGCTAGTCGTCCGCTAAGTGGATGAATCACCGTCTCGCGACAGTATCCTTTATGGGCGGCATGGGCACCGGGCCGTAAGGCCGACGAAGGAGGCCGGCGGAGGCCCGGCACTTCGGGGACAGAAGATATTAGTGTTATTTAATATGCGAGCGAAGCGAGCGCGCGTCATGGAGTACATGCATTGCATGTATGAGTGACGTGACCAAAAGCTACGATACTGGTGTGACTACGGATCAGCCGTAGTCACACCAGTGTGACTACGGATAAATATAATTAACCATAGTCACACTGGTGTGGTAGTTTAGTGTGACTATGGGTCGGTCATGGATATTTGTTCTAGATTCGAAGTGCGTCAGAGTAACTTTTATAATGAATTCTGATTACATCTGAAGAATGATTAGTTGTTAGTGACGCACTCACACTTAAAATTTAACTAAGAATGAATAACAACAATATTTTTTAAAGTAAGCAGGTACTATTTTATAAAACAATGGTATCTTTTTATTTCAGCACTCGGCTAAAAGTTTTTTTTATACAAAATATAAGTGTCCAAACTTTAAACCAACCTGTTAATTTAGGTAGGATTAAGGTAATTGAACTTGGCTTTTTTTTTTTTGGTTGGTGGAAAATCATCGAATAACCCCCCTCGCTCTTGGGCAGAGCGAAGGGGAGTGTCAGACTTCTACTGACTAAAAACCAAACCCATGTTCCTTCTTCGCCCTTGTGTCGGAGCCGCGTTAACCTTTCGACAAACCACAGCCCCGACGGGCGTCGGCCCTTGCGGGCCCCTCCTCAAAATATAATGTTTTTAGCTGAGTACTTATTCAACATATTTTCATCAAAAAAAATAATAGTTGAACTATGTAGGGACACAGCCCATCTATCTACCTGAAAATCCTGGAACTGTCAAATCCTGATCAACCTTAAACTTAATGCTTTAGCGATAAAGATGAAAATTAAAGAAATATGTCAGTTTATCGTAGCTTGATGTGTCAGCGTCTGTACATAAGTATTCTGGTCGTGCAGTTGCCCTAACACGTACATTTTTTGTACGTAAGGAAAACCGCAAAGGCAATATAGATAACATACCCTGTACTTATTTGCCGAGATATAACGCCAGGTCGTGCAAACTTTCCTATAATAAGCTTAAACGTTATGGCTGCGGTTTGTTATTCTTGTTATAAATACCTAAGCTTATAATGACATTGATAAAAAAAAAAACCATAGATGTAGATAAGATATAGGAAAATATAAGAGCCAGGTGATAATCTTGACTTTTAGGATATAACATAGGTTGAAAGGGACATCGACGCACTCTTTGGCGTGTGCCAACTTATGTAAACATCTGAAAAGCTTTAAGCGCAAGCTATAAGCTGTTCGGTAACATTTGTCAATCAAAATGGGTGGGAAAGTCAAATGTTTGACTTTCCCACCATTCACCATTTTCATCCCATTTTCATTATCGCTGAATGTCACTTTGTCTGGGCCCTCTGAACTTCCTTAGAGAGTGGGCCTTATTGCAAAGACATTCGTAAACTCGATGATAAAACTGAAGAAGACGAATAGTGTCGAAAAGGTCTTCAGAACATTTTCTTCTCTGCAACATCTAATAATATTTAGAACTGTATAAAATAAATATTTCTTCTTCAAGAAAACAATGTCAAACTTATTACCATGATCTCTGAAAGAATTCTGTCCAATTAAAAAAGAGAAAACCTGAAAGGAGCACGTCACGACATCTACCACATTGTTAGACTTTTACAAAGATATCTTTTGCATCAAAAATAACTACACACTTACATAGGTAGTTACTTGCATACGCGCAGACATGATTCCACCGTTATGCGAATAATTGTTCTCGCTCTGGTTAATACGGTGGTCAGATGACGATGAAGCTGACTGAGCCATGACCTACATCTTCTAAGTGTGACGTAACCCATATAATGGTAGACCTTAAAAACCCTTGAACAATTATGTTCTCAGGATGTTTTCCACTTAATCTATATAACATAACATCATAACAGTCACTTGTAGTCCCTGAAGGGTTAGGCAAAGGTATATATATAATAAGTAATACATCCACATCTCGCCAGGTATAATTTAATTCCTCTAATAGGGAGCAAGCCCTCAATCGGGCACAAATCGAGAGCAGTGGTGGCCCGGAGGTGGCGGCTCCGACTTACGAACAGTGAATCATGGGTTCGAACCCAGTCAGGCGCATTACTTTGTGTAATGTATTTCATCATCCTGCCCTCGTATAAGCATGGCGATTTTATCTCTATTCTACCAAGAATACACAAAGATTTTTCCATACAATTTGACATGAAACCTTGCTACAATCTGTCATTTTGTCGATTCTTCCGTCGACAAAACCCGTTTCTTCGGTGATCATGCTAAGCCGGCTGCTCTCAAAACGGACAAGGAAAACATCGTGAGGAAACCGGCATGTCTTAGAACGAATAAAATCGAAGACATATGACATCTACCAACCCGCACTGGGCCCGCGTGGTGGATAATAACCCATCCCTCACCTATAGAGGAGGCCTGAGTCCCTGCAGTGGGAACATTATAGATGATGATGGGCACAAATCTAGACTCCGTGACTATTACTGAGAAATTCTTAATGGAAAAACTCAATGCCACTTTGCCCGGGAATCGTACTTAGGACCGCATGCTTAACAGTCGCAATTGCGACCAACGAGGCAGTCTTTTTTAAACTAGATCTATGGCAGTGTGTCTTGGATTCGCTCTCTGATGGCATATCTAAGGCCAAGTTCACTAGTAGGTAAGTAGGTAGGTATACTTACCTACTGGATAGGTTAATTTAGCTATTTGCATGATAAGTAGGTTTTTAACGTAATTTGAGTTTTCATTCTCTTGGTTACTAGGAGAGGCGCAATTTGTGTAGTCGGCACGATTTGTGCATGCCCTGCAATCAGTCTGCCGTTACATTAAATTTGAAAAGGAAATCAGTATTGTTGCTTTGCTCAATAATTTAATTTTAATATGTATTTTTTAACAATAGATTTATACCTTTTTGTACTTATTTGAATGCGTTTTTGTCCCATAAATTAACATTCTGCAAGTGTGTTAATTTTCAGCAGCGAGCAGTTTCCTTTAGCTACTTCCGGCTTTATCATCTGGCCCTCCATCTAGGTTAGGAGTACCTACTTGTCAATGAAAATCAATTTATTTAAATATTTTTTGAGGAGTTCCTTCATTCCAAAGATTTAATATACTTTCCACAACAAGTCTCACGAGACCAGCACGACGGGGCTGGCCTTTGAGGCTGCCATTCACTACCAGACTTTTTAGCGCCTGATTTTCCTAACATACTCACGTATTTTTAATAAAGTCTCGCCAATATATCTTTCCAATATTATCTAGCATAAAAAAATACAATTGCCTGCGCGTTTATTTCGATGGGCTGTCAATTTTGCTAGATTGGGTGGGCCCTTCAATAAAACTTATATTGAAGGAATTGAATATTTCGATTGTTATTCTATTTTCTACAGGTAACATCTAGGACACTGAATATACGACTATCACAGAAATAACCGCAAACCGCAGAGCCGGCCTTTGGCCCCCTTACGTCGTAGCCTCCGCAGAAATTATACTATCTCGTCTCGAATGTAGATTGAAGATTGATATGTCGCTATAAACAGAAGTGTAAGTACACATGGATTTTGCCAGTTATGTTTTTATGAAATGGTAAGCCTTTTGTCATCAATCAGGAACAAATTCACACTCGAGGCTGCTACTATAAAATTATAAGTGGAAAACTTAGAAACTTAATTTCAAGACTTCTAGCACAACAATAGCCGTTCCGACGATCAACGTGCAATATTGAAAAAAAATGTTAACCCACACCAAAATGAATCCTTTTATCTTAATTACCCGACTGCAGCGAAGCCCAGAAGGAGGGTTATGTGTTTGACGTGTATGTATGTATGTCCGTTTCTTTGTTCCCTCATAACTCCTAAACGGATGAAGGGATTTGAATGAAATATACGTCGTTAGATTCGTCTTGAAGGCGCGAGTGTTATAATTATGCTACATTAAAATTTAAAAAAAAAAACAAAGAAAAACTTTTTAAATTAAATAAGCAAAACTTGGAACCAGGCGGGGTTCATTTGAATATTAAATTATGAAATGAAAAAAATAGAACCCCGCCTGCTTCCAAGTTTTGTTTATTTAATTTAAAATGTGCTTGTTTTTTCTTTTGAGTTTTTCCAGTCGGGTTTTTTAGTTTTGTAACTACTTTTTTTTCATAAACACAAAAAGCCGGACCTGGAACATCTGCCTGTAGGTCACAAAATATTGGTTCCTTGCGGTAATAGAACCCGGGAAACGCAGCGCAGCAGCCAATCGCCCACTGTTCCAGACAAACTGTGCCGTCGCGCGTCGTAAATGAATAAATCGTTACAAATTGGTTTATAATGGTGATAAACCTAACAGTCTGCTAACCTCCCAACATATACGTAACACCCAATTTATACAGTTTATTACGAAGCAATGTTACTAGTTTACTACTTACACCGATTTATTGCAGCAACTTCCTTTGCATACTTATGCAGTCGAGTTTCCTTACAAAGTCGTTATGTATCAGAATTACTAATACCTAGCTGTTGTTTAATCCTCGTAATTTAGGTGCAGCATTGAATTCACCTTTACTATTGAGCTACTTTAATGAGCAATATCTGTTATTTGATTTCACGTCCTCGAAAACGGGTTCAACGATTTGGATGCTAGTTGCAGTATGCGGGTTTACGTGGGCGATAAATCGATCCAGCTAGGTATCATATCTGGGAAGATTTGTTTTCTATAATTACACCCGAGCAAAGGTCAGTCGCCCATGTACGAGTATATATGTTATGTACTTTATATACCGAAGTATTGGAAAACTATCCGTATTGTTTGTGTATGTATGCACCTATACGCGATGCTGCTAAGTTTCGGGTAAAGTCTTGCTTGCATCCGTGTGTCCCAACTGCAATGCAATCACACGCTGCAATCTGGTTTCTTACATCATTCTGTGTCGGCTGATGAATCGTGGATCCGTCTAGCAATCATAATGAAATTTAAGAGAAAATCTTGTTATGAAAATGGGACGTCTGACAGCGAAAGTGAGCGATGCAGCGAACGTATTGCGGCGTGTGGCGCGTGTCCGGCGTCTGTTTGTAGGACGCCATCGCGCCAGTCTGTTTGACTGTTTATTGGTTGGTGTCTGAGCGGAGCGCCGCCGACCACCTCTCCGGAGTCCGGAGTGCCGCGCGGAGGGTCTGAGCGCGCACTCTCTCAGTGTCGCTGCTACTACGACGCGCGTAGTCTCGCCCGCGGTCGCTGCGTTGCCGCCGATCGAACCCGTTCCGATCATCGCGATTTCACGTGCGCTTGAGCAACACGCTCCGGATTTATACAAAAACCCTTCGTCTGTACCAATAAAAATATATACCAGTGTTTTTACGCAACAAGTGCACCAACTCGCTATAATATAAAAAGTGGTTAATATTGTGTCCGCCTTGAAGAAGTGCGAAAGGCTGTGTTTGCACAAACGAGCGAAAGCGGTCAAGCGTGTGTCAACCGAGCGCGGTATTTGGCTGTGTAGGTGTTTTTCCCCTGTGCTGTGTTGTAATGAAAATAAGTGTTAAAATGTCGAAATCTGGTTTATGAGGAGCTCAGTGAACGTGCTCATGCGCCTGTAAAAAACGGGCACACATGCTTATGTAAGGAGAGCTGACGCATAAAACAAGTAAGTTATACCTAGACCTACATTCACGACAAATCAATCAATACATAATGACTTAAGTAATACATATTTATTATTCGCTAGACTACTTATCGTTGATGCTAAGCGAACACAGCTGTGTGTGCCAGGCACACGTTCAATGCATGTTTTACTTACATTTTAGTAGTATAGATATAAATATTATGGTACCTAGTCATTCAAGTTCATAATGTTTCCAGTTACCTCTCTTTATATTCCACGATACTACAATCTTGATTTGCATTGGGTAAAAAACAAACTGCTAATCAACAATTTTATGTATGTAGGACAACTAGAATCGCCACATTCAATCAATTGAACTCAAAGACTAAACCAACCTCTTACGATCACTTCTGACATCAAAATACTGAACTAAACTTTCGAAACTGAGTTCCAAAAGCTTTAATAAACACTTGAAACCGCATACCATCACGCTAGCTAGCCTGAGAGTGAGCAAATTGCTCAATTTCGAATATGACATAAGATGCTGCGAGCAACACGGTCATAATGAACTGAACGCGCTTAAAAAAACTATATGCATGAATATGGAATGTTGTGTTGAGTACTGGTCGACTGGTTGTACAAAATAATGGTGGGCCGAGTATGAGCCCTTGTGGCAACCCAGATTCTACGAAATTATAAGAAGAAAAATGCGTCTTGCTTTACGTGTTTTGAAACTTGGTTGGTGCTGAGTAAATTATTCTATGTCGTCTGTCTGATAGGGGAGAATGGAAGAATAAAACGTGTTGCGCCGACCCCAATTAGAATAGGACAAGGGCATGAAGACGATGGTTGGTCCTTTTAGCGTCATGTCTAATTCATTGGAAATAGATAGGTGTGTTTTCTTGATGCTTTATTTTATTTTATGTGCACTGTAAATTAAAATGAATAACGCATAGTCAGAAACCCAAAAGTCTGTCAAATAACTAGTCTTATTAAAAAGAATAACCGGTTGGTGAAGGTCAGAAACACAGTCACCCCATGTAAAATAACTGGAATTCTGCTGTGTTAGGCTGGAAACTGACCCCAGAATAAATCCAAATAGATAGAAAAATTTTTGGTGAAGGGATCGAGGCAAAACGTGGGGAAAGGGATTTCGAAGTTGCTTAAAAATAGTTTTTTTTTTTCACCTTATTTTACCAGCTTCTTTTCATGTTTCGTGTACCCTTGTCTCCGTGCCTATTATTTACTAAAAAAACATTAAATAAACTGCCATAGCCTTCGAACGCTGGTTGTTGCCGAGATTTACAGTAATGACTTTGTCGAGCCCATTGTTCTAGACCACATTTATAATGAACTAACTGCAAGAATTTTATCCAACACAGTTACTTGTGTAGGTTATTATTTATTGCAATAAATGTTATCTTTTGCCTCATTGAACACGGAAATAATGTCAATTCATTAGAATAGTCGAGCTGTCATAAATAGAAAATGTCAGCGTTTAACACAATTTTGCAACACATATTGAATTAGAATTTTTTCATGATGTAAGTTTTTGACCTTTTTGTTAGAATATCCATACTAGTCCATATCCATACTATATATATATATATACTATATATACGTACTATATATATAGTACAATATAATATATATATACTATATATAATATTATAAATGCGAAAGTAACTCTGTCTGTCTGTCTGTCTGTCTGTTACTCTTTCACGCCTAAACGGCTGAACGGATTTTGATGAAATTTGGTACAGACATAGTTTGGAACTTGAGAAAGGACATAGGATAGTTTTTTTTTTTTTTTTTTCGCGAGATAAACCAAAAATCTGCCGGAAGTCACTATTCCACGCGAACGAAGTCGCGGGCAAAAGCTAGTTCATTTATATATCCTTCTTTGCCTACTTTCTATTTCATATTTTTGACCATTTAAGCCTAGCCTAGCTAAAAACAAACAAAAAATTACCTCAAAACAAACAACGAATAATTCGTACAAAGTAATTATGATTACGAAAATCCTAACCATCACGACTAACTTTAACGATGAAATTATGAAAACATTTGGAAAATTTATAGCTGTTTCCGGTTGTTGCAACCAGATTTTTTTAGGTTTCTTGAATGTTTGCCAATAAAATTATATAAAAAAAAGGAACCTAGTTAGTGAGTTGATAGAATTAATGTTTCAAACCAAAAACATCAACAACTAACCTGCTCTCAAACAAGTTTGTTTTTCAATAAAATGAGCCTCTAAGTTAATTTGATAGTTCATTGACTAGTCCTATGACGTCTTTGCTGTTTTATTTATTTTCTTGAACAAAGTTCAAATATAACTACGAGTATAAATCTTTGTAAGTGCTCTTTCTGTCTGCTCTGTCTGTCGTCGAGCCCGACATTTCTACTTTTATTGAAAATCGTATTCTAATACCACACGAAAAAACTTTTTCGTCTCGAAATGCTCAATATTTTGAGTGACAACTGTTATTTATTTTTTTACTATCAGAAAGGAAATTTAACCAACTAAAGACATATGTAAAAATATTTTAACATTACAGCGTATTTTTTTTTTTAATAAATTAAATCTGCGAACTATCGTTCATTTTGGCAGTCACGAGCATCAAACGCATCGCCATTTTCAACCTTATAAAATTTGTTTAGGCGATGAGTTAAACGCGCGCTCAAGGTCGCGGGCAGCTAATGTCGCCTTAACGCATACTATCATGTTGGTTTTATTCATATCCGTACTCAGTAGCATTTTAATTTCAGCTTTTAATAACTTGGATACAATTGCAATGCACTGATTGATTGCTATAATAATAATCGTCGTAACATACCTACTTATGAGTAATATGTAATAATAATATACCTAGGAAACACAAGTCCCATAGAATAGGTATAGTTTTTAAATATGTTTTTCGTGTTTTTCCCCTTCCTTTGGCGAAGTGCCGAGTCGTCTTGTTAGAATTTGTTTACAAATATTGAAAGACTGGACATAATAGTAAGGAGAACATTTACACCGTAAAGTACTTCAAACAACGTGATGAAAGATGTGTTGTTACTAATCAATATAGGTATAACAGAACAAAAAGCCTGCAGAGTCCTGAGGCAGTCACTTATCTGCTGATCAATATTCATAATTTCGTGATCCTCGACAATTAGTCTCTCTGGAATCGGAAGTGGGCTGTACTATCTCAAGCGGGCCCGGCGCCCACCGTGGGTTATAAGATGTCACATTTCTTCGATTTTTATGGTTCTGTCCAATGATATTCTAGGTTCTGTCGCATTCCCTACGATGTTTTCGTACTACTTGGCAGTTTGCTGAACTGGGCCTATTTGGCGCAGCCGTGAGACGCACAATACCTATTATCTGGTTTTATTTTCTGTATAAAGATTGTTTTTGAGTACACTTGTGGCATGTGCCAAATAAATATGTTTACTTTGTTTCTTTCCATTGCCTCTTTTTAAAATAATGATGATGCTGAATTGCACGAAGTAGAGTGGTTATAGCAGTCTGTCTAAGAGCCAATTTAGTACTACAGCATCACGGCTGCTCTCCACATTTAAAACTTACCCTACCTAGTTTTCACAGTCTACCGACCGTTAATTCACATGCTTTGATTGTAGTCAAACAAGATTTTAATTGGCGGGTTTTTCTTCTTTTATTGATGTGTTATGTTTGCCAATAAGTATCTGTTACTTTTTAATATTTGCTCATTATCATTAAGTTCTTGTGAAGACTTTACCATACTCGTGTCATAAATTGGATCGTTTTTATAGTTTGTTTGCTAAGAAAAAGCCTATATTTGATTGATATCTTATTTGAGATAGACAGTAAGTATTACAAAATAAACATATCGTTTATCGATAATCGCTCTTTGTAATTGAGATCAGTTAAATGAAATTATTCTATAAATATCTTGAAGATTTTTCCTTTTACGAAGAAACATTTCGTGACCTTTCCGCTTATTGAATATTTTACAATTTTCCTCCTAGTATTGGACCAGGTGAATGGTCCATTCACATAGCCAATATCCTTTTGTTTGCTTTTACCTACCGCTAGCGACTTTCACGTCCTCGTGAGACCACAAAGTGGGTCACAACGAGACGGCTCTGAAACAACGAGAGAAATAAGATTAAAAACGTATATCAGACATTATACATATAGAAAGTACGATAGTTTATAGCTGCATCGCATGCAACAGCAGTAAGTGTACGTGTCTACCGAAATAGTAAAAGCTGATAAGATACACCAGGATCCGGTTCCGGTCCTCGTTTGATGATACATCTGTTATCTCGTCCCTTATAGGGCCAAAGTGTTGAATGACCAGGTCAAGAGTGCATCGTTACCATTCATTCAAATTACCGTACGATATTACTACAAACTTAACCTCGACATTACCAGACTCAAGATATTTATTTATTAATTTCGTAAGAAAACTTACAGCTGGAATACAGAGGCCTGATTAATACACACCAGGTTCTGCCCGCGTATATATCAGTGTCTGTGGAATATAACTAGAAATTGAGAAAGAAACAATATTACTATTCATAATAAGTACATGATCACGGATAAACTGAAGTCATTGTTTATCCGTGATCATGGTGCTTGTAACAGCGCCGAAATATCGGGAACTCGAAACAATGAGAAAACATGATAAATATCCCGTTTATAGTATTAATAGTAATGGCAGTGACCATGTCAGTTTAAAAACTTATAAGAAACAATATTTATTTGTCGCACATACATGACGTGCATACAAAATGGCAAAAAAATTGACAATGAACATACGACGCTTAGCAAACAACATAATGCATACAGCGTAACTGTAGTATGTATGGAAATAATGAAACAAACAGTCAGTTAAGGACGCATTTCCGATTGATAAGTCAAATCATTACTTTTTTAAACAAAAGTATGTTTATTAAATACAATGCTTTGTATTTTTAAAATGTTTTTGCTGCTTATTGTAGGTAGATGTGCAAGGTACAATTCTTAACTATAAATATACTTTTAGATATGTCCAGTTTCTCAATAAATGTACCGAAGTAAAAAATTTTCACTTCGGTACATTTATTGAGAAACTGGACATATCTAAAATTATATTTATAGTTAAGAATTGTACCTTGCACATCTACCTACAATAAGCAGCAAAAACATTTAAAAAATACAAAGCATTGTATTTAATAAACATACTTTTGTTTAAAAAAGTAATGATTTGACTTATCAATCGTAAATGCGTCCTAAAGAATTTTTGAAATCGGATTTAAGTATCTACATCAATAGCCCAAACAAACAAATGAATAGACAATTTTATCGTTATTTAATACATATTATATTAGTTAACACGTTGTAGCGTGTCGGATTTTCTGATGATCATCAAATGTTGTTAAATTACGCTGAGCACCGTGGAAAATTAATCTTATGTTTTGCAACACAGTGTTCAACGTACAGCTTATATGTCATCAATTTAAGTAAACAAGCTATTATACCCTTCTTCATGCATTTTCTAAATGTTGGCCTAGATTCACAGACATGACGCGGATACAGTATGTTAATCACTGACGCTGCAAAATCATAATAATAGTGTACTTGACATACTTACGTATGTGGTCTAATTCCTAGTCAATTATAATCTGAGTACGCATTTGTTACAACTTTCTCTATTTTTTCAATTAGTGATCTGGGCAGATAAGCTACTTTCACAGATTATATTATAGGTAGGTACTTAAAAATAAATAAATAATGGTATCTTGTAAATAAAAATAAATAAGAACTGCTTACAAATGCAGTCATTTTGCATTATTAATTAGTAAAGTAGTTGTTTTGTAAGGTTAGGGCGTTTATAAAAATAGACATTATGATATAAGTGCGGTTAGTTGAAAATTACAGCCGAGGCGATATTGCAGAGGCTGTAATTATCAAAGCGCACGTATGTCATACGACGTTTTATAACACATTTGCGAGGAAATAAAGTAAATTAATATTTTTTTGTTTCTGTTACAGATGTAATTTACAGTCAAAATGAATTAAATTAAAGAATTAAATGTTTATTTTTTATATTTTATCTCCCAAAGTTAATTTTATTCATAAAATATTGACCACTTTTCTGACATAAAAACTTTTTGATTTGCTTTCTTTGCTTTTTTTTTCTTAAGATTTAAAAAAGTACCGTTGGTTTTAGACGGAGTATGATAAACCGTACGTGTTACCTTATTAGAAAGAAACTCGTGCGTTTTACTTTACGATTACGCACAAGTACGTAATGACATACATTACGATATTGAAATTGGTGAAATAAGAGGGCCTATACGAGCAAATGTGTTATAAAAAATGGTAATACAATATTATGATTATTTATGAACAAACCGCTCAAACCATTTAACAGAATAATTGATCAAAAATATTACAGACAGATGTATCCCTATTGAATCACGAGATTAATAATAATTGGTATAATTATAAAAATTATAAATTAAAACGATCAATATGGAATGAGTAGGTTAATTACGAGTAACAATAAGTGTCAATCGGATTGTAGGAATGCATGCTTAATATTCACAACATTTATGGTTGGCTTATTGGCGACCGATTCACAATATAAAATGTTTTGATTGACTTTATTACTGTTTTTCAATTAAAAGAAATGTCGAAGCAAACATGAGCATAAATCATATTCTCACACGTTTTTATTGCTTATAGGTGAGCAATAAATACGTGTTGTTTACGTAAGTGGTCGCGTATTATCGCCACAGCCGGAGAAACGGAGAGACCTGATGTTTGCTAAGGCGAAGGTCGAAGGCGTCGCACTCGCAGCACTGTCTTTATTTGTTCGTCTGTACGTCTGTCTGTTCGTCATATCGTACGATGGAGCGATTACTTCATTAGGTACTGCTAAACGACGCACGATGGTACAATCAAGGGCAATCAGCGTCGTCACGAAATGATTGGACGATAGACCTCCGTTATGTTATGACTTATGGCTGAATGTGTTTCATATTTACCGACTGCTCAAGTGGCGTGGGCTGGCTTTAAGCATAATCTAGGTACAGAAAACCATAACACATTTATTTTTGTGAGAAAAACATGCACCAACATAACAGAATAATCGGAACTCATCGAATCCACATGATTTTTTGATTTTCAGACGAAAATACTTGAACAGCTTTAGAAAATATATGGAAACGTCATAAGTTCCTATACAATTTGAGGGTTACCCTCGATTTCCCTGGGATCCCATCATCATCCTGACTTGGTGACAATGGGACCACCTAGGGAGTATACCATATTGAATAAAAAGAGAATTTTGAAAATCGATCAACAATTGACGGAGATATCTGTGGACATATAAAAAATACGTACACACGAATAGAGAACCTCCTTCTTTAAAAAAATTAATTGAAAAAAGGATAAAATAACATAAAACACCCACCTTAAAAAAACCCAAGAATGTCCGTCGGGAGCTGAACATTGCAAAACTGGTTCATTTAATGGCAGCCCCCGACGGACATTCTTGGGTTTTTTAAATTTTTTTAATTTTGCTTTTTATTTTAAACTTTTTGCTTTTATTTTAATTGTTTTATCTAAGAACATGCACCAATCAAACCTTAACCCATAACTGAAAACTGAATCAAAATCGGACTTGTAGTTTTGGAGAAAAATGGCAACTTTGATTTGCACAAAAAATGTTTGCTGCAGCGCCCCCTGGTGAGTTGTCACCGTAACACCTATCTAAGAACATGCACCAATCAAACCCGAACCCATAACTGAAAACTGCATCAAAATCGGACTAGTAGTTTTGGAGAAAAATGGCAACATGTATTTGCACAAACACACAAACAAACAACCTCTCACCCCAAACGCATATACCGTCTCCGTTCCGTCGTGGGTAAAAAGGGAGTTGTTGGCTTATGAAATGGTTACATAAGAAACATTCTTAAGTTGTCACGAATGCACACGGTTATATACCGAATTATGCACCTAGCTTTACTGACTTTACACTTGAAGAGTAACAAATTAAGAGAGAAATCTGTTAGAAAGAGTGCAACTGCAAATAGTTTCAGGAACACAAAACATCCCAGGGGCTGGGTATCAGGTGTTCTCATGCGGGTCTAGCTGAAGATGTCAACTGGATATCGGTGATATAATACTAGCAACGGACATTAAACTAATAACATTGTATTGTTGCACGGAATTGGATTTCTGGTCGCCTCCCTGGAGGAATGAGCGGCATTAGGTATACTTTGAACATGAAGTAGATGCTGTTAGACAGCATACCAGACGTTAAAATTATTTTTTGTTCTGTACCAACAAACTATCATAACACTGGGAAAATCTTGTACGTCATAGCAGATTGTTCTCTTCATCATTCTCCTGCCCTTATCCCAATTAAATTGGGGTATATCTTCTTTTCCTTAATACCTGTATTATTTTTAAATTAATTAACCTTCCTCTTTTTATTACTACGCCGTTTCCCAATCTATATTACTATACTCTATGGCCGTAGCCGCGTAGCGGCGTAGCACAACTTCCCGTAGCAAAAGAATCCCCGTATTTAAAAATTAAAAATTTATCTACTTACGTTATTTCTTTTTAAAATCTTTTTGAAACAACTTTAGTTTTGCTTTATGTTTGAAAAGAGAATACGAAAGCGTTAAACCTTAGTGGACCAAAAACATTTAAGATATTATATAGGCTTAATTAGAATAACAAGACCATGAATATTATGTACCCACTTGCAAAAGGGACGCTTATTTAAATATTAAGTAGGTTTAAAGCAAACCCTACTCAGCTTTGGATTATAGGTATTACCTGAACAAAGGCAAATTATAGACAAGCGACAAATAATCACCGCACAGCCTTTTTAAAATATAAGTATCAGGGCGACCGAGCTCTGCGTGGGTTCAAATTGAATAATAATAATAATAATTTATATATATTGCAATTAACTTTCGTCGAAATTGATAGAGCCGTTTTCGAGAACGTGGTTACAAATAAATAAATGCAAATATTGCTTATTTAATAGTATAGAATATTCGGCTGACCCACAGGGTATCAAAAAATGCAGTGTCCTTTCTATCATTTTATTGACATACAATGTGGAAGTATTTAGCTAGCTATAGTATATTAAAGTTACCTACAATATGAGTGCCTTGAGTGCAGTGGCTCAAGCAGTTGACTGCTGCGCTCAGTGTCGCGGGTCCGATCCCCGCACGGAACAAGTATTTGTATGGCCTACAGATAGTTGTTTCCGGTATTTGTGTATGCGAGTTTAAATGTATATTTATTGACAGCGTCTGGTATGAACTGGGTTATTTACCTTTTATTAATTATACAGTTTATTACGTGTCATAGGGGTCAGTCCCTAAGGTCTAGAGTACATAAATGGTTAATTAAGATAAGGTAATCGATTCCGAATTTAGAATTAAAATCGACACAACATCCCCTAGTAGGGTATCAGTTTTAAGGGATCAGACCGGAATAACTCCATTCAGTCCATCTCAATATGATTCGAATTGTGAATATTCTCCTGCCCTGCATGATCCCAATTGATTTGGGGTTGGCGCAGCATGTCTTCTTCTTCCATACCTACTTCTCTATTCTATTACTTATCATATCAGTAGTAACCTGAGGAAACCAGCATGTCTGAGTGCGTGTTTACGGACAGGCGGGGCGTCGCGCGGCGTGTTGTGCGTTTTTTAACCGACTTCTTATTCAAACACATGAAGCGATTATTCACTCGTTAGTTTAAAATGCAGCGTTCGTTGCGGTGGATTCGCCTGTCAGTAAATGATTGAACAAGCACTCGACGAGCATTTTGCATGCACCGCGCGACACCCCGCGTGTCCGTAAACGAGCCCAGGCCCCTGATTTTTTAATCAATAGAATTCCAAATCGTGTACGAAATCGCAGAATTCGTCTGCGAATCCGTACGAAATCGCTATTTTTGAATATTCATACCCGTGAATTTTGCAACGAGTGGTCCGACCCACTCGTTTCCGATATTCTACCAGTAGAAATGACGGAAATGACGTGATGAATTCTGCGATTTCGTACACGATTTGGAATTCTATTGATTCAAAAATACGGCCCCTGAGGGATATTTCTCGACGGCATGTCATGTAAAGCCAAGTCAAAGGTCCACTAAACAAACGATAAAGGATATGAAAAAAAGGCACCTCTTTTCTAGCCATATCCTTCACACAGCCCATTCATTGTTTCTTTGGTCTTCCTCTATTCATAAAGTCATCTATATTCATACTCAACATTTTCCTCAATATTATGAATCTAGTTTTAAGGATAGCATCGCCATTCAACGTGGCAATGCTGCCAGTCTTCTGGGCACGTTCCCGGTTGTCAGCGATGCGGAGGAGTACTAGGACGCCTAAGTGTCTTATTTGGTCTTTGTAGTTATGTAAGTATTAACTTTTAGTTTAAATTTTTGCATCTATTGTACATAGGTAATATTAATGATTTATATACTAAAAAATAAACGTAGTTTTGAAAAACAAATTATATGGACCTAAAACCATCATCATCACCCGCCTTTGCGTCGCAGAAGAGATATTTTAATATAGGAATAGATAAACCATTACAATTCCACTAAATGCCGTCGCGTGATATTAGTAGAATTCTATTGATCAATGTTTACGATTGTCAGGTCCTAGCGGAAAGTTTTAGATAATATTACAAGTTGAGCGACTGGTTTCATACACGTGTTTGAATCCGTAATACCCAATTTAGACTCTCAAGAAGATAATTAAAAGCCTGTATAACCTGTACTGCCAAAAGCTAGGAAAAACCATAAATAAAATTAATAAGGTCAGCTAATGATGCGTCATGGGTAACTTTCCAATGTGGATGTTCTCAGCCGGGATTCATATTCTGGAAACAGGTTTGGTTCACGTCAATGAAGCGGCTGGTTTTGTGACGTCAAACGCACTTCGTGTTGTGTGAGAGTGGATTTAGGTGTGCTGTGTTTAACTAATCCTTAGGATTCTGCGGTAAAATTAGGATTATTGTAGAAAAAAAATAATTTTAAGACAGATCAGAAAATATGTTAATTTTGCCACCTGGCCTCTACTTAAGTATGCTCTTGTGATCAGACACTTCAAAATGTCTCCATCACTTTATTTAATAAAATAACATTAAACATATAAAAGTATTCATATATATATATATATTTTAAAAACGTTGCCGAACACTAGGAATTTCTCCTGTATCGTGGGTGCGTTCACAAACATTTAAACTCACATACACAAATACCCAGACCCGAACCAACTATTTATAGGCCATACAAATGTTTGTTCCGTGCGGGGATCGAACCCGCGAAACGCAGCGCAGCAGTCCAATCGCTTAGCCACTGCGCCAACCGTGCCGTCAAATTAATAAACCGCCGTTTAATTGGCATACACTCATAACACCTGTATAATCGATATCAATATGCCGGCACCCCAGCATGGTTGCGAAAAGTCTTGGCAGATGATGGCTCTGTTCTTTATAGGTACCTACTTCTAAAAATGCTTTATCATTTTATAAACAATCTCACAAAAACAAACGTAATATAAATTCTAGTACTTATATCAAAAACATCGCAAAGTAATCTGACTCACAACTCCAAGTCACTTTCCTCTCGGAGAAGTCTTGAGGACTAATATTGATAGTTTTGTATGCAAACCTCGTCTCGCATCCCCGGCGAGAACAAACACGAGACAAGACAAACGTGTTCCGCCATAACCATTAGCTGTAATAAAATATAAGGAAAAGATATACACACGTCATGACGATAAAAAATATGTGGCGAAAATACCTAATGCGAATCTTTTTTGTTTAAGAATCAGATGAAAAACACTTTTAATAAAACTACTTATAAGTCTATTCTATCAACACAGTCATTCATTTTATTGAAAAATAAATAAATGTGACAGCTTTTATTGAATTCGTTTTTTAAAATGAGTTATTTGCCATTTTGGTACTATAAAAAATCAACAAATTCTTGAAAGGCAGTGTATCGACTTTATTGTAACCAATTTGGACTTATTGACAAATGTTTTCGAATGTTCGAATGCGGATCTCAATGCAATTAGTAATCCCTATTTCAGCTTAATACAGTTTCAAATGGATTCGCAGTATGTTTGACAAGAGCATGCCGATTTTAAGTACTTTTATACGAGTACTAGCTGACCCCGGCAAACGTTGTTTTGCCATATAAAAAAATTCAGAAAAAAAAAAAAAAGATGAAAAATAGATGTTGGCCGATTCTCATAGATACCCGATACGCACAAAAAATTATTGAGTTTGGCATCGAAAACTGTGACACGAGAATTTTATATATTAGATATAAGTACTGAATGCTACCGCACTTATAACGTAAGTTCGACAATGCACACACACACATGCATGCATGCATACACATTACGTTCTTGACATTTCGCCTATAACCTCCGAATATATCAGCAAAAGTGTTACCTACCTACGAACTCAAGCACCAGAGGCTCGTTACTACTGAAAAATTTAATGGAAACGCAATAACAGTTTTTCGAACCTCAGAATCGAACCCGTGGGAGTCACAAACGAAAGAGTTGGGCTATAATAACGAGGCAGGCATTATTAGCATTATTTTCAACGACCACATAGGCTCTGTCCTCTGGGCTTAAAGTTTACAGTTTAAGCAGAATACCTACATAATAAATGTTTTAATGCAAACCACGTAATTACCATGTGTTAATGGATTTAGCGTAAAATCCCTTGTGATCGCGTCAAAGCTTTACAAGCTTTAATTTAGACCTTCTATGTCACATTCGTGCCTCGTTATAGTCGTCGGTACTTACGCGGCTTTAATTATAAATTTATAATTGACTATAATTGGCTCCAACGTTTCCAAAGGATGGCATGTTCCGCTATCACGGGCTGCATGAGGACAACCCCAACTGCAGCAATGGAGATAGCCCTTCAACTAACCCCACTTGAGCTGTACATACAGCAGGAGGCAGCTTTAGCAGCCATCAGGCTTATGCACTTGGGCATATGGGGCAAGAATCACACAAGTCCCCACGCAGGCATCCTGGACCGGGTGATTGAGTATCAACCTCTCATCGCTGCCCCGTGTGATAGGACACCTAACAAACCTATGTTCAACAAGAGCTATAGCATACAAACAACAGAGGAATTAAGAGATCAGTCAGGAGTCAATGAAGTACGCATCTACACAGATGGCTCCAAAACTCAAAACGGCTCAGGGGCAGGCGTACACTCCCTAGACCTCAACATTAACTTTCACCTACCACTAGGCGAACACAGCTCGATATTCCAATGCGAGTGTGTCGCCCTAACACAAGCTGCAACAGCCGTAAAGCGTCTGAGGATTCACAGCCACGCAATCAGATTTGTAACTGATAGCCTGTCTGTGCTTAAAGCCCTAGAAAACAAACAAACTAACAGTAAATTAATATTTGAATGTCACCTCGCCCTGGAGAGTATATCGCTGTCCAACAGTATTACCCTCCAGTGGATTAAGGGGCACAGTGGATCCCTGGGAAATGACGCCGCAGACGAACTTGCTAAGAGAGGGTCCGCGATGGCAGTGCTTGGCCCGTACCCACTCCTTCCCTTACCTTTCTCACAGTTCCGTACATGGGTTCGCCAGAGATCAACTGAACTCCATAACAGCAAATGGTCACGGTCTACAGACTGCAGACAGTCAAAAATGGCGATGCCAAGTCTACATCCGCGGCTAACAAAACGACTGCTAGCCTAAGTAAAAATAACCTTAGAATAATAATAGGGACAATAACGGGCCATTGCCCCCTCAATAAACATCTTTTTACCATAGGCGCCACGGACAGCCCACTCTGCAGGGGCTGCTTTGATGCCGAAGAATCAGCCGCCCACGTCATCCTGGAATGCGAGGTCGTGGCTACTCAACGCAGACAAATCCTCGGAACGGTGAGGTCGCTCCGCGAAGCCTGTGAAGCTCCCAGGAAACTTCTGTGCTTCTGGGCGGAGCTAGGCTGGCTATCTTAGCCAGGACACCTACGCACAACGGACCGATCAAGAGTCTAAGTGCGGAAAACGGAGTCCCCACTCTACTCTACTCTACTCTATAATTGACTAGTTTATTCACTGTAATAAACTGATTGTATTGATACTAATTGATAGTTTCTGTTGTATTGATACTAATTATTATTATTATTATACTTAAGAACGATCTCGTCTTTGTAAGCAACATTGGGTATATTTAATCATCTTCCGTAGCCTTCTATAGGTAATAGGCCGTAAGATTATTGTTAGTGTTGTTCACACACACACACACACACACAACTCCAACTTTTCCTAAATAAATTAACATATAAAGTAACTAATTAGTACGAGTTATTTTCGGCCTAGGTCCGGCTCTGTTTATCTAGCATCCAATGCCAAACTAATCAATCATTACTATAAAAACTTACTAATTCTTGTTTATCAAGTCTTACGGGTATTTTTTTAGAATTAGAAGACACTTTAGTCTAATAGACTAGGTATTTTTTAAATTACAAGAGGCTATATTCTTGTATTGTGAGTGTAATTACTTGATAGAGTATCGAAAAAACGGAGTTCTAAGTTTGTCAGAAATCACGTTAATCCATAGGTCCATGTCGTTTGTAGACAACAACAATCGTTTACTTTAGGACCATAACGCTCTTACTTACCAGTCGGGGCTGCGGGTTGTTCGAAAGAGATACCGCGGCCTCGACACAAAGGGCTAAGAAGTAACATGGGTGGTTTTTAGTCAGTAGAAGTCTGACATGCACTACTTACCGCACTGCCCCTCTGGGCAGTGCGGTAAGTAGTGCATGTCAGAGCGTCATTGAGGGGGAGGGAGGGAGGAGTCATTTGATCACCACCCCAAAAAAAAAAAATGGCCCTTACCTAAGTCTAATCAATAAAATCAGTCTTACATCAATTAATCAGGGACTGAGTTGTGGAGGTCAGATACGCAGTCGCTCCATCTTATAATAATAATAGGCCCTCCTGACCGTTTTCGGTCACGGCGGCCAATCTTAGTGGAGATTAGCCCGATGCGCAGGAGATATTATAGTGCATAAGTTTAGTGTGTGCGTAGGCACAGGTGCACAAAATTATCGCGAGGATTGCGCAAAATTATCCCTCAGGAGCTTATGTCCAAACTAGGACATGGTTTATTTGCGTGCCACTTTTTATCGAAGTTGTTAAGTATGAGTCAAGCATATAATGAACTTGTTTTAATTAACTGTAGTCAATATTAACCGTTTACATGTTGAAGTTGATCGCCGTGGTCGTGTGTCTAATCGGTAAAGTTTGTCGGTAAACCGTTAACAGAGTACACGTCAACAACTTTCAATCAATGATTACAAAGTTTTGTTGACGGCGTTCGACCCTGTCGTAAATAGCTATGTATCAGGCCTAAAAGTTTTTCAGGTAAACATGTCATTGTGTATTTATTTATTTACGAGAAACACTCGCTGTTTTTGTATTAGGTAACAATATGTTTATGTTATTTTCTTGTTATGTTATAGAAAACCAACAATATTTATAAGCAAGCTGTTTTTGTGCCACTTTGCAAGTTATTAATTTTGACGTCGACATAATAAAGTACCAGAAAATGGCGTCATTTTAAAAGTATTTACCTATTAAGCTACCATAATTATTATTAAATCTCGAAACAACTTCCATAATAATTGTAGAGATTAGCTGTATCTCTTTACGAAATTACCTCCAATTTACCGCCATAAGTTGGTAGTAAACTAGTAACAGATAAGTAAGTATTGCAAATTGCAGATTTTTTGCACGTGGTAATTTACTTAAATTACCACGTTTATTGACAGAAGAATATACACAGTTGCTTGTGGAATTATAGTTAAGGCGTTATTGTGACGCTTGAAAACATAATTATCTAAAAAAAAAAATAATAAGTAGAGTACTGACAGCCCCTACCTATGTAATTTATTGTCAATTTTGTTCCTATTCTTTTGAAACTTACATACGGTGTAAACAGACCCTTAACGAAGTGGTCAAAACCAAGCATTCTGTACATCAATGAAACTAAGTAACTCCATTCAAAAATATTTGCTGGGAAACCACATTTTTTCTGTGTGAAAAATCATGATTTCCGGTAGAACTCAATGTAACGCCATCAAAACATTGTGCTGACGATGATGCAATATCTCCGTATCGAAAAGGTTTCCGTGTGGTCTGAAACATAACATAACAAAATTGCAGTTAACACGGAGAGAACAAGCTCCTTTTGGTTTAGCTAAGGATATCCTTGTAAATATCCTATATCCTTGTAAATGGACCTATTTATCCTCCATAGGTCCATTTACAAGTACACTATAGTCCTCCTGACCGTTTTTCGGCCACGGTGGCCAATCTCAGCGGAGAATAGCCATCTGCGCGGGAGATATTATAGTGCACAAGTGTGTGCGCAGGCACAGGTGCACTCTCTTCCCTTTTCTCTCATAGCTCGATGGGACGGAAATCCGACACGACCGGAGAGAGATCAGGCGCAGGACCAACGGCTTAACGTGCTTTCCGAGGCACGGGGGTATTATACCGCCAACTTCCAAACTCCGGGCTACTACTAGGAAATTTCTTATGAAAAACCCAATACCTAGCACTTTTTGTCCGACCCGGGAATCGGACCCAGGACCTCACGCTCAGCAGTCGCGCTTGCGACCGCTAGACCAACGAGGCAGTACACACATAATATTATGACAAGTAATCAATATCGATTACCTTTTTTCACATCGGTAGCCACGCATTATTCCCCTAAAAACCTTTATCTATACGAAACTCGGATTTATTGAGATTATTATCTATCATAAAACATAAGTCCGATAAGAAAGCAATATTACAACTTTACCGTCGACCGATAAAATTGCCGTTATTTGAGACGGTTTTTACTACGTTACCAGTTTAGGAGACCCGATAAACTTATGTGGGAAGGCACAGCTTCAAATCTGTGCATCTCGTGTGCGTTCAGAAGAAAGTATCGCGTGGTTGGAAGGAGTATGTTTGAGATAAACGTTTGTTAATTTCGAATCTCTATCGTTCCATGTAGATGAACTGCAGCTCTGTGTATCAGATCGAGCATCAACTTAAATTTTATCTCATCTGCCAAATTAACAGAGCTCAACTGTCAAAAATAAATTAAATTAACAGATTGTTCTACGATACCCTTTGGTAAGACTGATTGTCAGACTTTCAGGTCACTGACCTGTAACGATTGCCAAAGATCAATACATGGCAGCCGGGACCAGCTGCTTAACGTGCTTTCCGTGGCACGGAGGAAACTCTATATGTCGGGCGGTCACCCATCCACAGACCAGTCTAGGCAAGTGCTGCTTAACCTAAATATTGACCTGAGTGGCAGTTATTACTCACTCTAGAGACAGATATAAATAAACATGATAAAATAAATTCGTTATAAAAATACCCAATACCCAAGGCATGTTTAAAAAAAGTTGCATTTCCAGTGTGTTAATTAATGTGTCTTGAATGTAGGTACATATTTTTTTAATATAAATGTTAGGTACCTACAGTCCTACATTGCATAATATTTTTTGAAGACGACATTCAGTCGTTTTAGTTTTTTGTTCGTAGATCTTTTTATCAGGCTTAATCGTCGTTGTCCTTGAAAATTTCCGGCTTTTCTACTTCTCATTGTTAGTGCTTCATATTAATCATACTGCTGACGTCTTAAAATTACGCTGTTTTTATAAGTGCATTTACAATCATAGCCTAAGCCGTCTCTAAACCAAGCGTTGAACCGATGCAAAAAATCTCGTATTACAGAATCTTTTTTGATGCTAATAAAATAAGCGAAGTATTGATCGTGCACTACTTTAGAATAGCATCACGCCTATAATTCCTGAAGGGTTAGGCAGTGGTGTACACTTAAGGTTGAACAAGCCAGTCATTCTTCCATACAAACTTACGAAGGTGATTACTCCTCTGTTTGACGGTGTAGGTTCAAAATTAAAAATTGTATCAACTGGTCTTATCATTATCTAGGTCTGTATGGAAGCAGAATTGGAAAAAAAATATTGATTTGGAAGTTATGAACGTCAAAACTTTCATATTTTAGCACTAATTTTAACTCATCTTTGGGCGTAAATAAGTAACGTATATAGTATGAAAAAGAAAAAAGTGAAACCATACGGACATAGATTAGTTATTAAAAAATTTAAATAATTTGATTTTGAACAGATACATTCAATAGATTTTTCATGAAACCAAATATACCAAAGGTCTGCATAGAAACAATCGCGCGCCCGTTTTAGTTGTGTCTCTTTCGCTCTATGCATTTCGCTCGTGATGTCGGGTGAAATAGCATGCATTTTAGCCCCGCCCACCAACTAGTTCGTGCCGTTGGCTTGTTTACCCTTAAGTCCCGTGTAATAAATAGTAGAGCGGACACAAATCGAGATTCCGTGGCTGTTGCTGGGAAATTCTTAATGGAAAACTCAATAACACTAGGCGACCTGGGAATCGAAACCAGACCTTATGCTCTGCAGTCGGGCTTGAAACCACTAGCCCAAGTAGGTAGTAGGTACTCTTAGTAATGACTAGTTTTTTTAATAATCAATTTGTTTTTATGTAAACTAGTTATCTGTGATGCAAAATAACACGATAATAAGCAGTCTCGCAGATTCGAAGAAAAATTCGAAGATATGTGACATCTGCCAATCCGCACTGGGCCCGCGTGGTGGATTATTATAGCCCATCCCTCTCCTAGAGAGGAGGCCTGAGTCCCTGCAGTGGGAACATTATAGGCTGATGATGATGATGAAGCAGTCTCGCAGAAAAGAGAAAAAAATAAATCGACTTTCTCGTTTTCTCTCTAACGTCAATTTTGTATCGCAGATGTTCTCAATGTCTAACAAATTGTGTTACTAATCCACTCTCGAGAGTTTATAATTTTATAATTATTCAATTTATTTCCCTCTGGGTAAACGGCGCTTGTTTGGAACAATGGAGGGTAATTAATTAAAGAGTTTTGAGGTTAGTTAGTGGTAGCTTACCTACTTGGTTCATTTTTCAGGCCGTCATTTTTGGGGATTTTGGGTCGTTACCCGTTGTTTTATAACTTTTTTTTTTTGGATGCTGGATGCTGCGGAGCGAAAAGGAGTGTGAGACTTCTACTGACTAAAAACCACCCATGTTCCTTCTTAGCCCTTTGTGTACGGGGCCGCGGTATCTCTTTCGAACAACCCGTAGCCCCGGCAGAATTTTTTGTAACGTTAACCATGTTTTCCGGGTAGGATAAATGATTTAATTGTGCCTTAATTAACTGCATTTATAATTTAATTAGGTAGGTAGGTATACAAGTATATTTAGAACGGTCTTGGTACATACATAGGTAAGGGAAAATATAAAGTTTTGTAAAAATCGTACCTATTATGAATTTGCAAGTCGTTCTTTCATATTTTGACCAGACACGCTTATACGAGCAGTAGACGAACGAGGCAGTCAGTTCTCTTCTTCTTCGTTTCGCTCTTGACAGAGCGGTCGTGGTCACCATGAACTGTGTCCAATCGCAGGTGTAGTTGTTGCTCGCCTCACGATTTCTCTCCATCTGGTTCGGTTAGAAGTCAATCTGGCGCATTCATTGACAGGGCCTCCAATCGCGGAATTTACTTGGTCGGTCCACCTCATCGGTGACCGCCCGCGTGGCCTATTACCTTCCACTCTGCCCTGCACCACAAGACGTTCTATGGAGTCATTGTTCCGCCTGGAGACATGCCCAAAGAACTTAAGTATCCGAGACTGTACTAGTGCTGATAGACGCTGTTTGATGCCGAGTTCTTGGAGTATGGAGACGTTTGTGCGGAATTCAGTCCATGATACACCAAGCATTCTTCTCCAGCACCACATTTCTAGAGCATCTACTTTTTTCTTTTCCAGTTCTCGCAATGTCCATGTCTCAGCTGCGTACAGAAATATAGGGAATACAAGAGTACGGACGAGCCTGATCTTAGTGGCCTTAGTTATGCCGCGATTCCTCCATATTTTTTTCAGCTTGTCCATTGCCCCTCTAGCCATAGCCATACGCCGTTTCACCTCATCCACGCAGCCGCCGTTATTCGCGATCACAGCACCAAGATACACGTAGGATTGAACCACGTCGCAGTTCGCAATCTGTGTCATGTCTGGCGAGTTGATGTTGCCACGGTCTACAATCATCATCTTGGTTTTACTGCGATTAATCCTCAATCCAAACGTAAGACTCACGCGCTCCATCTTAAGGAGTAGTTCCTCCATCTGTTCAGCACTAGTCGCAAACAAGGTTGTGTCATCAGCGTAGCGTAGGTTCGCAATTTTGTAGCCACCAATCGCAACACCATCAGTCCAGTCGTCGAGGGTGATGCGCATAATGAGCTCCGTGTAGGTGTTGAATAGGAGTGGCGATACTATACATCCCTGGCGGACACCTGCACTGGGATGGAAGCTATCCGAAATGTGGTCGTCTGTTCGCACTGATGCTGTTCCTCCTTCGTAGAGTACTCTAAGAAGGTGCACAAGATGTTTTGGTGTGCCCATTTCCAATAGCGTCTTCCACAAGGTTGGCCATTTCACGGAGTCAAATGCTTTTGAGAAATCAACAAAGCATATGTAGGTCGGCTTGTTGAATTCTCTTGCCTTCTCGATTATCTGACGAACAATGAGAATCTGCTCACGTGTTCCCTTTCCCTTCACAAACCCAGCTTGTTCCTGCGCAATCTCCCGCGATAGGTATGTTTTCAGACGCTCGTTGAGAATGTGTAGCAATATTTTGCTTGCGTGGCTGATCAGAGCAATAAGGCGGTAGTTGCTGCACTTTTTGGTGGACCCCTTTTTGTGAAGAGGAATGAAAACTGTGTGAGCCCATTCTGACGGCCATTTTCCTGCCAGCCATATCTTATTGCAGATGGTGTGAAAGATATGAACGCCGCGTTCTCCCAATGCTCGAATAGTCTCGATTGGGATAGCATCAGAGCCCGTAGCTTTTCCATTTTTTAAGTGTTTGATGGCAGCTCTGATTTCTGACTCAAGGATGTCTGGTTCCAGTTTATCACTCTCTGGTTCTGTTGATGCAAAGGCTAGCGACTGCGGATCTTCAAAAAGCGACTGACAGTAACACCTCCAAGCTTCTGATATTTGCTCCAGTTCGCTGACCACTTGACCATTAGCGTCTTCAATGGCCCAGGTTTTAGACGGCAGCGTTTTGGTGATAAGCCGAATTTTGTGATGCAGGTCTCTGGATTCATATCTACCTGCATGAACTTCGATCTCCTCACAAATATGACGCAGGTAGGCATTGTGATCTTGTCTGCATTTTTTCTGGATCTGGGCAGACTTAACATTGAGATCTTTAACATTTGCACCGGTTGCTTTCATCCTTCGGCGTTCCTCAACAAGCGCAAAGGTGTCCTCCGTCATCCAATATTTCTGCTTGTGTATCACAGTTGGTGGTTTGGATCCTGAGACCGCGAGCTCTATAAGCGACTTCGCTCTGCTCCAAAGTGCTTCAGGTGGTTCGTTATCCAAATCTGCGTCTGTCCATTTTGTCCAGTTTTGTTCCACTAGCGACTTGAATTTGGGTACATCCTTCACGTCTTGCCTTCTTTGTTTTTCGAGGGTCCTGGCTGCTGTCAATTTGAGCTTGAATTTTGAGACCAGAAGCTGGTGGTCTGATCCGCAGTCAGCTCCAGGCAGTGTATGGGCATTTGTTACAGATGACCTCCACCGCGATCGAACCAGGATGTAATCTATCTGGTTGCGGTACTTTCCATCGGGTGATATCCACGTGTACAGCCTTCTAGGGTGATGCTGGTAGAGGCTATTTGCAATGACTAGGTCATTATCGGACGCAAACTGTATCAGCCGGTCACCTCTGTCGTTCCGAGTTCCAAGTCCAAACTTTCCGACGCATTTGCCAAGCTGCTGGGCATTTACTCCAATCTTGGCGTTAAAATCGCCCAAAACGACAAGAAGCTCTCTGTTTGGCATTTTCGCTATGGTGGTGTCCAACTCAGAGTAGAATTTCTCTATAACCTCATCATCTGCAGTGCTTGTCGGGGCGTAAATCTGTATGAGGTTTAGATTCACCGGCGATGCTTTCAGCTTAATGCTGATTATCCGGTCGCTTACTGGCTCGTAACCCATCACACAGTTCCTTTGGTGAATAGGGATTAAAAAGGCTACACCGTTCCGGCTGGTTTTTTCATTGCCTGAAAAATAGACGGCGTGGCTGTCAGTTAGGAAGTGCCCGTTATTTTTCCAATGTGTCTCACTGAGCCCACAGATGTTAATACCGCATCTGTCAACTTCTTTTTCCAGGATGATAAGTTTTCCGGGACTAAGTAGGCCGCGAACATTCCATGTTCCTATCGCCTGGGTTTGTCGCAGCTTGATGGAGATTCCAGTAGTTGGATTTCCATGGAGAGCCTGGTCTCCTACTACTCCAAGGCCGGTAGCCAACTTCACACCGTTTGCCCCGGACGCAGCACGGCGCCGGTTGCTAAGCGGTTTGCATGGCGATCGTTCTTTATTTAACGCTACTTTCATTGTGACTGTCTTGGGAAGATAATTGCAGTGGTTTCCCCTTGCCTTCTGCATCAGTCGTTTTTGGAGTTATTTAGGCCCCAAGGCTGCTGACACCTCTTCTGCCTGGTTGCCCAAACAGGTGAGTGGTTATACCGCCACAGCTCGGTCGCCATTGCCTCGTTTGTTGTCTAGCAGGGAGCACCACGACAGCTGGAAGGTTGTCGTCCCTGGTTGCTTGTGTTCAAACTCCCAAGGCGTGCAGGTGAGGTTGACTGGGGCTGACTAGATGTTATTGTCATTCTCCCCCTTACTCCCCAGCAGTCAGTTAGTATGATTTTTTTAACCCTTAAATTGGCAAATGAAATTATTTCTAAAATTTAATGTTTTTTTGTTATTTCCTGGTTTATTATGATACCAGAAGACTGAAAAAAATTGTGAAAAAAATCTGAATATTACAGTTTTCGCGAAATTCTATGTACTACCGGGAGTACAGTCGAACAAGCTAATATGTATACAGGTAGAGTTTTTTATAATTCTAGAACACTGAAAATATTGATTGCAATTTTGTTTTTTATATTGTTTCGCATTAAGCTCACTGATGTCAAACGCTGTATCGTTTAAAATCAGTCTCTAAATGTATCTGATAATCTTAAAAGTATATACAAGTTATCTGGCTGTATACTTATTAGCTTGTTCGACTGTACATTGCCAACTATAGTGTGAAATATGTTTTCTTGTATTTTACTACATGGAGCAAAAAGTGAAGATTGAAAGCTACTTGCGTTTAGATCTAGAGATCGGCACAGGTGAAGATTCCAATGTGCTATGGAACTGGTGACAGTAGAAGTCCTACAGATGGAGTAGATAATGGTTGAATTTAATTCCATGTTGGCTTGGCATTATAATATTGATGGATGAATACGGAAAAACCTCTTGAAGCATTGGTGTAAGGAGTACGTTACAACGTTGTATGTGTATTTGACTTTGAAAGACTGAACATTCATAGTGGGTGAGAATTGAGCTTGGTGGAGGAAGTGTGATTCATCATCAAAACAAGAACTGTCATCGGATCATGCATTTTCTTTCGGGATCAAAGCTTGAATTTATATGATTGTGTCAGGTTCAAGTGCTGCAGGAAAAGAGATAATAACATGCTATACGACATAAAATCGATATCATTATATATCAAAAACAAACAAAAAAACCCCTTTTGTATTTCTTTCTATACTTGGCAATGTACTTTGTGTATACCGAAGTCTATTTTGCGCGTACTTGGCAACGGTATTCAGGGAGTACACACAAAGTTTCAAACTCATAAAATTGCAATTACGTAATTTACACATAAAATTATGGACGATTGATGTTGTTTATAATGTCCCTGTGCAATGTAAAGCCTAATAACCACCTAGTCCTAACCAAAAAAGCGCAGAAAAACTTAAAAAGGTTTCATGTGACACTGAGACGTCAGACCGCTTCGAAGATATTTTGAATTTGACGGATAATTATTGATTTTATCACATCCTAATATTTTATCTACTAAAATACACAATTATTGCAAGCTAAAAATGATAATAACAGGTATTTTTTTTTAGATTACTACCACAATTGATGTTTTCAAAGTGTATGTCTTTGGTGGAGTACTCTGCCAATTTAAGGGTTAACATAGGTAGTTTACAAAGAGAATCTCTTTGTAAACTACCTATATGTTAAAAAAAAAACATAGAGTGCATATCAAAATGTATCATCTGATGATACATTTTGTTATGCACCCTATGTTTATTATACACGGATAAATAATATATAAAACATCTCTATCTTTCAATCTCTCTTTTCCAGGAAAATCCGTAGTTTGCAAATGATACGCAGCGCACGTAATGTAGGATGTTTGTGCGCTACCCATGTGCTCACGAAAACTGTATAGTTAATCATAACTATTGAAGTCGAATTAGGAGTCGTTAATTTAACTTCAACCGAAATAAAAGAGACAAACATAATATATTTATTTTATTTACTAAAAGTAGGTGCTACTTAGTTTTAGTACGGCCTTTAAAAGATTATCTGTCTGCCTACTTAGAGCAAAAAAAAATCGGATTACTTTCAGTTGTCCCTTTATTTTTTTCTCCTGAAAATTACTTTATTATTATTTTGCACATTTGAGACATGTTTGGTTTACTAAAGTAATTATGTAATCTGCGTTACGATACAAAACAAGTTATTAGATAAAACTTAGATAGGTACATCATCGGAGGTGTAGAGTCCAACTAGTGGCGTACGATATTTAATTACAAGCTATAGTAGCCAAAACAACTGACTCATGTTAGTAATGTTATAGACGTAAGTCAATCTGGTTGGGTTAACAAACAGGTAGTACAACCGCCATGCAACCGTCGACGTCACCTGCGTTGTTGCGTTCCAACGTATCACGGTATCAAACACTCCGCGTGCACTTTACAGCGGTTTCGCTAGATATGCAGTGTCTTCCAATTTCTCTTTATTATTCTATCGATATCTTACTCTACCGCGGCGAGCAAAGATAAGCGCGAGTGAGTGCGACGCTCCGCGATTTGGCGGTAAGAGTGCACACCGTACTCGGCTAGGTTCGGTACAGTTCGGTGGAAGTCAGCGGTAGTCGTTGCCGGTAGCTCCGCAGGGCAGCCGCGCGCACTCCCTCGGCCGAAGCGCCACGCACCGCCGCTATAAACAAATTCTACTACTCTGACAGAAACACATTAATTGTTCAATGAAAACTTGTTAAAGCCTACTTGCTGGCACCGCCGATCGCTCCGATACATTCCGAGGCGCAGTGAATAATAAATCTAGTCGACCGACCGCTATGAATTTAGACAATAATAAAGCTAGGTTACAACTTCGATGTTTGCAGTGAAAGGAGCCGTTGTTAGTGGCGATTCGGAGTGTAACTGTGCTGCGGTCATTTAATATTAGATGAATAAGTGGAGCGTCTGTCCGTCTGTGCATTATGTACTTGAGTGATGAGTGCCGGTGCTCCGCGTACCAGATTGTGCTGATTGAGTGCTAGCCGCTAGTTGCAAGCAGGCCGAGCTCGCTGACCGCGCTCTCACGAGAGCCGACTCCGATTCTGACTCTATCAACTCAAAATACTCAAAGTATGTATTTTTCTTGTCTATAAGTATGAATGTTTCCTTATCTCCCGCCGTCATATTTTATCTCTCGGGTTCAAGAGATTAATACCGCTAAAGTATCCGAGATTATAAACTTTGAGTTGGCGTGAAGTATGCCAACAAGATGTTTTCTTTATCTGATCTTTATCAAACACTTCGTAACTAAACAATAATAATAAAATCCAGGTAGAAGATATCAATGCAGGCATGGCAATGAAATAAAACTACATTTTTACGAGTTTTGTTTACATGTAGCAATGCAAGGTCACCTGGTCACCTAATACATTATATTATTTATTTGAATGATTAATTATTGGTAACTAATGTATCCACTGTTCGCTGTCATATAAATTATTCTACGAATTAAAGAAATCCTTATTGCTCTAGTTGAGCGAAACAAGCAATTTCTATAATAACGTACAGCTCATAACAAGCTGCCACTTTCTTATTGCAACTACTTTGATTATAAATTCCAAAGCGCTTTGATAGTTCCAAGTGCTCATTACATAGCCAGCAGAGCGACAAACAATAAAGAGATAAAAATGTAAACACGGTTAAACAGCACTATACAAAAGAAATACGCAGTTATTATAACATACAATGGGGCAAAAATAACCTTAACTAAAGCCGAATGGCACTTCGTAGCGATCACTTTTTCGGTTCTGGAACATACCTTCCAGTTACGGAGATATGGGGGCCAAAATTCCAACTAAGTTTTGAATGTTATAATTTTAACTTGAGTGCGTTACATTTAATCCTACAGTGTTATATGATATCGTGACGATTGATTTTCTCTTATTTGATTGACTAGGGAGAACGGAAGAATAAAACGTGTTGCGTCGACTAAAAAGCAAGGGAAAATGGCAGAAAAATAATGATGACATTGAGTCCTAAGTAATTGAGTAAAACGTGATTTTTCGTCCAAAAAAAGTCTTTTCTCAGCAACTTTTTTTTGCGTAGTTACTTAATTTGATGTACAGAATACTTGGTTGACGGCTTTATGAAGGGTCCGTTTACGCCTCGTAAACCAATTACAAGGGACTTAAAATAAAACTGGCAAAATGTGTGTACCATTATACACCTCTGCCCAACACTTTAAGGTTACAGGCGTGAGGTTACGGATGTATTACATACATACATGTTATTATTACTTCAATATAACAAACCATATGTGGCACATATGTTACCTAAGTGATTGAGGAAATTATACGATTTCCTATTTGTTCCCGAAGTCATTATTTCGGTAACTCACTGAAGGTCGTATTTCCAAAATTGGTTAATAAACCGTGAGCCGATTCTGTTTCAATCCAATCAATGATAATTCTGTGATATTCCTTAGAGCAGCTTATCCTATCTGATTATATCGGGTTTTCGAGGTGATAAGAAATATGACAGAAAATATATTTAAAAAAAAACAGAAAGGACAGGTGCGTAGTTCTTGCAACCGGCGTGCGTGTATGACCAGATTTATGAATGTGGACGAGGTGCCTGCGTACTCCCATGGGAATGAATTCATTAATGTATCTGGACATTATTAATGAAAAAAAAATCTCCATATTATTATTGACGAAACAGAAGCAATCATTGATTAATAACCTACGAATTTTAAGAGGAAATAAACCATGAAATACTAAAACATACCTCACTATAAATATAAAATTTATGAACCTTATCAGAGAAGTATAAACACGGAATATATTCTGAGATAAGTCGCAATGTTTTGTTATTAATATTTTAGCTATGAAAACAATGAACACAACAGAAAAGCATTACACACACTACATTAACACCGAAGAAAGCATTTTTTCTTAGAAGAACACACGACTTAAACGAAAAAAAAAAATATATAGTTTATTTATTACTTGTACTTTGCACGCGTTTAATCCGCAAAAAATGTGATAACTCGGCTAATTTGTATGATATAAAACTAATTTGATGCCTATAGCACTCACGAATAATGTAAGTATCTTTCTAATAATGAAAAACAAAATATAATTGAATCATTAGTTATGTGATTATTAGTATAGATAAGAACAATTTTAACAATCGATCGGTATAAAAAGTCTCGTAGCGCCCCGTAGCAACCCCGTAGCAACCCCGTAGGCCGCGTAGGCCACCCTCTATAACTTCGTAGACACATCGGAAATTGCTTGCGGGGTCACCAATTCGCTTAGCTAGCACTTCGACTAGCATATGGGACTTTCGCGAAAACTATTTTAAAGAAAAGGAAACCCAATTTCAGCGTCAGGAAATGTGGAAATGGGACTTCATTGTAACAATAGTAGATGTGATTATGCGGAAATCTATATAAATAAAAAGAGAAGTCCTGACTGACTGATTGACTGACTGACTCATCAACGCCCAGCCCAAACCCTTAGACCCAGAAAGCTGAAATATTGCACAGAGGTTCCCTTTATAATGTAGACAAGGAATAAGAAAGGATTTTTCGAAATTCAACCCCTAAATATCCCGTCGGGGCCGCGGTATTATGTACTAGATTACGTGGCCTCGGCGCAAGGGCAAAGAAGGAACATGGGTTCGGTTTTTAGTCAGTAGAAGTCTGACACTCCCCTTCGCTCTGCCCAAGAGCGGGGGGGGTCATTCGATGATTTTCCACCCACCAAAAAAAAAAAAAAAAAAAAAAAAAAAAAGGGTTTTAAATATGGGATGAAAGTTTGTATGGAAAATCGTCATTTTCACGCGGACGAAGCCGCTGGCAAAAGCTAGTGAGTAATATTTTAAATACAGAATAACATAACATCACGACTATAATAACCGAAGGGTTTGGCAGAGGTTTACGTAATATATAGTACACCCACATTTCGCCTCTTTGGTTTAAGTCCCATGTTATAGGGGGCAAGCCTATTGCCACTAACTGGGCACAAATACAGACTTCGTGGAGGCTACTGAGATATTCCTAATGGAAAAACTCAATAGGACTTTGCCCGACCCGGGAATCGAACCCAGGACCTCATGCACAGCAGTCGCGCTTGCAACCACTGAGGCAGTCAACATTTTAAATGCAAAATTAATTGATATTTAATGTTTGTCAATTGTATTCTCACCGATTTACGCACGGAATCATATGCCGGATGTTTATATAATAAAGTTCTAACGTCATCAAAAGTAATTAATTAAGGTATTAATAAATGGGTTTCTTTCAAATTGTTTGTCATTAATTTATTATACACCGGTTTTATCATATGATAAGGATTATCTTTTAATGTGGCATTACAGAATATAACACTGTTCTGTTAAACCCACTTAGTTAAGTTACTAAGTTTGTATGTTTTTGTTTTTTTTTTAATAATTGTAGCTATATTTATTGAATAATATAAGATAATCTTTGGAATTGGAACATAAATCTCAGCGTAATCTGTGTACATACATAAAAAAAAATCGAATTGAAAACCTCCTCCTTTTTGAAATCGGTTAAAAATAAAATCGCTCCCGCTGTTTGTACGCTTATAGATCTTTTAAACTCTGCAACGGATTTTAATACAGTTTTCAGCAATAGATAGATAGCATTCAAGCGGATGGTCTTACAATACATATATATCGCGTGCGAAGCTGCCACAGGTCGCTAGTATATATGTGCCTATATAAAATGTATACCTTGCAACTTCTCAGTTAGAGTTTCATATAAAGAGAAAAGAGTATAGAATTTACATCCTTATCAAGTTCAAATTTATCTATGCTGGTCACGAAACAGCCATTTCCATAGTTTACAACTTACAACAGTTCAAACGATGCCATAAAATGTATGCGTGTAACACTCTTTTACATATAAACAAGATACATTTATATATTTTCATAACGTTTCTACTAATAAAGAATTATGGTATATGTTTTTGAAGCTTGTAAACCTAGTTCTTTGGCATTATATTGCATTATTTTGCATAACATACAAATCTCTATAAAACATGGGACCAAACACAAAAGGCGAGGTGTGGGCGCACTAAAGGTACAACCTTACCTTTCACATACCTACAGTACATCACAATAGTAAATGTTTCATGAACCTTTATAACTTCACTGAAACTAAACACGGCCAAACGATCAGCATTGTCATCCAACGTGTTGATACTGCCAGCCCTCTGGACACTTTTCCCGTTGAAAAAAAAAAGCGTTGTGAACGAATTTTTGATGCCCTTTATCTTTTCTGCTTTTGATACATTTTTATTATTATTTAATGACTGTAACGAACTGAAATAATAAAGGTTAATCACCTACACTCGTCATCATCTACTAAACCTTTTCCCCAACTATGTTGGGGTCGGCTTCCAGTCTAACCGAATGCAGCTGAATACCAGTATTTTACCTGGAGCGACTGTCTCTCTGACCTTTGACCGCACATTTATAATCTACAGACTATTTAGGAATTTCACGAATTGATAATATATTCAGCACCCGGAACAGTAGGTAATAACAAACATAAGATATTGTTGTGTGTGATTAGATAATTTACATACATTTGTATCGAAACCTGATAACAATATCAATGACTGATATATATTATGAACTTGATTTGTGAAATTCTAATACTTTATACTTTTTTTTTCTTATACTTTTTTGTTTGGATGGTGGGAAATCATCAAATGACTCCTCCCGCTCTGGGCAGAGCGGTAGGGAGTGTCAGACTTGTACTGACTAAAAACCATCCGTGTTCCTTCTTAGCCCTTTGTATCCAGGCCGCGGCATCTCTTACGAACAACCTGAAGCCGCAACGGGTAGTACAATAGCCTGAGAAAACGTCATGATTAGGTATAACTATTAACAACATAACATCACGGCAGTAGATTTTCACAATTTTATCTGATTGATAGAATGAATAGACACAAATGTTTAATATGTACTGTACATGCTAAGTACCGAAACTTTTTATAGAAAAAAAAACAAACGCAAATTAATCATATTTTTGTTATCATCTTAGGCAACTCATCTACTTCGTAGCGCTGACGAGCCCAAACGATATAAAAACTTTTTACATATCTCTTGCTCTGTAAGTAAAACTTACACCCCTGAATGCCGGGGTGTATGACTATCATTACAGCATAGGTTTTGGAATTTGAAAAAAGAACTGTCATACTCATACTGCACGAAGAATATTTTTAAAAAGTTATTTTTTTTTTTCTCGGTATCGATTAATTACTCGAATCGGAATCTAGACAATTTATTTTATAAAGATTTTATTTTAAATATGGAACTATTTGTTTCCACATCGTATGTTAGATGGAATCGATTTAAAAATCAAACTGGCCAGCAAGATTTGACGCGCTTGCGTGCGTGAAAAAAAAAGGCAGTCTACTAGTACAAACTATAAATATACCTAAAAAGAACGTGACCATATCTCTTACAAATTGTAATAATTTTACTATTAATTTTAATTAAATACACATTTTTTTCTTCTTAATAATAATAATAATATTCCACAACTATCACACAACGCCATCTAGTCCCAAGCTAAGCAGAGCTTGTGTTATGGGTACTAGACAACTGATAAACATACATATATATATTTCTAAATACATACATATTATTATAGATAATAAATGTTCATTGAAACCTGCTGTCTTGTTGTTTACTTACCTCACAATCGATATGTAAAGCAGAGTATTTATCTCGGGCGTAAGCATCAATTGCATACTCGGGTTAATTAGCGCCTTCGCTTCGCTCAGGCGCCAAAAACCTCGTATGCAATTGATGTCATACAGCCCTCGGTTAATAATCTACTATTAATTGTTCACAACACAAAAAAAACTTTGAAAGAATAAGAGCTTTTTAAAGTACCTACATGCTTTGAAAATGTTAAGATCACAAAATTTTCATAAAGAGTCTACCTCTAGTTTGTACTTTGTAGTATGTAATAGGATTTACTTTTTCTCCAAAATAGACTGGGGAGAGGCTACGGCGCGGCGTAGCAATCAAAATTGCACTACGATTTTCGTAGCCTCTACAACGCGAACGAAAATTCAGTTCTAGTAGGTATCTGAACTTTATTCGAGGTCCTTACTAAATGATAGCAGTATTTTAAATTTTACGTAACATTGTTTTAATTCTTGTATAGTTTTTCAGGAAATTGTAAAAAAAATACTTTCTTTTCCTTTTTTATCGTAACACGATTTAACATCAAACCTGTAATTCCCATAGGGTTAGGTTGCTGTTTGTGTACTATTTATTATCATAAATAATAGGGGGCGATCTAAGTGCCGTCGACCGGGAACTAATCTAGACTCCGTGGTTGTATCCTGGTTGTCAACGTGACCACTGAGTATGACCTGCGCAGTAGTCAGTTTTATGGTAATATTTATAATTCAACTGTTATTGTGTAGGTACCTAACACATATTTCTTTTAATTCTGTTGAACTGACTAGTGAATAAACATTTCAAGAGCAAACCACTTATCACGGCGGTTGATAGAAATATAGCTAGGTGTCTAATAAATATTTTAAGGAGGCAGTTTGTTTTAACTTCCATTACTCACCAAATGCATATATTCGATAGTCATTCAAAGTAACTGAGATAGATCGTGTGCTATGGGCAATTTTTATTTTCTATTATTATATTTTATATATATATATATACTAAATAATAATAATATATATATTATATATAGTAATATATACTATATATATTTATTTCATATTGACTATTAACTTTACGTTTTTAAGCAAAATATGGAAAAAAGCCATGTCTCTCAAACCATAATCATCATAATCATTCTCTTGCCCTTATCCCAATAAATTTGGGGTCGGCGCAGCATGTTCCTTCTTCCATACTTCAGGTGCCTCAAACCATTGTTAGTTATATGATTATAATTAATAAAAAGAGAATGTGACACTCGGATACTGCCGTGGTAAAGCTATTGCATAGCATTTTTTATCAATTATTTAATTTGACAACCTCAGTTGACAACCTTGTTATTTTCCGTAACCATAGCAACCTGGTTGAAAATTTTTGTTACAGAATTTCTGGATTCGCTCTCCACGCTCAAGGCCCGCGATAGAAGCTATGCAATAGCTTAAAACAATATTTAACTAAGCTTACCTTAGAAATTATATTAAATATTTGCTTAAAATAAGAGGTGAATTAACTTGAAACGTTTCATAAACAAACGAGACTACAGCAAAGGTATTCAGCTATTCCACCTCCCATTAAAAGTAATTTATTTCTCCATCCCGCTCAGAAAACAGACAATTTATTCTGGTGGAGGATCCCGAAAACCCACTTTAATCTTCAGGGATTCAGCAAACGACACTGAAACGTATACTAATACGTACATTTGACGGATTCAGATGAAGTTTTATCTAAGTATTATACTTAGATACCCTCTGTTTATTTTTATGTTCCCTTGGCGCCGTGGTCTATGTTATTTATAGTTTCTTATTAAAGTATTAAAAGAAAATTTTGTTCTTGTCTAAAAAGCCGCAGTGTCATTGCCCATTATTCAGCATATTTGTGTGTCGTTGGCAACACTGCTTCCCTCTCTATGACTATGATTTGTACGTGTTCTTACTGTGCAATTGAATATTAAAACAAAATAAGAAGATTTTCTCAGTTTTATTGAAGAAGAAGCCCTAAGTTTAATAGGTTATGGGCCCAGGAAACTCTAAATACTGAAGAACAAAAGAAAACAGTAAAGAAAAACCATATTTCGCATTTCCAAATAAATCATAACCTCAAAATGGAAAGAACTCTGAGTGTAGATAAATTCGACGGAAAAAACTTCAGGCAGTGGAAATTTCAAATAAAATGTGCCCTGAAGGCGAAGGGAATCGATTTATCTATACCAAGAACAAAAACAAATGAAGATGCATGGCTGAGAAGCGACGGCATGGCTATGTATGTCATCACGGCTTCTATGGATTTAAACCAAATAACATTGATTGAAAACTGTGAAACTGCTTTAGAAATCATGTCGAAATTAGAGTCGATATATGAACAAAAAAGCGAATTGAACAAAATGCTAATTCATGAACGGTTTTACCAGTACAAAATGGCGACAAGTGACAGCGTGGCCCAACATATTGCAAAGGTTGAGAATCTTGCCAAACAGCTCAAGGAAAGTGGCGAAAGCATCAGTGATACTGCTATAATCACGAAAATATTGGGAACTCTGCCTCCTAAATATAGATCACTTAGGCAAGCATGGATGTCACTGGATCCTGAAAAACAAAACTTGAATAACTTAACAGCAAGACTACTCGATGAGGAAGCTAATATTACTTGTGAAGAAGAACAAGAAATGGCTCTTTTGGTTGCTAATACTAAACTGAAGAAAGAATCGACCCAAAATGAACCTAGTACAAGTAATAAGAGCAAAGAAAAACCTGCGAAACATCGTTTTGAATGTTACAATTGTGGAAAAAGGGGACACTTTGCAAGGGAATGTCGTGCACCAAAGAAAGTAAATAAGAAGCCTGCTCAAGATAAGAAAGACCAGACCATGCTAGCTTTTAATGTAGCTGAGTCTAATATATGCAGTGACACAGAAGAAGACACCTGGATTTTGGATAGTGGTGCCTCGGCCCACATGACATATAGAAAAGAATTTTTTGAAGAATATACAGCTTGTACTCAGAAATCATTGACACTGGGAAACAAAGAGTCCATTGAAGTATGTGGAATTGGAAAAATATCAATAAAAAGATGTGTCAATGGACAGTGGGAGTTAAGCATGTTACATGGAGTGCTGCATGTGCCTAACTTAAGAAGAAATTTATTTTCTGAAGGCATGATAACAAGAAAAGGTTATTCCATAGTGAAGAAGGACAGTAGTGCTCTAATTTACAAAGGTGATGAAGTTGTAATGTGTGCAAAAATGAAGTCAAACAATTTGTATGAACTGGACATTGAAACAGTTGTTCCTGACACATGCAACTTAGTGCAGAAAAATAAAAGTGATATTAAAAAGTGGCACGAGAGATTAGGACATTTAAACTTAAAAGAAATTAAAAAAATGAGTGTAAACAAAATTGTTGAAGGTTTAAATATTGAGAAAAGTAATGAAACTGACTTAGTGTGTGAAGCATGTGCATACGGGAAACAATCTCGGTTCCCATTCCAGAAGTCAAGTCGAGCAGAACTTCAGCCTGGTGATTTGGTGTATAGTGACGTCTGCGGTCCCATGAGTCATACATCAGTTCAAGGTATGAGATATTTTTTATTATTCAAGGATGCGGCAACCAGCTACAGACATGTGTACTTCATGAGAAATAAAAGTGATACTCTTGATTATTTCAAGAAGTATAATGCTATTATAAAAACCAAATACATGCACAGTGTAAAAGTCTTGCATACAGATAATGGAGGTGAATACATTAATAATGCATTTAAAGACTACTTAGGTAAAGAAGGAATTGTTCATGAATGTACTGCCCCATATACCCCGCAACAAAATGGGCGAGCAGAGAGAGAAATCAGAACAATTGTAGAAAGCGCTCGTTCCATGCTATATGCACGTGATGTATCTTTGAATTTATGGGCAGAAGCAATAAATTGTGCCGTTTATTTGCTTAATAGAACCACATCTAGCCAAACATCAGACAAAACACCATCAGAGTTATGGAATGGAGTCAAACCTATATTGGAGCATGTAAGAGTATTTGGTAGTGAAGGGTATGTACATATTCCTGATCAGTTGCGGACCAAATTAGAAAAAAAAAGTGAAAAGATGATATTGGTAGGATATGAAAATACCAATTACAGAATGTTCAATATCAAAACAAAACGAATAACAGTATCAAGAAATGTTGTTTTTGATGAGAATAAATTTCCTGAACAAAGACAGAATATAGCAAAAATATTTCTAGAAGAAAGTGATGAAAATGTCCAACAGGATAACTCTGAAGTCATACTCGAAGATGATCCTACATCAAGTGATAATTCTTCAGCTGAAAACTCACTGAAAGAGAATGAGGAAAGTATGCTCAGTTGCAACAGTGATGATCCTGATTATGAACCATCACAGACCCTCACTGATTCTCCATGCGAATCAATAAATATGAGACCAAGGAGAAATATAAATTTTGAAGCCAATTTAGTGGAATTTATAATACCATCATCATTTGATGAGGCAATGAAAAGTCAACAGAAGAATGAATGGTTGCAAGCTGTTGAAGAAGAACTAAATGCTCTCGATGAGAATCAGACTTGGTCCCCAGTGAAGCGAACTGGACAGAGAACACTCACAGCCAAGTGGGTATTTTCCATCAAGAGGGGAGATGATGGAAAAGTGAACTGCTACAAGGCTCGATTATGTGCAAGAGGGTTCAATCAAGTCCAAGGTATTGATTACCAGCAAATATTTTCCCCTACCTCGAGGTATGACTCAATTAGAATAATTTTAAGTATTGCAGCTAAGTATAATTTAGAAATCCAACAGTTTGATGTCAAAACAGCTTTTTTAAATGGGGACCTTGAAGAAGAAATTTATTTAGAAATTCCTGATGGTGTGCTTGTTGACAGAAGTAATGTATTAAAATTAAATAAGTCACTCTATGGGTTAAAACAGGCATCAAGGTGTTGGAACAAAAAGTTTACTGAATTTTTAAAATCATATGGATTTGTTCAGTCACAAGCTGACTACTGTGTATTTGTTAGAAATGTTGAAAATATTAAGGTTATAATGATAATCTATGTTGATGATGCCCTCATACTATCATCAAGTAAGAAGATGATTAAAGATATAATTAGTTTCTTGAAACAGGCATTTAAAATTAAAGAATTGAATTTGTTATATTTTGTGGGCATAGAAGTGTTGAAGTCTGATAAATGTATATGTTTACATCAGGGAGAGTACATTGATCAAATTGTTAAAACTTTTAATATGACTGAATGCAATCATGCATCAACTCCTGCTGATCCAAATGTTGTAATATGTAAAAGTCATGAGACAAATGCTGTGAAATTTCCTTATAGGGAAGCTATTGGTTCACTGTTATTTCTATGCTCAGTGTCCAGACCTGATATTTGTTATGCGGTGAATATGTTGAGTCGGTATATTAATAATCCTAGCCTAGAACATGTTAATGCAGTGAAGCGTGTGATTAGATATTTAGTTAATACAAAAAATGTTTGTATAAGGTATGGAGAAAGCAATGATCTTATGGGGTACTCTGATGCTGATTTTGCAGGTGATGTGGATACTCGAAAGTCCACTACTGGATATATATTCTTAATGAATGGTGGACCAGTAACATGGTTGAGCCAAAAACAAAAGACCGTTGCTCTCTCTACCACTGAAGCAGAATTTGTTGCAGCCTGTGAGTCTGCAAAGGAAATACTGTGGTTACAGCAATTGTTGCTCGACTTGGGTGAAAGTTATAATTGTATTAAGCTGTATGTTGATAACCAGAGTGCCATTAAGTTAATTAATAATCCAGTATTTCACAAGCGAACCAAACATATAGATGTTAAATACAATTTTATTCGAGAGAAAGTGGAGAATGGTTTAATTAATGTATCCTATGTCTCAAGTAAGAATCAGCTGGCTGATATATTGACAAAGCCATTGCCCACTCAATCATTTATTTTTCTTAGAGAGCATATAATGAATAAGCTGTAATGTTTAATTAGTTTAGAATATGTTTTACTCCTATGATGTAAAATTTTAGTGGGAGTATTAAAGTATTAAAAGAAAATTTTGTTCTTGTCTAAAAAGCCGCAGTGTCATTGCCCATTATTCAGCATATTTGTGTGTCGTTGGCAACACTGCTTCCCTCTCTATGACTATGATTTGTACGTGTTCTTACTGTGCAATTGAATATTAAAACAAAATAAGAAGATTTTCTCAGTTTTATTGAAGAAGAAGCCCTAAGTTTAATATTTCTTTCATGTTTCCCACAGTCACGGACGTTCTATACTTGTAGTTGTTTTTTGAGGATATTGGTTGCTAGGAGAGCACTTAACTTGCACCGAACTTAATGTATTGTGTACTATACTAGTATCGGAATGTATAATACATAAATACCACTTCAGGTTATGGAACTCAATTACGTCACTAATGGAACACAATCGTAAACGTTGTTATACGTAAATGGTGTCCTCAAAACAAATTATTGTAATATAAAGCAAAGCAAGATATCTGATCGAATTTTATCAAAACAAAGGTAGAGAGGTGTCTTATGGACACCAGTCACGCAAAACTGTTTATTTAGGGTTTTTAAACGTTAAAATTATAAAGTTTTTGCATATTCTCAATATTGACGGCAAGCTGAATCGAATGAAAAAGTTTTCGTTTTCTAGATGACCGGAAAGAGCCTGAAAAATCCTTGCAAAAAATGTCGTATTTTGGTGTCCTTTTTCATTGTTACACCTTTTTCGGTCTAGCCCCTCAGCCGGCAAATAAATCAGAATGATAACGTGCGATAAGAATCTCCTTTCCAAAAAACCGCAATCACATTACTTTCCAAAGACAAATTACAGCATTTCTTTCGTCTACTATACGTTTATTGCGTCGAAATATTTATAGTGGATGTAGATTGTAGAAAGTATTGGATTTTTCTTACCCGAGATGCCTCAGCAAAGGCAAACCTCTAGCCACTTCACATTTCACTGGCTTCTGATTTCTTTAGCGCATTTACTTAGGGATTTGTTTGGATTCATTTGTCGCTTGGCCGAAGTTTCGTAACTCTTGAAAGGGGAAAACTAATATTAGCATCATTTTACACACGTGTGGGCTTTATTTGTCAAGTACTTCGACTGCTAAATTAACACCTACAGTACCTACTTATTATTGGGTACAAGACCAGCCCGACATTTTATTTCTGTTTGAAAAATATTGAGGCACAGTATCGGTACCGAACATAATTAATCACTTCCTTTAACGCACTGGTGTTATTACGGTACACTTAGCAAGTAAATATTAATTACGCAAAGTACAGCGGTGTAAGTAGAGAGCCTCCCTAAGCCGTAGTGACACAAGAAAAAGAAGATTAATGAACAGAACCTCCAAACGAGTCACCAAGGTGGGCCCAATATTGTGAAAAGGTCAACACAATAATATTAAAAGTCATGATTGGCAATTCGCAACGAGTATGTAAACTTGTAAAGGTACACATTGCGTGGTCAGGTTACGGTCGGTCGGGTGCGCCGGCGCATCGGCTCGTCAATATTCGTGTCATGCGCAGAGCGCACGTGCGCTATAACCATCATTACGTGATGTCACGGTGACATCTACATGACAGACATGACAGTTATCGAAAGCGATTTACGAAGAAACTTTTAGAACACTTGGTCAAAAACCGGTTAGTGTGGTTGGTGGAAAACAGGAAACTGCTCCCAACGACTCAATTCGGCTTTAGGAAAGGTCTGGGCACAGCTGATAGTGTGGGTATCCTCATATCAGAGGTCCGGCTGGCCCTCAGCAGGAATGAGTCTGTGGTTGCGGTCTTTCTGGATATATCAGCTGCTTATGATTCGGTTCTCCTCCCTAATCTCAGGCAAAAGCTGCACGAGCTGAGAGTCCCGGCTAGGATTTGCCGCATCATTGATAGCATCTTTACCAATCGCACCATTCAATTGAGAATACCTGGGAGTGACTCTGAACAAAGATCGGTCTGGAGAGGATTACCTCAAGGATCAGTTCTTAGTCCCCCATTATATAACATTTATACAGCTAACCTGCCCTCTTCCCTTAATTTCGATTGTAAAATCCTTCAGTATGCTGACGATATTGCACTAATGGTTTGTGGCAGTTCCATTCAGGATGCCGCTCTTTCGATGAATGTCTCTCTAGCTTCATTAAACCAATGGCTACTTGACAATGGTTTGTCTTTAAGTGCGCCAAAGAGTAAAGCTGTCATTTTTACACGCAGGCGTTCGCTTCCTCCAATTGATATAAACATTAATGGACAAACCATTCCAGTCGAAGATAAGGCTAGGTTTCTGGGAGTAACCTTGGACTCAAGATTGTCTGGGGTCGATCACATCAACAACACGGTCAAAAAATGTGAACGTTCTGTATCGGTTCTTAAGTCTTTGGCCGGGGTATGGTGGGGTGCTCACCCCTACACCCTCAAACTGGTCTATAATGCGTTGACCAGAAGCGCTTTGGATTACTGCACTTACCTTCTTGAGCCCTGCAACAAAGAAGCGCTTAAAAAATTAGACAACATCCAGTCCAAATGCCTAAGAATTGTCATTGGGGCCATGAAATCCTCTCCCATAAATGCGCTTCAAGTGGAATGTGCAGACCCACCCCTACACCTTAGGAGACAGTATTTGGCAGATCGCTTCCTAACTAAAGTTTTTTCCCTCTCATCCCATCCCTTGCTCCTAATTTTAGAACAAATTGACCTCTCCTTTAATGATTCTTCCTATTGGAACAATAAAGTAGTTCCCCTATTGATAAATAGGTACAGAGAGCTTAAACAACTCTCGGCGCCTATTTGTCGATATCCTGCTCTCCCGGTCTTTTCCGCCGCGTACGAGGCGATTTATTTTGAACCAAAAGCCGTTTTGGACCTTGGAATATCAAGAAATCCTCAAGATGCTAGAGATGACTTTGAGTCAGCTGTCAAGCGTTACTGGGAAGGTTGGAACTTATTCTTCACAGACGCTTCAAAATTTTCGGAAAATGAATGTACTGGTGTGGCAGTTTATTTTCAAAACTCAAAAATAGCTCTACTTTTTCAATGCCCACCAGAAGCATCAGTGTTTACAGGGGAGTGTACTGGTATTTTAGAAGCCCTATGCTATATTAAGTCCCATCAAATAGCAAGGTCAGTAATTTTTTCAGATTCCCGTAGTAGTATTCAGGCCCTAAAACAAAACCAACTTCACAGTAAAATTAATAGCCATATCATTATGGATATAAAGAACTTGTTGTTTGATCTCTCCCAAAACGGCTTGGACGTCGAGATAGCCTGGATCCCCGGCCACTCGGGTATTGTTGGCAATGAGTGCGCTGATTCGTTAGCAAAGTATGCCACATCGAATCCGGTTGATCGAAAGCACTACGTAGCGCACAACTACGATTTGCGGAACAGTGCCAAACCCAAGTTATTTAATTCGTGGACGGAAACATGGAAGACGACTTCTAGGACCAAGGGCCATTACTATGCTGCTATACAGCCTGAAATCCAGCGACGGCCTTGGTTTTTTAAATGCCCTAAATTGTCGAAGAGAACTGTTTCGTCCCTCTGTAGACTAAGACTCGGACATTGCTGTAGCCCTGTGTTCCTGCACAAAATTCATGCCCGGGATAGTTCCCTGTGCGAGTGTGGTCTTGCGGAGGGTACTTTAGATCATATTTTCTTCTCCTGCTCCTTAAATAATAAATCTGTTGACCTGTACCAAAAAATTTCCAAATTTATTCCTCTCCCAGCCAACTTTCATACTCTTCTCTCCCACTTCTCCCCTAAATTAATCAACATTTTGGCCACATTCCTAAATGAGAATGATTTAAAATTTTAGCTGGTGCGCAACGTTTATGTAATTAGTTTGTATATAGTTTACGTGTTGTCTAACGTATTATGTTTATATTTTTGTAAATTAGATTATTTGTTCTACTAACCCATGTGTTCGTCCTTACAGCTAGACTAACACCTACCACGAAGTACGAAGTTCGACGGCCTGCCTCTCTGTGCTGCCGTCACGACATGACACTGGCAGAATAGTCGGAACCGGAACCGGCTCAGTTGCCATTAAAGGAGAAAAAAAAAAAAAAGAAGATTGGTTTTGTTGGAAGATAAATTGGTTTGACTCGTGTAATTTGTGACATGCAAAGTGCATCGAGATAATTTCCTGGGTAATCTTGAGCGATCATCCTACCTCAGCGAAGTGTTTTTCTTTGTTGCGTTTTTATGATAATAGGTGGTTTGTTATCAGGTTAAGATGCAGACGACTACTGGAAATAGCATTTTTCTAAGTAGTAAGACATTTCGTCATCATCTTCTTCCTGGCTTTGTCCCATGGGTCCTTGGGGACGAAACAACACGCTTTCTTCAACCATTCTCCTCTTTCAACCGTAACTTTCACTATTCAATGCATTTTTCTTTCATAAAAATTTCCTTTCATTCTTCACACACAAATTCACAATCCGTCCTTCTTTCTTTGATCTAACAGGGTACTGAATTCCATTGATATTATATAATACATGTTATGAATGATAGCCTCTAAAAATGTTGTTGTTATTAGAACAGTAAGTGTGTTGACAACTACCGATTCGATCAAGAATGCTCCGATTAATTAAATGAAAACAGTAGCCAATTTGTTATTTTTAGCATCAACATTGATCCATTTATTTTTAGATTGTGTTTATCAACATGAAAGGGGTCTTCTTCACGTATTTACAGCACACTCTTTATGAAGGACTGGGATTTGATTAGGATCAATTACTTTGAAGATAAATCATTGTATAATCTGATTGTTTATTATTTTATGTATTGGGCATTTAAATGGATTTTGGTTTGTGTCCATGGAGTTTCTTGCCCAGTCTTCTTCATAGAGATCTTCGCTTTGAAATGGGCAAGTTATTATAAGTAATACCTTGCTTCGCATTCTTTGTTTTTCTGACATTCAAAGGTGCCTGTGATGGTCTAGTAATCTAGTTGAAGTAAATGCTTTGAGTTCGAGCTCATGTATAAGTAAGTCCTATACCCGAGGGTGTGGCGACGAACTTTCATGCAATTATTCCCTCCCTATTTATCCTCCTGGAATATATATTTTTGGTGAGACGACGAGTAAATGGGAACTAGAGGAGTAGAACACATGCTGTGCCGACCCCGAATAAATTGGGATAAGGGCAGGAGAACGAAATGAAAGGAACATAATTTTCAAAAACCGTTCCTTTTTGCTTGCCAACGTTACGTTAAAAATTCTTGTGCAAAATAACATCCTTCTAAAACCTGTGCGCTGGTTGTGACTGTTCATTTATTTGTCTGTGTTTTCAAGATTTTTTGTAAGTTGTAGAATTTCACCTCCCACTTCCTCAAAGGCACACAAAAATCCACGAACCACATGTAAATTCGAGACTAAGTAAATTCAACAGCGACATACTTTCCAAACCTGTTATCATTACATAATTCCGTTTCCGATACTGACATCGTGTGTCCCACAAGCCTTTACATAGTAGTTCAAGGTTGCCAGACCCCTGCTAATAAAAGGCGCTTCAATCTGATTGTTTCATGCCCCATGCTTCTGTATAATGCGGTATTCAGGTAAAATATCCGTTTTATTGTGCATGTTATGGCGGTTTTCATAAACAATAAGTGAAACCTTTAAAACACCGTTGGAATTTCAACTGTCGGCGCTGATAGGAGAGATCAAAATTCAATAGTATGCGTTAGGTTTTAGTCTAAGTGTCGCCTGGTTTAAGTAAAAAAGGGGTATTTGTAGCGAATACATGACAGCAATGACACATCAGATAGGTAGCGACAAGCGAGTACTGATACAATCTTATCGTTCACGTATCGGAGGTTCGACACTTCAACGTAGTCAAAGGATATAGGTAGGTACCTATTGTAATGGGCAGTAGCTTATCATATTATTATCTAATCGATTTTTGTACACCTAACATTTATGTAGCGTGACATAATACCGGTATTCCCCGAATGGTAAGTAGAGGTGTATGTAGCTAGGTATTATCTATGAAGTTATCTGTGACTAAATCCATGTACCTACTGTACCGGGACAAAGGTCTCCTCTCTATGAGAGCGAATGGGCTATAATCTACCACACGGGTCATATGCGGGTTGGTAGGTGTCACATTTTTTCGAATCCTTGATTCTAGGACATGCCGGTTGTCTCACGATGTTTTTATTCAAATCCATGTAGGTAACGTTAACTATTTATACATTATGTTATTTGCATCAATCGTTTGAATGTGGCAAAGACTGAATGATCTTTCAAATGTTTTAAGGTATTCTGCGGTCTGTGGTGCAAGTGAACCTTGGAGTCAACTCACAGTTTATTTACCACTAACCATTCAGGTGGTTAACCAGGAGGCCTAAAATGGCCGCGGGCCTATATTTGGATAATAATATAATTTACGTTTATACAATGTTTACAATAGTCACAATAGACAATTCATAAAACATAAACTGAGTCTGTGACCATTTTAAGTTTGGATGATTGTCCTATGGAACATGTTTGTTTTTACATAACCTTTGAGAAATATAAATAAACTTTGAGAGGACAATAAGGCCAATAACATAGGTCGGATTTTTAGTTTTTTTACTACTATATTTTACCATTAACATTTAAATCCCATGTAAATACCTAACTGACAAGTTTATTGGTAATATAAACAAATACGTAAATAATTCAGCGTGTCGGTCGACGATGTAATCGTCGTCACGTTTGTTAAAAGATTAGTCTGGAGGTTGGATGGGTCAACCTTTTCGTAACGAAGTTACTTTGGACAATCAATTTACGTAGGCTAAAAATACAAACAGTCACGTGGAAAAGTTACCGAATTTACCTGACAACATGGAACATTATACTTAGGTTTAAACTGCCGCGTCGGTCCTCGCCGTCGTTCCGTTCGGTTCCCGGGTCCGGCAAAGTATTAGTGGGTTTAGGGACTTCTCAGTAGCAGCCAAGGGGTTTGTGCCCGGTTGATGGCAATAGGCTCGCCCTCTTCTACATCGAACTTAAAAAATGCGCGGCGAAATGTGGGTTTACTTAAAGGGACACTTCTACCTGCAGACTTTTTCGGCCGATATTTTAGTCGGGTTGGGCCGCACATTAGGTCAACTTGACGATCTTGTTGATGATGAATGCACAAATCAGACCAACAGTCCTTAGACTGCGCTCTAACATTTTTTCTAGTCGATAAGTGGTTTTGTAAAAAGAGAGCCCGCAGAGTAGGACGATAAAACATCGGCAAGTGTGTACACGGGATAAGAACGCCTGCATACTGATCTACGAGTAGCAGTTAGACCTGTTAGACGATATATAGTTTGCCGATACTTAGTATGGTTTGAAGGCGATCGTGTCTCATCGTGTAGCCCCTCAAACTATTTTATCGAATCGTTGTAATATGCGCAGTATCATACAAGTTCATACTGAGTAAGAGCACTATCAGCCAAGCACGCTCGCTTGAAACATTGCTGGATTAAAACATTTGCAAAGTTGGATAGTTAAGCAGACAGCTAAGTGCCGGTATTTAGACTATGTTTTAATCTATGGCTTTACTACGTAGCACAAACTCCTTGCAGGCGTCTGAACGTTTATCTATGTATAAGTACCTACCTACTTATTATTACTTCTACACTAATATTTGAAGTGAAAAAGCTAATAACTACTTAAAGCCGTGGACAGGCTAGAGTCACGACTTGTAATTCTGACACTAAATCACCTAGAAGCGATAAAACTGTTCTCTTACTGTTTAGCCAGTGTCATCCCACTCCTGAGCAAAGGTCCTCCCTTGATTTCCAAATTTTTCGAATCAGGGCCAATGTGAACAACTGGTCTTTGGTTCTGACTTCTGTCCAGCTCGTCACGTCATCTCTTGCAAGGTCTACCACATTGACGTGGTTATTTTTACAGTTCGTCGGGCATACCGCAGACATGGCCAGCCCAGTCCCACTTCAGCTTAGCGGCTTTTTGACCAACATCAGTGATTTGTGTTTTGGAGCGCAGTGTGGTGTTGCGTTACATACGGTCGGTTAGTTTAATGCCAAACTGTTTCTAAACACATCAACATTACTTGTTAGAGTTCTAAGCTTCTACCTCTAGGTACTACTAATTTACTACTTGCTAATTTAGCTACCAATCGCTATAGCACTTAACTCTATGAAACAAAGAGACATAAACTTAGTGTTTACATCAGATACGACTAGCAATTTAGAACGGAAGGCTAATAAAACCGATTACTTGTAATCCTTCTCAATTGCTGGACTGGAATATAATTATTTTATATCAAGAACTTAATCGTTAAGATCTTACTAGCTTTTTCGTCAAATGACGTGAGATTATCACCGGTAGATAAAACTTATAAAATTCATTGCTACGCATTACGCAATCCTAATATGTATTAGCCAGTTTACCAATATATATCTTGTGGTTGGTGGTGGCGCCACTTGCCTAAAGAAACGTCAAAAATAACTTCAAATTGTAGGTATATAGTTCTCGCTTTTGCCACTTGTTAAGGTATCTTTGTAGGCAGTACTTACTGGTCGGTTATTTTATCCTTCATCGTTGATTTGCAGCATTAATGATGTCTAATTGATGCATTCCGTCAATACCATTCATATACCTATGACGTCGATTGTTTAGTACTATGTTTAAGTTGGTATGAGCTGCCGCTGTCTCTATCGCATTATACGGGGGCAGGCTTGACGCAGGGCGCTGCGGGTAGCTCGAAAGAGATAAGTACCGCGGCCTCGACACAAAGGGCTAAGAAGAAACATGAGTGATTTTTAGTCAGTAGAAGTTGGAAACTCCCAGAGCGGGAGGAGTCATTTGATGATGACCCCACCCTCCATAAAAAAGGCTTAACGACAATAGTGTTATCAAATACCTGTCTGTTCTGTTCCCTCTCAAAGTCGCTTAAGGCGACATCACCTGCCCGCGACCTTGAGCGCGCGCTTAACTCATCGCCTAAACAAATAAGGTTGAAAATGGCGACGCGTTTGATGCTCGTGACTGCCAAAATGAACGATAGTTCGCAGATTTCATTTATTAAAAAAAAAAATACGCCGTAATGTTAAAATATTTTTACATATGTCTTTAGTTGGTTAAATTTCCTTTCTGATAGTAAAAAAATAAATAACAGTTGTCACTCAAAATATTGAGCATTTCGAGACGAAAAAGTTTTTTCGTGTGATTTTTTTGTGATTTTGTGATTTTTTTTTTCGAGGTTCTTGATTACTTTTAGAAAATATTTTTGCATAAGTCTTTTACCTATACATTTGACTATACACTGTATTTTTTTTGGAATTGTAATAAGTAGCAATACGGCTAACTCTGCGACGAAAAACAGGTCGTTTTTACGGTTCCCCCGTTGACTGCGTCTTAAGATCCCAATCCCATAATATATTAACTGATATGGTAAAAAAAACTAGAGGTTTTCCTTTTCCAGGATAAAAAATAATTTTAGAAATACTTAGCAGGAAATCTGTATATTTTATTTTGGATTATCCGTTCTACAATTCAATACATTTTTTCGAAACGTCCTTGTCCCATAACCAGGAAACAAGTATATTTATAATAAACACGTGCCTTCATCTTAAAAATATCAAACGAAGGTATTTCCAATTCTCCAGATATTACAAACCGAATAATCAATGGATACATGGGTACTTTAAGTACTTATTATATCCGTGTCAGGGATGTCGCGGTTACACAGAATATCCGATATAAAGCCCGATTGTAACACCTTACTCGGATATTTGCAAAGGACCTGTATTATGGCCGCTGGCAACATTAGATAGCTAACGGTTTGTGTACCTAGCTTGGCAACACCGAGGTCGAAATGTACTTGTGTTGTAATGCTGATTATGAATGCGCGAATCCTTTATTATTATTGGCGTTACTTCGTTGCTCCTGTTCTCCGGACAGGTCTTTTAAGAGGAAACGGTGCCTTCTCCCATTTGCGGATGGTGGCCACCGGGGTGGTTTTAGTGCGGTAAAAATCCCACACACCCCGGTCTTATCCCCAAAGACCGGTAGCCTTTTGAAGGTTTCCCCCCGAGACCAAAAAAAAAAAAAAAAAGGCCTCGTGGTTAGTGGTCATGAAATCAGTGACCGACCCGTGGTACAACTGCGATGTCCAACTGGTTGTACTACGGAGAAGTAAATTTACCCATGGTTCAACTGGGTTCAACTGGTTGTTCTATGGGGAAATATCTTTACCAATGGTTCAATTACAGTGAGTTGTTCTTTCCTTGGTCCAACTAGTTGTACTTCTGGGAATTGAATGTATGATCTATGGAACAACTACTGGTAATAAACAGGAAAAGGTTATCTATTAATGCTGAAGTGCAATGCAATTACTCCCAACTAGCAAAAATATGTCGTGTAGTAGTCGCGGCAACGCAAATTATTCAGTATTTTGGCTCCTAATAGAAGTCGTATAAACGTAATGAAAACGTTTATACAACGCGATTTGGGCCCATTATATTCAGCAATTCAGTCACATAGACATCGTATAAAAGCAACTTATTCAGCTAAATCGTCACGTAATTGTCGCCGGAGTGACTGTTACAAGCTTAAGTTGCGCTATAACTGTAACTTATATGACTTTAATATGTCATGTTTATTTAATCAAGTGCGTCGTCGTGTTGTGTTTTAAAAATTATAAAAAATTATAATACATCGGTAAGTACAATTTATTTAGCAGACATAAACGTAAACTCACGCATAGGTTTGCTAAGTATTGCGAAGGTAAGTTTTCTGATGAAATATACTAGGTTATATCATAAATATTTAACGCCCCCCTTTAATTCTTAGTAATATGAATATAATAACAAATATTTTTTATATCAATATTCATTTGTACACCACATTTTTACTGCTAACAGGCGGTATAATAGCTTCTTATACAGAAAATTAGCAGTATAACCGCCATGATACCATGGAATAAATTATACGACATTTTAGGCTTGTAATAGTCGTATAAATGCTAACTTATACAACATAATAGCAGTATAAAAGCAACGACGTTGCTTTTACTCGACTTGTCACAAGAAAGCTATATATTATGCTTCTACTCGACATAAGCGTCGTATACTAGCGACTTATTCAGCAAAATCTTATATGACACTTTAGTCATATAAGGACGCTGAGTAAACGTTTACTCAGCATCATTATGCGACCTAAATGCTGAATAACTAAAATGCTACATATGATACTTTTATACGACACATGCTGAATAATTCACACTTACTCGACTTTTATAACACCGAATAGCTGAATAAACTCAACCTTATATGACTAATTTGCTTGTTGGGCTACCTCCTCTTTTAACCAAAATTATAATACGACCGTCTCGCGACAGTATCCTTTATGGGCGGCATGGGCACCGGGCCGTAGGCCGACGAAGGAGGCCGGCGGAGGCCCGGCACTTCGGGGACAGAAGACAATAGTGTTATGTAATATGCGAGCGAAGCGAGCGCGCGTCATGGAGTACAACATGCGTTGCATGTATGTTTGTTTTACACGATCATCCTATCCCCGTGGTCCAACCAGTTGGACATAATTCCACAGTTGTACCACGGGTCATAATCATAAATATCAGAAAAAAGAGTTGAACCATGGGTAAATTTACTTCCCCGTAGTACAACCAGTTGGACATCGCAGTTGTACCACGGGTCGGGGTGGATGAAATCTTGAGTTCGATTCCCAGGTTGCACCAGAGATATTGGGTTTTTCAGTAGCGGGAAAGGACTGCGGGTTTATGCCCAGTTTATGGAAATAGGTTCGCCCCTTGTTACGTCATCATTCTCCTGCCTTTATTCCAATTTATTTGGGGTCGGCTCAGCATGTCTTCTTCTTCCATAATTATGTTTATTTTACCTACTCGTCATCTCAGCAGTCACCTCCTTTCTTGTCATATCATCTTTCACACAGTTTAAATGTTACGTGAAACATAAAAATAGCTGACTGACCAAATAGGTACCCTACGTAGTAGTTAAACCTTGTAACAAATCTACGGAATTTAAAAGAAATAAAAGGTTGTAGACTTGAACAATATAATAAATTTAGGGAGAAGTAAAAAATACAATAGGAGTTATGAAAATATACCTAACCTAGCACACTCTCAGAAGGGAGGAGGGAGGTTTTATAAGGAGGACGTCAACGTAGCGTCTCGCTCGATACCGGTCACTCGGGTAGAAGAGTTGGAGGTCCCGTCTCGCTCGAGTATTGGAGGTCCTCTTGGCGTCAGCGTAGCGTCTCGCTCGACACCGTTCCGTTCACTCAATGAACCAGCAGCAGCACAGACTCGGTTTAGTATAATATGGGAATGTTTCCTCGACCAGATCCAGAATAGAAGTCCGCGTGTGAAATCATTTCAGCTTTTATAGATGTTGCAGCTTGTCATTTTCAGTTCATTTTTCAGAATTTAAAATAGTGACTTCTTCGTCTTAGAAATGCAACTTGCCAGTATTCAGAACAGCCAGTAATATTCAATCCAAAACCTTTTCGTAGAATTCTGAGAGCGTGTTAATTAATTATAGTAAGTTATAAAATACAATATCTGAGCAATGTAAGTTATAAAATATAATATTTAAGCTAACATATTGATAAAAAGAATTTAAATTACATAAATCAAAAGTAACCTTCATAGACTAAGCTAGTTAGAAACTATGACAGAAAATTAAAAGAAAAAGTATTGATAGTTTGACAGCCTGACGTAAAGTGTCATAACAATGAAAAATATGAAAATTATTTATTTATTTCAGATATTATTTAAGAAAACGAATCGTTTTAGACCGATTCGCAGAATAGTAATGTAAAAACCAATAAAACGTATGATAGATGCGAAGTGTAAGTATATGATGTAAAATGTAAATAAGTAAGTATTATATGAGAACACTACAGCTCACTCAGTGAAATAAATAAAATACGTGGTTTAGAATAGCGAAATACCACATTTCCCCAACAACCCCGGAAAATTTTCAACTCTATTGAAAATTTTGAAGGTTAAAATAAGTCCTTGATGTTAAGAATAGACAATGAGCGAAGACTCAGTGGTTATATTCTTTTATTAAGAACTCCTTTCTAGTGTTGTGGCTTTTACCTGTCAGTCTTGTCAACTAAGATAAAATGATGTTGTCAAAAAAGAAATAAAACAGAACGTTATTTATTCTCGGATTAATTGTATTATTATTGCATTGATGCCTTGTAGCGATCCACCTGAACTACATGATCTTTAACATGGTAGCAGAGCGTGGTTAAATAAAGTGAACTGTAGAAAAGTGGAAAAATCGTCTGTGAAGTGGAAAATTCACCATGGATGAAAAGTCGTTTGAAAGTGCATCAAAAGTGAAGATCGAGTGCCTAAGTGATGGCAAAGACTTCAAGCATAGGAAATACAGAATCCGCAACGTACTCAAAGGTTATCCCGATGCGTTGAAGATCATTGATGGGACACTGAAAGTTCCGATAGAACCAAAGAGTATAGATTCAACAGAAATAAGGGCTGATTATGAGAAGAAAATGAAAGAATTTCAAGCTAAAGACAGCCTTGTACTAACGCTACTGACGAACAACATGACAAATGAAGTACTTGACCAAGTTATGCGCTTCGAAACCGCTAAAGAGGTATGGGATGAACTAGAACGTCTCTACTGTGGGTGCGCTGAAGAAAAGAGTTATGATTTGTGTCTACAATTCTTTAGTTACAATAAAGACCCAGAACATGATATAAAGAAGCATATTTCTGCTTTGAAGAATATATGGCATGAGCTGAATAACCAAATTCAAGCGAAGCTGCCTGATATATTGCTGATCTGCAAGATACTTGGGACCCTACCTAAGAATTTCTTTGCTTTCAAGTCAAGTTGGCTCCTTGTAAACAAAAAGGATAGGACAATAGAGAATCTAACTGCACAGCTAAGTACCTTCGAGAAAGCCTTAAAGAGCAATGAAGAAGTAAGTGAATACAAAGAGGAAGTACTAGTAGTCAAGACAGTGAAAACGAAAGATAAAGGAGCAATCTTCAAATGCAAATACTGTGGATTAGCTGGGCACAGAGTTCGCAAATGCCGTAAATGGATAGAAGATGGACGCCCACCAAAGCCGTCGTGCAGCAAAACAAATGTAAATTTGACCGTGTTAACTGTAGGAGACAATCTACCAATTGATGACAAGAACTGGTACGTCGACAACGGAGCGACAAGCCATGTTACGCATCAAGGAGACATCTTCGAAAGCTTCGAGCACTTTGACGATTCGCACAATGTTACTGTCACCGCAGCTAATGGACAAACCATCAAAGCCATTGGGAAAGGCAATATTCGAGCTGAAGCCAACTGCAACGGTAAAGTTGAACAACTCCTACTGAAAGATGTATGGTATGTACCACAAATCAAGAGAAATCTATTTTCTGTTCTTGCAACGCATGATGTATCGTCGAAGAGCACATTTGAATCTACGCCAAAGCAATGCATACTCAAAGTAGATGGAGTGATAAAAGCAATTGGGACAAGAAAGATTGACGGAGGCCTATACAAGTTGGTTATTAACTGTATCAGACCAAACAAGCTGGAAGTCAACCAATTACTGACAAACCCACTACAGCTGTATCATGAAAGGCTAGTACACCAAAATAAAAGACACGTAAAGCAAGTTATTGAAACTGAGCTCGGAATGAAGATAAATAACAACAAGTCAGATCTATGTGAAGGATGTGTTTATGGAAAGACGCACAGATTGCAGTTTGGAACAAGAACAAGAGCCACTCAACCTGGTGAACTTGTTCACACTGACATATGCGGGCCATTTCCGACATCATATGGGAAGAATCGATACTATATTCTGTTCAAAGATGACTACACAAGGCATATACATGTTTACTTTCTAAAGCAGAAGTCTGAAGCAGCATCAAAGTTAAGGCAATTTCTAGCTGCAGCTAAAGTTGCGGGACACACTGTAAAAGAAGTACTCAGTGACTACGACGGTGAGTTTGTTAGCGCAGAATTTAAAAGGATCCTTCAAGAACGCGGCATAACACAAAGACTGACAATGCCATACACTCACGAGCAAGCCGGATGTGTAGAGCGAGAGAATCGCACAATAGTAGAAGCAGCGCGTGCCGTCATGCATGCACGTGTAAAGATTCCAGAGAAGCTATGGGCAGAAGTGATAGAAGCTGTTGTGTACGTGCTAGATCGCACTGGACCATCAAGCGTACCCAATAAGTCCCCATACGAATTGTGGTTCGGAAAGAAACCATCAATCAAGCATCTAAGGATTCTCGGCTGCAAATGCTACGCCCATGTACCTAAAGCTAACAGAAAGAAGCTTGAAAAGAAAGCAGAGCTGGGTATACTGGTTGGCTACGAAGGAAGCGAAGGCTACAGGATCTGGAACAAAGAAAGTCTAAACTGACTAGGTCTAGAGACGTGACATTTGATGAGCGGCCACTTCTAGAAAAACCTGCAGAAGATGACAAAATTGTTTCACTAAAGCCGATTACTTCTAAAGAATGGACTTTTCCATGGATTCAACAGGTCAGAGATGAAAGCATTGAGAGGAATGCTAATGATCAGAGACATGAAGATAATCCAGAAAGCCATCAAGATCAGAGTGACATACACTTGAATGACAATGAACCTTCATCATCAAGAGATGTTGAATACAATGATGTTGATGATCAGGAAAATGACAATCTAAATCAAAGTGAGAATGCAAACTCGGATCAAAACTATGAAACAGCTCATTCAGATAATGAAGAAGAAGAGCCTATTGAAGAGCCTGCCAATAATTTGAACTTGAACCTCTCTAATAATGAGATTGAAAGAGAAGGTCAGAGGACATTGAGAGACAGATCTACATTGAGACCACCAGATCGATTTAAAGATTATATGATGGCGGTAGAGGCTAACAGTATGGCTGAACCTAAGACCTACAAGGAGGCAATGAATTCTTCAGAGCGTGAAAAATGGCTTAAAGCCATAGATAGTGAAATAAATTCGCTAAAAGAGAACAAAACTTGGGAGCTAGTGGAGTTACCTAAAGGAAGAAAAGCAATCCCTTGCAAGTGGATATTCAAAATAAAAACGAATCCGGATGGTACAGTAGAAAAGTACAAAGCCCGACTCGTAATAAAGGGATACTCACAAAAGAAGGACATTGACTTTCACGAGACATTCAGTCCCGTAGCGAGAAGTAGCACCATAAGAGCTGTACTGAGTGTTGCAGCAAAGGAGAAGCTAAGTCTAGCACAATTTGATGTATCGACGGCATTCCTATATGGCACGCTAGATGAAGAAATATACATGAAACCCCCAGAAGGTTATACGAATGATAAAAAGCTGGTATTTAAGCTGAAAAAGAGCCTCTATGGGCTAAAGCAAGCGCCCTTATGTTGGAATAGGTGCATAACGGACTATATAGTTCAAATTGGCTTCAACCAAAGTAAATCGGATCCTTGCCTGCTTACAAGAAAGCGAGGGGGAGAAAGGATAATCCTTGCCCTATACGTTGACGACGGTCTAATAGCGTCAACAAGTGAGAAGGAGACGAAATTTTTTCTAGAGGAAATGAAAAAGAGATTCAAACTCACAACCAAACCGGCCACCTATTTTCTAGGCATGGAGATAGAGAGACAGTCAGATGGCTCAATACTGCTTCACCAAAAAGCGTATGCGAACCGAGTACTGGAGAGGTTTGGGATGGAGGAATGCAAACCAGTGGCAACTCCAATATTGAAAGCCGAAGATATGAAGGCGATGAATAACGACCAAGAGGTCAAAGTTAGCACGTTCCCATATCGCCAAGCCGTTGGAGCACTTGCCTATTTAATGACCGGCACGAGGCCAGACATAGCCTATGCCGTATCAGTGGTATCTCGCAATCTAAACAGTCCAACCAAAGATGATGTGCAGATTGTAAAACGGATCATGCGATACATAAAAGGCACTATTGATCATGGAATTAAGTACACACCAGATTGTGTTGCGGACCTGAAGTGCTATAGTGACGCTGACCACGGTGGAGATGCAAACACTGGAAGATCGACCTCAGGCATTCTTTGCATGTTTGCCGGAGGTGCCATCTCTTGGAATAGCAAACGACAGAACGTTGTTGCCATATCGTTAACGGAGGCGGAGATCTACGCAGCGAGTGAGACTGCTAGAGAAATAATATGGCTGAAACGCATTTTAAAAGATATCACAGGATATGATTGTCATGCATATCTGTGCGTGGACAACGAATCGGCTATCAAGATAGCGAAAAACCCTCCAGAGTTTCATCAGAGGACGAAACATATAAGATTAAGGGCATTCTTTATCAGAGACTGCATTCAAGAGGGAAGCATTGATATCCGACATGTCAATTCAGAGAAGCAGATCGCTGACATGCTTACAAAATCTCTATATGGGCCCAGAATCAAAGAACTGAAGATATTGGCCGGAGTTTCTACATTCAAGAGAGGTGGATGTTAAGAATAGGCAATGAGCGAAGACTCAGTGGTTATATTCTTTTATTAAGAACTCCTTTCTAGTGTTGTGGCTTTTACCTGTCAGTCTTGTCAACTAAGATAAAATGATGTTGTCAAAAAAGAAATAAAACAGAACGTTATTTATTCTCGGATTAATTGTATTATTATTGCATTGATGCCTTGTAGCGATCCACCTGAACTACATGATCTTTAACACTTGATCTATCACACAACATCTTTCATGCTTTCATCAAACACTCAGTCAATCACACGTAGGAGATATGGTTCACATTCAATGACGCATACTCCAACAAAGAAATATTTAATTATAATTACGAAGGCTTTTTTATTTAATTAGGTGTCGTAACCCGCACCTGTTTGAAAACCCAATTTAGAAGATAGCATTAAGGCTTATTTAACGAGTTGCTAATCCGCTCGGAAAGTTTAAGGATTAAGAAAAACCTCAAGTTTAAGAGAAAACTTAAGTTTAAGAGACACACAAGTTTAAGAGATACTTGAGTTTAGAGCTCAAGAGGAACTTGAGTTTAGAGCTCAAGAGGAACTTGAGTTTAGAGCTCAAGAGGAACTTGAGTTTAAGGTGAAGAGGGTTTTTAGAATACCTCTAAGAAAAGATAATGCATTAGGGGCTTATTTAATGAGTTGCTACCGCTCAAAAGAAAAATAATGTATTATAGACTAAGGGTAAATATAAAAAGTCGAAAAGAACATGAAAGAGTGAGCCGAGTGTTTTGAGTAGTATATGAAGAATGATTTTATTTTCATAAATATATACCTACAAAAGTAAAAATAAAAAATTGTAACAATAAGAAAAGTAAATGTTTATAAGAGGACTTCTAAAAGGTGGTTTAAGAGGACTTCTAAGAGGTGGTTTAAGAGGACTCAGAGTATTAAAGAGGACTCAGAGTATTTAAGAGGACTCAGAGTATTTAAGAGGACTCTCAGAGTATTTAAGAGGACTCTCTAAGAGGACTCTCAGAGTATTTAAGAGGACTCTCTAAGAGGACTCTCAGAGTATTTAAGAGGACTCAGAGTGTATAAGAGGACTGAGTGCATAAGAGGACTGAGTGCATAAGAGGACTGAGTGCATAAGAGGACTGAGTGTATAAGAGGACTGAGTGTTTAAGAGGACTGAGTGTATAAGAGGACTGAGGATCCGACATAAAATATATATGAAAAAAGGGAGGAAAGTTTTGTGTGTGTGAAGTATTAGAAATATTGTAAGTTTTGTATAAACAACTACAGAATATTGTCCTGTAGCTGTTGTGGAGTATCCCAGCCCCCAACTTGTAAATGACCACGAGTGGTTTTAAAAACATTCACAAGCAAAGACTGGGTACGATTACCCGTGGGCAAACGTAGTGGTGTGCAAGTGTGTGGGGTGCAGAGTAGTGAGGTATAAGTAGAGAGTAATGTATAAGAGGTAAGTGTAAGAGGTAACGACTATAGGATATTCTCCTACAGTACGTCGTAGAGTAAGCCAAACCCCAGCTTGTAAGTGACCACGAATGGTTTTAAAAACACTTCCAAGTGAAGAGTGGATGCCAATTACCATTCGGTAAAGGAATGTGTGTGGGGGTGTAGAATAGTGAGATATGAAGATGTGTTGAGTAGTATGAGTAGTTTTTAGGAAGAGTGCTGAAGAGGAAAAATAAATAAATTAGTATTAGTTATAAAAAAGAGTCTAAGCCAAATAAGAGTCCAAAAGAAAATAAACTTAGATAGTTTGTTTTAGAATTTTGAAAAGAGGGAAAGCTTTGAATTTACGTTGGGCGCCAAACTGTAACAAATCTACGGAATTTAAAAGAAATAAAAGGTTGTAGACTTGAACAATATAATAAATTTAGGGAGGAGTAAAAAATACAATAGGAGTTATGAAAATATACCTAACCTAGCACACTCTCAGAAGGGAGGAGGGAGGTTTTATAAGGAGGACGTCAACGTAGCGTCTCGCTCGATACCGGTCACTCGGGTAGAAGAGTTGGAGGTCCCGTCTCGCTCGAGTATTGGAGGTCCTCTTGGCGTCAGCGTAGCGTCTCGCTCGACACCGTTCCGTTCACTCAATGAACCAGCAGCAGCACAGACTCGGTTTAGTATAATATGGGAATGTTTCCTCGACCAGATCCAGAATAGAAGTCCGCGTGTGAAATCATTTCAGCTTTTATAGATGTTGCAGCTTGTCATTTTCAGTTCATTTTTCAGAATTTAAAATAGTGACTTCTTCGTCTTAGAAATGCAACTTGCCAGTATTCAGAACAGCCAGTAATATTCAATCCAAAACCTTTTCGTAGAATTCTGAGAGCGTGTTAATTAATTATAGTAAGTTATAAAATACAATATCTGAGCAATGTAAGTTATAAAATATAATATTTAAGCTAACATATTGATAAAAAGAATTTAAATTACATAAATCAAAAGTAACCTTCATAGACTAAGCTAGTTAGAAACTATGACAGAAAATTAAAAGAAAAAGTATTGATAGTTTGACAGCCTGACGTAAAGTGTCATAACAATGAAAAATATGAAAATTATTTATTTATTTCAGATATTATATAAGAAAACGAATCGTTTTAGACCGATTCGCAGAATAGTAATGTAAAAACCAATAAAACGTATGATAGATGCGAAGTGTAAGTATATGATGTAAAATGTAAATAAGTAAGTATTATATGAGAACACTACAGCCTACAGCTCACTCAGTGAAATAAATAAAATACGTGGTTTAGAATAGCGAAATACCACAACCTCTGACCAACCCCTTGGGAAATAAGCGAGGTGTTGGTTAAGATATTATTGTTTATAGCCAATACGTTAAAGGCAAGTTTATTTCTTATTGTATTATGGAGGTATTATTTTCTTCTTTTGTTATCGTCGTATCGTAGATCATTTATCAAAGTGTGATTCATGTTTAAGATTAAATAGTTATGTGAACGGGTTTTCCAGACAGTTTCTTCATATTTCGAAGCAATTTATCACATTTTGTTAGAAATAACACACTAGGGAGGGACTACTAAAAATCGTTTTGTCACATCTAAGTAAGTTTTACTTTTAATAAAAAGTTTTTTATACGAGAGTTTTTTTTAATTTAAATTTTAAATGGTTTTCAAAAAACCAACTGTTACAATTGCATATTTTAAAATACATAAACATACCACGCAAACCATCTTTGGGTTTAATAGTGGTATGCCAAACAAGGACTATCTCCAGTACCGTGGGTCCGTTTAAACATTTAAACTCACATACACAAACCGCTAGGCTTGCAGGTCATACAAATCCTTATTTGTTCCGTGCAGGGCTCGAATCCGCGACACACAGTCAATCGTTTTAACCACTGCACCTAGTGACCAACCGTGCCGTTCCCCCATCACCCTCATTTTATGTTTAAAATTAATCCAGATACAGCTACACAGATATAATATACATACTAGATACAGCATATGCAGCTATACTGACAAAATTCCTGATGGGAAACTCCAAATACATTGCCTGAATGGGAATCAAATCCAAAAATAACCCAACCAATAGGCCAACAACATATTTCAAATTGTGAAAACACTACTCCGACGTCACTAGGGACATGTAAAATATACGAAGCTACTTGTATGAAATTTATATTCTCTCATATTCCCCACACGATGCGGACGGACTGGTTTGAGGTCCGAAAATAATTACCAACACTGAAAGGGTTTTAAATTAGTGGGCAGTACGGTTTTAATTAAAACCTGAAGTCTGTGTTCTTTCAAATAAGTCTGGAAAATTAATAAGTGTTAGGCTGACTTTAAATTATTAAGCGAGTGCGTTTAAAAACGAACTTCTGATGAATCCTACTAATATTATAAGGGTCATACTCAGAAAAAGTGTACATTTTGAATTTGTAACTATACTGATAGGTAACGATACTGATAATCTCCGTCACGAAACTGATGTCATAAGGTATGGTGCACATGGATTGGGCGAATAAAACACCTGATTATATTTGGCTTATCAGTCTTATTTAGATTAATAAAAATAAAAATACCATAAACATTGGTAAATATGTAATTAAATTCCATTAAAAAACCTGTCGGCAACTATACCTGTGTATAAATACACAGTTATATAGATATACACTTTTAGTTTTTGTGAACTAAGCTTAACAATTTCTCAGTTTCGTAACGTAACGCAATTTTACGCAATATAACGAAAATGATAATAAAATCTGAGAAATCATAACCTCTAAAAATGTTTTTACGTAAACCACGGTTTTACCACGCAAGCACTGAGTGTATTCTTTTAGATAATACAAAAGATATGAAGAAAACATGGTAAGTAAACAAAAAACATAATAAACTTACCAAAATAATAGTCGTTTATCACCCTGAGGTATTTTTTGTAAATTTTCACTTGCTAAACGTCTTGACTTCACGACTGCGGCGAAAACTAGATGTCTGCCGTGACAGTGATATTGACGTAAGTAACAACATTGCCAGATTAGAAAAAAACTATTTATACCACCTTAAGTCATTGCGTTTCAAATTTTATCACGCGTTACTAACCCTGAGTAACGAAACTTCATAATTTTGGGACAACATTTGTTTAATTAAAATAAATCCTTCTGTATATGATTTACAGATAAAATTGGTCTTATTTAGTTACTTAATTCATCAAGAATAATATAACCACAGTCAATGTTAAAAAAAGCGATAAATATTTGTAACAATTCATCTCTGAAAATGTGTAACCGTCATTGGGACACCAAAACAATGTATGGCGATATTTTTATCAATGTTTTGACAATCAAAAAATGTAATCTTATATTGAAAATTTAATTGAAAATACCATAGAAATAATCGTAGAATTAGACTAATTTAACAAAAAGGGGGGATAAAAGAAAATATATCATAATACTAAATATTTACGTAAATGTGAAGTTGCGGGACAAGAAAAGACACCAAATGTACACTTTTTCTGAGTATGACCCATAAACGCCAAAGTTGTAAGTATAGATAGATGGATGGATGTGTTACTCTTTCACTCAAAAACTACTGAACGGATTTAGATAAAATTTGGTACACAGATAGTTTATATCCCGATTTTATCTTCCCGTGGGATAATTTTCGAGTTATAGTGGACGAAGCCGCTAGCAATAGCTAGTATATAATAATTACATAGGGTATGTCGTTCCAGCGATGGACGTCGCCATATAATACGATTATATTGATTTTTTAAGTGCGCTATACAAACCTATTTCATGGAAATAGTTTTACATGCAAATAGAGTGACCTACACCTTGATAGTTATTATAATACTTCTATTTTATAAAATATCGTTTGTTCCTGGGATAATATAAAGAAAGTATACATTACACAAGTGTTATTTTATTGAGTTTCTTCCATCAGGAATTACTCAGTAGCAGTCACGAGGTCTGGATTTGAGCCCGGGTGATGACAATAGGCTCGCACCCTATCACATAGGATTTAAACATATGACTAAATCATCATCATCATTTCAGTCGAAAGACGTCCACTGCTGGACATACCTAGGCCTCCCCTAAGTGTTGCCACATTGACCGGTCCCGTGCGTCTCGATCCAGCGGATCCCCGCAACCTTCACCAGGTCATCGGTCTACCTGTGGGAGGCCTTCCAACGCAACGTCTTCCAGTTCGCGGTCGCCACTCTAGCACTTTCTGGCCCCATCGGGCATCCGTTCTGCGAGCAATGTGCCCTGCCCACTGCCACTTAAGTTTGGCAATTCTTCGGGCTATGTCGAAATACGGGTGTACCTCGTATTACTTATTATTTTATTTATTTATTAACCCATTTACCGCCACGGTCAAGTAAAATGGCAAGCCAAAAAGTACCTTAAGTCGACAGACTTAAGGTACATTTTTGCTTGTTCGGCTTGTCGTCTATACGTGACTGTGGCGCTCAATAGGTTAATATAGGTTCACCAACAGCTTCTGTGTACAACATATCATAGGTACATAGGTTTTACAGTCTCAGACTTACACAGTCGCCAATAACTGGTTAACCAGCATTCACAAAAATAAGTGATAACTTAACAAAAACTACTTACTTACATCAAAAATTAAAACAAAATAAAGGTCTTGAAATGAAATATGACTTACAGATAATAAAATTCAAAAAGAAAAACCATATCGCTATTTTATCAACTAATTACCTACGACAACATTTAAAAAAGACATAAAATATAAAAGCTATTAATGCTAAAACAAAAACAAAAATGAGATCGAAACTGACATATATGTGGGAATAACAGTCCGTGTCATGTTTCTTTTCATGCCTGAAACGTTCATAGCACGGTCACTGCAGTGTGGTACAATGTAGTGGGTAGACCACTTTACTATATACTAGCTGACCCGTGCCCACTTCGTTGGGCATAATGTTAATAATCCTTTTTTTCATAGTTAGGGCAGCGTTCGTAAGAAACGCTTTCATTCGACCGTTTTTTCTCCGATTCACTTTGCAGAACAGACTACCACGTAAAAGCCTTTTTATTTTTCGGTTTTTTATATAACCTATGACACTCAGCAATAATGTGGCTTTCTATTGGTGAAAGAATTTTTAAAATCGGTTCAGTAGATCCCGAGATTACCCCTTACAATTTAACAAATATACAAACACACTAACTTTACTTCTTTATAATATTATTACTAGCTGACCCGTGCCCACTTCGTTGGGCATAATTAGTCGAAAGTAAGCTAATTACGTTTCGAAAAATAAAATTTCGGGGACGTCCGCTGCGTAAGGAGCCGACCACGCGACTGAGCCGCGCGGGTACCTACCTCTCAGATCAGATGTAAAAGGCCACGCCCCTTTCTCCCGAAGCGGGCACGAACGCGAACCGAATTCAACCCGAAAGCATCCCGCGCCCGCCGCTGCGTTGCTTTTTTCTCCGATTCACTTTGCAAAACGGACTACCACGTAAAAGCCTTTTTATTTTTCGGTTTTTTATATAGCCTATGACACTCAGCAATAATGTGGCTTTCTATTGGTGAAAGAATTTTTAAAATCGGTTCAGTAGATCCCGAGATTACCCCTTACAATTTAACAAATATACACACAAACTTTACCTCTTTATAATATTAGATTAGAAGTATAGATTAGTATAGAAGTATAGATATAGATTATTAGTATAGAAGTATAGATATAGATATAATATCTTATATACGATTTGAGTAATACATCAAAGTCTAGATTAAACTCTCCACCACACATATTTGCTATGTGCTTACAACTTTACCTACCCACCTTCGGTCTAGTGTGCATTGTGCGGTTCCCGTGCAAATAGCAAGTTTATTTACTGAGCTACTCTATAGTCCAGGAATCCACTAATTCGACGGTGGCAACAAACCTACAGATGATGTCACCTACGGGGGTTGGTGCAAATTCGCTCTGGAAGGCAACCAAAATCCTAGATAAACCTCAACAGTCATATCCTCCAATTAGGTCTCAACTTTCCTGGGCAAGAACTGACTTAGAAAAGGCCGAAGTATTTGCAATGCATCTGAATTCTGTATTCAAACCCAACGAGAGCGTTGCAGATGAGCGTGATATTGATGCAATATTAGAACAAGATCTGCAGATGTGTCTGCCCATTAAACCAACAACACCTAAAGAAATTGCGAAGGAAATCAGACAGTTGAACTTGAGAAAAGCCCCGGGGTTTGACCTGATCACACCTTCAATACTCAAAAATCTTCCCAGAAAATGCATTGCCTTCTTGGCTAGTCTGTTCAACGCTATCTTTCGGACATCTCACTTTCCTGACCTTTGGAAAATCTCTGAAGTTGTCATGATCCACAAATTAGGTAAACCTGAACATGAAGCCTCGTCCTATCGGCCGATAAGCTTAACTCCTGTACTGTCAAAACTGTGGGAGAGGATATTCCTTAACCGACTAAAACCATGCATGGACGTCAATGATGTTGTTCCACCTCATCAGTTTGGCTTTCGGAAATCTCATTCAACAATAGAACAGGTTCACCGAGTTTATGAAACAGGAAGACAGGCCTTTGAACGCAAAAAGTACTGCTCAGCGGCATTTCTTGATGTTCAACAAGCTTTTGACCGTGTCTGGCACAAAGGATTACTGGCAAAAGTGAAGGATAAACTTCCACACTCAATGTTCCTGCTCATCCGGTCGTACCTATCCGAACGCAGCTTCAGAGTTAAACAGGGCGAAGCGCGATCAAGATTGTTTGAAGTGGAAGCTGGAGTACCACAGGGTTCTGTTCTTGGCCCTGTGTTGTATAACATATTTACATCAGATTTACCCACATTAGACGACATAACAGTTGCAACATATGCGGACGACATAGCATACTTGTCAGTTGACGACAACCCAGAAACGGCCAGCAATAAACTACAAAATCAGTTAGACGAGACACATAATTGGCTCTGTAAGTGGCGGATACGTGCCAGTGCATCCAAGTCTAACCATATCACCTTCACACTCAGGCACGGAAACACCCCTCCTGTTAGACTTGGACCTGATACCTTACCACACACAGATTGTGTTAAATATCTTGGCTTCCATTTAGATAGGCGCCTAACATGGAAGCATCATATTAAACAGAAAAGGGAGGAGATAAACCATAAGTTCCGCAACCTGTATTGGCTCATGGGAAGAAATTCGGTGCTCTCTGTAGACAATAAGCTACTCATCTACAACTCGGTCCTTAAACCAATATGGACGTACGGAATCCAATTGTGGGGCGTTGCCAGCAAATCAAACATTCTCTGCCTGCAAAGGGTTCAAAATGGCATACTAAGAGCCATAGTAAATGCACCCTGGTTTGCTCGGAATAGCGAAATTCACGATTACCTGCAGGTGCCGCTCGTAAACTTTGAAATCGAGCGGTACAAATGTCAACACAAGGCACGCCTAACCATGCATCCAAACCCACTAGTGACTGAACTGTTAAACCCGACAGCGGTGGTAAAAAGGCTGAAGAGGAACCACCTTCTATAAGTGGGAGGCGCAGCACTGGCTGCTCCACCACAACGCCATGTTTACTGCAACAAATTCGCTTATGGTCTGACGACCGATTGCAAATGTTAAAATAATTAAAAAAAAAAAAAAAATTTACTGAGCTGGCTTTAAACAACGTGGGCGAAGTTTGTAACACCAAGAGCCGAGATATGTGACAGTATTGACATTTTAGAACACGTTTTATTAAATGGATGAAATACTTTCCCATCTGTACACACTAGCCCACGCTGGCTGTGTCAGCACTCAGCAGCCAATACTTCACATGGAAAAGGTTCTATTATAGGTACGATTCAGTCTTCAATCAAATCTTCTTCGAATACTGTCTGTTGTACTTGTACTCGTCTATTGTAGTCTGACACCCCTTCCATGAAACATTCATTCCTTTCTGAGAAAATCTCCACCGGGTTTTCAGATGCGACTGAAGCCGGCCGGCACGAAATGTGCATGGAAAACCTTTATGCTAATCCGACCTTTGTCCATAGCGGACACACAGGTAACTGCAAGCCTAGATATGTATCACTAGCAAGCAACACTTGAGTATATGGCTGCTTTAGTGGGTTTAACACTAGTTATGAAAATAGAAAACAACAAAGAGCTCAGCATGCCATGCGATACATACACACACACGGAAAAATATCAATTTCGATATTCTCAAGGTTGCTGTAACTGTCCAGTTTTCTCCTACGCGCGACATGAATGTAGAGTTCAAACTGCACATGCATAACGCATTGTATATGGTCAACTTTATGTCGAGTTCTTCTTAGCGTATCGATGCCAATTTAAATTGAGTTTGGCATTTTCAGTAGCGTCTATTAAATCCTGTGATGTGCAGGCAACAAAACAGGACACGATATCAAGTCTTAATAGTTTAATTAATTCATAATTACCTATAGTAAGTTAGATACTTATCTAAAAATTAGGTGACACCGTACTGAATGCCTTATTATGCTGTTAGATTTTCAGTGCTTTTCTCAGCGGCGAAAGTTGCACGACAGAGCTTTATTTAGATGTTGCCAGCGTTCGTGAAACCTGTAATAAACCTATTGCTATCCATCAACGGCAATTAAAAAGTTTAAACTCGCACATGATACGAACCATTAACCCTGCGGCTCCTCCGATTTTATCATTCTATTAGCAAGTTTAGAACAACCATTATTCACTTGTCTTTTTAAAAAAATGAACGAATACTGATATCCATCTAACTTGTGAAAAAAATGCTGAGGGTTTGCTAAAGTTTTACTTTGAAAAATGCTTTTATAGTTTGAATGTATTAGCGAATAATGTTTAACATAATTATTAAGTAGACAAATAAAAAAGAATATTAAAATTAAAAATAGAACGATTTTGACATCATCGTTCTTTTTTTAAACACTCAATTTATTAAATGTTTTACAAGAACCTGTTTTTAAAACATTCAACGAGAATAGTGTACTATTTTTCTAAAGAAGAACACGGCGACGGTTTTCCCTCGTTCTTCCAAAGACAAAGAGGTAACACCTGCGTTTTCACACAGTATAAAATGGCGATACTTGCTAACCGCTTACAGCATGTACTGTGATCACGCGATATTCTAGCTACTTATGAAGGTTATGTTAAGTTAGCATTTAATTGGAAAGTACATTTCTCGTTGCACGATCGATACGTACAAAATAAATGTTTGGTTAAACTTTACGGTTTCCTTGTATTTTGCGGTTATTTTATATAACCAATTCTGAAATAAAATGAAAATGAAGCACTTTTTTACTAAAAGTATTCAAGTAAGTACCTACTTAAAAACTCGATTACAGCTAATCTATCACTTTAATATTAAAATAAATTGAAAAAAGGCCCTTCGTCATTTCGACAGTATAACCTTCGAAAAGAAGAGACATAAAGCATTTTTTTACCTTTTTAGTCGATAAATAAAAATTGAAATATGTCCCGTGCTTAGCTCAAGTGATGGCTCTAGCCGTCAGACTCGAAGGATATTTCCCCAGTTAAATTGAATTCGAGCGTTATAAAGATCAAGTTTCGATACACCTTCTAACGTAATATCTTTTGTGGGTAATTGATTGAAAGAGACGCGTGGGAGCAATTTTATGCCTATAAAGAAGAAATATATTGATGCCATTCTTCAAATGTCAAGTGGAAATAAGTGAAATAAGATCGGAAATGTGGTTATTTTATTAGTAAAAGAAGTGTTAGGGATTCACGCTATTCGTTTATATAGCCTCTGGAATAGGTTATAATAAATACCTATGGTTTGTAAAGCCTGTGTTTTTTTGTATTTATTCCGTGGCAAATGTTGTTGGTATATATAGGACATATTTTGCTCATAGGTACTTGTTTATAATAATGTGTCACGGTTTTTCCTAAAAAACAATATAAAATAAAATAAGTGTTTTTATCTTTAAAGCCGTGCGGCTTTAAAGAGAGAAAAAGGAGAGAAAAGTGAAAGACTATCGGGGAGTCCTTTGCCCAGCAGTAGTTCAATATAGGCTAATCTATATAAATAAAAATGAATAGCTGTTCGTTAGTCTCGCTAAAACTCAGAACGGCTGAACCGATTTGGCTAATTTTAGTCTTGAAATATTCGTGGAAGTCCAGGAAAGGTTTAAACGGTGAGAAAGTGGTAGGTAAGTAGGCAGGGTAGTAGATAGGTAGGGTAGTAGGTAGGTAGGGTAGTAGGTAGGTAGGGTAGTAGGTAGGTAGAGTAGGGTAGTATAGGTAGGTAGGTAGGGTAGTAGGTAGGTAGGTAGGGTAGTAGGTAGGTAGGGTAGTAGGTAGGTAGAGTAGTAGGTAGGTAGAGTAGTAGGTAGGGTAGTAGGTAGGTAGAGTAGTAGGTAGGGTAGTAGGTAGGTAGAGTAGTAGGTAGCGTAGATAAGAGTAGTAGGTAGGGTAGTAAGTTAGGTAGTATTTAGGAAAAAGGGCATTGCAACGCATGCTGGGGACAGCTAGTTAATAAATAAAAATAAATTAAACGAATAGAATTAAAAGGTCGGTTAAAAATAGAGTGGGCTTTGCGGCTTGTGTAACCGAGTAATTTTTTATTGTAGCAGCATCGTGTATTAGAGTTTTTTCGAAAAAGTTTATAATGCTTACAATAGATAATGAATGTCAATGTTTTGTCAAGTCGTGTTCACTTTTTTTTATTTACATAGCTAAAATAATATATTTAACTGATCTTAAAATAAATTAAATACCTACTTTTATCTAGAATTGACTGACGAGTAAAGTCTCGCGTGCAAATTATTTTTGACAGAATATGAACTTCTATAATTTATTGAAGAAATAAATTCATCTTCTCAAACATTTATAGCCCATTTGATATTGTGGCCATGACAAGTGGTATTTAGGTATTTGTTTTATCGGAAATGTCACTAAAAACATTTACATCAATTAATAATTTTAAATACCTAACTTCCTGATAAATGCCTAAATTAAAACTAAATAACTATTTATTAGTACTTATTTCGTTATAAAAACAAAAGAGTAGTTTCAATAAAGTATCAAAAAATATTCCGCTACAACGTTGTACAATCTTCTGCTTGCGTCAACAGATTTGTTCTAGGATTTTATGCCTGCGTACCTAGAAAACATAACATAGTATCACGCTTGTAATACCCTAAGGATCGGGCAGAGGTGCACCTCTAATAGTTCTTGCATATTTCGCCAGTTATGTGTAAGTCACATATAATAGGGGTCTAGCCTATTGCCATGAACCAGGCACAAATCCAGACTCCACGGCTGCTACTAAATAATTCCTAATCGAAAAACCTAACAATTTGCCCGACTCGGGAATCGAACGCAATACTGCGACCAATAGAGCAATGTGGCAACTGGCAACCACACCGAGAAACCCAAAAGCAAAACTGGTAAGATAATTTTTCCTGGTCAAGCCCTTGGGTAAAATACCTCTTGGACAAACGTAGATAGGTGCCTTCTGCACATGGTTGCATAACTGCTATTCCAGGACTAAAACGACTTTTTTCACGATTTTCATTTGGTTTCCACGAATTTTCTTATAACTGACTTATCTAAGTGGTATTCCACGTAAACTCTAAGCTATTCTCCTCTAATCTATTTGAGCCTTGTCTTCTTAATTAACTATTTACTTTAACATCTGTATTACGAACAGATGGCGGTCCCCAGAGTAGGCGTGTATCTTTGAGACCTCTATTTCGACATTTTCTACTTTATACGTCAGTTTTATTTAACTTTTCACTTTACTAAGTAACGACCTTTGTAGGATACATCTTCTAATGTACGCAGGGTCGCAGGGAGATAAACTTTTAGTCCTTCGTGACGGTGAACTCATCTAATTCTGTGATTCGCCTAATTCGGTGATATTTGATACTTAGTTATTTTTATATTTCTACAAATGCCTTTATCACGAAGTTAGATGAATTCACTATATGTAAGTTGACATGAAGGCTCTTTCACACAAGTCGTGACTACTCGTGACCGAGACTACATATACTTTTATGCCACTGCTGGACAAAGGCCTCTCGCAATTACTTCCAGTTGTTTCGATCCAGGGTTAATGTGGACCACTGGTCGTTGGTTTTGTCCAACTCGTCCCACCATCTTTTTCAAGGTATACCGGGAGGTCCTCTGGCTGTGTCAGGGTTTCAGAAAGTGGCTGTTTTGGCCCACAGCTCATTGGGCATGGCCAGTCCAGCAGTCCCACTTCAGCTAAGCGACTTTAGCGTTCTGGATCGCAGTGTGGTGTACATAATTGCTGTCATGTTCATTTTTTAGAGTAAACACACAATAGAGGTAAATAAAACCTCTTCTTATTTATTTCTTACGAAAATCGTCATACAGGTTCCTCAAAACTCAAAATATGGCTTTTCATAGCACGGTGTTTCAAATATTCATAGGATGGCGTGACAATCTCTTAGTGTAATAAATGAGCCTTCACTTTGTACTGCCTGCACTAGTTCGTGCCCTGACTTGTCTATGAATATGCATGCGACATTACGACATGACAATGTGATGTAATTCGTTCAATCTTGACACACGGTGCGGCGCAGCCCTGGCACTGAATATGCTAAATGGGCTTAAGGTAATAAGAGCCTTGCTCTGATTTTTTGCTTTATTTGTAAGAGGATAACTAGTCAATACTTACTGGTGACTAATAGTTCTCCTGATGGTTTTTTTGTTGATGGGAAAACTCATCATTGATATCTATAATAGATTCATACATAAACTCATGCCTTTTTCTAATAGGGGTTGCAGAAACTCAGAACGCCAATGTTACGAATCTTTTGCAAAAAAATAAAAACCACAAAAAGGTGTTTACGACACCTTAGCCCAATAGTCCAACAGAATACCTAAATAAAAAATATATAAAACAAGCTATACTTTTCGCGTATAAAATGGCCTCGATTTGTACAGGTTTCCCGTAAAATGAGAGATCCGTGTTAATTGTGCGTACGCAACACAAAACAATATAAGGCATTGTACTGACACAAACAAATTTCATGCACAAATCGAGTCATACATATCATACATTTCGGTATCAATTAACCGTCAATCGAGCCAATGAAGCGGATTCCTTTACATTAATATGGCACATAAAGCATTGCACTCAACGGAGGAGGCACATCGATTATTCATTAGATACCACCACCATGTGACGTCAATGATTTAAAATTATATCCAAGCCCCCAATTCTGTTATAACAGAGGTATCGCTAAATGTATGGATTTGTGGTTGTTGTACACTTAGCTTTTTGTAATGGAGGTATTTAGTACATTATTTCATATGGTAAACATGCTTCTAGTTTTAGTCTGCGGTGGCTAAATAAGCTGTAAGACGAGTTTCAGAGCTAGTTCTTAAAAACTACTAAACATATAACGCCCGTAGGGTTGTTGAAAACGTTGCCCCACTCTAGGAATTTCTCCTGTATCGTGGATGGATTACAAACATTGAGATACACGAACAACCCAGACCCGAAACATCTATCTGTACTGTAGGGCATACAAATATTTCCTTCGTGCGGTGAGCAGTCCAATCTCTCAGTCACTGCGCCAGCCGTGCCGTGGTGAAGCAGAGGTACACCCACATTTCACCATAATTATATATTTAAGTCCCATGTAATAGAGGGCGAGCCTATCAAGGTACGAATACGAATACAGACTCCGTGGCTGCTACTGAGAAATTCCTGATGAAAAAACTCAATAATAGGTACTTTTCCCGAACCTGGAATCGAACCCAGGATCTCATGCACAGCAGTCGCGCTTGCAACCACTAGGCTAACGAGATCTATCTTTAAAAAATAATAGCGGAAAATATAATGTTAGCAGTAATTTTCATTCAAGGATAAAAATAAAACATATTTAGCGTGTCGATGACAATTTAAATTGAGTTAGCCCAAAATTTAGCGACGAGTTTGGCATTTTCAGTTCCAATCATTAGCTCCTGTGATGTACAAGTAGCTGGAGAGGCAGGACACGATGTCAAGTGTATCATCGTCTGTGGGGTAACACCACATTTGCAGTCCAGGGCAGAGTCATCTATGAATTTCCACTTGAACAGGTTTTCCTTGCTTCGGCCGACCTGTGTCCGGAGTCTATTTAAGGACTTCCAGGTCAGCAACATATTTAATGTAGACAGGCTAAAGTGTTAGTTAGTAGCTTACTAAGGCTGTGGTATAAACTATCTACCCACCATTCCTAGGTCAGTTCGTAGAATTATATGGATAACGTAAGTAATAATAATAGTTATCTACAACCCACTTGTATTCAGGATATATAATAAATATTTTAATTATAAAATAACGCGTTGCCGTCGTATTTTAAACAAGAATGTAAAGTAGTTTATTTTATCTCTTTGTGTCCTTGCAACTAAATTCATTGTTAATAATTATTATTATATTATTAACTGTCACGCATGAACACAATAATAAGGATTTTACGACGATGCGGATGCAACGAACTTCATCTGAATGTATTCTAGTATTTATTTGCGCAAAACAAAAAAGAAATCTGTCAGTTGTCACAGACAATAATAAAATCTTTGTGCAATTGAGGAAGTAATAAAATGAACGAATCATTTCTTCTTCATAAAAAAAGTACCGACTCGTACCGAGCACTCGGGCATTCCATATTTAAATATTTATAGATGGCGCCTACTCTTTGCTTTCTTTAGCTTAAAGTATTCGTAAATCACAGTTTGCTATGTTTAGGCACGTCGTTCTAAAAGATTTTTATTAAATTACCTTATAAAATCATAACGAAATACGAATCTAATAATACACGCTTGTTCAATAAATCAATTCAAGGAAAACAAGGTTTATAGATAAAAATAAGAACTAAGAATACGTTGTCATGGTTATGAGTTATGAGTTATGAGTTCTGACTCTGAAAGCCTGAGAGCGGAACTGTTTTAATCAGTTTTAATCGTTGCATTTGATCCACATTGTCTTGGTCGTTATCGGGTAGTCGGGAAGCCTTGATGACTACAGTAAAATGTAGATACATTATAGCAATCTGATGTTAACCTACTTCTCCCATCCGATACTGACATAATATTAAGGTATAATATTGGGTATTAAAGTACTTGTGCTACACGTCATTGCGATATTTTTTTTGTTCTTGACCATACCTTTTTGTTACGGAGATTGGTTACGCTTCGTAACTTATAGTTTTTATATTTTTTCTACATCACCTAATGGCGATTGAAAGGCATTGGTTTACCGTTCTAATTTATTTAATCTGTGCCATATATCGTTGTTTCGGTGATTTCCTAGTGCCTTGCAGCGCGCGCGCCATGCCGCGCCGCGCCGTCATTGGCAGTCTCGCTCTAACCTTGGGATCGTGTAGGTGCGCATGCTATGTGTGACACTAATTAGTCCCATCGCGCCCTAAAATCCCTGAACTGAACCTATATAAACTGTTATCAGCCTACCCCAGACCTATGATAGTGTGTTGTGTACTGCTGGCCAGCATAGTGTATATCAGAAAAGACCTGTGAGCTGTTCATCCCGAAAGCGGACACGTGGACGTCGCCTGCGCGCGCTTGGGTTCGCTGGTCAAGGTATGTGGTACAATTAATGAATTGAACGATCTCCTGTGCCTTTCTTCCCGATTGCGTATTTTTTGCCTTCAACTTCTTATGACAGAATCAGCAATTATAGCCTAGATTGCTCTAATAATCTAGGCTCAATCCGCGTGAATTTTAGCGGAAATTTACAACTTCCGTAGGTTATACGCACCATTTTGGTCCTTCGAGCCGGACAGATTAATTTTGGGCCTTTTTACGGCCTATTTTTAAGTCCTAAAAGTCTGATTTTGAGCAAAAAAACTTAGGAATTTTCAATGTTAATTGCATATCATCACACAACTCTCAACTCTATTGCTATAGCAATAAGGTTCAAACTGCCTTGCGTTTGCAATAGGTCAACCGTCAAATTAATTCTTAATTTAAATCTTTAAATTCACTGTTTAAAGCTCCGAAGAATACATTTAATTGAATATCAACGTTAATTCATATCGCTAAATAAGTTTATTTAATTAATCAGCTAGTTTTCGGCGTAATCATGGATACATATTTTTTTGTTCGGTTGTAAAAATTGTGGGAATGTTCTAGTTCTGAACTTTGTTCGCGTACCCACGGTTATATTTAGTTACGCATTAGAAACTTTTACATACTTATTATGTTGGTACTAATCGAAAGTGCTAAATGAATAACATTGATTGTTATTGCATGATACACTTGTATAGGTTCGTTAGGTTTACACCTGTTATATTCGTATTGCACGAGCAGGTATGCTTTATATAGCGAGACTCAACCGCATATGATTAGTTATTGCAATTAACCATATTATCATCGCGTCGCTTGTTATTTTGTTTTGTAAGGTAACTTGATTTCTTGACAGAAACCTTCAGGTAAAATAACAGATGTGTATAAACTTTACGCGTTAATTCTCCTCATTGGAAATAGCCGTATATTTATTAGGGCTTTCAATACCGGTATTACGGGATCCCGTAATACCGTGATCCCGGACAAATATGGGCCATTTTCAATACCGGTATTGAAGCCCTCAATACCGTGATCACGGTACTGCAAACATTACATGTATTATCGTAAATTAAATTCCATTTTTAAAATACAATAATGACACACGAAACATACAAAGAGACAGTGAGACAATGACTGATAATGAACAAGACATGACCATAGAATAACCTTCTACTTCATTGAATACGAGCAGTGGAAATGATATCGCGCGCAGGTTTGACGATTTCCAGCCTCCCGAACGAACCAGATTCCGAAAAGGCTTTAGTACCGTAGACTAGACAGCATACCTACATACGCTGCGTGGTTATGTGGCTGGATGTCATACAAGAGACCGAAGAGTATAACCTGCCTCTCTGTTTAGCGGTTGTGGACTACGAGAAAACCTTTAATTCGATCGAGACTTGGGCCGTACTGCATAGTGTCTCCAACGGTGGCAAAAACGCCACCATGTCAGTTCGACTTCAGGACCAGACCTCGGAACCTTTTTTTGTGTAACAGGGAGACGTCATATCTCCGAAACTGTTCACCCTGCACTGGAGGATGCCTTTAAGGTTCTGGATCGAAGAGACCTCAGTGAAATGCTCGATGACCGCAGTAGAGCTTCCGAAAGAGTGGGTCTTAAAATAAACACGGACAAAACCAAGGTCATGTTGACTGTCCACGTAACACCCTCACCCATCAAAATCGGAGACTCTACACTCGAAGTGGTGGACGAAGTCTACCTGGATCTAATGATGTAAAATAGGTCCAGTTCGACCAGTCAGTCAGTTCGAACTTCGAGAAAGAGTAGAAATCGTCGTGGTGGGCAGGGCACATTGCTCGCAGAACAGATGGCCAATGGGGCCTAAAAGTTTTAGAGTGGCAACCGCGAACAGAAAGACGTTGTGTTGGAAGGCGTCCAACAAGGTGGAACGATGACCTGGTGAAGGTTGTGGGGTCACGCTGAATGCGCCCATAGGACAGGCCACTGCGGCAACACCTGGGGGAGGCCTATACGTCCAGCAGTGGACGTCTTGGTTGAAATGATCATTAATGATGATGTGTGAAAATGAAGACACGTCCATTCCTACCGACAGCTTAGAGATATTTACTGTCTGTGATACCCACAAATATTGATGCAGAGCGTGCTTTTTTTTTCAGTAGGTAGGCTATTGTGAATGATGGCTATTAATAGCTAATTAAGCTATACTTACGTTTCTACAAATATTGATAGGCAGCTATGTTGATTACATGATACATTTCAATAATAATAAAAATCGACTTTTTTATATTTATTCTTTTCAAACGCTATGTGGAATGCCTTCCTACAAAAAGACTTGAGTTAAGTTTTGATTATGTTCCTAATTAGTCCTATCTAATTAAATAATCAACCAATACCAAATTGTTATATAGAGCGCTATTTATAAAAGTTATTTAAAATAAAATAGAACAAAAAAGACTGTTTTTACAAATAAAAACACATACTTTAAATGTTGGTATGTAATACCGGTATTAATACCGTGATCACGGTATTGACGTCCAATACCGGAATCGATACCGGTATTGAAACATCCGGTATTTTGAAAGCCCTAATATTTATACATATCACACCCGCACTTCACGTTTGCAAACGTAGTATGTACTTACTAGATAACTTATTTCAAACAGTCATCTACGCGTCTGTACTCGTGAGGAAATTTACTGTTTCTTACGAAGTTATTTCGTTATGAATACACTCGCATCGCTTACGAAAATAAGTTTACACTTTTTTCTAAGTTCAACACTTAACTTATTATTAGTTAAGAATCTGTACCTTCATAATACTTGTATTGAGTAAGTTAATCTCATTCAAGTAGAAGTTAGTGCAGACAAGTTTATCGCGTCGCAGCCGACATAAATGTTTTTATCGGGTTGTAGGTATATCTGAGCTAATCATAAATATAGTATATAGATGGGTACGTTCATAAGATATTTGGCGTGCTTGCTATTTTAATTTATATTAGGTTTTGTTACGTGCACTCGGTTAAAGCGTTGGTAGTTTATATTTGTTTACCTTTCAATTTAATATTGTTAGGGTTTCGCGTGTACGGAAAGTTCGTTCCGTACTATTATCTTAAGTTATAATATATTTAATTGAGTTATCGGTTTAATCTGCCCCCTAACCTCACTCACTGGGGTTCCGTAGAAGATAAAGGTTGATTTAATATTATTATTTTTGTGTCATATTTAACTTCTGTTCACAATGAGTGACAAGGTTAAACTTAGATTATTAGAAAGTAAACGTGACGCATATTTTGCGCGGGTTCAAAGGATTTTGGATTCAACTAAATCTTTAACTACCGAAAGATTACGCAACGCTTTCATCGCTCAGGCAAAACAAATTGATGGATTGCGTAGTGAATTCAATGGACTAATGGACGAGATAAATATGCTCAATTTGACATTGAATCCAACCTGTGAAGTAAGCTATGGCGCATTGCATTCATTTGATGAGTTGGTCGGCGAAATAAAGTTTAGTTTATCTTCATTAACTGAGTCAAGTGATTTCCAGAAACCTAGCCCGTCAGCGAGCCCTAATAATGCTCACCATATACAGGTTCCTAAAATCGAGCTGCCTACCTTTGACGGTGATATTCAGAGCTTTCCGTTCTTTTATGAGACGTTCAAACGTATTATACATACTAACGCAGATCTATCAGATTCGGATCGCATTCATTATCTGTTGAGTTGTTTGAAGGGAAAGGCTAGGAATGTGGCCGAAGGTATTGTACCTTCTGGCGATAATTACCTTGTTGTCTGGGAGGCGCTTCTCGCCAAGTACCTAGACACTCGCGCGCTCGCTACTAATTATCTAAATCAGCTGTTCTCATTGAAATCGTTCGGATCGACTCCCGCTAATATTGAAAAGGGTTTCGATAAATTAACTTCTACGGTTGCGGGACTCAAACAATTGAAAATACATAACTTAGATGATTTTATATTTATTCATTGGGGTCTTAAGTTAATAGACTCTGATACCGCAAAACATTTTGAAATGTCGCTTCGTAATCAACAAGAGTTAGATTATGATTATTTTGTAAAGTTTGTTCGTGAACAAGTAAAAATCTTGTATCGCACCTCTCCGGCGGCTAGTAAGTCCGCCCTTGCAGGTAGCCCCCGCGCCTCATCTAAGGAATCGCAGGTGTTTGTGGCTACTGAATCTAAATGTTCACTTTGTCATTCCACGCATAAAAACTTGTTTATGTGCAAAGCGTTTCAAAAGTTGAGCGTGGATAATAGATTTAAGTTTATAAAAGACAATAACAGATGTGGTAATTGCCTAAGTAGCCAACATACTGTCTCTAAGTGCATATCGAAGTCAACATGTAAGAAATGCAACGGTAAGCATCATTCCTTATTGCATTTCGAGAATTTGACGCAAGCCCCTGCGCCGACGCCCGCTAGCGCCCCCACCTCCGCTTCTGCGGCCGACCCAGCTGCTTCCGATGGTGTGGCGTTGTGTACGCATTCTTCTGCTCAAGTCCAGGCCACACGTAGTACGGAAGTGCTGGCTACTGCCAAGGTGTTGGTGGCGGGTAGGAAGGGTAAGGCCGTGGTGGTTAGGTGTCTCTTGGACCCTGGGTCACAAAAGAATTATATGACATCGCGTTGCTGCCGTATGCTCGGTCTAACTATACATACTGACTCGATAACTACCGTTCGTGGTATTGGTGGCACGTCGCAGCCCGTTCGCGGCTCGGTGAATCTTAAGTTCAGCTCACGGTTTTGCTCGCAGCCTAGGTATGAAATAGACGCTTTAGTTTTGGATCAAATAACCGGACAGCTTCCACTGGGTGCTATAGATACGTCCGTATTAAATCATATTGATCCTAAACTACTCGCGGATGACAGCTGGGGTGTGCCAGGTAATATTGATATGTTACTTGGGGTCAAGCTGTTCGCGAAGTTATTGCGACCCGGTCACGTGACCAGCATATCCGGTTGTCCCGACGCATTGGAGACTGTGCTCGGCTACATACTTCTAGGAGAAGCACCTATCATCGAACCTCCAACTGACACTCTGTCTTTCTTTGCGAGTTCGTTCGATAACTTCGATCTTCGTAAGTTTTGGGAGATTGAAGATGTTACTGCTTCATCCATTGGGAGTGTGGATGATAAACATTGTGAAGAGTTTTATTGTAGCACAATTACCCGCGCTCCAAATGGCAAGTATGTTGCAGCTTTACCACTGAAAACAGACGCGTCAGCTTTAGGAAATTCTTTTAATATAACTCGCAAGAGGTTCTATAGTCTTGAACGTAAACTTAAGTCACTTCCTAACGTCAAACTTCTTTATGATGACGTCATACGGGATTATCTGAAAAACAATTATATTTCTTTGGTGCAGAATATCGTACCTGAATGTATGTTGCCCAAACGAAATTGTAAGGAGCGAGAAATGGAATACTATATTCCTCACCATGCTATCATTCGAGAGGATAAGGTGACCACCAAGTTGCGTGTGGTCCTAGACGCCAGTGCATGTACAGATAACGGTACCTCGCTAAATGATATCCTGTACGCAGGTCCAGTCCTTCAGGCTGACCTTTTTAACATTTTATTAAATTTTAGGCTTTTTAGTGTCGCTATTTCCGCAGATGTCAAATCTATGTACCTACGTATAGGTATACGCTCACAAGATCGTTCACTACAACGTATCTTATATCGGTTTAACGAGGAAGAAGAACTTCAAATTTATCAGTTTTCAGTGCTTCCCTTTGGTTTAAAGTGTAGTCCTTTTATAGCGATTCGCACTATCCAACAGTTATGTCAGGAGGAAGGAACACAGTTACCTCTCGCCAGGGACATTTTGCAGCGAGATATTTATATGGATGACATAGTTAGTTCTGTACCTAGCACTGCTCTAGCTATAGGCTCGGCTCGTGAACTAATAAAAATATTCTCTCTCGGCGATTTTCAGCTGACGAAGTGGTCTAGCAACAGTGTCGATGTTCTTCGGACTATTCCAGAGTCATTACGACTTTCACAGAGCGTGGACCTAAGTAAAGATCCGAACCAGAAAATACTGGGACTTCGTTGGTTCCCTGACGAGGATTGTTTCGTATTCCAGGTTAACCCTGATGTCCGCACTTGCACTAAACGTAATATTCTTTCTTCCATCGCACGTCTTTTCGACGTTTTAGGCCTCGTTGCACCGATAATTTTATACGCCAAGCTTCTCATCAAAGAGCTTTGGCTTGTAAAACTTGGATGGGATGACGTCCCACCACCTCGCATTGTTCGTCTGTGGGAACAGTTCCAATCTGAACTGCCAATCATCTCTGAATTGAGATTTTTGAGACATGTTGGCGTCGTAGAACGCTGTAGACTCTCACTCGTCGGTTTTGCCGACGCTAGTGAGAAGGCTTACGGTGGTTCGGTTTATGCCCACGTTGTCAGACCTGACGGTAGTGTCGTGGTCTCGCTGGTGTGTGCGAAATCTAAAGTCGCGCCACTGAAAGTCGTTTCGCTAGCTCGTCTCGAGTTATGCGACGCACTCCTCTTATCAACTGTGATAAAGCGAGTATATAATCTTTTCGCAGCTCGACACGCCATTGAGGTAGTCGTAGCTTTTTCGGATTCAACTGTAACTTTGAGTTGGATTCATTCCGCACCGCATCGATGGCACACCTTCGTAGCCAATCGTATTGCTAAGATTCATGAGAATCTTTCGGCAGATCACTTCTTCCATGTGAAAGGGTCTGAAAATCCCAGTGACTGCCTCTCTCGCGGTTTAACGCCTGCCCAATTAGTACATCATCCGTTGTGGCTAAATGGGCCGCCATGGCTTAAACTTCCCCGCGCTGAATGGCCGATAAAACCATTCGTTTCAGGCGAGTCGCAAGAGCTTCCTGAAATGAAGCCCGTGGCTTTACCTGTTCTCTCGCACGAATGTTCTGACAGAAGTCCTCCTTCTGACAACATTTTGTACGTTCGCTCTACCAGGTTCTCGTCCTGGTTTAAATATTTAAAAACTATTTGTTTAGTTTATAAGTTCATCAAACGGCTTCCTCGAGGGCCCGTTACCGCGTCTGATTTAGAGTTCGCTGAATCTATTGTGTGGCGATCTGTGCAGAGGATTTACTTTGAATCTGATCTCGATCGTTTAGCCCGCAATGAGTTGTGCTCTAAGCCAGTACAACGGTTAAGTCCCTTCCTTCACGAAGGACTTATCCACGTTGGAGGTCGCCTAGCAAACTCTGAACTAGATTTTGACTCTCGTCATCAGATCCTCCTTCCGCGTCAAGATCACATAGTGGAACTTTTAGTTTCCCACTATCATGTGACAAATTTCCACACAGGTCCAACCTTGCTCGTATCGCTCTTACGACAAAAGTATTGGATCCTGTCCGCGCGACGTATTGCACGTCACATTACCTTTAAATGTAACATTTGCTTTCGAGCAAAGCCACGACCTACCTTTCCTATAATGGCGGATTTACCACGTTGTCGCGTTGAGTCGGCTCCTAAGGCTTTCACTCATACAGGTTGCGTATACGCGGGACCCTTCTTGGTCACGCCGGTGCGTGCTAGAGGCCAGAGGGCCAGGAAAGCGTACATCTGCCTTTTTACATGCTTGACAACTCGCGCTCTGCATCTTGAGATTGCCTCAGATCTTAGTACTGCGAGCTTTCTGTCTGCGTTGAAACGTTTCCTGGCGCGTAGAGGTCCGGTTCAGTGTCTGTACACGGATAATGCTACCAATTTTATTGGAGCCAAATCCTATCTCCGAGACCTCTACCGATTCTTGGCTAAAGAGTATCACCCCTTGTGGGAAAGAGAACTTGCAGAGCATCGAATCACACTCAAAAACATCCCCTGTAGAGCTCCACATTTTGGTGGTTGTTGGGAAAGTGAAGTGAAGAGTGTCAAAACGCATCTCTACAAAGTCATCGGTCAGCAAATTCTTAGCTTTGACGAGTTTAACACTATGCTAACTCAAGTAGAAGCTTTACTAAACTCGAGGCCTCTGTATGCGATCAGCTCAGATCCGTCAGAGCCCACTTCATTATCACCGGCGCACTTCTTGCATACGAAACCTCTTTTATTTCTTCCCGCTCGCGAAGTCAATGAAACGCGGTTACATCTTATTTCGCGATATGAATTGACTGATCAGATGGTTCAATCTTTTTGGAAGCGGTGGCGCCAAGAGTACTTGCACACCCTACAATCCAAACAAAAATGGAACACTCCTGCCAATCCAATACGGGTCGGTATGGTTGTCGTCTCCATGCAGGACAATGTGATGCCTCTGCATTGGCCGTTAGGAGTAATTCACGAAATATTTCCAGATAAAAACGGAGTTTGTAGAGTCGCATCTGTCAAGACTCAAAGCGGGATCCTTCAGAGTCGCCCGGTAGTAAAGTTGTGCCCTTTGCCAACGCAATAAGTTTAGTTACCTTAATATTAAGTCTTAATTACCGTGCACCAATGTGCAGTATTAGATTTAGTTACCGCGTAGAATATTAGCTAGTTAAGTATTCTTATTTGTTATATAGAGTCGCAACTCTAGAGTTCTTATAGCTTTGTGGAGTTGTGATGATATGCAATTTTATTTACTTCTCCTTTGTGTTTCGAAAGTAGGAACTTTCAAGCCGGGGAAAATGGTTACGCTTCGTAACTTATAGTTTTTATATTTTTTCTACATCACCTAATGGCGATTGAAAGGCATTGGTTTACCGTTCTAATTTATTTAATCTGTGCCATATATCGTTGTTTCGGTGATTTCCTAGTGCCTTGCAGCGCGCGCGCCATGCCGCGCCGCGCCGTCATTGGCAGTCTCGCTCTAACCTTGGGATCGTGTAGGTGCGCATGCTATGTGTGACACTAATTAGTCCCATCGCGCCCTAAAATCCCTGAACTGAACCTATATAAACTGTTATCAGCCTACCCCAGACCTATGATAGTGTGTTGTGTACTGCTGGCCAGCATAGTGTATATCAGAAAAGACCTGTGAGCTGTTCATCCCGAAAGCGGACACGTGGACGTCGCCTGCGCGCGCTTGGGATCGCTGGTCAAGGTATGTGGTACAATTAATGAATTGAACGATCTCCTGTGCCTTTCTTCCCGATTGCGTATTTTTTGCCTTCAACTTCTTATGACAGAATCAGCAATTATAGCCTAGATTGCTCTAATAATCTAGGCTCAATCCGCGTGAATTTTAGCGGAAATTTACAACTTCCGTAGGTTATACGCACCAGAGATCATATTGGGGGTCAAAGTTTCAAATTCTGCTCAACATTTAATGTTATGACTTTATTTTAAATACTTCCACGACCCCCTAATATTCAATGCTTCCATCAGCTCAATGTTTGAGTGCGTCGTACCGTGAAACGTGATTTTCCACCCAAAAAAAACCTTCTCAGCAATATTTTTTGCGTCGAGTTACTTATCTTGACGTGTAGAATGCTTGTAAACGGACCCTTTACGAAGTCCTCAAGACTTCGTAAAGGGTCCGTTTACACCTAGTAGGTATATTATTTTCCTGTGTATTCTACTGTGTAAACGTAAAAAGTACAATAAATACGTGTAGGTAGGTAACTAAAGTGAACTCCCATAAACACGCTTGATCAAAAATGCTATTGAAACCTACGGCAAAAGTGACACAGCCCCGACATGCTTATTATTGGCACATGAAACATAAACCTAGGTAACAATTCCAGAAAATAACATATCTGTGGTAATTTGCAATGAAGAAGCCTGTCACAGTCGTTATCGCTTGGCAATACAAGGAAGCATGTGGCATGGTGTAGCCAAAGCGATAGTCTTGCAATAATGCGCCCTACTTGCTCACCGATGCGATCTTCACAGCCCACACAATGCTACGGAACCCTGTGATAAGCGACTGTCACACAATGTCATTACTTCGTGTTAAGTTACCTACTTATTTAAGTTATCAACTTGTGCAACTTTGAACAATGACAGTGCCAATCAAACGTGTGAAGTAAAGGGTTGTAGTCACACCCTTCTGTGATCAACATCGATCAAACATGGCTATTGTTGTAGTGTCGAACTCATGTCAACTAGTGTCGGCATTCGATTGTTTGTATTTTGTTTACTAACATTGTGAATGACACCGAATGTGAATATTGACAGTATATAATATATGTTCATTGTATTGTATGCTATGTATTGAAAACTTTAATAGGTACCTATCACATATCGTATCGTTTTATGGACGCAAGAAGATATTAGAGACATAGTTATAGTAATGACAGACTTTTCCCTATTACGAAGAGAAGAAAAGTGGCGAGTAACACTTTTCCGTGTCACCAAATATTATTACAGAACACTTGTACATTATTCTTAAATCTATATGTATGTGGTGTATGATGTACTAATTTTATAAAAAACTAACTTTTGATTGCGACTTCGCGTTTCTTATTTAAGGAAATTGACACATAGAAACGTTTTAAATGTAGCTACACGGTAGTGAAAGAATTTCCTGAATTAGATCAGTTAGTTCAGACTTTGGGGGTTTTGAGGAACAGGGTGTAAAGTTCCTCATCCCCCATAGAAAAGGGAGGATCCTCCGACCGGACGGGTGTTGTGTCCGGCGGGCTAACTGCCCGACAGTTGTAAGTCGGGAACTCCTTTACAGGCTTCCCTAGTAGCATTTTTTGTTGGCATTTAGTTGGGCCACTACAGAGGTATGTGGCCCAACTAAATGCCAACAAAAATGTATGTGGCCCAACTAAATGCCAACAAATGCCAACAAAAATGCTACTAGGGTTATGTCGCGGATAAAGTTGATAGCGCGATGTAGGATTTCTGTCAATCGTTGTTAGTGCACAGGTGTTGCGATAGATGTCGCTAGTCGCCACATCACTCCCCTCCGAGACCGGAGGTCGAAAGCAGGTTAAGTCTTGGCGCTTGTCAGCCAGTGGAAGGTTCCAGTGAGTCGGAACCGGATGCCGCATAGTTCACGGTGAGTCGGAACTGTCTGCGGTGATGCCCCAGTGAGTCGGGGTGATGCTGCATATTAGCTCCAGTGAGTCGGAGTGATGCAGTGCTTGGCGTGATGCTGCGTATGCTCCAGTGAGTCGGAGTGTGCAGTGCTGCGTAGTGGCTGGCTGCTGCGTCGACCAGGAGAGAAGGGCGTCTCTGCTTGCTGACCGGCCGAAGTGCAGTGTGCTGTGCCAAAGTCGCTGATGAGGCTGGGGGTGATGTCCAGGAATGCGCTTCCGCTGCATGCTGGTGGACAGGATACCCCATGAAGCCGTGGCTGCTGGCTGACGGTATGACTCGCTGCTCGAAGGCGAAGGGGAAGTGAGGACGACGTATGAAGTAGTTGCACGAAGGCTGCGCTGACGTTCATGCTCGGGGTCACCAGTTTTTTGGGGGTTTTGAGGAACAGGGTGTAAAGTTCCTCATCCCCCATAGAAAAGGGAGGATCCTCCGACCAGACGGGTTTTGTGTCCGGCGGGCTAACTGCCCGACAGTTGTAAGTCGGGAACTCCTTTACAGGCTTATGTCGCGGATAAAGTTGATAGCGCGATGTAGGATTTCTGTCAATCGTTGTTAGTGCACAGGTGTTGCGATAGATGTCGCTAGTCGCCACAAGACGATTACCCCCTACATACAAAATTACAGGCGCGCGAAAATTTATATACTTTTTATACCTAATAACAGTTTAAATAGTCCTAGATCTCCATTTCTTTATGAAGGCTCTATCGTAAAATCGTAATAACCATTCAAATAGAGATTGATCCGATCACGGAGAATTACTTGAGTTATTTAGTAACGTTTCACTTCCATCATTCACCCGTGTAAGTAGCGAGAAGGGAAATAAATGACGATCACACACTGAACACGACTTATGAGACGTAGGTACCTACATACATAAAGTGCTCCATGTTTATTTACAGTACAGGTGATAAAGTAACTCCTTGTAAGCACTCAATTTTACATATTTTTTACGCGTCTGCAAAGAAGATTTATTTTCTATGTGGATTGTGGATAGAAAAATGACAACAATATTCTTTTTCTTCTTCGAGTGGCTGGCACGGCATATTTATTCGTACCCGGTTGATGGCTCGCCATCTTTGACATGGGGCTTAAACGTAACTGGCAAAATGGGGGTGAACTATTAGCTACACCTTTGCCTAAACTTTCTCGGATTGCAGACGTGATGTTGTGTTAATAATAGTGCAACGACTACGTTTCGACTACTTTCGAGTAACCATTGTCTGACGTCAATTCGTAGCGATTTTATTCTTTGACATTTCAAGAGAAATAAAAATACCAGGAGGTCTAAAATGGCCACTTTCGCAGATCATAATATGAATTGCGTTAAAAGCGTAAAATGGACCTTATATTGCGTCTGTGACAATTTAAGAAAATAGATCATAATAGGAAAATAATACGAGTTGCGTTAAAATTCGTAAAATGGTCACAGACGCACTTACTATAAAAGGTTTATTTTACACTTGTAAAGCAATTCGTATTATGATCTCCTAAAGCGGCCATTTTAGACGCCCTGATTTTCCTTAGCGATTCATCTAATATAATAACATTTCTTTCCCAGACAATGTATTTTTTACGACCGTTAACTTACACAATCCTATTAACTTCGTCGTACGTAAATACCTACGATAGATATTTTCGTATCACGTAACTTTTCGATGTTTATGTCAGTGCCATATATTTTATTGGGGGAACTATCAATCGCAGGAGAACAACTTTGTTTGGGAAGACAGATCGGTAGCGAAACGATAAAAACGAATAAAAGTTATCCATACGGTTTAGTAACTTTGTTACATATTTACTAGATTTTACATACCTACCTACTTCGGTCGTCGGTTGCTTCTAGAGCTTTAATTTGAAATTTTATCTAATAACTAACTAGAAAAAGGAAATTACAAACGGAAAATCCAAACAACACTTTACCCGACCCGGGAATTCAATAATGCTCCGCAGTCGCGCGTGTGGTAGTTGTTTTATTTTAATAAATTTAGTTCAAAAACATTCCATCCAAGTATCCCTATTATATTGCCAATAAATCCTTCAAGAGAGCGACACTACCAAGAAAGAAACCGAAACATTTGAAACCAGCGTCAAGCACTTAGTTGCCTGACATTTATGCTGGGCCTGTTTGGAGCAGCCGTGGGGCAAATAATTTTTTTGTACCAAATAGTTTTAAATTATTTCAAAAAAATCATTTGTTCATTTTAATTTTTGTTTGTTTATTATTATATTATATGTATGCCCTGTGTCTGTACCAATAAATGTTATTTCTTTCTTTCTAAAACATTCTTACTACCCTGTAACCCGAAGGTTTGCCACATGAGTGACGGCACATACTTCTCCCCAGAGACCGATAAAGACTCCACGAGGGAAATGTTCTGTGAGATGTCACACGACAGACATCGCATCGGTTACTGACACACGTCATGTCGCCGACGACGTGACGTCATAAACCGCTCGCTAGACAGACGAGGTACCCGCTCAATGAGAAAACAACTCGTAAAATATATCACCCGTACAGACATTCGATCGCTATTTGTAAACAGTTTTAATGTTCACGTTCTCATAAACACTAACGACTTCAATGACTTTGGTTTCGTATAGTGTACCATAACTTTATCATTAATACTGAAAACCAAATATTAACCCCCATCCCCTTTTTTGTTTTTGTTTACCCGTGGTCTTGGTGATTGTAAACAACAGCGCCGAAATATCGGGAACTCAACACAAACAGTAAATATTGTGAATATTCCGTTTTCAGTGTTAATTTAAATTCTTTATTTAATTTTAATGATGTGCCGGCTGTCATTAATTGTAGATCTTTGACAGTTGCTACGGGTAGACTAGTGGTCAGACTTACGGGTCAATGACTTAACCCGAAAGTCTGACAACCAGTCTTATCAGGGGTATCATATTACCCAGTAGGTACTTACTGTCGCTCCATGTAAAATACTGGTAGCTGCATCCGGTTCGAGTGAATACTAACTCCAAAATAGTTGAGAAAAGGCTAGCAAATGATGATGACAATGTGTAACTTTCTCTGACAAGTTTCCAAGAAGTTGTAATTCACAGGTATTGCGTGTCTGATTCTGTCCCCGGCAATGTTACCCAATAATGCTGACTACCTTGTCCTATAATGTCACGGTACTCACGGAGACTCCATAGAGAATCAATACTCGTAGACATTACACATGCATCATCGTATCAAATATCTCCCTCGTAAATATGCATCAGCTCTCATAAAGTTTGAGTGCTCATATCAAAGGGTACAGCTTCATTGAGAATACTCAACAAATACTCTTTATTTACTTAAACACCGTCGAGTTTTCATGAAACTAATAAAACACTCGTTACTTCACAACATTACGTCAACGACATTGCAATCATAATATAAAACGATGAAAGTAAAAAATCGACGAAAGAAGGGTTCCGTACTATCGTATTAAGCTCCGTTTCAATTTCATTGTTGTAATAGCGGCAACAGAAATACAAATTCTGTGAAAATTTCAACTGTCTACCTATTACAAATCTTGAGATACAGCCTGCTGATGCTGACAGACAGATGGATGGGCGGACAACGGAGGGCTTATTAACAAGGTCCCGTCGGTTACCTTTCGGGTACGGAACCCTAAAAACGGGTGTGAATGAAAATCAGCGCTCGTTTATGTGGTAAAGAAAAGGTCACCCGCATGTTTTAAGCGAAGCCACGTGAAAAAGCCAAGCTTGCCGGTGGAAAGGTGAAAAACTGGACATTCGAGAGTGCTCCCATTTCACAGGCTGTAATATTCCGAGCTCTTCAAATATTAAACAAAACTGTAGCCGCGCCAACGAGCTCATGCAAATTGAGAATAAATACTTAAATGTTTAATTTCCTACCGTGAGAATTGACTGCACGTGGAAATGATACTGGCTGTTTATAGCTTTACAAGTAGAACACGACGGCGATATGAAATTCGGATGCATTTTGCAGGTTTTTCCAGGAAAAGGGTAGAAAAGTATGAAAGTGGCTTCTTTAAATGGCATCTTTTTTCTGTACGAAATGTAATAACTTACTCAAAAGCATAATGATAATTTATAGTCTATTTAAAACTAAGCAAGAAATTTGTTGAAAATAACAAGTTAAACTAGAAACAACTATTCAATTTGAAAATTAGAAACTGAAATATCGAATAGGTTGCCCTGTCCTAATGGATATTATTATGACTTCGCGTAATTAGTTTCTTAAAAACAATAAATTGACGTACTGACGCGATCCATATTAAATTTGTCAACACTTGATTGTATACGTACTTCAGGTAAAAATGCATCCAAAAATCCGATCTCTAATAATTATTATGTATCAAGTATAACGTGAACTCTCTAAGAACGTGTTTCGTATGAGTCTTGTCAACCAAAAATCCGCAGCGAGAATGTCTTTACATTCTCAAACCGGAAGAATTGACACTTAGGTCCGGTTTCACCACTTGCTGATAAAGTCCCTGATAGCCTATCAGGAACTTATCTGCCAGATAAACTACAACTTTTGATAGCATTATCTGTCAGATAACTATCTGACACTTTATCCGTAACCGGTGAAACCGGCCCTAGTCTATTAAGGCCATCTATAAACATACCACCAAAAGAGGTGAACATCTATTTTTAGTCAATTCTATATGGCTATCGGTCGAAGTTTTGATTGTGTGGGCATAATTTATGCAATTTTAATTTTAGTATGGTATTATTATTTTAGTATGGTATATAGTATTTCACGTGGCCATGAATGAATTTGGTTGTGGCTTAGATCTGAGCTGACTCAATCAGATAAAATGATGACCCTAACTTTGACCGCATAATTAACGCGTGTCATGAATATGACTAAAAAGTTATGTTTAACTCCCATGTAATGGGGGGCGAGCCTATTGCCATCGACCGGGCAGACTCCGCGGCTGCTACTGAGAAATTCCAACCCAGTAATACTTTTGCCCGACCCGGAAATATAACATAGGACCTCATGCTTAGAGAAGTCGCGCTTGGTAGCATTACAAGACTAACGAGGCTCTATAAAAATGTCAGCGACATATATGCAAATAGTTCACTTTTGTTATTTGCCTGTAATTTGAAAAGTATGTGAAAAATAAATACATATTTAATAGAAAATGGCATTTTTATTTTATTGTACAAAATGTACATCGAAGTCATAAACGCAAATGTCACACGGTCGTAAACGTCTACCGCTGAACATAAACTAACCCTCCTAACAGCTACCTACCGTAATATATTTACAGGCGTTTTAGGATATTACCCAACATCCTAAAAAGAACCCATTATCGGCAAAAAAACGTTCTTTAAAGAACCTACTCAAACGCTAGAAAATATATCATAAAGGCAGGTATTGAAAATGTGTGAAATAAAGTGCTTTCGACAAGGAAATGTCCCTCGGGCGGAACGACAAACGATTTATGGACGATAGCGCAAGGGTTAGTAGTAAATAGACAGATAAAGTTCCAGGAGACATCAAAGGAAAGATTAAGATATCTCGTGATAGACGGTGAAAAGAATCTCGTGCAGGGAATCATGGCGGCCTTGAGCCGACAACTGACATAATGTTTGGTGACAGACTGACAGCCAAACACTCAGGACTCGAGAGCGTTAATTTAATTTCCGCAATATCATATACAAATTGTCATTCTGTGCCTGTCTTTGTGAGAACGAAAGAAAAAGTGTTTATTTGTCTCATTTAGGAAAAAAAAAACAAAATTATATGGAAAAAAGACAAAATAAGAAATTGGATCGGTACGAGGCCAAAGGCATTTTGCTAACAAAAAGACATAGTGAGCGCTTAGATATTGAAAAAATCACTATGGATAATGTGATTTCCCTCAGTCTTTAGAGCATTTTAAATGTGGGTGTTTTCGAATGGTATATTAATATTGAACTTACATTTAGCACAGAAATATCGAAGTTTTAACATTTCGAAACAGGGGCTGCTTGCTATTAGTTGTACATAAAACATGGTACCAAAATCCTGAAGAAACATCTTTTGAGGATAATAAATAAGAAGCGAAGCATAAAGACGACATAAAGGAGGCTTATAGGTAAATAAATAAAAGCTACGAAAATGATAACGTTGAGAATTCACTTGACATTTCGCTCAATGAAAATCACGACAGATTGAATATCAGCTCGTGTCTATCTAAGAGGTTTATGTTACACAAACCGACTTTGTATGAAATATTCGGTTGTTTTTATACGTAATAACAAAGAACGTGGGCGTACACGTTCATATTATTGTAAAGAAACCCAATAACCTCAAGTATATTTATTTCACACACTTATTGCTTTCGTTTCTCGTTCGCCCTTCGGCATCTCGCGCCTGTATTATGCAAGGTAATCCGATTTGGTCTGGAGGCTGCTGAGAAGTATCTGGTATCTTTTTTTTGTATAAATATGTATAGAGCCTGGCTTTTGTAAAGTGTTTGCACGGGATTATTCTTTGTACCGCTATTTCTAAGGTTAATAAATAAAGTTGTTCAAACTTCGCTGTATGAAATTATGAAGAGACTTTATTGATGTAGGTAAAAGGAATACGCTTTTCAATATCTAATATAAAACATTTCGGCTTCCTTTTGCTTTTACAAATTAATTTTGGAAGAAATGGTTTGAATCTTTTCATCAGGTATCTGTAATCTGTCATGTGCTTCTTCGTGATCAGAAAGAGAGACAAAGAGAATTAATAAATTAGAAAAATATTCCCTCTACTATATTGCTCCTACTATTAACATTCATCATCATAAACAGTGATTAGTGAACATATTATAAACCTTGAAAAGGTCAATAATTTACTCAATTACTGCCCTACATGAACGTTCATCATGTACATCGAGCTTTAATTTAATTGCGTCCAACAAAAGCGGGGTAATTGCATTTGTAAATACTCGTTGACATGAAAAGTCACACAAATGTAGCACCTACAGGTCAATATTTTTGAGCATTAGATTCATAATATTTTATCTCATTATGTTACTGTGAAGTGAACATAACGAATTTGAATGGCTTGTTCTAACGGTGGGCATGTGTTGTACGGGAAAGGAACATGAATCTGCTCGTTCCGCGAGTGAGCACATTCAATCTAATTATAATATTATGCTGCTTTTAATATAAATACATCGTTGCTAACTGATGTTCTGAAACATTGAATAGCTTAGAAACGATGAATGAGGTGGAATTATTACGTAAAGCGAGTACTAGTCTCTACGGTCTCTACCTGTATGAAATTTTCATTGTTTCTCTTACAAAAGTTATGTTTTAACATGAACAGTTATAACATGAACTGTATGCAGAGGAATCAGTTTCTAATAAGACATGGTGTGAACCACATCAATCAAATCAAAAGTGTGCTTCTCAACTTCGAGTTTTACCGCAACAAAACTATTTTCCAAGATTTCCAATTCAAGTTTCGACAAACATCTGAGACATGACTAGATAGTCATTTTACTCCTCTTTACATGATAAAAGGTAATTATGTAACTAATTTCTCTACCTATATTTCTTTGCTTTACAATCTAACAAACATGAGTGCTTTTACACACGGAATATAGTTTAATCAATTAAAATAGCTTAGGTATCATTTAAATCAAAGGTCCAAATTTATTATAACACTAGCTTTTGCCAGCGGCTTCGCCCGCGTGTAAATGACGATTTTTCCATACAAACTTTCATACCCTATTTAACTACCTTAGGGGTTGAATTTCGAAAAATCCTTCCTTATTCCTAGTCTACGTTATAAAGGGAACCTCGGTGCAAAATTTCAGCTTTCTAGGTCCAAGGGTATGGGCTGGGCGTTGATGAGTCAGGACTTCTCTTTTTATTTATATAGATTAAAAAATCCCAAAAAATATATTATAATATTAAAATCCCAAATAAACAATCAAAATGTACTGACCGTACTCCAATCACGGATAGGTAGATAATAATATACAGACATCCCCTATATTTTAGTCTACCTTTTTTCAAATTAACAAAAACCGTATGACGTCAACCAAATGCGAATTTAATAACACGATGACAAGATAAACACAAGTTGCGAGTAATGATCGTTTATAATCCTCGAAGAAAAACGTCAACCGCCATTTCAGACAAAAAATAAGACGCCATTTTGACTTAGTTCACAGACAAACACCTTCTGAAAAGTTGTATGTATTCGTCAAAGCATAAAAAATGAAACACTACAATAAGCAGTTGTTATAATCGACACATAAACTTTTTGTGCAACTCCACCAGCACTTTAAGGTCCCTGTCCGAAACCGCTACCAACAACGTCAATGCGGCTGAGTTCTTTTTGAAACAAAATTTAGTTTAATTTAATAACAGTAGAATATAAAATGACAGGAAGCGATTCAACAAAGCTCTGTACCTACTTTTTTTTAAAGAAGATACACTTGTATGTAAATTTTATGCCTACAATCTTTAATGTATTTTGTCGAGACAACCCTACTGTTTACTGCAAACAACATCTCATAAGGATTCCACAAACCGCATCTCATTGAGACGAACTTTTGACAAAGCCACCAGACCGACTCGAGACAAATCTGAACCACGTCCTTTTTACGCACGAGGAATATAATATGACGCGAACAAAGCAAATTAAAAGAAGTTGAAAAACCTGACGAAGAAAACAAATATAAGTACCTACGTGTGTATATCCAAATTGTTTTGTTCCCAAAGTTCTTGTTTCAATAATGGGAATACGTCTCATGAAATCATTCACCATGATACTTAATTCCATCCTGATTTTACAAATAAACTCTCTCACATAAACAAACATGCCAGTCGTTGATTGATTGATTTGTTAAATAAGATTAAAGTCAGTGTGAGTGACTGTGATATCGAATAAAGCATCAATAAGTGTTCGATCGTAAAGCTAATATTGGGTACGGCGGCGGCTATGTTTGCTACAAATAGATCAAATAACTCTAGAACCGGAATTCAGCGCCGATAATCTCCTGTCCAAGAATGAAAATAGATTATCACGTAACGTGCCATCGGTCCTTCCGCAATGTGAGAACAGATATCTTTGGAATCTAGATTTTATACAGTTTCTCAGAACATAATAACATCACGCGTCTAATCCCTGTAGGGTTAGGTAGGTACACCAATCACTCAATTCATTTTTAAGTCCAGGCACGAAACCAGACTGCCGCTGGCTGCTACTGAGAAATTCCTGATGGAAAAACCAAAATAATAACGATTTGCCGGACCCGGGAATCGAACCCAGGACGAATCAGTCGCGCTTGCGATCACTATAGTACTAGACACCCAGGCAGTGCTAAAAACATTTGAACTGTAGATTAAGTTTTACGCTAAACATAAAACATAACGGCCGACCGACCGAATTTCAATAACCCCGTAACGACATCAATAGGCACTTTGCGTGTCTATATTTAAGCACTTAAAGCTTATGATTAGTTGGATGACGACGGTTTATCATATTCCATCAAATTGAAGGTTTCATCGGCTCAATTAAATTGAGTAACTGGATGTTTGTCCCTGGTTAATTGAATTAATTTGATCGCGTTCGCCCCTCGCCGGTTTTGTCGCAGCTCGCAAACAATTACCTAATTAATAATATACGTCGATATGACTGCCGATTAATACCAGTTAATTCTATTGATAGATTGCTTTTTGGGAACGAATTCTGTTGACTTTTGTTTACTGTTTTCTCTGCGGTTCTGTTTACATTATGGCATATCCTTCGAATATTAATCGAAAACAGAGTTGAATAGAAAATACCTTTGCTTTCATCATGTGTTTACGATATGTGGGTGTATTATATGGCTTCATGCTCTCATAACGATAAAGATTTATGACTATGAATAAGAAATATGCATGCTCCTAAAAAGATAACTAAGTAAGCACCTAATCTCGAGACTATTTCAGCCAAGCGCGTGATGATAAGATATTTTTACTGTTAGAGAGATGAAATACAATCATATTTTAAAAATAGAATAGGAATTGTCAATTATTTTCCAAACAACAACAAGAATTAAAAAAAGTTCTAACGTATTTGAAATAACCAATTAGGCAAGATAAAGACTACAAAGAAAGGTTGACCTTTCGTATTTTCACAGACACTAACGATCAAAGTAAATCTAAGTTAACCGGTCTGTTACAGCCAAAGGCGAAAAAAAACTAAATGTGGCACTCGGAGACTGCCGCGGTAAAGCTATTGCATAGCATTTTTTATCAACAGCAAATAATTAATTATTTAATTTGACAACCTCAGTTGACAACCTTGTTATTTTCCGTAACCATAGCAACCTGGTTGAATACTGAATCTTGAATATTTTCGTTAGGGAATTTCTGGATTCGCTCTCCAAGTCTCCACGCTCAAGGCCCGCGATAGAAGCTATGCAATAGCTTAAAAAGATACAAAGTTTTTAACGTTTACTGTCAACGTTTTAATAAGTAGTGCAGAATTTCACAGTTGAAAAATAACTAGAATGACGTGTCAAATCAAGCCTTGATGAAGGTTTGCGGTTCCAATCCGAGGTGATATTTCTGATGCAGAGAATCTTCTGCCCGCATGGGTTTTTTTTGTAGTTTCAAACAAGTTTTGACATTCAATGAGGTTGAGGTGTGGTCACTCAAGTTTGTCTATGACACGCTTTGTGGTCTTTATTTACCCATAGTCACCGATTTCAAGGTTCCATTATGAAATAGTACTATTGGTCAAGCGTTCAGAACCGTAAAGTTAGACAACTTTACGGTTGGAAAATACGTAGACGTAAGAAATAAACTTCGGAACTGAGATGATTTAAGACACACGACCAACACTACTCACTAGTCCAGATATTTTTTGGTGTTGCCAAAATATTCTCTCCCACACCTGTGTTCCCATTTCATAGTAAAACGTTTTCTTGTTAACTGGATACTGTTTCAGTTAAAGCGATAACTTCTCAACACATATAAGTCGTGCCTTCACCTCTTCGAGAGTAGTTAAATGCAGCAAAGTCGGTCATTGGCCCGCTATGACGTCAATGGTGATGTTGCACCTCTCAGCTTAGACGCACAGCAGATACTTAACGGTTTATAATATTTATCGATACTGAAATAATCGAGGACAACGTAGTACAATCAGGAACACAAAGGAGTTGAGAGTTCTTTGATGTTACGCTTTTGTTGATCTGATTTGAATTCTCAATTCTGTTGATCCGTGAATAGTATCAATACTTTTTGTGTACGGACTTCTGGAAGTTGACTGTACTTGAGGTCAGTGGCACTGTACGGCCGAGTGTTTTGGGAGTACTCTTGAATTGCAGACGAAAGCAGAAACGGTAAATGTAGGTTAGTGTTGAGTACGTGCCGACAGCACGTTTATGATTGTTTAGCGTGACGTAGGACGTAAAGCATACAATCTTTCACGCCAACATAATTTTTAGCTGTGTATACGGCTATTAACGTCTAATCTCAATTGATTTTAATCACAGTCTCGAGATCCAGTCTGGTCATAAAACACGTAACGTTTAGTTTGCCAGTCTTCACTCTCGAATCACAGACGTTTAATTGAACACTCAGAAAGTTTTATGCCTCAATAATACAGTTTCGAAATGGCACAGTCTATTGTCTTTATCTACAGAACCCGCTTCGACCACAATAAAAAGTGGGAAAGCTAAATTTTATTAGTGCGAAGGGTGCTCCATTCTGTTCGACATAAAACAATTTATTTTGCCCTTCGGTAAATCATTTTGTGGAGCCGACCTTGTCAGGCTGGTGGCACTGTCGGTTATACGCATTTAACTGAGCTAAATGAGTTTGGAGAACAAGGGAGCTAATTCAATTATGCCAAGTTGTGCGTTGTGCGGTGTTGTTCTCTTCGACACGGTGTTCAACTGTGTTCATTCAATGTTCATTTGCTAGCTGTTCACTTGCTCCCCAGTGTATCGACATGATATGTAGACACAGACGTACACACGGCTACACATCAAGCTATACAAAACCAGTTAATCTTGGCCTCACTTTACTAGATCTTTTCGCACAATGAACGATCAGATTATACTGGTTTTGTATAGCTTGATGTGTAGCCGTGTGTACTACCGTTTAATTCTGTAACGCAATAATTTAATTTAGTTTACACGTGCCGCGTATTTCATTAAAGCCGTGAAATATGCTAAAATTGATAATGAAAGAAAAAGTTTGATTTTGTTTTTGCTTTATTCGATTGTTTTGTACACTTTCTGGCAACAACGGTACAATAGAATAAGGCTTTACACGTGGAGAGTTGTTTTTGTTTGACTAAATTTGTGATTTTCAATTCCAACACTGGTTCTTTTAATCGAGATATATAGCTACGTAATGAAGAATTTTCAATACTGAAACCGAAATAATCAAAATAACATAGGTGTACCAAACTACCTACCTAATAATAGTTGCACCCACATTTCGCCAGTTAGGTTTAATTCCCGTGTAATAGGGGGCGAGCCTATTGTAATAAACCAGGCACAAATCTAGGTTTCATGGCTGCCACTACGAAATTCCTATCAAAATCAAACCCAGAACCTCATGCTAAAGAGTTACGATTGCGACCACTAGACCAACGAGTATCATCATCAACAGCCTTTAATGTTCCCACTGCAGGGACTCAGGCCTCCTCTGTTTGAGAGAGAATGGGCTATAATCTACCACGCGGGCCCAGTGCGGATTGGTAGATGTCACATGTCTTCGAATTTTTTGGTTCTAAGACATGCCGGTTTCCTCACGATGTTTTCCTTCACCGTTTGAGAGCAGCGATGATGAAATAAATTACACAAAGTAATGTGCCTGCCTGGGTTCGAACCCACGACCTACTGTTCGTAAGTCGGGGCCGCCACCACTGGGCCACCGCTGCTCTCAACAAGTATTAGTATCTATGAATTACTTCTTGAGAGGTATACATGCCTCCAATTTTCAGGTGATATATTTTTATATCACCTACGCCTGCTGCCTACACACACCTACACTATAGCACTTTAAACGGCTCACAATTTAATGATTTAAACAACCACTACTTCGGCAGTAGCACATTGATAGCTATTAATATACTGATCTGATTAATTAATGAAGTTGAGAAACTCTGATTAATTAACTGCTCAACCTCTCAAGAACCAGTTACAATATCTTGTGTGTATTTAAAACTTTGTTTCTAAGTATTATTTCTACTTCTAAACCAAAATAACTTTAAAGAAGCGTTGATTAAGTTAGTTTCAGAACGATTGGTGTACTTAAAAAGTAAAAACCATAAAAAAGAGTTGTTGTTAGCGCAAAATACGTCGATTTTAAAGTAGTTTTTGCGAAAGTACACGATACGTAATCTTTACATAGTATAAATCAAAGTCGCCCCCGCTTTTGTTTGTACGCTTAGATCTTTTAAACTGCGCAACGGATTTCAATGCAGTTTTCAGCAATAGATACTTACAGTAATTCAAGAGGAAGGTTTATATGTAGAGTAGTATAACAGCCGGTTTCTGAATTGAGTATTTGAAGTTAGTCATAATATTCATGATCGATCAAGAGTTGAAGACGGCATCCCCGAAGCCCTGACCTGACTCAACGTGTTTAATCAAATGGTAGACTTATTTGTATGAACATAAGGTCGGTGTACGATAACTGTATTTACATGTGATATGTTATCACGATATAGTTAAACAAAAACAGTAGCACGTGTGCTTCTGACGGATATAGTATGTATATCATTCAAGTGAAACGTTTGTCTGTTTATGTGCGCATAGCTCGGGGATTACTGATCCGATTTATGTGACGGGTTTGTATTGATCATTTACCCTTTCTTTTTAATAAATAAATACTTTTTTATTTTTATTTTGTGACAATGTATTTTATTTTATAAATCTATTGTTTATCGCTAGTGAAAACTTGGCCAACGGTACATTGTTTATAAATTTAAAATACTGAAGCGCTGAATCATGGTTAGGATTTCATTAGTGCAATCAATACCTTGCCTAGTCTTCTCGCAACTATGTTCGGATCGCCTTGCCTTCTAATCCAACCGGCTGCAGCTGAATATCAGTATTAAGTACATAATATCTATACTAATATTATAAAGCTGAAGAGTTTGTTTGTTTGTTTGTTTATTTGTTTGTTTGAACGCGATAAACTCTGGAACTACTGGTTGGATTTGAAAAATTCTTTTTGTGTTGGATAGTTCATTTATCGAGGAAGGTTATAGGCTATATAACATCACGCTACTACCAATAGGAGCGGAGCATAAATGAGAAATGTTGCAAAAACGGGAAAAGAAAATTCCTTTCTGAGAGCTTCCGTTGCGTGCGCTGCGAAAACGGTTTAAGTTACGAGAATATCATGTATGAAGTAATTATTCGTCTTTAAAAGTTCTAAAAAAAAGTCTGCGACAGCATCTGTCTATCTTTTAAGATTGACTCACTGTAACCATTTTTTACTATTAAAATGTTAGGTTAAAAAGAATTATTTTTTGCGAAGCTTATTTAACCCATATGGTATTAATCTATATCTAAATAAATGTGTTCGTTAGAACGGAAATTTAATATAGAATATTTGTGCTCTTTACTCTATACAGTTTAAACAAATATCTTAGAAGATATCGCAATGTAAAAATACCCGCGCGGAAAAATAATTACGCGGGTTGCGTCGCAATTTAGGTACGGGGGATTCTGGCTGGCCTCCGGGAAATTCAAATTCAAAATATTTACTGCATCATAATGTTTACAAGTACAGAGTGTTATAGTATATTTAACAGTAAGAGATAGATTTTATAGTAATTCACACTTTAATATAATCTAAGCTAATCTAAACCATCTAAACTATTGTAATAAAGAGGAAAGATAAGATTTTTTGTTTGTTACGATTTAGCTTATTTAATGTCGGATAGTCGATAATCGAGAAAGGTTATAGCTATATTTATGTGACGCAGACGAAGTTGCGCGGGTCAGCTAGTTTTAAATAGAGCGAGAGAGATATTAAATTCTCGTTCAATTTATTTGTGCATTTATATAAAACAAATCCAATCTCACAAGGAAAAACTGTTACATCATTCACGCTACTTAGTAATGTAAAACCCCGACTATCTCACTTATTTTCTAGCGCTCACCCCAGAGCCGTTCAGAAACGTAAGCATGTCCGAATAATTCATGTCCTTGCTTTATGTTCGTTGGCGTTTAGACTTAGGTACCGCTCTGAACCCGAAACATCCTGAAGATTGACGTCAGCAGTTAAGGGTTATAAAAGAGGATTAAATTCAGGCAGTTAGCAAAAAACTGTTCTGTCTGGCAGCTGGCTCTGCTGAATGTAAAGTTTTTTGATTCTCACTTGCACTCTATGAAATTCTTTTTGTGTTGGATACTATGCAGTTTGCTCGTCCGTAGTAACACTTCGTTTTTGGTTTAGTCCAGCCTAGCTAAGAGTTTTAATTAAATATGAGGCCCACAAGCATTGATGTATACATCAATGCCCACAAGAGAACAAAAGAAATATCGCAACAATGTACCAGTGACATCGAAAGTTTAAGAAAACACGAGAAAAAGCGAGACGGGAGAGTCTGAAGCTTCAACCTGTCCGTCAGCTGCTTCAATCGCTCTGTCAATCAAACTGCCACCGGAGCAACACTGGACGAATTAGAACGCCGTCAGTTGGTAGAACGTCAGAGACAGAAATTCAAAACTGTTGATTCAAACAAATCTAGCTAACATTATTTAATTTATGCCACAGAAAAATTAAATAATAAAACATCTAAAATCAGCATTATAAAAAGTAAACAATGACCTTAACACATAATGTATAAAATAACGGCGTGAATACCAATAGCATATCCCCCTCACCCACCCTCGAGTAAATAAATATCAAATGACTGTTGCATCTTTGTATTACGTGTATTTTTTTACGAATGCAATTGTTACTAACATAGTAAGGAGTGACCTTGAGATACAAGTAGCAAATCATTGTAGGTAATAAAATTACAACAAGAATAACACTAGGAATAACACTAGGTAGGAGTTATTTGCCAAATGTGACTATAGTAAGTCGGAGAACAACTTGCTATACGTGCTTTATATTTAAGTATCTTTATAGCATTGTCATATAAATAAAAAACGAAATAAAAAATCGGCAAGTGCGAGTCGGTCTTGAAAGAAAGAAAGAAAGAAAAAGTATTTATTGATTTCACAACAGGACTTGATCGTATTGACAAAAAAATTAAAAGTTAACAAAGTAAACATGAGAATTGAGATACACTTAAAATTAGGACATAATTATAATATATTTAAATTAGTCCCGTGCGAAACCAAAAGGCCACTACCTCAGCATGGTGCTGTAACATTTGAGACAAATGTCACAGCGCTGGTATTCTGGTAGGGCCCATTGGTGACGCCACGTTTACAGAAAAAAAAACAGAAACAAAATAAGTACCTAACTAAAATTAAAATAAAGTAAAAAAATAAAACAAAAACAAACTAATAAAAACAATAAGGGAGTCATTAAAATATTTATTCATTGTAATAGTGCTTGTCTATGCCAAGAGAGAAAAATCTTGCACATGAAGTGTTCCATAACATCGTAATAGGACCCCAGGGGGGAGCCCCTTTAATTCTCATTGTTGTTAAAGCGGCAATAGAAATGCGCACTCTGTGAAAATTTCGCAATCTACATAGGTACTACATTGAAAGACAGAAGGACAGCGGTGGCTTAGTAATATCGTCCCGTTGGGTGCCATTTACGGGTACGGAACCCTAAAATTAACATAATCATCCTATAGTGTTTCCGCTGCTGGAACATGTATGTGAAGGAATAAAATCCCATCAAATTAATTGTAATAGGGGATAATTCTTTTCCCACTCACCGAATATTCGTCGTAAGATCTAAAAGTTCCCAGCCTGAATTATAAAAAAGGATTAATATCCAATTCCCAGTATTTTCCAATACTCATTTACAACGTGGGTAGCTAGAGATTAGTACAGTAATTTAGTAGGCGGGAAACTGATCGACCTACCATGCTACGTGATAAATACTTACTCGTTATGGCTATTGCTGAGTGTTTCCTGCGCCTGAAAACCCCGAATAACATTTGGCCAGATCCGGGGTTTTAGGCAACAAATTCAAGCCCAGGGCTTAAAACTTGGGACCATTACACTAACGAGGATATTACTTGTAGACTTTATAATTACGTGCAGGACCGGATTAAGGGTCGCTACTATTTTCGAACAATTATGAACGTGCGAACGATCCCGATCAATGGAGACAACAATAGATTCAGGGTCAAAGAAACACGCGCCGTATTTTATTAAACCAAACTTGGAATCTTGAAATTGTCTGCTTTCAGGCCTTTATTGAACGTTTACCTTTCTGTCTGGAAACATTTTATTACGAAGGATCCATATTGGAATAGCCAATCGGTATTTCTCGTGAATCAAGTCTGGATACATTCAAACTAGAAGGTCTTTGCATTAATCCTTGAGGTTTCGTGTCTCGGAGGTACAGATTCGTCCCTGTACAAGTATGTGACGATATCATGCTGGTTTTAAGTGCTTACGTACGTGACTCGATAGTGATCTGCCCCGAAATTTAGTTAAATCGTGTGAAATGGAGCGGGGTTACGGCTAATTGTTTTGTTTGACTGTCACGCCGTGAGATCAGTAGTTTGGTGTGTGCCTTTATTTTATTTCTACCTTTTTATGCAACACGGGTTGTTAAGCGATAAGGAAATTCGGAAAGAACACGGAAAAATACGGAAAAAACAGTTTGAATCTTAATAGATTCAAACTGTTTTTTCCGTATTTTTCCGTGTGTTGTGTGTTGTGTTTTTGTGTTGTGTTTTTCCGTGTGTGTGTTTTTTGTGTTAATACACAAAAATATCAGAAATATGTTATGCATTTTATGTATGTATATTATTCCGTTCTTACATTCTATATTTAGGAAAACGGTCTTAACAGGAAACGAATTTTCATTATCATCCTCTAGTCTAGATAATTAATGACAACTTAAAAATATCCTTATGTTAATTAAAAAATTATTTCATCTTGCATGTACGGTCATGGAACACAGAACTACACCTACTTCCTTAGAATATATTCTTTTTTTTTTCTGGGGTGGGAAATCATCAAATGACTCCTACCGCTCTAGGCAGGGAGGTAGGGAAAGTCAGACTACTATTGACTAAAAACCACCCATTTACCCACCCACCACCCATTTTATTAGCCGTATGTGTCGAGGCCACGGTATTTCTTTCGAACAATTCGCAGCCCCGACGAGGCCTTAGAATATCCTTTAGTTTACTTTTTACTCCACGTTTCTAGTTACGGAACTCTAGACAACGTAGCGTAGGAACTAACTATAAGCTGGATATAAATAAATCCTGAGATAAAAATACCTCGTAAGGAGTGCCAAGTAAATATGCATTAGACTGTAAGATTACAACGGCCCGCACACGCATACATTACCCTCCTTTTCGCTGTAATTGGATAAAGGTTGGACATGTCAGTTAGAATCCTGACGAATGTTAAGTAAGCCTAACTGGAATAGAAAGCCGTATCTACTGACTGAAGTTTGTGAAAGCATGTTGGAACTTTGTTAGTACTTATGTATCGAAATGTTCTGGTAAAATTTATGTTTTTTTTTTAATGTGTTTATTTGCAAAGAAATTCAAATATTTACGACCGACAGACGGGCAAGAGAAAGAAAATCGAAATCTAATCTATATTTTTTACTACTTTATAACTACTCGGTATGTGCACCAGAGTCTTAAGCCCGCTTGACAAACCTTCGTGTGTCAAAATCGAAAATGTTGTATGAGTTATGACAATACTGTCAATGGTCGATCTATAACTCTTTTAACTTTTCACTTTGGTTTTTCGTAGTTTGTGTTTGCACTTTCGTTAATAGAATTTAATCGATAGTCTATAAGAAAGGGACTTACAAAATTTCAGAAATCATCCAGACCACCAAAATAAGGACGATGGTAAAAAATTATAATAAGATAATCCCATTTAGGTAACTCATAAAGTATGAGTTTGTTCTAGAGTACCGGCAATTTATGGTTTTAAGTAAAAAAAAAACCGGCCAAGTGCGAGTCGGACTCGCGCACCGAGGGTTCCGTAAAAAAAATATATTATGTGATGTAACTAAAAATTTATGGTTTTCGTAATTATTCCTTTATCTATGCTATAAGACGTTGCTTCGTACCAAATTTCAAGATTCTGAGTTCACGGGAAGTACCCTGTAGGTTTTGATTCCCTTGCGAGTGTCGAAAATTTGCGGCATAAACGGGAGTATCTTGATGTAACTAAAAATTTATGGTTTTCGTAATTATTCCTTTATCTATGCTATAAGACGTTGCTTCGTACCAAATTTCAAGATTCTGAGTTCACGGGAAGTACCCTGTAGGTTTTGATTCCCTTGCGAGTGTCGAAAATTTGCGGCATAAACGGGAGTATCTTTTGATCGCGTTGACTTAGAAGTTTGATTTTTTCACAGCTCCAAGAGACCATAGACTTGAGTATTTGATATGAATTTCAGCTTGATACCTCCACGCGTTCCTGAGAAAAAAGGTCTTGACAGACAGACAGACGGACAACAAAGTGATCCTATAAGGGTTCCGTTTTTTCCTTTTGAGGTACGGAACCCTAAAAACACTGTTTGTTTTTGTTTAGATATCTTTGGTTAGACGTACAGACGCTGAACGCTGTGTTAAAATTTGTCCACCTATTTTAATGGGACCTTATATATACTGAATTAAACTGTACATAGGTATTTTTAGACGTAATGACTGTACACTTTGTACCTGCGGTCATTCATGTACCTATGTATGTCCATATATTGTGAAGGATTATGATTCTATTAACCTTCAATTTATATCTTTTGCCTCGCCGCGTTAGTGAGTGCCTCATGCTCCACTTGAAATATTAACTGCGCTATACTTTTATTACGTTTTCTGTCTGTAATGTCGCTTGGTCTCTTTTTACTTATTTACGAGACTACGCACAGGTTACGAGGTCGGCAGTTCGGCACCCAAAATGTAGGATTAAAATACCTTATGCAGTATAATATGCCTATAAAATATTTTATTTTTAGCCACAGAACGCAGGAGGCTAAATTAAAATATTTTATTTAAAGAAAAGCCTGCCTCGTTATTCTAGCGGTTGCAATCCCGGGTCGGGAAAATTGTGATGTTTTTTTTTGGTCTTTAAATCATGAATTTCTCAGTAGCAGCCAAGGAGTCTGGATTTGTGGTCGGTTAATGAATGACATTAAGCTATATTTATATTTACGCGGCGGATAACAGTCGTGATGTGATGTTATATATTATATTATATATATACTTATATATATATTATATATATATATTAGTCAAAGAAGAAAATCGATGCTCCTGCTTTTAAATTGTTGTACTATATTGTTAAAGTAGTAAGAAACTGATGCACAGTTAAGTACTAATAACACAACGTTAAAAAACGATAAGTGACAATCTCTTTGAAAAATAAAACTAGAAACAAGATACTCACTACAATATTACGTAATTAGCCGCATAGCTCGCCCATTCACTAGTTTAGAATTCCAACTGATTAGCACTTAGAATGAATTCAAATCACGCCATATCTACGAGAGCGTTCAATTACACAATCTAGACTTCTGGACCAATGAAATGCTGTCTATCTGGGACAGTGACTGTCTTCAATATTCTGTTGCCTGTAGTGGTGGCTTTGGATCGGGCCTAAATAATAACAGCCGTTCGGGTCGATCTTCAGGATAAGTCACACTCGACTAGGTAGGTTCATGGACGGGTGACCATCCATATCATACCAAGTTTCCTCCGTACCTCGGAAAGCACGTAAAACTGCTGGTCATAACTGTCATTTTAAGATCTTCGACAGTCGTGACAGTACAGGTAGTCAGTTTCCCGAAAGTTTAGGCAGTCACTCCATGTTCAACACTGGTATTCAGCTGCATTCGGTTAGACTGAAAACTGACCCCAACATTGTTGAGAAGAGACTCTTTTTCGGATTTTTTGAAAAGTTAGTCCCACGGACTGGAGGATCGGGTCGATAGTCGGCACACCGTTATGGTCTACGCCTCTACGGTCTTTTGATCTATTTCCACTAACCAGGACTCTCTCTCAATTTGACCAAGTTTAAACAGAACTGTGAGTCTGTGATGTTGATAGAACTTTTGTAAATATCACCTTGTTGTTCAAACATAACATGTTGGTCAATTAAAGTAGTTTGTAACCACCCGCTGGCAAAACACTAACGGTCCGAAAGCTAACGGTAGCGCGTAACTGTAAAATCACTGCCCTACGTTCACACAGAGCAGTAAAAACAACAGATAAGTACTTGCAAACATCAACTCCGTTTAGATTAACATGACATCATAATATCACGAGTGTAAAACCCGAAGTGTTAGGCAGAGGGGTACCCATAAGTACATTCACATTTCATGTTTAAGCCCCATGTAATAGGGGGCTAGTCTGTTGCCATCAACCGTGCACAAATTCAGACTCCGTGGCTCATCATCATCATCATCATCAGCCTATAATGTTCCCACTGCAGGGACTCAGGCCTCCTCTCTAGGAGAGGGATGGGCTATAATCCACCACGCGTGCCCAGTGCGGGTTGGTAGATGTCACATGTCTTCGAATTTTTTGGTTCTAAGACATGCCGGTTTCCTCACGATGTTTTTCCTTCACCGTTTTGAGAGCAGCGGTGAAGAAATAAATTAGGTACACAAAGTAATGCGCCTGCCTGGGTTTGAACCCACGACCTACTGCTCTAAGTCGGGGCCGACACCACTGGGCCACCGCTGACTCCGTGGCTGCTACTGATAAATTCCTGAAAGAAAGACCCAATAACACTTTGCCCGACATAGGAATCTAACCCAGGAGTCCAGGACCTCGTGCAAAGCAGTCGCACTTCCGACCACTAGACCATCAAGGCAGTCAATTTCGATTAAAGTTACTCAATATTTCGCCATCCTGATTAAAAATAGATAAACGACCTATGACATAGAACCAGCCAAAAAAAACCTATCAATATTTTTAATCACCACATTTAGGTATCAATAAAGCAAGAACTACGCACAAAGTTGACGTAACGTCAACAAAAAATCCATCGATCCTGCTCTAAACAGAGACATAATTGGATAATAATCTTGTTTTGATGTTCCAACGTGGCTATGGGCTTATTAAGCGAGAGTCGTATCGTTTTTCACTCGGGATGTTATTGTGGAGCTCCGTAACCATAACCGAAACTATCGGATAGTCGAAATAAAGCGTAGTCTTAATAATTATATACATTATTTTTGGCATTATTTTCTTTTCCTTTTGTTTTTGCTGGATTGTAGGGGTTTTCGATTTTAGATATAGGGATAAATATTTTTCAGAGTTCGTAACACTGTATTTTTTTAGCCCGGCCAAGCCGTCGCTTGTCAGTTGTCAGATTGAGTTGTAAAATTCTAATATCCGTAAATGTAATTATCCGAAACTAGCGGATAATATTTTTATGATAAAATTTCAGAGAGCTGTGGATTTTGTGAATAAAAAATAAATAATTACATATCCGTAACCGTATCCGAAACCTGTATACTTAATATTATTCCTATATCCATATCCGTATCCAGATCCAAAATTCCATATAATATCCTTATCATCCCTGTTTTTCACCCCATTTGTCGCCTGTGGGTAGATTGACGTCACAGTTGTCTCGATCTCGACGCCTCCTGTCCGATCTTTATCTGGCATTTCCGAGAATTTCTTTATCAGGACGGGTATTGGCCCTTGAAATTGGATTGATTTGGCGTCTATGAACTTGACGTCTCAATCTAACGTCGGTATTTTCGTCATTAAATTGCCACTTCGCCAATCTTCTCTAACAAGTTATTTCTATGTGAAATATAACTTTTCTAATTAACATTTTGGTTGGTATCAACTACCAGTCTAACCGGATGCAGCCGAATATCAGTATTTTACATGGAGCGATTGCTTGTCTGACCTCCACACACAACCCAGTTAGAACTGGGTAAATACGATACCTCTTGTTAAATCTGGTTGTCAGACGTTCGGGCAACTGACTACCAGTAACGACTGTCTCGAAGATTTACAAATGTCAGCCGAGCCCGAGACCGACGGCTTAACGTGCTTTCCGGGGCACGGAGGAATCTCGGTATAACATATAGTGGATAGTCATCCATCTACAGACCAACCTAGGCAACCGTTGCTTGACCGAGCGTCTGTTATTGCTTAGCCACGAGCTTTTCTTATATACTCTTACAGATTTTGTGTAAACTTTAATTCAACGTTGTATATTATGACTTAACAGGAAGATTGTTATAATCGATTGTTTGGCCAGCGATCATAAAACGTTATTACTCGTCGATATTATATTACACACATCGGCTGCGAAAAACTTTGTTAAAAGGAAACTGACATTATTTGATCGTTATCGAGTTACGATGGTTCATAAACTATGATTAGACTTCGTGGTCGGTCAGTTCATAATCTAAGATTTACAGTTAACAAGTAAATAAGGTGTTTTTTCATCGATTTGTTATAGGTACCTGATTATATTACGATTTTTATTATTTCATTTTATTATATAATAATATGTCAAGGTTATTTGCACAAGTTATTATTAGCTTTATCGATGTAAATTATGAATGTATTATTTTATACCTCTTATATTATTTCGAAAGGCGTAAGTCTTGTCTTGTCTTAGGTACATACCATGTAAGTTTCAGTTACAGGGAGCGATATTATACCTAGCTGAAGAATTCCCGAGAACGCAAATTCAGATTTTCAATGGATTTTCGTCTTTTAATCCGAAATACAAAAATTATCTTATAAAGCATAATTAACCTATAATGTTACCACTACTGGGGCTGTTTTCTACTACGATATTTTATTAAATAACTCATGTTTATAGACAGCGGCCCGGGCAGCCCCTGCCTTAATACAATATACTAAGAATGCCTTTCTCTTTGAACGTTCACTGTAGCGATCCTTAGATGTTGATCTCGTGAAGACATAATTAATTTTTGACCTCATTATATATATTAACACAGGGCTTCAAGACATTAACAATTTAATTTTTGAATTATTTAGGTACCTACCTACATAGTACATAGAACCAAAAAATTCGAAGACATCGAATTTTTTGGTTCTAAGACATGCCAGTTTCCTCACGATGTTTTCCTTCACCGTTTTGAGTTGCTACAAAAAACTTAAAATAAATACTGTTTATTGTAAGAGGCACAAGACATAAACATATATGCCTGGTTTTACATAACTTTATTAATTTCCGACAATATTTTCAAAGATGATTTATTCAAGTGATTAAATGTAGTACGTATGTACTTTATAGATATTCAGTCATTTATGATATCATTCACCTAAAAAAGGTTGAATTTCAAAAAACATGTCATAATTTATTGGTATAAAAAAAACATACTAACAGCTAAATAAATTAAGTAAGTAGTGACACAAGTTTTTTTTTCATTGTATCGCTATTTAGAAGACGCCTATTTAAATCGCATGTAATACGAGACGAGCCTATTGGCAACAACCAGGCACAAATCCGGACTCCGTGGCTGTTACTGAGAAATTCCTGATGAATAAACTCAATAACATTTTGCATGACCCGGGAATCGAATGATCAGCAGTTGCTCTAGCGACCTAGAGCAACAAGTTTACAGTAGGTATTTATTTAACAATATATTTTAATATTCAATCAACAATATCTTGTATTGTTTTGATATTTCTTTCAGCAACTACCCACGAGTTGATTCATTTCCCCGGAGAGCTAACTAACTTGTGCAAACAAAAAGTGGCTTCTCTCCTTTACGTAGAGTTAGTTTCTTTTGTGCCAACTTTTATCGACATTCATTGCCCCTTCGAGACTTGTTTAAGTAACAAAGAAATATATCTCCCTCGAGACTTCAGCATTTACAGCTAAAAGAAAAAGGTTTCTTTGCTCGGGAAGTATGAAAATGATTTGGGTTTTTTTTTCATCTGCTTGTAAAACTTGATTCATAATATTTAAGTACTTAAGCGTAGTTTTTTATTCGCATAACCGATTTAAACTTGAAACCCTACCTAGTCTAAAAAAAAGTCTTAAATTGAAATTTTAGCATTTACTGACGTTGTTGGTCTAGTGGTCGCAAACTCAACATGGGGTCCATGAGGACCTGTCGGGGAGTAATGGCCCCGACTGGTCAGACACAAAATCAACAAAACAACAACAACATGACGCCTTTACAGGCGTCATGTTGTTCATGTTATTGTTGTTTATGCTTGTCAATTGACCAAAGTCAGGTCAAACTAAATCAAACTCGATTTATAAGACAAAATACATTTGAAACAAACCATAAACGCCCTTGACGCGATGCGATGATATGTTATGAATGTCAGTTCATGGAATCGGTTTGCAAAGGTCACGCATACGTGTAATCGATATCACATTAAATATGGTAATCGCTGCCGGACGATTTACGTTTTACCTATATTATTCGTTGACTTTCAGCGATGCAGAAACTCGGCTTCAGGCACTGAATATCATGCTTTTTCTATAAATCCAGCCTTACCCTTTTCCCAATTTATTTGGAATTAGCTGAGCCATCCTTTCCGTCGAAGCATCTCTTTTAGCTTTGAAGGTCATTTATTTGTTACGATCCGACGGAAGGCCAACCGACCTTCCGTCTGATAGTCACTTAGAATGTTACCTTTACAGCCGACTTGCACCAAAAATCATAAAATGCTAAACGTCTCTGTATCTGTCTCTGTTATCTTCAAACGATGCAACAATTAATCAGAACGATGCCGCGATTATTTATATAAGTTTAATGTTAAAAACGCGTTTAATGAGTTGTGCAAAGGGCCGATATTACGAACGTCGTCCAAAATTACCTCGTACCCTTACCTGATACCTTCGGAAACCTAATACATGTGTTAGCTCCTAGCTAGATGATGTCCAGAATACGGCCCCTGCCCACACTGAGCAATGACGTCAATTTATAATACTATGATAACACTGATGTATCCCACGGTCTATCGATCGAGAATTCAAATGGAATTAGAGCCCACGCACACATCCTCGTGGCGAGCACTAATTCATAATTCCGAGTTATTTTTAGTTGTACTAAAACGTCTATTTTCATTCCATCTTCAAGCGAATCATTCGTAAATTGAAATTTATTGCTAATACACGTTATCTGCTGTAAAATTAATTCTAAAATCAACACATAAAATAAACCTGAGTCGTTATCTCTACCAGTTAAAACAACATGCGAGATAAATCAACGATAAGCTAAATCTTCTACAACCTCACTATAAGCTTAAGAAATAACATGCCGCCGGGGCACTGGAGTGATAATTAGGTACTTGACTTTAATTATCCGCACCATTGCCCAATTAACCCACTATAACGGAGAGCTTTACGCGTTATACCTAACTCTAATTTTTCCTGAAATAGGGCTGCCCAAGGGTGTTGTTAGGCGGTTATCATACATATGACACCGCTCGTCTGCGCGGACGGTTAGAGGACAATGCAACGTGAGATCCGCAGTCCTATAGACCGCGCGGACGGGTTGTCTTGCATGAGAATCGCCATACATTCGAAGACAGTCATGTAACATTCAACATCAAGCACTGGCTACAGTGGCCACGTTGGAGGCTTGTCCCCGTTGTGGGAACATTGTTGTAAGTGTGTTGTTTCACGTACACCATGGATTTCGCATCGAAGTTTTGATCCAAGATGATCGATCATTCTGCTTATTGTTAAATTTGTGCTGACCAATCGAAAGTGTCGATCAATTAAAAAAGGATGACAAAGATCTGAATTTTTCTTGTTTTGCCCATTCTGTCCCGCTGCTGGGCAAAGGCCTTCTCTATTCCATTTCATCTCCTTTTGATCACATGCAATATTTAGAATGTAACGGCTTTAATCGTAGTCATAGTTGATCAACATTCGATTCGATGCGTGTTTATCGATTTAGCACGTAATTATAGATGTTAATCTGTTTATCATATTTTACATAAACAATTCGGTTAAGTCCCCGAATGGTTATTTAAAAAGTAGCAACAATGTCTTATCTTGAAATTGTAATTATCACTTTTATAGCACTCCTGGAAACTAGATAGGTGCTCAGTGGCTGAATTAAAGTACAATACAAGTGCAACGAACCGTTTCAAATAAATATTGAGCTCGGATTTACGTATGTCCCACTTTTATTTGTCTCGATTTTCCTTCACACGAACCAACGAACCCCGAATGCACGTAAAATGCTTTATTAAACTGATAAGAAGACCGTGGGTTTCGAAGGAGCGAGATATTGCCCCTAAGGCTATTGAGGCGATATTGCTCCCATGTACCGACTAACAAAGAGACGTCATCATATTGCCTTAACCCTTTTTTTTTTTTGGTGGGTGGGAAATCATCAAATGACCTCCCCCGCTCTTAGGCAGAGCGAAGGGGAGTGTCAGACTTCTACTGACTAAAAACCGAACCCATGTTCCTTCTTTGCCCTTGTGCCGAGGCCACGTCATCTAGTACTAAAATTCGCGGCCATTGCCTTAAGGTTGATGTTCACGGTAGGGCGCGAAAATTCAAATTTTCTTACGTTTTTATCGATTTGCAGGCCAGTGCTAGGTTGTATGTTAGTGAAAATATGATTCGCGGATGTAAGACGTATGCAGTTACAGAATTATAATCATCAAATTCATCATTACAACCCTCCAAGTTCATGTAACTCCCAAGAATGATTATTTCATCAAAAGGTCATTCTTGAGAGTTACATGAACTTGGAGGGTTGTAATGATAATTTTGATGATTATAATTCTGTAACTGCATACGTCTTACACCCGCGAATCATATTTTCACTAACATACAACCTAGCACTGGCCTGCAAATCGATAAAAACGTAAGAAAATTTGAATTTTCGCGCCCTACCGTGAACATTAACCTTAATTAGTAATATGCAAAACTTGCGTTGTACGCTCTTGCATCGCATATTTTATCTTGAAACTTTAGAATAATACAGCGACTTTCTCACTGTATTTTCTTCCTGATTTTTGTTTACTTTGCAAAGAAATTTCTCACGCTACCAAGGTTTAGTTATTCTAGCGCAAACATTAGAGATATTTCCCTGTTTTCTTTTGTTACAGCGGCAACCCTTACTTCGTGACGTAAAATATATCGGCATTATATTTTATTCGTTCATAAAACCTTATGACGCTTCTACAGATCGCTAATGGGGTAACCATGGTTTACTCACTCAGGCTTGAGATGACGATAACATAATCAGACGCATTCATTCATGGAGGCGAATGACCTTAAATTATTCCATCGCATGTTTAATTATTAGGTATTTATATGCAAATTGTTTCGTGATTAATGTTTATTACATGCTGTTTATAAATCAAGCATTATCAGTGTTCTGTAATGTTAATGAATGCAGTTTTAATAGAAAACTCTAAGACTGATTACAATGCAACGATAAGAATACGCGACTGCTAAGCCATGAAGTTTTTCCATCAAGATTCTTTTAGCAGCAGCCCCTGAGTCGAGTTGTGCCCGGTTGATGGCAATATTCTCGCCCCTATTACAAGGAACTAAAACATAGCTGGCTGGCTGGTATACTATTAGGTGCACCGCTGGTTCTGTGATAAAAATAAATTTTCATGAAAGTGCTACCCTGTTCTACGAATATTCATAAAATTGTGAATACGCTGTTGATTGCCTTTTTAATTTTAACTATTTTTAACGTCCTGAGTGGACGTTTCTAAAAGTTTCACATTATTTAAAAAGTGCTACGTTAACACAATTTGTTTTTGAATGCTTTCAGTAGGTACTTATTTTTTTATTTACTATAAAATTCAAGGTCGCTTCAATTAATGAACTTTTAAGGCTAAGTAATGTACGAAAACTATAAACTTGTGATTTAATTGCTATTTCTACTTTATATTTTTATTTAAATGTTGTGATATTCAAGGTTCCTTTCATAACAGGTAATTTCAAAATATTTCATATAAATAAAAAAATAGTGCTATGCCACTAACTGCCGCACTCAGAGACGTTTAAAGAAGCCGTCACTTAGTAGAAGTTTTGTTTGTCAAATCTTTACTATGTGGCGGCTTAAGTAATCATTAAACATCTCTGAGTGTGGCAGTAAAGGCTTGTTTCACCACCAACGATTAAGACCCCGTTAACTTACTTGGCAGATAATTTCATACAAACTCTGTTCCATTTTTTTATTTGTTCAGTACCTAAGTACTTAGTGGTACTTATATTCCGAAATTCTGAAATAGATGCCCTATGCGTCATAAAATACAACTGAAAACTCTATGTTTTTCTAAGCCAATAGGCAGCTTATCTAATTTACGCTATAACATAAACAACAGTCCTTATTTAGTTACGCATTGGACATATCATAGGGTTTAGTGACAAATTGACAATTAAGTTGTCAGTGGCACGACTGTAGGCGCCACAGTGGCTGTGTCACGGGATATCAGCAAACATCTCGTCACTAAAATACTTAGTTACACACTGGGTTTATTGACATGGAGAAAATACCATGTGATTTGAAAAAAAAACGGCCAAGTAATAGGACACAGACTCGCGTATGAAGGTATCTATTATCATCGTAGTATGGGAACCATTTTAATTTATTATGCTGTTAAAGTGGTAGAAGAAATACATATTCGGAGAAAATTTCAACTGTCTACCTTTTACGGATCATGGGATACAGCCCGCTGACAGACAGACAGACGGATGGACGGGTAACCAACGGGACCCATTTACTAAGCCTCTGTCCGGCTTAGTAAAAGGGTCCCGTTGGTTACCCGTTGTCGGGTAGGGAACCCTAAAAAGAAAGCTTTTATAAATACAGGCTATAAACGAACCCTTCACAAAGTACATCAAACGAAGTAACACTACATAAAAAAAAAACAGAGGTATTTAAAGTATGTACCTGAAATATAACAATTAAAACTTTTTAACTTGTTGATGAGGTCAAACTTTGAAGATCAATATCTCAATAACTAACAGGTTCCCAGTTATGGCCCAGATAAAACAAAAAACACTTTGACTGGAAGAAAAAGTGCCTCTTGGCTTAAGGGTTTTTTTTTTCACACTTTGGAGTTCTGGACTATGTATGGATCTCGACTAATCAAGTGTGAAAAAGATGTAATTAATATTTTAAATAAATAATGACATGGTAACACTTCACCTTTGAGCTAACGAACTGAAGTTTCAATAGAATTAAAGGCCAGCTTATACATTATACAGGTAAGTTCATAGGGTTCACATCAAAGACAATTTGAGAAGAGTATCTTGACGTGAAATAACCTCGTTAACACAGGCTCAAACATTAAAGGCGCGGCCCCACCGCTGTGCACGGAGAGGCTATGCACGTGTAGTAAGCTTCGCTTTGTAAGAAAATGTATGTGGTTGTGTCCACTGCAACCCACGGAGAGGCTACGTATGAATTGACGTCATTGATACATGCGTGGCTTGCTCGAATAGGCGGTTACATAGCTCAACGCGGTCGACGTGGGTCTACGTTTCCACTGATGTACACGAATATGACCCACGACTATGTACAGTTCGCCTAACGATGTACAATCGCTTATTGTGTTATATCGTAGCCTCTCCGTGCGCTGTGCCACGCTATACATAGTCGTGGGTCATATTCGTGTACTCCAGTGGAAACGTAGACCCACGTGGCCAAACAAATTAATACACGCAGCTAAAATGCGCCGCGTGCCCGTGCACAGCATGCGCCGCGGTGGGACCGCGCCTTAAAGGCTTGTACAAAGAGGCGCGAAATAGAAAGTAAAAGTAATTAGATGAGTGCTCCCCCGTCAAACTTTGAAAACCGCGAGGTGTCAGGCGTAGGTACTTAGTTTAAACCAGACTGTAATAAATTATAAGATTGCTGGAGGCAATATTTTGGCTCGATGTCGATACTTAACTTACCTACATGATACTTCACGAAGCCGTCAACCAAGAAACATGAAACTAAGTAACTTTACACAAAATGTATTGCTGGAAAACGACTTTTTTGGGTGAAAAATCACAGTTTATGGTAGGACGTTACGTATTGTCTAGTAAAGGGGTAAAGTAGGCATTTAATGTAGGTAAAGTTTAGATATAACGGGAAGAACAAGTGCCTTTTGACATCGTTAAGAGTCATTGTATACACCCATTGAATATTTAAATAATTCTAAAACTAATTTTAGGTTTTCAACAAAACACAAAACCTACCTAATAAACTTGCGGCTATACGACTGTACACCAACTTTACTGTCATTCGCACAAAACACGTAGAGCAAAGTTTAAAACATTTCTACAACAAACAAACGTAAACTCTCTACTTCATACGCTTTAGAACACAAAAGCTTTCACATATAACACCAGCTTAAGCATTAACAATAAGACAAATTGTCTGAGAACCTCTCCTTTCAGCCTTTCAAACCTTCGTTTTAAACTCTAAAGCCGCTCCTCCATTGAAAGCGAGAAAGTGGAGATGAGGGAACATGGTGGGAAACGGAAAAACACGGTAAAGCTTTCGAAAAAGAGAGTTAGTGAGTTTGTGAACTTATAAGGGAACATCTTCTTAGCAAGCCGATAACAAATCAAAGTGGGTCGGCCCAAAAGCCGATGAGTTTGGCACTTTCAGTAGCCTCCATCAGCTCTTGTGATGTAGGTACAAATAAAAGGACGGGCAGGACACGATATCAAATGCCAAATTAACACATTTGCTCGCAAAAAAACGTGAGAGAAAAAAATCTGAGGAGAGATCAACAAGTTCTAGAACACAAAATTTAAGGCATGTGTCGTCCACGAAACCGCACCGGGCCTGCGTGATGGATTACGGGGCACTAACTCTGCATAGAGGCCTGGGTCTGAAAAAATGAACTTTGTAAGATGATAATAGTACCTATATCTGCGGTTATTAATTAGTCCAGTCGAAAGGAGACATGAATTTATTAAAATGTCGCTACCTGCTTCAAAGCAGGCAGCCTAAACACGACTCTAAGGTCCGCTCTCACGCGATACATAACATAACTCTTAGTTGCCGTCGATGGTCACAAACTCACAACAGAAATAGAACAATACCATGCGACATTGTCAATGAACAGATACATGGGAAGTATGGGAACGAACCGATACCACTCACAATAGTGAATACTAAACATTCTTGACAGCACACTGTTCTTGGTGCCTAAGTTGGTGGTATTAGTAGTTTTTTGTTAGTATTCGCAGTGGTCGCAATCACGACTTCTGGGCATGAGGTCCTTTTTTTTGTGGTAGGTGAAAAATCATCAAATGACCCCCCCCCCCCTCTTGGGCATAGCGAAGGGGAGTGTCAGACTTCTACTGACTAAAAACCGAACCCATGTTCCTTATTTGCCCTTGCGCCGAGGCCGCGTCATCTCGTTCTATAATCCGCGGCCTCTCGTTCTATAATCCTGGTTCTCTAAGGTCCTGAATTTGATTCTCTACTCGGACAGTATTACAGGGTTTTTGCTTCATTAATTTCGCAGTAGCAGCCACGGAATGTGGATTTGTGCATGTTTGATGGCAATAGGGTCGCCCCCTATTATAATATGGGACTTAATACATAACTAGAGTAATGTGGGTGTACTAAAAGTTAGGTAAGTAGAGGTGTATCTAACACCTCTACTTACCTAACTTTTCGGCGATTACAGGCGTGATGTTATATTATGTGTTACACGAAGTTGGCAGATTTGTGGTTATTCGCAGGGTGTGACCGTGTGACAAATATATCAAGCTTCCGGAAACATTAACATTATTGTTCATTATATTACTGTGATTATAATGGGTCGTGCCTACCTGGGTATTGCATGCAAATATGAAGGTTAATGTATTTACATAGATACCAAAACTCTGTGCTTTGGCTGTTTTATTCTTTTTGTATAAAATAACGAGATTTAAATCTAGTTAATCTTTATCTCTGCTGCCGATTTCAATGTGCGCGGAAACCGTAGAATCCCGTAGAGTAGGTAAAAAACACGACACTTATTATTTCAAACATAATAACTATGTAGGTAAAGTAAAACAGCATGATTCTGCACATTTTTTTTTACAAAATCGTGGGTTTCTACACCTCGTTATTATGACTTCGACACTAGTCGGAAGTAGATGTCTTTTGCAGATAACTTTATTGAAATCAACTATACCTACACACATTAAATATTCATCATTGTTGCGTTTGACGGTGAAACATTTTTCATAACTATTTTAATGAGGACTTCATTAAAAGTACATTAATAATATTTATATTTCATAACTTGTCTACATCCTACATGGTTAATGCAACAGTAGCTATCTAAAAAGTGACTAAGAATAATAAAATAGCTAGGTACTATAACATATTTTATTAGTACTTAGACAAAACTAAAATGCCATTGTAGGTTACGTAAGAAATTAAAACCTTTGCAATTTGTTGCACTATCATATTTCCGTTTAGCAAAATCCAAGATCCGATAAAACAAAAAACGTGCAACATTTATCACCTGCGTAACAGTTTAATCAGCTGTTTAGAAATATAACCGCACGAACGAACCAAAATAATCAGTAGAAAGTAAAAATAAACATTAGGCACACTTGATAAAGTTAAAAATACCTTACCCTACTGACCGACCCATTAGGGTAAATTGCGTAAAAGTTTCGAGTGCGGTCTCGTCCCGCCGAAATACATGAGCCGAGTTCCCGCGTTCCCGGTATTCCGGGATCCCGGGTTCACAGGCCGGGAAGCATGCGACATCGGTCGGCAGACAGTGGCTGTTCGCTTTACGATGAATGTAAATATGACGGCCACGTGCCTACTCGTAAAGGAATATGAACGTGATTTGCAGCGAATTTAATGTTACGTTACACAAATCATACCCAAGTAATTATGATTTTACTCGTCATACTCCACAAAAATTATGAGATTCATTTATACCAGCCAGAATACCGTGAAAAATTGGCATTAAAAACAGTTTAAATGTACATATCATAGGTAGGTACTCAAACATTAATGTTTGTTGTAACTTTCTAATCGGTTTACAAAAACGGTGTAAGTAACTATCCAAACTGTCGAATTTGACTTTTACTTACGATAAATTATTCTAAAGTCAATTTAGTATCAGGCGGTTTTCGAACAAACATTTATCAGACGGGATCAATTTGTTTTGTTCGATGTTTTTTGAATTTAACTTATAATGTAAGTAATAATGTAAGTACCTAAGTAATTAGAAATCTAAGTATTTCTCTGTTTTAGATGAAAAGCTTTCTCTTGAATCCTATTTAATGAACTTAGAAACAGGGCTCCTTCCTTCCTTTATTATTTTCTGTTGAAACATAAAAACATACTTCATAAAGAATGGAGTTCTGCTATTACCTATGTATGATGAAACAAGGATTTACGTAATTGCCCGTTACCAGCATAATTATTATGTAGCAGATTCTTTACTTTGTAGGCCTTGTTCAGGTCATAAACAGCTTTAACAACCTCCTTCCGCAATCATGAGCCTTTAATTATTCAGGTTCTGAGATTGAGTGGAGTTAATAATTACCTAACTTTTTTTTTAAGCCCGAGGACACAGGCCTTGCTACAATCCTGCGTAAAAAGTGGAACAGCCTAAAACAAATGACTGAGTCCCAAACTTTTTGTTCCTTTTGTAAACACAATAGTTAATTAGGACACTGGAAATTGTCTGTAAAGTTTTGTTGAATTGTTATAATGTTGGGCAACGATTGTTCATTTGATTCAATCTGTATCAACGGTTTTTTTCACTTTAAGCTTAATTAATGCACACTACTGCAGTATGCGCAAAGGTATAACCCGGTTCATTAAAGAAAGGAATCTAAAATGGCAACACATGGCATGTCCTCTCGCTCGCTCACTATAGTGTGCGAGCGTGAGGACATGATAAAAACCGGCATTTTAGATTCCTTTCTTTAATGAACCGGGTTATATGCATTTAACTAAGTAAGCAAATTGTTTGGCATTTGCGTCAGTTAAGTTACGCAAAGTTGATGTTTGCTCAACAAGGCTGGAATTCTCTGGGCTAGCCGCCATTGGAATTATAATACCCTGGTCTACCATGACCCTTGAAATAGTCTGAATACCTACGTACCACTGTTTCACTTTGTTTTTCCTTTACAAGTGTAGTATTTACATTTACTATTGCATAGGTAGGTTCTTTATAAGTCTGACCAGATAAAATCAAAATCAAACCTCAGGGGCTTTTTCAATTAGTCTGAGAAATATCCTTTTAAACTTTTAAAGGTTTAAGTACAAAAAGAAAACACATTCCCAACACTTAACCATCATTTCATCTCTATAAGCAGAAATCTTTTCACACATAACATTATGCCACTTAAAATCGTACCGAAAAAATCAACGCAGACACCTAGAGAGTCGGCAAAAACCCTAATCGGGATGTCAATCACAGTATAAGTGGCTGACACTCCACTCCAAGAATCCACATCAATTTACCACTTCATGCTCCAACTGACATCGCAATCTCACTACTCCTGATCAAAGACTTAAGCCAGGCTAGCCCATTGTAGAAAGGAACAAAAAAATAAAAGTATTTCCCCTACTCTTATAACGAGAAGTTATGTCGGTCGTAAATAGTTTTAGCGACAACACTAGCTCTGAGCGGTAGTTTCATTATCCCGCCTTTTACGCCGAATTCGGCTTTTTCTGGAAGAGTCGGACAGTTTTTCCTCACATTAGTCTCAAATGTTGTAATTAATTGGAGGATTTTGTTCGCAGCTGTCTGTCGTGTAGTCAATAGACAATGTAGAGTGAACGCGACCTTTTTTCTTTTCATCCGAAATCCTTACTGTTCCAATTTCTCGTACTCATACATATCTAAGGCAAAGATCGGTCTAAGCCAAGATTTCTCCTGATGTACCTTGAGTTTGTTTTTATCTGGCAAGAAAGAACCATAAGAAAAAACGTCTTTTAAAAACTAAGTTAGGTAAACCAGATAAGTATAAACGCAAGCTATGAAACATTGACTAATGTTGACGTCTCTTTGTTACAGAATGCCAGCGCTCCGGTTGCTGGGGCGAAAATGGCTGGCAGCCTCAGACGATCTCGTATTCCCCAGCATTTTCGAACTACTCTTCAGATTTGTTTGGTATGTATTTTTGCATTTAATTCGCCTTGTTTTACCATCCAAATTCTAATAAGTTTATATTTTTTGTGTAATAAGTAAGTAGTAGGTACCTAAGACCTTAAGATCTTTTTTTTTGGAGACCTTAAGATCTTCCAATGACGCCTCCCGCTCTGGATAGAGCAAAAGGGAGTGTCAGACTTCTACTGACGAAAAACCACCCATGTTCCTTCTTAGCCATTTGTGTCGAGACCGCGGTATCTCTTTCGAACAACCCGCAGCCAAAACCTTAAAGGCTTAAAACCTGCAACCAAACCAAAAAGTAAACAAGGTAACCCCTTGTTTACTTTTTCTATTAAAAAATATGTTCTTTTTTCACTCACCAATAGGTAAGTACAATCCAGGCATCGAGTGGCATTTTGAGGACTAATAAATAGGTCCTGCGTAATAATAGTTTGAACCATAAATTAATGCTACTGGCTGAAAACCTCTAAAATATTACAGATGCTAGTAAGTACTACTGAAGAAAAATATTTTATTTTTTCTTTTTAATTAATAAAGGGGTGTCTTTTCGTTTTTTCAGCAATACCTGCCAATCATTGAATGGTATTATTGAAGACCTAAATCTCTAAAATATTAAAAGAGTATTTTGTAAGACCTAATGTAACATTTAAAAACATTACTAAAATTCGAATGCGTCAGTGCCTCCATGGATGATTTTGTATCTGTTAAATAGGTATATCTAATTCCCGGCAACTGAAACTGGTAAGCGATTCGATTTTATTTTATTTTAGTTTTCTAGTTGATAAAGATAAAAGTAGTCGATAAGATAAAAGTAGTCGGCAGTCGAGCACGCACTTGCGTGCTCGACTGCCGAACAGAAAGTTTGGTTCAATAAAGTTTTGAGTGGCAGACAATAAAACATCCATTGAATCGAGTATGTATGTAGCGATAAAATATACAGGCCACGAGATTCAATCATCGTTATAGGTATTTAATATCGTATCGAAAATACATCAAGATCTGAGAGTAGTTTTTCGTGATTTTGGGTTTATTTTGCTGATTATTTTACGTCACTCAGCCAGTGTAAAATATCTTTAAATGGAAATCTGAACCTTTCTATGCCCTTCGGGGTTTCGTATCAAAATACTTATAATGTTTTTGATTCTCAATTTTGAAACGGTTTTTAGCATTAATTTTGAGATATAACCAAAAAGCTAAATGAAAGTCCATTTGAATTATCTGCCAAAAGAAAATAGTATGATAAGAAGTCTATACTATATTATTATAACTAGCTTAGGTACTGACATCAGAGCTCAGCTGTGCTATTTGAGGTTGGTCCGTGGATGGGTGACCAGTTGACCACTCTGGGGAATCACTCAGACAGGTCTGTTTTGGAACCTACTTCCGTTGACCGCTACCTACTTATGCATGAGGACCTCTAGGAGCTCTGGGGTCGAGCAGTTACGTCAGCGGCGTCAGCGCCTCACTTTCACCTAACCGCCTAGTTTTAGATAAAGTTAAATCATAATTTATCATACTTAGCAGCATCTGTTGATCACCTCAGATGATTAGGCAAGAGTGTTCGCGCTAAACTAAATTTTCGATTATTAGCACACACTTGCACCATAGATCAATTTAACGCAATTTAACGATAAATGGATTTAAAACGTTGTTTTACGTGAACGATGAAAGATACCGAACATTCTCATCATCATATTAGTCCAGAATCACCCACTTCTGGGTAGGTATAGGCCTACCTTTTTAACCGACTTCCCAAAAAGGAGGAGGTTCTCAATTCGATTGGTATATTTTTTTTTCCACCACATTTTTGGGTCTAAGACACAAACAAAAACCAAATAAACGTTCAATAAGCGGCCTGCTTACGTAAATCTTATGTAGAACTTCAGTAACCTGATAAAACAAGGGGAGATGCATCACAGGCGATAAACCTGATACGCATCAAACTTCGCCAATAAAACGGATTCCCTCAAGTATTAACGCAGATATAAAAAACAATGAGTGGAAAGAAAATTCTGAGAAATCTTCAAACTTAGACAAAATAAAAAGGAAGGAAAAAGCTTTAAATATCATGAAAGAAATGAATTTACTCTTCCTTTCGGTAAACTCGATAACATTGATGAACTTAATGAAGTTTTTGAATCAACAAAACGAGATTTTTCGCTGAATTGTGTAAAAAGAAACGTTCGTAGAAATGTCGTAAAGAAACGTTCTTTATCTATTTACGACTGAATGTTTTTAGAACTTGATATAACTTAACATCACGCCTGTAATCCCCGAAGGCTTTAGCAGAGGTGAAGCAAATAGTACATTTCACAAGTTAGGTTTGAGTCTCATGAAATAGGGGGTGAGCCTATTGCCATCAACCGGGCCCAAATCTAGGCTTCGTGGCTGTGCACTTGCACAAGAATTTTCTGTTGAAAAATCTCAATAATACTCTGTCCGACCCGGGAATCAGCAATCGCGTTTGCGACCAGACCCAGACCAACGAGGCATTCTTATTTTTATTTTATTTACTTGATATAATTTGAGAAACTTGATTTAAGGGTAAACATATATATCGTCTCGATTTGTTGCTCAAACACGGCGCCCAGACCTTCGGGGCTCGTACGGCGTACCTCACTTGTTGCGAACCACATTAATATGAATGAGCTTTCGCTCTCGATATTGACTCGCAATTTCTCTGCACTCCAGTCGACCTTCGAATCTCGGGTCTGATTGCTCCGTAATGGATTTTAAATTGTAGCTACATTCATCGTTTGATTGACCGTGAGGGCGTCCGTTATCTACTACGTACTGTACCTATTGCCTTACTTATATAATGAGGAATCCCAATCGATATTTCAAACAATAATTTTGTTGCTGAAAATGAAGACGGTAACAATTCAAAATATAATCTAGTTATAGACTTAGCACTTTATAATTAAAATCATAAATCATTGTATTGGAGTATGAGGCAAAAGGAAAATGCCCAAATAAAGTTCGTCGAATCCATGCGTCTCGTATGATCGATTGTTTTCACACTAAATTAGTCCACGTATAATTTAGTAACTATTGGCACTTACTCGTAGCCAGTCGTAGCTATAGGTCAAAATACCTACTTCAGTATTCGCAACCTAAGTTTTATATCTTCTTAAGGCTTACCAGAAACGTAACAATATTTCACAATCCTATTAACAAAATATAATAAATACGACCATCACAGACGTCTGATATAACATGTTACGGAAACGGTACGGTATGCCATTCATCAAAAATGCATTAGCATTTATTTACAAGAAATAGCTTGATTTAGGTCACAAACAATTTTTGAGGTTTCGAGATGTCAATACAACACGAAATACAAAAGTCTTTGTCGTAGAATGTCGTCGAATAATAGAGTATGTTTTCAGCTCCAATGGCTGAAGCTTTGAAACGCCTCTCAAAACTAAGTCAAACAGTGTAAAACGCTAACTAATTAATAATACCCAAAGAGAAGTTTCGTTGTACCAAATTAACGTTTAGTTTGATTATAAATTAATTTAAAATGCCAACTCCAGGATCCTATTTGTTAGTCTTAAACAGAACAGCGTTTCTTATTATTTATGCAGCGCCTGTTCAACAAACAGACGCTCCCTAAGTCTTTTGACAAGGGTCCGAAATTCCGAACCATGAAAATTATAAACGAAAGCAAAATGTTGGTTCTAGTGGTCGCAATTGCGATTGCTGAGCTCGAATCACAGGTCAGGCAATTATTATTGGATCTTTCCATCAAGAATTGCTCAGGAGCAGCCTTTGAGTCTGGATTTGAGCTTCGTTGATGGCAATAGGGTCGCTCCCTATTACACTTAAACATAACTGGTAAAATATGGGTGTACTTAGATACACGCCCTTACCCTTCGTGGGTTATAGGCATAATGTTATTTGAAAATGAAACGAAAGCAAAATGTCTCGAAACCATTGATCACTGATGCTCGAAACATACCTACTAATTTACAATTTTCTTTGTTCACAGGCTAGTTCTAATAGCGCTGGTGGTGGAAGTCCTGTACCCAGTAACATGGCAGTGCCAATCGGAAGGTTGGCAAGGCGGGGCCTTCGTGAGGCTGTACCTCTGCGCGACCCTGGCGCTGCAAGCAGCACTGATGCTGCTGTTGGCAGCACTGGCTCTACAGTCAGCGAAGGGAACCATCACCGACATAGATCAAAGGAAGATGGTGTCGCCTCTGCTTCTTATAAAGTAAGTTGTGAAAGCCTTTATTTGGGGAATAGCAAGACGTTTTGGTGCGTTCCGTCAGGTGTCGACAATTTTCCTGTTTCTATTATATTAATGTCTCTGAGCTGAATTTAGTAAAAAAATATCTAAAGATTTATTTCAATATTCAAATAAAATAGGTGCCTACTTTCTTTTTATGCGTATTATAACAATTTTACATAACAGAACGTTTGCAAAAGCTAAGCACTCACAAAACCCGACTGTTTGTTTCAAGAGCCCTTGGTAATGAATAAAAGCGGTATGCGTGACCGAGAGCTCCCTAAAGAGCTTATACAGATCGCTAAATAAATACAATACAATCGACGGAAATGTTTGCTTTACTTTTTGTACCAAGAACTGACGGAAATCAGCCGGCAAATAAAATCGCTTAGCTAATAATCGACTTGTTTGCTGTTATAAGCTAGAAAATAAATAAACATAACATAATAATTCTCCATCATAAGATAAACAGTTGATGCCGTCTTGTTTACGTTTTCAGGTCGGCATAGAATCGTTATAAATATAACCGTAAACACCTAACGCTCCTCCATTTTCTCTCTTCACAAAACGTGGCTAATATATACTTTCTCTATTCAACGCAGCTGGTGCATTAGGAGTGGCAATAAGTTTCTAATCTGAGGCGCTAATAACCTACAATAGTTGAGTACACTCACGTCACCGCGACTATTAATCATTTACTAAGAATACAACTCATGCAAGTGTACCGAATGTGTGCGACTTACTACGCTAAAATTAGGTTTGTACGGCTAATATGCATGATGTAAATATAAGTTATAGCCTGAGCACCCACGAATAGTGTATACAGCTATCTGCCAGTCAGGGCTGGGCAAAATACATGCTCTGCTTTAAGGGGGAAGCTCACACCCTGCCCGCGAAATTAAAATTTTCTTACGTTTTTTGCAATTTGCAGGCCAGTGCTTGGTTGCATGTTGATGAACATTTGATTCGCGACTGTAAGACGTATTTAGTTACAGAATTATAATCATCAAAATCACCAACACAACCCTCCACGTTCATATAGATCGAGAAACTATTTTTTCAAGGTCAAAGTTATTCCTCGATCTATATGAACTTGGAGGGTTGTATTGATGATTTTGATGATTATAATTCTGTAACTAAATACGTCTTACAGTCGCGAATCAAATGTTCATCAACATACAACCAAGCACTGGCCTGCAAATTGCAAAAAACGTAAGAAAATTTGAATTTCGCGGGCAGTATGTGAGCATTCGCCTTAATTGAAATACAAATTACAAAATACAGTATCGCAAGTAATTAAATTACAAAATACAAATTACATTTAAGTAAGGTATTTAAAATATAAAATACAAAATACAGTATTTTAGCAATTTTTAATTGAAATACAAAATACAAATTACAAATACTTTAAAAAAAAAAAAAAGTAAGAAACTAAAACCCGACTACGACAAAAAAAAACGACGCTGAAAAAGTATGAAACAAGATTTTCAGGATAGAACAAAAAGAAAAGCCGTAGTCACACGGTATTAAAGTGTTTAGGTTGGTACCTATAACGTGTGACTACGGCTTTTCTTTTTGTTCTATCCTGAAAATCTTGTTTCATACTTTTTCGTAGTTTTTAGTCGGGTTTTAGTTTTTTACTTTTTTTTATTTAAACAATTTTGGTGTTAAATATTTTTTTTTACTCTTGACTTTTTGTCCGCTAGAGGGCGTGATTTTAAATTTAAGCAATATTTTGGAAATGTACAAGCGAGGCCCTTTCAAATGATACCAAACACGGCGTATTTATCTCCATTTTTATTTTTTAAGCCTTACTTTTTGTCCGCTAGAGGGCGCCATATAGCTTTTTGTGACACGTCACGTAGCCTATGTTCAGCGGAAAATTAAGACGGTTCTAACGATACCTCATATGTCGAGTTCCGATAAGTAGATTAGAAGCTATGAGGGAACAGATGAAGATACACACATACATACATACAAACATATATACATACATAGCCAGTCAAAATCATAACCCTCCTTTGGCTTTGCCGTAGTCGGGTAAAAAATAACTGCCTTCGAAAACCATCAGAAAAAAGTGTAAAGTAACTTTCTTTCGGAAGTCGGTCGCAAAAATGAATTAAAAACAAAATAACCAACTTAAAAGTTTTTATTTTAACCTTTTTTGTTCAAAAATTTAACCCAAAATCTTGTCAACAACCAAATTTTTTTACACGTGCAAAACTAAACCGTTATGACTTAGCTTGCTTCTTAGCTTGACAAGTTGATATTGACAATCAACGTACATTTTTTTTGCGTTTCGTTGGCCAATTTTGACCTACCCCTACAGTCATATCGTTCAGTATAAAACAGGTGCAGTGTTGCTAGCTCTAATAACTGCTTTACCATCATAGCACTCTCGCCTCGCACTCACACTCACGATCGCTAAATGAAAGTATAAATGTATTTTGAAGCCTCAAGTATTTGAAATACTAATTACAAAATACTTCGTCGTCAGGTATTTGAAATACGAATTACAAATTACATTTTAAGGAAGTAATTGAAATACAAATACAAAATACGTATTTGTATTTCAATTACGTATTTTAATTACAAGTAATTCAAATACTGCCCAGCCCTGCTGCCAGTGAAAGAATTTTCGGAATTGGATCAATAGTTCCGGAAATGACCATGAATAAACTAAGAAACTAATCTTACCTCTTTATGATAATATACACAACAACCACAACTATTGGTGGGTTATTGTTGGTGTCTGACAACGAGTCTTACCAAAGTGTCATACGAGTAGTACCCAGTATTAACTGGGCTGATGTGAAGGTCGGATAGGCAGTCGCATGTAAAATACTATTGTATTCAGCATCTGGTTAGACTGGAGGCCGACCCCAACATAGTTGGGAAATGGTTAGCCACTGAAGTAGACAGATGATAATTTTAGTTAGTATAAAAACTCATGCAATTGTATACAATTGCATGAGTTTTGCTCGTCCAGACAAAGAGTGAGCAAATTGCGGAATTGCCATTCGTTCCAAAACTTTTAGAAGTTCGTACGGTATATTTGTTACGTTCCGCAATTTTTTGTGGTCATCGTACAACGGCCACACCTGTGCTGGTTTTGGCACACTTCTCCATTTCCTGGCTCGATTTGACTCGGTAATTAAAATAGCGCGATCGAATTTATTAACTGTTGATTCACATGTTAATATATCTACATCCATAAAAGTCTACGCATGTATTCAACCTCGTTTTCTTTATGTAATCGCTGTAGTAATATTTATAGCTTTATTTCTTTAAAAGTGGGATGCTTGACTCCTACATTCGTACGGTAATAATTCTTTACTTTTATGATGTGAAACGAATATAGATGTGCCATTTTTAGCCTCTCGGAGTGTATTTATTTATAGGACAGTATGTAATGAATGAAAATTATGACCGCACGCTGATAAACGTATTTAAATGATTTGTTTATGTTTGGTCTTCGCTTGACCTACATTGTTTGTATCTTGACTAATAGTTGAACTCTATGAACAATTGTGAAATAAATAGGTCTTGAACCGGAAATAATTTGTGTAACTAGTTTCTTGTAATTTATAAGAAGTTAATGAGCATTTGTAACAGGGGTTGATTTATTTGTTAACTGATACGATATATTGTAAATTAATTGTGTTATTTTTGAGGAAAGCAGAACCAAATATTTGCAGACAGGTGACAAGTCCATTCCCTCTCGTAGAAAGAAGGCCCGTATCAAGGCAGTTGAAAATTTATAGGCTGAGCTCATGTGTTATTTTTGAATAACTAGCAATATATAGAATTCAATCTGATATGGAGGATCATGACCTAGATTTCTCATTAAGGGCCGGTTTTCCTATAACATCTGAGACGTATCTCTATTTAAATCAAAAGTCTACATAGAAGATGCCATTAGGTAGCACCCAACTCCCGACTACTGTAAGAAAACAGTCCCCTCTGTACTCCTGAAGTTTACGACCACTAACAAATAAATGTTTTATTGCAGGGTGCTTCTAGTGTTCCCAGAAACGGCCCTGAACGTCATGGGGACCATGTGGATGTTCTGCGAAGTCATACAGTGCTCCGTTGAGGACAAGTTCTCCAGCATAGTCATACAAAGTAAGTTTAGGTTATCTCATGCAGAGACGAGCAGAGAGCAGAGGACGTGGTAGATTCGAACAACCATCAGAAGAGATGAGAGATAAAGAGTAGGGAAACACTAAAGAAACCATGGAATAAGTGGAGCGAACAAGAGAAGGCCTATGTCACAAGACAGTCTGACCGCATAGCTTATAATGAGCAATGAAGGGTTATTACGAGTAGTTATAGTTACAAGTAATGTTATTAGATACCAGTTTTAAAAAAAAGGGGAAAAGAAAGGGGTAGTCTCATATGGGGATGTAACGAATATAGAGAAGTATGGAAGCAGACATGCTGCGCCAATCCCACCTAAATTAAGATAAGGGCAGAGTGATGATATGGAGAAGCGAGAAACACGATATGATTTATTACGAATGTGATTGATTGACTGTGGTCAATGACAGTGGTCGCAAGCGCGAGTGCTATGGATGAAGTCCTAGTTTCAATTCCCAGGTCGGGCACAGTATTATAGGGTTTTTCCATCAGGAAATTCTGACTAGTAACAACGGAGTCTAGATTTGTGCCCTGTTGATGGCAATAGGCTCTTCTCTTATGTTGTTTTGTTGTTGGTATGCTGGGTGCACCTCTGTCTAACCCTTTGGGGATTACGAGCGTGATGTTTATTGATTTATGAACCCACGTCTCCTCTCTACTCCGCTCCCCTCCACTTTGATAGAAAACTGGGTTTAATGTTTCACCCTTACAGTGTAAATTAGCACTCCCTTTGTAGTCCCCCTTTCAGCGCGGCACAATGAACGGCTTTTAACGTCACGATTGTACATTTTGTATGATTTATTCCCTTTTTTGAATGATTAAATTATTCATTTAATATATTATGGTTCTAATTGTTTCATGTCGTCAATGAAAATTGTGGTTTGGTTGGGAGTCTTGAATATTTGATGGAGATTTTTGATTAACTGAACTGAATAGCCTCAGTGGTCTAGTGGTCGCAATCGCGACGGTATACGAGTTCGATTCTCAGGTTGGGCAAAGTGTTATTGGGTTCCATCAAGACTTTCTAAGCAACAAGTAATACAGAGTTTGTATTCGTGCCCTTTTGATGGGAAAAGGCTCGCCACCTGTTACATGGGACTTCTACATAACTAGCGATAGAAAATAATAATCAATGCAACTTATTGTATTTCTGTTTCATCGTGCCATCAACAAAGTTTATCAATGATTTATGAATCTAGTTATTTATTACACTATTGTAGCTGGAAAAGCTATTTTTACACAAATTGTGAAAGATTCTAAAGCTTCAAACGGTGTGGTTGGCGGAAATAACAACAGCCTTCCATAGCCAATCACTGAACATATTTGGAAAATTTTATTAAACATTGAAAGGGACTGCTAGTTATACGAGTATTCAATCAGTTGCCTTGTTCATATGTACAATCGGTATTTAGTACAGGGAATCCTTTCAAATGAAATATTCACTTTATGTTTGTTGATGTCATCATACCCTGCCAAATCCCAACTATTGGGGTTGGTTTCCGTCTAACCGGATAGGGGAAACCGACCTTACTCGTAATACTAATTTTATAATGATTTAGGAAAAACGAAAGTTTTGTCAGCCTAGGGTAGTTTAGGAATGGCAGTCACATGTCTGGTATTTAACTGCATCCGGTCAGACTGGAAGACGAGCCTATTTAGTCAATCAATCATATAAAATACTGATTTTACATGGAGCGACTGCCTATAATCTGACTTCTACCATGCACCCCTTACTCACGATAACTCTTATCTTTTTTTGGAGAGTGTGTAATCTAATGACTCCTCCCACTTAGGGCGGAGCGAAAGGGAGTGTCAGACTTCTACTGACTAAAAACCACCCATGTTCCTTCCTAGCCCTTTGTGTCCGGGCCGTGGTGTCTCTTTCTAACAAACCCGCAGCCGTCACGATACCCCTTTGGCATAGACTAGTTGTCTATGAATCTAACTCTATATTTTTTTCCACAGGTATAGTCCTATTCAACTGGGTACAACTAGGCCTCACAGTGTTCGGTCTCTTCATGGTGTTTGATCCCCTGGGCTCAGTGAACTATGGCGACATGCAGGACACGCCCAATCAGGTCCGACATCATAGAAAGGTCACGGGGCTGTGGTCTAGAAGATTCCGATGGGCATTCTGCTGGTTGAAGAGAGATGAACACGGGAAGGAAGCTTTTCAACAAGTTGCAGGTAAAAGATAATTAAAATTATTATATTATAAACAGCCCCGGCCTAAAATTGCCGCTTTAGTAGAGTCAGAATAAAAGAAAACATATTTATTTGGCACATGCCACAAGTGCACATATAAAAAAAAAAAAAGAACTAAACACGAGAAAGAGTGCGTATCTCACAGCAGATGCGCCAATTATGAATAGGGTGAATATTTGAAGATAAGCATATTCAGGCTTCATAAATTAAGGTCAAATAATGCTTTTTTTTTTTTTTTTTTTTTAATCTTTATTTATTTAGGGGCTTTTGGTCATACATACCTGACCATGTCAGCCCCATCGTAACTCATAACAATATGATTACAAAAATACTTAAAATTAAACTATACTACTTATAACTACTGAGATAACTACAAATAATGCTTCCAATTTGAACTTTTATGGATTTAACCTAAAGTTTATAGTGTAGCTTAACCAAATAAATCAAACGCACAGTATTTGAACTGCTCTATAGGTCTGAATTTACAGCTGAAAATTTTCGTCGAACGGTGATGAGATATGAAACGTACGGTAATTAGCATTTAAAAAATGGTAATTATGCTTCGAGATTGGTAATTAGAAATAAAATGAACAATATACTTGAATCACATATTTATTAATGATTTAGGTGACATTATATGACATCAAACTTAGCTATTTAGCGACGTGATTGAATAAAAAAAAAAATAACTCAAAAATCAACCGGTTTTCCAAAAAATCAATAACATTATCTGTCTAGTAATTCAAATAAAATCAAACTCAGTGTAAATAGAGCTTAAACCTTATAAGTTCCATCTAAGATATTTCTTCAACTCGATGAGATCTTATATAAAAACTTAAAAAATATTTATAAGTCTCACTTTCATGACCAGAAACTGCTCATGTACATACGCCAGCACATCAAGCTACAGCAATCTGTCAAATTTAAAATAGATTTTCAACTTTATCGCTAAAGCATTAGGTTCAAAGTTGATTGAGAAAATTTGACAGTTTCGGGTAGCTCGATGTGCGGGCGTCTGTACTAAATCATAAAATAATTTGGTCTTAAGAAGATCTGCAAAATCATTAATCGGCAAATGATAAACAGAAAAATACTAAAGATTTGCTGTTTCGATAAAAGAAATTTATAAAATTTAAAAAATATTTTTTTTTTTTATTTCTATTTTTATAAATTAAATTAAATTTATATTTAATTAAATTTAAACTTAATTTAAATTTAATTTTATAAAATTTTAATTTTAAATAATAATATTTTTTTAAATTTCTATTTTTTTTTTCTATCTGTTTTTATAATTATGTACTTTTTTTTTCTTTTTCTTTTTTTTCTAGGTAGGTATGTAGGTTTATTTTGTTGCGGAAGTGCCAGTTCACACCGAACGATCAACAATCGATCAGGCGTTGGTAGTAACAATTCGATCTTGGGCTGGCCTAGCGGAGTAAGGAGTTTCAATATAATAAGAGGTCCGCTTAAACTGGTACTAATTACCATTTCAAATTGCTCATTACCGTTCGCCAAAATACGAACGGGAAAAATGGTAATTATATAAATGGTAATTAGGTATTTGTACACTTTTTCACATTATACGTTCTTTGTTGAACTTAAAAAATTGGGAACATAATCAAACCAAAGAGTCTCCTATGGCGACTATTACAATACATAAAAATGATAAATAAAAATGTTAGACAAGCCAGGGGAAACTCGAACGGTAAGGAGATTTTTGTTTGCCAAACACGATTTCTGGGCGATTAAGGTAGGCTAGAGTTGACGCCAAAACACTTTTTGACGTGTGACCCGCACGAGTCGAGACGCAGAACTGAGCGCGACCCGGCAGTTACTCTTACAGATAGCAATACACTACGCAGAAAAAAGAAACCCTGCGACAGTGTGAACAAATGGTAGTGAGTATAAAGTGTTGGGACAATTTTCAAAGTCGTTACAAATTACCTAAAAGTTCTTTAATGTGTATATTTTTGCTAATTAGTAAAGCATGTTGTGTACTATCTAAATTACTTCTTAAAAATACGATCTTCAGGGTATTTTTATAACTTTTAGAGCATGAACTGCTAACATTTGGAAATTGGGACACGAATGGTGATGAGATTTGAGAAACGTTTATGAACATAACTTAGTTGTTTAAAACAATAGGAATATATTATGTACATCTGTATATAGTGCTCGAACTATGTTTTACGTGAAATTAAAAAAAACATAACTTTATATCTAACTAAGTAGTTATTTGGGGAGGGCCGCGTGATATGCACATGTTCAAATAATCACCCAATACGATAATAAATTTATCATATTGTTAAAAATCTTAATATAGTCGCAGACACAGTTAATATTATGAATAATTGTCACTTCGTTACTATTTTACGAATTAGTAGTATTATCGTATTATGTTACGATTATGTCAAAGTTTCCATTTTAAACCTCCAGATATTAATGCTTTAGGTACTTTTATTGGTAATAGTCCTTTATGGTGCGGCGAATACATAAATTTCCCAAAAAAATAATTTAAAAGGTCGGTACCTATAGAATAATAAATAAGTACTTATAACCAAGTCAATTCAAAGATACTATGTCCTATTTAATAAAAAATATCAATTTTCATTATAGTTAACCATAGTTGCGTTGCGTAAACCGCGCTTGGAAAATTATCCAGTCTCATTCATTCTTGAAATAGGTGTCTCTAGATTAACACCGGAGATGACCTATTCCGGTCCGGAAATGACAAAGCAAAGAGCTATACAAATAAATCATTATAATAGTCCGGAGACCGGAAGCACTTCAAATTAAATCTGGCGGCATTCGGAGAAGTCCCGTTACTTAGAAGATAATGGTTTCTTCGAAGGTTTATGTTGTCAAGTAAATGGCTGTTTGTTGTCGTTTGGAATTTTGGATTAACTCGAAGACGGAAGGTCATGCGTATAAATAAACATCGGTAAGGGAAGAACGTCGGCTCGAATCGTGGCTTCAAACTTTGTTTATAGATTTCGTTCTCTATGCTTCAACGCACGTAATAGTATAATCATTGTAGCGACATTGTCTTTGTTAAGTTAGCTGAGGCTGAGGCAATGCAGTATCCTTAGTTCCCATGATGCCGGTATAACGGTGGGAAGGGAACACACCGGGGTGAAGTTTAGTGAGAGTCGCCCCAGGGCGGAAGACATCCATGAGAATTTTCCACCCTAAACAAAAAAAAGGCAATGCATTTCCTGGGCAGTACTTTTGTGTATGTTGACCTAAACCATTAAGAGCGTAGACGGGCTGCGTATAATATACGTATATATAACTATTGCCGTCGCGCTGCGCTCTAGCAACCGGGCGGTATCAATATGTGAGTGCGATAGAGACAACTGCAGCTCAGAACTATTTTACCTATAAAAAACCTTGACCGATCGACGTTTCGTATTCTCCTGTTTTCTCCTCGAAACCTAAGCCAATTAAATTATATTTGGTATCAAAATTTAAAGGAAGAATAGATCTATGCCCCTATTACTTGTTTTTATTTTAAAAACTTTTCAATTTTCTTTGGTAGTCATCTGATTACGTAGGTAAAAACGGGGTATTTTTTTAGGTTTTTGGTAAGTCATATTTATTTTTGTAATAAATTTTTTGAAAAAAAAAAAATGACAGGGGCATGCCTTCAATAGACCTGGATTTTTATAAATAAAAACGATTACTCTAGAGGCATTATCCAGGAAGAGAATAGGGGAATACATTTGTATGGAAAAATGCAGCCCGTCTATGCTCTTAAGTACGGTGTTTAAACAAAAACACATGTAGCACGAGAAAGTTAGCAATGCAAGATACACTTGTAGATACAAGTCTCACCTTTCTCTTTAAGAAATCACATTATTTCGTATCAGCATTATCATTCCATTAGATAATTACAATTCCGGGAACATATTTGGTTACGTGAAAGCAGGCACATTATCCGACCTTTTCGCCCTTTAGGTGTGTTCAATAATGACCATTGCCATTTATGTAACTTTCCCTGATTGTTTTCCAAAAATGAATTCGTTTTATCGAACCATTTATATATTGTTACTACTTACTAACTTTAAAAGAAATATCATCATCATCAGCCTATAATGTTCCCACTGCAGGGACTCAGGCCTCCTCTCTAGGAGAGGGATGGGCTATAATCTACCACGCGGGCCCAGTGCGGATTGGTAGATGTCACATTTCATGCCGGTTTCCTCAAAAGAAACATGTCATCGGAAAATAACACAGCCATTTTTTTCACGTCTCATTATGGTACTCGGAACTGTACTTTACTTTCAATTCAAAATACTCTCTAATGCAACAAAGCTACGGAAATACCATTAGAAGTTTCACTTTGTAAAGGAAATCTTTTGAGATTCCTGCAAAAACCAAGTTATGCGAAGTACCGTATTTGTTTGAAAGAAAAAGCGGTTGATTTAAACAGATACAGCTCCGAGCAATTTATCTGGATCAAGATGAGAAAACTTTAGAAACCGCCTCATTAATTCAGGTTCCAGGTGGTATTTTATTGTTTTCCTGGCAGTTTTATAGGGTTGAAAAAGTTTCTGCAAATGAATGATGACGTAAGTTCTCCTAGTAAAATTTTAAAGGGCAGGCGGGCTGACTGGTTTCAACTCAAAAGGTGGTCTCTTGGTTAAAAAACTAGATAAAAGTGGGATAGGCACGCCGTGGTAAAACTTAACCCAGGTAGCAGGTCAGCAAGACCTGCTCTGTGACCTGTGTTCATAATTCACACGCAGTGTACCTTACCGTAGTATCAAAGCACGTAGGTATAAGCCGGTGGTCCCGGCCGCCAAAATGGTGGTCGTCAAACCACGTCAGAGGCCCTTGCGGCGCTTTAGAAACTCTGACACTAGGTTGTGTAGGGTTGTTAGACCTTACTGTCCACACGATAAGAAGAAGAGAGCCCCACTACCAGAGGCAATATTTAAATTAAACCCCTACTAACCAAAATTTTTTTTCCAGCTCTACTCAGCGCCCTATTCCGGTCAACAGACCTAGTACCATCAGACGTGGTAGCCGGCTGCGTCCTCCTAAGAGTCCGGCAGAAGAGAGAGACGAGAGAAATGAGGAGGATCCAAATGCTGAACGATGAAGAACCGATATACACTACGGATGTGAACAAGATATTCTCTGAGACGCCTCCGTGGATGAACCTGGACGATGCTTTGCATTACTTGAGGTTATCCATAGCAGCGTATGGGTGGCCTTATGTGCTGTATCGACATTGCTTTACTGGTTTCTGTAAACTGGCGAGGCACCTGACTTGTTGTTGCTGTCGGTAAGTTCATTTTGTTGTTTATTTCTTTCAAATTTTTGCGTTTTTTGTTTGCAGCGTGGGGACGATTATGTTAATAGATTAAAGAGTGAGAAAGCGTTTTTTCGTCTTGTTTGTATTTTTGAAGTCTGTGTTTTTCCGTCTTTCATGTACTATCAATATTAATATGTATCAATACTACGCGTGTCCTTATCATATAACGCGAAATACTGACGCAATCAGAACTTCTACGAGTCCATATAAGTAGGTATATACACGTGCCGTTACCTAAATATAACTTCTATTTTCCTAAGAAAGTCCATTCTCTCGTAACAAAGCATTACAAATAGATCGACAATAGAGAAGCACATTAGGTTCAATCCTATTAATAAATGTTCCATTCTTATATTTGCGTCATATAACAATACCCGGGAGCAGGTATCTTGAGTTCATATAATGCTTGTCGCAAAGATTTTATTGTAATCCTACAAATATTAGGTAGTGTTTTGTTATACTTAGGTAATGTTTAACGGTATAATGTATAAGAACCTTGTTATTGGTGGCACTGTTACCTACATGTGTAACATAAAAAAAATAATTGTATGTGGGAGCTAGACCTGCCAACAAATGGCTTTACAGTTTGGCAGGACTATTTTTTTTTAATTGTTTTTTTTTTCTTTCTTTTATCTGCTCATAGAATAAGATACAAATTTATTTGTGGAAATATATCTTACAGACGACGACGCAAGCCTTGAGGTTGGACTGAAGATGAATATGTCAAAGACTAAGCTCATGACCAACAGCTCACCTATCGACGTGCACTTGAATGGGGAGAAAATACACTATATCCACGAATACATCTACTTGGGCCAAGTAGTCTCCTTCCAGGCGAGACAAGATAAAGAAGTGGCAAGCCGCACAGAATACGCCTGAAAGAGTTACTGGTCCATTAAAGTGCTATTCAAGGGCGATTTACCCTTCCCCTTAAGACGCAGTCAAACGGGCACCGTAAAAACGACCTGTTTTTCGTCGCAGAGTTAGCCGTATTGCTACTTATTACAATTCCAAAAAAAATACAGTGTATAGTCAAATGTATAGGTAAAAGACTTATGCAAAAATATTTTCTAAAAGTAATCAAGAACCTCGAAAAAAAAAATCACAAAATCACAAAAAAATCACACGAAAAAACTTTTTCGTCTCGAAATGCTCAATATTTTGAGTGACAACTGTTATTTTTTTTTTACTATCAGAAAGGAAATTTAACCAACTAAAGACATATGTAAAAATATTTTAACATTACAGCGTATTTTTTTTTTTAATAAATTAAATCTGCGAACTATCGTTCATTTTGGCAGTCACGAGCATCAAACGCATCGCCATTTTCAACCTTATTTGTTTAGGCGGTGAGTTAATCGCGCGCTCAAGGTCGCGGGCAGCTAATGTCGCCTGCAAGCTGGACATGTGTATTCTCCCCATCCTGATATATGGTGCACAGACTTGGTCTTTGACTAACGTCCAGAAGTCTAAACTCAAGGTTTGCCAACGAGCGATGGAGCGCAGTATTCTGAATTAGTACATTACTGCAGAATCCAGTAAGTAAGCCTTCCTGGCCAAGTATGAGTTAACCGGACCGAACCGCAGGTGAGGTCTGGTTATATACGAGGCCAGGATGGCTTATCTTACTGGTTGAGGTTTGTATAATGCTTTTCTCAAAAATTAAAGAAAGTTTAATAACAAATTCGTTTAATTAATATTGAAGGTTACATTCATATGTGAAAAACACAATAGCACTTTTTGGCCGACCCGGGAATCGAACCCAGGACCTCACGCTCTGCAGTCGAGCTGGCGACCACTAGACCAACGAGGCAGTTTAGGAAACAACTTTAGAAAAAACTTTTTAATAAACTGAAATTACTAAATACAATCATAAAATCCCACACTATAAATGTCATACCAAAAAGAGAGATAGATATATATTTGGAACCTCCCTTCTATAACCATGTTATAATGCAGAGTTTTTTCTGTTCTGTGTTATAATGGCTAAACTCTAATCTGTGTCTGGTACTATGTTTTTTTTTCTAAGCAGATCTAAAGAGGATGACCTAGTGTCCAGTAAGTAAATTACATACTTACTTACTGGACAGTAGGAGATTCCAAATTTAAAATCTCGCTTCTTACTGGACAGTTGTGAATAAGTCTCCGGTAAAGTTCACTTTCTGGATACTTTTTAGAGATGTTATGGCAACATTACATACCATTTTTGAGAAAATAAAATTAACTGACCGCATAAAAAACACCATACTGCGCTCCAGAACGCAAATTGCCAACGTAGCAAAGCTGCCAGACTGAAATGGGACTGGGCACGCCATGTCAGCCGGATATACCGCCGCAGCTGTGGGCCCGAATATCGCAAGACTGGAGCCCTGACACAGCTAGACGGGGTCGCGGTAGACCGAGGAGAAGATGGCGGGACGCCTTGGATGGCTTTCTCACCAACTGGCGAGAAGAAGCTCACCATCGTAAGAAGTGGGAGGAATGGGGGGGGGGGCCTTTGCTCAGGAGTGGGACAATAGGGGCTAAATAAAAATAATATAAAAAATAACTTACAGACTTTTTTGATTGATATCGGAGGTTTAATGGTATAATCGGTTGTAAATAAGCAGTTAAAGCAAATTTATTGTTTATTATGAGTTATGTGAAACTCAAATTACATAAAAGGATTAAATTATCTAGTTCTTGTTGTTAAATGGTTGTCTTGATCTCAGAGTTTGATTTACTATCGGTCAAAACACAATGAGAATGTGTGAGAAGTAAATTATTTATGGAAACTGTACGTTAGTCATCGCATGAAACAATACGGTCTGATGTCATCGCTGATCGTGCCTATTGATTTATTTCGGTAGCGATTCCAAGATTAAATATTTATAAGTAGGTATACCTAATAAGACTCTTGCATACCAGGAAAACATAGAAGGAAGGAGCCCTAAGCAGTTTTGTTTCATCCAATGCTGACATTGGATGAAACAAAACTGTAGATGATGATACCTAATTTAAAATTAATTTGTATTAAGAGGAACAGCAAACATGCAGTTACAATATAAGGACTTTCCTTTCAGTAGCAAAATAACAGTTTGATTATAAAGTAACCCACAATGCTGTCCACAAGTAGGCATAAAAGTTTAAGAAAAAGAAGAGCTAATTAAAAAAATACTATACAAATCGTTACTCAATAAATATTTAGGAAGTCCTCTTCTGATATACAACCAATAGGATCGCATGTGACTAAAAGAGTTATGAATATAAACTATAAATGTTGATGGATGCAGTGGGAGTGGAAGACCAAGGAAACGATGGGAATTTGTGTGAGAAATGGTATGGAAGAAAAAGGACTAAATGATTTCCTGACGGTTGACATGGGAAGATGGATGAAAGAAAAAATGTTACAACCGACCCCAAGTACCATGGGTAAAGGGCATGAAGATGAAAGCCACCCACCCACTAAGGTCATTAATATAATGTAAGAAATTGCACCCCTCTAAATTCTCGATAGAGGTAATCATCCCTCATATAAATCCTTATTCAGCAACATCCATTGTTAACACCAAAAGAAAGCGCTTACTGAAATAGATGGACGTTTTTTCTATTAATTTGCGAGCATCATCCAGGATCGCGATTGATCCTGATTAATGGATTGTCATTTATCAACCACGTTGCAAAGCTTGTGCTCGATTCAAATAAATTTTCAACTTAATCCCGTCATCGGCGTATATTTGGATGTTATCTATGGATTTAGGTGTTCGGTTGCTGATGAGTTATTTTAATTTGTATTTTTTTAAATAAAGTCCTGTACTGGAGAACCTGTATCATCTCACTTTTGGTCAAAGGACTATCCCTGTGGATTTCAGTACTTTCGATCCAGGGCTAATCTAGATCACAGGCCGTCCGTTGGGTTTGTACAGGGCCATGCACCTATTAACTACTACGAAGTCTGCCCATACTAAGTTGATAGGTATGATGTACTATCTACGTTAATTGTGTGTGATGCATTCAAAAGTATCTTAATTGTACTACAGTCTGCAAGACCTCCATCTCACACCATATTTTATTATCTCCCAACTTTATAAAATCGTTTAATATTAGATAGGAACCAGTAATAAAACAGAACAAGAAAGTTTTTCACCATAAATAGATACTATTACATCAGTATTCAAACGTCACCTACACACGTGACATGACTAAAAACAAACACATTAGTATAGAAAAAAGGCCAAGTTCGTATGACTGTAAAAGTAGCGAGAGACCTACCCACGCGGTCAAGTTCAACCACATTTGCATGATGTTTTCAATAGCATTCCCAAACAAACAATATACTGTGTTGAAAAACAACAAAGCTTGTATTATAATTCTGTCGCGAAAATGCTAATTTTAGCACTCAGAATAAATTCTGATTGAAAAAGCAAGAGCTCGATGACAGATTCCAAATTATTTTTAACGAGCGTGGAATATAAGGAAGCTTCTACATTTTTTCGTAACAATGTGTCTACGAGTTTTTTTAGGAGATAGATAATATCTATGATTATCATGTCGTTAGGTGGTTCATGCGACGTTGACATTGCATGTTTGAATGCAATGCCGATCTTACGAAATTGCGTTGTTGCTTAGATTGTCTGGCACGTTGTTCCTTCTGAGATCATTAAAATATACAATTTTAAAGAGTTGATCTCTTTAATCGTATATTTTGAACTCCATCCTCGTGTCTCATATCGATTATTTTGTTATGCTTTAAGTATCAAAATACGTAGGTAGGTACCTAACTAAAATTTCAAAGAAAGGTAGTTCCTGCGTACGATCCTTCTTTCCCTTGCAACACATACTAGCTAGGGAGGCAAATCATTTATCTTTGGAACGGTAGTAAAACTTTGATCGCTTTGCTTATTATTTATTACCTATTTTTTTTTTTTTTGGTGGGTGGAAAATCATCGAATATGTGGTGGATAATCAATAGCTGCGTATTGTAACTGTGTGGTAATTTTAATTTATACGTTATTTCTTGCAGTCACACAGGTCACCGTTTAGGTAACGTTTAATACTTCGGTTTCTTGTTTTTCGGAGGGCTATTTGACTAACATTTACCGTAATTACTGTTTGTTCACCTATAAATTTTAAGGGTTTTACGTCAGGACTTAGGAGGCTACAACGCTACAGCTGCCTCCCGTGTTTCCATTCAACTGAAGAGCATTCATTATTCATAAATTAATCAGGCTACGGCCATAACTTACCCGTAATGAGGCTCGAATATCAACCCATAACTCAAGACCACCTAACTACCATAAAATATGTATAAAATGATCGCGTTGTGTATTTTGCATTCGTAAAAAACAATTTCCGTGGCCTTGACACATAAACGTTTCAGAGCGCATTTAAAAAATTTAATCCACAAAGCTCTTTCAACATTCACTTCATTTGATGTCTTGACAAGGCCGGGTTTCATATTATTAATGAATAAACTAAAGTCTACACAATTTAACACAATTTTAGCCTCGATACAGTAAGGTTTATTTTTCAACTGATTACTCAACGTTGTTCTGTAACTTTTGACACTAACTTTGAAACGAAAACACAACAAACTTGAACTCTCACCACAAAGGTTCTAAAGTACTTAATAAAATCTGAAGATTCGTTGTCTTTCCTGCCTTCCTGAATTCAATTGTTCGGAATTTTCGTCGGCACAAAATTTTGTAAGATTTTCGAGGTCCTAACCATAAGATATCAGCCAAACGACACTGTTTGGGTTATATTAAGCAACTTGGTCCCATTTCTCCTTTCTTCTTTAGGCTTTAACTTTCAGTTGATCGTTTGCTAGGCAAACGAGTTATTTTTAGATAAAAGTTACTTTTGTTGCAAAGATTCAATCATTTTGCGGAAAGTTCGTAAGTTCATGAAAGAACAGCCTCAATTGTGGTGACGGATGCTTAACTTTTGACAAAATTGTTAGCTCGTCTACTTGCCTTTTGCCAGTTTTAGCCTTTTCCCAAAATAATATAATAGTCCTGCCAGTCTTCTGAGCACGTGTCCTGATAACAGCGATGCGGTGGAGTACTTTGACGCCCAAGTCCTACTGTCGCCTTTGTATCTTACTCTTTGTCTTAATTGTTTATTATTATTTAAGATCTAACTTTTCCTATACTATAAAAGACTTTTCTTGTCCACAGGCCGAAGAACTCGATAGTGACGGACGACAACTGCTGCTTGTGCAACTTCGCCGGCGTCAAGTATATGTCGAACCTCGCCGCAGACGATATCATCTTCGCTTCTTTCAACAACCGCGTCTTTGAAGTACGTACTCTGACGCTAACAGTCTTGCATTTTTCACACCTTTTGACGATACAATTTTCACGGAACTGCGATAATTTTCCGAAAGAGTGTTGGAGTGTTGGAGTTGTGGACGTTTCAAAAATGTTGCACATGCGTCTTGTGTTAGATTACGCAAAACTGGCTTAAAAGAGAGAGAGAAGAGAAGAGATCAAATATAGTTTTATCATCATCCACAGCCGGAATACACCCACTGCTGGGTATAGACATCTCTTAACCTGTGCTATCTCCACGATCCTGTGCCAGTCTCATCCAGTTTGTTCCCTGCATGGGAATTATGTCGGATAAAATAATTTACTTTAGGAAATACAAAGTTTAGCTCTAATGAATCCCGAAGGATTTAAAAGTGGATTATTTTCTCGGTTGCCACGGTAAGCACATCGGTGGCGCAACTATTAACTTAAGTATTTAAACACTTTGCAATACCTTTTAAGAGGGAATTAAAATTAATTTACCCAAGTGATTTTAATCAACCCAGCTTTCTTTATAGCATTTTATGGATCTGAAAACAGATTCCGAAATAGTTCTCAAGCATAAAAATCTGGATTACGTAGTCTGCACATGTATCTTATTTCTAGAATCAGCTAGATTTAAATATACAGCCATTTATTGTGTGATTCATTTCTGAGTCTTACGCGACATGCAGTCATCGATGACTCGACTGCTCAAAGCTGGGAGTGTGACCGTGAAGTCATCTGTTCTGACAAACGTGGTCCACCTGGTGTGTCATTCAATTACATCAAGCCAAATGCCAATTTCGTTTCACAACAAATCTAGGTTTATTCTGAGAGATTAGAATTACCTGAAGCTTTTTTTGTAAATACATAGGTAAACAATTAGAGGGATGGGCTATAATCCACTCAGTGCGGGTTGGCAGATATCATGTAATGCCTTAGATTTTTTTGATTCTAAGACAGACATGCCGGCTTCCCCACCATGTTTTCCTTCGTCGTTTTGAGAGCAGCGGTGATGAAATAAATTACAGAAAGTAATGCACCTGCCTGGGTTCGAATCTACGACTTACTGTCCATAAGTCGGGGCTACCACCACTGGGGCCCCCACTACTCCTACCTTACTCTCTAAACAATTTCATAATACGTAAAAAATATGGAATCTTTTGGAAATAACACAGGTAGAAATTCGGCTGCATCCGGTTAGACTGCTAACTCAACATAGTTGGGAAAAGGGTAGGCAGACGATGAAATGAGATATGGGTAGGCAAAGGCAAAGATTTCTGATGTTTTATTGTTTCAACTTCATTGTTTTCCGCGTAGCTCCCATTCTGCGTGATAGCGGACCACGAACGTGAAAGCATCGTGGTGGCTGTGAGGGGTTCCATCTCACTGAGGGACATCTTCACGGACTTCACCGCTGGTTCTGAACGGTTTGAAGCTGAGGGTAAGTTTCCATAGAGATACTGGCGGTACTTTCATACAAGCTTAAAATTCAAATTCAAAATTTTATCTTTTGGGACAACTAGATGACTAGAATTCAAATGGCAACAAACGATCCTAAAAGCTTGTTTTTTAATGGGTCAAGCCCGCCACACTATTCCGAAATCACTGTAACTCCTGTAAGCCAGAATCAACAGCTCGACGAAGTCCCAGAGAAACGATTTAACTGTATTGGATCCCGCAACGAAATTAATCAGAAAAGAATAGCGGAAGAGTAGGAAAAAGCTAGTGCTAAAAGCTTGGCTTGCCCTCATAACTTACGACTCTTCATGATGTTTTTGAACAGTCTGCTTGCCCTAAAGTCATGCCGTATTCTTGGCCCACTAGGCATGCCGTATTCTAAGCCCCTAGGCATGCAGTATTCTTGGCCCCTAGGCATGCCACTACCATAGTATAGTAAATACAAGTTACAAAACTTTGTGCTTAGCTGAACTGCGCGAGTTCGGATCCGATGAAATTAGTTTTGGCGGGTTTACAAACTTGCCTAAATTCGAATGGAAGCTTTAATGCATTTTTGGGTGTAGTGTACCGTGTTGCGACTCTACTTTTTAAACGGTTTTATTTAGCTCACCCCGTTTGTTTTTTTCTTGGATCAAATTTAGTAATTCAAATTTCACCCACTTCCAGTCAACCGATTAATCTGAAATTTTGTACACACATTGGATTTTGGTGACAATACAATTATGTTTATTCATTATCATTATAAATTCAAGATGGCCGCCGCTACAAAATGGCGGATAATTTATGTTTTATTAATCCCATCAATATGGGTATCAAATGAAAGGGCTCAACAAGTAGAATACAATATACTATAAAAAATTGAAATCCAAGATGGCGGCCGCTACAAAATGGCGGATAATTTATTTATGTTTTATTAATCCCATCAATATGGGTATCAAATGAAAGGGCTCAACAAGCAGAATACAATATACTATAAAAAAATTGAAATCCAAGATGGCGGCCGCTACAAAATGGCGGATTTACGTAGGTTTTATCAATCCCATCAATATGGGTATCAAATGAAAGGGCTCAACAAGCAGAATACAATATACTATAAAAAATTGAAATACAAGATGGCGGCCGCTACAAAATGGCGGTTAACGTAGGTTTTATCGATCCCATCAATATGGGTATCAAATGAAAGTGCTCAACCAGTTTAATACAATAAACTATATAAAATTAAAATCCAAGATGGCGGCCCCTTTAAACAGAATGCGAAATAAAAACTAAAAACTAGAAAATAAAAAAATAGGTAAAAAAACTTTTTAAGTTAAACGGTTTTATGTTAAACATACATTGCAATAGTTAAGATAAATGTACTAAAAACCAAAAAATAATAAAATAGAAAACCGTGGGGCACGTCAATTGTCTACAATCGTTGATTGAAATCATAATAATAATAATTAAGTCGATAATTTGTAGACAATTGACGTGCCCCACGGTTTTCTATTTTATTATTTTTAGTTATAAGAAAACAATAACTCAATTTTGTGAAAATTCGTTATTTTAAAGGCGAAAATAAAGCAGTAAGGAGCGCTAGCGCCTATTTGTTTTCATGAGAAAGTCGCCTTATCAAAAATCTGTGATTAAAACTTCGGTTACGTCAGGTTTTGGTCCTCCGATCTGACTTTTCAAGTTAAGAAAATATTCAGGAGTAGGTACAAAGATAGGTACTATAGATTAAAACGAATAACGTCTGGGATTTTTTTAATATCCGGGTTTTTGTCAGGTTTTCGAGATGACAAAAAACGATCTCTTTCCTATTCTTGAAATACCCAGTTTATGGATTAGTCATCTTGATTCTCTAAAACAATAATATTATGTGCAACAGGTCTACCCGAAGACACAGCCGCTCACAAGGGTATGTCGATGGGCGCTGCTAAGATGTTGAAACGTCTGTTGCCCGTACTCGACCGCGCCTTCGCACAGTTCCCGCATTATGACCTCGTACTCACTGGTAAGTAGGTACAATAGATAGATGGTAGGTACATCGTCCCGATATAAATGGTATGATGACCTTAAAGGTAGGATACCTACAGCTATTCCCTATAATGATGTTCTGACATATTCCGCCTTATTACAAAACGTAGTTAAACCTGGTTTAACTTAGACTTGGTTTATCTCGCATGACGTCTCACTTCAATAATATTCAAAAGAAAGTGACAGCATGCGAGATAAACCAGGTCTAAGTTAAACCAGGTTTAACTACCTTTTGTAATAAGGTGGTTAATGTCCACTTTATGCTAGTATTTTTTCGGCCAAAGTTGGATTTATGCTAGTCACTTACGAGCACTTGAAAGAGCAGCACAACAGAGCTCTTGAGAATCATGCTAGAAAACCATCGCATCGAATGCAGTCGCCAAAACCGAAATCGGCTAGATGGCATCATCATCATCATAAAAAAAATCAAATCATCAATAAATTACAACACAACGAGGCAGAACTCTTTTATAACTAACTTTTATATGCTTTTCAGGTCACAGTCTTGGTGCAGGAGTAGCAGTATTAGTAGCATTAAAATTAAGACCGAGGTATCCACACCTAAAAGTATTCGCATTTTCAACACCAGGTGAGAATATTTTCATGTCCCAAATTGCGGTAATAAAATATTTCCCCAGACCTTAACGATCCCCAAATGAAACCATAATTTTACTAATATAGGGGTCCCAAATATATAAATTTTCATTCGTTTGAAAAGCCAACTGCGACCATCATTAATTCTCCAGGGGAATGAATATTTTTAACCCTTTCTCCGTATCTCATTTACCCAGGAGGTAGAATATGTGGGTTGAGTTTTGCAAAACATTGGGATCGTTTTTAATCTCCTTGCACGCTTGTAGTCTTAAAAGCTTAAGTTATTACGGGTTCAGGTGGCTCACTTGTTGTAATATTATTCTAAGAGGAGGAAGATACAGTTTAAATTAAACTTTGTTTTGAAGGTTATGGTGCAGTTTTGATTACGGTTCCTTTTTTTCGAGGCTGGGAAATCATCAAATGACTCCCGCTCCGGGCGAAGCGGAAAGGGCTAAAAAGGAACATGGGTGGTTTTAAGTCGTCCAGGAGTCAAGGAGCTCGTGCACTCGGGTCGATCTTTAGGTAAAGCTGTGCTTGCCTAGGTCGGTCTGTGGATGGGTGACCGCCCGACATACCGAGTTTCCTCCGTGCCTCGGAAAGCACGTTAAGCTGTTGGTCCCAGCTGCCATAGTATAGAACTTTGGCAGTCGTTACAGGTAGTCAGTGACCTGAAATTCTGACATCCAGTCTTACCAAAGGGTATCGTATTACCTAGTATTAACTGGGGTTTGGGGGTCAGATAGGCAGTCGCTCCATGTAAAATACTGGTATTCAGCTGCATCCGGTTAGACTGGAAGCCGACCCCAATATAGTTGGGAAAAGGCTAGGCAGATGATGGGTGGTTTTAAGTCAGTACTTAAAACCACCCATGTTCCTTTTTAGCCCTTTGTGTCCGGGGTCGCAGTATCTCTTTCGGACAACCCGCAGTGATTTAGGTACCCCAATCAAACTTTTCTTGTCGACTAAGTTGTACATTTTAATTTATTTTTACAACAGGAAAGGTCAGACGTGTCAAAAATATACCTATGGGCTAATTTACGATGATTAGAAGTACCTACTTACCCAGGAACAAGTCGTAAGCCTGAAATTCCACTGCTTATCACAGACCACTTTACAAATTTGTTATTTTTGGATTATCGTGGGACGATTGCGCACTCTAACTTTGTGAATGCACTTGAAAAATTAACTCTACTAATCTACTAATGAAAAATTTAACGCACAATAATTGTCTTCAAACTTCCCAATTTATTTGGAGTGCCACGAAACCTGTTTTTTTTTCATGTCTCTACTAGCCTTCATTCCAGCAATCACCACCTTTTGTAGCCATATCTTCTTTGACCAGACTGTTTCAATAACTTCGACAATTTGTTTCATATTTCCAGCCGGTCTAATAAGTCGTGAGGCGGCGCGGTTCACGGAGACGTTCGTGATGACGGTGGGCGTCGGTGATGACCTGGTGATGAGGCTCTCCGTGCATAGCATCGAGAACCTTCGAACGAAGATCATTCAGACCATACACGCCACTAAGTTGCCTAAGGTAAGAAACTTTTAAAATCACTTAGTCTAGGGAACTAGGGCACTTACCTTATTATCAGAAACATGTCACTCAGTTTTCTAGTGAACCTATGAACGAAATGGTGATTATTTCTCCATCAACTTGGCTGAACGTTTTAAACCTGGAAGTCTAGAGTGTAAAAAGTGCATTATAAATATCAACTTAATGGAAAATATGAATTATTGCACGATGTTTATAGTCCGTGTTAAAAAGACGCGCCTTAAACCATCTGCATCATCATCAGCCTATAATGTTCCTACTCCAGGGACTAAGGCCTCAGGGGATGGGCCCAGTGCGGGTTGGTAGATGTCACACATGTCTTCGTTTTTTTTTGTTTTTAAGACATGTTTTGAGAGCAGTGGTGATGAAAATGATTACACAAAGTAATGCGCCTGCCTACTAGCTAGCACACACATCTGCATACTAGCGCAGAATAGGGGATCGGACTGACTCAAAAAAATATTATTCTGCTTAGTCCGTCAGTTAGATTATCGAAAAATATTGGATACGTGTTTTTTGTTTTATCAAATCAATAAAAATTGACGAAGATAAAGCTCGTCAAAGATCATGGAGTGGGGCTTGAAACGTCACTTGAAGGTACAAAATGTACTAGCATATGACGTCACACGAGTTTTCGAAGCACTATACCGTCTTAATTTTTTGTTTACGTGAAAAAAGAAAAAATATTTGTGGTCAATATTTTTTGGAAATCTATCTGACGGACTAATTAGTTCTTTTTGTCCGATCCCCTATTAGTGAAAATCTTACTACTTCTAATGAACCATTGAAATGCGCCTATAATGATTATGTCCTTGCCTTTTGGAACACTACTGCTACCCCTTTTAATTTTACATTAATAATAATAATAATATTCCACAACTATCACACAACGCCATCTAGTCCCAAGCTAAGCGGAGCTTGTGTTATGGGTACTAGACAACTGATAAACATACTTATATATTTCTAAATACATACATATTATAGATAAATTACACCCAGACACAGAACAAATGATCGTGCTCATCACACAAACATTTGTCCTGGGTGGGAATCGAACCCACGACCTCCGGCATAGCAGTTAGGGTCACTAACCACTAGACCAACAGGCCAGTCTGAATTAGAAAAGATAACTTTATAAACATCATCAGTTTTCATCCTTCTTTTCCTCTTCCAGTACCGAATAATGCTGAACGGCTTCGGCTACGCGTTGTTTGGCGTCCCAGCCCGCGACCTAGAATCAACATGGCGACGACCGGAGCAGTTAGAAGCCCAACACTCGGACGATTCCGCCGACGCGCTACTGGTCCATAGCGTGTCCACAGTGAGTGCTGTCAGTTACCACCTTTATACTAGCGTGTGGCTTTTGTGAGCTTCTTTGGCATTTGTTTTTCGTATTGGTAAGGCTTTTTTTGTTTGTCTATTTATTTATGCGTCGTGACTAAATTGGGACGGAGTGTTTTGGTAAGGTTTTGACACGGAATTAGCTTGAACTGGTCAAGAGCTTTATACCCATGAAATAAAAGCGAAAAGATCTATGTATCGTCTTGTTCTGTTTCGGACGCCGCAACTAAGCTTTATATAAGTCATTCCTACACTGTTTTCTAATTGATAAATAGTAATTAACTGTTGCAAAGATGTCGACTTTCCCAATCATGAAGCGTGATTTTACGATTATAAGAAGGACTAGTATTTGCGTGGGTGCGCGAGCTGCGCGCAGCTCGCGGGGCGTGAAGAGGGGGAGAGGGGGAGCTTTGAAAAAAAATTACGACTAACGCATTGCACCTCTCAATGAATCTGAAAAAAAAAAAATTTCAATGCAGCTACCTACCTACACCTACCTACACCTACCTACACCTACCTACACCTACCTACACCTACCTACTACCTACCTACACCTACCTACACCTACCTACCTACCCCTACCTACACCTACCTACACATACCTACTACCTACCACCTACCTACTACCTCCTACTACCACTAAAAGAACATTACCCTAAAGTTTGCTTGTCGTCGCCCCTGAGTTACGCTTCACCCACTCAACCTTCGTTACGCTAAGGAGGTCGCCGGCTCGCTTCGCTCGCCACCTCCCCCCTTCGCTCCACTCGGTCTCGCAGGTTCGCTCCACTCAGGACCTACCTTCCACCGGAAAGCTATCATGACATTATCCCTACGCTACGGGGGTCGCCGGCTCGCTTCGCTCGCCCGCTCCCCCCTTCGCTGTGCCGCTGTATCACCACTGGACAGGTTTCAACGCCCCTCAATAGTTTCATGTAAAAAAAAAAAAAAAAAAGGTGAAAAAGGGGGAGGGGGGTTGAAGGGGGGTGAGGGGGGGAGTCTCGAAAAATGATTTCAATTAACGCAAAGGCCCCTCTAAATGAATCTGAAAAAAAAATCGTTCCAAGTCTCTTAACTTCCGAGATCCGAAAGGGGGGGGTGGAGGGGGGCAAGGGGGTCAAATTTTCAAAATAGTTTTTACTTCCTCAAGCCTCCTCTATACGAATCCCTAAAAAAAAACGCGTAAATTCTTTTTATTTCCGAGATCCGCCTAAAGGGGGGGAGAAGGGGGGCAAGGGGGGCAACTTTGAAAAATGATTTTTACTTTACCGAGCCTCCTCTATACGAATCCGTAAAAAAAAAAAAATACGGGTCTCTTTGTTTCCGAGATACGATAGGGAGGGGGGAGAAGGGGAGGGAAAAGGGGGGGTTTCGGACTTTTCCCATACTCACCAGAGTTACTTGTTTACGAATCTGTCAAAATATACCCACCTCCCCATCCACCATCTGGGAGAACAATTCTGTCAGTCAGTCAGTGAGTGAGTGAGTGGTAATTAAGCTTTATATAGTATAACTAGTATTTGCGGGGCTGCGCTCGCTGCGCGCAGCTCGCGGGTCTGCCTACCTACACCTACCTACTACCTACCTACACCTACCTACACCTACCTACACCTACCTACACCTACCTACACCTACCTACTACCTACCTACACCTACCTACTACCTACCTACACCTACCTACTACCTACCTACACCTACCTACCTACTACCTACCTATCACCTACCTACTACCCCCTACTACCACTAAAAAAACATTCCCTAAAGTTTGCTTGTCGTCGCCCCTGAGTTACGCTTCACCCACTCAACCTTCGTTACGCTTAGGAGGTCGCCGGCTCGCTTCGCTCGCCACCTCCCCCCTTCGCTCCACTCGGTCTCGCAGGTTCGCTCCACTCAGGACCTACCTACCACCGGAAAGCTATCATGACATTATCCCTACGCTACGGGGGTCGCCGGCTCGCTTCGCTCGCCCGCTCCCCCCTTCGCTTTACCTGTGCCACTATTTTACTTCCCCGAGCCTCCTATCCTATACGAATCTGTAAACAAAAGAGAAAAAAAAGGGGTGAAGAGGGGGGGGGGGGGGGTGAAGGGGGGGGAGAGGGGGGAGTTTCTAAAAATGGTTTCGACTAACGCAATGCCCCTCTCAATGAATCTGAAAAAAAAAATGTTCCAAGTCTCTTAACTTCCGAGATCCGAAAGGGGGGGGATGGAGGGGGGCAAGGGGGTCAAATTTTCAAAATGGTTTTTACTACCTCAAGCCTCCTCTATACGAATCCCTAAAAAAAAAACACGTAATTCTCTTTATTTCCGAGATCCGCCTAAAGGGGGGGAGAAGGGGGGCAAGGGGGGCCACTTTGAAAAATGATTTTTACTTTACCGAGCCTCCTCTATACGAATCCGTAATAAAAAAAAAATACCGGTCTCTTATTTTCCGAGATACGATAGGGAGGGGGGGGAGGGGGGGCAAAAAGGGGGGGTTTGGGACTTTTCCCATACTCACCAGAGTTACTTGTTTACGAATCTGTCAAAATATACCCACCTCCCCATCCAACATCTGGGAGAACAATGATGTCAGTGAGTCAGTCAGTGAGTGAGTGGTAGTTTAGCTTTATATAGTATAACTAGTATTTGCGTGGCTGCGCTCGCTGCGCGCAGCTCGCGGGTCGTGAAGAGGGGGAGAGGGGGAGCTTTGAAAAATACCTACACCTACCTAAACCTACCTACACCTACCTACACCTACCTACACCTACCTACACCTACCTACACCTACCTACACCTACCTACACCTACCTACACCTACCTACACCTACCTACACCTACCTACACCTACCTACACCTACCTACACCTACCTACACCTACCTACACCTACCTACACCTACCTACTACCTACCCCTACCTACTCAACCTTCGTTACGCTTCACCCACTCAACCTTCGTAACGCTAAGGAGGTCGCCGGCTCGCTTCGCTCGCCACCTCCCCCCTTCGCTCCACTCGGTCTCGCAGGTTCGCTCCACTCAGGACCTACCTACCACCGGAAAGCTATCATGACATTATCCCTACGCTACGGGGGTCGCCGGCTCGCTTCGCTCGCCCGCTCCCCCCTTCGCTTTACCGGTACCACCATTTTACTTCCCCGAGCCTCCTATCCTATACGAATCTGTAAACAAAACAGAAAAAAAGGGGTGAAGAGGGGAGGGGGGGTGAAGGGGGGGAGAGGGGGGGAGTTTCTAAAAATGATTTCGACTAACGCAATGCCCCTCTATATGAATCTGAAAAAAAATTCGTTCCAAGTCTCTTAACTTCCGAGATCCGAAGGGGGGGGTGGAGGGGGGCAAGGGGGTCAAATTTTCAAAATGGTTTTTACTTCCCCAAGCCTCCTCTATACGAATCCCAAAAAAAAAAACCCGTAAATTCTCTTTATTTCCGAGATCCGCCTAAAGGGGGGGAGAAGGGGGGCAAGGGGGGCCACTTTGAAAAATGATTTTTACTTTACCGAGCCTCCTCTATACGAATCCGTAAAAAAAAAAATACGGGTCTTTTAGTTTCCGAGATACGATAGGGAGGGGGGGGAGGGGGGGCAAAAAGGGGGGGTTTGGGACTTTTCCCATACTCACCAGAGTTACTTGTTTACGAATCTGTCAAAATATACCCACCTCCCCATCCAACATCTGGGAGAACAATTATGTCAGTGAGTCAGTCAGTGAGTGGTAGTTTAGCTTTATATAGTATAACTAGTATTTGCGTGGCTGCGCTCGCTGCGCGCAGCTCGCGGGTCTGCCTACCTACACCTACCTACTACCTACCTACACCTACCTACTACCTACCTACACCTACCTACCTACACCTACCTACCTACACCTACCTACCTACACCTACCTACACCTACCTACACCTACCTACACCTACCTACACCTACCTACACCTACCTACACCTACCTACACCTACCTACACCTACCTACACCTACCTACACCTACCTACACCTACCTACACCTACCTACTACCTACCTACACCTACCTACTACATACCTACACCTACCTACTACCTACCTACTACCTACCTACTACCTACCTACTACCTACCTACACCTACCTACTACCTACCTATCACCTACCTATCACCTACCCACCACCTACTTACTACCTACCTACTACCTCCTACTACCACTAAAAAAACATTACCCTAAAGTTTGCTTGTCGTCGCCCCTGAGTTACGCTTCACCCACTCAACCTTCGTTACGCTAAGGAGGTCGCCGGCTCGCTTCGCTCGCCACCTCCCCCCTTCGCTCCACTCGGTCTCGCAGGTTCGCTCCACTCAGGACCTACCTACCACCGGAAAGCTATCATGACATTATCCCTACGCTACTGGGGTCGCCGGCTCGCTTCGCTCGCCCGCTCCCTCCTTCGCTTTGCCGCTGTATCACCACTGGACAGGTTTCAACGCCCCTCAATAGTTTTATGTAACAAAAAAAAAAAAAATAGGTGAAAAAGGGGGGGGGGGGTCGAAGGGGTTCAAATTTGAAAAACGGATTATACTTCCCCGAGCCTCCTCTATATGAATCTCACGAATGACACCACCTACCCACACCTACTTACCACCTACCTACACCTACCTACTACCTACCTACCACCTACCTACACCTACCTACTACCTACCTACACCTTCCTACTACCTACCACCTACCTACTACCCCTACCACCTACCTACTACCTCCTGCTACTACTAAAAAACATTAACCTAAAGTTTGCTTGTCGTCGCCCCTGAGTTACGCTTCACCCACTCAACCTTCGTTACGCTAAGGAGGTCGCCGGCTCGCTTCGCTCGCCACCTCCCCCCTTCGCTCCACTCGGTCTCGCAGGTTCGCTCCACTCAGGACCTACCTACCACCGGAAAGCTATCATGACATTATCCCTACGCTACGGGGGTCGCCGGCTCGCTTCGCTCGCCCGCTCCCCCCTTCGCTTTGCCGCTGTACCACCACCGTTTTCAACGCCCCTCAATAGTTTTATGTAAGAAAAAAAAAAAAGCTGAAAAGGGGGGGGGGGTTGAAGTGGGGTGAGGGGGGGAGTCTCGACAAATGATTTCGATAAACGCAAAGGCCCCTCTAAATGAATCTGAAAAAAAATCGTTCCAAGTCTCTTAACTTTCGAGATCCGCCTAAAAGGGGGGGAGAAGGGGGGCAAGGGGGGCCACTTTGAAAAATGATTTTTACTTTACCGAGCCTCCTCTATACGAATCCGTAATAAAAAAAAAATACCGGTCTCTTAGTTTCCGAGATACGATAGAGAGGGGGGGGAGGGGGGGCAAAAAGGGGGGGTTTCGGACTTTTCCCATACTCACCAGAGTTACTTGTTTACGAATCTGTCAAAATATACCCACCTCCCCATCCAACATCTGGGAGAACAATGATGTCAGTGAGTCAGTCAGTGAGTGAGTGGTAGTTTAGCTTTATATAGTATAATAACTAGTATTTGCGTGGGTGCGCGAGCTGCGCGCAGCTCGCGGGGCGTGAAGAGGGGGAGAGGGGGCGCTTTGAAAAATGATTTCGACTAACGCACTGCACCTCTCAATGAATCTGAAAAAAAAAAAAATTCAATGCAGCTACCTACCTACACCTACCTACACCTACCTACACCTACCTACACCTACCTACACCTACCTACACCTACCTACACCTACCTACACCTACCTACACCTACCTACACCTACCTACACCTACCTACACCTACCTACACCTACCTACACCTACCTACACCTACCTACACCTACCTACACCTACCTACTACCTACCTACACCTACCTACACCTACCTATCTACACCTACCTACACATACCTACTACCTACCACCTACCTACTACCTCCTACTACCACTAAAAGAACATTACCCTAAAGTTTGCTTGTCGTCGCCCCTGAGTTACGCTTCACCCACTCAACCTTCGTTACGCTAAGGAGGTCGCCGGCTCGCTTCGCTCGCCACCTCCCCCCTTCGCTCCACTCGGTCTCGCAGGTTCGCTCCACTCAGGACCTACCTACCACCGGAAAGCTATCATGACATTATCCCTACGCTACGGGGGTCGCCGGCTCGCTTCGCTCGCCCGCTCCCCCCTTCGCTTTGCCGCTGTACCACCACCGGACAGGTTTCGACGCCCCTCAATAGTTTTATGTAAGAAAAAAAAAAAAAAAAAAAAAGGTGAAAAGGGGGGGGGGGGGGGGGGGTTGAAGGGGGGTGAGGGGGGGAGTCTCGAAAAATGATTTCGATTAACGCAAAGGCCCCTCTAAATGAATCTGAAAAAAAAATCGTTCCATGTCTCTTAACTTTCGAGATTCGCCTAAAGGGGGGGAGAAGGGGCAAGGGGGGCCACTTTGAAAAATGATTTTTACTTTACCGAGCCTCCTCTATACGCATCCGTAAAAAAAAAAAAATACGGGTCTTTTAGTTTCCGAGATACGATAGGGAGGGGGGGGAAGGGGGGGGGGAAAGGGGGGGTTTCGGACTTTTCCCATACTCACCAGAGTTACTTGTTTACGAATCTGTCAAAATATACCCACCTCCCCATCCAACATCTGGGAGAACAATGATGTCAGTGAGTGAGTGAGTCAGTCAGTGGTAGTTTAGCTTTATATAATAGAATAACTAGTATTTGCGTGGCTGCGCTCGCTGCGCGCAGCTCGCGAGGCGTGAAGAGGGGGAGAGGGGCAGCTTAGAAAAATGATTTCGACTGACGCATTGCACCTCTCAATGAATCTGAAAAAAAAAATGTTCCAAGTCTCATAACTTCAGAGATCCGCCTAAAGGGGGAGAAAAGGGGGGCAAAGGGGTCAATTAAAAAAAATGGTTTTTACTTTCCCGAGCCTCCTCTATATGAATCTCACATGTGCCACCACCTACCTACACCTACCTACTACCTACCTACCTACACCTACCTACTACCTACCTACCACCTACCTACATACTACCTACCTACTACCAAAAAACATTACCCTAAAGTTTGCTTGTCGTCGCCCCTGAGTTACGCTTCACCCACTCAACCTTCGTTACGCTAAGGAGGTCGCCGGCTCGCTTCGCTCGCCACCTCCCCCCTTCGCTCCACTCGGTCTCGCAGGTTCGCTCCACTCAGGACCTACCTACCACCGGAAAGCTATCATGACATTATCCCTACGCTACGGGGGTCGCCGGCTCACTTCGCTCGCCCGCTCCCCCCTTTGCTTCACCGGTACCACCATTTTACTTCCCCGAGCCTCCTATCCTATACGAATCTGTAAACAAAACAGAAAAAAGGGGTGAAGAGGGGGGGGGGGGTGAAGGGGGGAGAGGGGGGGAGTTTCTAAAAATGATTTCGACTAACGCAATGCCCCTCTATATGAATCTGAAAAAAAAATCGTTCCAAGTCTCTTAACTTCCGAGATCCGAAAGGGGGGGGTGGAGGGGGGCAAGGGGGTCAAATTTTCAAAATGGTTTTTCCTACCCCAAGCCTCCTCTATACGAATCCCTAAAAAAAAACTTGTAAATTCTCTTTATTTCCGAGATCCGCCTAAAGGGGGGGGAGAAGGGGGGCAAGGGGGGCCACTTTGAAAAATGATTTTTACTTTACCGAACCTCCTCTATACGAATCCGTAATAAAAAAAAAATACCGGTCTCTTAGTTTCCGAGATACGATAGGGAGGGGGGGGAGGGGGGGCAAAAAGGGGGGGTTTGGGACTTTTCCCATACTCACCAGAGTTACTTGTTTACGAATCTGTCAAAATATACCCACCTCCCCATCCAACATCTGGGAGAACAATGATGTCAGTGAGTCAGTCAGTGAGTGAGTGGTAGTTTAGCTTTATATAGTATAACTAGTATTTGCGTGGGTGCGCGAGCTGCGCGCAGCTCGCGGGTCTGCCTACCTACACCTACCTACTACCTACCTACACCTACCTTCACCTACCTACACCTACCTACACCTACCTACACCTACCTACACCTACCTACACCTACCTACACCTACCTACACCTACCTACACCTACCTACACCTACCTACACCTACCTACTACCTACCTACACCTACCTACTACCTACCTACACCTACCTACACATACCTACTACCTACCACCTACTACCTCCTACTACCACTAAAAGAACATTACCCTAAAGTTTGCTTGTCGTCGCCCCTGAGTTACGCTTCACCCACTCAACCTTCGTTACGCAAGACCTGCCTACCATCGAGGAAAAGCTATCGTGACCTTATGCTTACGCTACGAGGGTCGCCGGCTCGCTTCGCTCGCCCGCTCCCCCCTTCGCTTTAACTTCCCCGAGCCTCCTCTATACGAATCCGTAAACAAAATAGAAAAAAAGAGGTGAAGAGGACACCTACCTACACATACCTACTACCTCCTACTACCACTAAAAAAACATTACCCTAAAGTTTGCTTGTCGTCGCCCCTGAGTAACGCTTCACCCACTCAACCTTCGTTACGCTAAGGAGGTCGCCGGCTCGCTTCGCTCGCCACCTCCCCCCTTCGCTCCACTCGGTCTCGCAGGTTCGCTCCACTCAGGACCTACCTACCACCGGAAAGCTATCATGACATTATCCCTACGCTACGGGGGTCGCCGGCTCGCTTCGCTCGCCCGCTCCCCCCTTCGCTCTACCGGTACCACCATTTTACTTCCCCGAGCCTCCTATCCTATACGAATCTGTAAACAAAACAGAAAAAAAGGGGTGAAGAGGGGGGGGGTGAAGGGGGGGTGAGGGGGGGAGTCTCGAAAAATGATTTCGATTAACGCAAAGGCCCCTCTAAATGAATCTGAAAAAAAAATCGTTCCAAGTCTGTTTACTTCCGAGATCCGAAAGGGGGGGGGGTGGAGGGGGGCGGGGGGGTCAAATTTTCAAAATAGTTTTTACTTCCCCAAGCCTCCTCTATACGAATCCCTAAAAAAAAAAAACGCGTAAATTCTCTTTATTTCCGAGATCCGCCTAAAGGGGGGGAGAAGGGGGGCAAGGGGGGCCACTTTGAAAAATGATTTTTACTTTACCGAGCCTCCTCTATACGAATCCGTAATAAAAAAAAAATACCGGTCTCTTAGTTTCCGAGATACGATAGGGAGGGGGGGGAGGGGGGGCAAAAAGGGGGGGTTTGGGACTTTTCCCATACTCACCAGAGTTACTTGTTTACGAATCTGTCAAAATATACCCACCTCCCCATCCAACATCTGGGAGAACAATGATGTCAGTGAGTCAGTCAGTGAGTGAGTGGTAGTTTAGCTTTATATAGTATAACTAGTATTTGCGTGGGTGCGCGAGCTGCGCGCAGCTCGCGAGGCGTGAAGGGGGGGGAGAGGGGGAGCTTTGAAAAGTGATTTCGACTAACGCATTGCACCTCTCAATGAATCTGAAAAAAAAAATGTTCCAATACTACCTACCTACAACTACCTACTACCTACCCCTACCTACCTACACCTACCTACACCTACCTACACCTACCTACACCTACCTACACCTACCTACACCTACCTACACCTACCTACACCTACCTACTCAACCTTCGTTACGCTAAGGAGGTCGCCGGCTCGCTTCGCTCGCCACCTCCCCCCTTCGCTGCACTCGGTCTCGCAGGTTCGCTCCACTCAGGACCTACCTACCACCGGAAAGCTATCATGACATTATCCCTACGCTACGGGGGTCGCCGGCTCGCTTCGCTCGCCCGCTCCCCCCTTCGCTTTACCGGTACCACCATTTTACTTCGCCGAGCCTCCTATCCTATACGAATCTGTAAACAAAACAGAAAAAAGGGGTGAAGAGGGGGGGGGGTGAAGGGGGGGGGGAGGGGGGAGTTTCTAAAAATGATTTCGACTACCGCAATGCCCCTCTATATGAATCTGAAAAAAAAATCGTTCCAAGTCTCTTAACTTCCGAGATCCGAAAGGGGGGGGATGGAGGGGGGCAAGGGGGTCAAATTTTCAAAATGGTTTTTACTTCCTCAAGCCTCCTCTATACGAATCCCTAAAAAAAAAACACGTAATTCTCTTTATTTCCGAGATCCGCCTAAAGGGGGGGAGAAGGGGGGCAAGGGGGGCCACTTTGAAAAATGATTTTTACCTTACCGAGCCTCCTCTATACGAATCAGTAAAAATAAAAAAATACGGGTCTTTTAGTTTCCGAGATACGATAGGGAGGGGGGAGAAGGGGGGGGAAAAGGGGGGGTTTCGGACTTTTCCCATACTCACCAGAGTTACTTGTTTACGAATCTGTCAAAATATACCCACCTCCCCATCCAACATCTGGGAGAACAATGATGTCAGTGAGTCAGTCAGTGAGTGAGTGGTAGTTTAGCTTTATATAGTATAACTAGTATTTGCTTGGCTGCGCGAGCTGCGCGCAGCTCGCGGGGCGTGAAGAGGGGGAGAGGGGGCGCTTTGAAAAATTATTTCGACTAACGCATTGCACCTCTCAATGAATCTGAAAAAAAAAATTTTTCAATGCAGCTCGCGGTACTACCTACCTACACCTACCTACACCTACCTACACCTACCTACACCTACCTACACCTACCTACACCTACCTACACCTACCTACACCTACCTACACCTACCTACACCTACCTACACCTACCTACACCTACCTACACCTACCTACACCTACCTACACCTACCTACACCTACCTACACCTACCTACACCTACCTACACCTACCTACACCTACCTACACCTACCTACACCTACCTACACCTACCTACACCTACCTACACCTACCTACACCTACCTACACCTACCTACACCTACCTACACCTACCTACACCTACCTACACCTACCTACACCTACCTACACCTACCTACACCTACCTACACCTACCTACACCTACCTACACCTACCTACACCTACCTACACCTACCTACACCTACCTACACCTACCTACACCTACCTACACCTACCTACACCTACCTACACCTACCTACACCTACCTACACCTACCTACACCTACCTACACCTACCTACACCTACCTACACCTACCTACACCTACCTACACCTACCTACACCTACCTACACCTACCTACACCTACCTACACCTACCTACACCTACCTACACCTACCTACACCTACCTACACCTACCTACACCTACCTACACCTACCTACACCTACCTACACCTACCTACACCTACCTACACCTACCTACACCTACCTACACCTACCTACACCTACCTACACCTACCTACACCTACCTACACCTACCTACACCTACCTACACCTACCTACACCTACCTACACCTACCTACACCTACCTACACCTACCTACACCTACCTACACCTACCTACACCTACCTACACCTACCTACACCTACCTACACCTACCTACACCTACCTACACCTACCTACACCTACCTACACCTACCTACACCTACCTACACCTACCTACACCTACCTACACCTACCTACACCTACCTACACCTACCTACACCTACCTACACCTACCTACACCTACCTACACCTACCTACACCTACCTACACCTACCTACACCTACCTACACCTACCTACACCTACCTACACCTACCTACACCTACCTACACCTACCTACACCTACCTACACCTACCTACACCTACCTACACCTACCTACACCTACCTACACCTACCTACACCTACCTACACCTACCTACACCTACCTACACCTACCTACACCTACCTACACCTACCTACACCTACCTACACCTACCTACACCTACCTACACCTACCTACACCTACCTACACCTACCTATAACACCTACCTACACCTACCTACACCTACCTACACCTACCTACACCTACCTACACCTACCTACACCTACCTACACCTACCTACACCTACCTACACCTACCTACACCTACCTACTACCTACCTACACCTACCTACTACCTACCTACACCTACCTACCTACACCTACCTACCTACACATACCTACTACCTACCTACTACCTCCTACTACCACTAAAAGAACATTACCCTAAAGTTTGCTTGTCGTCGCCCCTGAGTTACGCTTCACCCACTCAACCTTCGTTACGCTAAGGAGGTCGCCGGCTCGCTTCGCTCGCCACCTCCCCCCTTCGCTCCACTCGGTCTCGCAGGTTCGCTCCACTCAGGACCTACCTACCACCGGAAAGCTATCATGACATTATCCCTACGCAACGGGGGTCGCCGGCTCGCTACGCTCGCCCGCTCCCCCCTTTGCTTTGCCGCTGTACCACCCCGGACAGGTTTCAACGCCCCTCAATAGTTTTATGTAAGAAAAAAAAAAAAAAAAAGGTGAAAAAAAGGGGGGGGGGGGTTGAAGGGGGGGTGAGGGGGGGAGTCTCGAAAAATGATTTCGATTAACGCAAAGGCCCCTCTAAGTGAATCTGAAAAAAAAATCGTTCCAAGTCTCTTAACTTTCGAGATTCGCCTAAAGGGGGGGAGAAGGGGGAAAAGGGGGGCCACTTTGAAAAATGATTTTTACTTAACCGAGCCTCCTCTATACGAATCCCTAAAAAAAAACACGTAAAGTCTCTTTGTTTCCGAGATACGATAGGGAGGGGGGAGAAGGGGGGGGAAAAGGGGGGGTTTCGGACTTTTCCCATACCCACCAGAGTTACTTGTTTACGAATCTGTCAAAATATACCCACCTCCCCATCCACCATCTGGGAGAACAATTATGTCAGTCAGTGAGTGAGTGAGTGGTATTTAAGCTTTATATAATAGAATTAAAAGTTTGTGGAAAAGAAAAATCTGATGGCAATGAGGTAGAGCTTTTCATGACTATGTCATTACCTACATTTTCCGAGTGAGCTTGATTAGTCACGCTAAAATGTATCTAACCGTATTTTTCAAGTTACAGAATCGTTCAGAACATTGAACTTACTGTTCTTGTGTGATAAACAAATGGTAAGATCGTGTTTTTAGTGAGATGCCGGTAGCGCCATCTACATTTGAATTTTGGAATAATCTACTTAAAATATTTACTTTCATTTAAAATAATTCTCATTATCCTATCTTTTCTTTCTACCTTTTCTGGCAAAGAAGACACTTCTTCTTTCCATTTAAATTACTATCCTACTTACTAAAAGAATTTCTTAATGACCACCAAAATATATTTGAGTTACATATCCTACGTCGCATTACTTATTCATTTTTAAATTACTTATATGTTATTATTATTTACTATTTTATATGATTTGCATTTGTGTGTGTCGTGTGTTTTAATATTGGTTGCGGCATGGAAATAAAATTAAAAAAATAATATTTGGTTATTTATTGATGTAGAGATGGATTTATATATTTATTTAAATTGATTAGATAAATCATTATGTAGTTAATAATTTTTCAGATTTTTGTGCATTTTAAATTGCGAGCGTATCTTTATGATAATGATTTATTTATATCAAGGTGACTTATATAAATGTTCTTCTTGTAACTTTTATTAATATTGAATTTTTACAGCCTACTGAAACAATAATGATTCAATATTCTTTTAAGTAGCATAAGTAAACCTACCAAAGTGGCTAAAGTTCACATGAGTCTAACTTAAAGTATTTATTTCTCTCCATGATACATAGATAATAAATTATTGGCATTATTAATTCACTGATATCCTTTATTTACAGGTTTATCTTTAAATCCTTTTTTTATTAAAAAAACTTCTTTTTATTATATTTATTGGTAATAAGTTCCAATACCCGTATGTTATAGGAGGCAGCATTAGTTTCCCGTGACGTATTCGCGAGACGCTTCTCCTCAGCTCGGCTGTTCACACCGGGACGGATATTGCACATCGTGCGACGCAAGCGCATGGGTATCGAGAAGTAAGTTTACACTTTTATTTACGGAAAAATCAAGGTTATTTAGTTAGCCAAAACTCTGCTGATGTGATGGATAGATAAACGTGCATTTGTAACCGTTACTGCAACTTTGATGCGCTTCGGAACTTTCGGTTTCGGCCAAAACTTTGGCCTACTTTGGTCGAAGCAGGTTTGGCCAAAGTTGGGCGAAACGAAGCTTCGGTCAAACACTAGTAATAATAATAGATAGCCATCACGCCTGCGGAGTTTCGCTAGCTAATTAATATTGGCATTGTATTAAAGCTTTATGTGTTTATGAATATAACAAGCAATTTAATGCAAATAGCAAATAATGATTGTATAAATTAAGCAACAAATGCTTCTAACTAAACCTTAATGGGGCTATATCCCCATGCTATATGGGGCTAATAGGGATAGCCCTATTCCCTACGTTCGCTTTGTATATTACACAATATTCACTATAGTTTTAGCTAATTTATTCACACGTTTTCACCCATGTCTGACCAAAGTGATGAAGGTGGAGAAGAAAGGTAATTTACAGCTTATTTTTTAGATAAGATCTAGTCTAGTCTATAGATTTTAATACATTAAACTCGTCGGTGTAACCCATAGACGAAGACAATAGACGCATCTAGGGAATGCAATCTCGACTCGAGATCTCACTTGCTAAGGCTATGGTCAAGATTGGCCATTCGAGACCTCGAGGCTGGGATCGAGATTGGTCGAGATTCGAGATTTTGTGAGATTTGCATTCTCTAAAAACAATCTGTTTTTATTGTAAGCGCGGGCTAACAAAACCTTAAACTAATCCACCCCTCAATAACAGGAAAGTGCGCACAACGGAGCCCACGTACGAGATGCGGTGGGCGTGTCCCGAAGACTTCATGGAGCTACAAGTGATGCCGCGCATGCTTCTAGACCATCTGCCCGAGAACGTCCACCGTACCATACGTACGGTCCTAGACGAACGACATCGGTATAGACAAACACATACTGTATAAGGTAAAGTGTCTAGTGATATACGGATACATTATCTGTGGTTTAAAGAAAGCTGACTTTGGAGAGAAAAGAGGTGCAAGTGTGGAGTTACAAGTATTGCCTCGCATGTCGATGGACGGCATCGGTATAGATTCACAACAAAATGTGTAAGTTTACGGATATATTATCTGTGGTATAGTGTACCTATACGTGATTGAAATGCAGACTAAAAATGTTAAGACTTTAGATAGTGAAAAGACCGGTGTGGAGCTACAAGTCATGCTTCTGGACTTGCCTGAAACCCTGGACTATAAGTATCAAGTTGAGTTTACTCATACGTACTCATGACATTATTAATCTATATTTGCAAAAAAAATACAAATATTCCAATAGCTGGACTAACAAAAAATGGCTGGACCCACAAGACAGAAATAGCATGTAAATGTACCTATATGTTACCGGCGACACCCGATTTCAGGCAAAACTAGTTTGGACTAGGCCAAACCGTTTTATCGTGTCACACATACACGAACCCAAACAAAGCAATTACACTGCACCCAACCCGGATGTAGCGCTCGCTGGCACCGCTCGCTACGCTCGCTCGGCTCGCGCGTAGTTAGTCATGGTTCTAACCTAACCCATTTGCACGGTTTGCTCTATGGTCGTTATTTTGTGATTAGTTTGGCCTAGAAGACAAACTAGTTTGGCCTGAAATCGGGTTTGGCCGGTCACATATACATGAAGTAAAAGACGTTTCTAAAGTGAGACAGTTAAATTATAAACTTGTTTAATTTCGAAGTGAACGCTGTTGCTTTCGTAATGAAACTAAATACCATGATATTAACAATGTAGATATGCCTTTATTTTAAACGTAACTTGCCAAGTGATATTGCCTGTTTATGTTTTGTAGAATTTATTGTTGATCAAAAAGTGTCAGTTAAATAAAAGGTATGGAGTAGATGATAAGAAATAAAGAAATTCGATTTTTGCGAGTAACTATTCATGAAGAGACAAAAGTGTCTGAAACTTTTGTTTGCCTATGGTCTCGTTACAATTCTCTAAGACATGACAATATAAAAAAAACTCAAATATGACAAAATAATAAGACGTAACAAATGAAAAAAAGTAATGTAAAATAAACAAAGAAGCCAAACACTGGTGAAAACACAAAATGGGCCGAAAACAATTTTACTGTTTAAGAAAAGTTTTTGTAACGGAGTTCCTTATCGCTCGTTATCGATCTGATTTGTTTGCGGGCTGATGGGCTAGAACGAAAAATGTGTAACAATTAAACACACACAGACATCTTTAACAGTGATTTTTGAAGCATTTTCCGATCACCTCGGAAACTAAAACTTTTTCGATCGATTCAGCGTGCGTATTTTGATAATATGCGAAATATTTTATAATTTGAACGTTTAAATATCCTTTTTATGAATATGAATAAACATAAAAAGGGACTCCGTTCCACCCGGTGTCCATAAGCCACCTCTCTATTTTTTACTCTTTGTTATTTTATATCGTTTAGCTTCGCTACATGACATACATGACAATGTGATTATATTTTATCGTTCCTAAGCTTAACGTGACTCAAAAGCCTATCTATGAATCTTTTGTACATAGAAACTTAAAATTACTCAGAATTTCAATTTAATTGATATTATAAAAACAAATTGACAAAACCAGTGTCAAATATTAACTTGTAGTTTAGTATAAGAACCGGTGAGAAGACTGTGATGATGAAGATGATGAAAGTATGGAAATATTAAAGTTTAAGAGATATGTTTGTTGATGTATGCACGTGCCGCAACGGTAGATATTATTATTTTGTACATAAACTAGAATAAGTATATCGTTTAAGTTTCAGAGATGTATGGCTCTGGCATATTTTTGTAATCGGACATAAAAAAACTTTATTTTTTACTGAACATGGCCGTGTAAACAAGGAATTAAACCCCGTTTTCTCTAAGCTTGATTGATTGAAACCACCTGTCGCTATCATATCGACACATTATTGGTATTCGTTAACCAATTACAATAGCTAGAGGGATAATATAAGGGTTATGGGAGGGGGGGGGGGTATGCGGGGTCGGCTAGCGGGGTTTGAATAGTATTTCAATTGGAATTGGCTTTCAGAAACCAATGGCAAAAAACAGAAAGCAAAAAAATTATCAAGCTAATTTCTAATGGTTTTTTTAATTTCCACAATACAATATAATACGCCAGAGCCTTTAGGGAACTATACCTCGTCCCAATGTTTAACATATCAACGTTGAAAACGTTTATTCTTATAATTCCTTTGGGGCATATAATTATAGTAGTGGTAGTCATGGTTCTGTTGCGAGAAAGGGATGGCGATATGCTATCTGTATAACTCCATCTTTTTCTCGTACGACAAATCGCGGTTTTTTGTAGTTTTCATTACATAGCCCCTTCGAAATTCTTTCAATTTGCTTGACAGCGTGACTCACGCAATGAATTTATTTGCTCAAAACACAAGCAATTCTATAATTTTAAATTATAATTAGATACTCTTTCTTTGTATAAATTCTACTGCCAAAGCTTTTGACATTTTTTTTTAAACTTTATCATATAGAATGGTCGAAACATTTATTCAAGTCCGTTGCGTTAAAAATATTCATCTTGCCTATAAACGTAATGCTAATGGCCATACATACAAAATTAAATATACATGGATAGCCATATTTAATTTCTTAAGCGAAGAGAATGTTTCTAGAGAAACAGTAACTGCTGTACAATCACGATCACTAAGCAGTTTTTAAAAGTAATCTTCTCCTACTGTATTAATTGTTCTTTTACGTCGTTTCGACTTAACGTGACTGTAAAGTTAAACTTTATAGCTGGCCCTATGCCCCTATGGAGTTTCTACAATAACATCGACCCTTTCCCATATAAAATAAAAAATCAGAGTCATTCTTTTCTGCTAACTAGATCACTAATTTTATCCGATAGATGGCAGCACCATCAACTAAACTACATTCTTGTTATTGTATGTCCTTTTTCGTAAAAAAAAAATATTATTTAAGACTTGCAAAGCTACCACTAAGTACAATAACTAGAACGTAGAAATAGCTTACAACGTTACCGGAGTCAATTATGTAATAAATTATCTACATTGCATAATAGTTACATTTAATGTAAGTACATTTAAGTATACATTTCATTGCTTACACCAATGTTCTACCATCAGGTACTATAATAATATCTGGACGTAAATATGGCTAAATAATAATATGGATTTATAGGAAAATTTTGTCTATTTTAACTATCAGTGAACAGTAGGTACAGCTCATAAAGTTACTCCAATCTGTTAAATCTTTAATTGATTTTCAACTTTATCGCTAAAGCAGTAGGTTCAAAGTTGATTGGGAAAAGTTAATAGTTTCAGTTAACTTGATGTGTTGGCGTCTGTACCTAAGTTCATTTACTTCCAGGTACTATACGTTGTAAATATTTGTAAAGATGTATTTTTGTAAACTCTTTGTAGTTATCATGTTTCCTTTAGTTACCAAGCGAACAAACTGTTGTATACTCACTTATATTGTTGCAACGTAAATTAGTATTTGTTATGTATTTTAATATAACCCTGTATATACAAAATATATCATAATTTAATTCAATCAATTGGATGAAGTTTTTAAAGTATTCTTTCAAACGCTGTTTTAGATAAATAATTATGTTTACCTGTATTTTTGATTATGAAAATGCATCTCAGTTATTTAAAAAAAAAGTAGGCCTCATTATAAATTATTCAATTTTAGAATCTTCTTACGAGTTTTAAATATTTCTTGTACATACAAATCTGAACCTCGGGAACAAAATTATTGTGACTTGCTAAACATATACTCTGACTACACTTTTAGGTGATATTTTTTGTAAATAAAGCATTTACGTCGAATAATTTACATTCCATTTTGTATTATGTAGTCCTCAGTCCGTAGCCTTTGTATCGATCTTACGTGGATATGATTGCTACACATGTGATTTTTTTAAGATATTATTTTTTTGGGCTACGTCATTAGTAGGGATCGGATATATAATGCATATTTACCTAAAGTACTTATATTTTTTTTCCCGGCAAAGGGTAGATGGATATATCATGAAGATCATCAAACAGCATGGAAGCGACTTCTTACAATTTTTTAACCGATAAAAAATAAATAAAAGTTAAGTTTTTAAGAATAATAAATATTTGTATTCTGTAAACTCGTAAAAAATACTTTCGAAAGCCAACGTAAACGATTGGTATTATTTACTTTTTTCCTTTCGCCAGAAATGAAAATAAACGTTTTGGTAAATAACATATATTATATTAAATTCAAAAAAAATAAAACGGAGACAAATGACAAGGCTTATATTAAAACAGTGATTATTTTGATACTGAAACTCGCACCCCATACCAACATAACACTCAAACTTTTGGTAAATAATGCATTCGATTATCCGATCTCTAGTCATGAGATATTTATATTGACAAGGTTTTATATTTTAGTTTATAGTCTTTTACATTTGAACTTAAGTAAATGATTATGGGAATTTTGTGATTTGTAGCTATTCAAAAGCCTCAAAACGGAAAAAAAGATTTTGCTCGTTTTAAGGCTTTTGAACCAAGAGGTTATTAGGCAACTACCTAATTATTATTAGTAAATCGAAATTATAAAAGTACCTTTTCCAAATGTAGCCCACTTTCGGTTTGTTTTTAGTTATTATTGAATACTATAAAAATATATATTGTAATGTTACGATTTTACGAATCGACAATCTCAAACACTAAGTGACAAGTTGTTAATAAGTAGATATAAATATTTTAATATTTACTTCTGTATGTTTGTATATAATGTTGTTTTAGCGTTCAGTACCGTTGATATGTTACTTAATTATTCTATTCTTTGTATTTTTATAGTTTACACAAGTTGGTACTGAATCGCGAGTATGTTCAAGTATTAGAAGGACTGAGGTTCTTTTCACTTGTACCCTAAATTAGGGCTTTATAATCTCTTTCACCTTATGTAATAGAGTATAGCCAATGTCTTGTGTTGGGTTTTGTTTTAATTTATAAATAAAATCTATTTTAAGTATGAAATCGTTTTATTAAATACTTTTTACGTAACGTCACGCTTGTAATCCTCGAAGGGTTAGGCAAAGGTGTAACTAATAGTACCTACCCTCACAATTCGCCAGTTACGTTCAATTCCCATGTAATACGGGGCGACCGGGGGTTCCATGTAATATTGGCCCATAATCTTTGCCTTAAGATAAAGCAGTAAAGCTGGATACGATTATATCGAATACAAATTGATAGTATTAAAATTCATGAAACCTTTAGTGCACCTTATTCAGAACCCGAACAAAAAAATATGTCTATTGGCTCATTCAGCTCAGCCATATGAAATCTAGCTTGAATACAAAATGCTATCTTGATAAATAACCTACGATAATTATATTAAAGTAACAAAATTAACCATTATAATAATATATAATATTTTAATCACGATATACAAAAATACACTTAATTCATCAGTCAAGTCAAAATATTATCACAGCGATCGATTTAAATTACATTTCTTTCGATAAACTTTAAAATGAAAGATAACAGATTACAATACGCATATAAGCAATTTAGTAAGAATTATGATATTTGGTACATTATTTGAAACATAGTTTCTAGTTACGAATGAGCATTACAAATTACAATATACAATAGTAAACTCCCCACCACGAGAAGTTATAATTTTTGTATACAAAGAGTTTCTACTAAGTTACGTAGTGACAACTCAATCAAAAACAAATAATTCCAAATTCAATCAACTCAAAGTAACATACGTGTAATACGAAACTAACGAGCTATTCAACTTGGTCTGGTAATATTTTAGCGATATAAAGCGCTATCGTCTATTTTTTTGTGGTACTATTATAGCTTCTCGTGGCGGGTTGTATAGTTATAGTTGAGATCTACCTGTCTCGGAGTACTTATGTTATTTAAGTTTATATCATCTGCACAGATTGCGAAGCTCTGTCATGGCGGCTTGGGATACTGATGTTTTGGTCCTTTCCGCTTTATATCTGAAAAATTTTGTTGCAATATTTATTTCTACTATTCTAATCGATTTATACAGGTTGCCCTAATGCGATAGTTAGTAGTCTATATATATAAAAACTAGCTGACCCACGCAACTTCGTCTGCGTCACATAAATATAGCGTATAACCTTTCTCGATAAATCGACTATCCATCAGAAATTAAGCTAAATCGTAACAAACATAAATCTTTTCTTTCCTCTTTATAATATTAGTTTAGATGGTTTAGATTAGCTTAGATTATATTAAAAAGAGAAATTACCAATAGGCATCCTTAAGTGTTAAATATACGATAGCACCCTGTGCTTGTAAACATTATGATGCAGTAAATATTTTGAATTTGAATTTCCCGTAGGCCAGCCAGATCCCCCGTAACTTCATTGCGACGCGCGAATTATTGTGCCGCGCGGATATTTTTACATTGCGATATCTTCTAAGATATTTATTTAAACTGTATAGAGTAAAGAGCACAAATATTCTATACTAGCTGACCCACGCAACTTCGTCTGCGTCACATAAATATAGCGTATAACCTTTCTCGATAAATCGACTATCCATCAGAAATTAAGCTAAATCGTAACAAACATAAATCTTTTCTTTCCTCTTTATAATATTAGTTTAGATGGTTTAGATTAGCTTAGATTATATTAAAAAGAGAAATTACCAATAGGCATCCTTAAGTGTTAAATATACGATAGCACCCTGTGCTTGTAAACATTATGATGCAGTAAATATTTTGAATTTGAATTTCCCGTAGGCCAGCCAGATCCCCCGTAACTTCATTGCGACGCGCGAATTATTGTGCCGCGCGGATATTTTTACATTGCGATATCTTCTAAGATATTTATTTAAACTGTATAGAGTAAAGAGCACAAATATTCTATATTAAATTTCCGTTCTAACAAACACATTTATTTAGATATAGATTAATACCATATGGGTTAAAAAAGCTTCGCAAAAAATAATTCATTTTAACCTAACATTTTAATAGTAAAAAATGGTTACAGTGAGTCAATCTTAAAAGATAGACAGATGCTGTCGCGGACTTTTTTTTAGAACTTTTAAAGACGAATAATTACTTCATATATGATATTCTCGTAACTTAAACCGTTTTCGCAGCGTACGCAACGGAAGCTCTCAGAAAGGAATGTTCTTTTCCCGTTTTTGCAACATTTCTCATTTATGCTCCGCTCCTATTGGTAGTAGCGTGATGTTATATAGCCTATAACCTTCCTCGATAAATGAACTATCCAACACAAAAAGAATTTTTCAAATCCAACCAGTAGTTCCAGAGTTTATCGCGTTCAAACAAACAAACAAACAAACAAACAAACAAACAAACAAACTCTTCAGCTTTATAATATTAGTATAGATTAAATTTCCGTTCTAACAAACACATTTATTTAGATATAGATTAATACCATATGGGTTAAAAAAGCTTCGCAAAAAATAATTCATTTTAACCTAACATTTTAATAGTAAAAAATGGTTACAGTGAGTCAATCTTAAAAGATAGACAGATGCTGTCGCGGACTTTTTTTTAGAACTTTTAAAGACGAATAATTACTTCATATATGATATTCTCGTAACTTAAACCGTTTTCGCAGCGTACGCAACGGAAGCTCTCAGAAAGGAATGTTCTTTTCCCGTTTTTGCAACATTTCTCATTTATGCTCCGCTCCTATTGGTAGTAGCGTGATGTTATATAGCCTATAACCTTCCTCGATAAATGAACTATCCAACACAAAAAGAATTTTTCAAATCCAACCAGTAGTTCCAGAGTTTATCGCGTTCAAACAAACAAACAAACAAACAAACAAACAAACAAACAAACTCTTCAGCTTTATAATATTAGTATAGATGAAACCCGTTTTCCGTTGTCACGACATACCATGAAAACGGCTGGACGGATTTAGCTGAAAATTGGTAAGGAGGTAGCTAAGAACCAGGAGAAGGTTCTTTGATACTTTTTTTTTTAGGTAGGGTAGTAGGTAGGTAGGGTAGTAGATAGGTAGGTAGGAATAATCTATATTATGTGACGCAGACGAAGTTGCGCGGGTCAGCTAGTATATTTATAAAAATCTATCTACTAACTACATGAGACACATCATTAGTCCAATATGCATTACTTATTCGAAGTTATCTTTATTACAAGGATAAAAACAAGAAAAAAGGGCAATTAATTTAAAACTTCTGCATGTAATCCTTGTACACTAACATTTTAGACCTTTTGCCGATCCACTCGTTCAACCATTACAAAATTAATATTAAATACTAGCGACCCGCCCCGGCTTCGCACGGAAGCATGTATTCTACATTTAATTTTATAAACCTTCCTCTTGAATCACTATCCATTGCGGAAAACTGCACTAAATCTGTTACGTAGTTTGAAAGATCTAAAACAAACATCGGGAGCGACTTTATTTTATACTGTGTCAAGATAAAGATACATACCTGTTGAGGAAATCATGAGCAACATCAGGCCTATACATGGCCATATCTCTCAGGTAAGCCTGGTCGTTGGTGAGTGTGCGTCGGTACGCGAGCTCACGCCACGCCTCGCCGCCGCGACCAGCCAGCAGGACTAGACCTTCCATGAAACTGGAACGAGTTAGAGTTCATCAGAACTGTGGTGATAAGCTGTTGAATAGAAAGATTCTTGAAAGAGAACAGACTTTATACAATATGTGTTTAAAGGGGATTGCCCCAATCTGGCATATCGAGCCGTCCTCCATTTTGTTTTTTTTTTTTTCGAAATCGCAGCGCACGATGAAAGTTGTACCTATAGTATGAGTAAAGGACACATATACGAACAAAAAATGTTAAGTAACATAGTACTCCATATATTGATCTTTACCTTAAAATATCTCGGTAACGTGAAACTTTGGAGTACCAGTACCATGCTACTGGATATTTTTTGTTCGTCTTACACTAACTGTACTCCCTAGCGCACCGCTCCGAGTGGGAGACTAGGAGTCATTTGATGGTTTCCTCCCCGAAGAAAACAAAAAGAAAAATCTGATAAAAGCGCTTACCTCAAATATTCACTAACAAGCCGATACAACTGCTCGGTACTCCTATTCAATATAAGCCTGGTGGGCGATGCGTTCAACACTGATATCTGCAAGGCTATCTGTTGCGCAAGCGCCGCCATTTCTCCCGCGAAGCCAGTACATCCACCCTGGAGGTACAGTTCTGCAGCGTCGGTGCAGTGGATCAGTGCTGTGTCCAGGAGAGACCGGGTCGGCACGTTGTCGTGGATCTGTAGCCATGTCGGTGGTTGGAACGGCTTTTTGGATGTTGCCTGGTAAAGAGAAAATTGTTTAATCCTTTAATCCTTTACGGCAGTTTACGGAAACAAATCACTGAACGTCATTATAGCATTCTTTAAATACTAATATTATCGACATTTATGGTACTTTTGGTCGTGCATCCGGAACTCCTCAATCCACATTATATATAGAGATTCGTCTTCTTAGTTGTTGTAATAACACCCTTTTATGGGCATCATCATCAGCCTATAATGTTCCCACTGCAGGGACTCAGGCCTCTTCTCTAGGAGAGGGATGGGCTATAATCTACCACGCGGGCCCAGTACGGATTGGTAGATGTCACATATCTTCGAATTTTTTGGTTCTAAGACATGCCGGTTTCCTCACGATGTTTTCCTTCACCGTTTTGAGAAACTAACTTGACATTTTCTCAACTAAGTATAAGCTACTCAGTAAACTAAGAGGATTTTAAAGACGCATTTACGATTGATAAGTCAAATCATTACTTTTTTAAACAAAAGTATGTTTATTAAATACAATGCTTTGTATTTTTAAAATGTTTTTCTTCGGTACATTTATTGAGAAACTGGACATATCTAAAATTATATTTATAGTTAAGAATTGTACCTTGCACATCTATCTACAATAAGTAGCAAAAACATTTTAAAAATACAAAGCATTGTATTTATTAAACATACTTTTGTTTAAAAACCGGCCAAGTGCGAGTCGGACTCGCGCACCGAGGGTTCCGTAAAAAAAATATATTATGTGATGTAACTAAAAATTTATGGTTTTCGTAATTATTCCTTTATCTATGCTATAAGACGTTGCTTCGTACCAAATTTCAAGATTCTGAGTTCACGGGAAGTACCCTGTAGGTTTTGATTCCCTTGCGAGTGTCGAAAATTTGCGGCATAAACGGGAGTATCTTGATGTAACTAAAAATTTATGGTTTTCGTAATTATTCCTTTATCTATGCTATAAGACGTTGCTTCGTACCAAATTTCAAGATTCTGAGTTCACGGGAAGTACCCTGTAGGTTTTGATTCCCTTGCGAGTGTCGAAAATTTGCGGCATAAACGGGAGTATCTTTTGATCGCGTTGACTTAGAAGTTTGATTTTTTCACAGCTCCAAGAGACCATAGACTTGAGTATTTGATATGAATTTCAGCTTGATACCTCCACGCGTTCCTGAGAAAAAAGGTCTTGACAGACAGACAGACGGACAACAAAGTGATCCTATAAGGGTTCCGTTTTTTCCTTTTGAGGTACGGAACCCTAAAAAGTAATGATTTGACTTATCAATCGTAAATGCGTCCTTAAGTCTGATACAAATGAAGGTCAAAAACATAACTACACTTACCCTCGCAGAATCCAAAGCCATTTTCTCCAAATCATCAATCAAATTGAGGGCCTGTTTCCTCTTCACATTCGCCGCCTCTGCATACATGTTGAAATGCAAAGCAACCATGATGTATGTATCTGTGTCTCCTGGACAATGCGTCTTTAAGAAGTCGAGAAGTCCTTGCTTGAACTCGGCTACCTTGTCCCCTTGTTGGCCCATCATGTAGTCGAACTGGCCTAGGAGGAACTCGAACTGATGGTTGTCGCGTAGAGCCTGGAAACAGTAGATTTTTATTATTCGGATTAACAACTGGCCTATCAGATGTTTGAACTGTCAATGTCAGCCAAAGGTTTAATGTGTTCGCTTGCCAAAGAAGTCGCCAGGTAGTAACAAAGTAACAAAGTGATGTACCTGCATTTAAGATTGCGCAAAAAAGGTAGAAAGTTGCAAAGGATAGACAACACTATCACTTTGTATACAATTTACTCGGCCTTAATCTTGTAGCTAAGTAATAACAGCCGCTCAGGTCGATCTTTAGGTTAAGACACGCTTGCGTAGGTTGGTCAATAAATGGCTGCCCAGTGTTTTCTCCGTGCCTCGAAAAGCACAGAATGTAGTTGGTCTCGGCAGTCGTTAGTAGATCTTTGACAGTCGTTAGAGGTAGTCTCAGTGGCCCGAAAGTCTGACAACCAGTCTTTTCAAAAGGATTTGTAGTAGCCAGTACTAACTGTTTGTGGAGGTCAGATAGCCAGTCGCTTCATGTAAAACAATAGTATTCAGCCTCATCGGATTATGCTTAAGGCCACCCACCATATAGTTAAGACAAGGCAGGCCGATGACGATGAATCAGTGAGTCATGTAAGCCCCAGTTACCTGAAACACATAAGCGCACTCGGTGTACCGCGCCAGTCCGGTCAGCAGTCGCACCATGAGACGCCACGAGCGCGCCGCCAACAGTCGCGCGGCCAGCGCCTGCGCCGACCGTAGTGTTGTGGCCACGCCCTCCGTGTCGCATGCGCATGCGAAACATTCGTGAGCCACTACTAGGAGCTCCAAGCAGATTATGTTTACCTGATAATGGTAATAAAACAAATAAATATGCAAGATCAAGTAAGGTGGTGCTGAACAGAGAAGTCCTGACTGACTGACTCATCAACGCCCAGCCCTTGGACCTAGAAAGCTGAAATTTTGCACAGAGGTTCTCTTTATAACGTAGACAAGGAATAAGGAAGGATTTTCCAAATTCAACCCCTAAGGGAGTTAAATAGGGGATGAAAGTTTGTATGGAAAATTGTCATTTTCACGAAGAAGAAGAAGAAGAGTGAAGATGAGAGAGAGAAGTTCACCATCATGTCTTACTTGATTTACGAATCAACAAATACGAAGGAACAAACAAATTTTTAGTATTTCACGTAAACCAAATGTTGGTAATTCAGTAATTATTTTATTCTTTAGTGTCTAGTTTACATAAAATCTTCTGGCTTTCAGATGATATTTTTGCATTTTTTAATAAAACCTCATTTTATGTCTAATTAAAATCACGCGGCTTATTTTTCTATGCTCGATGTTGCATCAAACATCAGCAAAGTTCAACTAAGACATTCAATAATTTAGTTTCAAATTAAAATGAAAAAGCATAAGTACCTGTTTCGTAGACAACTTCGCTCCTTTAGTAATCTTCCGAATATTCGACTTCACCTCATACCGAATATGTACATTATTCTTATTAATCACATCGAACAAATTCCTTCGACAATCCCTCGACATCTTATTACTGTACACTGTATAAACAGTCGACACCGAATAGACCGACTCAGTTTCAGCCGATAATATAGTTCCTTCTTCCGTTAAAACCGATTCGGCTTCATCGCCTTCAACATTTTGGTACTCTTCGTCTATCAAAGTTTCAACATCTAGACAACTATCATCTAGTGAATTATCAGGGAGTTTCGAGGTCCCAGTACATTTGTATATCTTTTGGAAGGCCATGAGGTGGTCTAAGATCAGTTTCCCGATGTGACTGCAAGCGTCCGGACGCATGTTCAGGAACATTTCGATGTCTGCATTTAGGGCGTAGCCCCATAGAGTGTATTGGAAATGCTCTTTCTGTCTAAATGCTGAAGTTTTCACTAGGTGAGGAGATATTATAGCTGCTACTATTTCTTTGCAGAGGTATTCAGCGACCTGAGAACAAAAGGATATCCGAACATTTATATTTTGATTACACACAAAATAAACACACTAATTCCATTGCCATCATCATCTTTCTTGCCATTGTAAATAAGCTATACCTACTAAGGTATAGCTTATTGAAAGGGTTCTGGATTAATCCAGGTTAATAATACGCCACCTGGTCAGTGGGAAATGCTAATAGACTAGCATAAGCTAGCTTCTTTCTGTAATAGTAAGTGGACCATATAGGTTTCTGGCCCAGGCAAGGGTGGATTGGTAGACGTCACCCCATATCTTCAAATGTTTGGGGCATGGCGATACCCTTCACCGTCATACAATGATAGTTGCTCACCTGTTTAGAAGGTATATTGAAGGTCTTGAACACGAGATTAGCAAGAGACATCCTCGCTCGTCCGCTCACTAAGTTGATGAAGTCGACGGCGCGGTTCTGATACTTCAGCACGGATGTGTAGTCCCAACCTATTTGTAGCGCTATGCGGAAGTAGCTGGCGACCTTTAACACAAAGTAACATAATGCTCACCAAATACACGTTTGATAGAGATAAACAGTAAATATAATAAAAAACTTTTTTGCAAAAAAAAAACAACCGACTTCAAAAACACCAAAAAGTGAAAAATAAACTTCAGATGAAAAATCAGCTTCTGAAGTCGGTGACATTTGTTTGTTTGATTTGGCTTTTTTTGCCACCGACTTCAGAAGCTGATTTTTCATCTGAAGTTTATTTTTCACTTTTTGGTGTTTTTGAAGTCGGTTGTTTTTTTTTTGCAAAAAAGTTTTTTATTTTTTCATTTTTAGTTGTGTATCTTATTATAAATATTTACTATGAAACCTATACTTGCATAGCGTCAGAAAAAGCACGAAACACCTTGATACGTGCCTATGTTTGAGGATTGCCCTCGATTTCTCTGAGATTCCATCACCAGGATCTGGTTTCCATATCATGGTACCATCCTTGAAATATCTCCGTTCCAATAAAAAAAGAATAATCAAACTTGGTTCATAAACGACGAAGTTATTCGCGAACACACATAAAAAAACGAACGAAAAATGTTCATAAATTATAAAAAAATGATCATAAAATGAAAAGTACTGGGCCAAACCATCCTAAATTTTTATGGGACCAAATGGCAACTATTCCGCATCATACTAAAAAAGAATCACGTAAATCGGATCATAAATCGCAGCGTAATCGGTGTACATACATAAAAAAAAACCGATCGAATTGAGAACCTTCTCCTTTTTGGGAAGTCGGTTAAAAAAGAATAATCAAACTTGGTTCATAAACGACGAAGTTATTCGCGAACACACATAAAAAACGAACGAAAAATGTTCATAAATTATAAAAAAATGATCATAAAATGAAAAGTACTGGGCCAAACCATCCTAAATTTTTATGGGACCAAATGGCAACTATTCCGCATCATACTAAAAAAGAATCACGTAAATCGGATCATAAATCGCAGCGTAATCGGTGTACATACATAAAAAAAAAAAAAAACGATCGAATTGAGAACCTCCTTTTTGGGAAGTCGGTTAAAAAAAAACACTTTTACTTAATGAGAATAAAGGATATGTTTAAGTTTATCTATCAACATTGAACGCGTGTACGAAGTTTCGTGCGTGTGCGTTGAGGAGTTCTCTCGTGAGGAGACGATGCTTGCTGGAGGATTATGTCATGTCTGTTATGAAAATGTATTGTCAGCAGAACCAAATGTGTGTCAAAAATTTCAGTTCAATCGGTTCGAGGGAACTGGTTTTAAATTCAGTTGCAATATTTGACCTTCACAAACTAACATACTAATACGGCAAGTTAAATAAATGCTAATAATGAGTTTTAAGCTGCTTCGTGTCGTTGGCACGAAAATATTTAAAACTGAGATTTTTTCGTTACTTCTAATATTTCTTTTACTGACACGAGAACTAGAGCCTTATCGTAAGTTTCTCGAGTGTTCAAACAGCTGAAAGCTAGTGTTTTCTCATCAGTGATGGAAAGTGAAATTTTATTCCACAGCTTTCTAATCGTGATCAAGATGGCTACCAAGGTGTTACGTAACTTGTTCGAAAGAGTAACCGCGGTCGTGGAACGCAAAGGACATAAGAAGGAACAAGGATGGGTTTTAGTAAGTTAGAGACACTCCCTTCTGCTCCGCCCAGACCGGGAGAAGTAATTTGATGATTTTCCATCGCTAAAAACATGGCTACCTGGCTACCAAGCTCCCAAGTTATTACCTGTTTAGCAAGCGTGAGGCCACTCCTAACAGACAGAGCGTCGAGTGCAGACAAGCGGTCGGCTTCCTCCCGCGCCGCCAAGTGAGCGCTCTCGGGCACATTCTCTTGCTTCTCTTGGATCACCACCAGCTCTTCGAAACTCGCGTCCGATATACCTGATGCTGGAAATAGACGAAATAAATATTGGGTTCAGGTTTCAAAATAACTTTCATAAAGACATGATAACGCCAGTATTTTTTAAAGGCTAGGTTAAGATGTGTTTTATAGCGCCTGTAAATTGCGTACGTTTTATATCCTATCGTTATTAATCAACCAAAACTGTATATATACATTGGATAACGAAGAATACGGAGAATTTCTTAAAAGTAGAATTCAAAAACATTTCCCGACTTGCGACTTGGTTTTAGGACTCCAAGGCCAGGCACGTTTGTAAGCACTAGAGCCAAAGAAGTGAGCTCATAAAAACTTACTTGATAGTTTATTCTGCAGAACAGGCGACGATATCACAAGCCTCAACTCTTGCGGCAGCTCATACGGCGAACAGGATCCCTCTGCGAGCTTCAAACAAGTCCTCACTATCTGCACAGGACACGCGGGAGGCCGGTATCTAAACTCCGGCGGACTCTTGAACAATGCTGACAGCCGAAATGCATCAACAAGAAGCTTCAACTCCAGTAAATGGTTCATAACACGTCTCCAATTATCAATCGCTTCCGTCTCTTCGAGTAAGACCACGTTTTCTATATTACTGACATCCGATTCAATTTCTATTTCGTCCAGCATCATCGAAAATGGCTTTTCTGCATTGGCTATACCGATCTTCTTCGAAATATTCGCGTCTTTCTGTCCGTTGATGATGAAATGCATTGTGCTTTGGTAACTGTTGAGGAATATGCTGTTTTGCGACTCGCTTTTGAAGTATGCATCCCACATTAGATGTTCGATCTCTTCGCGTCTTCGTCCGTATTCCAAATTCTCTTCGAACCAGCTCATTATGATTCTGTAGGAATAGAACTTTTGTGTTGTGTCTGAGATGTTGTTTATGTGGGATACGAGGAATTCTGTAGCATCTTTGAACGTAACCGTTGCCTTTTTAAAAGCTTCGCTACACTCCGCTATGAAAAGCGTGATAGCTTTATCATCTAATATTTCGTCTCTTGAAAGGAGACTCTCGTACTTATGCGTCCATTCTGCTATCAAAATCCCATTGACTGGTACTCCAGCAAGCTTCGCGATTTTCAGAGCTACGTCATAGTTCCGATTTGTCGTGTACATTTCGACACATTGTTCCAAATAACGCTGGGAGTCGTCCTGAAGCATTTTGGCTATGTTTACTGCTAAAGATGTCTCCATTGATATTTTGAGTATTTCGTACAGAGTTGAAAAGTTAGGTGACGAAACTGGAAGGAAATTGAACAATTCTACATACATTTTGATCAACTCAAGTAAATGAAGACTACTTTAAAGTTTGTAGGGATGGATGTTAGTTACTCTTTTACGCAAAAATGGCTGAACTGATTTCGATTTTTGGCACACTGATAGTTTGTTTCATAAGCCGAATCAAAACAAATGATTTTATCCCGGTCCACGCAAACGAAGTTGCGGGTAAAGCTAGTAATCAATAGGTACTAGAAGAACTTACCAGTGAATCCTTTTTCAAACTGATTAACAGCTAAACATTTAAGGAATTCCCGCTGATGATAAGCACTATCAAAGTTGTGACTCAGGGCAATCTTCACCAGAGACACGGAGACTCTCTGCAGAGCCTCCTTAGACAGCTGCCAGGGGGCGCCACTAGTGCCAACGCTGTATTTACGCTGTGCATGTTGTAGGAAACTGGTGAGGAGTTTCGTAGTTTCCGAGTCGAAGTTGTGATGGCGGATACAACGGTGGAGGAATGACGTGAATAAGGTTAGGGAACTCTCCTGTAAAGTAAAACAATTCGATGATTTCATTCATGGTTTTAGAAGACACGGGCTTATCAGATTTTATTGATAAAAGCAAGTTCTTTAACGGACTGGGCGCTTTTATTTGTCTGAGGGTAGATGTAATGGGCTGCGGGTTGGTCACTAAGATACCGCGGCCTCGACATAAAGGGCTAAGAAGGAACATGGGTGGTTTTTAGTCAGTAGAAGTTTGACACTCCCTTTCGCCCTGCCCAAGAGCGGGAGGGGTTATTTGATGATTTTCCAACCACAACAAAAAAAAATGATTGATGTAATCTTTTTTACTTATTGTTAGGTTCCGATACTTTACAATCCTTGTATCCCCAAATAAATTTAAAACAAGAGCGGGAACTTTTCTCTTGGAGACAAAAAATCAGTAAAATGTTTGTAATATATATGGTACCTATATATGGTATATATTCGGATACTAGTATTTATTTTTATATGTGTATATATTAGTATGTATGTTTATTTTATATTGATAAACTTTTGTTCTTAATTTTAATTAAAATCTTGTTAGTCTTATTTACACACTGTGTCTACATTTCTAATCAAACTTTCCTCTCGCAGGTCTGCTGGAAGAAATTTCTTTTTGAAATAAGCAGTACCTTTGTGCTCTTCTATTTGTTATGTTTTTATCCTTTTTTTGTATTTTGTGTGTGCATAAATAAATAAATAATATAAGGCTTTCATGCCTAATGCAAACGACTGGTAATCTCTGCATCTTGTATATCTATCTATCAGGCCCTCTAAAAAACTAAATTATATCCAGAACTCACCGGCATAAATATTATCATAGCCTCATGCAGGGTTGTCACGTAGCCTTCTAACAAGCACAGTTCTGCGACCTTCTGGAACTGCTCCGAGGCTACGTGCTGCTGCGTCATCAGCTGTTGCAGCACTCCTTGGGAACGAGCGCTTGGCGCCAATGAGGATAGGATCCATTGAGGCCAAAGCACGTCTATGGCGTTTGGCTAGAAAGGAGGTTAGACTTTAAAAAGGTTACAAATAAATGAAGCATGTTTATGGGTATAGGGTGTTTTGTTCCGTCTAGAGTGGACTCACTCTGGAATCTGAGTTGATGGTAGGAAAAGAAGTAACTTGAAAACTTAAGTAAACTTATAATATAGCTGCACCAACTTAATTATTAAAACTTCTTGTACAAGAGTGGTACATAGGCGGAGCTAATGTCACAAGGTGACTTATCTTTACAGGCAGGAAAACAACGAAAATAAATTTACTCAATTTGACATAGGTATCGATGGAAATATAGTAAAGCATGCTATTTATCAACGCCACTGATGTCACTAACAGCCGGGACGACCGACTGAATGTGGTTTCCGTGGCACGCAGGCATATCGATATGTTATGGTTGGTCACCTATTCGCGGATCGTCATCAGCAAGCATTGCTTTTATTTAGCCAATAGCTTAATTATTGGTTTAATAAATCCAAAAACAAGACGCTCTTCTCGCAACACATCAAATGACGTCATATGTCAGGAAATCACATCGAAGTACAGAAACCAGCACATAGATTTTCAACTTTATCGCTAAAGTATTAGGTTCAAAGTTGATTGGGAAAATTTTACAGTCTCAGGTTGCTTGATGTACCTACTGGTATCTGTTCATACTGTTTTCAGGTATAAAGTAAGAATAAATCTACAAACCTCATAGCAGCTAGCAATGAGTACAAGCAGAGGTTCTCTGCAGATGTCGGCGGCTCTCAGCAAAGCCGCGGGCGGGTCCTCCGGGCCGTGACATGCGGCAGCCACCTCCCACAACTCACGGCCCATGTACGCACTCGAAGGGAAGTCGAAGCTACCACCCTGAGTTGAGCTGGGACTCTGTATGAGAACAGAACCCTACATGGAATGACATAAGGCGTCGGAGATTAGAATTTACATTTTTGAGGAAGTAATAAATACGAATATTGATGAGTGAAAATGGCTAGGAACTTGTTTGGGGATTGCAATGTTTTTTTTTTTTTTAATTATATATGAAGAAGCACAAGACGTGAGCCGTTTGATTTTCTACACAGATTAGTAATGTATGCATAGTATGGGTAAATTACATCACATCAGAATACCACAATCATTACAATTCGTGGGACCACTTACCCTCTAAATGTTGCAATGGATTAGTTATGAATGAAAATGTTTATTTTGTTACCAAATTATTTTTTTTATAAACTACTTCAACTTACGACTTCCACCGAATTCAATCTCGAAACTCTTCTTTGTCCATTACTGGTGGGGACCTTAGTATCTTTTTCAACTCCTTCGTCTACAGTGCGGTGCAGCATTATATGTTTTAAATGCTCAGCATAAGATCTCTTTTCGAACTCCTGAGATAACTGCAGCATTTGGCTGAGCGGGTAGCGGAACACATCTCCAAAAATAAGGAAGTTAAACCAGGAGTTGGTCTTCACAAACTCCCGCAATTGAAGTTCTGGTAGTGGTAAGTTGTGCAACGTCGCGAACTTGACCATTGTCTGAGATTCGTACAGCACCAGCGACATATCAACCTTTCCGTCCAATTTCTGCTTGTCTGTCAACCGGGTCATAGTAATTTCCTCCATGACCCGCAACATCTCTCTAGCAGCTTCGTCATTACTCTGTATCAGTTTCGACATGTATTCGTTAACAGTTTTATTCGCTTTTTCTTCAGGAAACCCTCTGTATTCCATCAAGTGATTCTTTATCATTTTGGCTGCAGAAATATGAACTCTACATCTGGTAGGATTACAGCCTATCATTGCAATGAAAGACACAGTACAGGCAGTCATTGCGCCGTCGAACCAGTTCTGTAAAGCTAAAGCATGGGCCTCGCAGCAAGCGCTCTTCACGCTTTTGTCCTGCAATCGATTGTAAGTCTGATACTGCTGCGATACGAACGCTTGACTCGCATTGCAAGGACGGTACTGTTTCAAATAGTACACATGATTCAACTTGGCAACATAGCCATACTTTTTCATTAACTTCTCGTCCGCGAAATCAGGCATCTCCATAGCTCTTTGGGATAAAGCTTTTATACTGGCTGCTTTCACATCCACATCGCTGGATAGAAGACTACCCAGACTGCGTCTATCTGGTTTGTCGGTCAGCAAGCTGTTGGTGTTCTGATTCACCAGTTGAAATTCAAATATTTTGGACACGTCTAAACCACGGTAACCAGACAGTAACTGATAAACATTCACATCTTTAGACTCATACGCTTGATTCGTATCTGTATATTTCTTATAAACATTATACAAATGTGGAAGCTTGTCTTTATAAATCTTATTTGGCAATTTAAAGTCTTTAAACTGTAAAAAATCTTCTTTGGAAAATATATCGAATAACTTTTTAGCATCTTCGAGAAGAATCATTCCTAATACTAAGTGGGGGTTAGAAGACACATAATCATCGATGTTTTCGTTAGCAATTTGTACACAAGTATTGTATACCGGAAGCACGTGGCTTTGTCTGTCAGAAGTTTGTTCAATGCTCTTGAATAACAGCCACAGCTCTATGCAATCTTTGGGCTCCTTTTCCACGTCAGATAAATCAGTATCTAATATGTTACCCTCTACACATAACGTGAGGACTTTATATAACTTGTGTTTGACGCAATACTTCGCTAGCTCCACGTAGAAATGCTGCCGACTGATAGTGGAGCATGATTCAGTGAAGATATCGTCAATGAGTTTCAAGTTCTGTGTGCGTGACAATCTCGATATAATTAGATACAAGTTGTTTCGCTCACTCTCGTTCACTATGCCGTATGAGGACAGAGTGTCGTAAATGCACAGTTTGGTGTACGCAAAACAGTTACTTTTAGCAACATTTTCGATCATTTCGTTGGTGACTGACCATTTACGGAATATTTCGTCTAAGCTATCTAGGACATGCGTATCGAAACCTTTGGTGTCGACATTGAGGAGTTTCTTCACGAACCCGTCGTTGTTGAAGAAGATGTATCTAGCGTTCATATCGCGAACTACTTCTGATGTCTGTACATTGATCCAGCGGACCAGGATCATGGCTTTGTTATTCTCCACCAAATAGTTCCACATTTCAACAGGTGCTGAGAAGTCTAATAAGGAAAATTCTGAAAAAGAAACAAAAAGAAATAAGCTACATTTTATCAAGGTCAATTTTCGTGTTAGCAACAATATCAATCAGGTAGTTTATTATACTACATCAATAGCAATTAGCAACAGTGTAACATAAACAACTCATTTATTGATCTCAAATAACATTATCGAAACTAATAAATGACCAACATTAGCATCTATGAATAAACACTGTTATGTTATCAACACAAAGTTATGTTGTCAGGCAATAAATTTTCGTATAGCTCAGTTCCTTCAAATGTTTAAATAAGTTTTTTTAGTTTATCTCGTAGTTTCCCCTTAGGCTGACACACTTTCTTATGTGTGCCAGTAACAATGGCAGAAGCAGGTCATTACCAGGAAAATGGAAATCTTACCCATGTGGCTTATCTCACACACAACCCATTGCGAGTCCCTTCACATAGGTAGTTTAATTTTGGTAATAGGCTAGTTAGAATAGAAGCCAATACTAACCATATCCACTAATGAGAGGCCTTTGTGTAGATTAAATAAAAAACCATGACTGTCATAAGCAAACATTTCATATAAATCAGATAAGCAAGAACTCTCGGGCTCCTGATGATGTTATCTTTTAGGCTAACATGGTAAGCAGAGTTGACCAGAAAATTATGATTTTAAGTTCTTTACTGGACAATATTAAACCAGCAAAAAGAATCATCATCTTCATCTGCCTAGCCTTTCCCAACTACATTGGGGTTGGCTTCCAGTTTAACCAGCTTAGCTTTACTTGCTTTAGAGAAATTATGACATACAATAAATCTTTATTCAAGGGTTTAATGTTTATTAAGTACTTACCAAAAGAATGAAAAAACAAAGCAGTAGCAATTTTGCTTTTCCATTGTTCTGGATACTTCTCTATCTTGTCAATAGTTAAAGCTTTGATTTCAGTCTCGTTCACAATTATTCTATCCTTGCCTGTCCCAAACACTTTGTTCTGCTTGAAGGTCCCATCACTCTCAAATGATTTTTCAAGATATCTTAGGAGATTCCAATGTCTTTTAAAATCAAGCCATTTCTCCTGTATTTCACTGTTCATTTCTTTGGCTAGTTTCTCAAGGTGTTCCACAATAAAGTCCCTGTACTCAATTTGGGCAGAGTCCCGAGCAAGGGTCATGAGGTGTAGTTCAGGGCTTATCTTGACCTTGTTTAAAATGTGCAGAACTTTGAATATCTGCTTTCTCAAAAGAAGCTGAACTGTCCATGCTTTCACCTAAAACATTTGAGAAGGTATATAATTACAAAAGTGCGCAGTCGCGCACGCGCACCGATCCGTGACGGTTGCGTACGGCAGTGCAGATTCACTGAGTAAAAAAAATGGCGAACATTTTAAAGTGCGATAAATGTAACATCGTAATCGACGAGATGTTATCGTATATTCAAAATAAAGTGTCGGTTATAGATGAAGAAACATTGGTGCGAATTTGTATCTCATCGTTTGTTAGCGAAGAAATCAAAAAGTCGAAGTCTCTTCTGTTTGATTCCGTTCCATCAAATTTGCGAAAAATTATACGAAAAAACAAAGGGAAGGAAGGACGAGATCTAGCGGATATCATTAACTTATTCAAGTCGGCCGATCCAGATGAAATTCCAGTATTTGTGGCCCGACAATTAGAAAAATTGCCACCAATTACATTTGATCACTTGGATTGTACAAAACTTCTGAAGGATCTCCTACGAATGCAAGCCACAATTGATGAGGTAAAATCAACATACGCTACCTTGGACCAATTAAAAGAACTAAGAACTGATTTTTTGCAAATCAGAAATGATTCTTTGCCACCTACATCGGCGTTTAAAGTGAACATGAAAAAAAGAGGTGCGTGGTTACTAGATAGTGGCCCAATGGGAATTTCCCATATGCATAATTCATCACGGGACGAAATTTATAACAATAGCGTAGAAAATGAATTATGTTACAAATCCCCACAATACAGAGAAATGGTGCGGGTAGAACATAAACAAAATGAAGCCGGCTTATGTACGGAGCAACGGCTGTCGACAGCGACTAGCGCAGGCGCCGCGATGAGTCACGTTCATGCAGCAAGTGCGTGTGAAACCGGTATGATGAGTGCGGCGGCTACGACGACGACACCGACAGCGCGCTCGAGACAAACAGCGAAGGGAGCGCGTCAGCTGATTATTGTGAATGACGCGGCGGTCAACGAATATAAGCATGTTATGGAACAGGGAGTTTCACCGTGCGAGAACAAAACGGTTCCAAATGTAACCGATAGCAATGAAGGTTGGCAAAGGGTATCGTATCGTAAGAAACAAACAAAATATCGTTACGTGGGCAAGACGGGAAAGGCGCGAGATATGGAGTGTCAATTCAAAGCGGCTGATAGAAAAGTACCCATGTTTATTACGAATATTCACAGCGAAACAACTACAGATGACATAATTACTTACATTCGTAACAAGACAAAGGAAACAGTGTATCTTGAGAAAATAATTATGAGGAAAGAAAGGAACCATAGTGCCTACAAGTTTTTGGTATCTGAGTCCAAATTACCATTGTACCTGGACGAAAATTTGTGGCCACAAGGTATCATATTTCGACGTTTCGTGAATTTTAAACGTCGACAGTCGAACAGATTTTTATCTGACAACGTCTTGAATAACAGCAATGGATAAATGCCCTTATCGTTTTGCCAGTTTCAACTGCAAGAGCGTAAAACGTTCTGTAGACGGCGTCAGGGATTTATGTCGCAACTGTGACTTAGTAGCACTGCAGGAAACATGGCTACTTCCGGAGGAGATACCATACCTGAGCACGATCGACTGTGGCTTTGGCTACACTGGAACCTCAGCAGTGGACACGTCCGCCGGCATACTACGCGGTAGACCCTATGGTGGGGTCGCTCTTCTGTGGAGAAACAGTGTGTTCCAGCAAGTTTCGGTTGTGAAGTGCGATAATCCTCGTATATGTGCCATTAAAATAATGAGTAATCATCCAGTGATAGTGATGAGTATATACATGCCTACGAACTCTGTGGAAAACCTGCCTGACTTTACAGATTGTTTGAGTACGGTGAGTGCTATAATAGATGAATACGGGACTGAATCTGTTTTTATGTTGGGAGATTATAATGCCGATATTTATGAATTGTTTTTTAACGAGCTTGTAAGTTTTTGCAAGGAACAGTGCTGGTCATGTGTGGATGTTGACTTTCTGGGTTCAGACTCGGGTAGTTATACTTTTATAAGTGACGTGCACGGGTCCTGTAGCTGGTTAGATCACTGCATAGTAAGTCAAGCGACAAAACAAGCTATTGTAAATATTTATGTGAAATATGACACTCTGTGGTCTGACCATTTTCCCCTTATCGTTGAATGTAACTTAGATCGTTTAACACCAAAGTTGCCTCTAAAGCCAAACTGTATTAACAAGGATGTAGTATGGGGTGTGAGAAAACCGGAACAAGTAGTTAAATATACCAGCGAGTGTCATAAACGATTGGGGAGGATTGATTTTCCTGCAGAGTGTACAAACTGTGCTGATTTCTGTTGTGATAACTCGGCCCACGCGTGTACTCTTGATAGACTGTATTCTGACATTGTTGCCGCTCTGCACGGCGCGTCTGTGGCGGGTCGAGGGTGCACGAAAGCTGGTGGGAGTGGGCCACGCTTGGTTGGTTGGAATGCTCACGTTAGAGAGGCTCACCGATTGGCCAGGAAGAAGTTTATTGAGTGGGTGTCCTGTGGTAGACCTAGGTTCGGTTTCATGTTTAATGAAATGTGTGAGAGCCGGCGACTGTTTAAGTCTAGGCTGAAAAGCTGCCAAGACAATCAAGGCCAATTAAAAATGGACGCACTTGCTCGATTACATTCGAAGGGTGACTTTCGCGAGTTCTGGAAGAGTACTAAAAAAGTAAACATAAAACCTGCTGGTCTTCCGGTGAGCGTCGACGGGGTGAGTGACCATAGGGACATTGCAAATACCTTCAGAGATCATTTCGCTGTACAGTCGCCACTGGGTCTGTCGTGTGGGGCCCTCGGTGCTGAGAAACCAAATAAGACAAAGGGAGTTCGTTTCACTGCAAACGAGGTATCAAAAATTATAAAAGATATGACTAAAGGCAAATCTCCAGGCCATGATGGTCTCAGCATCGAGCACCTGCAGCACGCTGGCCCTCATATATCTAGGGTACTGGCAATGTTCTACTCGCTGTGCGTGGGCCACTCTTACCTGCCATCCGATTTAATGAGGACTGTGGTAGTGCCTATAGTGAAAAATAAAACTGGCGACGTTGCGGATAAAAGTAACTATAGGCCTATTTCACTTGCCACAGTTGTAGCTAAGGTGTTTGACGGTCTGCTTAATGCACAGTTAAATAAGTTCGTGGCGCTGCACGATAATCAGTTTGGATTTAGACCCCAACTGTCTACTGAGAGTGGAATACTGTGTCTTAAGCATACCGTCAGATACTATGTGGATCGTAAAACACCCGTGTACGCGTGCTTCCTCGACCTGTCCAGGGCTTTCGACCTGGTCGCGTACGATGTTCTTTGGGAAAAGCTGAAGGACATTAACTTACCAAATGAACTTGTGGCAATCTTTAAGTATTGGTACGCGCACCAGGTCAATACTGTAAGATGGGCGGGGTCTATGTCGGAACCATATAAGTTGGAATGCGGCGTGAGGCAGGGCGGATTGACTTCGCCAACCCTTTTCAACCTCTATATGAACGCACTGATCGTTGCGCTCAGTAATACTCGTGTCGGCTGCCATGTTGATGACGTGTGTGTCAATAATCTTAGTTATGCTGATGACATGGTGTTGCTGAGCGCTTCGGTCTGTGGCTTGAGGAAGCTAATGGAAATCTGTGAAGAGTACGCGAGTGGACACGGCCTAAAATATAATGTGACCAAAAGTCAGTGCATGGTTTTTGAGACGAGTATTGCCAAATGTCCGGATAGTATACCACCAGTTTGTCTCAATGATGTTCCCCTAGACTGGGTGAAACAATTTAAATACTTGGGACATTTGGTCACGGCTGACCTCAGGGATCACGCGGATATCGAACGGGAGCGGAGGGCATTGTCAACAAGGGCGAATATGCTGGCACGCAGGTTTGCGCGCTGTTCCGATCAAGTTAAGATCACACTTTTTAAAGCATATTGCACATCTTTGTACACGTGCAGCCTGTGGGCGAGTTATACACAGGCCAGTTACAGTGCCCTCCGCGTCCAGTACAACAACGCGTTCAGGGCGGTATTGGGGCTGCCCCGCTTCTGTAGTGCCTCGGGCATGTTTGCGGAAGCGCGCACCGACTGTTTTCACACCACAATGCGCAAGCGGTGCGCGTCCTTGGTGCGCAGGGTGCGGGTCAGCTCCAATGCGGTCCTGGCGATGATTGCTGGACGATTGGACTGCCCTTATATTAGGAAGTGTTGCAGTAGGCATATAGCCCGAGCAGGTTAACGACCCAGTTGTCATTATTGTGGCGTTTAATCAATATATTTATTCTTTGTGTTAATTCAATGTAATGTTTGATTATATTTATGTGACATTGACTTTAATTTAATTATATAAATTGACATTGTATTTCTGATTTGTGGACATTGTATTTATTATTATTTAATTTTTATTTTCACTATTGTTTATTTTATTTCATTTTTTATTTTCAAATTTTAATTGTTTTATGGACTTATATTTATATCGTGTAAATTGAATATGGGGAAACCTGAAATAAATGAATTTTAATTTTTTATTTTTTAAAAGTACAATAGCATTGAGTAAAATTATCAGTTCTAGTGTAGATATTGCAATTTAAAGTAGGTGTCTATTTTCGAAACAGGCACTAGAGTATCATTCTATTGTTATTGTAATACAAATATAAAGGTTATTCACCTCGGCCAGAAACCACTCTCTGGTAGTAGATTCATTCCATCCATTTTTCTCCTTGAGATAGGTGATCGCCAGCTCGATGTGGGTTCCCTTTGCAGCCGCCTCCCTGACCACATCCCTTGGAGACTTTTCTTTCCAACATGACCAGATAATTTTCTCATTTTGTGTTAATCCCTCCATATTTAGCACAACATTGGAGCACCGTTCAAATTGTTATTTTACAAAACGCACGAACAATGATTATCAATCTTTGCACAAAACAAAAATATACCATTGATAAATCATATTTTTATCATTTCAAAATAAATTTTACTGCTCTTGACATAAAGTTCAATTTTACATTTTACAAATTACTTATGTTCAGCCTTCAGCTGTCAGTGGTACTTGACAGTGACAGTTTTGTGACTGCCAATTATGCGTTCCGAATCACGGTACAATCCGTAGGTACTCGTGAGACAGTGTGCGCGCTATCATTAGAGAGGCTGTATTTTAATTATGTTGTAGTGTACTGTATCGCCAGTAGAAGCATGCAGCGACTTGCGAACACAAAATCATCATCAAACCTAGTATTTTTTTCCAACTATGTTGGGGTCATCAGCTTCCAGTCTAACCGGATGCAGCAGAATACCAGTATTTTACTTATAATGATTAGTGACTTGTGAACACGATTAAGAACTATGATTAAGTTTTTTCCGCATTAGTGTATCTTTGAATCTTTAGAAAAAAACATCTAAAACGGAACGTGCTGTAAGTCTAGTATTACCCTCCTAAACTGTTGCGAAAATAAATTATTGTTACCCTATTGCCTAGCAACGTGCCTGATCAAAACAAAAAGTTTTACTTCATTCCTCTTAGTAAAATCGGACATAGGTACCTATAATAAATAATGGCAGAAGAATTACAGAAAGTCCATCTGTACTATGATGATATTAACAAAATCCGAGTGATAGAACCTAATGTCCTGAAAGAAACCGAGGATCTAAAGGACACATGCAAGGATTATGACACAAGTTAGTTCTATTACATAAGGCTCGTAACATAACTAAACACAACACTCTGAGACAACACTACACTATACCAATACGACGTCGCGTCGTACTACTACGGGGCATTGATTCACGATACGACGTCGTATCGTGGAAATCACAATGCACGGTACGACGTCGTAGAATCTCACGATGCACTCCCTCGCTTAATTGTACTTTATTCATTTGCTATTGAATAGGTATTCAAAGATGGCAAACGAAATTGATGTTGATCATACATAATATGATTACTTGGATAGGTAGGTACTTTATACCTGGTCTGCTTTAACTGCTCAGCATGGAGGAGTATTGCGTTCGATTACCTTTTCGAGCAAATGTTAAATTTTTCACACGCAAGGTATACCACTATGCCTCAGAGAGCATGTTAGGCCGTTGGTTCTACGGCTGCTGATCTCTCCCCGATCGTTTCGTCGCGGGTTGTTCGCAAGAGATACCGCGGCCACGACATAAAGGTCTAAGAAGGAACATGGGTGGTTTTTAGTCAGTAGAAGTCTGACATTCCCTTTCGCTCTGCCCAAGAGCGGGAGGGGTTATTTGATGATTTCCCAGCCCAAAAAAAGACTAAGAAAGTAAAGGAAGAGAACAGAAGATAACTACTATGAACTTATTAAGGTAACTTACCTTAAAAGCTATAATCGGAGTCTCCTTGCGGGATTTCATCAGAAATGGAGACATCTGCAAGAAGACCAAAGTTACCGACATAGCCCGAAGAATTGCCAAACTTAAGTGGCAGTGGCATAACTGGCATATTGCTCGGAGAACGGATGGCCGTTAGGGCCGAAAAGTTCTGGAGTGGCGACCGCGAACCGGAATACGATGGGTTGGAAGGCCTTTCACTAGGTGGACCGATGACCTGGGGAAGGTTGCGGGGGTCCGCTGGATGCGAGACGCACGGGACCAGTCGATGTTGCGACACCTGGGGGAGGCCTATGCCCAGCAGTGGACGTCTTTTGGCTGAAATGATAATGATGACCACATAAACACTGGTGCACATACATTTTGGGGAGGGGATCAATGTCTGTGTCTGATATTAGGGGAATAGGGATACTGTTTGATCTATCATCTTTACCGGAATCATCGTAGTAAGGAATCTTTTACAGAGATTCAACAATTCGGGAAGATAATCAACACATTGCTGGAGGTGCTAAAAGACCTTGGTGATAACGTCGAGAAGAAAAAAATGGCTGTCATTGGTTCCATGAACCTTCTGAAGTCCATTTCGAAAGAAAGAGAGGCCGAGCAAGCAAAACTGCAAGTTAGTTAAAGATGTTTCTTTGTGCCCTATAATTATTAGGAGCGGTTATTTTTAAAAGACTTCAAAAATGGAGGAGGCTATGTATTCAGTGGGTTTCTTTTTTTTCCAGTATGTACAGTCACGGACTATAATTGATAAGCCACTTTCAAGATTTCCAATTTGGCAGTATGTCACTCTGTTCTGTGTACGAATATAACCGATTAAACCCGATTTGCATTACACGGCTAAAATACGAATGGTGGCAAGTGGCTCATCATTTATAGTCCGTGACTGTACATGTGCAGTCAGCAGTGTCAAAATGTATAAACTTTTCAACATTTAGAAACAATTTACGCCCACTGTATTGATTTCATAGAATGTAACGTAACGAATCTAATATTCTGGAACCTATACTATTTCTGAATACAGTAGGTCATATCTCAAAGTTGCAATAGTTACTTCATGAGGAATTTACAGTTTCAACTTTGCCAACAACTCTTTATTTTATTTTCAGGCAGAGATTAACGACAAGTCCATGATACTAGAGCAGCTGGATAGTGAATATGATGCTCTTCAGATTTTAGAAGCCACACAAATGGAAACCGTTGAGTATTTGACGCAAATAAGATAAGTTGTTCGTGATGTTCCGCCATACCTATTTATTTTTTCAGTATTGTATGATGTATCTCAGAATAAATTAATTAATTGACGTAATTTTTTTTTGTTGCAATAATAAAAAATAATTAAAATAACTACCGTAAAATGGGGTGAATAGAAATCGCGGGGTGTATAGAAACAAATCTGAGAATTTTGATCATGGTCGTTCTAGTTGCTCTATAGCTGTTATAGTATCTTTATTTCCACTATTAATAAAACTGCAACATTTTTCCTTTATTCTGGCAACCCTAAAATTTACGTCAAGTCTAATGACATATAGAAAAAAGCCGTTGAAGTGAACGTCTGCGTGCAAGTGTTTAAGGACGCATTCCCGATTGATAAGTCAAATCATTACTTTTTTAAACAAAAGTATGTTTATTAAATACAATGCTTTGTATTTTTAAAATGTTTTTGCTGCTTATTGTAGATAGATGTGCAAGGTACAATTCTTAACTATAAATATAATTTTAGATATGTCCAGTTTCTCAATAAATGTACCGAAGTGAAAAATTTTACTTCGGTACATTTATTGAGAAACTGGACATATCTAAAATTATATTTATAGTTAAGAATTGTACCTTGCACATCTATCTACAATAAGCAGCAAAAACATTTTAAAAATACAAAGCATTGTATTTAATAAACATACTTTTGTTTAAAAAAGTAATGATTTGACTTATCAATCGGGAATGCGTCCTTAATGACTGTGTAAAACTTTTAAAAAAAACATCAAGTTCTTCACTGTTATCTCTTAGTCAATTTGCTTATTTAGATAGTTAAGTTTCTCATCTATTAGGAATAAAAAGTTTAGTATCAATATTCCATCATTTTGTTCTTATTTTTTTGTAAAATCGAGACTTAGTATTTTTTTACTGAATTCGAGGTGAATAGAAACGAGTCGGGGGTGATTAGAAACGCCTTTAGGGTCAATAGAAACGTAGAAAGGGGTGAATAGATATGAGTGAGGGGTTAATAGCAACGAGAAAGAGGTTAATAGAAACATGATTTTTAGGGTTGTCAATCGAGTATTTTTTCATGTATGACAGTTTTCATTTAAAAAATTTAGTTAAAATGTTTTTATGTGACACTCTAATTTGAAATTTAGATTTTTTATCTTCAACGGCTTTGGTCAATTTAATTTAACATTTTCTGGATTTCTGAGATAAATATTAAAGACCATATAAGGATACATTTGCGATTAGCCTCATTCCAAAAATGCCCTAATAGTGGGTACATTTGCAGAAAGACTATGGGCGCTTTCAATTTATGCGTTTCGTGTCAGACCGTTGCCGCACGCTTACCGTGCCGCAGGTTATATCTCGCTGTCGGACCGCTGCAGTACGGTAGCAGTCCGGCACCGAACGCCTAAATTGAAAGCGTATTTTACTGCCGTGCGTTTTTATCCCAGTGATATGAAATCAGTCAAACCATGGACTCTGAAGAAGAAACATTACTGTTAGTGCTCTTATTGAAAATCATCAAAGAGACCGAAATGAACACGTGGTGCTTGCGACGTTGCCGTCCTGTTGTCGAGCGTTCGCGGTGCCGGCGCCGTACTGTTGCCGCACCGCGCGTTTTGTATGAAAAAAAGGATCGTCCGTACGCTGTACAACTAACGCACCGCTTCGGCACCGCAGCAGGCCGTTATGAAACGCATAAATTGAAAGCGCCCTTATTCTTAAAAATACATATTATTTTTGATAGTTGTTTACTGAAAAACAAATAAGTACCTACTTACATAGGTACAATAAAAGTTGATTTTGACAACCCTAACGTTTTTTCTCTATTCACCCCTCTGTCGTATCTTTTGACCCCAGTTTCAAGGTAAATAGAAACCGCCTACTTTTTCCTATTTTACAAATAATTCTCAAATTTATGCTTAATTATAGAATAACTATTTGATAAATTAAAACGAGACTCGCAATTCGACAATTCTTTGATAACAGCTTTCATACAAAATATGTAAGAAAATCAGTGTAGAAGTTGAAAGTTGTGTCTATTCACCCCATTTTACGGTATTGATATGCTATTTTCTTTTCCATCTAAAATTATGTCTGAAGAGGAAGCAACTAGGTACCTAGTTATTGACTAGGTTCCGTGTTAGTCACAAATTACGAAATCAGACTTTTTTTGTGGAAATTCATGAAATCAATTAATCTAAAAGGAATAATAATTAGCGTTTCATGTACTCAGACCTATTCACCTACACTAATTAATTTAATAATTTAAAACTTGTCCCAACCAGGATTAATTTCTGGTATCGACACAAGTCCCAAACAAAATCCCTAAAGTGATGTGTCAAGTAGATGCATGGTGAACATGCATTGGTGTCGTATAAATTAGGTAATTTAAACCAAGAATCAGTCGGTAAAAATGTAATTTTCACTGAAACACACATTGTAATTAACACAGTTCCTATACTCAATCTGTAAATCATAGCTATTGTTATGGGGTTATTCTAATTCGCTTGAAATAATTAATAAATTAGTTAATTTCTACTATAGTAAGTCACAATTTTAAAATGGAATCATGTCAACTTTCACAAAATTGTTTAGGATTTTTAAGTTTATTTTACAATACCTGTGATTACAAAAATATAACTACTTATTACTACAGAGTAACACAGATAAATAATTGAAATATACATACAGTCACTTGATTCCAAATTTATAACATGTAATTTTATGTAGGAACATGCCAATGTCGTAATTTTACATTTACCAAACACCAAATAAGTCCAAATTGGGCTCTGCCTTGACTTAACTGAAAACAAAGAGTCAATAATTGAGATTTCACGAGCCAATGATGTATTATTAGTTAATTATATTTTATTATTCAAAAGGTCACAATTTATTAACGTCATCATTACAAAAAGTCCTTTTATGAAATATTGAAAATGAATAAATAATAGTGTCACTAATACAAACGTGCTTTTTCCTGCGAGTTCTGGTACCAAGTCAATGCTGCCAATAGGAATACAACGTGACGTTAGCTACTCACAGAACCGCAATTTATATTATAAGCATACTATGTTCAATTACATCTATAATCTATACTCAGTTTCATTATAATTAAAGGAGACCAAAAATGCCAGTCCTAGCAACGAAACCCAAGAATAATCTTTACTCTGTAATATACTTAAAGTGGGATTCAAAATAATTAGATCGTACACATTAACTTCTGTAACTTACACTTACAGATTAGCTTACTTACTAGTTGCTATCGTCAACAATCAGTTCTGAAATTTATCATTAATTCTCTCCCTCTAAACATACACTCACTACAAGTAGAACTTACATTGGAAATACGCAAATCAAGCACATCAAGCTTTCTTTTTGTGCGAGGTGTCCATTTGTAGTAAGTGTATGTTTCAATCACATTTTCAATTGCAACATACTACCTACCAATTAATATATAAATGCTTGAAACTATTTCCAAAAGTGGCGCGATTGGATGGACAGTCGACCATGTTGTGTTGTGTCTGATGCCGCTGTCGTTATACTACGTCAACAGCATGTGCATGCATAATTAATTGCTATGTTTTGTCTGTATGTCTACTTGGCTACAAATTATCATATAGAGTTATTTCAACACATCTATCCCTAAAGTCACTGGCGAGTAATTAACACCAGGCTACATCAAACCCGGGTAAAGCAATACCGACACAATATTACACATTTATCATCAACACCGAGGGAGATTTTGTAGCAATATGTTGCTCTGTATTATGTAAATGATAAATTATTACCAATTAATAAGTAGAATATGCTCAATGAACCCTTATGTGACATAACCTGTCTATTAATCATAATTTAAATTACAAAGTCTCCACCATACATTTCACAATACTATGCGTGGCTTGAACACTTTTGTCTATAATGTTTGAAGGTTTAGACACTTGAAGTCACTACTGAACTTGAGAGGGGATCATCGATTTTTTGCCTTTTCGAGTCCTGCTGTTCCTCTTGGTTGTGCTCCTCGTCAGCGGCGCGTTTCTTGGCTCCCTCCGCGGTACTCGTGTGCTGTCCTACCTCGCTGATTATACCGCCTTTGAATCGTACAATAATAGCTGTCATATTGTCGCACCCAGTTCCATCGCCCATCGTGCTCGGCGCCAAGCAGTGGTCGAACATCTGTGGAAACGAATAGATTTAATTATATAGCCGAAACCCTCAAGTAAAGATAAAACCTATAGCTAATGCAAAAGATACAGACCTCTTCACAAATCTGTGACAGTCTCTCGCGACCTTCGGTCAGCTTGGGCAGAATGAAGTCACACACATCTTGACTAGACATAAAGTTCCATATACCGTCACACGCGAGCACCATGAATTGATCCTTTGCTGGATCGATCGTTAACGTCTTTACATCAGGCAATGCCGTGATCATCTGTTCCTTAGCACCCAAATCTTTATTCTGTTTGTAGGAATGGTCGCCAATGGCGCGCGAGAGGTTTAGGCCACCGTTTATACGGCCATCATTCGAGACTTTTCCACCAGCTTTGGTGATTCTTTCAAGTTCAGGGGCGTCCTCTGGTTTGTGGTCTAATGACATGTCTACGGCTTTGCCTTCTCTGCAAATAATGCAGCGCGAGTCTCCAGCGTTCGCCACATACAGCTCATTGCCTAGAAAACATATAATAAAAAGTAAATATTATGAAATGATGGAACTCGTTTTAGAAAGCACTAAGTGAAGCACATGTTAGTAACTCACCCTTGAGAAGTGCCACCACAGCTGTGCAGCCACTGTCGTTGCCAGGCTCTTCATTCATAGACATGTCTTCTCCATCTTCGTCACTTGATTCAGCCTCCAATTCATCATCTTCCTCTTCCTCGCCATCTCCTGCAAATAGTAACATTGGATGGTCATGATTTTATCAGAATATGAAAATGGTCACTGCTTTCACAATAATTAGTTGGCCACTATCTAAAAATAAATTGAAAGATCCCCCCCGTACGCAAAATCAGCAATCTACTCACCATCGTTTGAGGACTCCTCAACGCCATTAACATTTTCCTCATCAGACGAGTTGATCTCTCCTCCCTCGAAGTTTTCGTCATTGGAGTCGCTCTCATCTTCATCTTCCTCGACGGCGTGGCGCAGCAAAGACTGGTACACAGCGGCGGCGGCGGCGCGCCTTATCTTCGATTCTTTTAGTCTGCCTTTACCATCTGAACTAGATACCGCTGTTGCTTTTTCTGAAAATTTTTAAAAGATGGTTGTTAAAAAAAGTTGGGCAACACGTTTTAGTAATAAATTGCTTCAGCTAATGTTATTGTGAACTTCATAACAGAATAGCAAGTTGTGTTGTCTTCCATTTGATAAGGGAAAGGAAAAAGTCAAGCAAATTACCTTTCCCCTTGGCGGAACCATTGGAGGATGTAATATTACTTTCCTCGCCATCTACTTGCTTCGAGTCAGTGACCTCTCCGTTACAAGCATCAGAAGTAGCACCATTGCCAGTAGCTACAGAGCTCTTAGCATCAGCACTCTGTTCTGGCTGAAGACAGTTGTCTTCCGAACTGTCTGGGGCAGTAGAATTGGCTTTGTCCACCTCCATAGCAATTGGGTCCTTAGCTTTCTCAGTTGGCTCGCTGGTTGAGACCTGTGAAGATTTGAGAGACAAAACTGGAGTTTAATTTTCCTGTAATACCAACCGAGTTGGTTGTGATAATAAATCACATCCTCTCCTCACAAAAAAAAATACTTTTAACTTGTTAACAATGCTTGTTAAACCTATAAGTTGTTCATAATAGGGTAGTCGACTAAAAAAATCTAATAAGTCCGTCAGATGGATTTCCAAAAAATATTGAACACGTATTTTTTCTTTTTTCACGTAAAAAAAAATGAAGACGACAGTGCTTCGAAAAGTCGTGCAACGTCACAGATTGGTCTATTTTTACCCAGACTATGCTATGACGTCAAAAGCCCCTCCCCATGATCTTTGACAAGGTTTATTTTCGTAAATTTTTATTATTTTAATAATACAAAAAACTCGTACTTATCCATTATTTTTCGATAATCTAACTGACGGACTAAACAGAACCATATTTTTTGTAGTCAGTCAACTACCCAATTTATACAACAGCTGAAATTATAACCAAGTAAATTTTCAACTTTGTGTTAGTAGCAGTTTCATAAAAAATAATTAAACAGAACTCACTTCTCCGTTGACATCCTTGTCATCATTATTTGTGGAAGAAACACCTCCAGTGTCTTCATCTGCATTGCTGCCCTCTCCGGCTTCGTTTGTGGAAGACAAGCCATTCTTGCTGGATGAAGCCTCTAGACTTGGCAGTTCGGAGCTAGAGCCAGCTGCAAACGCTAAGCCAGAACTGGAGCTTGATCCACCAGCACCTAATAGTAACCAGAGAATAAGTTTAAACAAAAATGTGTCTTTTAGCTACCTGTTTACAGAGATTAAATTAGCTGTGTCTATGTTACCGAAGGCTGAACGTCCACGTCAGACTTTGTAGGTGACCGACCGGTCATTGATCAGAAATAAGAAACAAATTAAAATCGGCCCGACAAAAAGTCTGACGTGGGCGGGAGCGCTTAGCATTGATTTGAATGAGCTGTGGGCCAAAATAACCACTTTCTGGAGGCCTGATACAGCTAGAAGGCGTCAGACCTTTTTTGTCCGTTTAGTTCAATTAAAATTCATACAGCAGATAGTAGAACTAAATGGATTTTTTTCTCCGTTTAGTCCTACTAGTTGAACTGAACAGTAGAACTATACGGATACAAGTCCTTCGCTAGCATCACTGCTTGTCTACATTGACCTTAGATCGAAACAACTGGAAGTCATGGGGAGAGCCCTTACCAGGGTTGACTTGGTAAGTTTGGATCTCAAAAACTGTATATCCCCAATTTGGGGTTTTTCAAAGATTCTTTCAGTGATGAAAAGTTACGAGTGTCAAAGGATATGTTTTTACATAATCTACATAATTGTGTACCTGAACTGCCTGCAGCTTCAGTGCCGTCAGTGTTTTTCTTGGCGCGAAGGCATGGTGACAACGGCGTGGTGGTGTCCCCGAGACGTGCGCGATGAAGAGTGGTCAGCTTATTTTCGTATTTAGCCAGTACTTCCTATAATTTTATTTTAATTAATTAATGTTCAATAATTGTGGTTTATCAGACCATCAACATTTCAGGCTTTTAAATTTTTATTACGTTCTGCAGTAAATATTTTTTTCAGTAACCAATGAAGCCTAGAGAAAAGAAGAGAAACAAATGGAAGTCATAATTTTAAGAATGTGGTTAATTTATGTTACACTGCCTAAGAATGGTATCTACAGATCTCCCTAACCTGGCATGTCAAATATTACTGTTCTATGCTGAATAGTATCCATCTGCCCAGCATTTTCCCAACAAGTCAGGTTGGCTTTCAGTCTGCTTGTCTGACCAGCACAGACCAAATAATACTGGGTAATATCCATTTGTAAGACTGATTGTCAGTCTTTCAACTGGCAGAGGTAGCTCAGTGTGTAATGGGTGGTCAACCATAGGGGGGGCCAACCTAGACTATTACAAATAGGAAATATGATCTTCCTAAATTCAGATCAAAAAGATACAACTATTCTTTGAAGCCCATAATACTATTATGATTATAAGGTGGCATGAAGTCTACCTATGAACCACAATTGTTCATGAAGTTTAAATAAATAAAATAATACTTTACCTGTAATGGGAGCTTAGCTTCATGAAACAAGTTGTTCACATTATCATCTTCAGATTCATCCTCATTATCACTTGGGCCTGGTGGATTTATTTCACCTAAAATAATTGACATAAAATGAAAAATTTAAATAAACAACACTAACTGAAAAAAAAAGAAAACAGAAAACCGCACAGAGAGAAGAGTGGAAGACTATGGGAGAGGCCTTTGCCCAGCAGTGGGACAATAATAATAATAAAGCCATTTATTCAGCAGTACATAATTAATTAAAAATTAAAATTAAATTAGCCTTTATTCACTGGTCTACATGTATAAATCTTATTCTAATGCTTACAATCTATTATTTACGTAAAATTAACTTATTAATAACATCAGTCAGCATCTGAATCGTGACCAGGTTGTCCTCGGACATAGGCCTCCTCCAGAAGGCGCCATTGGGTTCGATCCCTGGCTAATCTACGCCATCCTTGTGGTAGGTCATCCTCCCACCTTTTAGGTTGCCTTCCCCTTCTCCTTTTTCCATCTCTCGGGTACCAGAATAGCATTTCCTTAGTCCACTTGTCCCTAGAGGATCTAATTGTATGTCCTGTCCAGCGCCATTTTAATTTCTTAATTTTTCTAGAGACATCAATCACTCTGGTGGCCTTTCTTATTCTGGTTAATCTCCATTTGTCTCTCAGCCTAATGTGTAGCATGCTACGTTCCATCCCTTGTTGGCACACTTTCAATTTCTGGCTGAGTGACTTTGTCAAGCCCCAGGTCTGGCATCCATATGTGAGCACCGGTAAGATGCATGTGTTGTACACCTTGCATTTTTCGGACATAGGTATAGATTTATTTTTCATTATCTCTTTTAGATACCAGTACCTAGCCCAGCTGTTATTGACTCTTCGTCTTATTTCTTTGTCTGTCTGTGATTGTGGTGCTATGATCTGGCCTAAATAAATATATTCGTCCACATATTCTACTTTACAGGAAATGCTAGAACAACTCGCATTGGAGAGCAGAAAAGCTGGCCTGACAATGAATATCTCCAAAACAAAGGCAATGACTAATAGTCAGAATAAACAAGCTCTACAAATACACAACCAACAAGTAGAATATGTGGACGAATATATTTATTTAGGCCAGATCATAGCACCACAATCACAGCAGTACATAATACAATTTCTTAAATCTAGGTTGTCTTCTGCTGATTGCCAATCGGTAAAGGCCTCCAACCTTTTCCACTCATTTCTGTGATGAGATGAAAGATGAGGGAGGACCAGTGGGACAATAAAGAGTAATAGACTACTGGCCCGTGTTGAAAAAATTATGGGTCATGTGAACCACCAGGTGACCTATCTAGAACGATATAGGAGCATAAAATAATAAGATTCAGCACTATGCCGTCACTTGTAAGCTGTCCAACCGAGTGCAGGTGAGAATTCAAAAGTACAGGTAGACTCGGTACATTTTGGTCATATATTTTTGTACGGCATTCTTACCATCGATAGATCCATGAAAAATAATAAGAAAACGCGCAGTGCCGTAAAAAAATGTTGCGCCATAAAGTCAGAATTTTTATTTTATTTTCCGACAATTTCGAGGGTAAATTTGGTCATTTGATTTTGTACGGCATCAGTTTCATACTATTTCAATACTGCTTCTAATCCATTATTCCGCAACGCCGTACAAAAATCATGCGACAAGGGGAAATAATCGAGGGTTGTAACCCCCTCTCTTTACGCTGGTCCAGGGGGTGATTTGACACAACATAAAATTAATTTATTTTGAAAGTATTTTATGCATAGATAATATTTTTTCATATGCCGTACATTTTCGTTGGTCCAAAGGGGAAAAAAACTGAAAATGAAAAAAATAAAAAGAAAAAATCCATTTATCGAAATGTAAGGTGAAATTTATCACGATATTTTTTTATACGGCATTTAGATAGTTTATTTGTACTAATTTTCATACTCTTTTCGTGATTCTAGGTTCCTAGTTAGAAACTATGTTAAATATGGGTTTGTATACTATCGATTTATACCAAAATATAGACATGTTGTCACTGATAATTCCAAAATACAACATATTTTTGAGAAGTACTCGCACATTTTCGGTTGAGGCAACTATAAGTCTGTAAGTCTTAAACTAATTAACAAGGAACAGTTGACGTCAACTGTTCCTTGTTAATTATTTTAAGACTTCTCTTATTCGTGTAGCTCATTTCAATCCCTAGGTAGATCAGTAATTGTTTTGAAAGTAAATCTTATGTGGGAGCTGTAAAATTGAATTTCCCACAAGTCATAAGTATCATATTCGAAAAGATTTATACGCCGAAAAGCAGAAGTGAAGCTTTCAAAAAGACAACTATGAAATTGGAAGCAACGTCGTTTCCCCCTTGTTTCCGGGAGTTAAAACAACATATGAAGAGAAGTACCTACAACATAGCACAGATTTGGTGTAATGCCTACAAACAAATACCGTCGACCTTGTTACCAATAAGCTATGGATGGATTCTCAATGACGGTCGATACGATTTCGACTGGTTCCACGGCGAGGAATGCCCCCAAAAAGTCTTTGACATAACGGAACCGGATGAGGAATCAGGCGAAGAAGATGATGACGTTAAAACTGTTGATACTGGGATTGGCAGTTTCAATTCTTGGATATAATATACACACCGTTTCAGTTCAGTTAGACGTCATAGTGATTTTTTCATATTATCAATTGTTCTCTTCAAAAATATGTTAATGCCGTACTGTATCAGATTGATAATATCAGGAGTAATCACCATACTACGTTTGTATGGAAGAATGACTGGCTTGTGCAACCTTAAAATGGTAGCGTCATTTTCATCAGCCTAAAAGATAATGGTCTGCATTAAAATGTACGGCATCATTTTTTCCTAATTTATTTATGTTAATATTATTTAAAACAAGGGACAAAATTTTGAAAACTGCTATATTTCATTAATCTATGATATTTAAACTTTTGCAATAATTTGCAAAATTTCAGTTTTTGTATTTCTCTATAACATTTTTTTTAACAGTTTCTTTTGAACGGCAATACTATTTATCAATTGTATTTTACAATATTATGTTAAAAAAAAAGTTCCCGTACAGGATCAAATGACTTTACAGCTTTAAAAATCAAGGATACGATGAAATTAAGATAATTATTGATATACATTTAAAATGAACAATAATTTTTTGACGGCATTATTTTTAATAGTACTTTTGAGTGCTAGATAATGTTTTGGAACCGAAGCCGTTCTTTTTCAAATCACCCCCTGGACCAGCGGCAAGAGAGGGGGTTTCAACCCTCGATTATTTCCCCTTGTCGCATGATTTTTGTACGGCGTTGCGGAATAATGGATTAGAAGCAGTATTGAAATAGTATGAAACTGATGCCGTACAAAATCAAATGACCAAATTTACCCTCGAAATTGTCGGAAAATAAAATAAAAATTCCGACTTTGTGGCGCAACATTTTTTTACGGCACTACGCGTTTTCTTATTATTTTTCATGGATCTATCGATGGTAAGAATGCCGTACAAAAATATATGACCAAAATGTACGCAGTCTACCTGTACTTTTGAATTCTCACCTGCACTCGGTTGGACAGCTTACAAGTGACGGCATAGTGCTGAATCTTATTATTTTATGCTCCTATATCGTTCTAGATAGGTCACCTGGTGGTTCACATGACCCATAATTTTTTCAACACGGGCCAGTAGTCTATAATAAAAAAAACTAAAAATTAAGAAGTGCTTGTCTTGGGTTTCTGCTTATCTTTCAACCTAAGGCTGAGGCTACAGTAGGCAGCGATTTGCGATGCGACTGGAAGAGCGAAGAGAAAATAGAGAAAAAAGAGCGATGTACGGTGTAGCCATATACGTGAGCATTCATTTACTTGATTTAATCGCTCATGTGTCGCAGGTCGCGTCGCGGCCTAATGTAGCCTCAGCCTAAGACTTGGTAGCCAGACAGCCACACCACTAGGCTATCAATCACTGCCTAAATATATTTTACTGATTCTTGTGCCTCTGCTACAACAAATTTTTGATTTGTGGTTTAATAAGTTAGCAAATAGTTTGAATCAATTATATTAATCAGAAAAAGCCCAAAAAGGTGAAACAACAGTTTTTTTTTTTCATATTTATTTCCAAACATGCGATCGGTTCTTGAACCATAAGCAGTTGTTTTCAGTGTCTTTGGCATGTTAGGCTTGCCCTCCCACTGTTAGGCTGCCTTTGGTTATTGCCTTACTCTAAAGTATATTATCCCAAGTGTGCAGTCTTTTAAGACGTCTTGTTGGCAGCGATTCACTTAGATATATTATCCTCTCTCTGTAAGCTTTTGTCATGGTTTTGATTTCCTCTTTGATGGTAGGAACTTTTAAATATTCGTGGATTTCATCCATTCTTGTGTACCATGGGGCACTCACTATGGCTTTAAGCACGCCATTTTGAAACCGCTGGAGTATTTTCGTATTGGATGTTTTTGCTGATCCCCACAGCTGTATGCCGTAAGTCCAGACTGGTTTTATTACTGCTTTGTAAATCAAAACTTTATTGTTGACAGAGAGTCGAGATTTTCTTCCCAATAACCACTCTAGTGTTCTCCATCTGTGATTGAGTTCATCACGCTTTGTTTGGATGTGGGTCTTCCACGTTTGTTTGCGATCGAGGTAAAATCCCAGGTACTTTACTACAGTGTTGTGTGGTAGCTGCTCATTACCCAGTTTCACAGCAGGGCAATCTCCTTTTTTGAGGGTAAATGTGATGTGGTTAGATTTAGCTGCACTAGCCTTGATGCGCCAGCTCTTCATCCAGGTATAAACCTTATCCAGGTGCGACTGTAGCTTACTGGAAGCTACTTCTGGGTTGGCGTCAGATGTCAGCACTGCAGTATCATCGGCAAAGGTGGCTGTCATTACAGTTTCCGATTCAGGAACATCTGCTGTGTATATCAGGTACAGGACGGGCCCCAGGACAGAGCCTTGTGGGACTCCAGCTCTTATGTCGTAAAAATCTGAGGCGGCATCATTAATTTTTACAAAGAAGATACGATTTTCCAGGTAAGATTTTAATATCAGGAACAGGTTGTGTGGTAATGTTCTTTTCAGTTTATACAGCAGCCCAGGGTGCCAAACCTTATCAAAAGCTTGCTGTACGTCGAGAAACACCCCTGAGCAGTATTTTTTACTTTCGAGTGTATCTCTAATATGTTCACACACTCTATGGACTTGTTCAATGGTCGCATGTCGTCTTCGAAATCCGAACTGGTGCTCTGGGATAGTAGCGTTTTCGTATAGGTGCTTACTAAGCCGTGCAGAGATTATTTTTTCAAAGACCTTCGACAGTACAGGAAGCAGGCTTATTGGTCTGTATGAAGATGTAAGGTGCGGTGGCTTACCTGGTTTAGGGATCATAGTTATTTGAGAGACTTTCCAGATGTTGGGGTAGTACGAGGTTCTTAGAATAGCATTGAATAGCGAGGTGATGAACATTATTCCTTTTTTCGGAAGGTTTCGCAATATTTCCGCTGTCACAAGATCAAATCCTGGAGCTTTTTTTAGTTCTAAATCAAGGATGGTGCGACGCACTTCTGCAGGCGTGCAGCATTGGAGAGGGGGACTCAGTTGGAGGTCACTTTCAAGATATGAGCTTACTTCGCGGTCTGTAATTTCTGTTCCTAGGTCCTCATTTGGGGTGAAGACGCTGCTAAGAAACTCCCCGTATGCTTCTGCTCTCTCTTCATCCGTTTTAGCCCATTCACCATTTTCTTTTTTGAGCGGGTGCCGTGCTAGCTGTGGTTTTCTTTCCGATTTTACCGCTTTCCACAGTGAGTACTCGTTTTTAGCAGGAACTGATGGCGTTAAGTTTTCGAGATGTAGTTGCATTGTTTCATTCTCCATTTCAACCAGGTTCTTTTTTAGGTCAGCTGCTGCTTTGTTGAACGCTCTTTTGTCAGCAGGGTGTCGGCTACAGTGCCAAACCCTTCTAAGTCGTCTTTTTTCTAGAACTTGGCATTTTACTATCTGCGGCAAGTTGCGATGAGTTTTAGTTTCAGTAGATTTTTTGTCCGGTGGAGTACAAGTCCATGCCGCTTTCTGTATTAAGTAGGAAGTGGCACTTTCAATGTCATCGTCGGTTTTAAGAGGAATCTTCAGGTCTATATTGTCATTGAGGTATTGCTGAAAGGCTTCCCAGTCAGTAAGGTTGTTATATAAGTATTGATTTCTTGACCGATTTATTACAGATGTGCTCATTGTAGCAATTACTGGCGAGTGATCTGAAGAGCTGTCGTGACAGCTAGAGACTTCTAAGAAATAGGATGGTACCCCTTTGTAGACGAAGAAGTCTATAAGGTTGGGCAGTCTATTTGGGTCTGCGGGCCAATATGTTGGTTGACTAGTTGTGAGGATATTTATACGGTGTTTGTCGATGCTATTCTTAAGGTTACGGCCTCTTGTCAGTGTAAGCCTTGATCCCCATTGAGAGTTTTTAGCGTTCCAGTCTCCACCAACAATAAATCTGTTGCCTAGAGTTTTGAACAAATCGTTGAAATCCTCCTCACTGGTTTCGTGTCCTCTTCTCTTTTTTGGCGGGCAATAGATCGATGATATTAAGATAGAACCTTGGCTATCATGCACCATGATTGTTGTAGCTTGTATTTTTGAAGTTCTGTATTCAGGAATTAGTTGATGCTTAAGGCGAATGCTCACATACTGCCCGCGAAATTCAAATTTTCTTACGTTTTTTGCAATTTGCAGGCCAGTGCTTGGTTGCATGTTGATGAACATTTGATTCGCGACTGTAAGACGTATTTAGTTACAGAATTATAATCATCAAAATCACCAACACAACCCTCCAAGTTCATATATTTTATTTTTATTTTTATTAATAGGAACAGCAAACAGTTACAAAATAAGGACTTACAACTAATTTAACATAGTAACAATTTGGTCATAAAGTAACCCACAACGCTGTTCACAAGTAGACGTAGAATTTTGGGTAATAATAGAACTAATCGCTAGGAATATTGATAGCAGCACGTGTGACAATTAACTTTTAGATGATAAAATAACGACTACTAAAAAAAAAGAAAAAATTATTTGTTTAAAATTAAAGATAACAGAAATATACAATATTAAGTTATATTTAGTAGGGAATGGCGAATGAGGTTTTTAAATTTACTTATTGTGCAATTGAAAATATCTATGTTTACAAAGGTACTGTTGTATGTGTCAACCATACGGCGGATAGGTGAGCGTAGGCCAGAGTTAGTTCGGCAAGTGTTCAAAGCGAAAAGTGTACCCGCGCGTACCTGCCGCCTGTGGATGGTTCGAGGTACAGCATAGCAGATCATGCTGTTTAGATTTGTACAGTTAAATTTGTTTCTGACAATTTTAAATAATACTGTGGCTTCAAGGTAATTTCTTCGAGAGCTAAGGGAGAGGAGCTTGTACTTACTGAGTAATTGGGAGTATGATAAATACGATTTGTGGCATCTGTAGTGCATAGCACGCAAGAATTTGTACTGTACATTTTAGATCGAGAAACTATTTTTTCAAGGTCAAAGTTATTCCTCGATCTATATGAACTTGGAGGGTTGTATTGATGATTTTGATGATTATAATTCTGTAACTAAATACGTCTTACAGTCGCGAATCAAATGTTCATCAACATACAACCAAGCACTGGCCTGCAAATTGCAAAAAACGTAAGAAAATTTGAATTTCGCGGGCAGGGTGTGAGCTTCCCCCTTAATGCAACTTCTTACTATGACTGCAGTGCCAGCGTGCGCCGTGTTGTCCGGGTTATTTGTAACGTATGTACAGTATCCGTCTAGGTTGAATGTTTTTTCATCTGTAAGGTGTGTTTCCGATATAAGCACTACATCAAGGTTCTGCACTGTAAAGAGTATTTTAAGTTCTTGTTTTCTGTCCAGCAGACCATTTATGTTCCAGCTTGCTGTTCTTAGAGCTATTTTAACGAACTAGTTTATGGACGATTGTTGTCAATAGGGACATAAGGGTACCCATTTGGTCAATTAGACGGTCTAGCTTTTCAGCTTGCTTTGACATAATTTTTTCTAGGTTAGTCGCGTCTCCTGTTACGGCTTGTGCGTATGTTTTACCTGATTCGGTGTTGGTAGATGGTTTTTCAGACAGGGTTGGTATGTTTCCGATAGTTGGAAGGTCTTTTTCTTCAACATGTTTCCATGGTCTTGTTTGCGCTCTTGAATAAGACTTTCTTTTCTGGATTTCTTGAAATACTTTGCATCCTTTGTAACTGGCCGCATGGTCCCCAAGGCAAAATGCACATTTTGCTGGTTCTTCTTTGGTCTTAGGACATTCTAGCGTGTTATGGTTTTCTGCGCACTTAACGCATCTATATGGACGCATGCAATAATTTTTTGTGTGCTGGCTGCTGGCACCTCTTGCATTGGGGGATGGTTTTCTTACGTTTAGGGTCTTCAATATTGACAGATGTGTGGTATATGTATTTCAGGTTTTTTATTTTACTACTATGGGGCCTGGCTCAATATTAACAAACCAGGTTGACAGTGGTTCTTTTGTTTGTCCATGTCTGGCGTTTATAATTTCACCTTTCACTATATTACCAGTACTTTCTATTGCCTCTTTTATAGCTTCCATGGGTGTCGAAGACAACAACAGATAGTCAGACTTGTTGCTGCGAAATTTGTTCTTGCTTTTTCAGATAATCACGTAAGATAATAATCAGATAATTACGAAGACGTAGTACAGAGTGACTTTTCAGAGGACTTTTGATGGAATTTGGATGTTCTAGTGGTTTTTGTGATTCAACCTCACTACCACTGTTACACCTTATGACAGTTTGGGAGTTACGTACTATGACAACAAGTGACGTAGTACAGAGTGACTTTTCAGAGGACTTTTGATGGAATTTGGATGTTCTAGTGTTTTTGTGATTCAACCTCACTACCACTGTTACACCTTATGACAGTTTGGGAGTTACGTACTATGACAAATAATCTAATTCACAGAAGCAAAAATCTGTTAGTGAGTAATTAAAACTGAAGAACACCATTTTTACGAGTAAAAATTTGTGATTGTTCTTGAGGCATAATCAAACAATTGGTCAGTGGGTCGTCTTAGGGGCGGATTTTTAGGAGTTGGAGTATACGCTTAGGGGCACTATGAGCAGCAAAGAAAACACAAAAAAAAAAATTTTTAGTTAAAAAAAATTTTCGGGACTTAGTAAATTTTCCTGATTTTTTTTTTTCGGAAAAGCCTCATATTTTTTTTTGTTTCGTGTTGACCTTGACCATAGAAATTATTTAGGTCCTGAAAACCATGGTCCTACGACGCACCGTTTCCGGGTTATGGTCCTACGAATTTTTCTTCGTTTTATCTAGAACGCTATATATTTCCAAAATGGTGCGTCGTAGGACCATGTGTCTCGGAGCTTAAATGATTTCTATGGACCAGGTTAATAAGATGCTGCAATAAAAATAGCCGAAATCAGTAAAAAAAAATACCTCCGAGAATTTGACTAAGTCCTTGTGCCCCTATGGCTACACAAGGTGAAAGATCGACCGACACTTAGAAAATTTTTGCAAATATTTTTTTTCTCTCTCTTTATCGCGGTTTTTTTACACCATCTCATAGTTTTTGACTAGAGCAACAATTCTTTTCCAGAAAAGGTTTTCATCCGAGCTACCATTTTGGAAATATAGAGCGTTCTAGATAAAACGAAGTAAATTCGTAGGACCATAACTCGGAAACGGTGCGTCGTAGGACCATGTGTCTCGGAGCTTAAATGGTTTCTATGGACCAGGTTAATAAGATGCTGCAATAAAAATAGCCGAAATCAGTAAAAAAAATACCTCCGAGAATTTGACTAAGTCCTTGTGCCCCTATGGCTACACAAGGTGAAAGATCGACCGACACTTAGAAAAATTTTGCAAATATTTTTTTTCTCTCTCTTTGTCGCGGTTTTTTTACACCATCTCATAGCGTTCAACTAGAGCAACAATTCTTTTCCCGTAAAAGTTTTCATCCGAGCTACCATTTTGGAAATATAGAGCATTCTAGATAAAACGAAGTAAAATTCGTAGGACCATAACTCTGAAACGGTGCGTCGTAGGACCATGGTTTTCAGAACCTAAATAATTTATATGGTCAAGGTCAACCCGAAACTGAAAAAAAAATAAGGAATTTCCGAAAAAAAAAAAAATTTTTTTTCACGAAATTTTTCTAAGTCCTCGCGCCATAGTGCCCCTAAGGCTACACTCCAACCAAACAATTATATTCAAATAACATCTAATTCTTGAAATTTCATGTAGTTGTAAGTACTGTTATTCTAAGTCATTATGCAAACATTTGACCTCTGCCACATTGACCACTATGTCTTATTATGCGACTTGAATCAATATTTTTGACACTATCATGCGACAAAATACTGTTAAAACTACCAGCAATCAACAAATAACTGTAGCAGAATAGTTAAGTTAGTTCACTACAGAAGTACAGATATTTACCATAACCTCTAATTACTCAATGAAAACGAATCACTTGCATTATTTTGTAGGTTATATTTAGCTTCAAATATTTTGAGAACAAAAAGTTTGAACTGCTTTGGTTCGAAATGTGCTTAATAAAGCTGTAAATGTGTAAAAACTACTCACCAGCAAGCTCTTTCAGAATGTCCATGACTTCTTTGCTAGCAATGGAAGCATCAAATCCAAGGAAAGCATCTTCCAAAGCCTTTGTAAGGTCTCCACTTTTGTATGCATCTGTGTTTTTGATGAAGTCTGGAAGATTTTGTGAGCAATATGTGGCCACTTCAGCTCCCCCATGGCCATCATACACAGCAAACAGTGATGTGTTTGTATCATACTCTAGGATTGTGTTGTGGGCATCCTAGAATTATAAAACGTTATACACATCATCAAATTATTAAGAATAGTTGTTAGAGAGCTTTCATTGGTATGTTTTCTAAATCTAAAATATTTGAAACAATACAATCCTTCAAGCTTTCTACTGATGTACCTCTACTACTGAAGTACAGTTTTAACCCTTTCAAGCATAAGCATCCCAAATCAAAAATCTAGGCGGTCTATACTTAAACTATTGCAAAAAATCTCTCGGTAAATATGATCGTGCATTTGGACATTGGACATAGTAAAACGCCTAGACATTTTAACATAGCGCGAACCACGATCGGTTAGTATCAATAAGATAAATCTGCACATTGATTGATAACTGATCGATCGGAGGTAGTGATTGCGATTGTTAAGTATTATATATTGGCATTTTGAAAGACTGAAATATATTATCACGAACGAAACAATAAAGTACCTCTTGATTGACACGCCATCCCTGCATGGAGCTTGCGCCGCATTCAAGTTTATCGCTAGCTTCATCGCTGGACACTTTTTCCGTTACGGGCTCAGACAAATACGCACCCATGTTGGAATGTTAATAACATGAATTACAATTACATAAAATAAATAAATGAGGCGCGAAAACCTCCGAAAAAACGCACAGGCGGCAAGTCAAGCTAACCCAAGTCAGTCAACCGCCGAGAATGGGGTTGCCAACGAAAATATTTCAGTTCCACCAAACTAAGCTCAAAGTATGTCTTTTTTTATTTTGCTGTTTTAGCTAGTAATTCAAGTAGTTTTGGCCGAAACCAAAACAATAAATCTGAAATAAACACCTTCTTCGATTCACTTAGTAGTCTAGAAATCGGCGACGACCATAGCTTTGCATAAGTAGGTCATTTATTAATTATATTGAATCTAAATTTCCTAGCTAAAGTTTTATAGTTGGGGAGATATGTAAATTTTTATACATTCTTGAGATTTTTCAAAAATTTTGACCATATTATAACTTCTGTTTTACATTATTTTAGTTGTTTTTACTCGACTGCGGCAGAAGGAGGGTTATGTTTTTATTATTATTTGTTGGTAATCATGAACATTGGTGATTTTTTTCAAACTAGGGTTTAATAAAAAAAGTTTTTAATAAAAAATAAAATCGACTTCAACAAAAAATAAAACACAATAAAAATAAACTAAAATTAGCTTCTGAAGTCAGTCACAAAAGTCACTTACTTTAGATACTGATTTTAGTATGTGTCTGTGGTGTCTGTACCTGGCGATTGACCATGCCCTGCGTTTTAGGGAATACATTAAGGTGGATGTTCCATAGTAGACCGCGAAATTCAAATTTTCTTAAGTTTTTTGCAATTTGCAGGCCAGTGATAGGTGGTATGTTGATGAACATTTGATTCGCGGCTGTAAGACGTATATAGTTACAGAATTATAATCATCAAAACCATTAATACAACCCTCCGAGCTCATAAAGGTTTAAAAATGACTTTTTACAAGGTCAAAGTCAAAACCTTAAATAATAAGATCTTTGTATTTTGTTCTATCGAAATATGCTTAGTACGCAATTTGTTCCGATTTAGTTTAAAAAAAAAATTACTTCTTTGACAGTTAGCCAGCGATGTATGTACTTTTAAATTACGCACTTTAAAAAAACAAAACTTAGTTAGGCGAGTAGTTCTACTTTAACTCTGCGGTGGAATTAAGTTGAGGAATGAGGCTATACGAGAACGTTGCGGTTTAAAAGAAGACGTAGTGACAAAGGTTGAAAAGAGTATGCTTAGGTGGTTTGATCACGTGGAGAGGATGAGTGAAAGTCGATTAACGTAAGGTTTTCGATTTACAAGGCAGAGTGCGTGTATGTATGAATGTAAACGAGGCAAAAGGAGTATGTAAGGATCGTAGCAGGTGGCGTTCTGTGGTTTCTGCCTACCCCCATGGGAAAAGGGCGTGAGTTTATGTATGTAAAAAGTTTTATTTTTCTCTTTTTTGTGGTTCACGCTGTGAAGAGGAAAGCACACCTTTCCTCTTCACAGCGTACGGGCGTGATGATATGTTATGAACTGGTGTAAACAATAGACAGACATGAGATTTCAGCAATCCCAGTCCATTTGTTTTCAATGTTATCATTTATTGAGGAGTTCCGTTGCCTAACTCCGAAGTTCTTCATCATAATAAATCTTCACCAAATTGAAATGGGTACACTCCTAGAAAGTACTCTTCCAAATCGCTTCAAGTGTGCCTATTAAATTTGAAGCGTTCTCCCATCACCAGATCCTGACTTGATGATCATGGGACCATCTGGGAAGTATACCCTTTCAAAGAAAAATATAATAATTCAAATCGGTCTTCGAGAAATCGGGGAACATACATAAAATAAAAGATTCCGATTTAGGTAACGAAACATGGATCTGGTTTCTTAGCTGTACTTCTGTTTAATCTATAACAATATGATGATTACAGACGTGATGTCATGTCATAACTCAATGAGTTGTATTTGTATATTATTTAGATTTAAAGTATGTTTTGAAGTTCAAAACCCCGCGACCTTCGAGAAGGATAAGACATATTACTCTTATCTCACTTTTTACTTATCGCCGTCCCAGTAGTCTCAGTCCAAAATCCCCATCAACACTGCAGTGCCACGGGTGCAACAGGACACTGTATCATAGTAGGTATAGGGTGATTGATAATTTGGGGAAATTCCTAGAAATGGGTGATCCTATTTTGAACAGTTTTGTTCCAAACTGGATTGTTTTTTAAATACCGAACTTTTAAAGTTTTTGGAGATTTTCCATCTTTCCACCATAAACTGCTGATTGTGAGAAATCTACGCCGCTCAGGATGTTAAGGGGGAAGCTCACACCCTGCCCGCGAAATTCAAATTTTCTTACGTTTTTTGCAATTTGCAGGCCAGTGCTTGGTTGCATGTTGATGAACATTTGATTCGCGACTGTAAGACGTATTAGTTACAGAATTATAATCATCAAAATCACCAACACAACCCTCCAAGTTCATATAGATCGAGAAACTATTTTTTCAAGGTCAAAGTTATTCCTCGATCTATATGAACTTGGAGGGTTGTATTGATGATTTTGATGATTAAACTACTTGACCGTCACTGGAAGCTTTATTATGAGAGGGCATTTCCGTTTCCCGTCGATTTCTTACCAGTTTTCGTACTTTAGTACCTCCATACTTCCGGCTCAGTGGCGCCACCTGGTGGTTGCGAGTAGTTTTTAGGTTTCGTAAAAGGTGTCGCGCCATTTTTGTTCATTGGCTTTTTATATTCCGTCGAAGCAACTTGTGCGCAGAGCCTGCGCCCGTAGGCTCTGCGCACGTGTACAAGTTGCTAAAGTGAAAGTGAATAAGTGAATACTACATATTTTATAAGTCAAGTAAAAAAGTGAAAAGTGTTCTTGTTAAAGGATAAGACTTAAACCGTAAGTACCCTCTTTTAGAGGTAACACTTTTCGTACGTGATCAAAAATTTTTAACGGTTTTTCCGTTCGGATCACTACTGTTATTTTTTACTTTTGAATATTTACCAGTAAATTTTCGTAGTTGTAACCGTGTAAAAGGTTATAAATCTATTGCATGTGATTTAACCTATTAAATGTTATTTTAAAGCTTCTTTTGTTCTGGAATTAGTGATCAACTTTATGAACTAATTAGTGACGAGGATTGTTCTAATCAAGAACATCAAAATGCAAGTTTAAATAATAGTTTCAATTTTGATATTGATACTAGGCTAAAAAGAACTATTAGTTCTAAAACTCCTTGATTATTGTTATTTTTTTTAAGCAGTTGTTTGATATTCAATCCAACGTTTTGGTAGCACTTTTTGGTCAGAAGTACTATAAAATACTATATAATCATACTTCTAGATTTATAGACCTGGAAAGAAATGAGGAGGTAAAAGCTTATGACACTTTACGGCATCTGGCATGCTGATAAATCCTACGTAGCTATAACCTTCTGTGTATTAAAACAAAGAGAAGCATTGAAGGAAGGTAGGTATACGTAATCTTCTGTCATACAGAGAATAATATTCATTATATTAATTTTAATGATAAGGTTGAGGAATTATTTCAGAAGGACTAATTTCATAAAATATCCTCTGACCTTTTTTGCAATGGCCATAGAGCCGAAACTATAGAAATCTTTGGTAGTGTAGTGGTAAGTATCAGAGACCGGGGTTCGATTCCCCGCCGAAGAGCCATGCACGTAGATAAACTAACGAGTCAAGTTAGAGATCCATTAGTGAAAGCATTTCTGAATATAATACCTCCTTCAAGTGCCTATATATTTAATGCGAACCCTTTACGTCTACTCTAGGGAAGACTGGTGGGATTCGCAAAGCTTTTTGGCCCCCAAAAAGGTACTTAAGGTTTTCACCGATTTAGTAGCCGCCCCTCGCGGGGGCATGGCGCACGAAAACCAAGAATTCCATCGCGTGGAACTCAATTTCATGAATCAGGGTAACATATGCACACCTGTCATAACCCACCCTCGCGGGGTGAATATCAAGGTCAATGCCAGAATACGCATTACTCTTCCAGAGGTAACTCCTCGAATGACCAAGGTGGTCACTTCAATACTAGAAGTTCATTTCCAAATCGAGGCTCGCAGCCTGAACGTGGAAGTACACGAGGACGTGAAAACTCCTCAAAAAGTTTCAGAAATGAAACGGAAAGGTCTTCACATAAGTCTTACAGACCAAGCCACCCCTCGCGGGGGCATGGCCCACGAAAACCGACAGTTCCATCGCGTGGAACTCAATTTCATGAACCAGGGTCGCATATGCACACCTGTCATACATAATAACCCACACTCGCGGGGGGAATACCTATCAAGGTCAATTCCAGCATACACATTACTCTACCAGAGGTATCTCCTCGAATGACCAAGGTGATCACTTCAATACAGGAAGTTCATTTCGAAATCGAGGCTCGTGGCCCGAAGTGAAAGAACACGTTGACGTGCAAACTCCTCAAAAAGTTTCAGGGGAAAAAGGTAAGTATAAGCAAGGACATGTCACCATTTCGGGCGGGTCAGTTGATTAACTACCAATCGCAATGGGCGGAAATGGGAGCACCAGAAATATTTTTAAAACTAATTTAAGGGTATCGCATACCTTTCTTTCAAAAGCCCCCACTTTTCTATCCAGACGTAACGAAGGGATCTTTTAAAACCCCTGTTTCAAAACAAATGTCTTTAATTGTAGACAAAATGAAGCAGAAGGGAATTTTGAAGAAAGCCAAGCTTTATTTCTCCTCTATTTCTGGTTCCAAAATCAGATAGTCTACCCGTCTCATACCCAATCTGTAATCACTTATCGAATATGTGATGTCTGAGTCCTTTCATTTAATAAATATGCACCACATTCCGGATATTCAGCAATCTCGGGAATTCATGTGCAAAATAGATTTGTCCCATATATTTTCATCTAATCTTAAACAAGTTGCTTTCTGCGCCTGGTAAACGACCTGGATTTGCTGGAAATTACTTGTATTCTATTCGTTATGAGCACTGTTCCAAGGACCTTTTCCACGCTCACGAAGTGGGTGGGGGGCCCAAACATGACGGGAAAAAATGGAACATAAGGATCCTGGTATACCTGGACGATTATTTACTGTACACCAGAATGTTCACATGCTTCGCGAGCAAGTCAAAATAACTGTACAAGTAGGTATTACAAAAACTGGGGTGGCAAACAAATTTCGAAAAAATCTGCTTTTTGTCCTCAAAAGAGCATACTTTATCTAGGGATTCTTTGAAAACCTTGGGAAAACTTTTTTCATGTCATTATTATCACAAGATAATTAATAGGCTCTCGAACAAAAGCAGCTAAAGCGGCTAAAGGAGTTGCAGAAAATGGTAGAATTTCTAAACTTTGCCAGTTTTGTGGTCCTACGCGGTCGACTACTCGGCTCAATCATCGACAGTTGTTGATGTTCATGAATTCGTTGTCAGTTCACCATCAAAGACCTACCTATTGTCACAAGGTGTTTTAAGGGAACCTAATTGGTGGTACCAAAATTGTCAAAAGGCAGCTCTTCAGGACCCTTCTCCAATAAATTTCCTGACTTCCGTTGCATCGGATCAAGCGTCAGGGGGCAGAACTGAACAAATTGGCTCTGTCAGGAACTTGATCGCAAGAAGAGAAAACGCTGCATTGCAATCAAAAGAAATGCTAGCAATATTATACGCTCTTCAGAACCAAATTCATTGTGTTCATCAAAGTTCGCTCCTCATTTAAAGCGACAACAGACCTGCTATGACTTACCTACAAAAAGGAGGTACGAGACCCCTGTTGGGAATAACTTAGCGGATTCTGAATTTGTTAGATCAACATCAGATACACTTCAGCATTCACTACATTCCGGGGAAATACAACAATCATCATGTGGTCCGCACCACTTATCGCGCCTTCGGAAACCAGCCCTGAAAATGGATGGCGCTGAAGCGTTTTGCCTATACACTAACGTTACGGGCATGTGCGACGTTCTTTGTGACGTCATTAAGCCGTAACGAGTAGGACGTGCGCGGCGGAGAGCGCAGAAGGGTCTGGGCGTGAGCCCCCCCTATGAATAGATCTATTTACCACTACGACTGCTCACGTGGGTCGTATACATGAGTACAAAATTATGTGTCGCTAGATCGAAGGGATCCCCAAGCTCTGTTTCACGATGCCTTCAGTGTCCTAGGGAATTACCAGCTCGCATGGGTATTTCTAACACTATTCCTAGTCCCCAAAGTCCTGTCTCACTTAAACCAGTCGACAGGAATATTCCTGATGGGAGAAGGTTTTCTGGTGTGCAATTCTCAAAACCTGAGCGCTCGCGGCTCCATTCACCTTGAGAAACCTGCAGAGAGATACCTAATGGACACGTCCTCGTAGTTTGGAAGTGTGGGGGTGGTCCGACGCCATAAATACATGGAACGGCCCACAGGTATCGCTGCTAAAGAATTTGACTTGAATTGTATTTTAGACTTTGTGGTGTCGTAATAAATCCTTGATTCAAAGAATCTTCCTGGTTCACAACTAGCACAGTTTTTATGCGATTTATATTTGATTGAAAAGTTGTCGTATAATTCAATACTTTTACATAAATCAGTCGTATCTATACTATGCAACGCTGAAACTTTAAGTCAACGCTGAAAGTTAAGTTCGCACGTTTCAGTAAGACATGTTTCAAAATCAATTGCGCTAAAAAATCCAAAAGTCACTAATCCTCCATATAAATCCACTATACATCCACATAGTGTGGGATGTTGGCAAATAAATTTCATTTTTAATTAATTCCACTCAGATACCCATTTTCAAACGTCACCTCATACTGCAATTTTATTGTTGATTTGCTCTGGTAGACGAATACACGATCTAACTCTACTTAATATTGATCATTGATAAGATCTGATAATAGTATTATATTTTTGCCTCGGTTTGGCTCCAAGTCTGACAGCTGTAATTATTGGCAAAGCTTTTAAATATCGATAGTTCTAACCTTAATCCTATATTCTGGATTGAAAGAACTTTATATTATTAAATAAAACAATGGAATGAGGCAAAATGAAAAAAAAAAAAAAAAATAATAATAATAATAATTAAATTACGATAAGAGGTGTGGCTTTACCTGCTTCACGTACAGTCATAGCAGTATGGGTAAAGTCCCTGTTTAATGAAGCTGACATTGCTGCTACTCCAGGTAGCACCCGGGCTGCGGTAGCCACCAAAGCTGGTTTCAAAATCATTCTTTCGATGAAATCTTGGCTTGTGGAAATTGGCGATCAGCTAATACATTTCAGCAGTTTTATAGACGAGAAATAAGAAGTGGTTACCCTATATTGGTTATTATTATTAATAAAATGATTAGAATTGATGATAGGTACAATACAATCCAAAAATTATAATTATGCCGATTATATTTGTATGCTAAAGTACACAAACCTACTTGTACTTTTATTAAATGGATTTGTTTTTACATTAATTAAATAAATGAAAAATTATTCATACAAAGTTTATTTTTATACGTTATCTATCACATTGGCCTATTTTAAAATACTTCCAGGCATATACATTGAAGTGGCGTCACCAGGCGATAACAAACAGATCTCATAATAAAGCTTCCAGTGACGGTCAAGTAGTTTAATAGCAGCGTTTTACCTGAAATAAAACGCATATTAAAATACTTACCTCACTGGAAGCTTTACTTTTATTTCTGCCTGGTTATTATGAGACAATGAACAAAAATGGCGCGACACCTTTTACGAAACCTAAAAACTACTCGCAACCACCAGGTGGCGCCACTGAGCCGGAAGTATGGAGGTACTAAAGTACGAAAACTGGTAAGAAATCGACGGGAAACGGAAATGCCCTCTCATAATAAAGCTTCCAGTGAGGTAAGTATTTTAATATGCGTTTTATTTCAGGTAAAACGCTGCTATTATAATTCTGTAACTAAATACGTCTTACAGTCGCGAATCAAATGTTCATCAACATACAACCAAGCACTGGCCTGCAAATTGCAAAAAACGTAAGAAAATTTGAATTTCGCGGGCAGTATGTGAGCATTCGCCTTAAACTGATACTTTTCTAAAAGGTCATGTTCGGAAATGTTCTCGAAAATTTTCTTCATTTTTCGAGGTAGGTAAGTTTCTCAAAATAAATGTATTTACTATAGTTATATAATGTATTATGTTTTTTTTTTTGGTTGGTTTAGGAGTGTATTTGGCGATAGAAATGACTGTATAAAATGCCCTTAAAGTACGGGAAACATTTAACCAAACACACTGTAGGTATAATGTATTTTTCAACACACTTGCTCATAAAGTGGCTATAATTTCACCGCAATTAGGCACGTAATGACACCTATAATCAAACTGTGACTTTTTCATTGCTATTATTCACTAGTGAGTTATAGGTTTTTTTTTAAATTTTATTGGTTGAGTTGCTATATTTAAAAAAAAGTTTCGATACAAAAAAGATCGTGTTCAATGGTAAAAATAAATTAATGTGCCTAGTGCTTCCCCATTTCATGCAACTTTGAATTTAAATAGATAATTTCAACGTATACGTTTTTAATAAATGAATCTTTCACTCAAATAATATAACTTTTGTTTTCTCTGTAATATAGAAAAAAATACCCATTTTGTCCGTGGCTAAAACTCTATTATCCGCGAAAAGTCAAAAATAGAATAGTGAAACCCATGAAGTTATAGATAAATTGGAGACCACACTTCGAATACCTACTTGAAGCAAAACTTATGCATCGCTATCTCGCTCTCTGTGGGCTGACCCTCTCTTTCTAAGTAGGGTAACCTTTATTTTATTTTACCTAGGACATTACGTAGTTCCTTTTCATAACTTGTGTTTGATTAAATTAATATATCCACATCTCTGTTCACTTCTAGATTGATGAAAGATGCCAATGATAAATAACGAAAGAAGCTGTTTGCTTACAGTGTGAAAGTTCCTGATTTTTTTGGCAGTTTGTCATTTTCAATCACGCAAAAAAGTCTTACGTAATTTCGCACAGAAATAGAATATAGACCATGGCCAGTATAAAACTTTAGTTCCTGTAGCAATACGAAATTAATGAAATAAAATTAAATCTATATAAATAAAAAGAGTAGTCCTGACAGACTGACTCTTCTGAAGCTGAAATTTTGCACAGACGTTCCCTTTATAATCTAGACAAGGAATAAGGAAGGATTTTTTGAAATTCAACCCCTAAGGGAGTTAAATAGGGGATGAAAGTTTGTATGGAAAATCGCCATTTTCACGTGGGCGAAGCCGCTGGCAAAAGCTAGTAAATCATAATGACAGAAGAGGTGGTGACACGACCACGGTGGTTGCCTACCGCAAGGGCTGGTGGGGTGGCTCAAGATAATGAATCTGAAAGGATTTGGGAGAGATTTTTGCCCAACTCTTACTAAAAAATCATGAAATCACAAAAAAGAAATTAGATGTTTCTTTTATTTTGTAGACTAATGAAAATGATACGTATAAGATGATTTTTTTTAAAGATTTCTGGGTAAGTCAGTGTTAAGGTTTTTTACCACTGTGGAATTTTTAATATTATGTATTTTCATCTAAATACGGGGCTATAATAGGAACGGTAATACATATGTATAAAACCTCAAAAAGAAACAAAAACACTTTCTAAATTAAAATCATTTTATTATATTACGAAGACATGTCCTGATTTTTTTAGTCTGTCGTAAAACTCTTTGCTTAAGAATCTTAGATTTCTTCTGCAGTATTTTTTCTTCAGTTGATTTTATTTACACCTGTACGCCCCTATCAATCTTCGTAGAGACCTGGGCTTCGCTGTTGACCTAAAACCAGAAGAGTGTGAAATCAGAACATATTTTTTTATTATTCATTACATTTACTGTATTATTTAAATAGTAATTGGCTATTTGACTACTGTTAAAAATTCACGAAAATGTTATGTTATTTCAAAGAACTAACAGAAATAACACGGTGTGTGAAAAAAGTAATAAAATGTAATAAAGCGAGTATGATAATGACTATATAATTAATGAAGGTCCCACGGAAAGTCCCAGATATATCCCCAATATGGTCACACTACTTCAGTATGACTCCTTAAAAACAAAAACAAATAAAATTGCTGAAAGACCATGAAATTCAATGTAAAACTGTTTGGTCTTTACATAGTTATCTAAGTTATCATTGACTAAATCATAGGTCAAGCTTTTATGAAGTAATTAATTGAAAATACAAAGAAATATGCAGAAATATGTTTACAATTATTCAGTGTCAAAAATCCCGATTTAAACACTTACGCGTGAAATCTTATATCACCTCCTGGACACCACGTACTACCACAACCATGCACTACACAAGTTTGCACCATTTTATCAATTATAACTTTGATTACAGGCAAATATCTCAAACGAAACTGTGAACCGCAAAGTAAACAACCGCCATAATGGTACGATTTATGTTGACATGTGGGGCCAATGTTGCCACATTACCACATCCTTAGGAAATGGGAAAATAATTCACTGATTCGCCAACCTTGTCAAGCATTCGTGACATACTATTTTGGAATTTTAATTTCAGTAATCTTAGTTTAGCTTTTTATTTAATAGCACATTATTTGACAGTATTTAACTTCTGATTACATTTGTGTGGTGATTCTTTTTAAAAATGAATAAGGAGATTTTAATAACGAGATAGCAATACTATCGTCCACCTTAGAAAGAGAGGTAAGCCCACAGAGAGTGAGATAGAGAATCGTAGGTATTTGACTCAAACTTTTGTTCTAAGTGTGGCCTCCATATTTATCTATTTCTTCATGGTGAAACCACATTCTTTTAGTCTATGGCCGATCGTCATTGTTACAGTAGTGGCGCCACTGGTCAAGAAAAAATGCATCGCTACGTCAAACTTAGTACATTTATTTTAGTTCCGTGTTTTCCCGCCTGCATAGATAACTTGGTAGAACTGTAGATGCGCGCGCATTAATTTTTCCCGCTATTGTGAAAAAAAAAACAGATCTTGTTTTATCTGTTGAAGTTGGTAGAACTGTAGATGCGCGCGCATTAATTTTTCCCGCTATTGTGGAAAAAAAATAGAACTTGTTTCAACTGTTGAAGATGACTTTTTAGTATTATTTTCTTCACAAGTGTGTTGAAAAACGTCGTATGATACACGTGTGTATTGATGATTACCGTCCTCGGCTTTCTTAAGACCCTGACCTGACGGCTCGGGTCTCAATGGCGCCTCTGCGGTAATCACCAACGTTATACACTTGTACCATAATGTACTATTAAACTAACTTTTTTTTTGCGTGAAAACATACATAAACAGAAACTTTCTATGATACACTCAAAAAAGGTATAAATAATAATGATAGAAATGTTGAAGTCACTTAAAAGCATTTTATTAACTCATTATTTGCACCATCCACAAAGCATTGCTTAGATAAACAAATATTTAGGTTACAGTCTTCTGAACTTAATGTTGACAATTTGTAATACGTATAAAGCAATTATGATAAAAGAGACTCGATAAATGAGGAATCGGTGTCTGATAGATAACAAATATGAATGTAAGCAAATAATGAGTACCTATTGATATTTTATATCTTATTTATTATACTTAACTTAAACACGACGTTGGTTTATGCACAATCATAGTAGGAGAGTGATAGTAGTAGCATGGATTCTTTATACAATCGCGCGCTGTCCGAAGTAGGTCACGAAGGAAAATTTCAAACAAGATTTGATATTTTTTATAATGTGTTGCTTGGTGCGTTGTGGTCCATGGCATATAATAATATAATATTAGCGCTCACGATTACTCCACATACATGCAAAATTCCTGAAAAACCGGTTAACTTTAGTTTAAATCTATGGAAATTGAAATACATTCCTACGTAAGCCTTACATTTTCGTACTAGTGAAGTTATTTGTTTGTTTTTTAGTTGTTAATTTCTAATTTTTGGTCAATTTTGTTGTATCTTTAGTGTAGAAGATGCATCTGGGAAAACAAAATTTAGTGACTGTTTAATTTTTACTAACCAAGAACACAATGATACTGAAGGTAGTACTGACCATATTTTATATTATATCATTTTCTTCGAGTACCTAAATATTTTTTTAATTGAATCGTAAAATATTTCGTTGCCAGGATGCAGCATCTATGATTACGACCAGACTTGGTTTGAAACAACAGTCCCAGCTGATAACAATTGGGTTTGTGAAAATGAACTTTATGTGGCAAATACTTTTGCTTATTGCAAAATTGGAGAAACCGTCGGATCGTTTATTTTCGGGTGGTTTGGAGATGTGTGAGTAGTACTTTTAATGTATATATATATATATATAAATAAAAAGAGATGTCCTGACTGACTGACTCATCAACGCCCAGCCCAAACCCTTGGACCTAGAAAGCTGTAATTTTGCACAGAGGTTCCCTTTATAATGTAGACAAGGAATAAGGAAGGATTTTTCGAAATTCAACCACTAAGGGAGTTAAACAGGGGATGAAAGTTTGTATGGAAAGTCGTTTTTTTTCACGGGGCGAAGCTGCTGGCAAAAGCTAGTTATTGATAAACGCAGTCCCTTTACGATAAAATTTAATATCGAAATCATTTTATTTTAAACATCGTTTAATTATTTGTAAATACGCGTTTTAGAATAGGGTTTTTTTCTGATGAATGTTGGCTTAAACTTGGATTTTTTCCATTTTCAGGTACGGGCGCAAACCCACTTATGTTATATCTTTAGCCATGCTGGTATTCGGTCGTTTTTTATCAATATTAGGTAGTTCTTCGTTCGTATTATTTGTAATGGGCTGTATCATAGCTGCTTTACCATCATGGTCAGTCACACAGAGTACAGCTATTATATCCTTGGAAATATCTTCTCCTAAACGAAGAGCTAGTGTCGCAAAACTAAGATTAGTTGCCACTAGTTTTGGCTTGTGCATAATGCCTTTAATTTACTGGTGGTTAAGGAATTGGAAACATTTTATGATTTTTACAACAGCAACGCAGTTGCCTTATTTGTTGTTTTCTTGGTAACTATATTTTTTTTATCAAATTATCTGTTGTTTTTTATCTTGAATTATAAATACCAACCTAATTTTTTTAAATAATTTCAGGAATTTAATTGAATCTCCACAGTGGCTTTGGGTGAACAGAAAATATAAAAAATGTATTCAAATACTCAAAAACATAGCAAGTGTCAATAACACTAAGCTGAGCACCAGTATCGAAAACGAAATATTGGCAAACGTGGAACATGTGCTAGCTAGCAAAACGGATATTTTAGGGCCACTAGCATTATTTTCTGGCTGGAGATTAGCTATTAATACAATTTTGCAACTATTATTGTGGTAAGTATCCATGAAAAGATTTAATAAAAGATAGCAAAGCAGTGTAGTAGTCTGCAAGAATGTATACCTAAACCATTCTTGAGCGCAGGCCACACAGAAAAGATAAGAGACGAGGACGGGGCGCGGACATATGTCTCTTCCACGTCCCTTTCATAAAAAATGTATAGAAGTGTCACGACGCAAAAAAAAAATAGAAAAGACAGGGCGCGAACACGACGCTTACTCTGGTCTCGTCTGCCCCCTTTATAAAAATATATAGAAAGGACGGGGTACGGGTGCGAGTGGACGAAGGTCGCGCGAGAACGGGAGTGCGGGCGGTGTGCAGCGCAAAAGTTGGTTGAAAACCGTCATCTCTTGCGCCCAGCGTTACGTCCATGCCTCGTCTTTTTCTCTTATAAGTATGTTTTGAAAATTCACGACGACGCTCCGTCTGCACCCTGTCCGCGCCCCGTCTTCGTCTTACGTCTTGGCCTGCGATTTAATTTTTTTTTGTTTCTTAAGGGTCTGTGTTTCGGTAAACTACACGGTGGTTTTATTGAGTTCTGCAGAAAAGTCCAGTGGAAATCCATTCTTGGACTTTGCTTGGCAATCTTTAGCTGAAATTCCCGGGTTTTTTATAGCATCGTACCTAGCAGATCGTATCGGCAGACGATACACAGGAATGGTTTCAACAGCGTTTACAACTGTAATATGGATATTATATGGTTTTCGCGATGCTAGTAAGTGTAAAGGGATAATTTATTGTCAAATGTTTTCATAAGGTACACACGACGCCCAATCAAGCTATACAAAACCAGTGTATGCGTATTTCTCATTATGCCGGAAATCTATACAAAGCGAGACCATGATATACTGGAACTTGATTTTGATTTTGATGTAAAGCTTGATGTGTCGCCGCGTGTACGATTTTGTTATAACATTAATTTTGTCAATTTCAGGTAGTACAGAATGGCTTAAGAGCCCATGGCTGGGTACATTCTTGGTTATCACCAACAGATTGACTATTACGGTTTCATATTACATAATAAATTTGCTAAATATGGAACTGTATCCAACATGCCTTAGACAAACTGGGATGTCACTAGGCAATGTGGTGAGTGGTGGAGCAGCTGCATTAGCACCTTACATTTTGCATTTAGTGAGTTTTCTTAATTTGTTTTATTTGTATTAAATACAAAATAAATAAAATTATATTATTTCAATAAAAAATACGTTTCCATCATCTTTCCAGGGTCGCCGGTTTGATGTTCGTTATTCAACTGCTATATTGATAGTCACGACCATACTTGGTGGAGTTTTAACTTCGTTCTTTTTACCTGAAACTTTGAATGTCAAATTGCCGGAAACCTTAGAAGACGCACAAACATTTGGCCGACGTGATGAGTCTTATTATATATCAGTAAATCTCAAAGATGAGACAGTAGACTCTAACCTCCCTGTTATATAAAAGGACAGGTATTAGACCTTATCTGAGCAGTTGAAAAATAAACCTGACTAAGATTACCTATTCTTACTTTTTATTCTTGAAACTACCATTTTAACTTCCAATCGAGGCTCAGGTATTTTGTATTTTACAAGTCGAGGAATAAACGATCGTTAATTATTGCTTTCGATGAATTTTAGTAGCACCAAAAAAAAAACGTACAGGAGTGCAGACGCCAGCACATCAAGCTACTATGTACAATAGGGTGGAACACTTTTGTAAGTTTTTTTTTCTTTTTCGAGATTCTAATTGGAATACCAGGGCAAAGTTGCCTTACGTAAATACGAATAACACTGCTTAATTTGGAAGTTATAGCTTGAGATCTTCAGCCCCCGCCAGAGACTCATTGCTCTTATTTTTTATTCATGACTAAAAAAAAAAGTTGTTTTTTTGTTAAGTCTTGACGAACCCTTTCATAAAATAATGAGTGTGGAATAGTAGATTGTACACCAAGTGCATAAAACGCAGCATTTTGCGCGAGACGTTTATCCATCCGATGCGAGCTTGCGAGCGAGGATGGATATAAAGTAGAGAGCAAAATGGGTTTTAAGGACGAGTTTTACACTCTACTTTTCACTTCGATTGCGAGGAAATGAAACAACAACTTGTAAATATTGTAAAAATAATTATGGTTCACGCCAATCAACTTTTTTTTTTCAGTAGGAAACTCGACATAACACCTGACTTAGGTCGTTACTCATAATGCTCAGTAATAAAAACATATTGAGTAAGCCTATTGCCATCAACCAATGTAATTAGGAACAAGCCTATTGCCATCAACTGATGTAATTAGGAGCAAGCCTATTACCATCAACTGATGTAATTAGGGACAAGCCTATTGCCATCAACTGATGTAATTAGGAAAAGTCTATTGCCATCAATCAATCTTATTAGGAGCAAGCCTATTGCCATCAACCGATGTAATTAGGAGCAAGCCTATTGCCATCCACTGATTTACGTAATTGAAAGCAAGCCTATTCCCATCAAATGATGTAATTAGGAGCAAACCTATTGCCATCAACCAACCTAATTAAGAGCAAGCCTATTGCCATCAAGCGATTTAGGTAATTGGGGAACCCTATTCCCCTCAACTTTCCTTGTATTCGTAATGAAAAGCAGTAATCCCTTGTTCTTAGAATACTAACGAAACGAATTAAATAAAGAGGTTATTCTATGAAGTTGAAGTCGCTCGTGTGGCTGTTGGGCCGATTACCTGTGCCGAATACCTTGGTCTTCGACGAAGATTTTACTTTATGCTCTAGAGCATAAAACGCGACTATAAGTCGCCTACGCATGACTTATACGAATTTTAGAGCGAGAGAAGTGAAAACAATATTATTATATTATTGACAGTTTCGGGTAGATTGATGTGGGAACTGGCGTCTGTGCAAGTTTTCACATTTCCCGCTTAGTCAACGCACCCACAATAAAAAATAGTTATTAACTTACCAGATCATAAAATGAATTTGCCGCAAACTAAGCTCAAATATTTAGAACTACAAAAACGCAAGCTAAGGTGATTATTTGTCTGACAGGGACAGCTCTATTAATCGATTCGACTAAATGAATTTATTTCGTGCCATGCTTTTGGTGAAAATCAAAGACAAGAAGATCAATAAAGTCTGACATAGACTTTATTTTATTGATCAGACATTCTATGGTGATTCTATGTTGGTCTTTGGATGAATAAAGATAAATATGATGTTCTTGGTGTTGGTGAAATAAACATTATTTTATTAAAATGATAGATAATAACTATGTGTTAGTGCAATTTTAAGTCGAAATAAATTATATTTCGATCGGAAATATAGGGCGAGGTGTTGTATTTTCAAATAACTTACTGTATTCCACCATCGCAAAATATATTTGGTTGCTAAAATGTCGGGCGACCACAAAACATTGATAAAAGGTAGCCCGTCGCAGTACGTGAAGCTGAATGTGGGCGGAACGCTGTTTTACACAACTATCGGGACACTGACTAAGAGTGATAATATGTTGAGAACGATGTTTAGTGGCAGGATGGAAGTACTCACAGATACCGAAGGTATGCACAACTTATTCAGATTTTGCCTTGCTAACACGCATTTACAAATTATATGGACCTATTCATACCTATTATGTTAATACGTCCAGGGTAAGAATAAATTTCGTAATACTGATGTCTTTTCTGTTACAGGATGGATACTCATTGACCGCCACGGTAAACATTTCGGCACTATACTGAACTACCTTCGCGATGGCACTGTGCCTCTGCCCGATAATTACCGTGAGATCAGTGAACTTTTGGCAGAAGCCAAGTACTATCTGATTGAAGAACTGACTGAATGTTGTCAACAGGCGTTGGCTAAAAAAGAAAGAGAGGCGGAACCTATTTGCAGAGTTCCGTTGATTACTTCCCATAAAGAAGAACAACTACTCATTGTGTCTACATCCAAGGTATAAACAGCTTGATATACAAATTTAGTTTAAGTATTAACAAAAGATAACAGCCTGGAAAATATTCTGGGATCAAAATATTGTAAGGGGTTGAAGATGTAGTGCCATTACGCGTAAAGGCGTCCAATGAACGCTGTCCATCTTTTTCCACTTTTCACGGTGCTTGGTAAAATTTTGCCAGTTTGAGCCAGCAGTCTGCACTATATCATCAACCCATCTTTTAAGGGGTCTCCCAACCTTTATTTTGCCTGGTGGTCCTGTTCATCTCATGGTGTTTAAAACTCATTTTGTGAAAAAATGTGGGTTACGAGTTGTCAACGTATGACCATCGATATTCTATATTGTTTCCCTTGATGCATATTGGTTTTTGTTAGGCTGTTGGTCATTAGTCTGGTCTTACTGGCATTCATTCCCAGGCCTATTGCAGAGCTTTCTTTGTCTAGTGAGCAGATCATTTCTTCTAACTCTTCAGGTGTTTCAGTCAGCAGGACTATATTGTCTGCAAACCTGAAATGTCTGAGATGCCTTTTCGATTGGAGTTAAGTTTCTGAAATATGCTTTCAAAACAGTAGTAAAAAGTTTTGGAGAGAGAGTGTCTCCTTGTCTGACGCCTCTTTCGATCTTAGTGGGGGGCACCTCTTCTCTTGTCTCTTCTTTACCTTGCTAGTGCTGTAACCATAGATATATTTCAAGATTTTATGAACTTGAAGTTGGCATCGAAGACTTTTAGTGCTTCCCATATTGAACTGTGACTGATAGTATCAAAAGGCTTGCTTTAGGCAAGGAATACGAAATATAGGTTTTTGTCACTTTTAGTGGTTCACATGTGTTTACCCCTTCACAGCACTAGACAGACATGAGATTTCAGCAATCCGAGTCCATTTGCTACCATTTATTGAGGGGTTCCGTTGCCTATCTCCAAAGTTCTTCATCAGATCTTCACCAAATTGAAATGGGACCACTCCGCAAAAGTACTCTTCCAAAAACCACCCAAATTGTTTTAAGTGTGCCTACAAAGATTGAAGAGTTCTCCCTATTTCACCAGGATCCCATTATCAGATCTTGACTTGATTATCATAGGACTACTTGGAAGACACCCGTCACGTTGACGTCACGGTTGGCGCAGTGGCTCAAGCAGTTGACTGCTGCGTTACGAGTCGCGGGTTCGATCCCCGCATGGACAAATATTTGTGTGGCCTACACATAGTTCCTTCGGGTCTGGGTATTTGTGTAATGTGAGTTTAAATGTCTGTGAACGCACCCACAATTTAGGAGAAATTCCTAGTGAGGGGCAACGTTTTTTTTAATTGTAGTTGTTTGTTTTGTCATAATTTTATTCACATTGTAATAATACAATTTTGCACTGTTTCAGCCTGTTGTCAAACTCCTGATAAACCGACACAACAACAAGTATTCATATACAAGCACATCAGATGACAATCTACTGAAGAATATTGAGTTGTTTGACAAGCTCTCTCTACGGTTTAGCGGGCGCGTGCTGTTCATAAAGGATGTGATTGGTTCAAATGAGATCTGCTGCTGGTCATTCTTCGGACATGGCAAGAAATGTGCCGAAGTCTGCTGCACTTCCATTGTGTATGCTACTGACAAGAAGCACACAAAAGTTGAATTCCCTGAAGCAAGGATTTATGAAGAGACATTGGGAATTTTGCTATATGAGAGCAGGAATGGACCTGACCAAGATTTAATACAGGCAACATCGTCGCGTGGCGCTGTCGGCGGACTGTCCTGCACTAGTGACGAGGAGGAAGAGCGCTCAGGATTAGCCCGACTCAGATCAAATAAGCAGAATAACCAATCTTAGCGGTTACAGTCGGGCTTGGCGCGCCTTCGAAGCTCGAAACGGACTAATGTTTGATACCTGGCTGGCTTCTTTCTGCCATTTTGCTGGCTGCCCTGCTTTGGTCTGTAGACTTTATTGAACTGTGTTCTTCAATATTGGTCAACTCGACCAGATTTCCATGGCTCTCTTGTTAGTGGAGGAATGAAAATGGCATGAGGCATTTATGATTATAGTCAGATCATACTATGGACAACTTTCTTCTAACACTATGTGTCTGTTTTGTGTCTAGTGAGTAAATTCAGCCAGAAGTTAAATAAAAAGAACATGACATTAAAAGTGCAAAATGAAGCAGGACAACTACATATCTTTGATTCATGATCCAATCTAAACTTGAACTTTTAGTAGTATCTTTGATTCATGATCCAATCTAAACTTGAACTTTTAGTAGTGTATCTCTGTAACTACAATATGTGATTGATGTCTATAGTATACGATTCATAAATGTATTTGATTATATCTACAGTATTTGTTGTTCATGTGTAAAATTAGATTTAGTAAAACATGGTGACATGAAATGAATGCTAAAGATTAAGTCATATGCAACAACAAGTGTTTATTGGTAAGAGTGTGGAACCTAAAACTATGGGTGTCTTGAAATATATTATGCAACATTAGACGAATGTAAATTAATTAGTCTTAAGGTTGCTTGATATGTTTCTAAAGTGTAATCTATGAACTATCTAAGATTGTATGGGAAACAATGTGTACCAGCTGTGCAGTACATGTATGTAGTAACTTTAAAATGTAATAAAAAGTAATTTTACGCATGTTTATCCTGCAACTTTCATGGCTCAACTGATTTGCCAAAACAATATTGTCTAGTATTAGAATCGTGTTCCTGAAGCATCTTTAGTGGATGAAGCTCATAATTTAATACCAACTTTTGTTATAATAACATTTATTCTTATTTCTACTTTGGGGATGATAAGAATCTTGGAGTTGAAATGTCTATATTTAATAATTGGTGTCTGTTAATCAATATTCCTAATTATTCTATTCTTGATGTAATAGATAACTGCATTACACTACTATTACGATGTTTATCATCTGGGCCCCGAGTCTGCTATTCAATAGTGTCAGAATGGAAACGACAAGCCAAAAAGTACCTTAAGTCGACAGGTATAAGGTACTTTTTGGCTTGTCATCAATCAACCATTATGAGATCAATGATCGACCATTCTGACACTATTGAATAGCAGACTCGGGGCCCTGGTTGCCAAATACTTGGTATACTATTGAACAGTAAATAAAGGTAATAGATTCGTTTTTAATTAGAAGAGAAATAAAATTATTATTTCTACCAATTGAATACATTGGTATTCAATTGGTAGAAATAATAATTTTATTTCTACCAATTGACTACTATGTGTATTCAATTGGTAGAAATAAAATTATTCTATTTTGAAGAATTCTTAAACTTTAGTGTTGTAAGTTGTAAGTCATGGTGTGTATGATTTTGCCAAATTATTTAAGATTGTATGTGAAGAAATATAATCATTGTGAAAAAAGCATATGGAATGGTATTATGGTAGTTCAGATTATCTCCAGTCTAGTCTGATATTTTATTGTTCCATTAGACTTTTAATAATTAATGTGAGGAGATATATAATAGTGCATAGCACATAGACTAAAAAGCGCTGCATAGAATAAAAAAAGTTAAGCAGCGTTTCGTAAGGTTTTTTTGCATTAAAGTGCGTCGTACTTTTTCCATTGTGTGACTGGCACATTACACAATGGAAAAAGTTCTTATTTACTTTTTTTTACTAAATACTATTTTCACACAGCAAAGACATTTGATTCATTAAATAAAAGTTAGATAAATAGTAAAATAAGTATTAAGTATGGTGAATATAATTAGAGGCTAATGAAATGGATTGAATAAGTATTTGTCATTGTACAAAATGAGATTGAGAGAGGAGTCCCTCCTAGTTACATTGAAAGACTGGATACATTACGATAGAAGCAGTCGGTTGAGAATCAAGAAGATATTGTGAAATTATAACTTGTTATATCCTTACAAAATATAAGCTCACTGTTTAGACGTCTTCAATAGTTTTATTTTTGTACCTACCTGATTTGCGTCGAACCAGGGAGAACGGGAGAAAAAACTGTGTTTTGCCGACCCCAAGTAACAATAAAGATAGCAGCAATAAGATAGATTTAGTAAAGATAGCAGCAGTAAAGCTTCATTATTTGAATAAAGGTAAAGGTGTACTTTCGTCAAAAACTAGTGCAACACGAAGTCGTGTTCCGCAGATGCCAAATCGATGCGTCCGGCCGTTTATTCCCGTTGTCCCCGTCCTACGGGGACAGCGGTACTTCAAATAAAAAAAAAATTAAAAAACTTCCCGTTGTTCCCGTACTTTGTCCTCGTTAATATTAGTTGAATAAAATAGAAGGAAGAACGTGAGCCTGCTGACGGAAACGCTAACCCTAGACTAGACAGTCGACGTCAGGGGCACCGCGAAGTTCAGTTAGTTAGGTTCCTTTAAACCCTGCAGACAGAAATAGGAGCCCCGCTGCGGGGTTCCGTCGACCTGCTGACGGAAACGCTAACCCTAAACGTGAAGGAAGAACTAGTTTAGCCTAGGCAAAAACTAGTTCCTGAAATCGGGTTTGGCCGGTAACAACTACATAATTTCTATAAAATTGCAAGTCTTACCTACTAAGAATAAAGCTGCCAGTTATGAAGCCATAGAAAAATCAACAAACCTCAATTATATTGGGTAAATGTATTTTTATAAGTTTACTCTCCGTTATCCCCGTTAGCCGAATGTACGTTATGGGGACAACGGGAATAAACGGATGCCGGTTTCGTTTATTCCCGTTGTCCCCGTATGAGATATCCCCGTCGCCAGGCTCACGTTCTTCCTTCTATTTTATTCAACTATAATATTAACGAGGTCAAAGTACGGGGACAACGGGAAGTATTTAAAAATACTTCCCATTGTCCCCGTATGAGATATCCCCGTCGTCAGGCTCACGTTCTTCCTTCTATTTTATTCAACTATAATATTAACGAGGTCAAAGTACGGGGACAACGGGAAGTACCTATTTAAAAATACTTCCCATTGTCCCCGTACTTCAATTAAATATTTAAAAATATTTAATTGAAGTACCCGCTGTCCCCATAGGACGGGGACACGGCTTACGGGGACAACGGGAATAAACGACGGCATCGAATATGTGCGGAGTTTATCGTTTAGCCACTGTGTGTCGAACTTCGAAGAGTGACTCAATCGCCGCGTTTGGTGTTGTTTGGTCGCTACATTTTAAAAGTAATGTGTTGTGTGAACTTGTGTGCACTGTGGTCCAAACAGAGGACTAGCATATACACTAGCTGGATCCTCGCTAGAGTATATAATAATATGTTCTGTGAGCTGGATCATTGACTCTAAATAGTAGTTGAAATTGATCATAACCTTGCTACAGAAAGCTACTAATCAAAGACACCAATTTTATTGGTGCCTTTTTATTTTTCAGCGGCCTGTAATGTAAGTATGTAACTTTACAAATGCGGTAAAGCTGAGTCACTCACCCCAGACTGAGTCGGGTCAGTTTATCAGGATAATTTTTACTTTAGTCAGTATTTTTTCCCTTGAGAAGGCAGAAAAGGAGATGAAGGTATGGTCGTAGTACTGATGTAGTGTACTTTTCATCTGTCCCCAATATTTCGGTAATTTTTCACCTAATTTTGCGCTGATTAATTAAAATCATTACAATGTAATTATATTAAAAAATATAGTATTAGTTTATCTTTTTAAATATAATTCTTCTGTGAGTGTGTATGTCACTGAACTCCTCCTAAACGGCTGGACCGATTTTGATGAAATTTTTTGTATGTGTTCAAATGGTTTCGAGAATGGTTTAGATTTACAATTGGACCCGGTAGGTGGCGCTGCTGTCCGAGCAGGACGACGTCTGCCAGGTCCACTAGTAGTTATTAAAAATTTATAGTCTGCTTCTGCTACGACTTGAAGCGCCATCTATCGGTTTACAAATTATACATTAGAGGTTTGCATTTTTTTCAAGGTAAAGCTCCAGCCTTATCATGTAAGGCGGAAAGGAAACTGACGCACAAATCGACGGTCCCTACGTATAAAAAGACATGTCGAAAATGGCATTTTTTTTTTATTGTATCATTGGCTTTAGATTATCTATGCGCACATACTGATATACGATTTTTTTTAAAATTGTATTTATTTACCTTGTTTTACAAATCGTATAAAAGAACAAGTATTATAAATACAACGAATAAGTGTCGTAGATGCGGACATCTATACATATCTTTTTGTACGGTGTTTTAAAATGCGTGCCACTCGGTGCGAACGCGGTCTTGTCAGACTTATCGCCATTTACGGGAGCTCCCGTGCAGGGTAGGGCTATAGTTCTTGTAATGTAAATAAAGACATGTCTTTTAAAATTATCAGGTTTGTGTTTTATTAATGAAACAAGGTTTATAAATGCAACATTATTTATTATTAAAAACAATCTTCTTAGCATCTAAATAATAGGTACCTACCTATAGACTCACTGAAGTAGGAACTAAACATAAACAATAACTGTTGTCTAATATTAGTAATTAACAATTTTAATTTTAAGCTAATCATGTCTAGCAATGCAATTGGTACCTAGTATTTAATAGTCATCACAGTATTGTACCTCAGCTTAATTAACTACCTCATCTTTAACACCTAATTGGTAACATTTAACAAACAACACAGCTTTATTCAAACTGTTTCATCCTCACATCAATGACCTCCTTGTTCCTGGTATTGTTGGGTACGCAGATGACAGCACTATCATACATCCAGCGCAAAAGCCGATGGTGATGAAGTACGTTCATTGAGAGAGGCCATGTTAGAGCGAACGTATTCAGCCTTAAGACTTGTCTCCGAGTGACGAAAATCTGATTGATTTCAACGCCACCAAAACGCAAGTGTGGTTCACCGCTAAAAAGAGTCCGTTTAATCTGGCCCATACTTTCCGGAGTGAGTCTATACAAGTTACTGACACTCTCGAGCTTCTTGGCACGAAGTTGAGCGCGAGTCAAGTGTGGCAAGTTGGTATTTGGCTGAGCCATCCCAAAGGTGATAGCAATACTCCATGCCGGACCGGACTTTATATAATATTGAAAGCTGTCCAGGCTTGTTGTACCGCTTAACCTTATTCAGGATACCCAACTTTTTTACCACAGTTTGAGCTTTCGACTCAATCTAGGCGCCGAAGTTCAGATTCACGCTCAACTTCGTACCAAGAAGCTCGAAACTGTCAGTAACTTGTACAGACGCACGCGCGCACTCCGGAAAGTAGGGGCCAGATTAACCGGGGAGTCCGTTTAATCGACTACTTTAATCTACTGATTAAAGTAGTAGATTAAACGGACTCCTTTTGGCGGTGAACCACACTTGCGTTTTGGTGGCATTGAAATCAACCAGATTCTCGTCACTCGGAGACAAGTCTTAAGGCTGAATTCGTTCGCTCTACCATGGCCTCTCCCAATGAACATACTTCATCACCACCGGCTTTTGCGCTGGATGTATAACTCTCCATGACAGTGCTGTCATCTGCGTACCCAACAATACCAGGAACAAGGAGGTCATTGATGTGAGGCTGAAACAGTCTGAATAAAGCTGTGTTGTTTGTTAAATGTTACCAATTAGGTGTTAAAGATGAAGTAGTTAATTAAGCTGAGGTACAAAACTGTGATGACTATTAAATACTAGGTACCAATTTGCATTGCTAGACATGATATTTAGGCTGAGGCACGTGCTTAAAATTAAAATTGTTAATTACTAATATTAGACAACAGTGATTTTTTATGTTTAGTTCCTACTTCAGTGAGTCTATAGGTACCTATTATAAGATTGTGTTTTAACAATAAATAATGTTCAATTTATAAACCTTGTTTCAATAATAAAACACAAACCTGATAATTTTAAAAGACATGTCTTTATGTACGTTATAAGAACTATAGTCCTACCCCGAATGACTAAAACCACGTATAAAGTGATATGTCTTCATTGAAGTACTTTTTATATCCATGGGTGACAATTTCAGGATGTTTAACGTATTGATTTAAGAATAGTAAAATAATCCTACATTTTCGTATAACATTTTATTTAAATTCTATAACAGACACTGTTTTTTTGTTTCCTGCGTATAAAACGTTATCATAGACATGACTGACATACTTCTATTTTATTATTGGCGTAGAAACGGTCATCTATCAGTTTTAGCATAATAAAGCTCTTTAAACTGCCAAAATATTGTAGAAAGAAAATATTTATTATTGGTCATAGAATTATTTCTAGGGCGTGTTGAACACAAATTACGCTCTCCTGTAAACCTCGGTTTTTGACTTGACCTTATGTACGTAGGGACCGTCGAAATGTTGACCATGTATTTAGTACATAATTCCAAAATAAAAACCATTTTTTGTTTCCTACAAACTGCATACATTGTAAAAAGGTATGGATCAGGTAGTTTTTAAAATTTCTACATGGATAGATGATGTACTAAATATTTGTGGTAAACATTTGTGGCTTGGTGTCCCATCAAAAGTGGATATTCTCTGGTGATAATAATTATAAAGGGTATAATTATTATCACCAGAGAATATCCACTTTTAGCAGTCAAGCAGTTCTCTGGTGAAAATAATTATGGTCTGTGCCATTATTGTATTGATTCTTTTGGATGTTTTCATACAAAAAAAAACTTAGCTTAAACATCAAAAAATTTGTGCAGTTCTTCCTGTGCTGGTTTTTTAAAGAAATATACATAGTAATATGACTAGCTAGATACTTTATTGAGTAGATATAAGGTTACTTTTGTAACATTCTAAACTGCATAACGGAATTCCTGTTTTTGAACAGTTGTACTTCTTTAAATTGTCACATCCACTCACACCACACTTGACTGGTTTTGGAGGGTCAACAGGAGTCTTTGTTTCCAATGGAAATGGAATGCCCGGTGGTAATGATAAAGAAATATTGTTTTTATTGTTCTTGTAAACAATCATTGGTTCTAGTTTTCTTGATGGCTTGCCTTTTGACATCTTCAATTTAGATTCTTGTTTTTTAAGAAGTCTGTCCATTGTTTTCTTTTTATCTTTCTCTCTCTTTTCATCAGCCATCTGTTTACGTTTCTGTGACTTTAAGGCAGCTTTCTGTATGGCTTCTTCTGTCATAACCTTTTCTTTGTACCCTGAGGGCAGTGCAAGAAGTACTTCTCCTCCGGGGCTAGTCTCTTTGTCCGTACCTCGCTCATACATGGCACGTTGTCTTGCTGTCATCATTTTTGGGTCCTTAGGTTTTATTTTTTTGAGCTCTTCATCAACCTGGAAAGATAAAATTGCAGCAAATGTAATAACTTACTAGAAGTCCGGTTAAGTAATTTTGTACTTACTTGATAACTGCAATTGGTTATACTTACTTCTTCCAGTTTGCCAGATTTAATAGCATCAAGCCATCTTTCTTCTTCGCTAGAAGTGCCACTGTCCTTGCCCTTCTTTTTTTTCTTTGATGACGACGCCTTCGGTGGTGTGCTCGATGACGAGCCCGGTATGGACCTCCGCGAGTCAGACGATGACTTCATTGTTTGTGCCTTTAGCAGATCTGCTGCAGAAGTACCCGGAACGTCGCGCCCTTTTACCTTAATTATTTTATAGGGCTTGTCCAGCGCGCCTTCGAACGATACGTCGATTGACGATTCGCTATCGTATTCATTTTCTAGTTTTCTCTTCTTGTGCTTTTTATGCTTGTGCCTTTTATGTTTTTTCTGGGGCGGTGTGTCTATAAATTATCATTTTCATCATTAGTACTTGGAGCAATAATAATTGGTATTGTCAACAAAACAAGGTTAGATTATTTACCAATTACGATTTCGTCCTCTGTGGTGCTCTGTTCACGGTGTCTGCGAACCATTTTTGTTTAAATGAATTTTATTTCTTGTGTATTTTCTATTTTTTAGATTCAATTTCCGAGGCTTTAGACAATCAGCAGTTCTTTTTTTGTTGAAATAATTAAACAAATAAAACCATAAACAAAACGTTTATCTGTCAATCTACCTGTCAAATTGAAATTGACATTAAGCTGGCAGAAAAATTAAGCGAAGTGTATTCGATTTAGGACTTTTATGTTACATAATTTATTATGTGCATAAAAGCGAAATACTACTCTCTACACATCATCATCTACCTACGCCCTGAATTCACGAACTGTTGGGTATCGCTTGTCTTTTCTTGTGCATATCTCCACTAATCAAAGTCTCCACGTTTCTGTGCAAGTCTCATTCTGGTTTTTCCCTTATAGTCCAGTGCAGCCCATAAAGGCCAATAATAAGACCTTGGTAAATGTCTTGCTAAAAATGATTTTTAGCGTCTGTCAGATTATAAGTAGGTAGGTATTCTACTTTTTGGTTTATTATTAACTGTGTTCGGAATAAACCATTTTTATGTTTGCCTGGATTGCCTACCACAGAAGAGATAAAAGAGGTTAGAAAGGAAATAGTTCCTGATTTGTATTAGAACGCGTGTCGCCGCTTGTCTCCCACTCTCTATATCCACTACATGCAAGACGCTAATAAGTACGCGAATTATGCACACAAATAAACCGCACTCACTTAGATCGCGAGCTTGCTACTGGTTGTCACACTAGCGCAAACATTGCGTTTGACGTACACTCACACTTGCGTATATTTCTCATACATGTTACGGTGACCAAAAGGTCGATAATGTATATCGATAAAATTACTTGAGTTTTGTTACTTTAAGTTTTGCAGTTTTTGCTTTAATTTCGGGACGGGACAGAAAGAAAGAAAATAAGAAAGCAAAAATATTTATTGGTCTCTCACACATAAAAAATTAAAGATAAAAAGTAAACATAAAAGATTTTTTTCAAATATTGAACATTAAGTACTTGAAATTCAATTTCAATTCAGATTTTATTATTGTCTTGAAATAAAACGTATTTATTAAGTAGCAATAGCATGCGCTTGCTATCTTTCAAATTCGAATTTTTCAGAATAAAATGCAATCTCACACTAATATTTTTCTAAAATAGCTTTAGTCAGGTCTGTAACATATCTGGATCTGTTGGAAACCTAAAAATAAAATTTAAAATGTAAGTTTCGATTTATAAATGGCTAACCTCAAAACAAATTTTAGATGAAAAACAATCAATAAACAATAATAAGGTATTGATAGTATGGGATAAACAAAAGTTATTTTAATCATAACATAATAATCATTTGAATGCATTCACACATACTAAATATCGACATTATTTACAACTTGGTACAACACTATCGAAACGCAAAGAGTAGGCAGAATTTAAGCTTTGGCTCGTCGCACGCGACGTTCGCAGTGAACGAAATGCATTGCGCTATCGCCCACGTAGTACAAGATGGTACCCACGTATTGCAAGCAATGTACATAATTTCGTTTCTGCTTGCGATTGTATCATTTTTGTCTGCGAACTACATAATACTATTGTAATAATTACAAATATCACTTGTATTTTAAGGTTTTTAGACTTACCGATGAAGAGAAATCCCTTCTCGAGTCACACTGCACACCTGGCTTCTTTTCCGACACGTAATAATCGCGCAACACGGCATAATTCTTTTTTTTTCGCGGAGCTCCGTTCGCTGTCACAATATGAGCGCGATTGTTGGTCAGTAAATCAAATTTTGTCGACATACGATCGTCTGATCATATATGCGGCGCGCGTGCCCCGCCCACATGGCCTTTCTAACCTCTTTTATCTCTTCTGTGTTGCCTACTTATCTTTCATTTACCTAAACAAAAATTACAATGCGAAACAATGCTCATAATTTGTCTCATTTCTGGAAAAATAAAACCAAAGAAATACTAAAACATTCGAATTTGTCAGTGGCGAAAAAAATTCTATTGTATAAAATATTTTTGCGACCAATGTTGATTTTCGAGTGGTTCGAAGGACGTGTCCATGACATAAAAAATCTAGAAATGCAAGCCCTAAGACGTATATTTGTTAGAACAAGTAAGGGTAGTCTGTACAAACATTACACGGATATAGATGTGACTAGATACATAAAGCTACAAGAAATACGATGGAGGCGCGCTACTGGATCTGATTTCGGAGGTCTTCGGAGAATGCTTCAAGAACTGTCCAAAGCGGGTGATCCTACGCCGTATTTCACCATAGCTGGGCGAGATAGTAGGCACCACACCCAAATTCGATGTTGTCGATGTCGACATTATCAATAATTATACCTAACTCGCATCATTGTCATCCTAGCAATGTGTGCTGCTGTTCAGATTTTGTAGTGTCATCTGGGATTTGTGCTATTTGTGCCGTAAAGAAACACACGTCTAGCTAATAAAAAATAAATTTAATTCAGTGTTTCAGACGTTAATAAAATTATTGTTGAATGTGATGTGTACCTAAATTTTTACAAGCTTTTATTTAGTTCCACTGAATCAAGCCGCCTTTTCACTATGGGATGTAATATTCCTTCAAATGACCTCTAAATATCCCACCCCGACCCGTGGTACAACTGCGATGTCCAACTGGTTGTACTACGGGGAAGTAAATTTACCCATGGTTCAACTCTTTTTTCTGATATTTATGATTAAGACCCGTGGTACAACTGTGGAATTATGTCCAACTGGTTGGACCACGGGTGTTGTATATTGTGTAGGCATAGCCTTATAGTAGAAACAGGTTCATGTGTCAATGCCTTAATTGTAGATGATTGTCTGTGAACACATCCCACTCATTCTCTCTGGTCAACTGGAACATGAACAAGATTGTATCCATCCGATGTAAGTCTTTTTATATTAAATAATAAATGGAGATTATCCGCTATATCACATTGTATCATTACAATACAACATGGCGCTGCGGAATATAAATAAAATAAGAGACTAGATACAGTGTGAAGAAAGTAATTAGTAATTGTAAAACTAAGATTATCGAAAATGGCGGAAGGCGTGTCCAGGGACGCTTTGGGCTTAAAACCCCCAAATTCCATTAAAAATTGCACCACAGAAGAGTATAAAAAGTGGATGAAAAGATTTGAGCTGTATAGAATTGCAGCAGGTTTAAAAGATAAAAGCCAGGAGGTACAGGTTGCAGTGTTCCTACACACCATGGGTGACCAAGGAATTGAAATCTATGAAAGCTTTGGAATAGCAGAGAATGAGTATAATTACGCAAAGATGATAGAAAAATTCAATGAGTATTTCATACCTAAAAGTAATGAAAGCGTCAATGCACACAAATTTTTCAGCAGACAGCAGAAAGAAGAAAGTTTTGAAGACTTTTTAGCAGACTTAAATAGGCTAAGTCAGGATTGTAACTTTGGTCAAATGAGGGAGAGACTAATTAAAGATAGAATTATAGCTGGAATTAGAGAGAGCAAAATAAAAGATAGATTATTGAGAGAGAGCGAGTTGACTTTGGAAAAAGCTATAAAAATATGCAGAGCTGCAGAATTGGTAGAGAAACAAGTAAAGGAGTTTGCTGAACATAAAGAGGCTAGCTGCTCAAAAATACAAGGGATAGATATAAAAAAGAAAAATAATTTCAAGAGTAATGATAAAACAGAAGAACAAAGATATAATAATAGAAGAAATTTTATAAGAAATGAGAAAATAGAGAAGAATGGAAGTAAGACTACAGACAAGAGGAAACAAAACTGTACTCGTTGTGGTTTTCAACATCAACCCAGAAGTTGTCCGGCCTATGGCAAGAGATGCATGAAGTGTCAGCGCATCAACCACTTTGCAAGAATGTGCAGATCTAAGTCGGAAGAAATAAGAGCCGTACAAACTGAGGATAAACAAGAGGTATATGTTAACAATATTAATAATGACTGGTTTCAAAAGGTAACTTTTGTGAAAAGTAATAACATAATAAATTTTAAAATAGATACCGGTGCACAGTGTAACATTTTGTCAAAAAATTGTTGCAGGTCCATGAATGTGAATAAATTTAATGTGAGTAATTTAATTTTAAAAAACTATAATGGTAATTTAATCCAAACTGTAGGACAAGTAACCTTAGAGTGTCAAATAGGAACTAAAATTAAAAATGTGGTGTTTCAAGTGTGTGAACAGAATTTAATGCCTATTTTAGGGTTATCTACTTTATTGGAATTTGAGATAGTGCAAAGAAACATTGTTGATAACATTCAGAGTAATAATACATTATATGAAAAATACAAAGATGTGTTCCAAGGAATAGGGCTAATAAAAGACTATGAATATGATATAAAACTAAAAGATAACTGGATAGGAAAAATAGAACCATGTAGGCATATACCGTTTAAGTTAATGCCTAAGTTAAAAAGTGAGTTGGATAGCTTGGAACAACAAGGGATTATTTCTAAAATTGATACACCTACAGATTTTGTAAGTTCTTTGGTAATTGCAATTAAACCAAATGGTTCACTTAGAGTATGTCTAGATCCTCAATACTTAAATACTCAGATTATGAGAGAACAAATAATGTTACCTAAATTGGAAGAAATTACTTGCAAATTAAAAGGAAGTAAAGTATTTAGCACGTTAGATGCAAATAAAGGTTTTTATATGGTCAAATTAAGTGAAAACAGTAAACAACTGACTACATTTAATACACCCTATGGTAGGTTTTGTTTCAATAGATTACCGTTTGGTCTGTGTTCGAGTCCAGAAGTGTTTCAAAGAATTTATGCAAATATTTTTAATATGGAGGGAGTCTGTACATTTATTGACGATTTGTTGATTTACGCTAAAACAGAAGAGGAAAGTAACAGAATATTGGAAAAAGTACTACAAAGAGCTAGAGAACACGGTGTAAAATTTAATGTTGAAAAGTGTAAAATAAATCAAAAAGAAGTGAAGTATTTAGGACATGTTTTGACTAAAGATGGTTTAAAAATAGATAGAGAGAGAGCAGAAGCAATAAAGAAGATGCCAGAACCAAAAAATCAAAAAGAAGTACTAAGGTTTCTAGGTATGATAAACTATATTTCAAAGTTTATTCCTAACATATCTGAAATAACTGCTCCACTTAGAGAATTAATTAAAAAGAATGTGTTATTTGTATGGGAGGTTAGGCAAAAAGAAGCTTACAACTTGATACTTAAATTAATTAGTGAACCTCCTGTATTAGCATATTTTGACATAAATAAGAAAATAACTTTAAGCGTGGATGCAAGCAAAGAAGGATTAGGTGCTGTTATTATGCAAGAAGGTCAACCAATAGCGTATGGATCTAGAGCAATGACAGATACAGAGAAAGATTACAGTCAAATAGAAAAAGAAAGCTTAGCTATTTTGTATGGATGCACTAAATTCAATCAATTTTTGTATGGTCAACGGTTTCAAGTTGAAACAGATCATAAACCGCTGGTATCCATTTTTTCAAAGCCTCTGAACAAAAGCCCAATTAGATTACAACGGATTAGAACTGCTTTACAACACTATCAGTTTGATTTAGAGTATAAGCCAGGAAAGGAGTTACTAATAGCCGATCATTTAAGTAGATCCTATCTAAATAATACAGAGAAGTCTTATGAATTAGATCTTGAAACTCATGTTGGTACAGTTGTGAATAGTTACCATATTACAGATGCAAAAATGAGTCAATTGAAGAATGAAACAAAGAAAGATAGGGAATTACAGTTAGTATTACATTGCATTAGAAATGGATGGTCAGAAAATAAATCATTAGTACAAAGTGAAGCAAAAGTTTATTATAGCTATAGAGATGAGTTAGGAGAATGTGATGGCTTGATTCTTAAAAATAATCAGATTGTAATACCTACAAGTATGCGGAAAGAAATTCTGAATAATATTCACTATGCTCATTTAGGCATAGAAAAGTGTAAAGCATTAGCTAGGAAGACTTTATTTTGGCCTAACATGTGTAAGGAGATAGAAGATTTAATAAAAAATTGTGATATGTGTAAAAGTTATCAAAACAACAATAGAAAAGAACCCATAATTAATAAAGAAATAGCTGAAGGGCCATGGCAGATTCTATCAGCGGACATATTTTTTCTTTTTGGAAAACCTTATATTTTGTTAGTAGATTCATTCAGTAAGTTTGTGGAAGTAAAACAATTAGAAGATTTGTATGCAAAAACTGTAATGGATCAATTAAAAGAAATTTTGTCTAGAAATGGTATACCTAACATAATTTACACAGATTCAGGAAGTCAGTTCACAAGCATAGAATTCAAAAATTTTGTTAAAGTGTGGAACTTTGAACATAAAATTGTAAGTCCCAAACATCATCAAGGTAATGGTTTGGCAGAAAGACATATTCAAACAGTTAAAAAGTTGTTAAAAAAGTTGATTTATGATAATAAAGATATTCACTTAGGATTGCTTATGTATAGAAATACACCTATAGAAAGTAAAAGTAATAAGTCTCCATCTGAATTGATGTTTAATAGACAAGTGAAACATATTCTGCCAAATATAAATACAAATAAAATGTATAATGAACAGATTAGAGATAAATACAGAGATACTTTGATTAAAAAACAAATTTTACAAGAAGAATATTATAATAGAGGTAGTAGAAAGTTGTCAGAATTAAAGGAAGGTCAGGTAGTTAAAATACAGGATGAGTCGAATAGAAAACCGCATGAAAGTGGTATAGTAATAAGAAAAAGTTGTAATCCAAGATCCTACTATGTAAAAAAGGAAAATGGAGAGGTAATAATGAGAAATAGAAAGATGTTAATAGAAGGAGGTAAATATAAGGAGAAAAATGACAGTGATTATGTGATTGATGAAGAGCTAATTGATAGGAACATAGAGTTTAATCCAAATAATAATGTAACAGAAAGAGAAAAGATAAATGTAAATCCCAATAATATTGAAAGCGAAGGTGGGAGTAGAAATGTAAACCCAAATAATGTTGTAACGGACAAAGAGATTGTAAAAACTAGAAGTAGTAGAATTGTAAAACGCCCTGCTTATTTAAGTGATTATGTTAAGTAAAAAATTAATGTTGAATAGTAAAGTAGAATTAAAACTTTGTTTATAAGAAGGGGAGGATGTTGTATATTGTGTAGGCATAGCCTTATAGTAGAAACAGGTTCATGTGTCAATGCCTTAATTGTAGATGATTGTCTGTGAACACATCCCACTCATTCTCTCTGGTCAACTGGAACATGAACAAGATTGTATCCATCCGATGTAAGTCTTTTTATATTAAATAATAAATGGAGATTATCCGCTATATCACATTGTATCATTACAATACAACAACGGGGGTAGGATGATCGTGTAAAACAAACATACATGCAACGCATGTTGTACTCCATGACGCGCGCTCGCTTCGCTCGCATATTACATAACACTATTGTCTTCTGTCCCCGAAGTGCCGGGCCTCCGCCGGCCTCCTTCGTCGGCCTACGGCCCGGTGCCCATGCCGCCCATAAAGGATACTGTCGCGAGACGGTCGTATTATAATTTTGGTTAAAAGAGGAAGTAGTAATTGCATTGCACTTCAGCATTAATAGATAACCTTTTCCTGTTTATTACCAGTAGTTGTTCTTGTTCCATAGATCATACATTCAATTCCCAGAAGTACAACTAGTTGGACCAAGGAAAGAACAACTCACTGTAATTGAACCATTGGTAAAGATATTTCCCCATAGAACAACCAGTTGAACCCAGTTGAACCATGGGTAAATTTACTTCTCCGTAGTACAACCAGTTGGACATCGCAGTTGTACCACGGGTCGGTCACTTAAATATCGCTCGCCTACATTTTGTACGTGACCGTTCACACTGTGCTATAATGTATATTACATCCCAAACTACAAAATGTATGCGAGCGATATTTAGAGGTCATTTGAAGGAATATTACACCCCATAGTGAAAAGGCGGCTTCACTGGTCCCGTTGTCTGTCTGCTTGTTAAATTGGACAATATTCCCGGTTTTCGATTGAGCTGTTTCAATTTTGAAGATGTCAAATATACGTTAGTATAAGAACCTAACAAAACCCAAGCCGTGAACTACGAAACGCTTGTTATGTAGTACCTACATAAATCCAAAATTAGGAGCAGCTTGACACATTAATACCACTCAGATACCACTCAGCTGAGTGGTATTAATGTGTCAAGCTGCTCCTCAGATACCACTCAGATACCACTCAGCTGAGTGGTATTAATGTGTCAAGCTGCTCCTAATTTTGGATTTATGTAGGTACTACATAACAAGCGTTTCGTAGTTCACGGCTTGGGTTTTGTTAGGTTCCTAACTAACGTAGGTATATTTGACATCTTCAAAATTGAAACAGCTCAATCGAAAACCGGGAATATTGTCCAATTTGACCTAGACATATGGCATGCAATAGAATTGAGAACATTATACAATCTGCAATAGAATTGAGAACATACAATCTGGCAAAATGCTCTTATCATTACGTTTTTAATATGAATGTGCTATCTCCATTTACTTACATAGTATCGGTACAGTGTAGATATGGGTACCTACTTGCTTTATTCAATCAACTTGTGAGCTTTCAACTTCTACTCAAGAAGTAGGAGCATTTATAAATTACTAGCACTTTGCCCACGGCTTCACCCGCGTGGATGTCGGTTCAACTACAAAAGTGACGATTTTCCATACAAACTTTCATCCCCCTTTTCACCCCCTTAAAGGTTAAATTTCCAAAAACCCCTTCTTAGTGCGCCCCTACATTATAATAGGAAGCCGTGTGCAAAATTTCACATTCCTAAACACAAGTAATAAGATTTTCCATACAAACTTTCATCCCCCTTTTCACCCCCTTAAAGGTTAAATTTCCAAAAACCCCTTCTTAGTGCTCCCCTACATTATAATAGGAAGCCGTGTGCAAAATTTCACATTCCTAAACACAAGTAATAAGATTTTCCATATAAACTTTCATCCCCCTTTTCACCCACCTAAAGGTTAAATTTCCAAAAACCCCTTCTTAGTGCTCCCCTACATTATAATAGGAAGCCGTGTGCAAAATTTCACATTCCTAGCCCCAGTAGTTTCGGCTGTACGTTGATATGTCACCCAGTCAGTTCTCCTTTTGTATATATTATTATAGAAGAAGAAGAAGAAGATAGAAGATGAGCTGCATTCAATTAGAATTTAGATTTTTGGAAACAACTTTATTAAATTGTCAATAATTATTTCATTGAACCTAATCCAATCTTCAGGTCTGGCCAATACCAGGCAAACCAATGATTTTCAGCTAAACTTGGTTTTCCGGTGTCATCTTCTCGCACACTTTAATAACTGTTCCGGTAAATAGCTTACGTGTCCAATACTGATGCCTGCACCTTTTCTTGAATTAGCTTAGCAGGTCAAGTTTATCTAGGATTGTTCCCAAAGTGTACAGATGGAAGCCCATTACGATATCTTGCAATACATGTTGGCCAAGCTTAGACCAACGCGAGCCTAGACAAATTGACACAACAAGCGCTACTGTCTACACGTTTGGCAAGTTTGAAGGAAGCCAATGCAAATGGCCAATGTAGACGAGCTTTGAACAGACGCCCACATGTTGGGCGCTATCAGTTCTTATTGTGCATTGAAACAATATGAACGACGACGTCGAAATTATCTCCGCCGCTTTTTATCTATTGCTGTATGTTTTTTATAGGATTCCAAATAACTGGTTAATTCTGGTAAAACTACAAAAACTTAAATACATCGTAGCATTTGTTGAAAACGTTTTTTGTACGCGTGCCTACGATGGACGTCAACCGCATAATAGCGCTCGGTACAAACATGTGAACACCATTGGCCGAGCGCGCGCGAGTGCCTTTGATTTGTGCAGAAAAACCGACACCGCTCCGAAGTGAGGCAAGTGATCGCGAGCGACTGCAAGTTATGACAAGCTACGCCAAATGAGGTCTATACACGTTGGCGCTCGTCTTCACTCGACCAACTAGGCGAGTGACACCGAGCGCTAGCAAGACAAGGCAAATGTACCGTCTATGTTGGTATTGGCCTTCACTCGACAACGCACGGCCAACATGTATTGCAGGCTTAAAGCCTGCAAATACATGTTGGCCGAGCGTTGTCAGCGCCAACGTATATAGAGATCATTTGGCGTAGCTTAAGGACGCATTTACGATTGATAAGTCAAATCATTACTTTTTTAAACAAAAGTATGTTTATTAAATACAATGCTTTGTATTTTTAAAATGTTTTTGCTACTTATTGTAGATAGATGTGCAAGGTACAATTCTTAACTATAAATATAATTTTAGATATGTCCAGTTTCTCAATAAATGTACCGAAGTGAAAAATTTTTACTTCAGTACATTTATTGAGAAACTGGACATATCTAAAATTATATTTATAGGTAGTTAAGAATTGTACCTTGCACATCTACAATAAGTAGCAAAAACATTTTAAAAATACAAAGCATTGTATTTAATAAACATACTTTTGTTTAAAAAAGTAATGATTTGACTTATCAATCGTAAATGCGTCCTTAAGTCACAACTTGCCGTCGCTCGCGATCACTTGCCTCACTTCGTTGCGGTGTCGGTTTTTCTGCACAAATCAAGGGCACTCGCGCGCACTCGGCCAATGGTGTTCACATGTTTGTACCGAGCGCTATTATGCGGTTGACGTCCATCGTAGGCACGCGTACAAAAAACGTTTTCAACAAATGCTACGATGTATTTAAGTTTTTGTAGTTTTACCAGAATTAACCAGTTATTTGGAATCCTATAAAAAACATACAGCAATAGATAAAAAGCGGCGGAGATAATTTCGACGTCGTCGTTCATATTGTTTCAATGCACAATAAGAACTGATAGCGCCCAACATGTGGGCGTCTGTTCAAAGCTCGTCTACATTGGCCATTTGCATTGGCTATCTTTATCCGAGCTCTTTCATGCGGTTGACGTCCATCGTAGGCACGCGTACAAAATGTGCTTTCTACAAATGCTACGATGTATTTAAGTTTTTGGAGATATACCAGAATTAACCAGTTAAAATTAAATAAGTTTAATTTTAAATAAGTTTGTTCTTTAAAACATACAGCACAAAGATAAAAATCATTGTCCAATCGATGTCGTCGTCCATATTGTTTCAATGCACAAAGAACTGACAGCGCCCAACATGTGGGCATCTCCTTAAAACTAGTCTTGGCCATATGCATTGGCTTCCTTCAAACTTGCCGAACGTCTAGACAGTACTGCTTGTCTTGTGTCCAAGCTCGGCCAACATTTGTATTGCAGGTTTTACAGCTGCTTCTTCTTTTTTAACAACAATGGCCAACATAGCCCCTCGTTCTTTACGTGTTCCACAACATTGCATGTTCCTTCTCCAAGTGTGAGGCTACGTATAAAAAATCTAAATCGTTCAAACGTTAAATCTTTATTTTCCGCAACAGCGTGCTAATGGTCGGGTTTACTTTCCGCAGAGCGAGTCGGCTATAACGTTGGTCGTCGAGAATAGCCGAGAATACGAGATCATACGTACGAAGTAGTCGAACTTAAGTGGTATGGTGCATTAAGTGCACGGCTTCCTTATGTCAGAGATTACGGTCTAAAGGTACCACTAGTGGTGCAACGGTCCAAGAAGTCGTCATCTCTTTTATTGTTTGGAGAGTAAAATAAAAAGATTTTTGAAGTAGGTATGTACTCACTCACATGTATCTATATAATTGCAAAGTGGGGCAAATAAATAAAATTGAAGTAGGTACCTATCTATCTATTTGTAATTTCAAAATCATAGAATTTTTCTGAATGCATGTGAAAGTATGTAGGAACTAGGAACTTCTATGAAACAAAAACATTTTTTATTAACATTTTTGTCTGTCTGTTTATCTCGGCTTATCACCGACATGGATCGATTATGACGGGACTTTTATTGGAAGGGGTCCCCTATGTTTCTTCGAAACACTATTCTTCGAAAATTGTTTCACCGAACACTATTCACCTAAGCCTTCGTAATGCGACGTTTTGTTTGGTCTACGCCTTTTTTGTTCGATGTTACTTTACACCGACCACCTTACATCAACTTTTGTTTCACCAACGTTTGTTTGTTCTATGTAACGTTACCTACTTCGAAAATATTTAGCCAACACAATTATACCTTTGTTTTTGGTTATTATCGATCGTTATCGTTATCTATCGATCTATGACAGCCGGGACCAACAGCTTAATGTGCTTTCCGAGGCACGGAAGAAACTCGGTATGTGGTGTTCACCCATTCACAGACCAACCTAGACAAGCGCGGCTTAACCTAAAGATCGACCCGAGTAGCAGTTATTATTACCAATGCTTAAAAAAAAAACGCCAAGCCGAAAGGGAGGTATTATTGTGTTGGCAGCATGAAGGCTGTGAATAGTGTTCGGTGAAACAATTTACGAAGAAACGTAGGGGACCCTATTGGAAGATAGCTGATATTATATGGTCAACTTTGTTATCTTTTATGTTTAGAAAAAATTCAGGGTTTCGTGCAAAAAATAAAAACCCCGAAATGATTACCAAAATCCGATCGAAATAGAGAATAATCTTATTTTACGCGAACGAAAGTAGCGGAGCACAGCCAAAAAACATCAGTGTAAATAAAATACAGTTTTGTTTAAGTAGTTAAAAAAATCTTTGTATTATGAAGTAAAAAAAAATTCGTCATAGACAAACTTTTTCAACATTAATATACCTAATACTAAAAACCTTTTTACAAAAAAAAAAACAACCGACTTCAAAAAAAAAAATTGGTTGTCTGTAAAGTCGGTTTACTGACGATAGTTGAACGTGACAACGTCTTAAGAAAATACTGATTTACATAAAATTCTTCATTCAGAAAATCATTTTAAATCTAAAAAATAAAAATACAACAAAATACTTCAATAAAATTTATTGTATAAATTTCTTCTCAATTGTTAAAATTAAAATTTTGATTTTATTATTTTAATAATAAAATTATTTTTTTTCAATTAGTTACTTAATTATTTTAGCAAATTTAATTGTAATTTGTTATAAAAAAGTAATAATTTTAAATAATTCATTATAAGAATAAACAATGATTAAATTATTGTTTATAGATTTAAAATTTGGAAACATTACAATTTTCGTAAATCTAGTTTTTAAAAAGCCCGCCTCAATGTGTTTGGTATCTATAGGAGAAAATGTTCCCTTTGACGGATGGCTGGTTCAACCTGTCATTTCAGACACGTTGTTGTGATATGTGGAAGATTTAATATTTATGTTTTAATTTTTTTAAATCATAGCTACGCTCGATAATTATTTCGATTGAATAGTAAAGCCATCGATTTTTTACTCATCGTGAAATAGTTCTGATAACTTATCGTTTTAATTTTGTCAATTATAGCATAACCTACAATCGCTGCACTAGCGGACCGATGCTATTCATTTTAATGATGAAAGCACGAATATTCGACAATATATCACTGAATATTTAATTAATATCGAAAGAATCATCGTTCATTCCCATTAGTTCGATTCATTAGTTCGATCGTCGAACTAGTGAGATTTTTTTTTCTCATCTGTTCGACCGTCGAACTAGTGAGAACTTTTTTTCTCATCTGTGCGACCGTCGAACTAGTGAGAACTTTTTTTCTCATTTGTTCGACCGTCGAATTAATTAGATTTAATTCGTAATAGATAACACTCATACATGAAACGCATGTACTCCATGACGCGCGCTCGCTTCGCTCGCATATTAAATAACACTAATATCTTCTGTCCCCGAAGTGCCGGGCCTCCGCCGGCCTCCTACGTCGGCCTACGGCCCGTTGCCCATGCCGCCCATAAAGGATACTGTCGCGAAACGGTGATTCATCCACATAGCGGACGACTAGCAACAGCCTATAATTTTGCGTTTTTTATTTTATTAAGAAATTAGTAAAACATTTAAATGTAGTAGAACTATTTTTAAATCTAATTAATTCGACGGTCGAACAAATGAGAAAAAATTGGTTGTCTGTAAAGTCGGTTTACTGACGATAGTTGAACGTGACAACGTCTTAAGAAAATACTGATTTACATAAAATTCTTCATTCAGAAAATCATTTTAAATCTAAAAAATAAAAATACAACAAAATACTTCAATAAAATTTATTGTATAAATTTCTTCTCAATTGTTAAAATTAAAATTTTGATTTTATTATTTTAATAATAAAATTATTTTTTTTCAATTAGTTACTTAATTATTTTAGCAAATTTAATTGTAATTTGTTATAAAAAAGTAATAATTTTAAATAATTCATTATAAGAATAAACAATGATTAAATTATTGTTTATAGATTTAAAATTTGGAAACATTACAATTTTCGTAAATCTAGTTTTTAAAAAGCCCGCCTCAATGTGTTTGGTATCTATAGGAGAAAATGTTCCCTTTGACGGATGGCTGGTTCAACCTGTCATTTCAGACACGTTGTTGTGATATGTGGAAGATTTAATATTTATGTTTTAATTTTTTTAAATCATAGCTACGCTCGATAATTATTTCGATTGAATAGTAAAGCCATCGATTTTTTACTCATCGTGAAATAGTTCTGATAACTTATCGTTTTAATTTTGTCAATTATAGCATAACCTACAATCACTGCACTAGCGGACCGATGCTATTCATTTTAATGATGAAAGCACGAATATTCGACAATATATCACTGAATATATAATTAATATCGAAAGAATCATCGTTCATTCCCATTAGTTCGATTCATTAGTTCGATCGTCGAACTAGTGAGATTTTTTTTTCTCATCTGTTCGACCGTCGAACTAGTGAGAACTTTTTTTCTCATCTGTTCGACCGTCGAACTAGTGAGAACTTTTTTTCTCATTTGTTCGACCGTCGAATTAATTAGATTTAATTCGTAATAGATAACACTCATACATGAAACGCATGTACTCCATGACGCGCGCTCGCTTCGCTCGCATATTAAATAACACTAATATCTTCTGTCCCCGAAGTGCCGGGCCTCCGCCGGCCTCCTACGTCGGCCTACGGCCCGTTGCCCATGCCGCCCATAAAGGATACTGTCGCGAAACGGTGATTCATCCACATAGCGGACGACTAGCAACAGCCTATAATTTTGCGTTTTTTATTTTATTAAGAAATTAGTAAAACATTTAAATGTAGTAGAACTATTTTTAAATCTAATTAATTCGACGGTCGAACAAATGAGAAAAAAAAAATTCTCACTAGTTCGACGATCGAACTAATGAATCGAACTAATGGGAATCAGCCAGAATCATTACCTTTATCGCTGTAATTATCGTTGCTATAAACAATTGACACCACATTCACTTTTCACTGCACTTGATACTCGATCAAAACATGTAAATGTACTATATAGTATAGCAGCTGTCCACGCAGACGCATCGCTCACTCAAGTAGGAGAGAGACGGATGTCGAACGCTGCCGAACGCAAAGGCCGATTGTGCTTCTTTGTCGCCCGTTCCGCGCTCTCGCTTGCACTTCAAGCCTTACATGGAACGCCTCAGAGCGAGGTAACGCCTCAGAGGTAACGTAGAGGTAACGCCTCAGAGGTAGCGCCTCAGAGGTAACGCCTCAGAGGTAACGCCTCAGAGGTAACGCCTCAGAGATAACGCCTCAGAGGTAACGCCTCATGAGTCATGTTTTTTCGTGCGTGCAGCCGGCTCTATCGAATTATAAGACGTTGTCACGTCAAAAAATTCTCACTAGTTCGACGATCGAACTAATGAATCGAACTAATGGGAATCAGCCAGAATCATTACCTTTATCGCTGTAATTATCGTTGCTATAAACAATTGACACCACATTCACTTTTCACTGCACTTGATACTCGATCAAAACATGTAAATGTACTTTATAGTATAGCAGCTGTCCACGCAGACGCATCGCTCACTCAAGTAGGAGAGAGACGGATGTCGAACGCTGCCAAACGCAAAGGCCGATTGTGCTTCTTTGTCGCTCGTTCCGCGCTCTCGCTTGCACTTCAAGCCTTACATGGAACGCCTCAGAGCGAGGTAACGCCTCAGAGGTAACGCCTCAGAGGTAACGCCTCAGAGGTAACGCAGAGGTAACGCCTCAGAGGTAACGCCTCAGAGGTAACGCCTCAGAGGTAACGCCTCAGAGGTAACGCCTCAGAGGTAACGCCTCATGAGTCATGTTTTTTCGTGCGTGCAGCCGGCTCTATCGAATTATAAGACGTTGTCACGTCAAAAAAATTCTCACTAGTTCGACGATCGAACTAATGAATCGAACTAATGGGAATCAGCCAGAATCATTACCTTTATCGCTGTAATTATCGTTGCTATAAACAATTGACACCACATTCACTTTTCACTGCACTTGATACTCGATCAAAACATGTAAATGTACTATATAGTATAGCAGCTGTCCACGCAGACGCATCGCTCACTCAAGTAGGAGAGAGACGGATGTCGAACGCTGCCGAACGCAAAGGCCGATTGTGCTTCTTTGTCGCCCGTTCCGCGCTCTCGCTTGCACTTCAAGCCTTACATGGAACGCCTCAGAGCGAGGTAACGCCTCAGAGGTAACGTAGAGGTAACGCCTCAGAGGTAACGCCTCAGAGGTAACGCCTCAGAGGTAACGCAGAGGTAACGCCTCAGAGATAACGCCTCAGAGGTAACGCCTCATGAGTCATGTTTTTGACGTGACAACGTCTTATAATTCGATAGAGCCGGCTGCACGCACGAAAAAACATGACTCATGAGGCGTTACCTCTGAGGCGTTACCTCTGAGGCGTTACCTCTGAGGCGTTACCTCTGAGGCGTTACCTCTGCGTTACCTCTGAGGCGTTACCTCTGAGGCGTTACCTCGCTCTGAGGCGTTCCATGTAAGGCTTGAAGTGCAAGCGAGAGCGCGGAACGAGCGACAAAGAAGCACAATCGGCCTTTGCGTTTGGCAGCGTTCGACATCCGTCTCTCTCCTACTTGAGTGAGCGATGCGTCTGCGTGGACAGCTGCTATACTATAAAGTACATTTACATGTTTTGATCGAGTATCAAGTGCAGTGAAAAGTGAATGTGGTGTCAATTGTTTATAGCAACGATAATTACAGCGATAAAGGTAATGATTCTGGCTGATTCCCATTAGTTCGATTCATTAGTTCGATCGTCGAACTAGTGAGAATTTTTTTTGACGTGACAACGTCTTATAATTCGATAGAGCCGGCTGCACGCACGAAAAAACATGACTCATGAGGCGTTACCTCTGAGGCGTTACCTCTGAGACGTTACCTCTGAGGCGTTACCTCTGAGGCGTTACCTCTGAGGCGTTACCTCTGAGGCGTTACCTCTGAGGCGTTACCTCTGAGGCGTTACCTCGCTCTGAGGCGTTCCATGTAAGGCTTGAAGTGCAAGCGAGAGCGCGGAACGAGCGACAAAGAAGCACAATCGGCCTTTGCGTTTGGCAGCGTTCGACATCCGTCTCTCTCCTACTTGAGTGAGCGATGCGTCTGCGTGGACAGCTGCTATACTATAAAGTACATTTACATGTTTTGATCGAGTATCAAGTGCAGTGAAAAGTGAATGTGGTGTCAATTGTTTATAGCAACGATAATTACAGCGATAAAGGTAATGATTCTGGCTGATTCCCATTAGTTCGATTCATTAGTTCGATCGTCGAACTAGTGAGAATTTTTTGACGTGACAACGTCTTATAATTCGATAGAGCCGGCTGCACGCACGAAAAAACATGACTCATGAGGCGTTACCTCTGAGGCGTTATCTCTGAGGCGTTACCTCTGAGGCGTTACCTCTGAGGCGTTACCTCTGCGTTACCTCTGAGGCGTTACCTCTGAGGCGTTACCTCTGAGGCGTTACCTCGCTCTGAGGCGTTCCATGTAAGGCTTGAAGTGCAAGCGAGAGCGCGGAACGGGCGACAAAGAAGCACAATCGGCCTTTGCGTTCGGCAGCGTTCGACATCCGTCTCTCTCCTACTTGAGTGAGCGATGCGTCTGCGTGGACAGCTGCTATACTATATAGTACATTTACATGTTTTGATCGAGTATCAAGTGCAGTGAAAAGTGAATGTGGTGTCAATTGTTTATAGCAACGATAATTACAGCGATAAAGGTAATGATTCTGGCTGATTCCCATTAGTTCGATTCATTAGTTCGATCGTCGAACTAGTGAGAATTTTTTTTTTCTCATTTGTTCGACCGTCGAATTAATTAGATTTAAAAATAGTTCTACTACATTTAAATGTTTTACTAATTTCTTAATAAAATAAAAAACGCAAAATTATAGGCTGTTGCTAGTCGTCCGCTATGTGGATGAATCACCGTTTCGCGACAGTATCCTTTATGGGCGGCATGGGCAACGGGCCGTAGGCCGACGTAGGAGGCCGGCGGAGGCCCGGCACTTCGGGGACAGAAGATATTAGTGTTATTTAATATGCGAGCGAAGCGAGCGCGCGTCATGGAGTACATGCGTTTCATGTATGAGTGTTATCTATTACGAATTAAATCTAATTAATTCGACGGTCGAACAAATGAGAAAAAAAGTTCTCACTAGTTCGACGGTCGAACAGATGAGAAAAAAAGTTCTCACTAGTTCGACGGTCGAACAGATGAGAAAAAAAAATCTCACTAGTTCGACGATCGAACTAATGAATCGAACTAATGGGAATGAACGATGATTCTTTCGATATTAATTATATATTCAGTGATATATTGTCGAATATTCGTGCTTTCATCATTAAAATGAATAGCATCGGTCCGCTAGTGCAGTGATTGTAGGTTATGCTATAATTGACAAAATTAAAACGATAAGTTATCAGAACTATTTCACGATGAGTAAAAAATCGATGGCTTTACTATTCAATCGAAATAATTATCGAGCGTAGCTATGATTTAAAAAAATTAAAACATAAATATTAAATCTTCCACATATCACAACAACGTGTCTGAAATGACAGGTTGAACCAGCCATCCGTCAAAGGGAACATTTTCTCCTATAGATACCAAACACATTGAGGCGGGCTTTTTAAAAACTAGATTTACGAAAATTGTAATGTTTCCAAATTTTAAATCTATAAACAATAATTTAATCATTGTTTATTCTTATAATGAATTATTTAAAATTATTACTTTTTTATAACAAATTACAATTAAATTTGCTAAAATAATTAAGTAACTAATTGAAAAAAATTAATTTTATTATTAAAATAATAAAATCAAAATTTTAATTTTAACAATTGAGAAGAAATTTATACAATAAATTTTATTGAAGTATTTTGTTGTATTTTTATTTTTTAAATTTAAAATGATTTTCTGAATGAAGAATTTTATGTAAATCAGTATTTTCTTAAGACGTTGTCACGTTCAACTATCGTCAGTAAACCGACTTTTTCGTGCGTGCAGCCGGCTCTATCGAATTATAAGACGTTGTCACGTCAAAAATTCTCACTAGTTCGACGATCGAACTAATGAATCGAACTAATGGGAATCAGCCAGAATCATTACCTTTATCGCTGTAATTATCGTTGCTATAAACAATTGACACCACATTCACTTTTCACTGCACTTGATACTCGATCAAAACATGTAAATGTACTATATAGTATAGCAGCTGTCCACGCAGACGCATCGCTCACTCAAGTAGGAGAGAGACGGATGTCGAACGCTGCCGAACGCAAAGGCCGATTGTGCTTCTTTGTCGCCCGTTCCGCGCTCTCGCTTGCACTTCAAGCCTTACATGGAACGCCTCAGAGCGAGGTAACGCCTCAGAGGTAACGTAGAGATAACGCCTCAGAGGTAGCGCCTCAGAGGTAACGCCTCAGAGGTAACGCCTCAGAGGTAACGCCTCAGAGATAACGCCTCAGAGGTAACGCCTCATGAGTCATGTTTTTTCGTGCGTGCAGCCGGCTCTATCGAATTATAAGACGTTGTCACGTCAAAAAATTCTCACTAGTTCGACGATCGAACTAATGAATCGAACTAATGGGAATCAGCCAGAATCATTACCTATATCGCTGTAATTATCGTTGCTATAAACAATTGACACCACATTCACTTTTCACTGCACTTGATACTCGATCAAAACATGTAAATGTACTTTATAGTATAGCAGCTGTCCACGCAGACGCATCGCTCACTCAAGTAGGAGAGAGACGGATGTCGAACGCTGCCGAACGCAAAGGCCGATTGTGCTTCTTTGTCGCCCGTTCCGCGCTCTCGCTTGCACTTCAAGCCTTACATGGAACGCCTCAGAGCGAGGTAACGCCTCAGAGGTAACGTAGAGGTAACGCCTCAGAGGTAGCGCCTCAGAGGTAACGCCTCAGAGGTAACGCCTCAGAGGTAACGCCTCAGAGATAACGCCTCAGAGGTAACGCCTCATGAGTCATGTTTTTTCGTGCGTGCAGCCGGCTCTATCGAATTATAAGACGTTGTCACGTCAAAAAATTCTCACTAGTTCGACGATCGAACTAATGAATCGAACTAATGGGAATCAGCCAGAATCATTACCTTTATCGCTGTAATTATCGTTGCTATAAACAATTGACACCACATTCACTTTTCACTGCACTTGATACTCGATCAAAACATGTAAATGTACTTTATAGTATAGCAGCTGTCCACGCAGACGCATCGCTCACTCAAGTAGGAGAGAGACGGATGTCGAACGCTGCCAAACGCAAAGGCCGATTGTGCTTCTTTGTCGCTCGTTCCGCGCTCTCGCTTGCACTTCAAGCCTTACATGGAACGCCTCAGAGCGAGGTAACGCCTCAGAGGTAACGCCTCAGAGGTAACGCCTCAGAGGTAACGCCTCAGAGGTAACGCCTCATGAGTCATGTTTTTTCGTGCGTGCAGCCGGCTCTATCGAATTATAAGACGTTGTCACGTCAAAAAAAAAACAAAAGAGAAAAATAAACATAAGAAGAAAAATCTGCTTCTGAAGTCGGTGACTTTTGTTTGTTTGACTTCATGTTTTTGCCACCGACTTCAGAAGCTGATTTTACTTCTTAAGTTTATTTTTCTCTTTTTGGTGTTTTTGAAGTCGGTTGTTTTTTTTGCAAAAAAGTTTTTTTATTTTTTCATTTTTATAGTTGTAATAAGTACCTACCTATACTACCTATATACACACATCAACACGGTCTAGGGATATTTTTAAAAAAGCGAATTACTATCAATGTGTTAATTATTTATATGACATGTATATATTTAAAATATACGTTATTTAATATTCTACCATTTTTTAATAATGGTTAAGGTACTGATTAAAATTTCAGGATTTTATGGAAAAAAAATTAAGCATAGACGGAAACCGTATATGAATTAACTTTTAATTTGTGAGTAAAAACTGAAAAAAATAGAAAAATCATTTAATTTGTGTTTATAAACTTGAAGTTAGTAGTCTGAGAAAGCGCCCATGATGTTCATAACACATCGGCAACGATTCAGCATGCTCAGAACAAGGTTGTCAATGTCTTGCTGCGGAAAATTGTCCCATGTCCTTCTGAGGTGCGCAAAAAGTTGATCTTCTGTAGCCAAATTTTCAGTAACTTCCTTCAGAGCTCTTCTTTGCAGCATATCCCACGCATGCTCAATGGGATTTAGATCTGGCGATTGAGCAGGCCAGTCTAAGGCCCTAACATTATGTGTATGTAACCAAGCTGCTACCGTTCTCGCCGTGTGTGCCCGGGCATTGTCGTGCATGAGCAGGAAATCTTGCCCCATTTGTGTTCTGTGGGGCAAGATTACGGGCCCCAGCACCTATTGGACGTATCGTTCTGCCGTCATATTGCCCCGCACCCAAACGTGATCCGTCCGTCCTCCAAGACGAATTCCTGCCCAAACCATAATTGTTCCTCCTTGGTATGGGTGAACTTCCTGAGGGTTCTGGAGACGGCTCCTTCGTCCAGGAACTCGCCAAACACGCGTCCTTCGTGAATCTGGATGGAAGCCGAACCTGGATTCATCCGTGAACAGCACATTGGACCATTGCTCACGGCCCCAGTCCACGTGGTTCCGAACCCATTCTAATCGTCGTCCACGATTGCCTCTCCGTAAAGGTGGGACCCGGAGTGGTCTACGAGAGCGTAGATTGCTTTCATGCAGTCGCCTTCTTACAGTTTGGTCACTCACAAGCACTTGGTGTTCCACTCTCAGCCTTTGGACCAATTGAGTCGCCGTTGCATTTGGTTGAGCTCGCGCAGTAATTTGCAAAAATCGGTCTTGTCTGGGGGTAGTGATGCGACTTGGCCCCCGGTGCCTCTCCGCTACTTCACCTGTGGCACGATAGCGTGTCCACAATCTTGAAATTACATTTTGATGGGTCCCTATGGCCTCAGCAACATTACGCTGAACAGATCCAGCTTCCAGCATTCCCACAGCTCGTAACATCTCCGCCCTCGTCAAATGTCGGCGTTGCATGGCTACAATACCTCAATTTTAACTTTATCTTTCGTTTAAAAATGAAAAAAAACTGTAACTAAACGTAATTCGTAATGTTTTTTAAATTTCGCACAAATGAAAATTCCCTCTCCTATAAATCAAGACATTTTTATGCCACCGAAACAAAAGAATTTTCAAAAATTTGAATTTGGAATTAGTCTGAGATAAATTACAAACAAATCGGTGTATTAAAGATTCCAATGCGGCCAGTACTTTTCAAGTTATTTAATTGAGTATGAAATATCCCTAGACCGTGTTGATGTGTATATATCCTATACAAAAATGTACTATGCATTTAACATTCAACCAAGAAACCTAACCCTTATGCTTCAAGATTCCCCTATTTTTGCTTTCAACTCTTAACCGTTGAGGAGTGGTACTACTCCTCAACGGTTAAGAGTTGAAAGCAAAAACCCATTATCAGCTCATCAACATGAAGACAAGTGATGACTGCTAGATGCGAATACGTGAATAGTTTTTTTTTTTTTTTACGTCATGGTAATGTATATTCAATAAACATCCAAGCGGAAAGACGGCAAATCTGTCGTAATTGCTGGAATCAGCAATTACGACAGATTTGCCGTCTAGTTTTGAAGAGTTCCATTGTATATCTCCGAAGATCAGCACCAGATCTTCACCAAATTAAAATGGGACCACCTCAGGAGCCTCCTCTTTCAAATAAAAAAAGAATTTTGAGAATAGGTCCACAAATGGGGGAGAAATCAGGTAACATACATAAAAAAAAATACATGCACACGAACACGAACTCCTCCTTTTTTGAAGTCGGTTAAAAATAAATAAAACTGCTTCTAAAAATTAGATAGAATATTTAATTACATTGTTTCAGTTCAGTTGTAGTGACTGTTCTTCAGCTAGGGCCGTCGAGTTCGAGCTGTCGACTTCGTGTTCACAAATGAAGAAGCTCTTCAAATTACAATCGACGTGGGTCAGACGTCCAGTGTAAAACATTGAGCCGCACTGCTCACTACTGTTTGCTTCAGGTTGGTAGTTGCCCCACCAACCGTTGGCATAACTGAATGGTGTACCTAAAAAACAAAATTAACATTTTTAATTGACATAGGATAGGACAAATGTATTTTTAAATAGGTATTTGATTTTTATTAGTTTTTCTGCCTTCATATTTATTTAGAGATGTATTTACTATTTGGACAGGACCTAAGTTATAGCGAACTAGGAATGCACGATGGAATAGAATATTTGTTATATGTATAAAATAAGATAGGTACATACTAGTGTATCATATTCGTTTGTATCGATTGAAAATATCGCAGTATCGCATAATAATGTATCGATACTGTAACGTATCGCGTCAGTCTATGCAGAAAAATGTTTACCTCTTACTGTCTGCCAGCCCTCGAACAGCTTGTTATGGAAGCCCAAATGGAATAGTCCTCTCATGTAGTTCCCTCCGACTATTTCATTCGACGAGGAGTCCGCTAACGTCGCCAGGTAATCTGCTTCCATCCGATTGTTGATCACTGCCAGGTAGGACTGTTCTGAGCGGCATATTGCGTGTGCCTCCATCCAATTTACTGGTGTGGTGTGCACTTTGTAACATTTGCCGATATCTCTATTTAAAGTGTAATCTGTAAAAAAAGAACATTTATTGTAGGTATCTATTGAAATACCTAATCAATGTGCTGAGGTGGTCCGTCTGAGGAAATTAAATTTTAATGTAATTTTTATTCTTCATGAATTGATGCAATGTAAAACTGCGTTTTGTCTTAAAATGCTTCAATAAAATAACTAAATGATGTGTAGTGATTGTGAAATCCTTATTTAATTTTCAGAAACTTACCTAAATTAGGTATTTTACAATCATAGTTCCATTCAAGAGACTGGAGACTCTTCTTGCAAATGAAGTAAACCTTATCATCACATGAGCCATCATCCATGTCACCAGATTTGAATAAGTACGCACAATCCTGGGCATTGCGATAATCATCTGGTTGACCTGGCCGCCACTTGTGGAAGACCTCAGAGACGGATTTCCCTGTAAATGTAAAATATAGGTATTTTTTTTCAGAGGTTGTCAACCTAGCCTTAATTAAAACATTTGTACGTTCTAAACTGTCAATAATTAGAAAATGACATAAACAGAAACGATGCTAAAGATATGTTTGACGCTAAACACATTTAGTGATTGTATGATGATGTACACTTAGCATCGTTTGGAAGAAATTTTCGCCTAATATATTGATTTCATTTTTATGTTACGTCATTTATCATTAAAGTTGCAATCGTTATACCGCGAGGAATTCATATTTGAACTTTGCCAAGTGTATAAATATCATTGCTCGTGACTACACCTACATTTATAAAATACTAGAATTATATGCGTACCGTCGACGGTCTCAAATAGTCCTTCAACCAAGATGTCTGACAATCCCACAATAATGTACGGCAGATCATTCTGAGAAGTCATAAATGAAATAATAGCTTCGGCTTCGGTACTATTCTCTGGGTGGAAGAAACTGGCTCCTTCCTGAGAACACTCTCGCTTGGCATTAGCCCAAGTTTGTTTTGCCGTGTGGATCTTATAGAAAGCCGCCAATTTTTCTAAATAAGTGTAGTCATAACGGAAAAACTTCATATCCCTTTGTCCACCTGTGAAAATCAATTATAGGTGTATATTATTCTCTTCAGTCAACGGGATCATTGAGTTTCAAAAAGTAAATTTTGATTCGTATGGTTCAAAATGTACTTTTCATGAGTACATTGGTCATGAGTTATTAGGAAAATATTTATTTATTTAACAATTTAATTATACACAATAAACATAGAATGAGAAAAGGAACAGAAAATAGTATATAGTTGAGGCTTATTAAAATTATTTCAGTAAAGAAAGGATATACTAAAAAAGATGTAGCCAAGTGTTTTAAAAAAGAAGAGAAAATGAAAAACAGAAAACAAAGCAGATAACTATTTACAAAAATAAGTATAATATATACAATTAAAGAATATACTTACATACGTATAAATACAAAGATAAAACATTTAGGTACTAATACAAAAAATACAGTTTCACAGATGAAATGGAACGATACATAATGTTCTTTGGCTCTTCTTTTAAAAACTACGCCAGTTTGGCAGTCCAAAAGTTATATGAAGCAAACAGAAAAGTTTATAAAGCAAGTTTGCAAAAAATAATATCGACTTCAATAAAACGGTAAACCATACCGATGGGTTTCATGCCATCATCCGCAAGAAAACCGCCTCACTCCTGAGCAGAATAAGGGGTAGTCACAATATTAACCTGAAAGCGATAGCGTCTGATTCTTCCTCCACCATAATAAGGCAATTAGTGAGAAGACTAATACCTTAGTATTTAATTGTTTTAGTAGTTATGTGTGTGTATAGCTGTGGGTGGTCTTCTCATTAACTCATCTTTAGTTAAGTTACTAACAATAGTTTTTAAGTGCAAACCTGTTACTAACAAGTTATGGATCTCTTAGTTGTCCGAAATAAAATGTTTTATTATTATTATTATAATAAACACCAAAAGTGAAAAATTACTTCAAAATTCGGTGACTTTTGTTTGTTTGATTTAAAGTTAGTAAGTAAGTTTTGACCATATATTTACTAACAAAATTAAAAATTTTGAAAAAACCCACGACTGTTAAAAATTAATTGAAAAAAGGATAAAATAACATACAACACCCACCTTAAAAAAACCCAAGAATGTCCGTCGGGGGCTGCCATCAAATGAACTAGTTTTGCAATGTTCAGCACCCGACGGACATTCTTGGGTTTTTTTAAGGTGGGTGTTGTATGTTATTTTATCCTTTTTTCAATTAATTTTTAACAGTCGTGGGTTTTTTCAAAAAATTTAATTTTGCTTTTTATTTTAAACTTTTTACTTTTTTTAATTTTTTTATCTAAAAACATGCACCAATCAAACCTAAACCCATAACTGAAAACTGAATCAAAATCGGACTTGTAGTTTTGGAGAAAAATGGCAACTTGGATTTGCACAAAAAATGTTTGCTGCAGCGCCCCCTGGTGGGTTGTCACCGTAACACCTATCTAAGAACATGCACCAATCAAACCTAAATCCATAACTGAAAACTGAATCAAAATCAGACTTGTAGTTTTGGAGAAAAATGGCAACTTTGATTTGCACAAAAAATGTTTGCTGCAGCGCCCCCTGGTGAGTTGTCACCGTAACACCTATCTAAGAACATGCACCAATCAAACCCGAACCCATAACTGAAAACTGCATCAAAATCGGACTAGTAGTTTTGGAGAAAAATGGCAACATGTGTTTGCACAAACACACAAACAAACAACCTCTCACCCCAAACGCATATACCGTCTCCGTTCCGTCGTGGGTAAAAAAACAGAAAATTATAATACTCACGTGCAGAACCCGATAAAAAGTACACTACAACAAAGACTAACAATGTTTTAGAATACATTGTTGTAACTTTACGATATGCGTCTACTACACTTGCATCGTCCAACGGCCGCTTATAAAGTACGTCTTATCACAGTTATTGTTATTCCAATTACATCTGAGTCTACAATAATAAGGAAATATATTTTCATAAAACTTGTCCGTAATTAGTTGTGTTGAATAAGGGGAACACTTATTTTTAGTTATAATAACAATACCATGCAACCGAGATTATTCACATATCCCAACTGGTTATTAGTAGGCACAATTAGCTGCAAAACCTCATTAAATAGGAGATTTTTCCCTTCCTTATCTTAACAGGTTCTGCCCTTGCGCCAATTTATTTGAAGCCATACTTCCCTATTCGTTTTCACAGAAATATTCAAAGAAAATAATGACAAAATAGGAACGATGATAAGTATCCTTATTACATAGTATAAAACAAAGTCGCGTCTGTTTGTTTGTTTATTTGTTTGTTTGTCTGTATGCTTAAATCTTTAAAACTACGCAACGGATTTTGATGCGGTTTTTTTTAATAGATAGAGTGATTCAAGAGGAAGGTTTTAATACCTTTTTTGTACCCGTGCGAAGCCGGGGCGGGTCACTAGTAATCAAATAAAGAGATTTTTTTAAAGTAAGAGTTTTCCAGCGTTCCTATCCTCTGTCCACGGTATCGAAAAGTTAACGAGGGACCCTCCTCGCTGCGTACTGTTTTTGATCGATGCACGCCGATGACCGTTGTACGCTTGGAAAATGACTTGTCTCAATACGAATTTGCACGACAACGAGCTCTCACTGACGCTGGGACGTATTATACGGAAATCTCCGTTAAATACGTCAACTGATACTGCGGATCATGCGGATAAATTAAAACTCTTAAAATTGTTAAGAAAATTCGGTCCAAATAGGGAATAATAATTTTACGCTTACGAAGGTTGCGGAGTAGAGCCGAGACTCTTGTGTAAAGAATACAACACAATGGTAAAAAAAAATCTTCTCTTTATTTAGGAATAAAATAAATCATAAAATGTAAGTTTTCGATTCTATTGAGGTAATCAACAGCATAACAATAAAAAAAAAAGCATAACAATTTCTGATTTAACAATTAAGTATTTTGCAGTTCAGTCTTCAGGTTTTCACACAGACTGTTCTTCAGCTAGGGCCGTCGAGTTCGAGCTGTCGACTTCGTGTTCACAAATGAAGAAGCTCTTCAAATTACAATCGACGTGGGTCAGACGTCCAGTGTAGAACATTGAGCCGCACTGCTCACTGCAGTTTGCTTCAGGTTGGTAGTTGCCCCACCAGCCGTTGGCATAATTGAATGGCGTACCTAGAAAACAAAGTAAACATTTTTAATTGACATAGGAATCGACATTAATTTCCTCGCATCAGAATTGTAACGGTATTCTTCATTAAAGTCTTAAAAAAGGCATGTTGGGGACAATTACCTTCTCGTAAGTTAGATAGGTACCTTATACTTAGAATTGGTCAAGCAAAGGTAAAATAATTGCTGTTTATTACTTAGATTCCATAATCATGCCATTTAAAAGTTTTATTTTGATTTTATTAAGATTTGTTTTATATTTGCATTAGTTATTCTGCTTTATATTTAAATAAAGACGTATTTTGTGTTCAGACAGTACTTAAGACGCCACTAAATGCCAGCGACCTTGAGCGAAGCGAAACCAACATTTTATTTTTAAACTCTAAAATCACATATTTGAAAAATCCAAAACACTATTTTGTCGATATGCCAGCTTCAATACAAAAAAGTTCAAACCCCTTTACCTGTAACTGTCTGCCAGCCCTCGAACAGCTTGTTATGGAAGCCCAGATGAAATAATCCTCTCAAGTAGTTCCCTCCGACTCTTTCATTCGACGAGGAGTCCGCTAACTTCGCCAGGTGAACTGCTTCCACATGACTGTTGATCACTGCCAGGTAGGACAGTTCTGAGCGGCATATTGCATATGCCTCCATCCAATTTAATGGTGTGGTGTGCACTTTGTAACATTTGCCAATATCTCTATTTAATGTGTAATCTGTAAATAAAAGAATATACTATTGCAGGATTTGCAGGTATCTACTCAAATACCTAATATAATAACGAGTGAGGTATTTTATAGTATACTAGCTGACCCGGCAAACGTTGTTTTGCCATATAAATAATTTCCAAGTAAAAAAAAAATAGGGGTGGACTACCCCTAACATTTAGGGGGATGAAAAATAGATGTTGGCCGATTCTCATAGATACCGGATAAGCACAAAAAATTTCATCAAAATCGGTCAAGCTGTTTCGGAGGAGTATGGCAACGAAAACTGTGACACGAGAATTTTATATATTAGATTTTGATACAAATGGGGAATAGTCCATTTTGATACAAGTGCGGAAACTTTGTTATTGCATTCGAGGCGGATTGAACACCCGAGCCGTATAGTGAGGGTGTTCATGGGGTCGAAAAATGCAATAACAAATTCCCACGTGTATCAAACGACGTGTTTCAATACACTTTCTAAGAAATTAACTAATAAAACAACAAGTATTTTTGTCATAAATTTTTAGGACACTATGATTTAATTAGCATTTTTCCGCGGTTTGATTTCGCCAGGCTGAAGAAGAAGCAAAGGTAGCCTCATAGGAAAAATATAAAATTAAAATATTATTTAATTAAGAACACAAATGAATGTTTACTTGATCATAAAAGTAAATAATTGTTTAAAATAATCATGTAGTATTCTTTTTACAAACACAATTTAATACTTATTCAAAAAATATTTATGCTGTAAAGACGCAAATCAAAATGACGAAATTAGTTGGTGTTTTTTTTTAATTTCCTATGTTTAATATCGATTTGGACTTGGTATAAGGTATAGTAATTTTCTTTTCCGCACTTGGTTGCGGAAAAATAAGATTACCGTACGCGTGCGAAATACGTCGCATGTCGAACCTTACCTAATCGTAGTGTAATAAGAGTCAGTTTTCGAGGAAGTGTATTGAAAAGTTATTATTGTATTCGAGGCGGAATTCATAACCTGGCCGCAGGCGAAGTTGTTATGGGGCCGAGAACTGCAGTGTCGAAATACGCGAAATACACTTTCGAAGAAATAAAATACTACAATGATAAATATTTGTCAATACACTTCCTCGAAAACTGGCTCTTATTGCACTATGATTAGGTTCGACATGCAATGTATTTCGCACGCGTGCGTCTTTCTTATTTTTCCACAACCGAGGGCAGAAAATAAGTTACCTCAGATACTATACCCTAGAGGCCTAGACTAGGTCCAAAATAGTCCAAATCGATTAAAACATAAGAAATTTAAAAGAAAACTGGCCAAGTGCAAGTCGGACTTCAACATGAAGGGTTCCGTACCGTTCCGTACAATTTTTTTTTTCGCAGTTAGGCATAGGCCATAGTTTTAAAAAGATTTAAGTATAGTGATTATGAACACCCCAATTTACAGTAACTTACCTAGATTGGGCATGTTGCACTGATAGTTCCACTCCAATGAATGGAGAGTTTTCTTGCAAATAAAGTAAGCCTTATTGGTACATGAGCCATCATCCATTTCACCCGATTTGAGTAAGTAAGCACAGTCCTGTTCATAATAATTATCTGGTTGTCCTGACTGCCAGTTGTTGTAGACATCATAGACGGACTTCCCTGTAAATGTAAAAATTACCTCTTTATTAAATTTTCTTTTTACCCGACTACGGCAAAGCCAAAGGAGGGTTATGATTTTGACTGGCTATGTAATGTATGTGAGTATCTTCATCTGTTCCCTCATAGCTCCTAATCTACTTATCGGAACTCGACATATGCGGTATCGTTAAAAATAGAGATAAATACGCCGTGTTTGGTATTATTTAAAAGGGCCTCACTTGTACATTTCCAAAATATTGCCCAAATTTAAAATCACGCACTCTAGCGGACAAACACTCATGAGTAAAAAAAAAAAATTAACACCCAAATTGTTTAAATAAAAAAAAGTTAAAAACTAAAACCCGACTACGACAAAAAAACAACGCTGAAAAAGTATGTAACAAGATTTTCAGGATAGAACAAAAAGAAAAGCCGTAGTCACACGTTATAGTTACCAACCTAAACACTTTAATACGGTGTCACTACGGCTTTTCTTTTTGTTCTTTCGAAATTCAACCCCTAAGGGAGTTAAATAGGGGATGAAAGTTTGTATGGAAAATCGTCATTTTCACGCGGGCGAAGCCGCTGGCAAAAGCTAGTATTATCATAAAGCAGGTTATAACTCAAAGTTGCAATTGTTATTTGACGAGAAATTCGCATTTTTAACTTTGCCTTGAGTATAAATATTGTATTGATCGCACTGTACAGCTAAATTAATAAAGTAGTAGAATTATATGCGTACCGTCGATGGTCTCAAATAGTCCTTCAACCAAGATGTCTGACACCCCCAAAAAGATCTGCGCGATGTCATACCGAGAAGTCCAAAACGTAATCACAGTTTGGGCCTCGGTGTTGTTCTCTGGGTAGAACAAACTGGCTCCTTCCAAAGCACACTCTCGCTTGGCATCAGCCCAACTTTGTTTGTCGTGTATCTTATAGAAAGCCTCCAATTCTTCTAAATAAGTGTAGTCATTCCGGAAAAACGTTAATTCCCTTTGTCCATCTGTGGAAATCAAAGTAGCTTTACAACATATATTCGATTGTAGGTTTATATTATTCGCAGTCAACGCGATGGTTGAGTTTCAATACTTTCAATGAAAGTACGAAAATAGTACATTTTGGTACAAGTGGGGAAACTTTACTACTGCATCCGATGTGGAATTCACTTGTGTTATCCAGCCGAGAATTGCAGTAACAAATGTCCCACGTGAATCAAACGACCGCGACGTTTGCCAACATACTTTCGCAGAAATCAAATAATGGAACGAAAACTACTTTTGTCAAGAATTATTAAGAAACAGTAATATTCATTGAAAAAAAAAACATATCTATTTAGGACGTAGTTTTCTAATTGTATACACAATTTAAATAAAAAAATATTTTTTTTATTTAGGCGTTATATATGTCTTTACGTCGTAAAGGCATTTAACGCCTCTTTGGTAAGATTTAAAAAAAAACATTTACCGCCGACTTTAACCAATTTGGTCTCATTATCTGTGGAAATTGAGTTTATACTTGTATCAAAATGTACTAAAGTGTTGTACCTACTTACTTGAGAAATTCGATGAAAAATACACTACGAGAAAGACTAACACAGTTCTAGACATTGTTGGAACTAAACGATACACACTTTTGCAACAAACACCACAATATTGTTATGTGAACGATAACAGAGAAATGATGCTTGTATAATTTTAATAAGATCGTCTTCATTGCTTAATGAGAGTGCTTATCAATCTATCAACTCGGCTTCACCCAACTAAAAGGTCAAGTGACGTTGGACTTGATACGTTATCAAATATAACAGTTTATTTTACGTGACCCGGGTTGACTTCTGATATAAAGTTATCTTCAGGGGCTTTCTCTTTGAATAGATAAAGTACAGGGCCCCGAGTCTGCTATTCAATAGTGTCAGAATGGTCGATCATTGATCTCATAATGGTTGATTGATGACAAGCCAAAAAGTACCTTATGCCTGTCGACTTAAGATACTTTTTGGCTTGTCGCCAATCAACCATTATGAGATCAATGATCGACCATTCTGACACTATTGAATAGCAGACTCGGGGCCCTGGATGACAGTCAACTCACTAAGGTAGCCCGCGAAAATCAAATTAACATCACATTCGATACAACACGGGACTGCTATAGGCATTAGGTTACCAACGTAGCCCGACTGAAGTGGCAATGGGCAGGGCACATTGCTCGCAGAACGGATGGCTGATGGGGCCGAAGTGTTCTGTAGTGGCAACCGCGAACTGGAAGACGTTGCGTTGGAAGGTCTCCTACGAGGTGGACCGATGACCTGGTCAAGGTTGTGGGGATCCGCTGGATGCGAGACGCACGTGACCGGTCAATGTGGCGACACTTGGGGAAGGTCTATGTCCAGCAGTGGCCGTCGACGTGCATCCTTACCTTACCCATTTGTTCCACTTGCTGAACATCTCCCACCTGGACAAGAGTTGCCGTGGCTGACCTGGAAGTCTTTAAACAGACTCCGGACCCAGGTTAGTCGCAGCAAAGAAAACGTGCTGAGGTGGAGATACAAGGATGACTCCGCACTGGAGTGTAAATGTGGTGCTGTTCCTCAAACAATGGGGCATTTAATATCGTGCCCTGCGTGTCCTGCTGGTTGTTTACTACAGAACTGATGGACGCTACCGAAAGCGCCAAACTAGTAGCCCAATTCTGGGCAGACATAATTTAGATTCCCATCGACACGCTAAGAAGAAGAAGAAGTGGATGTCTTTCGGCTGAAATGATGATAGATATTTCTCTAGATACATATCCCATCTATCTGGATGTGAATATCTATAGACATATATCCATTATACGAAGGTAATATAAAAGATAGCAATCGTACATTACGGTACATTAAATTTTATGCCGTTTCATTTCACTTCGCTTTCCACTTCAATTAACCACGTGTCCCGAGGGGTGTTATGTGTTTGTCCTCATATGGTCCACTTTACTGTAAGTATATTCAGGTCAAAGATTGCGATAGTTTGTACACTTTCTTATATACTAGCTATAGTTAATCTAAGTTTTTACGCCGCTGTGAAAATGCTGGGCTGATATTTTTTCAGCCTTGAATATCAATATGGTGTTGCGTATACATTCAGTACCTACACGGTACGAATGGTACCTACACTTGATATCGTGCCCTGCCTGTCCCGTTACTTGCACATCACAGGAGTACACACCGATTTGACGTAACACTTGGGTTCACTTTGTTTTTTTCTTGTTGAAAACCTCACCATGATTCACACAGTTCAGTTCAGTGCTATTCGATACATGATTGCGGATTACGTTTTGCGGTCATTAATCCTGCACCATGTTGTTACGTTGCCGGGTTTTTGCAATTTAATCCCGCGTTACATTTGTATTTATCCCAAAAGCCCCCACATTTGCAACGCTGATTGATGCGAGCCTATTGGCTAGTGCATGTTCACCATGTTGTATCGATATAATCACGTGTAATACACGCTGAAAGCTGAATATTGACTCGAAAACTGTAAACGTCAATTTAGAATGTAATCTAAAAAATATTATAATATGCACTACATAATATTGTTTGTACTTCTTGCAAGTCATCACTTACGGAAACATAAGGCCCTTAGCATGCGGCGTATTTTAAACGCGCAGACGACACGCGTTTCAGGAACTCGCGTTTTCTGTGCCGTAGATGTCGATTTTTACGTTCATTTAAATTCAAACGCGCGTTAAATGCGATACAAACGCGGGTGTGAAGTGCTTTCGAAACGCGTACAAAGGGTTGGAGAAGGAGTAGAGTAGGGGAGCGCGCTTACGCCACCGCACCACCCGCACCGTAGTTGCAAGAGCGTAGACGCGCATTTCACGTACCTACACCCCGTGTGTTTACTGTGGGTAGGTAACAAGTGTAAGGAAAGTCCAAATTGATTCTCATACATTTATTTTTATTGAAAATAAATAATAATCACAATGCCAATAACATTTATAGTTGTTATAAAACATTCATTACATTTTATTAAAACAGTGTACGTACCTTAATTATTTTTGAGTAGCACTTATACCACTCAATTCTTATTATACCACAATTTCGGGATATTACGCTCTCGTAGACTACGACTTATTTTACGTCTTTACATCATGGGTTCCGCAGCAAGACTGACTCGATACCGCTGACCGTTGCGCCCGCGCTTAAAATCCCCACCGCTACTCGGTGGTAGGATGCAACGGAGCGGCAAGCGAGTCAGTGTTGCTAGGATGAAATTCAAAAATAGGTATAATAACTAATTTATACATTTTGTAAGCCATGAACAGAAAAATATTCTTAATGATTCCTAACAGCTCGGCCATCCTGCAGTTTTAGCGAGTCCCTTCGCTTTAAGTTACTAATAAGTAATCATTTATCTAATCCATTCAATTCAATTAATTAAATAAATAAATTGATTTATTAATATAATGAATAATTAAAATAACTGAAGCATAACCGATAAAATCACCTTGTACGACAGTAAACAATTGTAATTAATTTAGTCATTCATTATTTTATCACACATAATATGTACTTGCAGGTACATTAACATAGGCAGTTTAAGTAAACAATTATTGAATGATAAGTTTATATTAAAGCGAATACCTATCTTAGTCTAATCAGCTTAAACTATCTTAACCAGGTATTTTAATCTAGGCAGGTGTCTAAATCTAGGTCTCATAATCGAGGCATTTCAATAAAATATCTTAGCATTTTTTTTTTGTTTCGTCCTACAATTACATTTACAAAATCAAAATCAAAACTCATTTATTCAAACTAGGCTGATAATCAGCACTTTTCGAACGTCAAAATTTACTTTGCTTTACTTCACTTATTTACAAAAGACAGTCCCCGAAAACACCCTTCGGCACTTCCTAGTATTTTAGCTGAAAAGAAGAAGTGGCGGAAAAAATAATCCCAAGAAACACATCTGTCTGTTAGGTTAGAAGAACCAGACTCGATACAATAATTAGGTGCAAGTTAAGGACTACAGGCACAAATCAATAATTAAAAAGTATTACCATTTATTTATTAAGTATTAACATTTTGCATTATAAAAGTATTTAATAATGCAAAATGTTAAAAGGTGACATCATAAATATCAGTAAACTAATATTGGAGAAAGAACATAAATAACAAACATTGTCTTGTGTTCAACTCAGCGACCAACTATTCTTATCATTTAAGTAGTCGTGGCAAACATGAACTGAGAAGCAACCATGAGCTGATAAATTGCACGAACCGCTCGCTTCTGCAGAACAAATATATTTTGAATATCAGCGGCTTCGCCCCACAGCAGAATGCCGTAAGACATAACGCTGTGAAAATAACTAAAGTAAACTAACCGTGCTGTATCAACGTCAGTGAATTGTCTTACTTTACTGACGGCGTATGCGGCCGAACTTAGCCTTCCCACTAGGCTATATATCTAAACCCCATTGTAATTTTGAATGTACTGTTATGCCTAGAAATACAGCTGAGTCAGTAGTTTCCAGCTCCTGATCAGCGAAGATAATATTGGGACCTAGATTTCTAACATTGGTTAAAGCGAACTTAATTATTTTAGTTTTCTTGGCATTAAAAACAAGGTTGTTTGTTCTGAACCAATCTGTAACCATTGATAGCGTGCTGTTTACGTTGTCAACATCATGTCTATTCCTATCTACTTTAAAGATAAGAGAGGTATCTTCTGCAAATAGTACGACGTCACAAAAACCCCTTAAATAATATGGTAGATCATCATTAATATAAACCAAGAATAAAAACAGACCCAGTATCGGACCTCGAGGTACACCTAGCCAAATCGGTAACCCGGAAGATTTCGCGCCATTTACGTCTACACATTGGAATCTATTTTGTAATCAATCACATTTAGAGCCTCATTTTGAACACCGCAATAACGCAGTTTCCGCAAAAGTGATGATGTCGTGATGTACGCACTCAAAAGCTTTAGAGAGATTGCAGAAAACACCGATTGCATTTTGCGCGTTCTCTCATGCGTTAATATGTGTTCTAGCAAAGCAACACCTGCATCCGTAGTCGAACTACCCGTTGTAAAGCCATATTGATCATTATGAAGGGGATTATTTAAATTAAAATGTATTAACAACTGTTTGAGAATTACTTTTTAAAAAATTTGCTAAATGCAAAATAGAATTTGTTAGATATAAAATAGAAATTGGTCTAAAGTTACCAATATCATTTTTTTACTGTCTGATTTTAATAGAGGGATGACTTGCTCTTCATAAGGTCAGGAAAAGTCCCCAAATCAATGGATTTATAGAAAGCAACAGCAAGACAGGGGCTACGATGTCAATTATGTTACTCAAAAGTTTAATAGAAATTCCCCAGTAATCACCTGTGTTTTTAGAGTTAAGTGAATTGAAAACGTTAACCACATCACGAGGTGCTAGATGTTCGAAACTAAATGCGTTACCAAATTTAGACACGCTGCTATGCAAAAGATCTTCAGCTTTGGACGGCGAAGAACTTAGGGAACGTCGTCGTTATAGGTATGCTAGCAAAATACTCATTAAAAGCCTTGGCTACGTCTGCTGCTTTATTAACTAATTTGTTATTCACCATTATCTCAGGGTGATTATCTTGTTTAACAGATTTACCCGTTTCATTGTTAATGATTTTCCAAGTGGCTTTAACGTTATTATTAGAATTTTTAATGGTTTCGCTTAGGAATTTTGACTTTGCAATATTACAATTCCTTTTAAATAATTTGGAATAATTTTAACATACACTAGAAAAGTTGTTTCAAATATGAAATCTTTAAGACCATACAACTCGTATAATCGGGCTCGACTTTTGTAAACACCTGGTGTACCCCATTGGTTGAAGCCAACAGAAATTCGTTAATGTTAATAGTTTTAGACTTAAAAATAGATTGGTATTCATTTTGCACAACATCAAAAAGGACTTTATAAATTTCATTAGGAGTTTCGTGCTCTACTTTTGACGGTGTTACTTTAAGTGCTACATTATTTTTAAATTTATTGCAACGACTAGCTGTATGAGGCCACACTCACTAAACATATTATCAAGGCAAGTTGATTAAGAAGCCTTGATCGTTGTTGGTTCAAAAAATACAGGTTAACCAAATTAAATGATTTAAACAGATTGAAAAGTCTGATACTTAATGGAGTAATATCTAAAATATTAACATTAAAATCTCCACATAAAATTATAGATGTATTACTTGATTTTAACGTATTAAGTGAATCCTCCATTACAGATTCGAAACGAGTAAAACGCCCAGAAGGGTCTATAAACACAAATTATTAAGTATCGCTCGAGTTCAACGCTAGACCACTCAATAGTGCGCTCAATGGAAAGATTAACTTTTACATTTTAATTTGCTTGATACAAGAATTAAAGGTTCACCGCGAATAGCATTTTTCTCTCACAAATGCACCCTGTACTGTATAGAAATCATCATTGATAAATGCTACTTCATGTTGCCTCAACCAATGTTCATTTAGACAAGACTTGAACATCATTATTCTCCATAAACATCTTCTGGCTCCCTAAACTGGGCAGCCTGTGCTCCCACTCTAATAACACGGTCCTCGATACCATGAAGTAGGCAATCAACACATTACCTACCTTTAATTCCACAACTGTTAAATAAATTACTTTTAGAATAATAATAATGTTCTAGTGAGTCCCCGTAACGCACGCGTTTGGGCAGCATTTCTGTTAAAAGTTCTGCATGTTCATCTCTACAAGGAAACGACTCCATAAGCTTTCTTTTCCATTCAGTCCAACTGTAAAGTACTGTATCTAGCTCCTGGTACCATGTTTTGGCTATGCCCGTCAATTTCGGTAGAGCAAAATGTATGACTTAGCGTTCATCCCACCCATATATTTAGGCGCATTCCTCAACCTTTGTAAGCTAAGTGACTATAGTTTGATCTTTGGATGTTGGATCAAATTCTCGCAGGACGTTTGTCAAAGAAAGCTTAGAGGTCGACGACCCTTTAACATTACTTAATATATCTAAAAACTTAATTAAAAATGTTTTCATCATCACTAGGCATATTTATCTTTAAAATTACGGTTCACGTTGTCGACTCGCGAGCGACGAGATCTTTGAGAGTTCCGTTGTCTATAGTAAAGGGCTTCGTGCCGACGACCGTCTTTGGTGCGAGGGCTGCCTATTATCGTTAAAGTTGCCGAGTTTGATGTCGCAACACCTCCCTACTCGGGCTTCGTGAATTAAAGTTATAAGAGCGCTTGTGGACTTGCCTTTCTCATCCACTCCCTCACTCTGGACTTGTTCTGAGCGTTTGTGGACTTGCCTCTCTCGTAGGCTCCCTTCCACTCCCGCGCTCATGACACGCTTAGGAGTCTGCCTTCCTCCGATTGTATTATCGCAGTTATGGTTAGTAGGCTCACCCTCCGATGCAGCGTCTGATTTAGTGTTATCCATGAATCTGAAACTTATTTCATGACACTAGAATAATGTTTGGGTTCTTACCCTAAGAAAGTAAGATAACATTCAGGTAAGGTAACATTCAGGTAAGGTACCATTAAGGTAAGGTATCATTAAGGTTAGGTAACATTAGTGTAAGGTAACTTTAAGGCAAGGTAACTTTAAGGCAAGGTAACTTTAAGGCAAGGTAACTTTAAGCCAAGGTAACTTTAAGCCAAGGTAACTTTAAGGAAAGGTAACTTTAAGGCAAGGTAACTTTAAGGCAAGGTAACTTTAAGGCAAGGTAACTTTAAGGCAAGGTAACTTTAAGGCAAGGTAACTTTAAGGCAAGGTAACTTTAAAGCAAGGTAACTTTTAGGGAAGGTAACTTTAAGGTGAGGTAACTTTAAGGTAAGGTAACATTAAGGTAAGGTAACATTAAGGTAAGATACCATTAAGGTAAGGTAACATTAAGGTAAGATACCATTAAGGTAAGGTAACTCTATAAGGGAAGGTAACATTAAGGTAAGGTAACATCAAGGTAAGGTAACATTAAGGTAAGGTAACATTAAGGTAAGGTAACATTATGGTAAGATAACATTATGTTAAGGCACCATTAAGGCACCATTAGTCCACCATTCAGTTAAGGCACCATTCAGTTAAGGCACCATTCAGTTAAGGCACCATTCAGTTAAGGCACCATTCAGTTAAGGCACCATTCAGTTAAGGCACCATACAGTTAAGGCACCATTCAGTTAAGGTAAGATACCAGTAAGGAAAAGTAGGTAGGGTAATATTAAGGAAGACAAGGTATGATAACCTTGGGGTAACATTAGGTAAGGTATGTACCATTAAATTAAGATACATTATGGTACTATCAGCGTACGTATGAAGTGCTTATCATTAAGGTATGGTACCATTATAGAAAGGTAGCAAGGCTAACATTAAGGAAAACAAGGTAATGTATCATTAAGGTGAGGAACCATTAAGAAAGGTACAGTTAAATTAAGAGACCATTAAGGTAATGTATCATTAAGGTGAGGTACCATTAAGAAAGGTACAGTTAAATTAAGAGACCATTAAGGTAAGGTACGATCAACGTACACGGTATGCCTTGAAATATTTACTTGAAATTATTTAATGACTATTGAATAGGTAAGTTATGTATGTTATTCTGTTAAAAGTCGAAAGTATGTGAATGCATTCTATTAATTTGGCCATTATTCAGTTACGAAAAATCAATAAAGGGTGTAAGCGTACCCTTAACGCAAATGAAAAGTACTTGTTCTCCCTACCACTGCGATCACTTTTTTGTTCTAGACCATACCTGGGAACCTCCTAGTTTCGGAGATATTGGGGCTCAAAGTTCCAAATTTTTAACAGCTGTTTTTGTAAATACTAGTTTATCAGGTTATAACTTTACTTAAATTATCTCCATGACCCACTTACTATTTAAACTCCACTCCACTAGCACAATGTTTTAAGAGTGCTACGTTGAGATTTACCGTAAAATGTGTTTTTTTTTTAACCCCAAAAAAAAGTCAATTCCCAGCAAACATTTTCGCGTAGGGGTACATAGTTTCATGTACAGAATGCTTGGTAGACGGCTGTGTGATGGGTTACTTTACACTCTGTATAATATCATTTAATCAAAATTATTATGGTGGTATACTTTCTAGATCTTTGTAGTGTTGTGATAAAAGGACAAGAAGAAAAAAAAATATTATTTAGGCGTCTAAAATATTAAATAACTATACGATGTTCGTTCTGTGCTCTACGGCGCATTTACAGAGGGTAGCTATGCAAAAATTCACTACACAAAGGGAAAGACCTATCGTAGTGCCTCAATCTAAATCAATCCTTAATTTTCCAATCACACAATATTATTACACATAACACAGAATCGGTGTACAATGCTATTGTAGCCCAGTATTAAAAAGAGAGGCACTTGTCAATAGTTATGCTACCAGGGCCGCTACTACCACCTTTAACAAAACAATCCTATTGCAGGAACGTTTTGATTCAGGCTTAAAACAATAACACATTGTTTGGTACCATGACCTCTACAAAACAATACTGTTTTACTCTTGCTTAGTGCGGGGAAAGAACGAACGATCTGTAAAATTTGTCTATTCCCTGCTTTAACATGAAAGAAGCAACTAGCAATACGTAAACTGTATAGCGCTGTCTCTTTCTCAAAAATCCGGTCCGAATCGTATTCCGAAATAATAGTCATGAAACAAAATATAACTTTAATGAAAATAGAAATATTATTTACCATACAATTTTTCATTTTTATAGGTAGTTTTAAGAAAATACATAATTAAAATCGTAACATTTATAAAATCTTTGAGGATTTTCCTTGACAAAGTAAGAAAATGTTTCGAAGGAGGTTAAGCCCTTCATTGTAACATAATATGATTCGGACCAGTGTTTTTTTATAACTGGCTGGTATCATTATCGTTTTATTAAAGTGGCATGGATCCATGTCAATGCATTACGTCATTAAACTTGTCAGTGAGTGGTTGTCAACAAAATTCAATAAAATTACATCCTATGTTTATATTTCGAAATTATTCGAAAATAAATTATGGTATTTACTTTTCTTGTGTGCTGTGATTGTGAATATGAACCGTTTTCGATATTCATATATTTATGATGGACGTATGAAATATGTACCAAAATGCTGGTTCATAATAGGATGCGATAGGTATACTCATCTTATCCTTATTTTGAAGCTTGAAATAAAAACCTTAACGTGAACGTGGACATGCCAATGTTTATATTCCCTTGAGAGATGAAGAGCAACCAATGGAAAGAATATCATTAAAACTACATCCATGCATCTTAAAAACCACTACCTATCACTATGGACCATGGAGCTGGTTAAAATAATTCCAGGAAATTCGAATATGGACTGATCTAGACGAGTTGTTAATCGATATTTTAAACTGTATAATAAAGAATTCTGACTATAAACCATTATTAACTTTGATCGTTTTATTTAAGTAGGTACCCAAGTACTTTAGGTCTGCTAAACTGCGTGTAAGAAGTTGTGGATGATTTCAGGGTGACTATGTTCAAACGATGTAAGAGCGTTCGGTTAAACACGCGTGTGCGTTCCCGCGAGTTTGTAAAACTAGATTGATTCTCAGTAGCAATGTTTGGAAGGCACTCTATGCTTCGCAAGGCACGTATAAGGCTGCTTTTCATCAAGCACACATCCATAGTACGCATCCTTCCATATAGAAAACATCTTAGTTGAATCCGTTTCCACCAATGCTAAGCTAATGTGCACCTATGAATATGATTGGCGGATATATAACGCATCCATAGCAACGTATGCATAGCGCATCTCTGGTGGAAAAGCACCCTAAGCCGGTGGTCCCTGTCGCCAAATTGCTGTCGTCAAATCATGTTTAGAAACTCTGACACTAGGGTGTGTGGGGTCGTTAGACCTTAAGACCGTCATTTTCAAGCTTACAAACAATAACACAGTTATTATAATGGTAGTTTATTGATTCTCCAGCAATACAAGTTACAGATAGGTAATCTATAGCAACAGTACATTTTACAAATCGATGTTTATGATGTACCTAAATACAAACGACAACAACATCCACTTTTTCTCAGGCAGCCCAGCCAGGGACCTTAGTATGTCATGTAAAGCTGACTAACATAAATATGACAAAATACAATTTGTATTAGTAAAGAGAGCCTTAAAACTATGTTTGTAACACTTCAGTTAAGCACTAAGTCTTTGTGCTGCACGTAGGTACATATGGCACTTGCCCATGAAAACGACGGAACACCACTCCCTGCGGCCTAATGTCCTCTTCCAACACGATTATGCAGATCCATAACATGTTGGTACTACACATGTTGGTGTTACACCACGAACGCCCCAAAGTTGACGTAGCTGTGCGACTCCAGCAACTCCACACTCTCGCCACGTACTTGGTCTTCTGGCGCACGTACTCCACGATGTCCACCGCCGTACTGGTGTAGTGAATGCGGGAAATGTACACAGGAGTGTTTGGGTTCGCGGCACGAATATGCACGTTGGGCTCCGATGGAGTCATGTCACAGTGGTTCTTGTTGGTACATTGACGGTGCTTCCTCCTAACACCGTCACAAAATCATCATCAGCCTAGTCATAGTCTCTCTAGCTCTTCCTCCTTTTCGGAATGCGAGAAATACAAGATCGGTCGATGTGGCGATGCTTGGAAGATGCCTACGTCCTGCAGCAGACAATTTCTTGTTGAAAATGATAAAGATGATGCACTGAAACCACTGAAAACATAGTCCAATCGAAAACTTTACGACACCATAACATTATGCCAGTAACATCCGAAGGATTGGGCAGAGGTGTTTAATACACCCCTTGCACGTATATAATGTGTTTTTATTACCAAGTATATCACGGCAGTACATTTCTTTTGTATAATTTATAAAAACAATAATATATTCGTCGCCCCAGATCAACTTATTTAGAATGTCAAACAATCCTGCTAGTTGACATAAAAACAATCCTGCTCGCTGTCAAAAGGCACGTCGTGGTACCAATTGAATGAACTATTTGAGGTGACGTCATCAAAACGATATCAAAACTGATATTTTTAGCAGTCCTGCATTAAGATTGTTTTATGGACGTGATGGTACGAAAATGCAAAGTAAGACTTAAACAAGACTGTTTTAAGACGTTGTAGTAGCGCCCCAGGTAGTGCCCTAGCCAAGCCTAACCTATGACACAGTGCTAATTATTTAAAATAAAAAAAAAGATACAAGTAATTTATTGTAAATTTGAAACATTGCAGTACCATCAAATTAATCTTCTTATTAAATGGCCAAATTTTAAAAATCGAGAATCAATTAGGTATCTAGAAGAAAAGAAAAGTAAAGAAATAAAATAATCCGACAAAATTTTGTGGGCAGGGATAAACGGGTAGTTTGCTAACAAAACCACGGAAGCAGAAACCCGCTTATCCCACTTCTGAGATGTAAGGAAAGTCCAAATTGATTCTCATACATTTATTTTTATTGAAAATAAATAATAATCACAATGCCAATAACATTTATAGTTGTTATAAAACATTCATTACATTTTATTAAAACAGTGTACGTACCTTAATTATTTTTGAGTAGCACTTATACCACTCAATTCTTATTATACCACAATTTCGGGATATTACGCTCTCGTAGACTACGACTTATTTTACGTCTTTACATCATGGGTTCCGCAGCAAGACTGACTCGATACCGCTGACCGTTGCGCCCGCGCTTAAAATCCCCACCGCTACTCGGTGGTAGGATGCAACGGAGCGGCAAGCGAGTCAGTGTTGCTAGGATGAAATTCAAAAATAGGTATAATAACTAATTTATACATTTTGTAAGCCATGAACAGAAAAATATTCTTAATGATTCCTAACACAAGGTTGCGTTCAAATCTCGTTTGAAGTGCGATACGCGCATCATTTGCGCTGTGTGCTAGGGGCCTACCTTTTTTAACACCACCTACGTATGCGTCTCAAATAAATATAATTATTTGAATTCTATCCGAATAGGATAGTGCAGAAACATTTCGACTATTATTTAAAAAAAAAACTGCATTTCCAATACATACCTACCCATGGCCCTTTCAACTTGTACGTAAAATGTCTCGTTACTACGCATAGATGTAAGGAGACCGGTACTGACGCCAGCACATCAAGTCAATTTAATCTGTCTTATGTAATTGGTGGTCTGGTCACCCATCTACAGACCAACCAAGGCAAGCGCGGGGCTGCGGGTTGTTCGATAGAGATACCGCGGCCCCATACACAAGGTGCTAAGAATGAACATGGGTTGTTTTTAGTCAGACACCACCTTCTGCTCCGCCCAGAGAAGAATCTTTTGATGTTTTAAAACCCAAAAAACAAACGGGGTGAGCTAAATAAAACCGTTTAAAAAAGTCTAGCGCGTCTTAACCTTTATATTATGTTTTCAAATAAGTATGAGTTGAAATTCAGCTGTAGACCCATTCCTCGTGAAGTTAGCAGAAATCGACCTTCATGAGTCCCTCATTATTGACCGATCTATCTATAAATAAGTACCCACTGTTTACAACGTAGTGTCGTTCAATGCCAGCCGGTTATCCCAGCTCATTGGCCACGGGGCGTGAGACAAAGGTCAACTGAGGCGGACATGTGCTCGTAAGCACCTAATTTGACGGAAAACTTAAACAATCGCTTCTATAAACCTATGTTTACGGGTATATAAACTTAGATGTTCGATAAGTTTTTTTTAATTCTTTGTGTATATTGTGTGCCACACCACTCGGTTGGTATTCTTTCGTGATGTTTTGTTTGTTATTTTACTGAGATAAATATAGAACTACCTCGTTGGTCGCAAGCGTAACTGTTGTGCATAAGTTCCTGGGTTCGATTCCCGGGTCAGGCAATGTCTTATTTAGGTCTCCATCACGAATTTCTCAGTAGCAGCCACGGAGGCTAGATTTGTGCCCTTTTGATGCCAATAGGCTCGCCCCCTATTAATATACATGGGTCTTAAACATAACTGGCGAAATGTCGGTGTATTAATGGGTACACCCCTGCCTAACCCTTCGGGGATTACAGGCGTGATATTATGTACATCTAGAACCTAGAGTAGACAATATACGTAGATGTTACGCATACGTCTATGATATTAGTAGTTTGTGAATTTCTTGTGTAAAGCGTATAGGACGGTTAGTACTGAAGCCTTACCGGTACTGGCAGGGGTACTTCCAGTCGATCTTGAAGTACAGCGCCGTGCTTCAATGTACTACTGCGCACGAGAGACCGCGGACACAGACTTTTTAACGGTACGTGACCGTGCTAAAATAGCTAGATTACTTAAACCACAGACTGACGTCTGGGAGGAACTTCTGTCTGAATGGCAATGTAGGTGGGATAATTCCATCAAGGGCCGACATCTTCACCAGTTCTTTCCATCCGTTCGTGAGCGGCTGGCCAGGACATGGCTGGAGGTGGATCACTGTGTCGCCCAATTTCTCACAGGTCATGGTAACTTTAAGAGTAAATTATTTTCCTTCAAGCTTGTTGAGTCGCCTTTTTGTCAATGTTCTACATCTGACTGCGAATTTGAACAAACTGCACATCACATTTTATGGGAGTGTAGTCTTTGGCAGAATGAACGCAATATTATGTTAAATAGTGTACAGGTTACATCCGGAGTTATTTACTATACGGACCTTGTAGAAACTAGAACAAATTTCCGTGCGTTCAAGCAATTTTGTCATACCTATTATTGGAATCAAATATAACAGCTCACAACTTAGGACCCAGTAATATTAATGACAATAATATCCGTGGTGCTAGGCAACTGGGCTTATCTCAGTTGTATACGTCCCTGTGTGCCTATTGGCCTTGTTCTGTTCTGTCTCCTGCTGATATGGAGGGAAGTGGAAACTATGTTTTTTCCTACTCCTCCGCTATTCTTTTCTGATTAATTTCGTTGCGGGATCCAAGACAGTTAAATTATTTCTCTGGGACTTCGTCGAGCTTCATTGTCTCGGCGCTTTTCTTGTGGTCGCCACTGTTGATTCTGGCTAACAGGAGTTACAGTGGTTTGGGAATAGTGTGGCGGGCTTGTCCCAATAAAAAAAAAAAAAAAAAGTTTGTGAATTTGAAGTTCAATGCCATGAAAAGATAAACTATTTTCGATTAAACAGTTCGGAATTCAATAAAATTCAGGCTGTTTAGGTACTTGTTTATCGCTGTATCTATTACCCTTTTCAATAAGACGGCCGTTCTGAACTAAAAGGTATTAGCAAAGATGGCGAAGGTTTAACTGCAATCCCATCAAGGAATGAGGAAGGAAAACTAACTTTGTTTTTATACTTGTTCTTGCAATAAAAGTTGACCGTTGGCGGGCCGCCCTTAAATTAATTATTCAATGTTTTCAAGTAATGCTTGGCTGTACAAGTTGAGTATTAATTACGGGGTAATAAACAACGGCGTCTCACCGTAATGTAATCATTAAACTTTGTTAAATTATTTCTTTGTCTCTTTGAAAAAAGTATGAACTTTTTGCTTGAGAAATTGTAGAAGTTACGACAAAAGGTATGAAAATAATTTCGGTGCTTGAAAAAACAAATAGGAGTCTTTCTTCAAGAGTAATATCAAATTTAGGTAGGTATTAATACATAGTATAAAACAAAGTCGCTTTCTCTGTCCCTTTGTATGCTTAAGGCCGGGTTGCAGTAATTTTAAGATTTTTGAACCTATAAAAATCGAACTAAATACGAGATTTTTAATAGATAAAAATCATTACATAAAAATTGAACATACTCTCTAGTAAATCGTAAAGATAGAAAAGCGATTTAGAATGATCGGCTCGATACTTTTTTTTATCAAACATGACTCTAAATCACAATTTCAAACGTGTACTGCTAAGACATTTCATTATGAATTTATATAAAAGTTATATCAATAGATAGAACTTTTTATTTTGAAGTAAATGTTGAAAACATATTGTATAATTTCTTTATAGTTTTTCTCCAAGAAGCAAAAAACAGTCAAAATTTAGGCATTATATCGCTTGCGCGGCAGGGCGGGGGGCGAGGTCGTGCGTACATAAAAACAAAGTAGTGCAACCTCGCCTTAAGGCGAGGTTGCAGTAAATTTTGACTGTTTTTTCTCTCTTGGAGAAAAATGATAAAGAAATTATACATTATGTGACCCGAGATAATACACATTTTTTACGACCTTTATTATGATATAAGTTTCATTTTTCAAAGCCTAATATAACTCAAGTAAAACGATTATTTAGCCATCATTTGGACATGTCTTTGCGATTTAATTGGATGCAGTGAAGTGTAAGTAATCGTGTATCGCATGCCCGACATATCATGATCAAAGAGTCAACTATGTAAGTAATAATTTTTTTTCAAAATTTAAATCCGTTCCATGTACGAGTAAAACGCTATTGTTGACGACGTTTATCGGGGTAACCCCGCCTTAAATCTTTAAAACTACGCAACGGATTTTGATGCGGTTTTTTTTTAATAGATAGAAGGAAGGTTTGCAAGAGGAAGGTTTTAATTTTTTGCACCCGTGCGAAGCCGGGGCGGGTCACTAGTATTGTATTACGTGAGTAGGTAGTTAACTTACTAACTGCTTTCCGAATTTCCACGAATACCACGGAATTTCCGTTGGTCCTGGATGTCATTTGTAAGTCTTTGACAGTCGTTACAGGTAGTCAGTTTCCAAAAGTCTGAAAATCAGTCATAATAAATGGAACCGTAATATCCAGTACAAACAGGGTTGTCGAGGTCAGATAGGCTCTATGTAAAATACTAAAATTCAGCTGCATCCTGGAAGCCGATCCCAACATTGTTGGGAAAAGGCTGTGCAGATGACGATGATAAATATATTTACGTGTGTAAGTAGGTAATCTCCTGACGAATAACTGGCATGTTTGGCTTCCTGCCAGTGTGTTCCACAGTTCCGTTCCTTTTTGCGTAAAACGTGATTTCAATTAGATCATTGGCACTATACAGACCATACCTCACACGAGTGCAGTCACAAATTCACAAAGCGTAAAACCTTTGCATGGAAAACAAAATCCGGTCTATTTTTACATCGCGGTTCCCAAAATAGAATGTGTTCCCATAAAAGTGCTGGTGAAATGTGTTGGTGACCAAATGTTGGCTATTCCATCAAAACAGGATGCTTCGTAAAGTTTTTTATGGCGTATATAAATGGTGTCCTCTTAAATGGATGCATCAAACATAGGTACTGGTTGGCATAATGGTTATACGAAATGGTCGTTAAGATGGAGTATGCGAGTGAGGGAATAAAGAGTGCACCTGTGTCTGTGCCAAGCCTGTAATCCCCGAAGGGTTTGGCTAGAAGTGTACCTACACCCTCATTTCACCAGAACAGTTCCATGTAATAAGGGGCAACCTTATTGCTATCAATCGGGCAAAAATCCAGACTACGTGGCTGCTATTAAAAAAATCCTGATGGAAAACTCAATAACTCCGTCCGACTTATACTAGATAACTAAACCAACTAGGCAGTCGAGGCGTACATACTCATGCACTTTAATATTTCCAGTATTGATGGCTCAACACTTTTGCCATTTTATATAGATACCCAAGCGAACCACTGAAATAATATTAAGGCCTGAAACAAACCCCTCTTGAGTTACAAGTTGAATTTCCCGCTGTTGTCCCAAGTTATCCCAATGTAATATAGTCAAAAGAAGATCCCTAACCTGGTAGAGGCTGTAACAGATCATACCAGGTCCCATCTCTTTACGTTATGAAGGCGGAAATTAAACTTTGCTGAAAGTTACGAGGTGGCAACATTTTGGAAGTGGGTAATAACTTGCGTGGGGTAGTGAGATCATAGTCAAATCTTTGTTCTTACGAATCAGGTTATTGTGCTTCAAATCATCGTATGTCTTCACGTAGTTGTATCACTTTTGAGGTTTTTCTCCCAGAGCTTGTAACGTTACTGTTGCTTATTTCACCGCGTTTATATTATATTCTTTCTTATGTATGTATTTACATACGGGATATAATTACCAATGCAGTATGCATGGTATAAAGAGCTTGATTAAATAATATCACGCCTGTAATCACCGAAGCGTTAGGCAGAGGTGTACCTAATAGTACACCGATAATCTCTAGTTATGCTCTAGTTCCATGTAATAAGGGGTGAGCCTATTGCCAATTGCCATCAACCGAACCCAAAGCGCTTGTTTCTTCTCTTCAAATAGAAAACAATATTCTGATGAAATTATTGTTTCCTTAAAACGTTCGCACAATCATCTTCGGTCCCAAATCGTCCTACCATATACCGTTACCGCCAAGAATACAATTATTATATTTACAACGACAACAGAACGTCTCGGTGGTGTAATATCTTTTCCGTGCAACCCTTTGAGCTGATAATGGCGTCGTTTTATCATGGCGCCGCGTAACGTTTTAAATTAGTCCCACCTCCCCAATTCGGGTGGGCCCTGTTTATACGTCCTATAAACGTTAATGTTTAGCAACAACATGTATTCGGCGGCTTAGGAAATATGTTGGTCGGTGGACATCAATCTCTAGGGATTTGTCGACTTACTGCGTGTCCTTATTAAGCTAGTTACACTAAACTGTAGGTCTAACTTATCTCGACATATTTTTTTGGTACACGTACCTACGTGTCTGGTTGTAACGAGCGCGTCTAATTTGGGTCGCCCGTATTTACATAGGATAGGTACTTGTTCACTAGTTTGTCAGAAATTGTTTTTAGTTGGTAATGGCTCACGAAAGAAGAGGAAGACAAAAAATAAAAAGAAAAAGACAAATGAGAGGAAGACCAAAGAAAAGATGGATGGAGTGTGTGAGGGGTGATATGAAGGAAAAAGGAATAAATGATAACGTGACGACTAACAGGGCAGAATGGAAGAAAACAACGTGTTGCGCCGACCCCAAATGACATGGGATAAGGGCAGGAAGAAGAAGAATGGCTCACGAAACCAGTCAAATCTAACCTAAACCTAAGATATAACAAAATCAACCCTAACATGTAAAGCGGAAAGTTGGAATTTTGTTTCTAATTTATGTGAAGGGTAAGCATAACCCAGCCCGCTGCCAAACTTTCTATGGAATACGAGGGGAGAAAGATGCTAAGCAGAAAGAGTTTGTAAAACATTTTTTGCATTGTTAATGAAGAGGACTGTCCCTGGAGGACCGAGATGGTCTAAATCCTTAACTTTGTTAACATAAATGTATATTGGCTGGAACAAAAATCTTGTTTGTTTTATTACGATATAAAAATAAGAAGCTACACACTGTTTGTCGACTGTCTAGGGAACGGAATAGTTATTGACAGTCGTCAGTTTAGCAACTTTGGCATAAATTAACAATGAATGTTCGAACAAATAGAAGAGATTACTTTGAGATTTGTACGAGGGGGAAGTTTTGTGCTGATCTCTGATTGGATGATACAAAGCGTGTAGAAGTTTCGGTTTATTAATAGAGAGGATGAAAATTCAATCAAAATGTTTATCGAAGTGGATGAGATTTTCATTCTGTTGATATACATTACTCGTGTATCCGTTTAGTTGTTTGAATTAATCAATATTATGTATTCGCTTTTGCCGCGTTTTTTGTATTATTGGATTTTTTTCATCACGTTCTCAGCAACAGTCACGGAGGCCCAATCTGTGCCCAGTTGATGGCAATAGGCTCGCTCCCTATTACAAGGGATTTAAACATAACTAGCGATGTGGATGTACTAATGGGAACATCTCTGCCTAACCCTTCGAGGATTGCAGGCGTGATGTTATGTTATATTCTTTTGCCCATGGTATCGCTCGTGCTATGGTACGAATTTATCCGACGGGAACGGTTAAAATACAGCCTTATGACACTCGTAGCGTAGGCAATGTAAGTGAAAAAATATCGGAATCGGATCAGTAGTTTCGAAGATTACCCCCTCAATCCAAACAAACAAACATTACATCTTTATAATATTAGTATAGAATTATTATTAAGTCTTGATTTAAAGTTAATGATTCCACGTGGAAATCTAACTAAAATCGGTTAATCCTGAAGACAATTTTGAATTGCAATTAGCTATATTTAATTCACTGAAACGTAGGTATAACTGCAATATCTCATATCGCAACCTGACCAAAATAACGTGACTTTACCCTAAGCGTTATTATCATTGAATCCAATATCAAAATTATGAAAAAAACTTCCCCCTCGTACAAATCTCAAAGTAATTGAGATTTGTACGAGGGGGAAGTTTTGTGCTGATCTCTGATTGGATGATACAAAGCGTGTAGAAGTTTTGGTTTAAATTCATAGAGAGGATGAAAATTCAATCAAAATGTTTATCGAAGTGGATGAGATTTTCATTCTGTTGATATACATTACTCGTTTAGTTACCTATTTGTTTAATCTCTTTTTTTTTTTTTAAACTAGCCAATTAATATTATGTACTAGCTGACCCACGCAACTTTGTCTGCGTCTCTATAAACTCGTATAACTAATTATAACTTTCCTCGATAAATCAACTATCCAACCAAAATTATTAAGTTAAATAGTAACAAACAAAAAAAATTACCTTTCTTCTTTATAATATTAGTTTAGATTATACTAAAATGAGAATTACTATAGATATCCCTTACTGTTAAATATACGATGTCGATAACACCCTGTACTTGTAAACATTATAGTGCAGTAAATATTTTGAATTTGAATTTCCCGGAGGCCAGCCAGAATCCCCCGTACCTACATTGCGACGCAACCCGCGTAATAATTTTTCCGCGCGGGTATTTTTACATTGCGATATCTTCTAAGATATTTGTTTAAACTGTATAGAGTAAATAGCACAACTATTCTACATTAAATTTCCGTTCTAACGAACACGTTTATTTAGATATAGATTAATACCATATGGGTTAAATAAGCTTCGCAAAAAATAATTCTTTTTTACCTGACATTTTAATAGTGAGAAATGGTTACAGTGAGTCAATCTTAAAAGATAGACATATGCTGTCGCGGACTTTTTTTTAGAACTTTTAAAGAGGAATAATTACTTCATACATGATTTTCTCGTAACTTAAACCGTTTTCGCAGCGCACGCAACGGAAGCTCTCAGAATAGAATTTTCTTTTCCCGTTTTTGTAACATTTCTCAATTATGCTCCGCTCCTATTGGTAGTAGCGTGATGTTATATAGCCTATAACCTTCCTCGATAAATGGACTACCCAACACAAAAAGAATTTTTCAAATCCAACCAGTAGTTCCAGAGTTTATCGCGTTCAAACAAACAAACAAACAAACAAACAAACAAACAAACTCTTCAGCTTTATAATATTAGTATGGATTCGCTTTTGCAGCGTTTTTTGTGTTATTGGGTTTTTTTCATCACGTTCTCAGCAACAGTCACGGAGGCCCAATCTGTGCCCAGTTGATGGCAATAGGCTCGCTCCCTATTACAAGGGATTTAAACATAACTAGCGATGTGGATTTACTAATGGGAACATCTCTGCCTAACCCTTCGAGAATTGCAGGCGTGATTCGGAATGACGTATTGCACTCGTAGTTGGGTCATACTCAGAAAAAGTGTACATTTTGAATTTGTAACTAAACTGATAGGTAACGATACTGAGCATCTCCGTCACGAAACTGATGTCATAAGGTATGGTGCACATGGATTGGGCGAATAAAACACCTGATTATATTTGGCTTATCAGTCTTATTTAGATTAATAAAAATAAAAATACCATAAACATTGGTAATTATTTAGTTAAATTCCATTAAAAAACCTGTCGGAAACTATACCTGTGTATTAATACACAGGTATATAGATATGCACTTTTAGTTTTTGTGAACTAAGCTTAACAATTTATCAGTTTCGTAACGTAACGCAATTTTACGCAATATAACGAAAATGATAATAAAATCTGAGAAATCATAACCTCTAAAAATGTTTTTACGTAAACCACTGTTTTACCACGCAAGCACTGAGTGTATTCTTTTAGATAATACAAAAGATATGAAGAAAACATGGTAAGTAAACAAAAAACATAATAAACTTACCAAAATAATAGTCGTTTATCACCCTGAGGTATTTTTTGTAAATTTTCACTTGCTAAACGTCTTGACTTCACGACTGCGGCGAAAACATGATGGCTGCTGTGACAGTGATTTTGACGTAAGTAATCACGTTGCCAGATTAGAAAAAAACTATTTATACCACCTTAAGTCATTGCGTTTCAAATTTTATCACGCGTTACTAACCCTGAGTAACGAAACTTCATAATTTTGGGACAACATTTGTTTAATTAAAATAAATCCTTCTGTATATGATTTACGGATAAAATTAGTCTTATTTAGTTACTTGATTCATCAAGAATAATATAACCACAGTCAATGTTAAAAAAAGCGATGAATAATCGTAACAATTCATCTCTGAAAATGTGTAATCGTCATTGGGACACCAAAAAAATGTATGGGGATATTTTTATCAATGTTTTGAAAATCAAAAAATGTAATCTTATATTGAATATTTAATTGAAAATACCATAGAAATCATCGTAGAATTAGACGAATATAACAAAAAGGGGGTATAAAAGAAAATATATCATAATACTAAATATTTACGTAAATTTGAAGTTGCGGGACAAGAAAAGACACCAAATGTACACTTTTTCTGAGTATGACCCAGTTTCGTTCTTCTTCCGTCCTTCTGACATTCAAAAGTGCCTGTAATGGCTTAATTGAAATAAAAATATTTGAGTTTGATGTTATGTTATATTCTTTTGCCCACGGTATCGCTCGTGCCATGGTACGAATTTATCTGACGGGAACGGTTAAAATACAGCCTTATGACACGCGTAGCGTAGGCAATGTAAGTGAAAAAATATCGGAATCGGATCAGTAGTTTCGAAGATTACCCCCTCAATCCAAACAAACAAACATTACATCTTTATAATATTAGTATAGAATTATTAAGTCTTGATTTAAAGTTAATGATTCCACGTTGAAATCTAGCTAAAACCGGCTAATCCTGCAGACAATTTTGAATTGCAATTAGCTATTTAATTCACTCAAACGTAGGTATAACTGCAATATCACATATCGCAACCTGACCAAAATTACGTGACGTTACCCTATGCGTTATTATCATTGAATCCAATATCAAAATTATGAAGGGGGAAATCATAAAATAATATTAATATTGTCGCCGTAACACAATTGTTACGAGGGTAATGAAATAAATACAATTATGTTGGTCCGACAGCGGTCCTCTTCCCTCGTGTCCGTTGTACGGGTTGTTCGTACTAGGGAGTGCAATCTCGAATAGACAGTGACAGATCAAGATCTCGCCTGCTAATGATGGTTTCGAGATAACACTCAGCGAGATTGAAATATCGAGGTTATGGAAATCAACATTTCACCTACTTTTTAAACTGTTTCATCTACTAGGGAAAATTCTCAATTAAATTACACACTATATTGTTAGAGACTACATCAGTGTGTACCTAACTAACTGCGCTATCCACATCTTATAAACTACATAGCTTCTATTGTAAAATAAAGCAACATTATAAATACCTGAATCTCGAACCGAAGTAAAACTTTAGATAATAATATTATATTTTTAAATGTAATTTGTATATGTACCTATTTAAGAAATTAAGGTAAGTGTGGTGCATCGACACTTTACATGTCGCATGCACAGCAAATATTATAATAGACAAATAAATAATTATATATTTTAGTTATGTACTAGCGCTCGCCGAAACCAGTTGTTTTATTTACATGACTCGTCATAACTCCCAACAACACGTACACAGTAGGTACACTTACATCTGGTGACCCCGATATTTAATTTACACGCGCCGCGATTTAAAGTGATTTTCCCGTGTCGTGGTAACTGCACTGCACAGCCTTACCAGCCTTCCACAAGCGGATCTCACTGGTTTTGGTTTTCAAGAGGCATATAGTTACCGAAGACATGAGTACAAGTGGAAATTGTGGTGTGAAACCAACATGCGGAGCGACGGACAACAGTAAGATATTGGAAGGACGGTCAGGTGAAGCGTCGGAAATATCAACCGGACAAACACAGCTGATGGTTGAGTTAGTCAACCAAATGAGTAAGCTAACCATGGAAATAGCAGCCTTGAAACCAAACTCATTCAATTATAGACACCGTAATTATAGACGTAATCGAAGCCAGTCGCGCACAAGATCCCACTCTAGGACGAGGATTACATCCGACAGTCCCAACTGGTTATGCAAGTATCATCATCGTTACAGGAATCGAGCCCGGAACTGTGAAAATCCATGCAATTGGAAGAAACCGTCGGAAAACTGAGTTCAGCGTTGACAGAGGCGGTCGTCAGCGCTATCATACCTTCAAACCGCCTTTGCGTTACCGACCGAAAAAGTGGGTATCGTTTTTTGGTGGATACAGGCGCTAATATTTCAGCCATACCTAGAAGAGGGGACCGTTTAAAAATTGACGACACATATAAAATATACGCTGCAAACGGTACACAAATTAAAACATATGGCGACAAAACGCTGACGTTAAATCTGAATATGAGACGCCCGTACCGTTGGACTTTCATCGTAGCTGACATTACGCAACCAATACTTGGAGCCGATTTTCTAGAAAAAAACAACATTTTGGTGGATATTCGGAATAAACGTTTAATTGATGGTACAACTGGACTTCAGAGTAACGCAAAGTTAATGAAGTCAAGCACACCAACACTGCGGACCGTAAATTTAACCGAAGACTACGCAGACATTTTAGCAGATTTTCCGAGCATTTTGAAACCCCTCGACACACAGTCACGACCGAAGCACGACGTAGTTCATCAAATCATCACCAATGGACACCCTGTTTACTCCAAGTCAAGACCTTTGCCGGCGGACAAATACCTAAGAGTGAAGAAGGAGATAGAACTTATGCTAGACACAGGGTTATGCAGGCCTTCCAAGAGTCCGTGGGCTAGTCCTTTGCACGTGACAACGAAGAAAAACGGCGAGTTACGACTATGTGGCGACTACAGAAGATTGAATGCGATCACTGTACCGGACAGATACCCGATTCCGAGACTACTAGACTTCACATACCTATTACCAGGAACCAGTATATATTCAACGATTGATTTAAAAAGAGCTTACAACCAGATTCCAGTACAAGACGTAGAAAAGACTGCAGTAATAACCCCGTTCGGTCTATTCGAATTTCCAAGAATGCCGTTCGGACTACGCAACGCAGGACAAACCTTTGTCAGATTCCTGAACACAGTCTTAGCAGGACTCGACTTCATTTTCGTATATATAGACGATATACTAGTGGCGTCATCATCAACCAGTGAACACCGCCGTCATTTACAAGAAACGTTCAAACGGTTAGACGAACATGGCATTGCAATAAATCAAGCCAAATGCGTACTGGGCAAACCGCAAGTAGAGTTCCTCGGATATCAGATCTCAAAAGACGGTATCAAACCATTACCAGACAAGGTCGAAGCAATCACCAAATACCCAATACCAAAAACAGTACAAGATTTACGGAGATTTTTAGGCATGATTAACTTTTACCGGAACAATATACCAAAAGCAGCCCAACACCAAGCTCGGTTAAACAAATACCTCATTGGTTCGAAGAAAAATGACAAAACTGAAATACAATGGACTCCAGAGGCATTAGAAGCATTCGATCAATGTAAAGCAAGTCTCAGCGACGCCGTTACATTGTCTTCACCAACAACGCATTGCCCGCTATCACTCATGACAGACGCATCTCAAACGTGCGTAGGCGCCGTTTTACAACAGTATGAAAACGGAAACTGGAAGCCACTCTCCTTTTTCTCAAAGGGACTGAGTGAAACGCAATCAAAGTACAGCACGTATGATCGTGAATTGCTAGCCATTTACATGGCAGTTACGCATTTTCAACCTTATGTCGAGGGAAGAGAGTTGATAGTTTACACCGATCACAAGCCGTTATGTCACGCCTTCACTACCAAAGAAACCTGCACAAGTAAAACGATAGCCCCAAGACGACTACGTCACCTCGAGTTCATTGCACAGTTCACGACAGACATTCGTCACCTATCCGGTAACATGAACCCGGTGGCCGATGCATTATCGCGAGTCGAACAAATAGATTGCCCGACACCTGTGGATTGGACTGAGTTAGCAGATATGCAACGCAATGACACTGAACTCACTCAGCTGTTAAACAATAACAACCTTAACTGGAAAACTACGACATTATCAGGAACAAGACAACTACTCTGCGAAAATTCAAAATCAAGTTTACGACCGTATGTACCGAAATTACTTCGAAAACAAGTATTCGACACTATGCACAACATAACGCATCCCGGAATAAGATTATCAAAGAAAATGATCTCCGAGCACTACTTCTGGCCACGCATGAATACTGACGTCGGCATTTGGGCGAAAACATGCCATGCATGCCAGAAAAGCAAGACACATAGGCACAACTCGGCCCCAATCGGAACTTTCCCATCTACAGCACGATTAGACCACGTGCACATAGACATTGTCGGACCACTACCAGAATCCAATGGCAACAGATACATTGTGTCGATGATAGACAGAGAAACGAGATGGCCGGAAGCAGTACCAGTAGCAGAGATAACAGCAAAAGTTGTGGCAGAAGTTCTCATAAGCACCTGGATAGCGAGATTCGGATGCCCAAACACCATAACAACGGACCAGGGACGACAGTTCGAGTCAGACTTATTTATCACTCTAACCAAGTCACTCGGTATTAAGAAAACCAGAACCACCAGTTATCATCCACAGTCAAACGGTTTAGTCGAACGCTGGCATAGATCAATGAAAACCGCGCTAGTCGCGCGCGGAAATACAACAAACTGGTCGAGCGAACTACCCATAGTTCTACTAGGATTACGAGCAGCACTACGACTGAAAGAAAATATAAGTCCAGCACAGATGTTATACGGAACAAACATACGTCTGCCAGGAATGTTTATCGAGCAAAAACGCAAGTAACATCACCAGAAAATTATGCACAGACTCTCCAGAGGACAATGGCAAAGCTAAGCCCGTTTAATAACAATCACCACGCCACAAGTCACAAACCATTCATACATCCAGACATGAAAAGCTGCGAGTATGTATACGTCAGAACGGATGCTGTGAAGAAACCACTGACCCCGACCTACGAAGGCCCATATAAAGTGTTAGAGAAACAAGAGAAACATTTCAAGATTCAATTGCCGAAGAAAACATCAATAGTAACAGTGGACAGATTAAAACCAGCATACATTTTAATAGACGAAAAGGTAAATGAACCTTTAGCACACCAAGAAAGTGGCAGTAGCGAAGTAAACGACGGCAAAAATGTTGAGCAAGCGGAAAATAATAAGATCGCACCAAACACAACACGCTCAGGCCGCGTCATACATCCGGTGGTACGATTTACAATACCGCCAGATCAGCGAAAGAAAACCACGAAATGAAATTAAGAGAAAAGTGCAGGGGCGTAGTGTTTAATAATTTTTATTTGTGTTAATGACTATAATTTTTTTTTGTGTATAATAGTGACTATATTTTCGTGTAAAATGATTACTTTTCCTGATATACTTTTTATTTTACTTATCTTTATGTAAGTGTACTCGTTTTTTTTTTTGTAAAAGGGGGGAATAATGTGGTGCATCGACACTTTACATGTCGCATGCACAGCAAATATTATAATAGACAAATAAATAATTATATATTTTAGTTATGTACTAGCGCTCGCCGAAACCAGTTGTTTTATTTACATGACTCGTCATAACTCCCAACAACACGTACACAGTAGGTACACTTACATAAGTAATAATAACTTTATTTTCAATATATCTATTTAGCTTTTTAAGAAACATAATATTTAAGTAATGTTATCTCGGCAGTTGGTCAAAATTTGACACCAGACTTAAAGAACGAGATTTTTTTTATGAGATTTTTATTTCGGAAAAACGTTTGACGGTCCACGTGATGAGATCGAGATATAATGCCCTAGCCGTAGCGTACGTACCGTCCATCGCGTCCATACAGTCCGAGATTCGATTATTGGATCACTCGTTAATTAACTCTTATGCATACAATCACGCCCCGGCTTGTTATGGATTTACTATTTACATAATCGATGGCTACCGTATCCCTGTGTTTTAATTCTGGGTCATGTAATCCTATAGATGTGTTTTCATTTGTTTCGGTTAATTAATTTAATACTAATTCGAGTGGTGTAAACGTTTTGATTAAAATATATACAATGTATTTGTTAACGAAGCTATGGAAAATGGATATCGTAAATGTGCTAGTCTGAGCAAGAAGCTGAAACATTACCATAAACATAGACAAGGTGTTTGCCAAAGCATAATGGGTAATTAAAACGTTATTACTGGTTTGACACGTAATACAATAACATCACTATTTTAACGACTACATCTCTAAAATGCTATATACAAATTAGACGAAACCAGTAATGTTTTATGCCTTCCATACAACACCTATCTTTACGTCACTAGAGCTTAACCCTCCAAAAGCGAGCGCCAAGAAAAAGCATATTCACGTTGCGTGCAGTCCATAATTTCCATAGTCATGCAAACTCCTGCCGTAAACACATAGTCATTATAACGAACTCGAAGTCGCACGGACTCGAGAACTCGTACGAACTTCCTTTAATTAACCCTACACTGGCTTGGACGTACATGTGTGTAATTAAAGCGCCTAGATATCTTGGTTTGAGTACTTTAGGCCCTGTTCTGACGATAAGGTTGTTAAATTGGAACTAGTTAGTAGCAATAGAGGGTTGAGTTATGTCTTTTGAATTATGTATGTGTGATTGTTATTGTCTTCTGTAATTATTATGGACGTAGATGAAGGTTTAATAGTGATGAAGAGGAGAGTAATTACTGTAATTAATCTAGGTAATCTAGTTGATGACGAATTAATTCACGATTTAATTGGAAAAGGTTACTGCGTATTTTAAACTTCTAAGCTCTGAAGCAATACGAAAAGTGATACAGTTAGTTCTAAAATGCAAAGATCATCAGTCTGTAAATAAAGATGAAGTATTCTGAACTAGCTTATGACCACGGCTTCGTCCGCGCCGTTTTCGGTAATTTTCCCACGGGATAAAAGTATCCTATGAGATTTTGCGTGAAAGAGTAACAAACATCCAAACATCCTCACAAACTCTTATCGTCTGATATACGAAAATGCAAAGACAGATTAAGGCTTTTCCGAAATTCCGTAACCAAATCCGTATACTTAATTACCTATAGACACGTGCACATAATTAATCCCAGAAGGCAGTTGATACATAACCATTACGAGCTTTATCATCCTGATGGGTTTGTTAATAGAACGCAATTAGGAGTCGGTGCCTCGCGCCCCAAGTGTACACTGCAAGCTGGTTCTATGGAAGGAAGTTCTTTTGAATAGAATGAAGCGGGGTGGTATTCACGGATAGAAGTGTACGGTATTGTTACTTCTTCGAATACGTGTGCTAGTGTTAGATCTATTCAGACTCTAGGGTCTACTGCTGAGAACGAAATACGAGGAAATTCTTGTTAACTACTTCAGATACCTAACATATTGGTCAATTTCAAGTGTTTGTATTGATACCAGATCTTTGGTTGGGCTGGCAACACTGGCAATGTTTACTAACCTCCCCGTATTTAAAATTTGCAATTAAATATATAATACTTTCCTAAGTGACTAAAAAGTAGTGGAACCCAGTTTAATAACTATAATTTACAAGTGACATTATTGGTGACTATTAACAACAAGTGTATCAATAAAATAAATCAACAATAGACAGTGACAGTTCAAAACACTACACAAGCTTTAAATAAAACAGTGCTAAAACAACAAACTTCTTTAATTACATCCTAGTGAATACTGGATAGTGAACATGAGTGCAGTTCTATATTGAAAACAGTGCAATAATACAACAGACAATAATATTAACACCGTTAAGAAAAAATATTTTTAAAATTGACCTTTGGACTTGAACGAATGTTCTACAACTAGCGACAACACGACACTGTGCCGAATAGACAAACCTATATAGTGCCGCTTCTCGACGCCAGTGGGCGTGGATTGGGGATACCACTTAAAAATATTTTTATTTTGTATTTGGCATTGAAGATTAAAAACGATAAACAAACAAAGTGCAAGCAAACATCAGTGTTACTGTTCTGTTGACTTTTCCACGCAAAAATAAGACCAAACCTAAGATAATTATACTTATTTCCTGATTCGAGTGACCTACAACGCCATCTAGCATAACGGAGTGGTACTGCTTATTGACACTTGCCATACGAATCGATCTACGGCGTTCGTAATAGTACGAAGGTACACCAACAGAGGACGACACTAGTATATAAATAAAACCTTGGCACACGAATTTCATTATCATGGAGGAGGTTTTGAATGCACTAAAACAAATACAGAAGGAATTGGATGTGCAGAAAACAACAATTCGGGAAAGTGGAGAAAAGGTGACTGAACAGGTTACACAGAACATTAATATGATGTTAGAAGATAAATTTTTTATGTGGGAAGAAAAGCACGAAAAATTAAAAGAATTAGTGGAAAACCAGGAGAAAAGAATATACTTTTTGGAAAAACAGGCAAGGCAAAGAAATGTAGTTTTTTTCGGTATCGAAGAAACAGAATCATCATATGAAAATCTGGAAAAAAACATTACCAGATGGATAGAACAATACCTCACTACTAAATTAACCTACATCGATATACAGGAAGCAAGAAGACTAGGAAAGAAAAGCGACAGACCACGCCCAATAGTTGTGACTTTTTCTACGCTGGGAATAAAAATAAAAATTCTAAAGCAAAAACATTTACTAAAAGATACTTCCTATTACATTCAAGCGGACTATCCAAAATACGTGCTAGAGAAGAGGAAAGAATTAAAAGAACAGGCGAAAGTTGAGAGAGAAAAAGGGAACATAGCCACAATCAAATATGACAAACTGATTATCACCGAAAGCATGAATAAAAGAAAACTTTCTTTATCACCTGAAAACAGCAGCTTACCGAAACAAAATAAAACTACTCAAGCCAATAAAAAGAACAAACCACAACAACAATGCTCTACAGCCAAGAGATCAAATAGCATCTCAGAAGGAGTAATAAAACCGGGCGGCATGTTAAACTTTTTAGTAAATAAAAACACAAGTAAAACAAATAACGCCCAAGATATAAACGACATGAACATATAGCAACTAAGCCCCTCCTCCTTTAGAGATCTCAAGAAAAACGAAACTAGAACCAAAAACAAAAAACATCTTCCAACCCGGCTGGTCACCGTGGAAGATCATGACCAAAACCCTCCAAAAGAAATCACACAGACGGAAAACCGAAAAAATAAACAAACATGCCACTTAAAAATTGCAACTTATAACGTCAGGACCTTATCGTCCTATGAGCGCTTGGAGCTAGAAGAAGCCATACAGGAAATTAATTACGACATAATAGGAATCTCAGAAATGAGACGACTTGGTAACAAAATAGAGGAATACGAGAACTTAATACTCTGCCACATAGGATGCATTCCGGGTAAATACGGAGTAGGCTTCATTATAAATAAGTCTCTCAAAAATAACATAGACAGCTTTATTGGATTAACGGATCGTGTGGCAACGCTAAACTTAAGCTTCCAAGGGTTTATGATGTCCATTATACAAGTATACGCACCGACAGACGCAGCGAGTGAGGAAGAAATAGAAGAATTTTATAAGACCATCGACAAAGCGATGGAAACCACATATAAAAACATTATACTAATGGGCGACTTTAACGCGAAGGTTGGTGCTCCCAAAAAAGGTGAATACTTGACAGTGCAAAAACACGGATATGGCGCAAGGAATGATAGAGGGCAGAGACTTGTAGACTACGCACTTGAACATAACCTGACCATTATCAACTCGTGCTTCGAGAAAAAACACAATCGAAGATGGACCTGGCGATCCCCAAATGGACAGCACAAAAATGAGATCGACTATATTTTATCCAACCAACGAGAAATATTCCAAAATTTTGAAGTCATGAACATAAACTATCCGTCAGACCATAGGCTAATCAGAGCATCAGTAAAAATGGTCAAACATAAACGAAGCAGGAATAAATTTAAAAACAAAAACGCAATTCAACTAAATAACAAAGAAGAAGAAACAAGATATAATGAAAATCTAAGGTCAATGCTACCCTACTCAACCATCAACTTGCAAAACACGTCGGTACAAACCTATTATGACAAAATAATGGATGCTATCAGCCAGAGCTTGAAAAAAACTAGAGAAGAAACGAGAAATACCCATAAACAACACAAAATATTATCAGATCGCACAGCTATGTTATTAAAAAGAAGAAAAGAACTACAAGAAACAAAAAATAAAACTAGGTCTATGAGAAATGAACTCTCCGCTCTTTACAAAGTAACAAATAAATACATAAAAAGGGATTATGCTACATATAGACAAAATACTATAGAAAAGCATTTACAACGCACAGGAAGCACAAAGCGGGCCTTCAAAGAACTCAGAGCAAGCAAGACTTGGATAGAGGGTTTAGGCAACCAAGGCAGACCTTTGTGCAAACGAACTGACATCATTAATGCGGCATCAGACTTCTATAGGAAATTGTACAGCGATGAGACCCAAAAGACTGACATCTCAAATACCATCAATGAAAGAGCCAATGAACCTGCAATTAAGCCAGTGGACGAAATTGAAATCATAGAGGCAATTAAGAGTTTGAAACTAGAAAAGAGCCCGGGTCCCGACAATATTACAAATGAAGTATTAAAAATAGCACACACAACATTAGCTGAACCATTAGCGAAACTATTTAACTTAATTCTGCAAAGTTCTGAAACACCCTTGCAATGGTCGGAATCAAATATTATACTTCTCTACAAAAAGGGCGACCCGAAGGATATTGGCAACTACAGACCGATAAGCTTGTTACCGAGTCTTTACAAACTCTTCTCCACCATTATAAACAAAAGAATCAGTGGCACACTGGAAGCAAAACAACCGGTAGAGCAAGCAGGCTTCAGAAAAGGATTCTCTACAGTTGACCATATCCACACACTTGAATTAATAATAGAAAAGTATCAAGAACAGCAAGGACCGCTCTACGTAGCGTTTGTTGACTATCAAAAAGCTTTCGATACGGTTACACACAAAAGTATATGGGAAAGTCTAAAACAGCAGGAAGTAGAAGACGTATATATAAAGGTCATCAAAAGTATATACAACAACAACAAGGGTAGAATCAAGCTAGAAACTCTCGGACCTAGTTTTCCTATAGAAAGAGGCGTAAGGCAGGGCGACCCGTTATCTCCAAGAATATTTATAGCCATCCTAGAGGCTATAATCAGCAAGCTAGATTGGAGCCAGGCAGGACTGTGTATAAAAGGCGACTACTTAAGCCACTTAAGATTCGCAGATGACCTAGTGTTGCTGTCAGAGTCCAGCAGCCAGCTACAGCTAATGATCGAAACGTTACATCGAGCTAGTGTTAAGGTGGGATTGCAAATGAATCTCTCCAAAACTATGGCAATGACTAATAGGGAGAGAAATTCAATAACAATTAATGGAGAACCACTTGAATACACAGATAAATACATCTATCTAGGGAAGCAAATTAGTTTTGACAGAAAAAACAACGAACTTGAAGTCGAAAGAAGAGTACAACAAACATGGAACAAATACTGGAGTTTAAAGGAAATCTTTAAAAGTAACCTCCCTGTAACCATCAAAACTAAAGTTATGAACTCCAGTCTCCTACCATGTTTGACGTACGGGTGCCAGACGTGGAAGTTCACCAAAAAACTGAAAAATAAAATTACAACTTGTCAACGAGGACTAGAGCGCAGCATGCTTAAAATAAATAAACTGCAAAAAATACGACACACAATAATAAGGTCAAAAACCAAAGCCACAAACGCATTGATTTATGCGCAAAAACTCAAGTGGAAATGGGCAGGGCATGTTGCGAGGCTTAAAGATCGGAGATGGACCATTAAAGCGACATTTTGGAAAGGTCCTCCAGGTAAAAGGGGAAGAGGAAGACCGTTGACACGTTGGGAAGACGAGATTGCAAGGACAGTCGGACCAAACTGGAAACCGATCGCACAGGACAGAGACAAGTGGGCATCTTTGGAGGAGGCCTTCACCCAATATGGGGTTCCTACAAATAATGCTATTTAAAAAAAAAAAAAAAAAAAACTAGGCTAATTATGTTATTATATATTAATGTTATGATAGATTAGTTAAGAATTAGATATTATAATTAAGCAAAAAGTTAAATTAGTCTAAGAAAACTAGGTACCTAGGATATGTAATTTTTTTAAATAGTTAAGTAACTTGAAAACAATATTGTACAGTAATTAGTAGGAAATAAAAGGCTTTTTTATTTTTTATTTTATTTATTTATTGATACCAGCTATCGTTTGGTACAGGTGGCTAATCAAATCAAAGTTGTGCTGAAGATGCTATCAGTAAATGGAGATTAACTATGATAGCTCATATCTCGAAGATGTCACACTTTAGAATATTTTGTCTCATGCCAAACTTGTTCGTACGCTCAAAGATTAACCCTTTAATGTAAGTAGCTTTTACATGCAAAACTTATATTTTCCATTTTATAACCGTTCGGATTTTCGGATTAACATTACCTTTACTTCATCCTGGCTCAAGGTTCTCTGGACATTTCGAAGACAATATCTGCTCAAGCCATATCGATCCCAGCTAATATGTTATTCTACAAACTACATCTAGATGCTTGTAGCTATTCGTAGGCCTTGTGTCAGACTCGGTTAAATAGATCATGTCTAGGTTTTGACATACTCTCAGGAGTCTCAGGGGTGCAAAAGAGCCAAGGTAGTAATGTTCTGCCTATTTTAGCTAGACTAGTATAATCACCTGTAAGTCAGCAACAGAAGTAGCTTAACATTTCGGAATTTTAATTATTGATGTACAGGACTCTAGCTGTTAATTTTAATGTTCAGAAGATTCTTATTCTTTTGAATATTCCTTCCTCTTCAATAAGTTTTTAGTAACGAGTAATATCTAACAAGCTTTTATTCAAATACTGGCTGAGGCGACACTAAATGCCAGTCCTTGAGAATTACTGATGAAAGATAAAAGTGACCTTTATCAGTAATTCTCTTAACTATCAAGTCTATAATCATAAAAAGTGATTTTAAAAATACTACAGGTTATTTACTAGCATGATAGTGTTTAAAATTTTCAAATTTGATGATTTAATTAATTAGATTTTATAGAAAAAAAAGTAAGATGTGGGTGGCGCAAGTTTAGGTGCTGTTAGCGCCTTAGTGTTAAGTTACTTCTGTTGCTAACCATACGAGTACGTAAGGTACCAGTTTAAGCTACTTCTGTTGCTGACCGTACGAGTATATAATGTACCAGTTCTGGACCCTAGTTAGCAAGTTATGATGTAAGTTTCAAGGGTCGGTACCTGTATTTGAATTGTTAAACATTTCTGATATTCATAATTATGATTCATTACGTTACGTGTTCCCGCCGGGAAAGGTAAGTAAGGTTAAATTATAACTAGGTGAGCAACAGAACGGATTTGTGAAAAACTTGATGTAGGTAAGTACGTTATAGTCTTGTTTGTTTCTGTTTAGGAAAAATATTACACAAGGATAAAATTACGCTTACAGGGAATATAAATATTTAATTATCTACCTGAATTAATATTTAATTATTGAATGGGTGTAAAAGTACCCTTGACGAAGCTGAAAGACACGTATTCCGTCATCACCTACTATATTTATTTTGTTCCTGACTATACCTGGGCATCTGCTATTTACGGAGACGTTGAGGGTCAAAGTTTCAACTTTTCCACAAGATTTTTTATGTTATAATTTTACTTTAAATCCCCCGACCCCCGTACTATTTATTCAATGAACCCATCACCGCAACGTTTTGAGTGCATAACATTGAGTCCTATCGTAAAACGTAATGTTTCTCCTAAAAAAAAGTCGTTTCCTGGCTATAATTTTTTCGTAGAGTTACTTAGTTTGATGTACTAAGTGAAATGCTTGGTTGACGGTTTCATGAAGGGTCCTTTTACACCTTTAATAATAATAATAACTTTATTTCAGACCATAATCATCACACAGGTAATAGACACAGATCCATATATGTTAGTAATAACTTAAGAACTATGTTAGTAAACCACACAAATTAAATACATATTTACAACTAATAATTAATCAATCACACTGATACGTGGAGTGCGATCCAGTGTCTCAAAAACGGACCATCGAGCCTGTCCGCTATCACTTTCAGAATGTTGTTGGAGCTTCCCCGTATACGGTGCAGCAGTGAGGCTGCCCTCTTTCTCATGATGGCATGAAAGCCATCAATTCGGACTTCACAAAACATGCCCGATGCACTACAGTATCTCGGAAGCCCCAACAACATCCTAAAAACATTATTATACTGGACTCGTAGGGCATTAAGTGCCCGCTGAGTACAGCTGAGCCACAGGGTGCGCGAGTAGAACGATAGGCAATATGCACGGAACATAGTGCGTTTCACCTCACTCGTGCACCGTTTAAACCTGCGAGCCAGCATGTTCCCACGGACAGCCAACGCCCTACGTTCCCTCTCAACGTCCACGTCATCACCGAGGTCCTCCGTGACCCAGTGGCCCAGGTACTTTACTTGCTTTACTCTACTAAGTGGTACGTTACACTATATCTAAAGTAACAGTTGGGACAGTGTCGACTTTAAGATTCCGTGGTTGAAACACTAATAACTCACTTTTCTTCGCATTGTACCTCAGCCCATGGGCCACGGCGTACTCCTCACATATCAAAATGAGTTTACGCAAGCCGCTGATTGAAGGACTCAGCAGCACCATATCGTCAGCGTAGCTTAGATTATTAATACAAGTGCCGTCAATAGTACAGCCGACTGCAGTGCTACTGAGACCCTCAATCAGCTCATTGATATACAGGTTGAAGAGCCGAGGGGATGTCAACCCACCCTGTCTCACCCCAGCACACTCCAACCTGTACTCATCGGACAAAACATTCGCCCACCTTACAACATTCACTTGATTGCTATACCAGTAATCAAAAACATTAATGATCTCAACGGGGAGTGAGGTGGACCTCAACTTCTCCCAGAGATGTTCATAAGACACCAAATCGAATGCTTTTGATAGGGCAAGGAAGCAACCATAAACTGGAGTCTTCCTATCCGTATAGTACCGGACAGTATGTTTAAGACTTAATATTGCTGTTTCCGTGGACAAGTCCGGCTTTGAAACCGAACTGTCGATCATAAATTACTTTAAATATATTGTTAATATTTATGTTTTCTTTCTCTCTTTTAGTTTGTTTATGTTAAATATGCTGCTATTTAGACTATTTTTCAAATCATAAAGTGGTATTTAATACCTCACCTTCATGTAAGCCCTCTATGATCATATTAAATAGGTAGTGACTTAAAAAAAAACTCGACTGCGAAAGAAATCGAGGTAAGTAGACAGCAATAATTGAATTACTGTAGTTTTTAAATAATTTCATTATATTGATAATGAAATTATTTTAAAACTAACAAAACTTAAAACACACATAAAATAAAACAAATAATAAATTCTAATACGGAACATAATTTGTCTGCAACAGTCGGGACTCATTAATGAATAGAGACTAAATCATTCCATCGAATACACGCGAAAAACAACCCTTGGTAGTCGTGTAAAAAACCAAGAGAACATTAATCGTCTCGGAGATATATTCACCCATATTATAGGGGTAAATATGTAAACTCGTGGGATTCTCATTTAATATTCTGGTACCTGGGAGGCCATTTAAGCCGTCTGAGCCCGACTATCGATACTAGGATTTAGTCGTTAGAACCTGTGGAAGCTCTGATTATGGTTCGCGATGAGAATTTCAATACACCTAATATTTGGTTCAGCGATAAACTTAGTCGAATTTAAATAGGTAAGTGGGTATTTTGGAGATGTAAATCAAAAAGAAAATTGAAGGACTTTTAGTTGGCAAGTCTAAGTAAGTACTTTGTTTAGGTACTATTTCCAAATATTTTGTAGATGAAAGTGTGCAGTTCAGCAAATATTGTTTATGAAGCGGATCTTCTTGCCGTAAATGAAGCATTAAATGAGGAATACACTGAAATAATAATCTGTGAAAACTGTATAGCTGGTTGGATATGTAGAAAACACTGTCTCAAAAATATATCATCTTCATTACCCCCTTATCCCAACTTATTTCAGGTTTCAATTCTTTCATCTCAGTAGTATGGACTTTGAGAAAGATAATAATTACGGTTAAAAATGAGTGTCTTTACTCACACCATTATGTTTCTCTTTCTCTTATCACGAATTATTTGAGGTCGGCGCAGCATGTCTGCTTCTTCCACACTTCTCTACTAAGTTGAACTCATCTAATTCTGGGATTCGCCTAATTTTGTGATATTTGATACTTAGATAGATAGAATACTCTTTATTATGTACACCAAATTACAAAAAAAAAAAAAACAATAGTAAAACATTTTACAAGGGGTGACACAATGGGCGGTCTTATCGCTTAAAGCGATCTTTTAAAGACAACCTTTGGATGGATATATGGAAGAAGGAGAAACAATACTGCAGGTAGCCTGTGGTGTACCATTTACATAATTATATACAATAAATACACACATATACATACATAAAACATATTACACTAACACTTATATAAACTTACATTATAGACACGTGCGAAGAACTAAATTAAAATAGCTAATACTTAGTTAGTACTTTATTTTTATATTTCTACAAATGTCTTTATCACGAAGTTAGATGAGTTCACTATACTCGTCATCTCAGCAGTTACCTCCTGCCGTCTCTTCTCTCCTCGACTTTTTCAGTCATCTTTCATAAAGTCTATCCATACTTTTTGTGGCATTTTCTCACTCATAGCAATCCACTGCATTGAAAAGATACTTAGTACTACTTAATGTGTTTTAATATAATTAAAATTTACAAGTGCTTCCTCTCTCCTAACTCACTTATTTTGCTGTGCCCGACAGGGTCCATGTGATCTAATTTTAAGTTTTTACCACCTAAGTACTACATGTGGAATGCAATAAAGTATTGAGTATTGAGTAAAAACAAAAAAGAATTTTGAAAATCGGTTCATTAATGACGGAGATATCCGATAACAAACATACAAAAAAAAAGAAACTTATAGACGAATTGAGAACCTCCTCTTTTTGGTTAAAAATCAACTCCATGTACTTCCCGTCGGGGCTGCGGGTTTTTCACAAGAGATACCGCGGCCTCGACATGAAGGGCTAAGAAGGAACATGGGTAGTTTTTAGTCAGTAGAAGTCTGACACTCCCTTTCACTCTGCCCAAGAGCGGGAGGCGTTATTTGATGAATTGGTGCCCGTACTGTGACGGCGATTTAATTTCGTGTAATGCTATATTAGGTGACATATCAGAAGGATCACTAAATTCATACGATTAGGCGTAAAGCGTTGCGTGTTGTCGCAACTTCTGGGTGATTAGGGAATCTCGATTTATTTTTCATTCTTTCTCAAAATAAAATGGAAAGCTATTTACCCGATTACGGCAGGGCGAGAGGGTGAGCCACTGGGAATGATATAATATTTCATGTACGGCGGCGGCGTAAGTTACAACAACCATATAGCATGGGAAAAGTCAGTCTGTTAAGTACTGATTATCTCGTTGGTCGCAAGTCTGTTCCATTATCAGGCCGGTCAAAGTACTATTGGGTGATTCCATCAGAAACTTCTCGGTAGCAGCAAAAAGGAGTCAATGATAGAGTGACAATTGACAGGAGAGAATGGAAGAAAAAAACGTGTTGTATATATTTTTTTTTTAATAAATAATAATAATTTTATTAAATTTTAATCGACAAGGGTAGGAGGATAATGATGATGGCAATAAGCTCATATTACATGAGACCACGAGACCTAGAGCAGTGGTGGCCCAGTGGTGGCGGCCCCGACTTACGAGCAGTGAGTCGTGGGTTCGAACCCCGTCAGGCACATTACTTTGTGTAATTTAATTCATCACCACTGTTCTCAAAACGGTGAAGGAAAACATCGTGAGGAAACCGGCATGTCTTAGAACCAAAAAATTCGAAGATATGTGACATCTACCAATCCGCACTGGGCCCGCGTGGTAGATTATAGCCCATCCCTCTCCTAGAGAGGAGGCCTGAGTCCCTGCAGTGGGAACATTATAGGCTGATGATGATGATGACATGAGACCAAAACATAATTTACAAAATGTTTGTGTTCTATAATTGAGTACTCTTCTGCCTAACTCTACAGGTAAAACTGACGTGATGTGATGTTTCATAATTTTATGTCTATTTACCCAATTACGGCGAGGCAAAAAGGTTGACTCGATGAATAATTTAATATTTACGTCGTAAGATGCACTTAATAACTGTATGGGGAAAATGTCTGTTAAGTAGCTACCCTTATTTCTGGCATAAATATTGATTGTACAAGGAAGGGTAAACTCGATTATTCTTCCTGTTAATCATGATGTCGCTTAAACCTTTATGTATGTTACAGTCAAAACTCTTAATCAGTCTAAACTACTTCTGACTGGTTTCAGTGAACCCTTATTGCGCTAAAACGCGTTTATTCTAATGAAATAAATGTTAGCTATCGTACAAGGTTATCCAAAGGGTAAAAAAAAACCTAACAAACCTAACAAACCTAATAACTTTCCTAACGACATTTAGGTTATTATAATTTAGTAGAGAAATAAACAGAAACCACCTAATAATTTGTTATAATAGTTGTGCCCGGTCAAAAGTAGTTTTGCTTAGTCAAAAGTAGTTTTGACTGATTATCAGTTTTGACTGTGACAGTATCGACTGGCCTGTTGGTCTAGTGGTTAGTGACCCTAACTGCTATGCCGGAGGTCGTGGGTTCGATTCCCACCCAGGACAAATGTTTGTGTGATGAGCACGATCATTTGTTCTGTGTCTGGGTGTAATTTATCTATAATATGTATGTATTTAGAAATATATAAGTATGTTTATCAGTTGTCTAGTACCCATAACACAAGCTCTGCTTAGCTTGGGACTAGATGGCGTTGTGTGATAGTTGTGGAATATTATTATTATTATTATATACTGATATACTTACATGTTTAAGTTTGAGTAGTGTTCAACTTCCAAATCCTTCTGTTTTGAAAAAAAAAATCTTTTGTCCCGTAAAATTCATCAGTCCCGTCAAAATCGGTCCAGCCGTTTCGGAAATAAACTGGAACAAACGGACAGACAGCCAGATTAACATCTGCTTAACCATATTTTCTGGGTCTGTCTCCACCGATCCCGGGATCCGATTTGACGTATCACGGATCCGTGCGATTTGTCTCCACGGATCCCGGGATCCGTTTCTAAAGAAAAGAAAAAAAAAAATTGTCTCCACGGATCCCGGGATCCGTTTCTACAAAAAAGAAAAAAAAAAGTTGTTTCCACGGATCTCGGGATCCGTGGCTACAAGAAATAAAAAATGTAGAAACGGATCCCGCGTACAGAGTTAAGAAGTTAAGCATAATATTTTTCGAAACTTCTTTTTTCTACTTTCAAACGAAAAGAAGTATTGGTGTAGTAAAGTCTCACAAACTACCAGGAGGCCAGAAACATGAAGGAGGTATTGTCTATATTCTTAATAGGAATCTCATAATCAAATCCATAAAATTATATACCTTTCTAATACCATGCAGCTTTTTTTTTACCTGGATAGTAAAGTCTTCGAAACTACCAGGACAACAGAATGGTGAAGTATTAGAGTCATGAAAAAAAAGTATAAGATAAAATAAAAGGACCTTTTTTTAAAAAAAAAACTAACAGGAGGCCAGAATATGAAGGAGGTACCTAGGTATTGTATATTGTTAATAGGAATCTCTTATTCAAATCTATCTATCTTTCTAATACAATGTTTTTTTTTCCATTTTAAACAAGGACAATAAAGTCTTCGAAACTACCAGTAGGTACACCAGAGGGCCTAGACAAGTTACAACCGCTTCGTATCTATTCTCTTTCTATAATAATGAACGCTTCGGCGCAAGCGCTTTGTAGAAAGCGCTAAGTTGGTAGCCAACTTCACACAACTGAGTCGATCGCTCATTCTCTAATAAATGTAGACAAAACCTACACTTTAGTCTATGGTGAGCGTATCTACTAACGTCAAACTAACGTCAAAGACACAGTTGTTTACATTATGCGCGGGTTGAAGTTTTGTTTTGAATTGCTAAGAAAGGAATAAATTGTTTTAAATGTTAAAAAAAGTAAGTGAAATAAAGGGTGTGTTCCTCTGTGGCCGGACCACAGTTTAGTACTCAGATGCTATAGTTCGAAATAATACCTACCTAAAGTCTACTTTCGTCGGAATATATATATATTTTTAGTACCTCAAGAGATATCTTTTTAATTAACAATTTATGTGGTCCGGCCTCCAGGCAGTGCTCTCTGGCCGCGCCACATCAAATTAAATAGAGTATAATGAACTATTAATAAATCAATATCCCGAAAAAAACTACCTAAAGAGTACCTTGCATACGACAAATATGGTCCAATAAACCCCTTTAGTTAAGGAGTTATTGGTCGTAGAGTGTGGTCCGGCTGGAAGGTATACTCTGCAGCAAGTCAATTTTGCAATACTTAATATTAACTATCCATAAATCAGTTTCAATAATAGTACCCTTTCTCTACTATTCGTTGATATTTTTTTCTCTCAAGAAACTATTCATTTTGATTAATTAACCTTTAAAATATGTGGCGCGGCTAGAGAGGATTACTTTCAGCAAAAATAACGAAATATGCTTTATTTATTTATGCCATCGAAAACTGCATAATAAGTACTTTATCAAAAGACCTGGACTTTGTCTCTAAACTTTTATTTGTATTACCCACAATGATTTTGAAAAAGGTGCACTTTTTGGTTTTTGTTTACCTATCTACCTTAGAATAGTTAGTAAATTTGACGAAGTAAATGAAAATTTTGGTTTAAAATAAACAATAAAAAATTTGTGGAACTTTGTGTATATTTGAACGCCCTCCAATATTTTGTTAGCAATTTGTATTACAAGTTAATAGGATATGCGTTACAATGTTAGCAGAATGTGCAGGCGTTATTACAATAGTTTACGTACGGGGGTAGTTTGTTATTATTTTATCATCATAGCTTGAATATATTTTTACTTTAGTAGTTTGTTTCTATTCCTTTGTATCGGCCATTATAACCGCTAAAATGAGTGAAAACAAGAAAAAACGCGGAAAAGTGCTATCAGTTTCCCTTGATGAACAAAAATCAGAGTTCGTGAGATATGAAGACCAACTAAAAGATAAAGATTTGCTGCCACCACCATCAAGTAAGATTTTTCTTGATATTCGCAAAAACTTGTCATGTCGAATGAGCGTGAAAGCTATTTATCTTTCTTTAAAAAAGAATTTTGATTATTTCTTCAATAATACAGTGAAACAGAGGTCTTCTCCAGAATATGACGATAATTTGTCATCTGAAGAGTTTGATTCACCAAAATCTTCAGTACAAGATAAATATGCCGTTGAGAATTTTGAAATATCATTATCCGATTGGCAAAATATAAAACCAGTCACTAACTATTGTTCGCGAACAGATAAAGATAGACCATCAGTAACACGGCACAAGAAGACAGTTTTACCTCAACATAAGTGGACAAACGTTATGAGTGAGATTTTATGGAAGGAAACAAAGCGAGAATGTACTTGGATATTTAAACGCAGTTCAGCTGTTGATTACAATATTCGATTCAGTGGTTATTGTAAGCAATGTGGAGCTAAAATTAGAGCGGAGTCAACAGAAGCGTCAGAAACTCATGCTAAAATCAAATGTATTATTGAGGTAGGTGATTTAAATATTGTGCATGATCCAAAGATAAAAAATAAATTGACTAAAAAGAAAAAAGAAGAGCTGTCTGAAAAACTGATTAATGAACATGCAATCGTAATTCGGAACAAAGTCATGAACGAAGATGACACCTATGAGCCACCATTTGTACCATCATTAAAGGCATCCTTACATAGTATAAAACAAAGTCGCGTCTGTTTGTTTGTTTATTTGTTTGTTTGTCTGTATGCTTAAATCTTTAAAACTACGCAACGGATTTTGATGCGGTTTTTTTTAATAGATAGAGTGATTCAAGAGGAAGGTTTTAATACCTTTTTTGTACCCGTGCGAAGCCGGGGCGGGTCACTAGTTGCAGAATATAGGGCACCGATCTAAACACGAAGCTTATTTGGACAAGAATGTTGTACTTTCATTATGGATTATGGGTAGTACTTTATACAAGAATGTGATTCGATTATTTTGTGTTTTGCCTTTCATTTTATATTATTGGACGGATCTACAAGAAAAATATTATTGTCACCTTGTCAATTGTAATAAAAGAATAAAGCTCAGTATTGACGCTACAGGGTCCATATTTAAAAAAATAAATCCTCCTAGAGATCCTGCACAAATATATGTGGCTAAGCACATTTTTCTTTACGTGGCTGTATTACAAACAGGAAATTCTTGTGTGCCGGTAACTCAAATGATAACTGATTTGCATACGTTAGAAAATATTTACAAATGGCTCAAACAATGGATAGGCACCAAGAAAACTCCTGATGAAGTAGTTTGCGATGATTCGGCAGCATTAGTTGGAGCAATCATTAAAGCTTTTACTGACTTTGAATCTACCAAGGATTATATTGCATATTGTTTTGATGTCCTAATGAAAAAAGAAAAAATAAAAACAAATCATTGCCTTATTCGCTTGGACACATCGCATTTTGTGAAAACACTTTATAATTACCAATGTTTTAAATACGTTGACGAAAGGGTTATGAAATTTTATATAAAATATATTTGCAAAATCAAAGATTCTTCATCGTTCGGCGAAATCAAATTGATAATGGAAAATCTTATTGTTATTGCACTTAATAGATACACAGGAAAAGATTCTAACGGCCATCCTACATTATGTAACCAAAGCTTACAGAAGTTGCTACAGACAGACACAGATAATACAAATAGAGAAAACGAAGATGATGATGAGGTCAGGGTGAATGAGGAAGTAAATACAATTATTAACGACCTACTCAACTCAGAAGAAATTGAAAATGTTACCTCAGACTTTATGAAAGAATTCACCATGAAAGTTGACAAAGTTTCACTTGAATTGCAATTATCTGAGATAAAAACGATATATGAAAACTTATATTACTTACCTGATTTTATTAATACCTTCAAGAGGCTAATGTCTAGATTGCCAATTTGGGCAAATGTGATGTTGTCATTTGTTTATACAGAAAATGTGACATCAACCAGTTCAGACGTGGAAAGTTATTTCAAAAATATTAAAACACTTTTGAAAAATCCCAACGACAGACTACGGGTGGACGAATTCCTAATGAAGCACCATGAATATATATCTGGGGATTTAAAGAACAAATTTAGTGATGATATTAGTGAACAGAAAACAAAGGCTACTGAAAAAGCTAAAGTTGAGTCAAGTGACTTTTCGCAAGAATCTGTCATGTCTGATGAACCCATCCTTCTAGAGAACTGGCGAGGCCTGGCTATAGGAAAACAGGAAAAACAAAAGCGAGAGATGAGGTCCAAAAATAAGTCGGTCGATGTTTTGGTAAATGGAAGTAGTAGTTCAACTGGTATTAAAGGCGTAGTTGTAGAAAATACTTGTGCCTTCGATTGTCTGGTGCAATCTTTAGCAGTTGCATATATAGATAGAATGAACATCCGCAAACTAATAGAAACAAAAACATCCGGTTTTATGACACTTATTAAGTCTCTTGCTAATAAAGATCCCACAAATTTATACAGCATACGAGCCAATATTATAAACAAATATTATTTTGACAAAACAATCACAAATGTCTTGACGATCATAAATTGTATGTCGAATATTACTTTTGTTTTAGACAAAATTTTATTAAAAGATATTCCTATAGTTAGATCGGAAAAACGATGCACAAATACACAATGCAGTCAGAACAACTCCACATCTCAACGAGTATGTTCGTACATGCCACTGAATGAACTAATTTTGTCTGATAAAGGCATTTCAGCCCTTGAAGAATCGGCTCAAACAATGTTAGAGATTGATTCAGGTGTGCTATGTGATAAAAGTAATGACGACGGTGTAAAATGTACCGGTAAACAAATTATTAACTACACATTGAATGATTTATTAATATTTGAAATTGATTTAGGCGTTGATTTAAATGACATTCCAGACACTATGACATTACAAGGAAAATTATTTACACTGTTGTCAGTGATTGAATATTTACCAAATATTCGCCATTACGTCGCTCACTGCAAGCGTCTGGATGATACTTGGGACACATATGATGATTTAAGTACTAAAGCTACAAGGACTAAAAACCAGCAAATGAATGTTCATTGTATTTTATACGCAAAATTGTAAATTTTAACTTATTTTTATCAAAATGATTATTTTTAATTTAGGTCTTGCATATTAAAGTTGGAAAATAACTTCAAAGCTCCTTTATTTGTAATATTGATATTCTATATTTTGAATACGCGGTTTTAGTACACTCTTTTTTTCATTGTTATTTCTTGTTTAAAGGGTTAAATGCTTAAATTTAATCTATTGACTTTAGTTTGTTATATAAAACACTTTTCCGTCATTTACAACACCTTGTATTAACAATTGTTATTATTTGATTATGAAAATATATATTTGTTTTTTGTATACTTATTGTTTATTTCAAACCAAAATTTTCATTTACTTCGTCAAATTTACTAACTATTAAGGTAGTAGTTTGTTATATAAAACACTTTTCCGTCATTTACAACACCTTGTATTAACAATTGTTATTATTTGATTATGAAAATATATATTTGTTTTTTGTATACTTATTGTTTATTTCAAACCAAAATTTTCATTTACTTCGTCAAATTTACTAACTATTCTAAGGTAGATAGGAATACAAAAACCAAAAAGTACACCTTTTTCAAAATCATTGTGGGTAATTAAAATAAAAGTTTATAGACAAAGTCCAGGCCTTTTGATGAAGTACTTATTATGCAGTTTTCGATGGCATATAGAAATAAAGCATATTTCGTTATTTTTGCTGAAAGTAATCCTCCCTAGCCGCGCCACATATTTTAAAGGTTAATTAATCAAAATGAATAGTTTCTTGAGAGAAAAAAATATCAACGAAGAGTAGAGAAAGGGTACTATTATTGAAACTGATTTATGGAAGTTAATATTAAGTATTGCAAAATTGACTTGCTGCAGAGTATACCTTCTAGCCGGACCACACTCTACGACCAATAACTCCTTAACTAAAGGGGTTTATTGGACCATATTTGTCGTATGCAAGGTACTCTTTAGGTAGTTTTTTTCGGGATATTGATTTATTAATAGTTCATTATACTCTATTTAATTTGATGTGGCGCGGCCAGAGAGCACTGCCTGGAGGCCGGACCACATAAATTGTTAATTAAAAAGATATCTCTTGAGGTACTAAAAATATATATATATTCCGACGAAAGTAGACTTTAGGTAGGTATTATTTCGAACTATAGCATCTGAGTACTAAACTGTGGTCCGGCCACAGAGGAACACACAAATAAAGGACAAGTTCTTCTTATAATTGGTGTATTATAATATCACAGCGCGGAATGTAATTTTAAACAATACTGTGTCCAGAAATAATATGATCTGCATTTGGATGAAATATACTTAAATGAAGTGATAACTTTTATAAAATGGAATCGAGATCTCGAGCAGACCCAGAACAGTTCGCAGCTATAATGGAATTCATGGGAAGGTACGTGCATTATTAGTTATTTCGTGACCTTCCTTTGTTAAAATCTAATATAATTGGGAACTTGAAACTTTACAACATAAACAATGACGTGATAAGCGGCTTGAACTAATACTAGGTACTTCTTTCGAAATAATCAAAACAATTATTGTGTTTGACCCTTATCGCACCACAATATATAATTATAATATTATAAAGTATAGATTTTAAATGCTAAATGACACATAAAATCCAAAATTAAGATAAATAAACAAAACACTTCTCGGTCTCAAGACAGCTGGATCGTTTAAAGACGCCATTTTTTTGCGTTATCTCCAGGGTCTCGGCATACGCTACACTTTCGTTGAAATACTACACCAACGTTTCGTTTGCGCTTGTCAAAAGTGTCACTTGGCTAGCATTTGTATGGGATGTAGCGATCAACGTTATAGAATGGATCAGATTTCATTCTATCATTTTGAACGATACGATAAGTTGTCGACATGGCTACGTATTTTCTATTCGTTTGTTCTGACCACGTGACTTAGCGTTACGATGACGTCACTCCCATACATTTGAGTCGTTTTCTACTAACGTTTACGCTTGTAGATTGTCAACTTGGCTAAGCCTACAGAATACTGAAGGTACTGTATATTGTTTAAAGGAATCTCATAACCAAATCTCTATACGTTTCTAACACCTACCATGTTGTTCTTTTTTTTTCTGTAGTACGTAACTATGGCGGTATGACAATATGAAGTCATATCTATGTAGCGCTGCGGTTCCCTCTCGTTGTCCCTTGAAGGGACTGAAGTACCCGTGGACGATAGATATACTAGAGATTTGGTTATGAGATTCCTTTAAACAATATACAGTACCTTTTTTTTAATGACACTACTACTTCAGCATTCTGGTGTACCTACTGGTAGTTTCGAAGACTTTATTGTCCTTGTTTAAAATGGAAAAAAAAACATTGTATTAGAAAGATAGATAGATTTGAATAAGAGATTCCTATTAACAATATACAATACCTACCTCCTTCATATTCTGGCCTCCTGTTAGTTTTTTTTTTTAAAAAAAGGTCCTTTTATTTTATCTTATACTTTTTTTTCATGACTCTAATACTTCACCATTCTGTTGTCCTGGTAGTTTCAAAGACTTTACTATCCAGGTAAAAAAAAAGCTGCATGGTATTAGAAAGGTATATAATTTTATAGATTTGATTATGAGATTCCTATTAAGAATATAGACAATACCTCCTTCATGTTTCTGGCCTCCTGGTAGTTTGTGAGACTTTACTACACCAATCCTTATAATTTTAAATAATAACTTCTTTTCGTTTGAAAGTAGAAAAAAGAAGTTTCGAAAAATATTATGCTTAACTTCTTAACTCTGTACGCGGGATCCGTTTCTACATTTTTTATTTTTTATTTCTTGTAGCCACGGATCCCGGGATCCGTGGAAACAACTTTTTTTTTCTTTTTTGTAGAAACGGATCCCGGGATCCGTGGAAACAACTTTTTTTTTCTTTTTTGTAGAAACGGATCCCGGGATCCGTGGAGACAAATCGCGCGGATCCGTGATACGTCAAATCGGATCCCGGGATCGGTGGAGACAGACCCTATTTTCTGACACATTTTGAGAATTTGCAATTCTGAGAATTTGGCTTTTTGAGAATTGTCCATTTTGAGAATTTGTCCTTTTGCGACTCTGTTGCCATTTTGAGAATTTGGCATTTTGCGCCTAAACCATATATTTTTATATTATTTTTGTTTCTAAATAATTCTCATATCTTTTATTATATTTATCTAAATAAACCCCTCTTAGTATGTAATTGAAGAAGTAGTATTATGCTTTGTACGAATTCATGAATACTAGCTTATTCAGTATCTAGGTACGCAATACGTCTTGTTACTAGACAGCGGCTTGGCAACAAAAAAATAATCCGACTGACAGGCTCATTTTGTGCGAGCCCAAAATATCGAATGTTCACGCATATCTGCCTATGTTGAGTAAATAGAAAGGAATTTATGAGGTAATACAGAGAAGGCGTACTTACCTATATTGCGTGGAAGATTTACAAGCATAACTTTTTTTGTAACTCTCTTTAAACCAGAATATACTTACGCAAACAAAAGACGCAGTAGAATGGAGGAGATGAATTTTGTTCCTAAATTCTGATTTTGATTCCCGTGGGCTTATTTCGAATGCACTAACTTAAAAATTGAAAATAAATAGAAGTTTAGCGTATAATAAGTATTTATCACAAATAACCCAGTACTAACTGGGTTGTGGAGGTCAGATAGACAGTCGCTAGGTTAGACTGGAAACCAACCCCAACATAGCTGGGAAAAGGCTAGGCAGGTGATCATAGGTGAGACTAATTAGTATTACCAGTACTTAGTAGTATAAGAAAAGAAAGAAAGAAAGAAAAGAAAGAAAGAAAAAATGTTTATTTGACGTCAGTACATCAAGCACACACACAATAATATTAAAAAAAAGATTCCAAAAATGGAAATACATAGTAGGTATAGGGGAATTATAAAACGAGCGAATAAAAAATAACTAAGTGACTGATGATGTTATACTGTTTTTATAACTTGAGCGGTATGAATTTGAGTAAGCGAAAAATAAACTTAACTAACGACAAATATTGATTAATATTAAAATCCGGAACGAGCTTACAAAAAGTGGGTTGTGATAAATCCATTTCAGATATTAAAATTACTAACTGAGCGACAAAATTACTAAGTGAGCGACTAGAAATACACAAAGGGTAACTTAAATATTAAGATAGAGACGATTTTTCCAATTGAGGTTTTACATATTATACTACTAAAAAGTTTAAATTGAGCAACGTTTTGTAAGCTCTTTATTAATGATTAATGGTTACTGATATTCTATTTGAGGTCTTATGTTTATTATTTTGATAACTTTTTTAAATGAAAACTACAGATTGTTTGTTGCTAGTCGTCCGCTAAGTGGATGAATCACCGTCTCGCGACAGTATCCTTTATGGGCGGCATGGGCACCGGGCCGTAGGCCGACGAAGGAGGCCGGCGGAGGCCCGGCACTTCGGGGACAGAAGATATTAGTGTTATATAATATGCGAGCGAAGCGAGCGCGCGTCATGGAGTACATGCGTTGCAACTTGCATGTATGAGTGACATGACCAAAAGCTTTGTTATACTTTGTTCTAATAATATTATTATGATAAATAAACATTATGTGATTTTAATTTAGGACTTAAAACTTTTATGGAAAACGTTTTTATGTCTTTCGTATAATAATAATAAGATTGTAATATATAAGACAAATGGATTTAGGTCATATTATATTTAGGGATTTCAATTTTATGGCATGTGATATTATGTGATATTTAGTTCGGGTAAGTTATCATTCGGACAAATGATGATTAGGACAAAAAAAGTTATGGCATTTTAAATTATGGATAAAAAAGTTAGGTGACACAATAGAGAACCCTTTTTTTTTTTTTTTTTTTTGGTGGGTGGAAAATCATCGAAAAACCCCCCCCGCTCTTGGGCAGAGCGAAGGGGAGTGTCAGACTTCTAGTGACTAAAAACCAACCCATGTTCCCTCTTCCTCGCCCTTGTGTCGGAGCCGCGGTAACTTTTCGATATCCGCAGCCCCGACGGGCGTCGGCCCTTGCGGGCCCCTCCTTGCTGACATCTCTTTGAGGCGCGCGTGGAACACGTACGCGCCGCCGACACGGTCTGTTGCCGTCATGACGACGGCCGGACGGCGAGCTAGCCCGTTACTCACCGTCCACAGGCCCGCGTCTACGGTGGCCGGAGGTCATCGCGTGACCCCCGACGCCCGGAGCGCCTTCCGCGGCGGCTGGGACGTTGAGAGGTTCTCTCCCTCTCTCGTTCCGCCACCTCCTTCGCTAGCATCACTGCTTCGCAGAAGGAGGCGACGGCGTCCCATTCCTCCTCGCTCCGGACCATGGCTTGCACCAGGGCCGGACGCGAGAGGTCACCGCCGCCGATCGCCGCTACGAGAACACGGCGGGGCTCCGCCCAAGCAGGGCACACCTCCACAGTGTGCTCCACCGTGTCCTCCGGTCGATCCTCGCAGTGGAAGCATCCGGGCGTTTCCTCCCGCCTGATTCGGTGCAGGTACCTCCCGAAACACCCGTGTCCGGTGAGGACCTGCGTCAGACGGTAGGTGAGGGCGCCGTGGCGCCTCTCCAGCCACTCCTCAAAGAGGGGGGACTTACCACAATAGAGAACCCTTCATTTGATTTAAGTAAATACATATTGCTTTATTTTTTAGGAATACATGCAACCTACCCTTAAATAATTAAATTTCTTAGCTAAACGTGTTTCTTCAAATAGTTATTTCATACGAACATTTTCAAAAAAAAAAGTGTGGTCATTACTCTACTCAATAGTAATTTTCAAAGTGATTTTTCTAATCGAAACACTTCATTTAAGATAAAATGCCGTTCAGTATAAATAAATCATTTGCCAAATATTGAAAAAAATGCAGGACGTAACGTTGTCACTCATACAAATATTGGGTCGCTCAAAAATTATGAAGCTACTCATTTTGTATTTTCAGTAGCTCAAATTAATGTTTGTAAATTGCCGTTCTGTTGATTTCTTGTCGCTCACAGTCAGTCGCTCACTTAGTAATTCTGTGACCTAAATTAATTATTTTTGTAACTTAAAATTTTCATTTACAGCCACTCGTTTAAATACTACCCGTAGGTATACCACGCGGCATAAGGATTAGTAGTGCTACTTGAAAAAAGTTAAACCAAATTCTAGGATAGTTGTATTTTCGTTAGGTTTCACGTAAAGTCGCACGTTCGAATTAGGACCTCTTCTCGGTTTAAGAGGTAGGTAGTGTATTTGATAGGGTTTGGTGTATGAAGGATTTATCTGATTGGCGTAAAGTTTTATGACCAGTATTTGTTTGTTACAATATGAAATGTAAATGTATCGGAAGTCGATCTAGCAAGCAGTGTCCCAGAGGACATGGAGACTATCCGCCTTATTACAAAAGGTAGTTAAACCTGGCTTAACTTAGACTTGGTTTATCTCGCATGACGTCTCACTTCAATAATATTCAAAAGAAAGTGACAGCATGCGAGATAAACCAGGTCTAAGTTAAACCAGGTTTAACTACCTTTTGTAATAAGGCGGTGTGTGTTTTTCAATACGGCCGCATTTATCTATAAATAAGACAATCATCGATTTATAGCTTGTTAATGGTTACGAAGATGGATGGACTGTGTTAAGAATGACATGGTAAGAAAGGAGGTGTCTCATGAGATGACGAGAAACAGAGAAGTATGGAAGAGGAAGACATGCTGCGCCGACCCCAAATGAATTGGGATAAGGGCAAGAGAATTATGATGATGGTTACGAAGATGATTTGGCGTCAGATGATATGACCTTTGTCATACTGCCTCGTTAGTTAACTTGCAATCGTGACTGCTGGTCCTGGGTTTAAATCCCAAGAGGGCAAAATGTTATTGGGCTTTTCATCAAAAATTTCTTCGTAGCAACAAAAGATTCTGACTTTGTGCCTCGTTGATGACAAAATGGCAGCATATTAAAGGCTCGACCTTATAATCATAGTACCTAACTAACGCAAGCAGGATCTAACGAAACTGAACCTAGTCCTTTGGGGATTACAGACGAAATTTTATGATCTATACTCTATACTAATATTATAAAGAGGTAAAGTTTGTGTGTTTGTATATTTGTTAAATTGTAAGGGGTAATCTCGGGATCTACTGAACCGATTTTAAAAATTCTTTCACCAATAGAAAGCCACATTATTGCTGAGTGTCATAGGCTATATAAAAAACCGAAAAATAAAAAGGCTTTTACGTGGTAGTCCGTTTTGCAAAGTGAATCGGAGAAAAATCCAAAGCAGCGGAGGGCGCGGGATGGTTTCGGGTTTAATTCGGTTCGCGTTCGTGCTCGCTTCGGGAGAAAGGGGCGTGGCCTTTTACATCTGATCTGAGAGGTAGGTACCCGCGCGGCTCAGTCGCGTGGTCGGCTCCTTACGCAGCGGACGTCCTCGAAATTGAATTTTTCGAAACGGAATTAGCACACTTTCGACTAATTAGGCCCAACGAAGTGGGCACGGGTCAGCTAGTATATTATAAGCATATAAATACTTACAAGATCGCACATTTCTACATGGAACGTAACTCAACTCTCTCTCTTTCTTATAATTGACAAAAAAAATTGTACTAGTAGTTTCACCTTTGCCTAACCCTAAGGGAATTACAGACGTGATTTTATGATGTTAATGAAACACTTATAAACACGGTCCAAAACACGTAGAAAAGAATGATAATTTACTGCAAAAACACAACCTCTAATACAGGCAGTATATCCAAAATAAAGAACTATTTCCCACTTCCAATTACTATCGAATAGCGACACTATACCGACCTACACATGTCATGTTGCCTTCAATACCGAATTAACAATATTAGTAAAGGCAGTTCCTGCGACAAATAGCCGGCTGTCTACCCTCATCCTCGCTAGGCTGTACGGCTATTTCCTTGGCTACTTTATCACCTGCTCTAATGGATGTTAAAGAGACTGATTATTTATTCAGTCGCTGTTGCCTAATGTAAACTTTAGTGTGTGAAAGGGTGATTTTTAGTTTCATAATGTCGGTAACTTGGCTGTGTTTTTAAAGGGTGGTTGAAAATGGCAAAGTGAAATGTAGGTTAAATTCTTACTCATTTTTAACCGACTTCAAAAAAAGGAGGAGGTTATCAATTCGACTGTATATTTTTTTTTTTTTTTTTTTTATGTTTGTTCGCGCATAACTTGCGACTGGGTGGACTGATTGTCTTGATTCTTTTTTCATTTGAAAGCTGGTGCTTCCCGTGTGGTCCCATTGTCACCATTTCAATATCTGATGATGGGATCTTGTAGAAATCGGGGGAACTCTTCAATAAATAACAGCAGATTAACCGCGATTGTTGCTATAGCATATCTAAGCATTGTTTACGCCATCACACAACATAATATCACGCCTGTACTCACTACAAAGGTGATGAAGAACTTCGGAGATAGGCAACGGAACTCCTCAATTAATGATAGCAAATGGACTGGGATTGCTGAAATCTCATGACTGTCTAATGACCAGTTCATAACATAACATCACGCCGGTACGTTGTGAAGGGGTAAGCACATGTGTACCACTAAAAAGTGAAAAATAAAAACTTTTTTACAAAAAATAAAACCGACTTCGACAAAAATAAAACACAAAAAAGTGAAAAATAAAAAATCAGCTTCAGAAGTCGGTGGCAAAAACATGAAATCAAACAAACAAAAGTCACCGACTTCAGAAGCTGATTTTTTATTTTTCACTTTTTTTGTGAATAGACATATCCGATTTTCTCTTTATATGACACCAAAGGCATTATTTTTATAGGGTTCTCTATCCGAAGGGTAACCAACCGACCCTATACTAAGCCTCCGTCGTCCGTCTGTCTGTCAGCGGGCTGTAGGTAGGTACCTATCTCATGATCCTTAATAGGTAGACAGTTCGAAACTTCATAGAATGTGTATTTCGGTTGCCTTCTGCAAAAAAATAAAATGAAAATAAATTCTAGTGCTCCCTATGGCTTCCGATGGTACGGAACCCTTCATGTGCGGGTCCAATTCGCACTTGAGCTGTTTTTGTGCTACTCGATGGAAAATACTTTATATTAAAACATTAAATGAGTTGCGTTCCGTATGTGGCCGCGTCAATTGTGGCTTCAATAAAATGTACTCGAAAAATAATTGGCCACAAATTTTGATTACTAATAAAATTACGAAAATCTAACACTAAAATGATTTTAATTAATAAATAATTTATGGTTCACAGTTTCACACCAATCACGGCACGTTCAATAAATTGTCACGAATTGAAAACCGCATGCAAATCACACTGAATAAACTGAATCATGGCGTGTGGAAACTGCGAAACAAAGTCGTGTTTATAGAGAAAGTTACGTGTTATCTCGTACTCGTGTCATTTAAGGGGAAATGCGGGGTGATCTTTTCTCCTTAGAAACGCTCCCGCCTGTTTTCTTCCTGGTTTATGATTTTAAAGTTATGATTTTTAGGGTAAAATAAATCCCATCAAAAACATTCTGTAAAAAACTAGCCAAGTCTCGATGGAGCTGCTTGTTTATCTCTAAAAAGTAATGAAATCTAGACAAAGTCGTGCCAAGTCTAAGGTTCCTTATTGCGATTTCTTTATTATTATAGTTATTGTTGTGTGTCTTGGCCGTTGAACATTCTTTATACGTTAGTGGGTACAAGTCAATTTAGTTTATACGTAATGTTATATCTGTTGTAACTACCTATGATTGTTAAGCGAGATAATAACCCATACTGGTATTGGTAATTGGACGCCAAGAAGAAAAATGACCGAACTAAACGAAACGAACAACGGCCATGTCACACAACATTAACTATAATAATAAAGAAATCGCAATAAGAAACCTTAGACTTGGCACGACTTTGTCTAGATTTCATTACTTTTTAGAGATAAACAAGCAGCTCCATCGAGACTTGGCTAGTTTTTTACAGAATGTTTTTGATGGGATTTCACTTCTTTTTGTAGAAACGTGGGCATATTGATTTATTTTATTAGATTTTCTTATTTAAAACAATTTTTTTTTTCGATTTTCCTACTTTTTATAGTTTTCCCTTTATGTGGCCATTAAACCTTAACTCTGTACCAAATTTCAGGTCTCTGAGTTTATGGGAAGTACTAGTTCTATTTTGATGATCATGAGTGAGTGAGTGAGTGAGTTTCATAAATGCGAAACTTTGCTTTCGCTTAACTTCGGAACTAAATGACCTACAGACTTGAAACTTTTTATTTTAAGTGTGATTGTATAGCTTACTGGATGACGAAAATTTCAGCGTTCTGGTCTTATCCAGAGGTCCTCAAATAGGGGCCTGAAAATGCGGCGAAATGGTTCCAGTAAAGGATGGTACGGCAGTGTTTGCTTCGCGCTCGACTCGGCGGGGGCACTACCGTGCCCCCAGATAATTAACCTCTTCTATGTCCCTGTGTTTTCCTTTTGATGATATAAAATCTTTAGCACTAGGACCCTTTTTTTTTTTGGTGGGTGGAAAATCATCGAATGACCCCCCCCCCCCGCTCTTGGGCGGAGCGAAGGGGAGTGTCTGACTTCTACTGACTAAAAACCGAACCCATGTTCCTTCTATGCCCTTGCGCCGAGGCCACGTCATCTGGTACAAAAATCCGCGGCCCTGACGGGCAGCACTAGGACCCTTGCAAAATGCTCAAAGTTGCCTATTGAGACCGCGGTCAACAGAGGTCTGGTGTACTTGACAACTATGTATTCATGAAAAAAGAAAAACATAGACTTTCAACATATATTTTTATTCGATATTGGAGGAGGAAATATTCGAGAGTTAAACCTCATATTTTGACTTTTTACTTAGGCTATTCAGTCGAATCTGCAGTTGTTATTATCGTACGCATATTTAAATCGTCCTCGCAGAGGTTCAAAAGTTTCTCCATCCGCATTCCCTCTTAAGGTTGCAGTAACACGAGCTCAGTATTTCGCGATCGTAAGTGCTTGCCGCAGATATTTGCACAGTACGCACACGGACGCCGCGGGCCGCCGCCATCTATTCCTTTTATCGAGTTATCTCTATGGAATATTCAAGGAAAGGAATATTTTGATAATGATTTCCCTTTTTTCAGGGAATTTACGTTGTAGACGCAGAAAATAAGGAAAAGATACGAGCCACCTCTGATACTTTAGCTGCTCTTTTTGCGGTAGAAACTTGGTGAAAGGATTGGTGACTGGGAAAGGCAGAGGCAGGAGGCGTTGCTTTTGTGTTGTCGCTGTAAACTTATCCGTCAGTGAGGGTCTTACCTGTACAAGTTAGCTGCATATATATCTATGAATAGGTTTAGGACGATGATCTTAAGGTGATTGTAACTTGAGAGTTATATAACTTGGAAAAATGTAAGCAATATTGTGTCATTGCTTCTACACACTCACATGTAACTAATTACTTTTGCTATTAAATATGTAGGTCTACACGTGCAACTTTGCCTTACCCTCCTAAGAAAATAATCGTGATATTATAATGATAATTATATTAATAATCAATAACCACATAATTAACGATTGACAGAACCATTTCATTCTACCTTTTTCAATCATTCCCACAGATATTCAAATGTTCTAGGTACCACACAGCGCAATGCATACATAAAGCGCTTTAACATAACCTTTGCAGCAGCTGCATGAGCTGCATCACTCATATGCATTCACACGTTCGTCTGCGAGTGGCGATGTCCTCGCATATGTCTGATAATTTAAATCTCGCCGCCAAACACTCCCTGTAGGTAATCTAATTGCAAATATTCACGGTAGCAACCGAGTGTCAGCTTGCGCGGGGTGAATCGCAAATTAGCGATGTACGGCACCGGACACTTTCGTGTTGTTAGGGGCGAAGATCAACCTTTTTAGAGGAACAAGAGTCGTCCTCATTTTATCACTCCCTAGAGTGCAACCCAACGAATGATTGTCTTTTTCAAGCATCACGCTTTATAAACAAAGTGGGGATTGCAGTGAAAGGCACAAAACTTCAAGCCTCAAAAATATCATCACGCCTTAAATCCAGGTGTTAGGCAGTGGCTAGTGGGCACGCCACGATAGTGGCGGTAAGTCCCCTCTTTGAGGAGTGGCTAGAGAGGAGCCACGGCGCCCTCACCTTCCGTCTGACGCATGCAGGTCCTCACCGGACACGGGTGTTTCGGGAGGTACCTGCACCGAATCAGGCGGGAGGAAACGCCCGGATGCTTCCACTGCGAGGATCGACCGGAGGACACGGTGGAGCACACTGTGGAGGTGTGCCCTGCTTGGGCGGAGCCCCGCCGTGTTCTCGTAGCGGCGATCGGCGGCGGTGACCTCTCGCGTCCGGCCCTGGTGCAAGCCATGGTCCGGGGCGAGGAGGAATGGGACGCCGTCGCCTCCTTCTGCGAAGCAGTGATGCTAGCGAAGGAGGTGGCGGAACGAGAGAGGGAGCGATCCTCTCAACGTCCCAGCCGCCGCGGAAGACGCGGAAGGCGCTCCGGGCGTCGGGGGCCACGTGATGGCTTCCGGCCACCGTAGACGCGGGCCTGTGGACGGTGAGTAATGGGCTAGCTCGCCGTCCGGCCGTCGTCATGACGGCAACAGACCGTGTCGGCGGCGCGTTCGTGTTCCACGCGCGCCTCAAAGAGATGTCAGCAAGGAGGGGCCCGCAAGGGCCGACGCCCGTCGGGGCCGCGGTATTTTGTACTAGATTACGTGGCCTCGGCGCAAGGGTAAGGAAGGAACATGGGTTCGGTTTTTAGTCAGTAGAAGTCTGACACTCCCCTTCGCTCTGCCCAAGAGCGGGGGGGGTCATTCGATGATTTTCCACCCACCAAAAAAAAAAAAAAAAAGGCAGTGGCTAGTAGTACATTCACATTTCGCTAGTTATATTTAAGTGTCATAAGAAGCTCCTGATAAAAAAATCCATAAAAGACTTTGCCGTAGGTACCCGGGAATAAAACCTCCGGCCTCATGTTCAGTAGTCAGACCTACGAGGCAGTCAAAAACCTCAAAAATCATTTAGTATTACCTAGTGGTTAGCATTGGCATCCATATCCATTAACGTGATATACTAACGACACGATAATATATATTTTACGTACCAGGCTGTACTCAGTTGAATAGAGCTTTCACAGAATAGTTCAGGTCAGTAAATAGTGATCCATTTTCAAATAGAGGATGAAAACTCGCCCCCATTTGACAAACGACATTCTTTTGTTCATTCTTTCTCACTTTGTTTAGATCATTTTGAAAAAGTTAGTCGATTTGTCACCATTATTTAAATCTAAACTTTATACGGTTTGGTCTCCGTTCGTGATACTTATACGTAATACAGTCGCATCCATTGTAGTTGTTTACTCAGTGTCAGAATAACAATATGGATGCCATTTTATTCTGCTGGTTTGGCCAACTTTCTATGCTATAAATACGAGAGCAATCCAAAGCCTATATTTTCGAAGCCATTTAAAATCTCAACAAATGAAAAAGTTAAATTTTCACGACTGTTGTTTCCTTATCCCATGGGTATATAAATTGGATGTATTTTCCATATTTTTGACATTGTTATATTCCTCTGGCCTATATTTATTGAGTCGATAATATTTGAGTGGTATCCGCGAGTGAGGCCCGGAAATATGAACAAGTAAATATTCGTTAACATGATATACGAGGAAAATGCACTCATTGATACGCGAATATCAACATTTTATGTTCGCGATAACAAAGTTAAATTCAACAATATGCTGGTTTAAAGGTAAAAAGCTGGCATACAATAATAAATAAATTGCTTTTACCTTTATCTATTCTAGATGTCAATAATAATTATAATTTATCTTATACAACAGTGCTAGCCTAGTGTACCGTCGGACTGTCATATAAGCTCTGATTTTGTGGATTCATGTGCATAATGCATAATTATATCACTTGCTTTGGTAAAAAAAAACATTGTCCTGAGAGATATTTCTCGTCGGCATGTAACGCGAAGTCAGAAGCCTATGAGCGGCATGAAAACTCTGACACCAGGGTAGGCAATAACCACACGATAAAGAAGAACAATCCTAACTAATATTATAAATGCGAAAGTAACTCTGTCTGTCTGTCTTTGCTTCACGCCTAAACTACTGAACCGATTTATGTGAAATTTGGTACAGACATAGTTTGGAACTTGAGAAAGGACATAGGATAGCTTTTTTTTTATTTATTTTTTCGCGAGATAAACCAAAAATCTGCCGGAAGTCACTATTCCACGCGAACGAAGTCGCGGGCAAAAGCTAGTTAATCTATATAAATAAAGAGAGAAGTCCTGACTGACTGACTGACTCATCAACGCCCAGCCCAAACCCTTGGACCTAGAAAGCTGAAATTTTGCACAGAGGTTCCCTTAATAATGTAGACAAGGAATAAGAAAGTATTATTCGAAATTCAACAAAAAGGGAGTTAAGTTGGGGATGAAAGTTTGTATGGAAAATCGTCATTTTCACGCGGGCGAAGCCGCTGGCAAAAGCTAGTTATATTATAAGAACGAATAATCTTATTCCCAAAGTTAAATGCGAATATAAATGTTTAAACATTACTTTTGGTCTTCATAATTATCTTCACTGCATTTGAATTCGAAGCCGAAATAAATTAAGTTATTATTTGAGATAAGCGCACCCGCAGCCATTACGACTTCTATTAATTTTGATAGCTCAGAGAGATATATGAAGTTATTTAAACAAGAATTTAATTCGTAAAATATGTGATAGAGCAACTAATATTGCGAGATATTTCAAAGTCTGGCATTAATCTTCTTGTATTGCTGATTTATGCCAATTTAAAATAAATAAATAACGTTCATACTACAATGAATGGGTTTTGCAACAGCTTTCTCTGGCTTTCGGTATCTTTTGAGGGCAATAGATCCTGGCAGTCTGCCTAATAGTTTGACAAAGTGTTAGTGATACGACTAGGATAAAAAGTGAATCTATCTCCTTCATTTTAAATCATATCTTTGGTATTTTAAAAAGGTTATTAAATTCATGCAGTTTGACAAGTTATTTAGATACAAATAAATTACACAAGAGAACATAACATCGCGCATGTTTCGATGTCGATTATATCGTCTTATCATCACCTGCCTCGCCGTATCTCAAGTATTTTGGGGTCGACTTCCAGTATAATGCAGCTAAATGCCAGTATTTTTCATGGAGTGACTGCATATCTGATTTCCATCGGTTTTCTATGCATTTAGCTAATACTGTGACAACTCAAGGTTTTTCCTTTAGCCCTAGTACGATTTACCGAAGCATTTATGTCTCTAGAGCGGGGCTTACAAGTGTCTTAGATACAATTTGGTTATGATAATCACTCAAACATACGCCATGCTGAGACCGATGTATCTGTTAGTTCAATAGACTTATTATGCATACTCGTATGAATATGTAGACCCGGTGAGGATTGCCAATCACTAGGAATCGTCCAGACATGTTTGCCTTTTTGACCTGCATTACAGACTTTGCTCAGACTTGTCATTTGTGTGGACTTCCGAATTAAATGCTTGTTTTTCTCGAGAAATAAAAATAAAAATTAAATATCTTACTTTTTCCAGGATTTTAAAACTTCGAAATGAAAAAATACCCCTAGGTACGGTAAACTCGACCACCTATGCCCGTATTTTTTAATTAACATATATGTTCCTGAAGGCGTGACAATTTTAAATGTCCGCGTGAAAAAAATACGATGGAGTTTTTGTAGGCGGTAAACGAATTTTGGAGTTCAAACAAGATGAAAAATTTCAGGTTTCAATTTGAAAGTAAACAAGTAATCTGTTGCAAATTAATAGACTTTTGGTAGGTCACGTTCTTACTATATCGAAAATCTAGCAAATATGAAGGACTAGCTTTTGCCCGCGACTTCGTTCGCGTGGAATAGTGACTTCCGGCAGATTTTTGGTTTATCTCGCGGAAAAAAAAAGTTCCTTTCTCAAGTTCCAAACTATGTCTGTACCAAATTTCATCAAAATCCGTTCAGCCGTTTAGGCGTGAAAGAGTAACAGACAGACAGACAGACAGAGTTACTTTCGCATTTATAATATTATAGTATATATAAGGTCCCATTAAAATAGGTGGACAAATTTTAACACAGCGTTCAGTAGGTCTAGCCAAATACATATAAACAAAAAAAAACATTATATAAAGTGTTTTTTTTTTTTACTCAAAGTAATGAATTGCCGGCACCCTAGAACAAACTCATCCTTTATGAGTAGGTACTTAATGCGTTTTTCATATTATTTTTTTTACCATCGTCCTTATTTTGGTGGTCTGAATGTTTTCTGAAATTTTGTCCACCTATTTTAATGGGACCTTATATAGTATGGAAGTATGGATTTAGTTTGCCTCATTGATCCAGTGGTCGCAAGACTCGCTAGTACGATTGCTGTGCATGAGGCCCTAAGTTCAATTACCAGGTCGGGCAAAAAGTTATTTGGTTATTCCACCAGGAATTTCTCAGTAGCAACCACGGAGTCTCAATCTGTGCCCGGTTGATGGCAATAGGGTCGCCCCCCTTTTACATAGGACTTAAACTTTACTGGCGTAATGTGGTTGTAACCACGATACAGGAGAAATTCCCAAAGGAAGTTTTATAAAAAAAATACATTTTAGTCACCATCAACTTTTCACTACAATCAATATTTAGCTAATTAAATCTGTTTACCCGGTACATCTTCACAACCAGAAAATATCATCAAATATTTCGTTGTTGTTTGTTTCTCATTAAAAAGTTTTCCCAGCGTTTTTCAACTCGTTCGAAAATAGGGTTTAAATAAACTTAGCTTCACCGACGTTGCACTTCTTTGTTTACAATTCGAGAGGCGATGGAGGAACAACGGAGGATATACTCTTAATTCTTCGCTCTGTATCCTGAGGGGAGAAGGGGGGGAATTGGTAATTTTCTTAGCATAGGTGTTTTCCAAGTACCTAGTATTAACTGGGTTGTGGAGGTAAGATAGGCAGTCGCTCCATGTAAAATACTGGTATTCAGCTGCATCCGGTTATACTGGAAGCCGACCCCAATGTAGTTAGGAAAAGGCTATATGCAGATGATGACGAGGTGTTTTCCAAGTGGGTTCAACTCCCTCTCTCTCCCTCTCCTGGGTTGAATTCCTGGGTCGGGCATGGTGTTATTCGGTTTCTCTATCAGAAATCTCTCAGTAGCAGGCCAGGAGTCTGTATTTGTGCCCGGTTGATGGCATTAGGATCGCCCCAAAAAACAATAAATAAAACATAACTTGCGAAATGAGGTGTCCTAATAGGTTCACCTCTGCATAACCCTTCGGAATCCCCGAAGGGTTATGCAGAGGTGAACCTATTGCGTGATGTTATGTCTTCTATATATGCTGACGTAAACAGGGGAGCGGATCAGGTAATTTTCTTAGCTTAGGTATTTTCCAAGTAGGTTGAACCTAGAAGAAATGCAGTGCAGGCGTGCAAGTGCCGTTTTTCGCAAAGTTTCTGAGCAAAGTTTCATCGACAAACGTAGCTTTGAGAAGTAATTGAGTAGTAAACATGCTTCCTGACTTTCTAACGAACGCTAGTTAAAACGTATCACGGACTAGGAGTGTGAAAGTTTCAGTTTAAAGCTTGTCTTTATAACGTTGCGCTTTTCCGAGGGACGTGAACTGTTATGCTCTTTTTAGTACCGATGGTATGATTATCCTACGTTGCTCGTAAAACCGTAAACGGCTATAGAAATAGTAACATTTCAGACCTAGGGTAAAAGCTAGGGAAAACGGTCTGTCAAAAAAACACCCCGCATACTGTGCTAGTTTTCAAAACCAGGCGCTTGTTTCAGAACGCATGTTCATACATGGTAATAATAATATCAACGAACTCGTGCGTCAAAACGAAATGTATTCAATTAGTAGTTTCGGCTTAAAGCACTAACGAGCAAGCAGTCGACAAGACAATTTGGCGCCATAGTTAGCGACGATCGTTCGGGCACGTGACGAGCGAAACTTTGTCGGTTCCAGGGGGGCTTAAATTGATTACTGACGCCCTTCCCCCGACCAACCCCTGGTTAAGTCTTCGATATGAATAATTGAAACTGTGATTGAGCTTAATTGGTTTCTGATAGTGTGATATGTGGGAGTGGTCATAGGTGATCCGTTGCCATGGAAACCTGTATACATAATTATATATAGTAGTCTACCACATAAAGGGAAAAGCGCCAGTAGCCCATGAAACTATTACTTAAATAATTTGACTTTAATGATTATAAATCTGTAAAATCATTTTGTTACGGTCATGAATCATATCTTAATCAACATACATAACATAATCTAAGATTATCGCAATTCCTAAGCCAGGTAAAGCAGCAGATGATCCTAAAAACTTTCGCCCTATCTCTCTACTATGCCACACGTATAAACTCTTTGAGAGACTGCTGCTGAACCGTCTTACGGGCGTCATTGATCCGAAATTAATTCCCGAGCAAGCTGGTTTCAGACCCATCAAGTCGTGCAGTAACCAAACTCTTAAAGTGGCTCAACACATTGAGGATGGTTTCGAGAGGGGAATGGTCACTGGTGCTGTATTCGTGGACCTATCAGCTGCCTACGATACAGTTAACCTCAGGCGGCTGCTGTGGAAGGTGGAAAACTTGATTAGCGATCACAATTTCATCCGCATTCTCCGAGAACTTCTCCACAACCGCCGATTTCAAGTTCACCTTCTCTCGGAAAAAAGTCGTTGGAGAGCCCAAAAAAACGGCCTTCCTCAAGGTAGCGTCCTGGCACCGCTCCTTTTCAACATATATACCAACGATCAGCCATCCAGCTCGCATACCTCTCGCTTCCTTTATGCAGACGACCTTGCCCTTACCTCCCAAGCCACCACCTTTGAAGAGGTTGAGGTGTCCCTGTCAGAAGCACTTCGTGACTTAACCACATACTACCACGCGAACTCACTGAAACCTAATCCGAGCAAAACGCAGTCTTGCGTATTTCATCTTCGCAATAGAGAGGCGAGCCGCAAACTCAACATCGTTTGGGATGGGGTACCTATCAAGCACAGCAACTTCCCAAAATATCTCGGTGTTACTCTGGACAGGTCGCTTACATTCGGCAAGAACTGCAATAATATTAAGCAGAAGGTGCACTCCCGCAACAGTCTTTTACAGCGACTAGTTTCGTCAAAGTGGGGTGCTTCGCCAGACGTTATGCGGACTACTGGACTGGCGCTATCCTTCTCTGCGGGTGAATTTGCATGCCCCGTGTGGAGTCGATCAGCCCATGCAAAGTTAGTGGATACAGCACTGAATGAAACGTGCCGGATAATCACTGGCTGCCTCAAGCCGACCCCGGTACAGATGCTGTATCCATTGGCAGGCATGGCGCCACCAGTAGTTCGCAGAGCGGTGGCGAGCTCTGGTGAAAGAACCAAAATGGTCTCCGACGCTAGACACCCTCTGCACAATAACATCATAGTTCCGCAAAGGCTGAAAAGCCGCAACAGCTTCATGAAGTGTGTACCCCCGCTCACTGGCGAACGCCCTAAGGAAAGACTTAAGTTGTGGCGAGATAGTGTTGCCTTACCCAACCCATTTGTGCCACTTGCCGAAAATCTTCCACCTGGACACGAGTTGCCATGGTTAACCTGGAAGTCTCTAAACAGACTCCGGACACAGGTAGGCCGAAGCAAGGAAAACCTGTTCAGGTGGAGATTCATAGACGACTCTGCCCTGGAGTGTAAATGTGGTCTTGCCCCACAGACTATGGAGCACTTGATATCGTGTCCAGCCTGTCCTGCTGCTTGCACACTACAGGAGTTGATGGAGGCTACTGAAAGTGCCGAACTCGTCGCCAAATTTTGGGCCGACTCAATTTAATTGTCATCGACACGCTAAGAAGAAGAACATAATATAACATACGATCAAAAAAAACGTAAGTTGATACCCTGTCGCTTCTCCCTTAGATATAATCTGCAAGCGGAGACCGAGTTGCAAATTGCAAAAAAGGTAGGTTAAGTAATTGAAACATTGCACTTTGGCAGATTGTGGTTCAGACCCTCCATCACTGAGGTGACCGGTGCCTATTCTAAAATGACTTGTAAGATAATTTCAGTATAGGGCAGGGCTATTATTAGTTTGACATAAGGTTCACAATCGCTTGACATTCAATTTTTTGCTCAAAGTATGTCCCTTCAATTTTTACCATCACGCAACCATTACATGATTTCTACTGGAGGTTGATACTATTTACATCCACAGGTTAATAAATAGCTTTTTCGTACCACTTGCTCAAAAAAGTGGCATTCTATGCCACAAAAAGCGAACATAACAATAGTCATTCATTTTCTGTTAAAAACAGGGAAAGAAAATTGTACTGAATTTCATTCTTCCCCTAGGGGGAGAATGTGTTTTAAATTTGGATTAGGTACTTACCGAAATTTATACTGATCTAAATCTGTGTTTACACCATTGAGTTTGTATATAAAGCATTTTAGGTACATCTTTTTGAAAAAAGAATACGCATTTATTATGCAGATAAGATTATTAAATAAAATTACGAAAGCCGACGAGGCCGCATGAGCTTGATGCCTTTGGTGTTTAAAACTTAAATCACGAGCGAAGCGAGGGATTTAAGTTTTAAACGTCGGCTTTCGTTTTAAAAACTTCGCGTCCTTCGTTACGCTCGCGATTTAAATCGTCACCCGCGACAGAAGACACTGCTTTATCCCCTTGGTTAATAATCTACTATTACTCTTACAGTGTACACTGGGATGTATGGACAGCCTCGTCGGTCTAGTGGTCACAATCACGACTACTGAGCATGAGGTCTTGGGTTAAATTCCCGTGTCGAGCATTCTTATTGGGTTTTTCCATCAGGTATTTAGCAGTAGCAGTTATGAAATCTTGATTTGTGCCCCGTTGATTTACAACGGACTAGTCCCCTATTACACGCCTCCCAGTGTACCAACGCCAGATAAGTTAACGTCCCAGGTGGACTGACGACATCAATACTCAATACTTTATTGCATTCCACATGTAGTACTTAGGTGGTAAAACTTAAAATTAGATCACATGGACCCTGTCGGGCACAGCAAGATAAGTGAGTTAGGAGAGAGGAAGCACTTTGTAAATTTTAATTATAACATAGTTGGTAGGTAATTTCTAAGATATACTAATGTAAGTATAAAATATAAATTATAATATAGAATGTAAATAGGTATCTATTGGGAGATCCGGTAATAAATAATAAATCAAATAACATTTTATTTTGGGTACTTACTTACTAAAATTATGACTTTATAAGTCTATCACTTAGATATTCATTTAATGAGTAGTAACTTTTATTAACCAAAAAATGTTTAAGTTCGAGATCGTTCGAGTCGCGGGTAACCGGTGGATGCAAACGGCATGTTCCCGTTCGTTATGGCGTTCTATGTCTTTTTTTTTTTTTTTTTTTTTTTTTTTAACATTTTATATACCCACCAAACTGCGCAGCAGTTTGTCGGCGGGATTAGCGCTCGTCTTACTATTTTTTTTTTGGTTCACAAATATGAAATATCACACAACAATTCGTTGAATGAAGGTAAGTAAAAAAAAAAACTCATAAAAGTAAATACAAAACACGCAATATTAAATGTTGTCACGGCGCGAACCGCCGCAGCCGGCACTCACGAACCGGTAGACTCCTTACATAATTATATTGTAGTCTTTGCCGGTAAGCGCGGAGGATGGAGGCGGCAGGTCGCGCCGCCACAATTATTTAGAATTACACAAATTACACAAAAATCAGATAACAATATGTAAATAATCGAATTACAAACTCCTGACTTATCTACTTACTAATTAGGTGAATTAGGTTACATAAGAGTTTACATCTATATAATATCACTAGCGGACGTCCCGCGGTTTCACCCGCGTAGATCCCGTTCCCGTGGGAATACAGGGATAAAAAGTAACCTAAGACACTCAGCAATAATGTGGCTTTCCATTGGTGAAAGAATTTTTTAAATCGGTTCAGTAGATCCCGAGATTACCCCTTACAATTTAACAAATACACAAACTTTACCTCTTTATAATATTAGTATAGAAGTATAGATAGTATGATAACATTACCTATGTATCTTGTTCACCAGTTACAATACCAAAACAAGTTAGTGGGTATTTTCACATCTTGCGACAACTTCATCAAGGAAAATAGTTCTCAATTTATATTTTAGCGTTTGTTTACTTATTCTATCATTACTTTTTCTAAGCCAATCGAGATCATTAAAAAGTGTGGGGGTCAAATATTTGTTGGTTCTTTTGCCATAGTAATTATTAGTTGGCGGTCGTACAAGTTTACGTCCTATTAGTATACTAGTATAGTCTATGTCCAGTAGTGGACGTCTTGTGGCTGATGATGATGAAACATACCTGTATAAATGGGGGTGTACTGAGGTACACCTATCCTCACCTTGGATTACAAGCGTGATGTTATGTTATATACTGGGATTGTCAAAAAAGCTTCACCTTAATTGTGAGTTACCTCGATAGCTATATTATTTTGACACAGTTGTTAGGCCTAAATAAAATGAACCATAAATATTATGGAAATGGCCGACCCATTTAACAGATATTCAATTTTACATTCGCGTGTTCTAAATAACGTGCCTGTATATTTTGTAAATAACCTTTGTTATGAAGGGTGTCGGATTAGGGCCATTTTTTAACCAACTTTAAAAAAGAAGGAGGTTTTATGCTAGGCTGTATGTATTTTTTCTTCCAACTATGCTTTAATTTCATCACAATCACACTACAAAGTAAAACTCATGTTAGCTATTTAAATACATTTATAAATAGTTGTAAGATATTTACAGTATTTTTTATAAATTAGAGAATTGTTTTGTATAAATAAGTTATTTTATTGAGTTGAAATGCTAAAATGGCGCCAACGGTTATTGGAATGACAGTAGGGCATGTAATATCGGAAGATTTTCAATTCCGATACTGAGTTTCGATATTAGATCTCAATATCGGAATTCCGATATTAATATCGGAATTACGTTATTTAATTTAAAATTGCACATTTTATTTATAAATTGCAAAAATTCGGTATGAGGTTGGATTGAGTGCAATAAAAAACATTTTTGAATAATATATTATATCATTTGGTTCAAACTTTGGTTGTTTTAAAATATTTATTTACGTATTAAATCAAATAGCGCTACTTCGGCGTAGAAAGGTCGTAAATGCCATTTTTAGACTGAAATTACTTTATTTTGAATGTTATAGTTTTATAATAGGTACTATTTCGATTTCTAGTATATACTTTTCATAAACGATTTCTTGTAAAAAATAATGACATAAAGGACAACCGTGAGGCCACTCAATGCGTTAACGGTGCGGTACGGCGCCGGAGGGGTACCGCAACGTCATCCTACATACAAATCTGTATATTATCGTGTCACACAACATTTAAAAATTACCGTATCACCCACCATAGTGTTATAGAAAAGTTTCAATGCGATTTGCCTTGAATCTAATTAACATAAAAACCACCCGAGTATCTTCATAATAATGTGTATTAGCAATAATTTATTTAGGTTTAGTTTTGAAAAAAGAATAATACGAAACAAAAAACTTGGATTCTTTGATAAAAAGAAGGAATATCATTAAAGCATTATTAACAGCAGCGATGGCCCAGTTGGCTGAAATGATGGCCCAGTGGTGGGGCAGCCCCGACTTACGAACAGTTAGTCGTGGGTTTGATCCCAGGCAGGCGCATTACTTTGTGTAATTTATTTAATCACTGCTGCTCTCAAAACGGTTATGGAAAACAACGTAAGGAAACCGGCATGTCTTAGAACCAAAAAATTCGAAGACATGTGACATCTGCCAACCCCCACTAGGCCCGCGTGCGGTGGATTATAGTCCATCCCTCTCCTAAAGAGGGTTGAGTCCCTGTAGTGGGAACATTATAGGCTGATCATCATCAGCCTTATCAGATTATTAGAAAGCCATCGTCTGTCACCAACTCATGACAGAGGTAAGCTACATTTTTGCCGACTGTAATAGTGTTTTATGTATTTATATTATACTCTGTCCAAACTGCTTAAACATACTTTCATGATTCTTCAAACACATAATTGTAGATCGTAGTAAGTACCTACTGTACCACTAAATGCAGTGTTATTCTTTAATTTATATAACAAGTTCTCTCCCTATATTGATTAGTGAGGAATCACCAAATTCATGACAAAATCAATGACTTAAATTATATTGAAAGCGACCATGACAATTAGAAACTACGAGATTCTATGACTTAAACTCCCTAGATGCTTTGATGAAAATTGTGGCATTTGCACCCTTGACTCTAGTGATTAAATTGTTTTTTGATATTTCAATGTCACTCGTGACTTATATTGCTCTCCTATCGCATCATTAGTGAACTGGCAACCGGGATACGGTAGTGCGCTGTCGCGCTCGGCGCTACACATGGATCTAAAATACAGGTTCAGTTTAAAACTCAAAATATAGAAAAATATGTCCGATATTGCAATTCCGATATTGAGTGATCCAATATCGGAATTGTAATATCGGAAATTTCGATCCGAGATTCCGATATTACGAGATTCCGAGATTCCGATATTCATGCCCTAAATGACAGTTAACTATTGCAGTCTGTAGTACAGACGGTTATAAAAGGTCTAAGGCGTCATTTTAGCGGAACATTCTTTTCTCAAAAATGGTATGTAATGTTGCCATAACATCTCTAAAAAGTATCCAGAAAGTGAACTTTACCGGAGACTTATTCACAACTGTCCAGTAAGAAGCGAGATTTTAAATTTGGAATCTCCTACTGTCCAGTAAGTAAGTATGTAATTTACTTACTGGACACTAGGTCATCCTCTTTAGATCTGCTTAGAAAAAAAAACATAGTACCAGACACAGATTAGAGTTTAGCCATTATAACATGGTTATAGAAGGGAGGTTCCAAATATATATCTATCTTTCTTTTTGGTATGACATTTATAGTGTGGGATTTTATGATTGTAATAGTAATTTCAGTTTATTAAAAAGTCTTTTCTAAAGTTGTTTCCTAAACTGCCTCGTTGGTCTAGTGGTCGCAAGCTTAACTGCAGAGCGTGAGGTCCTGGGTTCTGAAGAATTCTTGGGTTGGAGCACTCGAAATACGGGAAGAAATAATTAGACGTAGTCACGGTTCCAGGCAACGTATAATGACTGACAAGTGAAGCTAATTACCCACAATACATAATCTTACATAATATCAATGTACCCACAATTACTTATGACTAACTACATACATCACACCTCCCTTCTTATTCTTTAAATAATAACTAAGCTAGAAAATTACATTTATATTTAACCAAAAGGTAAACTAAACTATACTTATTTTTACTATACTTATTATTATCTATACTTATTTTCTATACTTATTATCTATACTTACTTTCTATACTTATTATCTATACTTATTTTCTATACCTACTTAGTCTATTTCAAACCGGACAACCGGTCTGCGTATACGTTTGGGGCCCTCCACTGGTGGCGTTACCGTCGGCTCAGCATCACTCCTAAGTGGGTCAATGGGCGGAGGTATCGCAGGCACAATATTACCTTCAGAATCATCAATACCTCTGCCCATCACACCTTCCCCTTCTGCAATACGTACTCGATCTTTAACAAAATCTCTCGAGTCCGATGCGTCTACCTGGCCATCAGCCTGTAACGGCACAGCAGTCTCACTTCGGCCGCCATGTTCTACGTTCCCCTCATCTCCTTGACAAGGAACATCTGACAGACGAGAACGGCGCCTGATTTGATCAATGTGTCTTTTGAGAAGTCGACCGTCACCGCTATCCACCACATACCTACGAGTACCTTCTATATCTCTTACAGTTCCTTTAACCCATTTGTCTGACGCACCGTACTGTCTTGCCCACACTGTATCACCTTCGCACAGAGTTCGTGGCTGGAGCCCCTCACCTTGTGCCTTGCGTCCCTGTACCTGCCGTACCCTATCTTCTAATGCCCGTTGCCCCCGTAGCAAGTCGAATCGAGAACGGAGTGAGCGCCTCTGCAGCATTAACGCAGGTGTCTCGCCTGTAGTGCTGTGTACTGAATTACGGTAAGCTAACAGGAATGTTTGTAAAGCCGTATCCACGTCAACATTGTCCCTATACGCCTTTTTTATGGCCCGCTTACAGAGTTTGACCGCGTTTTCAGCCGCACCGTTCGATGCCGGGTGGTAGGCAGGTGAGAAGCTTTGGCGAATACCATTTTTTTTTAGAAATGAACTAAACTCTTCACTTGTGAACGGTGGCCCTTGATCTGAAACTATCTCTTCGGGTAGTCCGAATCTAGCAAATGTAGCTCTTAAAACCTTAATGACGCTTAATGCATTTGTGTTTTTCATTTCAAATATTTCTATCCACTTTGAACTAGAATCCACTAACACAAAAAATTTTGAACCCCGATATGGCCCTAAGAAATCTATGTGCACCCTTGTCCACGGCTGCGCGGTATAGGGCCACGGTTGCGGCGGCGCCCGTGGTGGTGCGTCAGCCTCCGCGGCGCACGTCTCACATTGCTTACACATAGCTTCTATGTCCGCATCTACATTAGGCCACCAGACATAACTTCGGGCTAGCCCTTTCATCTTTACAATACCCATGTGACCAGTGTGTAGCTGTCTTAAAACCAGACTTCTTAATTTTGGTGGTATTACCATTCTATACCCCCACATGAGGCACCCGAATTCCGAATATAACTCGCGACGTCTATTGTAATAGGGTTGGATTTCCGCCATAGCTGAACATTCATTCGGCCAACCAGACTGTACGTATGACATTATTCTGCATAACTCAACATCTTTTTGCGTCGCTTCTTTAACATCATTATGAGTGATGGGTAAAAAATCCTCCACAAAATGTACATACGTACTGTCTGTCCTATCCGTGCGCATATTTGTTTTATTAGGCAGACGTGACAATGCATCCGCACAGTTTTTTTTAGATGCGACATATTCTATTGTGTAATTATATGCGGACAACAGTACTGCCCACCTCTGTAATCGAGATGCAGCCATAATTGGTATTCCTACCTTATTTCCTAAAATATAAGTTAATGGTTTATGATCGGTTCTCAGCACAAACTTCCGACCGTACAAATATTGGTGATATTTCCTGATTCCGAAAACTATTGACAGTGCTTCCCGATCAATCTGTGAATATGATCGCTCCGCTACACTAAGAGACCGCGAGGCATAGGCTATCGGCCGCTCACCGCTTGGTGTGATATGGGACAGCACGGCGCCGACGCCCACGCTACTCGCGTCAGTAGTCAACACGAGTGGCAGTTCGACCGAGTAGTGTGTCAGCACCCCACTACTAGCTAACATCGTTTTAACCCTATCAAAAGCATTTTTACATTCTTCACTCCAAACATATTTTACTCCTGATCTCAATAAGTTGTACATTGGGGCTAAAATTGTACTTACGTTTTTTATGAACTTAGCGTAATACATAACCATACCTATGAAGGCCCTCAACTCCGATATATTCGACGGTGCCGGCGTGTTTATAATCGCTTTGACCTTATCTGTACAAGTATGTACACCGTCTGCGCTGATGACATGCCCCAAGTAAACTACAGATTTAGCAAAGAATGAACACTTGTCTTTCCGCACTCGCAACCCATACTGTTCTAATCGATCAAAAACCTTGCATAAATTAGTCATGTGCTCAGACGCCGTGCGCCCCGTTATGATGACGTCATCTAAGAATACTCCTACCTGCGGTAAATCCGCAAACATCTGTTCCAAACGTCTCTGAAATATGGCCGGGCTCGACGCGAGACCATACACTAATCTGTTATAGCGAAACAATCCCTTGTGTGTGTTAATAACGGTGTATTTACGTGACTCATCTAGCTCAAATTGGGCATAAGCTTGAGAAAGATCTAGCTTGCTGTAATGTTCCCCACCGTTCAACCGAACCAGTAAGTCTTCAACCCTAGGTAGTGGATAGCGGTCGACTTCTATTACCTTATTCAATGTGAGCTTATAATCGGCACATATCCTTATGCTGCCGTCCTTTTTAACGACGGGCACGATAGGCGTCGCCCAATCGGAACGCTCGACCGGAGTGAGAATGCCGTCCCGCACCAGCTGGTCCAGCGTGCGCTCCACCGGCTCGCGCAGCGCATACGCCAGCGGGCGCGCGCGCATGAACACCGGCCGCGCGCCCGGCCGCAAATGAATGCCAACCTTACCACCAGTGAACCGTCCCAAGCCGTCCGCGAACACTTTAGAGTATCTGGAACTAAACATATTTATATCAAACTTTGATCCATTACTGATGTTATTGTTATTAACGTAAGTACGATAATCCAATACCGGTAGCTGTATTGCTAATGATGCCAACCATTGCCTACCTAGTAACATTGTTTTGCCATTTTTTATCACATACAAGTCTAACTTTTTACATTTATCTTTATATTTGACTAGAGGTTTAATAACTCCCAGTGGTTTAGTGGTTTCTCCTGTATAATACCTCAAAATAATATTACTTTCCTCAATTTTTATGTTGCTAAAGAACTTATTATATGTGTGTTCATTTATACATGAGACAGCACTACCTGTATCGCACTCAAACCTCAATATTTTTCCCTGAACCTCTAATGAAACAAAAATAGGCCTGCACTGTGAAACTGTCAATTCATTAAGTTCAATTATTATTACCTCGTCACTTTCGTCGCTGTTCACTACGTCCTTTTTAAACTCAGCCTCGACGGTATAATGATGTGTCAAACGCGGACACATACGCCGCAAATGACCCTGTTGGTTGCACACCCGACACACATAGCGCCCGAACTTGCAAACGGCCTCCTGATGCGGCCCGCCACAAGCTCGACACTCCCGCTGTCGCCGCTCCCGCTCCACCGAGACGCCCGCAGGCGCCGGCGCCGCGGGTGCGACCCGGCCTGCCTGCGGCCGCTTACGTTGTGTGTACTCGCCTACCCGCGAGTGGCCACCCGCGCGGCCTTTTACTGCTCCGCCGCTGTCGCCACCGCCCTGCCGCCTATTGATCATCAGCTGACAATCCACCGCCGCCTTTAACTCACTGACAGACTGCTCCACGACCGCTGCTGCATCTTTCTCTGCCGCCTCCATGCTTACGGCCAGATTATATGCTTTCATGAAGTCTAATTTAGCCTCTGCAAACAGTCTTTGTCTAATCGTTTCACTTTTTATCCCGCAAACCAGCTGGTCTCGTAAACTTTCTTCCAACCATGCTCCGAACTCACAAGTTTTTGACATTTTCTTTAACACTGCCACATAGTCTGATATCTGTTCACTGTTAAGTTGTTTGCGATTACGGAATTTATAACGTTCTGCCAACTCACTCGGTCTTGGTTGAAGATGTTTTTCCATAATAACCGTTATTTGTTGAAAAGTTTTTGTGTTTGGTTTCGCCGGTGTACATAAATTCACTAGCAGCTCGTAGCCGGCTGCACCCATAACAGTAATTAACGTCGGCACTTGTAGATCACTCGATATTTTATTAACTAAAAAGTACTGTTCCAGACGATCTACATATGACCTCCAATCGTCCTTGTGGATGTCGAACTCAGCAATCCTACCGATTGACATTTTTTTTGTTTTTTTTGTTTCATGCACTACTAACACCTTTCACAATAGTTTATCCTCGTCGCCACTGAAGAATTCTTGGGTTGGAGCACTCGAAATACGGGAAGAAATAATTAGACGTAGTCACGGTTCCAGGCAACGTATAATGACTGACAAGTGAAGCTAATTACCCACAATACATAATCTTACATAATATCAATGTACCCACAATTACTTATGACTAACTACATACATCACAGGTTCGATTCCCGGGTCGGCCAAAAAGTGCTATTGTGTTTTTCACTTACGAATGTAACCTTCAATATTAATTAAACGAATTTGTTGTTAAACTTTCTTTAATTTTTGAGAAAAGCATTATACAAACCTCAACCAGTAAGAAAGCCATCCTGGCCTCGTATATAACCAGACCTCACCTGCGGTTCGGTCCGGTTAACTCAAACTTGGCCAGGAAGGCTTACTTACTGGATTCTGCAGTAATGTACTATTTCTGAACTTCGAAAGTAAGAGGAGCTCTAAAATACCTGTGTAAGTACTGTGAATTTTATAATAAACTTGTAATGTTATGCTGTAGCTATTTATTCTGTACCTACTTAGTTTGATGTGTTTGATGTGCTGTAGGTATTTATTCTGTACTTATTTTGATGTGTGCTCAGTCTGACCCCTTTGAATTAAAACATGATTGTCTGTTCAAATAGAAGCTTATTATTTATTTCCCTTCTGCTCTGCCTAATCCTACACTCAGTACAAAGCGAGTCTGCTCTAGAGCAATAAAAATGTATGAAATTTTATTAATGCACAGTTTATTTTTTAATCGCACCAAAAGGTGCCAATCTCAATGCTCTATTCAGCCAGTCGATATCAATACTTTTTTTTACGTACGTAATACCTATTCGTTTCTATCCTACTTGTTCCAAATTTAAAAAATTATTGCTGCTAGCTCTGATTTAAAAATGAAAGAAAAAAGTGATTTGGTGGGAACTTTGTTAATTTTGAGTGCTTCGGCTTCGAATTAAAATGGAATCATCTAGCGATACATTAACTCCGGAAAACATTCTAAATGAAGCCGACAGTGTTATAGAAAATCTTTTAACTGTTTGAAATGAGTTTATTTTATCTACTATTCCTATAGGTAATAGTTGAAAGAAAAGCAGATTATGCACCTCGCCTTAAGTAATTTAAATTGCCCTCGTGCCTGTAAGATTCAGAATCAAATCAGGCACTCGGTGCAATAATAAATTACTTTGTGCTCGATGCAATAATCTACTATTTTATGTATGTTCATTGCTAATTTAAATAACCAGATTCTATCGGTTAGGCAGATTGTTTTTCCATCAGGAATTACTCAGTAGCAGCTACCGAGTCTGGACTTGTTTGATGGCAATATGCTCTCCCCCAACCCCATACTACTTAACTGACGAATTGTGACTATACTATTAGGTATAACTTGGCCTAATCCATCGGGGATTAAAGAAGTAATGTTATCATGCATTCATTGACTTATATATTACTGCGTAAGGACTGGGCGGACCGCATGATAAAATGACGCCTCGAATTTGGCTTGACTAAACCGAAGTTTAAAAGAAAATGAAAATATTTTATTTTTTTATTAACATTTTAATGAAACCCTTATTTAATTTCTTTATACCTCGATAATACCACGCCACGCCGCTCATACAAGGTTACGTTTACGAGCAGCCTGATTAGTTCTTATGGATGACGTTAGTGTTTCTCTTTAAGGGGAACGCATCGAGCAAAATGTTCGGACGACCGTATCTTTAGTTTTTATATCAATGCATACATTAATATAAATTATACAACACACAAGGTTCCATACAAAACGTTACTACAAGCAGTAACGTTTCAAGTTCACAGCTATGCAAATTTTATTTCATAAAAGCGGTGAGGAAAATTACATAGATTGAACACTTCCGCCGAAGTTTGAGCCGAGCAGTAAATCGGAGGCTGTCTGTGTAACGATGTAATGGCGTATTCAGACGAACACAGGAATACCAAGGCCAATGAGGGATATTTTGGGAATGGCTACCGAATAATCATTGATTTCCGGGAATTATAAGCCGGTAAATGTTACAACAGTGCTGCATGGTTTTTGGCGCTTAGAAAATGACGTTGACAGTGTTGGTTGGTCCTCTTTCTGTTTCTAATTTTGAATCCTGTGTCATCGGTTTAGAAGAAAAATAAACTATTTATCTACCTGCCTGTCTGTTTTGGCTTATTCCATTATTTCCCCCTAATAAAATCCCCCTCAGGGGTTAAAACTGAACCCTAATGTAAAACCAATCCAAAAATTTAACCTTTTAATTTTGGATTATCCCACTTTTACCCCAATTTTTTTTGTTTTTAATTCCTAGGCTATTTAAATAAAAAAAGTGGTTTGATATGATATAATACAACAAAAGGAAAAATCAGAAAAAAATACATTTTCAGGGGGATCTGTAGAATAAGTATTTTTTTTCGATTCCATCCCCTCTCCTCCTAAGGACGATTATCAGGGGAGAATTGTAGCCTTTTTTTCTTACATTCCAGTTTTTCCTCTTCAGGGGCATTTTCAAGGGGGAATCCTAAATTTTACAGATTTCTCTCTTAGGGGGACTTTCAAGGAGGATTTGTGGAATAAGCTGTCGGTCTTCTATGATTAATGAAATGATAAATTACCACTTCCTTCAGTAAGTAAAACCTCTTGAGCAAACCAGCATGCCTGAAAGATATTATTATTTCTCGATGTCAAGTCAGAGGTCCATTGGCGGCATCACAACTCGGACATCCAAGATTGGCACTAACCACACGATTTAGAAAGAAGATGGATGAAATTATTTTTGATATTAGTTTAGTAATTAGTTCAAACCTTGCCAGTGAATACTGACGAACTCCCTTCGTCGCTGGTTCGCTGGATCTGTCTGTACGCAGCCTAATACCTTGTCACGGTGTGGTTCAATGCGAAATAACCTTAATGCAAATTCAAAGTGTCTAACTTTAAATGCAGGTTAGTCATTTTGTTTAGTACTCATTTAAGTACTTGTAACGATCCACAGTCGAGTGAAGGCGTTGTTGAACTTAATTGGTTGAATGTATTAGGGAAATTAGCAGTTTCCTTAGACTTGCTGATCTTAAAATAAGATCCGTTTTTTTTGGGGATGGGATATTTGGGAATGGGAAATCATCAAAATTAAATGACTCCTCCCGCTCTGGGCAGAGCGGTAGGTAGGGTCAGACTTTTACTGACTAACCACCCATGTTTCTTCTTAGCCCTTTGTCCGCGGTATCTCTTTCCAACAACCCGTAGCCCGGGATAACATCCTCACAATAAGATTACGAGCACTTGCATTTTTTTTTTACGGGAATGGGGACCTTGAAACACTTGGTAACTGGGACTAACTGGGCGTGACAGGCGGAGTTCGTTGTGATGCATTTGGGAGAACCCTACGTCTAGCTGTGGAGTACGATAACCCTATCGCAGTCCACAGCTAGATGTGTGTTGGTTTATTGCGAGGACCACCTTTAAAATTTTCTGGCGCTTACTTACCACATTCTACGTTAAGCCGTTGGTCCCGACTGTCATTTGTTCATACGTGACGGTCATCACAGGTATAGCACTCGGCACGTAAGTTGAAACAAAATGGCGGTCGTCGTATAGGTAAAATGACAAAAATAGAGTGAGATTCGAACGAAAATGTGCAACTGAGCATTCAAGATCATAATTCAACTTACGGGATGCAATCTGTAATACATTATCAGGTCTCAGTCGACTTATTTTCATGATTGTAGCTTCGCGAACGACCGCCATTTTGTTTCAACTTACGTGCCGAGTGCTATACTTAGTTAGTGGCTTGAAAGTCTGACAACAAGGCTTACCCAGTTCTGCGGGTATGTGGTGGTGTGTCATCTGGGTTGTGGTGGTCGAATACGCAGTCACATGTAAAATACTGGCATTCAGCTGCATCCAAATATACTGGAAGCCGACCCCAACATAGTTGAGAAACGGCTAGGCAGATGATGATTTAATCAAAGAAATATTTGCTCAAAACACAAAATATATTTTCTGAATTAAGAAGCAATTATGGAAGAACCTTTGTATCCAACACGGACAGCGTTTCAGGAAAATATGCGGTCTTTAGGTTATAAGGAACTGTCAGTTTTCTAAGACACGTGTACCGGAAAATGCTGTATTTTTACCACAATTTTAAACAGACATTGTTGTGACCTTTCGTGGAATTTTACCAACCAGCAATTTTTGCCTGAAATTAATTTGTTCTTCATTCTCTTGCCTCAATTACAATTTACAAGAACTCCAGATTGTGTTCGTTGGAAAATTTCCTTGTAATGGTAATTTGAGGTAGGTGACCTGCGTTCATTGTAGGCTTTTTTGATGGTTATTATTAAGTTATGAAAATTGCCTACGAGCATGTAACGAGCGCCGATAATCAAGCCAGCCGCCCTGGGCTGTATATTTTAAATAGCTTTATTTATTTACATGCAACACTTAATGAACAGCCGGGTTTTTCATTGATCCGAGTGTATACAGCAAGAGCTTCGAAAAAGAACGATGAAGTTTATTTTATGTCAGCCATTTCTGTTGACAGTTGCCGAAATCAAATCCATTTCTGGCATGGAAAGGCAGTTTCATGAATAACTTTTAAGGCTATTAAAAGGTTTATTTCTGGTTTCTCAACAGTATTGTGGATCAAATCCTTTTTAAAATCAATATCTATCCCTGTAACTGAAACAATAAATTCACTTCAAACTTTCCAATCTTCATCTCAAACCAAAACACAGAAAGAAAAATCAGTATTCCGTTGAAAAAAACTATGATTTCCGCACTTAATCGAATAAGCCGGGACAAAGATAAAGTTGTCGCCTGCCCGCTCTGTAAAAAGTTAAATTGCATGAACTCTCCCCTCACTGCGGCGCGAGAGAATTTGTTTGGACGAAGGCACAACCAGCTACAATCGGGAAATCAGGATTAAAGTGGCGAATAGTTGGAGGAAATGTCGTTACGTAAATTATAAGTTCACTTGTGGACAAAGGCTGTGCGGAGCATGTGGGCAAAGTTGTCGTACTTTACTGTTATAACGTATTATTGGACAAAACACGGAACCATTGTTTATATCGATCCTTAAAACAACAAATGGCGTAAAAGCCAAAAAGCTACTTTTCAGGAGAGCCAAAAAACTAAAATGAGTAACTTTGTTTCCTCAATATCTCTCAAAGTAGTAAAGCTATAATAACCAATTAAAGTTGTATTTTCTTAGAATTTTCATGTGTATAATTATAAAAACCTAATATTGTAGGGCCTATGCTAGTTTCCGAGATAGCATGTCTTTTACTACAAAAAAATTGCTCTAACTGGCCTTTACGCCGTGAATTTTATACTTTTCAAGTTAAACAGGTTATGCGCACTTGGAGTAAAAGACTTAGGGAACATCTATGTTTGGGTTTTTGAAGAAATAAAAGACAAATATAATTACCGAATGTATTAATTATTGCAATAAATACAACACAAAATTTTGAAAAAGTACCAGTAAATCTAACATTTCGGATCAATGTAGTTATCTAAATTATGCCATGAACGCTATTTTTAGCGAAGAATGAATTGAGAAATTAAATTCAACATGAACATCAACATCAATTAAACAAACATCAACGAAATTGAAAAAAATCAACGAAAGTATTAAATCTATACATATAATAAATCTGTAGACAAAATATTTTTGTACATTGAAAATATTTAAAAAAAAAATTGTCAGGGTGCTAAAGTATAACCAACAGAACTCATTTCCAGCATTTTTGGAATTTTTGTCTGTTTGTCTGTTTATCTGTTTGTCTGTTTATCTGTTTGTCTGTTTATCTGTTTGTCTGTTTCGATGACTAAGCATCACATGAAATTTACGTAACTAATGTAGGTAACTTTTATACATAAATATTGTGCGTAACTTGGGGTATTACTTAGTCTTTGTTTCATCTTAATCGGTGCTCTCTATCAAAAGATATTTCAATTTATAGTTTTCAAGAAGAACTTTATCATTATGATCAAGAATGAGACATGTAACGACATCTATTAAACGCATATGGTACTTATTAATAAATGCCTTCAAAAGATAACTTTAAAAAAGTTATGATAGCTATAGGTACTCTGTAGATAGGTAGTCTAAATGATGCTGCTTTCAAAGTCTACATAGCCTAAACCCTATAGTGTGATTGATCGCTTTCCATGCATTCAATTTTAGCAGTTTATCTTCGTCTTCGATAGATGGCGTTGTTCATTTACCGCGGTCACAGATATTAAAATACTAGCGTAGTACTAGGAAGCTGTAAGTTAGCTTGATTAAACAGATGAGTTACGCCGTAAAATAAAATCCCGCAAAAAATAGTTTTTTAGGGTACAATAATAAAAGAGGGGATGTTTTTCTTGCGAAGTCCATAGTGTGGGGTGTCGTTAGATAGGTCTTTGAAAAAGATTGTGAGTTTGCTCAAACACTTCGGATCAAGGGATTCGATTGTGAAATATAAAGTGCAAATTTTGTAAGACTCAAGTCAGGCTACCTAAACCACGCGGCTGCGGGTTGTTCGAAAGAGATACCGCGCCCTCGGCACAAGGGCTTTGAAGGAACCCGTCGGGGCGGCGATGAAGGAACATGGGTTTGGTTTTTAGTCAATAGAAGTCTGACACTCCCCTTCGCTCTGCCCAAGAGCGGGGGGGGGGGGGGGGGTTATTCGATGATTTTCCACCCACAAAAAAAAAAAAGGGCTTTAAAGGAACATTCGTGGTTTCAGTCTTCTACTCTGTTTCAAATTTCATCAAGATCCGTTCGGCCGTTCTGACGGGGTTGATTAACAAACATCCATACATCTTTGCATTACCCTATTCTTATTTTCTAAAGCGTCAGTAAGATAACGCAGGGCAATGATTTAATGTACTTTTGTCTAAGCGACGCATTTTAGTTTTCGACAACCACGCGAACGAAGTCGCGGGCACAGCTAGTATTGTAATAAAATAATACAAATTTTGAAAAAAATTAAAAGAAATAAGAAAATTTGAAATTTCGTATCAATTTACTTTCTAAATCGGTACTATAAATGCTATTTTTTAACGACGAAATAAAAAAAAATTGAACATCAACTATTAAAATTTGGATCGAACTTAATCAAACACTTTCACCTCGTACTGATGTTTACAAACAAATCAGTCTTAAATTTACCAATTACAGTTTTAATAACTAAATTGCGATTATTATTATTTTATATAAACTAACTAAAATACCACTATTATATATGATCAAACGAACTTCTCAAGTGAAGTTCGATCAATATAATATGAGTGGTTTCATTTGAAGATACAAATAAACAGGTAGTCCTTTGACCTACAAGGCAACACTCGCACGCTTTAAGAATTTTATATTTTTATTTAGTATCGATTTTTAACTCGATTAAAAACAATATTCTACCTCCCCACTGTAGGTACGTAGCCATGACAGCTCATTCTTTTAAAGTAAGGATTTAATTTCACTCTTCCCGTATTTTACAAAACTGGGATACGGGCGGGTGGGAGATTTGTATCTTCAAATGAAACCACTCATATTATATTGATCGAACTTCACTTGAGAAGTTCGTTTGATCATATATAATATTTCGTGGTTTCATTTTCGATACAAATAAACAGGTAGATGTTTAAAGATTGAGTTTTGTCAGTATTTTTCGTGGGTTTATCTGTACACGATAAATGAAATACGAAGTAAGAGTGAAAAATCAAATTATTTATTTAATCATTTATGGTAGGTACCTACTTATATTTAACCATTACAAAAAACTTAATAATTTAAGTTATTTCCAAATACTTAATTGATACTCAAACGAATAATAAGTTTATTCTGAATCATTATTATTGGACGGCAAACAAACAGATTTTGCAAAATTTGACGCCTGTATGAGGGGTCTATGATAAAATTTGGCAAAAGTTTGGGACGACGCAGTCCAGCCAGCAGTTTTGCGGATCACGTCGACGCTGAGACCGGTCGCGCGCGCAGCCGACGTGGCGGCGTGTCGGACGCTGTGAGCGCCGAACACCGCCACGTCGATACCGCTCGCGCACAACGTTTGTTTGATCCATCTGCTTATACTCTGTGCTGTTGCGCCCTTGTGGGGACGCTTCATAGAAATTAAGAGATGATCAGTACTCGAATGTCTTAAGTCTCGAGTCATAGACAAGTAGTCAACAATCGTTGTGGCCGGACAAATCGAAACATTTTCGCGGAAAAAGGGCAAAAACAAAACTGGCTGGTCTCGTCCTATCCCTGAAGTTTTAATCATATCTGATATTACAATCTCAACTCCATCAGTTTTTATATTAATGTTATCTGTTTTAATCAAAGAAAACGTTTGGACTCTGTGTGCCGTACATAGGGCCAGTAAAATAACTAACTTTTTGGTTAGTTTTTCTAAACTTAATTGACTATTAGGAACCCAGTCTGAAATATGACCTAACACTAGTTGTGGGTCCCAAGTACTTGAGTACTTCGGTAAGGCCGGTCTTAATCTAAATATCCCTTTCATTAGCCTTTTTATACAGTCATCCGAACCTATGTTGTTGCCAAGGAATAATGACAGGGCTGAACGGTGACTATTAAGGGTGCCGTAGGACGCACCATTTTGAAACAATTCCGTTAAAAAGGATACAACATGGGCAACCGAGGGATCAAATACGTTATAATTGTTATCGTGGCAGAATTTCCACCACAGCTTGTAGCAAACACCGTATTGCTGCGAGGTTTTATTCGACAGCGACCCAATCATTAAATTTAGGGCGGTAGGCGGCACACCGCGGCGGGAGAACGCGCACCGGAGAGCACCGCTGCACCCAGGGTAAGCGTCCGGTGGAGTGGGTGTTGCTGTCTGAAATGCGAGAGTACCAAGTTTGGTCGAGGTTCTAAAATAACTATATCAGTAACTAATAAGTCCATTAATTGAGGGTACCAAGCCTGTGCAGGCCACATCGGAAATACTAATATACCTGTAGCTTTATCTTGAATAATCTTTTGTATGCAGTTTAATAACAATGCAAAAGGGGGAAAAGCGTAAAAGAATTTCTCACTCCAGCTTATTGTGAATGCGTCTACAGAAATAGCGTCTGGGTCCTGTTTCCAAGCTATATATTTGAGACACTTTGCGTTAATGCGAGAAGCAAACAAGTCAATCTCTGGGTTCCCGAGATTTTTAGTAATGCAATTAAAAGCTGCTTCTGACAATTCCCACTCGGCCTCAGGATTCACTCGGCGTGACTCTTCATCAGCCTCGATATTGTCCTTCGTATTTATATACGAGGCAAATAGCCACAGCTGTCTCGACTCGCACCATTGCCAAATATCACGAGACAGTGTGTTCAAATGCTGGAATTGTATACTGCCCATGCGGTTTATATAACTAATGGCAGTAGTGTTGTCGACGCGGGGTAAGATAGCACAATTAGACATATCTTTTACAAAACATTTAAGGGCCAAGAATATAGACAACAGTTCTAAATAATTAATATGGAACTGAAGTTCACTCTCTTTCCAAGAACCGTTTACCCTGGAACCATTACAACAGGCACCCCAGCCAGTACGTGACGCGTCAGTGTAAATTTCCATGACATAATTTTCGTTTTTTATAGGCCTGTCTACTATGTAAATATTATTTATCCACCAATTAAGGTCGTTTAAAATAATTTTTGGTAGTTTTATTTTAGCTTCAAATGTCCCATGTTGTTTTAACAATATGTATTTTTGTCGTTCTAATATTTTTGTATACAGCCAACCATAGCGTGCTGCTGGGCAAGCTGATACAAGGACGCCTATTAATTGAGAAAACTCACGGATGGTGACAATGGGTAATTTTGAAAATCTTTGAACCATATAGGCTATCTTATTACGTTTTTCTAAAGGTAACGAAAGGGTCATTTGAGTGGTATCATATATAAATCCTAAAAATTTACACACTTGTTGCGGCTGTAATTGGCTTTTATCGTAATTTATTACGAAACCTAAGCACTCAAACAATGCTATCGTCTCTTGAACATTACGAAGGCATTCATCATAGTTCTTAGCTAAGCAACAAATGTCGTCAAGATAGCAGACCGATTTGTGACCACGACTACGTAAGTGCGCTACGACTTCTCTGACTATCTTGGTAAAACACCTAGGTGCTATCCCTAGGCCATAACATAAAGCACTAAATTCGTACGTTATAGTTTCATTTGAATTTGGTGCGATGTACTGGAATCTAAGGTATTTTCGAGACTCTGTATTGATAGGTATAAGTAAGTATGATTCCTTTAAGTCAATAGTTGCCATAAACCAGTTGTTTTGTAATAACTTGCAGGCAGTCCGGTAATCCTCCATTTTAAAATGGGTCTTTGGTATAAAACGATTTAATAATTTTAGATTCAAAATAAACCTTTTAGTATACCATTAGGCTTAGGGGCTAAAAACGTACTTGAAATAAACTGATCTTCACATTGATCGACTTGTGAAATAGCACCTAGTTTAAGTAAATTATCGATAGCTATGTACATTTCATGCTGTTCTTTTGCTGACCACGATAGTCGCGGTACATTTGATTGAAATGGTTTGGTTATAAACGGAATAGATACTCCATTCCGAACCCAGTTAAGAATATTAACATTATCTGTAATGTTAAGCCAACAATTATAGAAAAATTGAATGCGACCCGCATGTACCTGTATTAAGGATGTGGTGGGGCACGTGACTTGTTCTGGTACGCCTTGGGTTGTGCCAACGGGGTCGCTGCTGGTCGTCTCGACGTGGGTAACTTCCTGTGGCCTCCTCGCCCCCCCCTGTTTGTCGAGTATCGAGGAGGCCCGGTCCAGTTTCCCTGAAATGGTTGACGGGCCGCACTTGTGCTGGAAGCAACAGGATTAGTAGACCTCGGCGGAGGCCCTGTCTTTTTGATCTGCAGTCCCTGCTTCTCAATGGTCTTAGAAGCTTTAATTTTCTCTGGCAGACTGACACCGAACAAAGTTTCGTCACGTTCACTTTCTTGAATGAGGTTCAAAAAGGGTTTTGCTAGTCCTGGTGTGATCATTTTGATCCTAGCCTGGGTTTCATGATGATGCAAATCACATAGAATGCGACAACCGTCACTGAGCATTTTAATTGCATCTATTTTATTGTCGCTTGTCAACAATGTCGACATAGCCCGGCTGATGGCGGTGATCCCTGCGCCAAGTTGTTGTTGCATAGCTTCGACTTTTTTGTCACGCAATCTGACCATTTCTATAACTGCCGCCGATATCTCAATGTTGAGTTTTGGGGCTTGCAATAAAGTGCAATTGCTGGGAATAAGGTACCGTTTTAATACCTTTTCTCTAACTTCCTTGTCCATACCTGTTTTTAACAACGGGAGCCAGAGCTGGGTTAAATTATTATGTATTTCTTGACCCCACGTTGGTCCCGAATCTGTGGCCTCACCCAGGGCGGATAGAATTTCTGGGTCAAGAGGTGGACAAGTCTCGGTCTCTAATGGCGCCGCAGCCGGTGCCGGTGTCGCCGCCGGTGCTGGTGGCGGTGGCAGTGGTAAATCATTTTGTGTATTGCGTTCATCCATTGTCGGTGACGCAGTGGCGATATCATGTTCGTCCAAATCAGGTAATGGCACCGCTTCGACCAGGTCAGGCTCGGTAAGGTGCACCGTCGAAGTTTCGCCTTCTAGAGGACAACAACAACGACCAATAAGTTACGTAAGTCATAAATAAAATGACGATAAACAGGAATAGTTCATAACTTGAATCTATAACCTGCATAAAGAACATGAATAGTTACGCCTTGTTCATTTTAGAATCTATGGCGGGTAGATTTCATAACTTTGCCGGGTTCTAATTAGAATCTATGGCAAATCATCGTAACAAAAGGTACTTTCAAATTGAACAGTATTTGTACGATTCTTTAGCGAAAATATGATTTTAGATACACCACTTACCTTGAACATTATCTATTTTTTCTTCATCTGAAGATGAGAACGAATCAAAACGCCGACGTTTACGTCGATGTTTATCTTTTAATTTTTCCATTTTATGCAAATAATACTCCATCTTCTCGTCAAACGATCTTTTAGGCATCGTGAATATTCGTGAACTTTTTTAACAACTCGAAGGTAGGAGCGCGTGCGCTCGTTGCCTCGCACGGAAAAAGAATGAGCTGTCATGGCTACGTACCTACAGTGGGGAGGTAGAATATTGTTTTTAATCGAGTTAAAAATCGATACTAAATAAAAATATAAAATTCTTAAAGCGTGCGAGTGTTGCCTTGTAGGTCAAAGGACTACCTGTTTATTTGTATCGAAAATGAAACCACGAAATATTATTAGGCAAAACCGCCTCTATCCTTAGTAATACAATGCAAAACCGCCTCTATCCTTAGTAATACAATGCAAAACCGCCTCTATCCAACGTTTAAATGCAAAACCTACTCTATCCAGATTTCAAAATATTATATAAAAAAAAACGTTTGATATGCTTTTAAGTAATGTGTATTTATTAAAACATTAGACTATTTATGATCAAATGAAATCTAGTTGTTACGTCTAGATATAACGTTACTCTAGTAGTTGCTACAGGTATTAGGCGTATTATGAAAAAATCAAAAAACTGGACAGAGGCGCTTTTGATTCTCCTGGCTCTGCGCTCTACAGAGTCTAGTGTGGCAAGCTCGTATTTGGCTGAGCCATCCCAAAGGTGACAGCAATACTCCATGCCGGACCGGACTTGATCTTTATAATAATACTGAAAGCTGTCCAGGCTTGAAGTACCGCTTAACCTTGTTTAGAATGCCCAGCTTTTTCGCCGCAGTTTGAGCTTTCGACTCGATGTAGGCGCCGAAGTTCAGATTCGCGCTCAACTTCGTGCCAAGAAGCTCGAGACTGTCAGTAACTTGTACAGACGCACTCCGGAAAGTAGGGGCCAGATTAAACGGACTCCTTTTGGTGGTGAATAGACACACTTGCGTTTTGGTGGCGTTGAAATCTACCAGATTCTCGTCACCCCACTCGGAGACAAGTCTTAAGGCTGAATTCGTTCGCTCCACCATGGCCTCTCTTAATGAACGTACTTCATCACCACTGGCTTTTGCGCTGGATGCATAACTCTCTATGACAGTGCTGTCATCTGTACCCAACAATACCAGGAGCAAGGAGGTCATTGATGTGCAGCAGGAAAAGTGTCGCGGAGAGAACAGACCCCTGAGGAACTCCGGCATCGATAGCCATAAGGTCAGAGGAGCAGCCATCAATGACCACTCAGATCGACCGTTCACTCAGGAAGTTAGATATCCAGCAGCAAAAGTCAGCGGGAATGCCGTATGCCGGAAGGTTGCTCAACAAACTTGCGTGCCAAACCCTGTCGAAAGCCTTCGAGATGTCCAGCGACACGGCAAGGGCCTCGCCGTGTTTCTCGATGGCCTCGCCCCAGCAGTGCGTAGCTAACACCAGAAGATCCCCAGTTGACCGTCCCCGGCGAAAACCATACTGACGGTCGCTGAGTAGGTCGTTCGCTTCAAGGTGCGCCAGCAGCTTACCGTTGAGTACCCTTTCCATTACTATACAAAGTATGGAGGTGATGGCGATTGGTCGATAATTACAGGGGTCGGCACGACTACCCTTCTTGGGTACTGGTTGAACATTAGCGACCTTCCAGGAGTTCGGCACCGTGCTGGTTTTGAGAGAGAGGCGGTACAAGCGTGTCAACACAGGATACAACTCAGGCGCACAGTTCCTTAAGACCCTTTCTGGTATGCCGTCCGGACCGCTAGCCTTATTCACGTCTAGGCTCAGAAGTACTCTACGAACCTCTTTCAAGTGTATTGTGATCTCCGGCATCGAAGAATCACAGCGAGGAATCGTTGGTGGCTGTTTAGACCCAGTATCTAGACGCGAATTGCTCGCAAACAGAGATGCAAATAAATTTGCCTTCTCGGTAGCGGAGTGAGCCAGTGACCCATCCGGTTGTTAGGTACGCAGGTATGAGGAGTAAAACACGCGATGTAGGTTAAATATGGAATGAATTTATTTCTAGAAATGGATGTCTTATATACAAAAATCTTTAACAAAAAGTTAGTAAATAGTGGGTATATATAAAAGGTTGGTTTGTATAAAATATTTTCAAGTACCCTATGTGTTATATTTATTTGTAGGGATGATGATCCGCTACAGTACACCCCCTCAAGCGAAGCGTACAACTGGTTTCACTATTCTTCCTGATCGTGTTGTTCTCTGTGTGTCATCGGTTTCTTGTTGTTCCTTCATAGTGTAGGCAGGCTTCAGTCGGTCGATCGAGACGTTGGTTATTCTTGATGGTAGTTGTAGCTTGTAGTATTTCTCACATCTTTCCAATACTGGGTATGGGCCTTCATATGTCGGTTGTAGTGGTTTTTTCGTGCAATCTCTGCGTAGGTAAACGTTTTTGCAGGTACGTAGATCGGAATGTACAAACATGTTGTTGTTGCTATGCGTGGTTTCGGCTGGTCGGTATGCGTTGATAGTGTGTCGCAGCTGTTCTACGAAATCGTGACTCATTCGGCTTCCTTTTGTTTCAACAAAAAAATCTCCAGGTAATCGCAGTGATGTTCCGTAGGTATATTGTGCAGGACTAATCCCTGTGTCGCTGCGAGTAGCCGCGCGTAGTCCGAGTAGTACAGTCGGTAACTCGTCAAACCACTTTCCGTTAGCGCTAGTGGTGCAGCGCGCGGTAAGTGCGGCTTTGAGTGAGCGGTGCCAGCGTTCGATGATTCCGTTTGATTGTGGGTGATATGCAGTTGTTCTCGTTCTGTTTATTCCCATTAACTTCATTAATTCTGAGAATAGTTGGCTCTCGAATTGACGTCCTTGGTCGCTTGTTATCGTGTTAGGACAACCAAATCTTGTTATCCAGCCTTCATATATCCATTTGACTATTGTTTCTGCAGTTATGTCGTGAAGAGGTATTGCTTCGGGCCATCGCGTGTACCGGTCGATGATAGTGAGCAGGTACTTGTGTCCATATTGTGATGGTGGTAGTGGCCCGACAATGTCAACATGGATATGTTGGAATCGTTCCGATGGCGGGAATGTTGCGATTTGACTCGTTGTATGTCGGTTTACTTTTGACTTTTGACAAGCTTCACAGGTCTTCGTCCATCGTCCCGCGTCAGCGTTCATTGATGGCCAAAAGTATTTTTCACAAAGTATTTTTCTTGTTGTGCGAGTGCCGGGGTGGCTGAGGTTATGTACACTCTCGTACGCAGCTCGACGAAATGTTTCTGGTAGGTACGGACGTATATGTTGTGTTGATGTTTCGCATAGTATTTTGCAACTTGTGTTTGGTAGTACTATGCGCTTCAATTGTAAGTTGCTTTGCTTCATTAAATCACGTATAGTGCTGTCTCTTTCTTGCGCTGTAGCTAGTTGCTTGTAGTCGATTTTTGTGGGACAGGTGATGGTTTCTGTGTTGATGCGTGATAATGAATCTGCGACGATGTTTTCTTGCCCGCTGATGTGACGAATATCGTTTGTGAATTCACTTATGTATATAAGTTGTCTGGCTCGGCGCGGTGTCTCGCTGTCTGACGATGTTTTGTTTATCGCGTAGGTTAGCGGCTTATGGTCGGTGAATATTATTAGGTGTCTACCTTCAAACATTTTTCTAAAATGTTTCACGGCCATGTATATAGCTAACAGTTCTCTGTCGTATGTGCTATATTTGACTTGCGCGCTTGACAATGTTTTTGAGAAATATCCTAGTGGCTGCCATTTGTTGTGTACATATTGCTGTAGTACAGCACCAGCGCATTTATCAGAGGCGTCAGTCATCAATGCTATCGGTGCGGTATGTGATGGGTGAGCAAGTAATGCTGCGTTTTGTAAGCCAGCTTTACATAACTCAAATGCCTTTTTGGCTTCGTCGTTCCATACAATCTTTGTTTTGTCTCTCTTCTTGCTATTGTGCAAATATGCATTTAATGGTGCTTGTATTTCGGCTGCCTTTGAAATGCTATCTCTGTAGAAGTTGACGGTGCCAAGGAATCTTCTTAATTGTTCAATGTTTGTGGGTAGTGGAAAATTGATGATTGCTTCTACTTTTTCTGCTGGAGGTTTGATGCCATCTTGTGAGACAGTGTGTCCGAGGAACTTGATCACTTTCTTTCCTAGTACACATTTCGATGGGTTTATTGTGATGCCGTATTTGTTCAGTCGTTGTAGTACGGTTCGTAAATGTTGTCTGTGTTCGCTTTCTGAATTGGAACTTATGATGACGTCATCGACAAATGGGTAGGCGAAGTCGAGTCCGTGGAGTACTTCATGAATAAAACGTTGGAAAGTCTGTCCAGCATTTTTCAGTCCTGGGCACATTCGGGGAAATTCGAACAGTCCGAATGGTGTGATGATGGCAGTTTTTTCGATGTGATTTTCCAGAACGGGCAATTGTTGGTATGCCCTGTTTAGGTCAAGCGTTGAAAATATCTGCTTCCCGTGCAACTGGTAAGTGAAATCCTTCAAGCGTGGGACTGGATATCTGTCTGGCTTGGTTATGGCATTTAGTCTTCTGTAGTCTCCACATACGCGTAAATCTCCGTTTGGTTTGGGTACGACGTGGAGTGGACTGGTGTTGATGGTGACGACGTGCTGTGTACTGCTGATATTTGGTTGTGAAGTTGTTCTAGCATTTTGTCGGCCATTATTGCTAACTCGTTTAGTTCAGTTTTCTTCGCTATAGTTTCGCTCACAGCTAGGATGGCGCGTACGGATGGCGGTAGGTGCTTCGTCCATATAACACGCAGCGTGTTCTCTGCAATATTGTTACCGGCTAAGTTTTGCATGCGGCATAGCAGTTGCGATGGTTTTAAATCTCCGAGTTCTACGTTGGACAATAGGCGCTCGAGTTTAGTGTGGTCGCTTTCGTCGTAGGTTTGTATGAGCCTCATCTTCATTGTGGCGTACCTATTATTTTCTTGCGCGTGCTTGGTGTCGAACATGATGTCTTGAATTTCGTCTAGGTCTTGTAGGTCGAGTTGGCGGATGAGCAGCTCAGAAAGTTCCTTGTCGGTTAGTTTTCCGGCGGAGACGATCGCTTCAAATTGCAGGAACCAAAGTTTTATTCTGTTTCTCCATAGAGGCGGTATCCGTTGGTTGTACGAGACGGCTGACAGTTCGTGCGAATCTTTTTGAGTTTCTGTAGTTTCGCTTCTATCGGTCGGTTTCAAAGTACTCGGGTTCATTTTGCTTCTAGGAGTTTCTTCCGTCGGGGTCACCACTGTTAGGTACGCAGGTATGAGGAGTAAAACACGCGATGTAGGTTAAATATGGAATGAATTTATTTCTAGAAATGGATGTCTTATATACAAAAATCTTTAACAAAAAGTTAGTAAATAGTGGGTATATATAAAAGGTTGGTTTGTATAAAATATTTTCAAGTACCCTATGTGTTATATTTATTTGTAGGGATGATGATCCGCTACACGGTTTTTGCAGGGGGGGTAGTGAGAACCGGCAGAAATTTGATTCGACCGATTTTGATAGGGACCAAAACTGTTTACTGCCAGAAGGGTAGGACGCCAGTTTGGCCCCTATGCGACTGACGTGGTCGAAACGCGCCTTTCGGATCACCCGCTTACAATTGAAAGCTCTTTTCTTCGCGCGAACCCGACGCGCTCGACCTTTACGGTCACGAGCTTGCACCCAGGCTTGGTATGCAGACTGTTTTTGGGCCTCAGCACGAGCACAGTCCGCATTAAACCATGGACGGGCCTTGTGACCGAGCGGTATGTTGGAGAATGGAATATAGTATTCCATTCCCTGCCGTATCACGGCCGCAACCGCCTCAGCTGAGCAAGTGGGGTCGCGCGCAGAAAAGCAAACTGACTGCCAAGGGAAGGACGCAAAGAAGTGCCGCATCTCATCCCAGTCTGCTGACTCGTATCGCAAAACTCGCCGCTCGCCTTTAGGGCTATCATTTGGAGGGGAGCTGACAGATATAGACTTCACCAGACAGTGGTCAGATGTTCCCAGTGGGGCTGATACCGATACTGAGTGCCTGTCCGGGTCAGTAGTCAGCAGCAAGTCTAAGCAATTAGGTGTGTGTCCATCAACATCCGGCAGCCGCGTAGATTTAAAAGAGTGTCCATGGAGTTTCTTGCCCGTTCTTCTTCATGAGATCTACGTTAGGGAACTGGCAACTGCAGTACTTTCACAAGTTATTATGCCTTGTGATTGTGACTGTAGCGTAGGAGTGCAATGCGTCGTTTCGGGAGTTGCTGCGTCGGGCTGCGCGGCGCCGGATGTTACCGGCGGCGATTGCTGTGGGTGCGGGGGCGCGCGGCGGCGCGTGCCGTGGCGGCGGGTGTGCGGGGCTTCGGGTCGCGGGGCGGCGGTTGCACGTTGCGGCGTGCATTCGTTGTTCCGTGTTTCGGGGTCTCGAGCATTCGTTGTTGCGGTTTGCGTCGCTGCGTGCTTTCGTGCTCGCAGTGTTCGTTGTTGCGGGCATTCGGTGGCGTGTGGTTCGGCGTGGTGGCTTTCGGAATGACGTATTGCACTCGTAGTTTCGTTCTTCTTCCGTCCTTCTGACATTCAAAAGTGCCTGTAATGGCTTAATTGAAATAAAATATTTGAGTTTGAGTTGAGTTTGAGTTTGCTTCATTCACCAGCTGAGTGAGATCTAGCGACAATGCAAATCTGCGCGCCTCTCTCCCAGCAATGGTCAGTTTTCTGGAACGGGAACAACCACTCATCGTGGTGGGCATTAAAGTCCCCCAGAAAAAGAAGCTCCGCCGTTGGGTACCGTTGCTGGGCACAATCCGCCTTTTACATCAGGTGTACGAAAAGCCTGGTCGTCTCCTGGTCACCGCTGTGCGACCGGTAGACACCGACGTAGAGAGATTTCTCGACCCCGGTGTCCACCAGTATCCAAATTGTAGATAACCCTGAATCCTCAAAGCAACGGAATGCGTGGCGGGCGCGACAAGCTGGAACGTGCGGTGGCCACACTGATGCGTAATCTTTTGTAGCGGTTTGACGTATCAGATGTCGCAAACAATTAAATCATAAAAAAATATTAATTTTACTAGTTTTTTTATGAAAAAATACATTGAAAACCATTTTCCTACCGTCTTGGTTTTTACGATCAAGAGATAAACACTCGGTTTTAATTATTACGCTAAAAAATTGACGTATAAGCCAATTATAATAAAATATTGTCTTTTACGACATTATTAACGTTTTATATTTGTAAAACTTAATTCTATTAAATTGTAGTAAAAGCCTATTTTTAAAAGTCTTGCATTTTAAAACAAGTTGTCTTTGATATTATTTACTTCGATATAATCGTAAAATGTAATATTAACCACATCACTAAGAAATTAAGTCTTTTACGCCCCAAATTTGCAGTTTTCGATTTTAATATTGGTTATAACGACACAAATCATAAAATTATTGGAATTTTTTCTTAAAAAATATTGGATGTAAGAGCCATTTTTTTGCGAATTTGAACATTTCAAATATACAGATCGATAGAGCTTCAAAAACTGAACAAAATGGCATTTATAAGTCATTTTGGCCAAAATGGCTTTTACGCCATTTGTTGTTTTAAGGATCGATATATGACTACGAGGAACTTTTGGCGGTTGAGTAACACTCAGTCTGTTGCATTCTTGTGTTATTATGTGTGGAATTATCTAATATTGAAAATAAAAACAAGATGGCTTCATTAGTTCTACTTCTGAGTATAACCACACCTCAAAAGATCCATATTGCCCCCGAAAACTGGCTCTTATTGCACTACGCTCAGGTTCTACATACAATGTTTCACACTCGTGGTTTTTCATTAAGGCGCGTCCCCCAGCAAAACGTAGCTCTAGCCGTTTTTTATGCAGTTTTCTGGAGCTTATAACTCTTAAAAAAAAAGATATATCAACCAACAAAAAATACATTAAATTTCTACATACTCTTACCTTCAAAATGGTACGTTTTGTTTTTTTCTTTTTTAAGTAAAATATTTAATTAATCCCCTCACAACGAAACCACAGAAATGAGAAATAATTATTGAAAACATGCTACTTCTCCAAAACTAACAATTGTTTTTATTTTGTTTTTACACTAATGGATAAGCAATTTCATAATGAACATTATGGTACGATTTTTTTTTTCAAAAACCCAAAATTTGATTTTATAAAGATTTTTATGCAAAATTCTGAGCGTATTCGCAACCGTATCTATTGACATTCAGTATGCCGCCAGGCCTCGAAGGGGGAACCCGTGTCGCTCGTCACCGCGCCGCGTCGGCTCATGCGCTCGCTCGCTTACGTCACATTATCAACAGATCTAAGAAGTAATTTCAAGTAATAGATATGGCATTCAATGAAATATTTTTTTATGAAATATTTATTGGTGCGTCCAAATACTTTTGGTCATTATGAATTCAGTTATTATACTCACGTCGATAAATTGGTAGGTACTTTCAACTTTTACTGTGATACAAAATAATATTGGCACGATTACGAAAATGAGCTCAAAATTAAAATCCAAGATGGCGGCAAGGAAAATTTTAGGTTTTTCCGTCATGGGAGTCGTTTTCATGGTTTTTGGGGTCGCTGATTACGAAAATGAGGTCAAAATGAAAATCCAAGATGGCGCCGACGAAAAATTTTGGTTTTTCCGTCATGGGTGTCGTTTTCATGGTTTTTATGGTCGCTGATTACGAAAATGAGGTCAAAATGAAAATCCAAGATGGCGCCGACGAAGATTTTTGGTTTTTCCGTCATGGGTGTCGTTTTCATGGTTTTTGGGGACGCTGATTACGAAAATGAGGTCAAAATGAAAATCCAAGATGGCGGCTAGGAAAATTTTAGGTTTTTCCGTCATGGGTGTCGTTTTCATGGTTTTTGGGGTCGCTGATTACGAAAATGAGGTCAAAATGAAAATCCAAGATGGCGCCGACGAAAATTTTTGGTTTTTCCGTCATGGGTGTCGTTTTCATGGTTTTTAGGGTCGCTGATTACGAAAATGAGGTCAAAATGAAAATCCAAGATGGCGCCGACGAATATTTTTGGTTTTTCCGTCATGGGTGTCGTTTTCATGGTTTTTAGGGTCGCTGATTACGAAAATGAGGTCAAAATGAAAATCCAAGATGGCGCCGACGAAGATTTTTGGTTTTTCCGTCATGGGTGTCGTTTTCATGGTTTTTGGGGACGCTGATTACGAAAATGAGGTCAAAATGAAAATCCAAGATGGCGGCAAGTAAAATTCACAGATCTAAGAAGTAATAGATACGGCATTCAAAGAAATATTTTTTTATGAAATGTTATTATGAATTCAGTTACTATACTCACGTCGATAAATAGGTAGGTACTTTCAACTTTTACAGTGATACAAATATTACGATTACGAAAATGAGCTCAAAATGAAAATCCAAGATGGCGGCTAGGAAAATTTTAGGTTTTTCCGTCATGGGTGTCGTTTTCATGGTTTTTGGGGTTGCTGATTACGAAAAGAGGTCAAAATGAAAACCCTAGGTGGCGGTCAGGAAAATGTTTGGTTTTTCTTTCACGGGTGTGTTTTCATGGTTTTTGAGGTCAAAATGAAAATCCAAGATGGCGGTCAGGTAAATTTTTGATTTTTCCGTTATGGCTGTCGTTTTATATATATATATATATAGTCGAAAAACCAAAATTTTCGTCGGCGCCATCTTGGATTTTGATTTTGAGCTTATTTTCGTAATCAGCAACCCCAAAAACTATGAAAACGACACCCATGACGGAAAAACCAAAAATTTTCGTCGGCGCCATCTTTGATTTTTATTTTGACCTCATTTTCGTAATCAGCGACCCCAAAAACCATGGAAACGACACCCATGACGGAAAAACCAAAAATTTTCGTCGGCGCCATCTTGGATTTTCATTTTGACCTCATTTTCGTAATCACCGACCCCAAAAACCATGAAAACGACACCCATGACGGAATATCCAAAAACCGTCGGCGCCATCTTGGATTTTCCTTTTGACCTCATTTTCGTAATCAGTGACCCCAAAAACCATGAAAACGACACCCATGACGGAAAACCTAAAATTTTCGTCGGCGCCATCTTGGATTTTGATTTTGAGCTTATTTTCGTAATCAGCGACCCCAAAAACTATGAAAACGACACCCATGACGGAAAAACCAAAAATTTTCGTCGGCGCCATCTTTGATTTTTATTTTGACCTCATTTTCGTAATCAGCGACCCCAAAAACCATGGAAACGACACCCATGACGGAATATCCAAAAACCGTCGGCGCCATCTTGGATTTTCATTTTGACCTCATTTTCGTAATCAGCGACCCCTAAAACCATGAAAACGACACCCATGACGGAAAAACCAAAAATTTTCGTCGGCGCCATCTTGGATTTTAATTTTGAGCTCATTTTCGTAATCGTAATATTTGTATCACTGTAAAAGTTGAAAGTACGGTCTACCTATTTATCGACGTGAGTATAGTAACTGAATTCATAATAACATTTCATAAAAAAATATTTCTTTGAATGCCATATCTATTACTTCTTAGATCTGTGAATTTTACTTTAATTCGTATGAAGTTCGCCAGGTGGCGCAAGTAATAGTTTACGAAGTATTGTAGAGGTGGGGTGCGGCAAAGAGGGAGCAAATGCTCAAGGTTATTTGCTCAGGGTACCACCTTAATTACAAAAAACGCGGAATTAAAATAAAACAGTTCTCGGCTCCATAACAACTTCAACAGCGGCTTGTGTGAATCCCACTTCGAATGCATTAACAGAGTATCTCTACTTATACTTAAATGTACAATCCTTAGGTATATAGAGGGGTGTAAAAGCAAAACCGCTTCAGTCCAAAATTGCAATTTTTTAAACTGGTATTACCAAATTGTAGTACTTGAAAGCCGCTACAATACGCCATAAAAGATAAAGTACAAATCCACCTCAGTCAACGGTAAATGCACTTTGAAAGTAGCGTTCAAATGCAAAAACGCTTAGATCCTAAATTTGTTAGAAGCAAATCCGCCACTGTCACAATCGACCAATCAGGAGCCGCCATTTCAAAATTTCTAAGGTGCATGACGAATCAGTTATTTGTCGTAGTAAGATAACTGGAAATAGCGTCTGTTTTTTTCGAGTTTTCTGTTTTATTACTATTGTAATGGAAGAAAATATTACACCAGCTCGTGCAGGACGAGCTAGAAAACGTGCTAGAAATGTAGATCAGTGGCGGCGAGTGCGAGAAAAAGGCAGAAAGGTAACAAATTATTCACTAGTATTTTGCCTGTTTTGGTATGGTTTTCTTAGCTTTTTTTAATTTTAACTAACTACTATGCTGTTTTAAATGTTTTTGGAACGGTTTTTTTTGCATTTGCTTAAGGTATTCTGCAAAAACTCTACCCGCATTACCAAAATATTGAGTATAATGAGATGCAAACTAGCTTCGATCCAAAGCAATAAAAAGCAAACATGCTTCAGTCCAATACTTAAATGCAAAGACACCTTAGTCCTAAAGTTTTTCTTAAATATTATAGAACTGGTGTACATTTGATTATTCTTAGTTATGGCTACCTATCTTACGAGTCATAATGAATGCACCACAACTATAACTATGACAAAATAACAATTTCTTACGACACAGTAGAAAATCATGAATTACTCAGTTCAGATGTTTTGTGACTGAAGCGCCTTTGCTTTTACACCCCTCTATGAGAAACTGTCCGAATTAATCATACGATTAAATAAAATAAACATCGCTCTTCCTAAATCGACTTCTTAAACAAATATCAGTTATTTTACTCACACTTTATCGCTAACGAATCGCTTGGCGACAACCAAATTACCGGCTAAAACCCCTATACCGTGCGACACGGGGTCGCGGCTCGCGTCCTTGTGCGGTTCAACTACACTCATTTAAACTGTGAAAACAATTAGCTAGGAGCGCAGGGAAATTGCTAGATGTCAACACGATGACACTGCATTGTCCCGTTCGCGACAAGCGATGGATGACTCAATTTTAGCGCCGCAAATTGAGCTCAACCACGATAAATAGCCAGCATCCCTGAAAACACAAAAAGTGTTTGTGAAACCCTGTTTTTCACGCATATCATAAAGGAGAAAAGACCCTTTGAAAGGTTTTTCTACATAATTGAAAGATTGCCGCCAGGATAAAGCGCCACTATACCGTTAAACTTTCCTTTCCCACAAGTGTTCACCAAAAATCACTTTATATCGAGTTCTTATCGTAACACCCTATCCAATATAAATTCACCATTACAGTGAGCTACTAGCCTATCAGACAAAGTTAGGGCTCTATCAGTTGTCTAAACTTTCCTCGGTCGGCTATTCTATTCTATATAAAGTATGTAAAATCTCACTTCTCTCGGTACGGCCAGTGTAAATGAACCGTGGAGAGCACTAGACTAGTACGAGATTTTATGAGGATGTTAAGTTCTTGGTTTATTGGTCGTAACAGTCTGACGTACCTAGCATGTTTTTAAAACTGTTTCCTAAAACTGGAGCATGGCGGAAGGCCTCAATTATTTACCTCCGCTAGTAGACACCGGATCAGTTCACTGTTGGTATTAGGTCTCCGTAGGCTACCTACGTTGTTTAGTTTTTAATTTGCTTCATTACTTCGGACTTCGGAGTAATCGAAAATGTATAGTGTAGGTACATACTCGTTCTGTTAATTTCCTGCCCTGAGTTCTGTATGTCAAAGGTGAGGCGGTTTTTAGGAACGTTGAGTAAATGTCACGAACAATACGTGCGTATCACAATGAGCGTGAATAATTTGATGTTATCGAGAAAATGTTTCAGAAACACGTGGAATTATAACAAATTAAATAATGGCGTATGGTGCGCGAAGAATGCAGCTTGTTGGAAGTTTTTCACGTTTTTGTTTTATGGCTTTGTGAAACTTTGTCACGCTACATTGCAGCAATATTAAAATAAAATATATTGCATATTGGTTAGACACGACAATTTGAGAGTGGTCCTTTGTGTCGAACCCAAAAAAACCGTATGGAATTTGCCGCAGCTGCCGGTATCGGGCGGCACAACCCGATGTAGGTTTAAAATTTAAGCAAAATTCCCGCATACATGAAACTGAACGGCTAGACACAATTCCACTGACGTTATCGTATTTTGCAGTAACACCCTCCCCCACCGCCCCCTCCCTGTGGCAAAGAGAATGCTTGTTTTATTCTCATGGTCTATACGTGATTGGCGGACATCGAATTTTTATTGTGAGCTAGGTATTCCAACATGACATAGTCGAAGTATAGAAAATGAAATGCTTGTGTGCGAAATGGATAGTGGCGTGTATCGAGAAGGAAATTTGATCGTTTTGTGAATTTATTCAACTGTAACGTCGCGGCGGCTTCGCTTTTATCCATTTTTATGCTTTTAGCTGTCGGATCGTTTCTTAGCACGTATTTAGATACCACTTCAGCGCCGGTTCGGCTCTCAAACTTGACGGAATTGATCACGAGTAATAAATATCCATCTGAAGTCTCCTTTTTTTTGAGATTTTTATTTTCAGTTTGGATTGGTTTGTATATTTCTTAGCGCATTGTCGTGGAATGTCAAAATTTAGTAAGTTTTGCATTACGTAGGTCCTTTAAGTAATTAGGGTAATATTGAATCCTAAAAATAGAGGTTTAATCCTATACCTAGCCCATTTCTCTTCAGGCCGTAAATAATGGATTCGAATTTGATATTCATCATGTTGGTATTCTAAAATTTTTAACGAGTTGCCCACGCACGGAATTCCTATTTTTCGATGGTAAAATCCACACGAACGAACGCGTGCAAAATATTACTTTCATTCAGTATTTGTTTAATTTAGGATTCAGAATTCATTTTGATTTGTTACGTGAGCAAATATTTAATTGTTTTCATCAAACTAGGATTACCTACTAAATACAAGCTAGCTTAATTAAACATTTGTTTTATACCAGTGATAATAACCGAAAACGTTTTGATTACATTTGTAAGAATCAAATACCGTTAAAAATATTTTTTTTGATAATAATGAAACCAGTTTAATTAAAATTTAAAATGAAATGAACAATACATTCCATTATGTCATGAAGCAAATACTTCATCTGTCAAGTAACACTTATAAAAAAGCAGAAACGTTAAACACGGAGCCACTTAAAAGGATCCGAGAGGGCCGGATGACAGCGTTAAGTGGAGACAAACTAAAAGAAAATAAAAATACGAGGGAAGCGTAACGAAGCTTAGTTAACCGAAGTGTCACCTCAATTCTCACCGGCTTTTACGTTACATCAGCATAAATACACATTACACCATGCTCGGGTTACGTAACCACGTAACAAATATTCGAGGATCCCCCTAAAATATGAGTATATTGTTCAACTCGGCCCACGATATTTGTATTGAGCCCGTGTCGATTTGAATTCACGTCTCGCGCCGCCCGTTCTCTGTCTAAATCTCAATGGCAGTATTATGTAGCTTCCTGACTTAGATACGTCTAATTTCTCAGCATCTTTGGCTGAAGTCCGCACGGATATACGGAATAAAGATTGCTTATTTCGAATGTGTTTGTTATCTTTATCTGCTTTTGTTTATATCCAAAAATAACATTTAATATCACGCCTGTAATCCCCGAAGGAAATAGGCAGAGGTGTGCCTATTAGTTCACCTACATTTTGACCAGTTATGTTTAAGTCCCATGTAACAGGGGGCGAGCCTATTGCCATCAACCGGACACAAATCCAGACTGCTACTGAGAAATTCCTGATGGAATAACATAATAACACTTTGTCCTATCCGGGAATCGAACTCAGTACCCTCATGTTCAGCAGTCGCACGTGCAACCACTAGACCAACGAGACAATGAAAAACAAATTAGTTTAATTACGTTTCACCCACGCTAATTACCCGCTCTACAACAATGCGAACAATAACAAGTTTAATGTTACTCATCGACGTTATCCACCAGGCTTAACAGCGCAATAAATTATCAGAACAAAACCCAGGTGTCGGTACGTTTGAAGTTTAGAGCCCGAGGTGAGACGAGGAGGGTTATCAATTAAATTGTGCACGTCGGCAGCTGCACCACGACCACGTGATCGATGCCCTCTGCGTCCTCAACAATATACATCCCTCTCGTTTATTACCTTATTTGTACCGACATGGACTGTGTTGAATTTATTGTGAAATAAAATATTAAATGTGGCTAAAGCAGGTTTTATTGAGAGATGCTACCATAGAGTAAAAATAATTACAGAGCCTAAGTACTACTAGTGTTGTGCCAGTTGTGCCAATCTATAAGGAAGGGAAAATTTCTTACTACAATAGACTGTATATACTAATGTATACTGCCACCGCTCTAATAGAAATTCGTGGCCATTTTCCAAGTGGACGTTGTTTGCGATGCTTTAGAAAGTTCATTCAACCACCCTACTCGTTACGTTCATTGTGTTAGCGAAATGGTTTAAGTTAACTCGATTGTCTTTGAACTCTGACGATAACTTAGATACACGTAGCCGCAGCGTGATTATCTTACTTTTCGTTATTGCGTTTGGAAATGATACTTATCCGAGAATCGTTTGTGATGCTATTGGCCGGGAGTTCAACCCAAACAGCAGATACATATAAGGCCCCATTAAAACCCGTTGGGGCTGCGGGTTGGTTACAAGCACAGAATAGATAAAAGAGGTTAGAAGGGCCTTGTAGGCGTGGCAAGCGCGCCGGTTTTATGACACATATGATCAGACGCTCATATATGACCAACAATCGCGCTCATATTGTGACAGCGAACGGAGCTCCGAGAAAAAAAAATAATTATGCCGTCTTGCGCGATTATTACGTGTCGGAAAAGAAGCCAGGTGTGTAGTGTGGCTCGAGAAGGGATTTCTTTTCATCGGTAAGTCTTAAAATCTTAAAATACAAGTGATGTTTGTAATTATTACAATAGTATTATGTAGTTCGCAGACAAAAATGATACAATCGCAAGCAGAAACGAAATTATGTACATTGCTTGCAATACGTGGGTACCATCTTGTACTTCGTGGGCGATTGCGCAATGCATTTCGTTCACTGCGAACGTCGCGTGCGACGAGCCACAGCTTAAATTCTACCTAATCTTTGCGTTTCGATAGTGTTGTATCAAGTTGTAAATAATGTCGATATTTAGTATGTGTATTCAAATGATTATTATGTTATGATTAAAATAACTTTTGTTTATCCCATACTATCAATACCTTATTATTGTTTATTGATTGTTTTTCATCTAAAATTTGTTTTGAGGTTAGCTATTTATAAATCGAAACATACATTTTAAATTTTATTTTTAGGTTTCCAACAGATCCAGATATGTTACAGACGTGACTAAAGCGATTATAGAAAAATATATTAGTGTGAGATTGCATTTTATTCAGAAAAAATCGAATTTGAAAGATAGCAAGCGCATGCTATTGCTACTTAATAAATACGTTTTATTTCAAAGACAATAATAAAATATGCATTGAAATTGAATTTCAAGTATTGTTCAATATTTGAAAAAAATCTTTTATGTTTACTTTTTATCTTTATTTTTTTATGTGTGAGAGACCAATAAATATTTTTGCTTTCTTATTTTCTTTCTTTCTGTCCCATCCCGAAATTAAAGCTAAAACTGCAAAACTTAAAGTAACAAAACTAAAGTAATTTTATCGATATACATTATCGACCTTTTGGTTACCGTAACATGTATGAGAAATAAACGCAAGTGTGAGTGTACGTCAAACGCAATGTTTGCGCTAGTGTGACAACCAGTAGCAAGCTCGCGATCTAAGTGAGTGTGGTTTATTTGTGAGCATAATTCGCGTACTTATAAGCGTCTTGCATGTAGTGGTTACAGAGAGTGGGAGACAAGCGGCGACACGCGTTCTAATACAAATCAGGAACTATTTCCTTTCTAACCTCTTTTATCTATTCTGTGGTTACAAGATACCGCGGCACCGACATAAAGGGCTAAGAAGGAACATGGGTGGTTTTTAGTCAGTAGAAGTCTGACACTCCCTTTCGCTCTGCGCAAGAGCGGGAGGGGTTATTTGATGATTTTCCACCCACCATAAAAAAGGCCCCATTAAAATAGATGGAGAAATAACACAGCGTTCAGTACAATCAATCAATCAATCAATCAATCAATTTATTTCTTTGCAAACATGGGTAATGTACATAGATACCTACGTTAACGTTACAGTAACCAAAGATATAAAAGCAAAAAAATATCTTGATCTAAAAGAATAAATTACCACCATTTTTAACCGACTTCAAAAGGGAGGAAGTTCTCAATTCGTCGGATCTTTTTTTAGTATATTTTCATTACCTAATTATTTATTTTTCTTGTATCTGAAGCGTTTTTTTGTAAGTTATTTATTTTGCCATTGCTCTTATTTTGGTAGTCTGAATGATTTCTAAAAGTTCGTCATCTATTTTAATGGGACCTTATATAGGTTAGGTAGCTAGGTAGTAATTGCAATTGATGGTAGTCAAAATCGGTAGTAATTTGTGGAACTGTTTGAACGTCACTAGAATTGATGAGTTCTGCTCTCTCGGCGCGAATTTGTGTCCCTATACGTCACAGATATAGATAGACCTATAAAGCAAGTATCACGGTCTGTATGAAAACACAGCGTGCCATTTTTTGACTACCTATTATGACGTCACCAGCACTATAAATCGGAAAATCAAATCGACCTCCTTCACCCCAAACCCTGCATTTTGCACCAGCGCCGACGTCCGACTAGCGCTATACACCGATGCAAATTGAGTGCGAAAGTGGCAACTTACGATTTTTGTACGTAAGCTTGGCACGAAAAGTGGCACGCGAAGTAGTTGTTCTTGCGTTATTTAGGTCTCTATATCTGTGCTATACGTGCTGTCATGGCCGAAGCTATCAAGTCATGTTGTCGTATATTTGAATGTGGAGTGAAACTCGACACAAATACCCAGTGGTGGACGGACAAACCACTCTCAACTGAATGGCAGCACTCCACCTGCTATATTTTTAGAGTTCCGTACCTAAAGGGTAAAAACGGAACCGGAAACTAAGGGCTCGTTTACGTAGACGCGGGGCGTTGCGCGGCGCGTGCAGAATGCTCTTTTCGTGCTTTTTTATTAATTTACTTAGAGATGAGTCCACCGCAACAAACGCTGCATTTTAAACAAACGAGTGAAAAATCGCTTCTCGTAAAATCAAGTTTTGAAATCGTTAACTTTTTCATACATTGCCATGTGTTTGAAATAAAAACGCAGCACGCGCCGCGCGACGCCCCGCCTGTACGTAAACATGCACTAAGACTTCGCTGTCCGTCCGTCTGTTCGTATTACTTCGTATGCCCGTCCCTCCGTTCTGTCTGACACCGGGCTGTATCTCAAGAAGCGCGATAGCTAGACAGTTTAAATTTTCACAGCTATGACAACAAATACTAAAAATAAAATAAAATAAATAATGAATGGGGCTCCCATACAACAAACGCGATTTTTTTGCCCTTTTTTGCTCGATATCAATAATGGCAACAGGTAGGCACTTGAAATATTCACAAAATATTCAGTTGTATTTTTAACTTTAATAATAAATTAAAAATAAAATAAATATTTAAGGGGCTCCGATACAACAGACATGATTATTTGCCGTTTTTATAGATAATGGTACGGAACCCTTCATGAACGAGTCCAACTCGCACTTGGCCGGTTTTTTACGTAAATCAGGTCTCTATTATGTTCTACAGGAGTTAGTCGGAAAGCTTTCGGTTTTTATGTGGCCTGTCTACTTAGAGTAGTAGAATGTTTATAGCGTTGTGATGATTGTGAGCCATTTGTTAATAGAGTTCTTTACAAATAAATACCAACAGGTTTAGTCCTAGGTTTAGATTTTTAATTACGCAAGACTTTCGTATCACGTCGAGGTCACCACTTCAGCGTTGTGTAACTAACTGGAGCTTTTTTTTTTTTTATTACAATGGTCATTTCAATTGTGTGAAAAAAAGTTGTCTTTTTTATATTTTCAAGTCACCTAGCAACTGTTACAGGTTCTGTGTCACTTCAAATATTTTTACTTTGAACAAGTTATCTAGCAGACAGTTATATTATACGAGTGCATGGCATTATTAGGTGCTACGTCGCTACATGTCGAAGTCTCACGAAATTCACACATGACTGTGGGTGTACTTGTTAAGTACACCTTTGCCTTAAGGCCGATTTACACTTTGATTAGTGCAAGTGCGAAGTTCATACATTCGCTACTAAGCGCTTAGTAGGAAATGTATGAACTTCGCACTTGCACTAATCAAAGTGTAAATCGGCCTTGACCCTTCACACAATATACATTTCCACTGGCGTAAATTAACATAATACCACGCTTGTAATCCCCGAAGATTTAGCAGAGGTGTACCTAATAGTATTACATGCACATTTTGCGTAAAAAGTAGGCTGAAATAAACCGTGTGTTACATAAATACGTGTTGGCACATAAAAACAACCCTTAAATATTAACTGTACAGACAACAATTTAATAATCCACATAAATGACGAATAACCCTTATATCAATAGGCACTGTATTAACAATATGCTTGCCGTAAAATATTTAACAGGCGTCATAAAATTGTCGATAAAAATCAATGTGTGTATTATGTAAGTCGTTTGCGTATAAAGATAATGGGCAGATAATATGTTAGGTATAATTTCATGTAATAGTTAGCTATTTCACTAGAAACGGCTTGGTCCCAGGAGGATTTTTGTGGAACTGCGAACGATGTGGCTTATATTTGAATGACGATTGCATTTTACGAGTATATAGTTGTACTAGCTAAATCCTGGCGGCTTCGCTCGTGCCGCCCGCAAGCATTTACAATCACTATCATTTCTTTATTACATAGGTAGTTTATAACAAAGTCGCTTCCCGCTGTCTGTCTATGCTTAGATCTTTAAAACTACGCAACGATTTTGATGCGGGTTTTTTTAATAGATAGAGTGATTCAAGAGGAAGGTTTTAGAGTATCTTTTTTGCACCCGTGCGTAGCCGGGGCGTGTCACTAGTATAAAATAAGAAGCATATCATTTTACTACAGGGAAAAATGTTTTGGGTTATAAAGTAGTTTTGTGACAAATATCACCCAAATTAGTTAAACTAAACGGTTTGAAAAAGGAACAAACATTCATTGATCGACACAAACTTTCTCATTTAAATAATAGTTAGTAATATTTTTAGCATTAAGTTGTGGCCCAGTGGTGGCGGCTCCGACTTACGGACAGTTAGTCGTGGGTTCGAACCCAGGCAGGCGCATTACTTTATGTAATTTATTTCATCACCACTGCTCTCAAAACGGTGAAGGAAAACATCGTGAGGAAACCGGCATGTCTGAACCAAAAAGTTCGACGACATGTGATATCTACCAACCCGCACTGGGCCCGCGTGGTAGATTATAGCCCATCCTCTCCTATAGAGTAGGCATGAGTCCCTGCAGTGGGAACATTTTAGGCTTATGATGACGATGATGAAATAATATTTTATACAGTTCCAGTACAAACTATCCCAACAAAAACATTCTGTAAAAAACTAGCCAAGTCTCGATGGAGCTGCTTGTTTATCTCTAAAAAGTAATGAAATCTAGACAAAGTCGTGCCAAGTCTAAGGTTCCTTATTGCGATTTCTTTATTATTATAGTTATTGTTGTGTGTCTTGGCCGTTGAACATTCTTTATACGTTAGTGGTGGGTACAAGTCAATTTAGTTTATACGTAATGTTATATCTGTTCATCTGTTGTAACTACCTATGTACGAACTAAACGAAACGAACAACGGCCAAGTCACACAACATTAACTATAATAATAAAGAAATCGCAATAAGGAACCTTAGACTTGGCACGACTTTGTCTAGATTTCATTACTTTTTAGAGATAAACAAGCAGCTCCATCGAGACTTGGCTAGTTTTTTACAGAATGTTTTTGTTGGGATTTCACTTCTTTTTGTAGAAACGTGGGCATATTGATTTATTTTATTAGATTTTCTTATTTAAAACAATTTTTTTTTTAGGTAGTTTTTTTTTCGATTTTCCTACTTTTTATAGTTTTTCCTTTATGTGACCATTAAACCCTAACTTTGTACCAAATTTCAGCTCTCTGAGTTTATGGGAAGTACTAGTTCTATTTTGATGATCATGAGTGAGTGAGTGAGTGAGTTTCATAAATGCGAAACTTTGCTTTCGCTTATCTTCGGAACTAAATGACCTACAGACTTGAAACTTTTTATTTTAAGTGAGATTGTATAGCTTACTGGATGACGAAAATTTCAGCGTTCTGGTCTTATCCAGAGGTTCTCAAATAGGGGCCTGAAAATGCGGCGAAATGGTTCCAGTAAAGGATGGTACGGCAGTGTTTGCTTCGCGCTCGACTCGGCGGGGGCACTGCCGTGCCCCCAGATTGTTGGAAACTGGTATTCAGCGTATCCGGTGCTACTGGAAGTTGATCCCAACATTGTAAAATAAAACTCCTTGTACACCAATATTAACTTTATTTAAACTATGATAATACTCTACACACTAGTGACAATTTTATAATATTCCACTCGCGCGGTACTTTAAGTGAGATCGACTTCACTGTTCAACGGTTACCGAATAACTGCCTCCGCAGTGGTCGGACATCACCGCCACCGAAAATATGGCGGGAATGCCCCTTCCAACTTTACCGACATCAATACAACAACTAAACTAAACTTATTTTAATATTAAATATCTGACAATCTTATTTAATCATAATTCTTATTAAATAATCAGTATATTTAAAATGCACAGTATGAATTAGTTACCAAAATAATCAAAGATTGATAAACTATTTATGTCCGTTACCGTGACTTTAAAGTCAAAACAGCAACTGAATAGCAAATAATCAATATAAATCACGACAATTGCATTGTTGGGTAAATCTAGGCAGAAAATGATGTGTTTGTTGGAAAGTTTTTGTGTATTTTCAACCCCATTAATTACAACAATTGCTTTTAATCAACCTTCGAAGTATAATTAATAAACTATTGTTCTGTTATAGTAGCAGCGTTGTTGATTAAACTAAATTGATTGTTATTGGGTTATAAGCGAGTTATTAGAAACTACTAGACTAGTACCTAATATTAATTGAATGTATCAGTAATTTACAATTAGTACGCTGATAACAAAGCTCTATTAAATACAAAGTGAACAGATTTTATAATATAAGTTTGTACTAACATGTTATTAACATGGTCACTAACATTAAAATTAATACTAAAATAGGGATATAATTACTTTGTATAATGGTGCTTGCAACAGTGCAGCGTCAAAATATCGGGAACTCAAAACATATAGGTACTATCAATATAATTCCTGACAATCGTTTTCGTCATAATATAGTACATGTTTTTCCTCAAATAAAACTCTAATAAGTATACAGGCAGAAATATTTATAATTCAGCTAGTACACTGAAAATATTAATTGCGATATTGTTTTATAAAGCGTTTCGCGTTAAACGACTGATGTTTTAAGGATGTACTTATGGTTTACATCAGTCTCTAAATGTATCTGTTAGAAAAGGAAATTAAAGTTAGCTGGCTGTATACTTATTAACTTGTTCGACTGTACGTACCCCGTTTTCAGTTTCTAAGATAACATTTCATAATGGTCTACAAATAAGTCTAATTTCAGCAGATAAAGGTAAATACTAGAACTAGATGTTTTCTACTACACTTGCTTAATAAAGATTTAAGACCAATGAAAACACTAGATTCCGTCTAATTAGGTGAGATACATGAACCACTTCCATCGAATGCCGATAAGACGATTACCTGCTGATCCTGTACAAATACTCGTACATAGAGCATCAATAACTTAGGTATTATGATCGCTAAGTGGTTTAAGTACTAATCTTGTGTAAGCGCGGTTTACTAATAGTTTCATAATGGATTTACCTGTTGTACTTAGGGATATATTCATACTAAAATACTTAAGGTATTTATGTATATAAGGAGCTCGTGGCTAAATAATAATAGCCACTCGGGGTTGATAATTAGGTTAAGCTGCGCTTGCCTAAGTTGGTCCTTGGATGGGTTACCATTCATGGCGACCAAGCGTGACTGCTTAGCAAGAGGCCCTGGGTTCGATTCCCGGATCGGGCAAAGTTATACTGGGTTATTCCACAAGGAAATCTCAGTAAAAGCAGCCACGCAATTTGGATATTTATGCTCGGTGGTGTTTTATAAAGTCCTAATCAATCTTCTGCAGCTACTCAAAATTCTCTGTGCAGATTATAAAGCATCTGACGGTTCAAAATCACGACGCAACCAAGCAATCGTACCAAAATACATGCTACGACGTAGCAAATATGCTACGCCGTAGCGCGCTGCTACGCAAGATTGAAAGTTGAACCCAGAAAATGCCAGAAGCAACAGACTCGCCCCGTAATACATGGGAATTAAATATAGCTGGCGACTGTGGGTGTAATGTAAGGTACACCTCTGCCTAACCCTTCAGGGATTACAAGGCGTGATCATATAATTGTATTATTATATTTCGGTTCTGTGACACTTCATGCACAACTAAAACTGAAAAAAAAAACACTCATTCACTCATATTTTGGGGTAAACACCGCATTCAAATCAGACACTATGACAAATGAACGCTATTTGCCGTTCAAACTTTATTCAGTGTTGTTTTCTCATCATTTAAGCGCTGTTCTTGACGTTCTCTAGAAGGTTTTCTAACTCATCACCTGCCTAGTCTTTCCCCAACTATGTTGGGGTCGGCTTCCAGTCTAACCGGATGCAGCTGAATACCAGTATTTTACATGGAGCGATTTCCTATCTGACTTTCGCGTATCAAATGTCTATAACACGAGTATTTACCTATTGGAAATGTCAACTGGCTATTTCGGAAACCCTTATAACGAGACATGATTTTGTTTCAATTGTAATTTCTAAGCTAATTTGGGAAGGGCTACAAAGGTAACAAGACCAACATGAACTGAAGCCTGAATTCAGTGGAATCTTTGTAGTATTCGTTCGGCTCCAATGACAATAAGTTTATTGGGACTGGGTATATTTATTGGGACAAATAATGAAATGTTGCAGAATCGTCTATGCTCAACATAAGTGATTATATACTCTTGAAAGGCATGCTCATTGAGATTCGATACCGCAACATAATAATATATTATGCTTGCAGTCATCATCTGCCTAGCCTTTTTCACAACCATGTTGGGAATTGGTTCATCGTCATCAGCCTTTAATGTTCCTCTGCTGGGACACAGGCCTCCTCTCTTTTTCAGAGGGAATGGGCTATAATCCACCACGCGGGCCCAGTGCGGATTTTTAGATGTCACATGTCTTCGAATTTTTGGTTCTAGGAAATGCCGGATATCGGATTCCTGACGATGTTTTTCCAGCACCGCAGAGATTCGATACTGCAACATAATACGAAATAATATAAGCTTGCAGTCAAGATCTGCCTAGCTTTTTCCCAACCTTGTTGGGAAATGGTTGTTACCAGTATTTTACATAGAGCGGCTGCATATGTTCCACGAACCAATTAGTATTCGGTAATACGATATTTTCGACCACCTGTAATGACTGTCAGATCTAGGTACAAATGATAGCAGGGACCAACGGCTAAATGTGCTTTCTGAAGTCCCTTCACGGACCAACATGGTATAAGGCATGCAATATTGGATTGCAGTATTTAACCTATTTTTAGGAATTGAAATGCAATCACTTTACAACACAAAAGTTATCTATTAAAACACAAAAGTAATCTAATACAACGCAAAAGTAATCTAATACAACACAAAAGTAATGGGTTTACGTTACAAAACTAATGAAGTGAACAGAAATTTAACAAAATAACAGAATCAAAGGAAATAATTAGTAAGTGCGCGTGCGCCGGATTCGGGAATGAGCAGAATAAGCCCTTGGGCACGCTACACGTTGGTTTATATAGGCTTGATCACATGTTCCGGCTTCCTGGAGGGGTATAGGTTGGAGACGCAGGGGTGTAGGTTTGAAACGCCGCGCAGCTAACACTATATTATATTTATATATTAATATAGGTAAAATACTGCAATATATTTTTGCATATATATTTTGCCAAACTTAGATTGTACAAATATTATCGACTTAATTTATTCACATCCGTCTTTCTTGAGACTTAAGCAACTTTGAATAATTTCTTGCAATAATTGTGGCATTACTACAATTCTACAAGGTTACAACGGAACCGGGGTTAGTTCCCTACACTTAGCTACGTTAAACTACGGTTAACTACATAACAGTTAACGAGTCCGATGTCGTTACGATAGCCGTGATAGCCGTCGCTGCGATTCCCGTCGCTGCCGGCTACGACGATCAAGTTAACATTGTACTTTGTAATTCGAAGAATCGTACTGATTTTTTTTTTTTAATTTTATGTTTACTCGGACTTGCTTTAGAATTTTGAACTTTAATTGCATTAAATTGCTGTTTAATGTAGGAAAGCGGGTTTTATAATAACCGCGTAGATTGGAGAATATTGCAACGGATTATTTGGTTTTACCTTAGAACATTATTCTTTGAGATCTTTGTTTTTTTTTAATATATTTAGGGAAATTTATAATCGCGATGCGTATGACAGTCCCATCTTTAACATCTTGTGTGCCCATGGGTACTACTTGTCCCTAATAAGGTCAATGAACCTTAAAAACAAAATAAGGTCAATAAACCTGTTAAAATTAATTTTAAAAAGTGGACTATTCTTCCCACATCAATACGGCCCAAGCTTTGAAGAACCCGTTAATCCGTCTGTCTCGTTGATATACGACTTCACGTTACTCAGAAGCCGGAAACCTGAGCATCTTACCTTGAAATATCGGTAATTCCCAGTAATTGGGTAGCAGAGGTCAGGTGGTAGTCGTTCCTTATAAAATATTGATATTCAGCCTCATCTGGCAGTTCTCGAAGTCGACCTCAACCTAGTTTGGAAAAAGCACAAAGTAGAGGCGAATTTATTCATTGTAGATCTCTCTGCTAGGCAGGTGCATTTCTTTGTGTAATTTCATTCATCGCCTTAGATTCGCGTGGTGGATTCTCCTATTCCCTCTTATAGAAAGGAGGCCTGTGTCCCAGCAGTGGGGAAATTATAGGCTGATTAGATTATGCTTATGATCTCTGCTAAGTAAAATAAAAAAATCATGCTTAGGTACATTATGTACAAGCAAAAATCTTAAATGCTTAAACATTTAAAGTGTACATTCGTGTGCAGTTTAAATTGTACTGCGCGGATTAGTCGGCCTATTTGTTAATTGGGAGCTGAAACTGTGGTAATCCAATATAGCCTTTAAATACGATGTTGTACGTTTTGTGTACATTTAAACTACGATTTGACAAGTTGTTTTTGGTGTTTTATTACGTGTAAATGGTTATTTGAAACATACGTTTGGTTTAAAAATTGGCTATGGTACGGTATCTTTTTTAGTGAAACCTAAATACATTTTTATCTGACTGCGGCGAAGCCCAAAAGGAGGGTTATGTGTTTGACGTGTATGTATGTATGTATGTCCACTATAATATCACTATAATACTATAATACTACGTACTATAATATCTCTATATATCTATAATATCTCTATATCTGTGTTTACGTACTATCTCCTGCGCAGTTGGCTAATATCTGCTAAGATTGGCCGCCGTGGCCGAAAACGGTCAGGAGGACTATTATTATTATATATGTATGTCCGTTTCTTTGTTCCCTCATAACTCCTAAACGGATGAAGGGATTTGAATGAAATATACGTCGTTAGATTCGTCTTGATGGCGCAAGTGTTATAGGCTACATTAAAATTAAAAAACAAAGAAAAATTTGCGGATGTTGGGGGCCAAATCGCGGAGTTAATAAAAAAAAAATCCAATACCATCGAGTATGGTATTAGAATAAAGGGTTTTAAAAGGAGATTACAAAAATATGTAACACTTATAATGTTTAAAAGAAAGAAGACGGATCACAATCCATACAAAATTACCCCACGTCCTATAACGACGTGACATATCTCAAAAAAAAGATAAAAATGTATAAAAAAATATGGCATACTTCCTAAGTTTATTTTTTTACACCTTCATATGAAAAAGTTGCAATGAAAATAGTTCAGGCGCTGTTGTGAAAAATTCGTTCGTATGAGTATTAATGGACCGATTTTAAAAATTCTTTTTTTTGTTTCAAAAGGTAGTCCCACGGCCATAAAGTCAGGTCTCCGGTCTCCAGGATCCTGAAGAAATGAAAGTCAAATCTCAAAAATAAGCTCATTTTTAACCGACTTCCAAAAAAAGGAGGAGGTTATCAATTCGACTGTATTTTTTTTTATGTTTGTTAGCTCTTGGGACTGGGTGAACCGATTTTCATGATTCTTTTTTTATTTGAAAGCTGGTGCTTCCCGTGAGGTCCCATTGTCACCATTTTAATATCTGATGATGGGATCTTGTAGAAATCGGGGTAACTCTTCAATAAATAACAGCAGATTAACCGCGATTGTTGCTATAGCATATCTAAGCATTGTTTACGCCATCACCCAACATAATATCACGCCTGTACTCACTACAAAAGTTATAAAAACTATTTAGTGAAGATCTGATGAAGAACTTCGGAGATAGGCAACGGAATTCCTCAATAAATGATAGCAAATGGACTGGGATTGCTGAAATCTCATGTCTGTCTATTGTTTACACCAGTTCATAACATAAAATCACGCCGGTACGTTGTGAAGAGGTAAGCACATGTGAACCACTAAAAAGTGAAAACTAAAAACTATTTTACAAAAAATAAAACCGACTTCGACAAAAATAAAACACAAAAAAGTGAAAAATAAAATAAGAAGAAAAATCAGCTTCTGAAGTCGGTGGCAAAAACATGAAATAAAAAAACAAAAGTCACCGACTTCAGAAGCTGATTTTTCTTCTTATTTTTCACTTTTTGTACTTCACATTATTAGTTTTTCACTGTCTTGTTGTTTCTTTTGACTTATTGCATTATGATGAGACAGAAACGTCAGTGGTAACGCGAGGGAGTGAATCGGAGTGATCGACAGAGGTTGTTTCACTAACATTAACACAAATGAGAGAGACGAATAACGATAGCGACGCGACGGGGCAAGCGAAGCTAAGGAAATGCAAGTGAATAATGTTGTTTCACTCGTTCTTATGCGAGTTCCAAGGAACAATTAAATGGCGCTGTCAGTCTCCTGACTGACGCATCTAGCCCAAATAAAATATTACACTCATAACATGGGCGCATTCCTCCAATGTCCTGCGTCCATGTAGGTATACAAGTACAACAGTACCTATTCAACCACGGCATTCCTTCTTTCATTAATTCGTCTATTATAAAGCACATAGGTGTGGTACTCCTTTCTTCGGATATGCCGTGATTGAATCCTGCCGTGATTGTTCTGTTGAGAACTTGAGATCAACAGAATGTTATTTTGTATATCGTCGTATTTATTATTTATTTATTTCGTCATCATCATCATCAACAGCCTATTAATGTTCCCACTGCTGGGACACAGGCCTTCTCTTTTAGAGAGGGAATGGGCTTCTTCCAAAATATTCGCTTTAGGAACATGTCTTTGACGTCCTCGTAGTATTGGATGCTGGCATGAAACACAATGATTGTGCGCTTCTATGTTATGAGCAGGAGCTGCTTCACCCGCTTGTCGGGCTATACGATGGTTAATCAAACGCCAACCAGAATTAGGTACATTATTGATCTCGTTCCGTCAAACGGTACCTGTAAAAATTATTACATTATTCACTTGCATTTCCTTAGCTTCGCTTGCCCCGTCGCGACTCGCATAGCTATCGTTATTCGTCTCTCTCATTTGTGTTAATGTTAGTGAAACTACCTCTGTCGATCACTCCGATTCACTCCCTCGCGTTACCACTGACGTTTCTGTCTCATCATAATGCAATAAGTCAAAAGAAAAACAACAAGACAGTGAAAAACTAATAATGTGAAGTACAAAAATGAGGTTATTTTTGAGATGTTACTTTCATTTCTTCAGAATCCTGGAGACCGGAGACCTGACTTTATGGCCGTGGGACTACCTTTTCAAACAAAAAACTTTTTAACAAAAAATAAAACCGACTTCAAAAAAAAAACACAAAAAAGTGAAAAATTAACTTTAGAAGAAAAATCAGTTTCTGAAGTCGGTGACTTCTGTTTGTTTGATTTCATGTTTTTGCCACCGACTTCAGAAACTGATTTTTCTTCTAAAGTTTAATTTTTTTCACTTTTTTGCTTTTTTGTGTTTTGTTTTTGAAGTCGGTTTTATTTTTTGTTAAAAAGTTTTTATATTTCACTTTTTAGTGGTTCACACGTAAGTTCACATGTTCATGAGTCATAATGTGGACAATGTATTTTTTTTTGTTTATTTTTCCAAAACCGCTTGTCTGATTTCGATAAAAAAAAATATGAGAGCATTTGGGAAGTATACCCTTTCCAACAAAAAAAATATTTTTAAAATCGGTCCACTAATACTCATACGAACGAATTTTTCACAACAGCGCCTGAACTATTTTCATTGCAACTTTTTCATATGAAGGTGTAAAAAATTGAACTTAAGAAGTATGCCATATTTTTTTATAAATTTTTATCTTTTTTTTGAGATATGTCACGTTGTTATAGGACGTGGGGCAATTTTGATCCATCTTCTTTAAAGTAACAAATCCTATAAACTAGCACAAAAGTTAAATCATCTGCGAAGAAGTTTACGCGACCAACGAAAGAACAAACACAAAGAACTAAAAAGTTGGAAATAAAAAAGTAGTTAAAAAACTAAAAACCCGACAGAAAAAACTGAAAAGCAAAAAACAAGCATATTTTAAATTAAACAAAACTTGGAAGCAGGCAAGTATTAAGTATTATTATTATTATTGAATATTAAGTTATGAAATGAAAAAATAGAACTAAAATAGAACCCCGCCTGCTTCCAAGTTTTGTTTAATTTAAAATGTGCTTGTTTTTTGCTTTTCAGTTTTTTCAGTCGGGTTTTTTTTCTAATGTGATGTGGTGTAACGCGAATGGATAACATAAGTATTTTAATGAGTACGTAAGAGGAAGTCTGAAAGTAGTGCCGGCGACTGAAAAGTTGTCTGATAATCGGTTAACGTTTTAACAACATGTGGTGAGGGGGAATGAGGAAAGTGTTACGAGGAAAATGTTCGGTATGAATGCAGATGGCTATACTATAAGATTAGAGGAAGACTAACGTAACGATGAATGTGACTGCTGAGATGACGAGTAATCCTAAATAAAAACCTCAAACTAATTGGGAAAAGGGCAGGAGAATCAGGAGGTCTAAAACGGTCACTTTGGCAGACCATAATATGAATTGCGTTAAAAATCGTAAAAGGGACCTTTCTTAATAGTAACTGCTTCTGTGCCTATTTAGGAAAATAGATCATAATAGGAAAATAATATGAATTGCGTGAAAAATCGTAAAATAGTCACAGACGCAATTACTAATATGAATGGTTCATTTTACGATTTTTAACGCATGTTACAACAGCCTACTGACAGTCATCTGACAGCCATCTGACAGCCACCTGACAGCGAGCCACGCCAACGACAGCCATGCCAACCTCTGAGCCAAGCCATAACTACCGGACGCCTCCGGTGGGGATAAAGCTTTATAATGCCCTGCAAGCTCATTTTAGCGGTCTTGTCGCACTCGATTGTAATAGTTGTAAGGGGAAGCTCTGCCCGAATAAAGTTATAAATCAGTTCCTGTTTATTTTTTACCACTGTCGTTACACTCAGAAGTGGTATCGAAAACAATAAACCTACGATTAAACGACGCTCTGATACATTTAAAAGTCAACGGTCACCAAGTACAAAGGACGAGGTCTGAAAATTCAAACGAAGAACGTTGATGCACACCGCCTACAAGGAAAATATTGAAGAGTCGCCCATCCCAGAATCACAAGGCACAAATTGAAAAAGCAGTCTACGATCTGGATGGAACACGAAGCGCCTGCCCTCAGTACCGCATCATTGATTCCATAATTTGACCCTGAAAACGAAGACTGCGGCCAGTAACCACCTGTGAGACACTTCGAGTTACAAGAAGTATCCATTTCTCTGCCAGTAACGCTGCTACGGTAAATGAAGGCTACCTCAAGGTCGTCAACAGCGAGCCCAAGGACATGGAAGGGAGGAACCGTCCTACTTCACGCTGAGAGCTGCCAGGAACCATGCATAAATATCAAGGTCAGTTAACATGCCAGTTAACAGATATTTGCAAAATATTAGCCAAATGCCATTAGCCAAATATATTAGCCAAATGTGTTTTACAATGAAGTGCCCTATGTGTTGATAATAATTATGCCAATCGTAGACAAAATTAGGTAATTTGGTAGGCCCGATAAGTAAATCTAATCATAGTCAGTTAATCAGTATATTATCTCGGTACAAAAATGGTTTTACTAGTTGTGTACTAAGGAATTGAGAACTTAAGATGTACATATTTTATTTAGTTCAAGTGCGCATTAGATTATTCAACAACTCCAAAGTAAATCTTTAGATATAAATAGCTACAATAATTTCATCAAACTATTGTCAGTGGTTTATAGCATTCCTAGGCAATCTCTTGCTACCGTCAGTCGATATTCAAACAGGTATAAACTTATTGCATAAAGTTCTTGACAAATTGCAAACGAGGATCTTAAAATTAAATATTTACATATTTCATAGGTAAAATAAGCATGTGATGGCATTCAACCGGTTGAATTTAAGTTGATACATGTGTCTTAATTTCCCGTCTCGAGTAAGGTAAACGAAGTGCGTCAATTTATTCCATCTAGTTCTATGTAGTTATTTATGAGGCCAATAGGAGTAAAACGCGAGTTTTATAATGCGTAAAAGTATATGATTCACTGCAGTAAACAAAATCAGTGTTTTACTTTTTTTTTTAGTCCAATCAATAGTTTTGTTGTAAATCGCAAAATACCACTAATTTCGCACTATTCGGCCGCAGCGAAAGACGTAACAACCGCTTTGTAGTGCAAGCTGATTAGAACTTTATTTTAACAGTATTTCAATCGAAGTTTGAACCACCACAAATAGTGTTGCTAATTTGAGGTAGTATAGGCTCCTACGACAGTTCAATAGTAACTTTGCAATAATAGCTCGATTGTTTATCAAACTAACAAAAAATAATACGATGTGGGTATGACTTATGCGGCAAGTCACATAAATCTTGTTAAGGAAGTAAAAAAAAAAAAAAAAATGTGATTATTATACTAAACGATCCTAGTTTCCCAACAGAAATTCACACGTATGCAGCAAGGTATCTTTTATAAAAGCAGATTGACGGTAGTTTGCGCCCAGTCCTTTAGTTTAGTCGCGTTACTAGTCGGAAAGAGTGTAAGGGCCAGTTTCACCGGTTACGGATAAAGTGTCAGATAGTTATCTGACAGTTATCTGACAGATAATGCTATCAAAAGTTGTAGTTTATCTGGCAGATAAGTTCCGGATAGGCTATCAGGGACTTATCAGCAAGTGGTGAAACCGGCCCTTAATCATGATTTTGGGCTTTAATCCCTTGCAGTAATGAAGTTGTTGCGAAGATATTATCGTATAAATGTGTTATGTAAAAATGTCCATGTAATTTCGGACTGTACTGCAGTGCGCGATATAATGACAACGTGATCTTATGCTATGCATTGCTCGATATTACAAACAAAAGCCAAGCAAAAATCCAGCAAGCCAAAACCGAAGCTAAAGTTAAATTCTATGCCTGCCTTTGCTTCAGCCTTATGTAAGTAGATCGTTTGATGAATGCCGTTTAATGTGTACCATTTAGAGGTTAACGATTAGTTCAGTACAGTGCAATGACAAGATGAAAAGCCAAAAAGTTGTATTGTTTTGCTATAGTGAATAATTGTAGTATAACTAGGTATAGTGAATAATTGTAGTATTGATAGTAGCCTGTAACGTAAACAAACCTTTACGGTACCCCATTTAATTGTGTCAAACTTCGCGCGATGGAAAATATTACAAAATGCATCATGACGATGTTGGCCAAGGCGTAAAGTGCGTAAAGAACGAAGTTCTGAACTTATAAATAAGAGCAACATTTCTGGTTTCCATATATAAATTACCCGATTTATACTTAAACATTATTATGTGACGTCATGTTTACATTGTGCTTACGGGAAAGCGGTACGGTAGGAAGGAGGGCCAATGACATTCAATTTCTAAATCTACTGAACCAATAAAAATGGTAGGTAAATATCGATAGTTTGAGCCCTTCTGGCTAAACAAAAAAAGGAGTACCAGTGGGTACATATTGTTTATATTGATACATGCTTTCACTAAATTCGTTGTTTCTGAACCAACGCGTACTGTCAATAATTCTGTGGTGACAATTAGTTTAGATCGCAATTATTTATTCAGATCACATTGTTTCCGACCATGGCAAGGTCTTTACGAGTAGATATTTCAAGAAGTTTGTAACGGAACAGCAGTTTAAAAATACGTTAACTGTTAACAGCTATTGCGTGTCCTACCTAGGTTTGCTAAGAAGAAGAATATTAATTAAGTCTATTTACAATCATTTTTGTTAATCTAACTTAGCGCTAATAATACATGTAGCAAGTTTAATTTTAATTTGAAAATGGTGATAAAACCGAGGTCTCGAAACTAGGCTACGCCTGTAGGTATCTTGGGGGCCAGAGTAGCATTATCTTAGCGTTGATGAGTTGAGCATTATCTTAGTGTTGATGGGGTTAAATGGTGTTGTGTGTAAAAGTAATGAAGTTTTGCCATCGACACGCTAAGAAGCATGTGTGTTAGTACCTACATGTGTGTGTGCGTGTGTCATATTGGTATGGTTTATAGTTAACTTAAATTGTTTCTTCAGTTTCTTTATACGATAGGTTGGCAAACTTAGTTTTTTTAGTTATCTTTTCTTATATGAAAAGTGTTTCATGTTTTTAATGTCTCTGATTCTACGTTTAATGAGTAGGTCGAAGTGTGGGAGGCACTAATCGCACAATTCACGGAACTTAAGGAAGCAACTCAATATGGGGACAATAGGTTACCAAACATAATTTGGAGTTTTAATAATACTGTTAATAATACAACAGGGTACCTATAAGCCTTACGATTTATCCTAGACCGGGTTTCTGTACCAGTGCAATTTAGAAGCGATAGAGTTATCTACTACTGGAATTTGAATAGCTGGAAAGAAAATGGGACGTAGCTTAGATACAAGGCGAAAAATAATAATACCTAGCTGATAATAGTGTGATTTACAAATTACAAAAAACGGTGATTACGCACATTTACGCCAGGCGCTGACTACTAGCGGCAACAAGGTCAATGCTAATAACATCACGCTTGTAATGCCCGAAGGGTTAGGTAGAGGTGTACCCATGAGTACACACACATAGTAGTATACAGTAAAGTTTAAGTCCCATGCAATAGGGGGCGAGCCTGTTGCCAAGTTAATTCTTGTATGTTAGAGGATTTATATTCTGGCCCACATTAAGTGATATTGAGGAGTTAGGTAATGATTGACATAAACTAAGAAGTACAAAAGGTCATAAAATAATTATGATACAACGGGTTTACAGGCTTAGTATCCGTTGATTCCTTATGACTATATCGTAGCGATGCTTATATGTCTGATAGCACCAGTAGTGTGGATGAACAATTGAACACCGAAGATTTCATGAATCTTCTTGAGAGATCAAAGTTTATTGTCCCATTTTAACTTGGTTTTTTTGAGCTGACTTGTAATCGTTGTTTTCTGGTTCCCATTGCGGGAGCAATTGTTTCAGGACGGCCGAATGTTACAACAGCCTACTGACAGTCATCTGACAGCCATCTGACAGCCACCTGACAGCGAGCCACGCCAACGACAGCCATGCCAACCTCTGAGCCAAGCCATAACTACCGGACGCCTCCGGTGGGGATAAAGCTTTATAATGCCCTGCAAGCTCATTTTAGCGGTCTTGTCGCACTCGATTGTAATAGTTGTAAGGGGAAGCTCTGCCCGAATAAAGTTATAAATCAGTTCCTGTTTATTTTTTACCACTGTCGTTACACGCAATTCATATTATGATCTGCTAAAGTGGCCGTTTTAGATGCCCTGGGGGTCTAAAACGGCCACTTTGGCAGATCATAATATGAATTGCGTTATAAAGCGTAAAATGGACCTTTCATTCATATAATAACTGCGTCGCTTTCGTTCATTATAATAACTGCGTCTGTAACAATTTAGTAAAATACATCATAATAGGAAAATAATATGAATTGCGTTAACATTCGTAAAATAGTCACAGACGCAGTTTTTATTAGGAAAGGTCTATTTTACGCTTTTAAACGCAATTCACATTATGATCTGCAAAAGTGGCCATTTTAGACCCGCTGATGGTAGGTGATGATGTGATGAACTGTCGTCCTATTTTAAGTGTTAGTACCCTAAAAATGAATAAAGGCAGGTGAGTTATAAAATGATGACCTAAGTGATAATTTAACGTGTATATCGTCCTGCCCTTGTCTCATATTACTTTTTCTATTCTGCTCTGTCAGCCGTCACGCTATTATTTATTCCTTTTTCAATAATTCCTCACACAACGTTTATAAAGCTTGCCAGGAAAATTTCAAAGCAAGTTAGGGTAGGTTTACTTGAGAACCTAAAAAGATGAAAAGCGGAAGACGTTGGTTTTGTAAGATTTGACCTTTAACGGAAGTACCTTAAAAATAACATGACCGATTGTAGGCGTTTATATAACAAAATGAAGAGAAAGGGATGTTGACATTGATACTTAACCTTTAGAGTAAGTATATTGTGTTTCGCCCACCTTGGCCCGGTTCTAACGTATAAAAAGCATTGTTTTACTCACTTCCTTTAAAAGTCTTTCATGGCAATTTTCTTCCTTCTCGTAAAAGCAATAGGAAGGAGAGCTCTCATCTCTTAAGCTAAGTTATGAACACAGCCTTTGATATTAGCGAGTGGGGGGGGGGGGGGGGGGGTAGTAACGTTTTAACCTATATGATTGGTACCTATGCACAGCGACCATGGTATATAGTTTTAAGTTGCTTAATATGCAACAAAATGTTTTTAGTGTGTATTATTCATCATCATCATCAGCCTATTAATGTTCCCACTGCAGGGACTCAGGCCTCCTCTCTTTGAGAGTGAATGGGCTATAATCCACCACGCGGGCCAGTGCGGATTGGTAGATGTCATAGGTCTTCGAATTTTTGGTTCTAGGACATGCCGGTTTCCTCACTATGTTTTCTTTCACCGTTTTTGGGAGCAGTGGTGATGAAATTAATTACACAAAGTAAAGAGCCTGCCTGGGTTCGAACCCACGACTTAGTTTTATAAGTCGGGGCCGCCACCACTGATGGGCCACCGCTGCTCTCCAGTACTAGTAGTAAGTATTATTTAAGTTAAGGTATTTATTAAGGCCTCCCACTCGGTAGACCGATGACCTGTTGAAGGTTGCAGGGACCCGCTGGATGCGAGTCGCACGAGACTGGTCAATGTGGCGACAACTGGGGGAGGCCTGTGTCCAGCAGTGGACGTCTTTTGGCTGCAACGATTATGATGATGATTTATTAAGGTACAAAAAAGGTGAAAATAAATGAATTGTTGTTATTGTTATACAAAACCAGCTTATGCGGATATCTCAATGTACGGAAAATCTATACAAGATCATGCTAAACTGTAAATGTATAGCTTATTGTGTCGCCTTGTGTATTTATTTGTCGCATTACAAACTAATGAAATCAGTAATCTCAAACAAAAGTACAGGTAACAAACAGAAACTGCTTTCTGGATTTGAAATAAAAAAGATCGCTTTACCTAGGACGCAGGCTAAAAAGTCATTAAATAATGAAATAAACAAAATCATATTCACTCCTCTTGCTCAAAAAAAACGTCATAATAGCATACCAGATCGGGCCTAAAATTGCATAATATATTGCCCTAGGGCTAAAAGTAAATCTCGTACGACAACTTGTTCAGCCAGCTGGTGCGTGATTTAGTTTCAAGTAAAAAAAATGTTTTATTTTTAAAAAGGAACTAAACGCGCTGAATGCCGAACTCTTTGGTAGAATGTGTGCGTTGCATTGCAGCTACAGAAGAAATAAAAAAAAGGCATTGGCGCGAAATTGTTGGAATTGTATTATTAAATTGAATGTAATTTTTAATAAAATAAACTCATATTGAACATGGTTATTTTATTTTCTCGCAATCGTAGTAAAAATTACAGTGTAACACACGGCGCTAATAGTAGTTTATGCGACTGTGCATAATGAAGGGCATTACAACACAAGTGTGGGTTTAAGAAACGAGCCGAAGGCGAGTTTCTTAATAGCATCACACGAGTGTTGTAATGCCTAATTATGTATAGTTGCATACACTAATTTATCTACCCGAATATCATAAGGGCTCTATGATGGGCTCAGGAACCATAGGGAAATGACCAGCATTGTTACCAGTGTAATGCAATAAAAAATAAACAGGTTATTAGTTGCATTCGTCGCTGCGTTTACGATATCTGGCGGAGTGTTCATGTTAATTTCTGAGTCACTATCACTCATTTTCAACAGAAATAAAGAACTTATCAGAAAGTTTGTCTACTCAATGAAAGGGAATAAAAAGCTAACGAACAAATGACAGCTCGAAATGGCGGCGTTTCAAATATCTGTCATTTTTTTAAATCATAGGCAAACGAACAAAGTCACTATTCTTGTGTCACTCGAGATCAAAATGTCGTGCGACTTATAATTAAAATCATACTGAATTGGGGTTTCGTATCGATAGGTATCTGTTCTAATGTAGATACTAGAATAGCACACTCACTTGAATTTGACACCTGTTCCAAATTTAAACTCATAACCTACTGTTTTTAGTAGGTTATGAGCTCATTACAGTTCTGTTAATTTCTGCTGGTTGGTAATGCTGGTCATTGCCTATGGTTTTTGAACGCATTAGAGAGGGTTTATGATATTTGGGTAGATAAAATCCCATTATAACTCGGTTCTCGGTTAACTCGGTTAAAACTACCTCGTATATAATGGGTAATTTTAGGCCCTTGTATTACAATGTACTATTGAAGATTCTCATCAATACGTGAAGTTTATTTTATTGACTTTAATTAATACTCTATTAGAGAAGTTCACCAACTGCGACTATGAAACGTGATTTATCATAATGTATCAATTATGAAGTGGAATGATAAGTTAATTAAGTTATTATAAGGTTTTAAAAACAAGCCACTCAGACAGCGACAGCACCCCACGCTCCCCTCTTGCGAAGGGAGTGAACGATCATCGAGGGCTGGTGGTAGGTCTACCACCGCCCGCCTCACGCTCAGGGCACCGCGCCACGTCTCATCAACGTGACTTGTGAGGACTCACATAGTGTGAAAGTCTCGAGAAGAGCTTACTATAGAAATGATCCTATGAAGTAAGGTCTTAACTCGAAATTCACAAAACCGAGAGGTGTCATTCACTCGCGGAGAATCTTAACACCGCGATTCAGAATGACGCGTCATCGGTACAACGCCATCTAGCGGCATATTTTTAATTTTTCTAAATGGATCTTGACCCATCCGTATTGCCATAATTTGTGTAAGGTTATTTGTGTAGTTTTAAAGGAGTATTATACTATCCAATATTTTTTAATCATTATAATATCCAAAATAGCACCTGCAGGGCTATTGCGTATCTTTTAATGACAGTGGATAACTTATAATGTCTATCAAATAACTGTCAAATGGTGAGTTTTTAAGAAAAAAATGTACCAAACCATAACCAATTTACAGTTAATCTATGGACATTTCTGATAGCCACTGACGTTAAAAAGATACGCAATAGGGGGGCTGATCGGCCATCACTATTATTTATTATTACTTGACTGATACTTTATAAATGGTTTATAAGTTAATGTAAAAATATAAAGGGTAAATTACCAGTAATATACTCGAATTTAACTTCCGCAATAATAACATTACGTATTATGCACACGTGTTTTCATGGCGGCCATCCCGTCGTCACCTTTGTGATGGCCGTAATTTCATCGCGGGATCTATAAGAACTAAATGTTTTGTATTAGTGTTACTAGATGTCGCTACTGACGTCATAGGATGTACAATTATTGGTCAACCAGAAAATGAATAGGTAACTAAGATATTTGACACAAAATGTCGTAGAGTTAGTTATAGGTATTAAATAGGCCTCTGGCCCATTACGACGGACCCGTCATTGGGTAGCCATTGTAGCCGGGCCTAGTGGGCACGTTTTGCATTTTGCATTGCATGCCCATGTGAATGGTTGCTATGAAGGTTTCTGTAGGCGCGCCACAGCACCGGTAACATGGCTCTGCTTTCTTCATAGCACCCCGGCGGTCCTTCCGCACTGAGTGACATCCTCGGTTACCCGGAGGTGGCCCAATGGACCACCTCCACCAGAGACGGCTTACGACACACCTATATTGGATGTGTATGATGAAGATTATACAAAAGCTATATACACGATAATTAACACTTAGGTGATCATTTCATAACTCACTTGCCCAATCTCAATTTTTTGGGTGGGTAGTGGGTACTAACTAACACTTAGGTATTAAAACTTAAAATGGGTTAACAGTTTATTGGACATCATCATCATTCTCCTGCCTTTATGGCAATTTTCCGTCCATCGTTTCCTAGGTCTTCCTCTATGCTTCATCTGGTCATCTTATAAATTCATATAACTCAACCTTTTCCTTATTCCTCCGGCATTTGAAGACTTTTAAGTCACTGGGGCCACTTTCAGACTTCCTCTTATGTGCTCATTACTAAATGTTTGGGCATGTGAAAAAATTCATGGTAACTATATACTACTAGCGGACGTCCCGCGGTTTCACCCGCGTAGATCCCGTTTCCGTGGGAATACAGGGATAAAAAGTAGCCTATGACACTCAGCAATAATGTGGCTTTCTATTGGTGAAAGAATTTTTAAAATCGGTTCTGTAGATTCCGAGATTACCCCTTACAATTTAACAAATACACAAACTTTACCTCTTTATAATATTAGTTTAGATAGTATAGAATTATAGATATAGAAGTATAGATAACGAAAATAAAAGAAAAACTATCACAGCTAAGTAGGCCTCACACGTTTACGAGTAATGGGCGACCAACTTATAAAATGTACCTACTTATATAAAACATTTTCCTATACATAATATAAGGGAGCGCAGGTCTTAAAACTGCAAATGTAAGTTTGATTTTTTTTGCAATAAAAATCGGCGTTTTGAGTCAGAAAAGAAAGAAAGAAAGAAAAAGTATTTATTGATTTCACAACAGGACTTGGTCGTATTGACAAAAAATTAAAAGTTAACAAAGTAAACATGAGATACACTTAAAATTAGGACATAATTATAATATATTTAAATTAGTCCCGTGCGAAACCAAAAGGCCACTACCTCAGCATGGTGCTGTAACATTTGAGACAAATGTCACAGCGCTGTTATTCTGATAGGGCCCATTGGTGACGCCACGTTTACAGAAAAAAACAGAAACAAAATATGTAACTAAAATTAAAATAAAGTAAAACAAAATAAAACAAAAATAAACTAATAAAAACAATAAGGGAGTCATTACAATATTTATTCATTGTAATAGTGATTGTCTATGCCAAGAGAGAAAAATGGCAATACTGACAAACGAACGAAAACGAAAATGATGCCGCAGGCGCACGGTGTCTATGGATCAATAGATCAAAAGTAAATTTATTAATCTGTGATCAAAATAAGCTGATGTCAAAGTAAGATGTCAGCGCGCAGCGTAGAAAAATGAAAGCTATGCAAAACAATCCATAAGACTGTAATTATTTACTAATGGTGTGAAGTGTTCGTGTAATATATACGTAGATACTGAGATAATAAACAAGAGTCAGGTAGGCAGGGTGGGTAATCAGTTTAGTAAGTTCACATATTTTGGAGGGTAACTACGGAACCCTACATTGTGCATGGTCCAACATGCATTTGGCCGGTTTTATTTGTGTAAGTATAAAGTTTTTGGTTCTAGGACATCCGTCTTCGTCACGATATTTCACCTTTATTTATTTATTAAAACTTTATGCACAACAAAACGTACAAAGGCGGACTTAATGCCTTGGGCATTTTCTACCTTTACAGTTTTTAATAGTAGTGGTGATGAAATAAATTACACAAAGTAATGTACTTGCCTAGCAGAGAGATCTACGCTAAATTAATCCGCCTCTACTTTGCGCGTCTTCGTGTTTATCGTTTGATATGCAATAAAAGAAAAAAACTTTATGATCCTTACGCCCCTATTCGTAGGATACGACGATATATTGTCAAAATGAAAAAATAAAAAACACGTTTTTTTGAAGTCGGTTGTTTTTTTTTTGCAAAAAAGTTTTTTATTTTTTCATTTTTAGTTGTGTATCTCAAAGAAATATTTACTACTAGCTTTTGCCCGCGACTTCGTCCGCGTTATACTAAAAATGTTATCTTTGGTAAGTAGATCTATCATTGATTTTAATTTTAAATGAAAAACTCTTGCGATAACAATAGGGCGGTCATGCGGTGCTTGACCCTCAAGAAGCTCCCGAGTGATTTCATCCCACTTGGGCTTGGTAGTTACAGTAATAAATAAGTCGGGACGTCCATATTTTCTTACGTAACAAAAAGCGTCTTGAGTACGTAAATTTTACTCAAAGGAAACATTCCTTTATTTTTTAGTAGAAAGCAAACTGCATTCAAAAAATTTCGAAAATTCTCTTCTCCCACACCCGGGAATCGAACCGGCTAAAATCTGAAAAAAATATACCCTGTACTGTTATTGCAACGATCGTTAAGGTCAATTATTAGGATGAAATCTCTCTAACAAACATGATAAATTAAATGAAAAGAAAACCAGAAAATCTTAAATTAATTTAATTATTTACAAAAAATGGTAAACAAACTAATTAGTTGCTCGAAATGGGCTCCATTCTCTTGGATACACAAATTTATTCTTTTAACGAATTCATTTCTAGTAACCTTTAATAAAGTGTTGTGGTGAATATTATAAATCGTATTCTGAACTTCAACTCTCAACTCGTTGTCATTTGCATAAGATTTCATGTAAATTTGATTTTTTACATATCCCCACAAAAAAATCTAATGGGGTGAGATCTGGCGATCTCGCAAGGCAGGTTTTCCTTTCATTTAATTTATCATGTTTGTTAGAGAGATCCTTATGATTGACCCTAACGATCGATGCAATAAAAGTACAGGGTATATTTTTTTCAGATTCTAGCCGGTTCGATTCCCGGGTGTGGGAGAAGAGAATTTTCGAAAATCTTTGAATGCAGTTTGCTTTCTATTCAAAAATAAAGGAATGTTTCCTTTGAGTAAAATTTTCTATCTGCAGTATTAAGAGTACTTTCCCTCCAGGTGGCATTACAAAATTCCACCCTGTATAATCAGAAAGCTCCGAACTGCTAAGCTATCGGGAGTTACACGTGTTATTGTGAGTCAACCATAAAAGATAGACATATACAGTTGTGGGATATTTTTTAGATAATTTTATGTAGAACATTTCCGTCATAAATGATTTCTATGTAGCTTTAACCATTAAGGCTGCGCATGCGACGGAAGCTTAAAAAATGGAGCAACTTGTCCCGTTTTCCCAACATTTCCCTTCACTGCTCTGCTCCTATTGATTGTAGCGTGATTAAAAGTATACTATAACCTTCCCAGGAGTATGAAGAATAATTGTACCAAGTTTCGTTAAAATCCGTCGAGTAGTTTTTGTTTCTATAAGGAACATACAGACAGGAAGACAGACAGAAAGACAGACAGACAGACAGACAAAAATTTTACTGATTGCATTTTTGGCATCAGTATCGATCACTAATTACCCCCTGATAGTTATTTTGAAAATATATATCATGTACAGAATTGACCTGTCTACAGATTTATTATAAGTATAGAAGATAGAAGATAGATAGATGAAACCTATACTTGTATACAGTATAATAGCGTCAGAAAAAGCACGAAACACGTAATACGTGCCTATGTTTGAGGGTTGCCTTCGATTTCTCTGGGATTCCATCACCAAGATCTGGTTTCCATATCATGGTACTACCCTTGAAATATTTCCGTTCCAATAAAAAAAGAATCATCAAAATTAGTTCATGAACGACGAAGTTATTAACGAACACACTAAAAAAACGAACGAAAAATGTTCATAAATTATAAAAAAATATCATAAAATGAAAAGTACTTGGCCAAACCATGCTAAATTTTTATGGGACCAAATGGCAACTATTCCGCATCAAACTAAAAAAAAATCACGTAAATCGGATCATAAATCGCAGCGTAATCGGTGTACATACATAGAAAAAAAAAAAACATACCCATCGAATTGAGAACCTCCTCCTTTTTGTGAAGTCGGTTAATACGCAACTGGCGTTCAATTGCGGCAATTTGTGTTCTTATTTTTTATTCAAAATCTGACACGCAATTTTATAATCCTTACATAGTATAAAACAAAGTCGTGTCTGTTTGTTTGTTTGTTTATTTGTTTGTTTGTCTGTATGCTTAAATCTTTAAAACTACGCAACGGATTTTGATGCGGTTTTTTTTAATAGATAGAGTGATTCAAGAGGAAGGTTTTAGTATATAATTTGAACGACATCCACGCGGGTGAAGCCGCGGGCATCAGCTAGTTATTAATAAATAAACTAAACTAACTAAACAAAAAGAAGTGCAGTCCCGCAAAAAAAAATCATGCAAAATGTTTTCCAAGGCGAAATCACATTGCTCACACTCTCAAAATGTTATCAGATCTCATGTAGAGCCAAGCTTCTAACTCTACACGTCCTAACTGTACAAGCTCCAACTTTACACTCTACTGTGTAGGTAGAGCTTGTGGTGGTGTAGAGGGTTCACCCTTGTTTCGCCGAAGAACTTTTGATATAATTTTACTTGTTCGAACAACGTTTAAGAAAATAATCATTTTGTATAATATCGGTTAACATAATTTTCATTTCATCGAATATTTATTTGCGATAACAACATTTGTGCTATTGATCAAAAGGTATAATGTTCATTTGATGTAATGTGCAGGTGGTATAATTTGTGTTTTATCGAATACTAGCTTTTGCCCGCGACTTCGTTCGCGTGGAATAGTGACTTCCGGCAGATTTTTGGTTTATCTCGCGAAAAAAAAAAAAAAACTATCCTATGTCCTTTCTCAAGTTCCAAACTATGTCTGTACCAAATTTCATCAAAATCCGCTCAGCCGTTTAGACGTGAAAGAGTAACAGACAGACAGACAGACAGACAGAGTTACTTTCGCATTTATAATATTATATTATAGTATGGATTCAATATTTTTCCCCAAACAAACACAGATGCTGACAGAAATCCTAACTCTATACGGTCGACGTCAGGGGCACCCCGAGGTTCGGTTAGTTAGGTCCCTTTAAACCCTGCAGACTGCTGACGGAAACGAATGATAAATGAACTGAATATTCGATACGGTCTTTGGACTAAATCATTATTAGTCTAGTGAAACATTAGTTTAAATAAAATTAGTGCATTTGAAAATTTGGTCAAATGATATTATATCAAATAAATAAATATGCTAAATAAAAATCTACCAATTAATTATTCGGTTTAATGAATAATTATGCGAACTGACTTTATGCTAACTGAAATTAGTCGAAGTGATTTTCGACGAAACGTTGTTATATCAAACAAGGGTAAACCGGTGTAGAGTCTATAATACCTTAGTCAAAATATGTGGCTTGGCCATTTCGCTACATTTACATGGGTGTAAGAAGAAAAATGTATTCGCTGTTCATTACTTTTCTGTTTTACAATAGTTTTTGTAGGAACTAAATGAACAAGCCACATATTATTTGTAACATTTTTATACACTAATAAAATAATTCTAAAGTTAAAAGAAAAACACAAAAGTTTTAACAGAAAGAAATTATCGGTACGACCGCGGAGCATACTCTTCTCACCAGAGACCTTACTGTCCTCTTCGACTTGAGCGACTCCGTTATCATAGCAGGTGATCTCAATGCCAAACATACCGATTGGTACAGCACGACGATCTCGCCCAGAGGGAGATTCTTGTTCAACCTGAAGGATTCTCTTAACTTCCATCCCTTCGGTCCTAAGGAACATAATTATACTTACTATCCTTACAACAAATGTTCACGCTCAAACGTGCTCGATATAGCGCTGCTCAAGAATGTTAAGCTTAAGGTGCGTTTCATCGATACGCTACACGAGCTTAACTCCGACCACCGCACATAGGGGTATTAGACATCAAAAGTTGATCAAAACTCTTTATAAATTAATATATTAGTAAAACCGTTACCTAAGCTCTTTTTAGTGTAAGAAACTTAAATAAAACTAAAAACTGGATGTTTATTAAAAATAATATTATGCTACAATAAAAACTTAATCTGATTCATCAAGTCTCGCTCTCTTTATTTGGTTCATCCTCTTCATTTTCGCGTTCTGAACTTTCTTGCCTTTTGAAGTTGTTGTAGATTTGGATGGCAGAAGAAGATCGATCATTTCTTTCGAAAAACAGGCCCGTTGATTTTCTTGGTAGTGAACGTATACTTGTTAATTTGTTGTACCTCACTTTTTGTGATACCTCATATAAAAAAAAATCATAGTAAATAAAACGTCAAACTTTCGCTACTTTTTTTTTCAAATTACTTCCTTAGATAGTCTATATTCATATTCTATTTTAATTTTTACTCAGACGGACTTGGAAACATAACGAATTTACTAATTTGTACCAAAAATATATAAAAAAAAAAAAAAAAATATCATTAATTTTCATAGATCACAAAAGCCTAAATATAATGTTTTAAATTAACGTTTATGGCTAAAAATAGACTACATATCTTTATTTTCAATATCCATATTAAAATCTTCCTTTCAATCAAAGTAGCACTGACTTATAGGTGGACTAAAAGAACATATTGTTTTTCAAAGTGCCAAAAACTGTTACGTGCAACGTAAACAATGACCTGATTCCGACCAACTCTGTCAATTTATCGCCAAAAAAGACGTCTCAAAGTAACTGCCGTTTGATGCGTCATTATTTACACTACTCCCAAAAGGCATTACAACGGTATCGGGTATGATTTTGAAATTTGAGTTTCGTGCAGCTTTCTTCATACTAATACCCCAATGTGCACCGTCCAGTGTTCATGTACCTACTTAGTTCCCAGCTCAGGTCTTTCTGACCCCAGCCAGCCCCAGCCTTCCCAAACGATAACTGACTGGAGACTACCCATGACTGACGTACTTGATCTGGTAACCGAGAAGAACGCGGCCATTAGTGCCTCCAGCAACTTTCCCTGCGACACGAACAGGGCTTACATCAGTGAGCTTCATTCCTCTCGAAGGGACAATGAGCTCGTCAGTGACCTCAAGCCTACCCAGGCAGGCGAACCGAGGTATACCCTCTTCAACCCCGATGACGCTAACACTGTCCTCCAGGAGAGCAGTAGAGAAACTAGCACGCTCAAGAAGCACAGGTGCAAACAGCCGTCATTCCGCCCTTGCCGTCGAGACTCGGCGCAACACCACGTTCCTTACCCCCCCCCGACACTCACTCGAGTCAGCCCGTGTGGCTGAGCCTGTAGTTTTAAACGAGTCCCTTAATAACGACACCACTTACATCCAGCCTGTCTCCTTGCCGTGGCTCTCACCCAACAGGGGGTGCTCTTAGCGCGTAGTCGCTTACACTCAAGGTACCCATAGGATAGTCCGGCAAACAATAACCTCCTATATCGAACCGCGAGATGCCATTATAAAAAAGTACATTCATTGATCACTGAGTTTATCTTCAACCTTCTGGCGACATTAAACTTGTGACCCCTGCCTGAACACAATAAAGAATCAGGAATTCAAGATCATTGAAGCTCTAACAAAAGGAGGTATCGATCGATATCAACAGCTGGTGTCATATTTGATTTTTTTGTTGAATTTGACCACATCGCTCGAAGAACCGACAACCGATGGGGAAGAAAGGTTCTCGAGTGGCGACCATGAACCGGAAGACGCAGCGTTGGTAGTTGGTAGGCCTCCCACCAGGTGGACCGACGACATCGTGAGAGTCGCGGACAACTGGTGTATGCAAACATCAGGTTGCCGTTCGTTATGGCGTTCTGGGGGAGGCCTTTGTCCAGCAGTGGACAGTGGACGTCTTATAGCTGATGATCATGATGATGACAACTTTTGTTGCATCACAAACATCATTATCGTAGAAACCATAATACGTTGTTGGTACCGTTTACGAGTTATGGGTGTTCCAAGATATTATTTTGTTAAAACTTTATGCACAACAAAATCGTACAAAGGCGGACTTAATGCCTTGGGCATTTTCTACCAGTCTACCTTAGGGTGATGCAGAGACAATACATAGTAGGTACAAAACAGAAAAAAAAACATAATAGAAAAGATATATATAACGACGGTAGCTGTTGCATGCTGAACTTGGACTCTGACAACGATGTACCCGAAATAGTTGTATTTCGGGTACATCGTTGTCAGAGTCCAAGTTCAGCATGGCGGAGGTACGAAATAATAGTCTCAACACTGATTACAACCGCCTATTTATTTACTTCCGATAACAAATTAACAAAATCTCAAAAGATCAAGCCGATGAAAATGGATTAAAGTACGGAAACGCGGTAAGTTCGATACAGGCGGGCAGAACAACCGTTCGCGCTTGTCAAGATACCCCTAATGATAATGATAATGCTAATGAGGCCATTACAACCGCATCCCTGTCGATAAGCGCTACAGCCCCACCAGCGGACGACGCACGCACACACACAAAATCTAATGATATAAAACCGGTCAATGCCTTGACCCAATGTTCAGATCATTCCGTCGATACTAGCAATAAGTCCTGTCTGTATCCCGTATTCCAGTAACTTGTGTATTTTTAAATAAAATTCCTTCTGAAAAAGTCATCTTCAGTCTTCAATTATTTAACTGGCGCCCAACGTGGTGGGCAGAAGAATACTCTCTCCGACTCCTGCATCGAAGAAGTTCCTGCTCTCCAACAACCCTCTGCGAAGACATGAAGACCTTTTTACCACTCATCGCGACCATCCTTCTGTGTCTGTGAGTATACAAACTATCTGTGTGTCCTATGTATCCACTTCCTTTGTGAACGATTCGTATTTGACCATTGATAGGAAACTAAAATCACTAACAAAGTTACTTCGACTAGTTCCCACTAAGATCAAGACCTCTTTGTAGTGTAAATTAATCACAAGTTACAATGACTGATACCAACCACAATCACGTCCCTGCCTTGATCCCAGACTACGATGGAAGTGAAGAGCTGCTGCAAAACTTTGTCAGATCAGTCTCTCACTATAATGCTGTACACCAGCACATCCCGGAAGTCTTCAGGACCAATCAGGTCATTTCTAAGTTAAAGGGAGTAGCCCGAGATATAATTTTGAACACGGATCCTGTCCCGAAAACGTGTGAAGGACTGTGCACTATTTTAATAAATGAACTTGGAACAAGTAAAACGACCACTGATTACATAAACGAAATCATGTCGATGTATAAAAGTAACAATGAAAGTTACTCAGATTTTATTTTGAAAATGAAAAACATAGCACATAGGTGTAGATTAAGTGACCCCTCTAGTAGTACGACTTTAATTTTAGGCGACGTTATGAAACGTACTTTATTAAAAACATGCCCTCCGCATGTTCGTTTTGCGTATATAACCATGACTTGGACACAAGTCCAAAACTCGATTCGTATACTTGAAAGTCAAGGAGAACTCAAACAGGTTAACAAACCTCAGTTCCCTCAATATCCGACACAAAAATCACATACATCTAACCAGGCACATCATTCTCAAGCTACGGCTAAACCGCGAGAATACAATGCCCCTCTACAACAAAGACACGCGTATCCACCTTCTGGATTTACTCAGCGCTATAGATTGAACAACCCACAATCCAATCAGCCGCGTCCCAACTATAATAATAACAACGCTCGTCCACAAGGGCAGCCCCTCAATCATAACATCGGATATATTCCCCAACCGCGTCCATATCGCGAACCAGACGTAACAATGCGTACAGCTATTCAACCCGAAGTAGCTCCCAAACGCCCCAGAGTTGAAAACAACCTAGTAGACTTTGAAGAAGACTATGAACCTGAGGAACAATATGTCCCTGAGTATCAAGAAGACTATGATCAGGATTTTCCCAAAAATCCAGAGCCGAACGAAATTACATAAATATGATGACAAGCAAAACTCTCCCGTATATAAAAATCAATTACCTTAATGCGACCGCATTAATAGACACCGGTTCTCGAAAGTCATTTATAAAACCAGATTTGGGAAGAATTCTCGTTCGACAACATAACGCTGTTTATACCCGAGAGGTATTCAATATTACGACAGCAAACAAAGAAAGTGAACACCGTGGAAAACTAACCATAAATTCAAAAGTTATTCTACCAGAATTAAAAGATCAAGTTATTGAACTCTATGTACTTGATTTCTCAACTAAATACGATTTGTTAATCGGATGGGATTTATTAACACAACACCAAATAATAATTAATCCCTTCACTTCACAATTAGAGACAAAAGAATGTAATATTAGTTTGCATCATATTGATGAGAATCCTTTAACTATCGAAAGCATCGTTGACCAGTTCAAAGACATATTTACAGACGATGTATCTAAAACGTGTGTACCTTCAGTACAGCACGAAATAAAACTTTTAAACGAAGACCCTGTATACCAAAGACCATACAGACTACCAGAAATACAAAGACGCGAAGTAACACGACAAATAAAAGAAATGTTAGACAACGGAATCATTAGACCTTCAGACTCCCCTTGGTCAAGCCCAGTACATCTAGTCCCTAAAAAGACTGACGCAAACGCTCCACTTAAATGGAGACTTGTTATTGACTATAGGAAACTAAACGAACAAACACGCTCTGATAAATTTCCATTACCAAATATAGAAGACATCTTCTCTAAATTAAACGGTTCACAGTATTTTTCCACTCTTGATTTAACTGCCGGTTATCATCAAATTCTAGTTAAACCAGAAAGCATTCCATTAACAGCTTTTAGTACACCTGACGGACATTACGAATACGTCAGAATGCCATTTGGTTTAAAGAACGCTCCAGCTACGTTTCAACGTATGATGAATTCAGTTCTAAGAGAACGCGTTGAAAATAAAGATTGTCTTGTATATTTAGACGATGTAATAATATTCGCGAAAACCATTGATGAACATAACAAAAAATTAAAGAGAGTATTGCACACTTTAAATGAAGCCAAATTAAAAGTAAATCATAATAAATGCATGTTCCTACAACAGTCAGTAGAATTCCTTGGACATGTACTAACAAAGGACGGACTCAAGCCCGACGAGAAAAAGTTAAAAGCAATTCGTGACTACCCGCTACCCAAAACAGTAAAAGAGATAAAATCATTTATAGGCCTAGTGTCATATTACAGAAAATTTATACCCAAACTTTCCCAAATTACGAAACCTCTCACAGATTGTACTCGTAAAAATGCATCTATTATTCATGACGATAAATTTCGAGAAGCATTCCTAAAAGCTAAAAGTCTTATCATGAATCCGCCGACTCTCGCCTATCCAGACTTTGACCAACAATTTGTGGTAACGACCGATGCCAGCGATATCGCTCTTGGCGCTATTATCTCTCAAAACGGACACCCTATCGCATACGCTTCCCGTACGCTGACGGATGCTGAGAAAAGGTATAATACGACAGAGAAAGAATTACTTGCTATATTGTTTGCCTTAACACAATTTCGACCGTACATCTATGGTAGACAGTTCACCTTGGAAACTGATCACCAGCCTCTCATATGGCTCTCGAAATTAAAAGAACCTAATGCTCGTTTAAATAGATGGAAACTCCGACTCCAAGAATATGATTATAAAATCCTATACCGAAAAGGCGCGACTAACCACGTAGCCGATGCACTTTCCAGAATAGAGGTTAATGTCAATGATGACGACGATGGACAAACAGTACATAGTAACAACGACGACTCGTCGATTGGATTCCCGATAAAACTTTCACATCCGCCTTATCGCATGAACAGACTGATAGTGACTCTGGACTCTGACCACAAAGTGGACATTAAGGAAAAGGCCAACAAAACCCGAGATCATTACGTCACCCTGCATAATGCATTTGCAACAAAGAATTTTAAAGACTTCATGATAAAGTACCTCAAACCAAACACTCGTTACGGACTCATTTGTCAAGATAAGACACTCGGACAACAATTAAGCGAGATATACCGAAAAACAATAGACACAAAGGTTATTCAAATAATATGGTTCACTGATATTAAAATTGAAATCGAAAACGAGAAAGAACAAATTAAAATCATTAAACAACATCATTTAAAATATGAACGCCATCTTGGACAACCAGCTTTAGGAAAAGAAATCGCGTTGAAATATTATATTGAAAAGTTAGGAGATAAAATCGCTAAATATTTAGATTCTTGCACAGTATGCCAACAACGAAAATACGAACGACATCCTATTAAACCACTGTTAGAAACAACCCCGACATCAGACAAACCAATGAAACGATGGCAGATAGATGAAATGCACTACGATCAAAAAACATACCTCGTAGGCATTGACACCTTTTCTAAATACACTTTTGCTCGACAACTAGGTAATGCACATTCTACGTCAAGAGAAGTACTATTACAATTATTAGACATCTTTGCAATAATAGGTAAACCCGAATTTATTTCAGTAGACAATGGAACAAATCTTTGTAGCAGTGAAGTACAAAACTTTATGCGTGAACAAGATATAGAGTTACATATAATAACACCCAAACATCACACCTCTCAAGGAGATGTAGAAAGAGTCATATCCACACTAAAGGAACGACTCAAATGTGCGAAAACCGATACACCAATATCCTTGATAACTCTTGGTTATAACAACACCATACACTCAACTACAAATGAAAAACCACATGAACTACACTTCATGTATCACTTAAATGAACCTCAACTTAAAGCGAGTATGATACCATACTTGAATGACGTGTACGAACGAATAAAGAAAGTCAAACAACATGCAATAGATATAGCCAACCGAAAGCGACAACGCCCTCCCACTCTGAAAACAGGCGATAAAATCTATACGAAAGATGCCAACAGGCGCAATCAAAAAGAAAATACCTATAAAGGCCCACTCAAAGTATTACAGCCTCTAGATAGGAATGTATACGAAATACCTGGAAAAAATAAAAATACGAAAATTCACATTGCAGAAATAAAACGGAAGCCTCGAGCCACATCACGCGACTCGATGGAAGCGCATTTCGGATCGAGCAAGGCCCGAAGCGTATCACAAAAGGCACCTGGAACTTAGTTATAGCTGTAGATTTAGAACCTATAAAAATTAATTCCGATACATACTCCACTAAGATTTATGCGTTAAGATTTAGTGAAACTATTAATCCCAATATTCTTAAGTTAAAAGAAAAGGTTCGAACATGTATTGAGCATATATTACCAAGTAGAATTAAGAGAGGAATAATTAATGGACTAGGAAGCATAATTAAATGGTTAACTGGAAATCTAGATCATAATGACGAACAATTAATCAATGAACGTTTTACCATTGTATCCAACACTTTAAAACAAGTAGAAAACCGTTTGAGACATTTAAGAGTAGACAGCAACTCCCAAGCTGACATAGAGGTTGACATGATGATTATCCTAGAGACTTGTGAGGAAATCCTGCTAACTATTACCTTAGCCCGGAATAACATCCTGTACCCTATAACTATAGAGAGATCAGAAATATTTAAAGCCATCAAAAGAATTCCCTCTGAATATTACATTGAACCTGACTATCAAACTTTGTTGTCAGAAATCAAAACTAACATTCAATATCATATTAACACCCTATTATTAACGCTAGAAATACCCTTAGCTAGTAAGGAACAATACGAATCCTTCACGCTCTTACCCCTCATCCGATCTGAAAAGGATCATTGTACCTATCCTAACCTCAAACATAGATATTTTGTTACGAACAACGCACAAGAAGTGTATGAAGCTCATCACTGCGATCGAACAACCTGCGAAACAAGAATAGCCGAAGGTTGCATCAACGAAAGCCTGCTCGCTCGACAGTATTCCTGTCCGCTCTACGCCATCAGTTGTCCCAGGCAATATGCTGAAAAGATTAACGACACCCTGCGGTATATCTACTATAATATCCCGACTAAAATCAAGACAAAATGTAATGAAACTCTTCAAATTCAAGGATCAGTATTGGAAGATATCAGCTGTATCCACAACATCAATTTTGGATCTAACACTCCTTGGACTCCCAACGGGATAACACTCAACAGAAACAATGAACTCCTGGACCCCAGCAACTTAGCCGACCTGGACAGCCAATTGGACCTTCTCCAGAGAATGACCGACGCATCCAAGGATCAACATATAACTATCCTGTATTATATTATTCCCATAGGAATGATTTTTGTCCTGTCTGGAATTTATTTTAAGCTTCGTCGACGCCTACAGCGACGGACTTCACATTTAGGGGGGAAGTGTCAAGATACCCCTAATGATAATGATAATGCTAATGAGGCCATTACAACCGCATCCCTGTCGATAAGCGCTACAGCCCCACCAGCGGACGACGCACGCACACACACAAAATCTAATGATATAAAACCGGTCAATGCCTTGACCCAATGTTCAGATCATTCCGTCGATACTAGCAATAAGTCCTGTCTGTATCCCGTATTCCAGTAACTTGTGTATTTTTAAATAAAATTCCTTCTGAAAAAGTCATCTTCAGTCTTCAATTATTTAACTCGCTCGTGTCTCACCAAAAAGTAACATCCGTTCAGTCAAATGCCTCTAATGTCAACGACAACCGACCACTGTCAACTGACAGCTGTCATCTGTCAACCGAAAACTGTCAAACCAGACCTACCACGCTCTGGGGTGCGTTTAAGATGCTTATCCAGGCTAAAATTTAACCTGACTAAACGTTAAACACCCCGTTCAAGCACACCGCGAGGCAAAAAATTAACCTGACTAAAATTTAATCTGCCCCGTTCACGGCCGTCCGCCGGTATAAGTTTTCGCCTAACTAGGATAATTTTTAGCGACCTTTTTAGCTCGCTAAATTTTATCCCTCTGTCAGATTGACTTTGTCATTGAGCTGTTTGTTGTTTAATTTGCTAGAATCGCGCCATATTTACGAATATTTCTGAAACGAGTACTAAACGTCTCCGACTCTCCGTCAATTTTATTTGTGGATTATCATGGATGAAGTAATAATACAAATTGTTGTAGAAATATAATATTATAAAATACTGTAAGCAAATATTATATCGACAAATTGATTCCTCATGTTCCGGTCCATTTTTACTGACTAATAATTTCGAGATCACAAGCAAAATCAAGATTACAATCTAGATTGTTTATTGCTTGTTTGACAAGCTGAGCTGTCAATTGAATTTGACAGATAAAATTGACATAAACCTATGACTCCGTTCAGCGAACCCTCGCTAGTTTAATTTTTACCCGGCGAAAATTTCACCGGCCATCTTAAACTTTAAACGACCTCACCCAAGCTCACTTGCTTGACGTTTCCGACAAACGATGATAAATGGCGTTATTCTATTGTGCCTCGGTGTTGAATCTGCGACATATACCTAAATAGTATAGTAACTAGTACTAGTACTCTTATAGGTTTTATAAAACGCTCTTTATTTCTGTGACAGTAGCTCTGATGAGAATTTGTTTAGTAAAGAATCCCGCAACCTTCAGCGGGTTAAGGTGTTAGTAATAACTAATTGATTTACAAACATAACAAAAATAAATATTTTAATTAAAAAATATACAAAACGACCCAAGTAGCACGTTAGTGTATTTTGGAACTTATTCTGCAACTGTAGGTAGCATTTAAGTGATGCAAGAGTGTACGGTATTACTTATAGATGCAAACAGCGCTCGAATTTGCATATGAGTAACTCTTATCACTAACAGTTGCTTTTGAGTGATTTTTGTTCCTGCTTTATAACTTATGGTGGCACTAGGCCGAATTTATTAGTTATAGACGCATAAAGGTTTCAATTTTCAATCTTTTAGAACTCAAAGAAGCTTAAGACATCTTAAAATCTCCCATTAAGAACCGTAACTTAATAGGTGGTAATTTTTCCTTATTTGGCACCTTTAGTACTAAATAAGTAGTATATATAAGTTACTTATCACCTGTAGTGGCTCAAGAGTTATTATTGCAGCTCATTTGGAACCTAGTGTAATTGCCTTTGTAAGGTCTAATATACTCTAATATGACACTGCAAGGCGTAGATCGATTCCAAAAGATGGTTCTTGAAAACCTTAAGCAACAATTTTCTCTCATTTAAAACCAATTAAGATCTTACAGTTCTAACACTATCGCAGGTTCCGTACATATTAATAAATTTAAATAGAGTATGATTTGTATTTAAGTAAATTTCCTACATTTTAGGTACTTAATTGAATAGTTTATGAAACAGTTATGAAATCACTAGTTCACTTTGTAATTTTTTTAATCTACTTACGTTATACACGGTGTAAATCACAGATTGGTAGGCAAGGCATGATCAGCTACCCTTCTGAATGTCTCTTGTATAAATGAAAAATGAAAATTTGCAAACTATCAGTAGGAAATCAGGCATCGAAATAAAAAGTCGAGGATTCCAGCCAACATTTACAATTAAATTAAATTTTACTTTATTTACCTTCCTAAATGGGTTTTGTACCCGTCTTGAGGATCCCCAATTCAACGCAAAGGCAACCAGACCTGTTAAGTGAAAATAATCACTACTAGGTACTATTAAGGGATTTTTGGACCTAGGAGCTCTATTATGGTAACAAATGAGTGTAAAAATGACCTGCAAGTTCTATTTCAAATCGCCATTTTTAAAAATGGAGTCCTTGAAAAGTATCTTGTTGAATGGTATTTTATTACAATAACATACAATAAAATGAGTTTTGATAACTGTTTCTGATGTAGTTTGACATTATACTTTTTGTTAAACCATAATGTTAGGTTTTTAACAACCAAATTTTTATGAAGTACTAGCTGATGCCCGCGGCTTCGCCCGCGTGGATACTGAAAAACAATCCTTGATGCGGATTATATATCATTCTAAAATTTCAGCTCGATCGGTGCAGAACTTTTTGAGTTTTTGAAGCGTACACAAACCAACCTAACATTTTTATATATATAGATTATCTTATTTATTTGATCATCGCATATTTTTTGCTAATTCTTGATTAGATCGAAGGCGCATCAAAATTTACTTAGTAAATATACCATGGTTTCACAATAAAAAACCATTTGCAAGGGCTTATCATGGTTATCCTGCGTTAAACACATAATTTTTGAATACTCGCAAAATAGATCACAAATAAAAGCTGCCATAACACAAAGCCATTGTTGTTTATCTCCACCGAAAATAAGAACTTGTTAGGATCTTATTTGTCACTCAACGAATGAACTGTATCGCTTTATCGTTCAATCATTCATTTACGGCGCGCAATTTGCACCGTTAGTTCCTAGTGCCACTCAGGATAACAATTCGAACTCTTATGCATCGCTTTTGCATCTATAAATAAGTTGCAATTTTTCTCCCTTTGGTAACATACAGGTTGCTTATCGGTTCTAACCACCTTTAAAGAACTTAATCACGGTGGATTTTATTACTAAAGTTTCCAAAAATATTCTATATGCAAGCCTTTTGTCACAAAATGTGTTACTTGGGGATGTTATTATATCTCATTCAATTAAAAACTAAGTGGAATTCGTGGTGACAGGACTGGAAATTACATGTTGGAATGTGATGGGTCCACATAAATCGCAGAGTGGATTCGGAAACTCTGTTTCTGGCAAAGTTTAGTTGTGTGCAGCGGAGTAGTTACGTCGGCTTCTGATCTCCGAATTCCATGTCGAACAGTAGTTTTTGGAACTAGCGGCTATCGCCTTCCTCGTAGGCAAATATACCTTTACTTGATGGCGTTGTACTCCTCCGTCTCTGGTGGCTTGTAGAGTAGATCCATGATCTGACCGACATCTTGTCGCTCGAGTTGCGATGGCCGTCTGGGCGAGTTGGGCTTGGCCTTTCTTGTGGTCGTCAGTTGCTGTTTAGAAGCTAAAAAACCAGAGCCGTGGTCGATCGCACCAGAATGGTGGAATGCGCATGGTGAGTGATATTTTGGGTGCTTCTGCCTTCGGGACTGGGTGCAATGTTGAGCTGGATCATAATTTGTGTGGGAGTGATTCACACACTGGCAGAGAGCTTCAGTGATCTTCAATTTCTTGATTTGGTGATACTGTCAGAGCTTCAATGATCTTGAATTCCTGATTCTTTATTGTGTTCAGGCGGGGGTCATCTCGCGGTTCAATATAGGAGGTTATTGTTTACCGGACTACCCTATGGGTACCTTGAGTGTAAGCGACTACGCGCTAAGAGCACCCCCTGTTGGGTGAGAGCCACGGCAGGGAGACAGGCTGGATGTAAGTGGTGTCGTTATTAAGGGACTCGTTTAAAACTACAGGCTCAGACACACGGGCTGACTCGAGCGAGTGTTGCGGGGGGTAAGGAACGTGTTGTTGCGCCGAGTCTCGACGGTAAGGGCGGAATGACGGCTGTTTGCACCTGTGCTTCTTGAGCGTGCTAGTTTCTCTACTGCTCTCCTGGAGGACAGTGTTAGCGTCATCGGGGTTGAAGAGGGTATACCTCGGTTCACCTGCCTGGGTAGGCTCGAGGTCACTGACGAGCTCATTGTCCCTTCGAGAGGAATGAAGCTCACTGATGTAAGCCTTGTTCGTGTCGCAGGGAAAGTGACTGGAGGCACTAATGGCCGCGTTCTTCTCGGCTACCAGATCAGGTACGTCAGTCATGGGTAGTCTCCAGCCAGTTATCGTTTGGGAAGGCTGGGACTGGCTGGGGTCAGAAGGACCTAAGCTGGGAACTAAGTACATGAACACTGGACGGTGGTCGGAGTTAAGCTCGTGTAGCGTATCGATGGAACGCACCTTAAGCATAACATTCTTGAGCAGCGCTATATCGAGCACGTTTGAGCGTGAACATTTGTTGTGAGGATAGTAAGTATGTTCCTTAGGACCGAAGGGATAGAAGTTAAGAGAATCCTTCAGGTTGAGCAAGAATCTCCCTCTGGGCGAGATCGTCGTGCTGTACCAATCGGTATGTTTGGCATTGAGATCACCCGCTATGATAACGGAGTCGCTCAAGTCGAAGAGGACAGTAAGGTCTCTGGTGAGAAGAGTATGCTCCTCGGTCGTACCGCCGGGAGGAATGTAAGCGGAAATGATGGTGATCGGTTGATGACCGGTCATATCAACCCGACAGATGGATGTCTCGAGAAGAGACTCTAATCGAGGGGGTTCTATAGGGATGCAGTTCAGTTCCTTTTTATAATAAATTAGAGTACCGCCCTTAGGGCTGCGACACCGATCGTTGCGAACCATGTCATAGTTGGAAATTCTTGGATCATGGCGATTAGGCTTGAGAAAGGTCTCCTGTATGAGGAAGATATCGAGTTGATGATCGCGGAGGAAAATAGCGATCTCTTCATGCTGACGTCTAATGCCATTGGCATTAAAGAAGCCTAATTTAAGGGATCTGGGTTTGACCGTCTTTAATTTTCTAATAGTCATTGGGACAGGCTTCGATTTTTATATTTGGAACGGGCGAGGAGGCGCAAAACTATATGAGGAACACTTCACTTGTGCACTATGTCACTGTGCGATCATGTGTAACTTGCCACCGGAACAACACTCCATGCGAACACCATGGAACACCTCTAGCTCTTCCAAAATGAGGTGCAGATAACAACTCGCACCACGAACGCCTTAGAGTTGACGTTGCGACACTCAAGAAACTGCACTCTCGCCACGAAGGTTCTCGGTCTTCTTTCTTTTGTCGAGAGCTCGGAAAGCTCTGATGGCTCAGCTTGGACTAATTGGTTTTTCACAAAAATATGACTTTTATACATTACTTTCTTATCTACATGAATAGTCATGTAGATAAGAATTTTGTCCAATCAGAACCGAGTTGCCTTTGCTATTATGGGTAAGCTCCATGTCTTGCTGACGGCAAAGAGCAAGTTGTCAATCAAGTGCAAGTTGCGCCTCCTTATAATAATATTGCAAGCCTCGCTGCCCATATGTATCCTATCTGGTGCTTGCATAAAGTCACAAGAGCCAAAATAATAAATTTTATTGTTGTTCTGGTCGAAAACTATGAGGTTATGTAAAGAACTCGGCCAAATATTGATAGAAAAACGTCTCGGGCGTAGGGCATGCAATATCGCAAGGTTCTCAACTCCGAAACTGAGATCGTATTCGGGAATTCAGTAACTGGTAACTTTTTAGGTTTGTTTCAAATCAAACAAGATTTATAATTAAATTGTATTATAATTTTTTTATTAAAATTTTTAGGAACAAATTTAATATAGTACCCCTTTCTCCTTAAGTCGTGAGTCGGCTGACCCTGCCGATACTATTGACATGCTCGACCCGGCTCGCGAACATGCCAAAAGCCTCGCCGGTGAGTCGTAGGCCGCGGCACGAAGTGGTGCCAGTAAGTCGGGCTCGTGGGCCTGGGGTGCCGGCGGCGTTGGACAGGCACTGGGTACCAACTTCAGTAACTTCGGTAGGCGGCGGTTCGTTCCGCCTGAGGCGGGTCAGACACCGCGCTGTGGCTGAGGCTGAGGGCGGCGGTAGGTGGAGCATTGATACCACGGCTCGGAGCGGTCGCCGCGCATGCAGTCACATAGGGCGCGGGACGCGGTAAGCCGCTGGTGCGCGCAGATCCATGCGTAGGTGGCGCGGTTGTAGGCGCTGTGGGCGCGGAGACGCGCGCGATGGTGACCTCGGGGGCAAGTGGTGCGGGGTGCATCTGAAGCCAAGTTATAGATTCTTATTAAGATTTTCTTATTGAGATTTTATTTCACTAACTACCATGAGGCCAAAATCATGAAAAAGTATTTATTATCTTCATTGCATGCTGCTTTATAATCTAAATGTTACATGTTACATTAGGTCGCATTAAGTTCTGGAATGGCAACCGGAAGACGATGCGTTGGAAGGCCTCCCACTAGGTGGACTGACGACCTATTCAAGGTTGCGGGGACCCGCTGGATGAGAGACGCACGGGACGGGTCAATGTGGCGATACCTGGGGGAGGCCTATGTCCAGCAGTGGACGTCTTTTGGCTGAGATGATGATGAAGAGGTCGCATTAACGCTGACGTTGACCACCGACCCGCACAGCGCGCGCGCGTTTCCATGCGCAGCTGCCACTGTGCTAGATTCCGTTCAGGCAACGTGTCGCCATTGTTTAGCAACGACGACGCGACATCGCGTCGTCGTCGAGCACGCAGCCGCGACCCACGTGGGCGTGATTAGGGCCGGCGGCGGTCGCAGCCACAGAGGGCACTGTCGACCCGGCATGTAGCGGGATGGGTGGTGCCACACGGCCCATCGATGGCCGTGCGACCATCCACTCAAGCGCGCTGGCGATGGCGGTGCGGTGCTGCGGGTGCGCGTGTCGCGCTGCTGTCCACGCGAGGTCGCGCACCGGCACTCGCGCAGGTGCGGCAGCGCGTGCTTCGGCCGCGCTGCCTGGGTAGGCGGCGGGACCCAGGGCCTATGATATCGGCATCGGGCGGAGCGCGGATGATCTCACGACCATTGCCAGTGATGGTCTCGTAGAGGGCACCGGCACAACGTGCGCAGGCACCGCTGACGTCGACCTTCACGCCACCTCGCGCAGCGCGCGCGCGCTTTGTCACCGTGCTAGATTCCACTTGGCCGATGTGTCGCCATTGTTTGGCAACGACGACGCGACGTTGCGATGTCGCGTCGTCGTTGCGTCGTTGGGTGACATTGTATTGTGTAAGAGCGAGGCTCCGTAACGGGGTGTCCTGCGTGAGCGACGAATACGACGCGACGCTGCGAACGCGACGAACGCGATCAACTCAACGGCATACCTCAAAACAAATACGCGTTACGTCGCGTCTCGCCACAGACTGCCACATAGCCCACAAGCAGGGTAAGCCGTTGATTTGATCGCGTTCGTCGCGATCGTAGAATCGCGTCGCGTCGTATTCGTCGCGCACGCAGGACACCCCGTAAGTAAGTTACGCTGCGTTGCGTCGCGTGATCGCGTCATCGTAACGGAATAATGCATTGTATGCCACACTTGCGTTGCGTTGACGCTCCTCTTCTATTAGTGGATCACTGCCCGTCGTCGCAGGAGCTCCGACAATGCAGCGCATCATGCTCCTGCTTCGTCTCTATTTCGTCGATCCGTAGAAACGTCACACGCGACGACGCATCGGTCAAATGTTGCCCCATGTGACCGTGGCGGCGCCGCCGCGTTACCTGGGTAGGCGGCGGGTCCCAGGGCCTATGCCGTATTTGTACCGGGCGGAGTGCGGATGGTCGTACGGCCATTGCGTGCGATGGGCTCGGGGAGGGCACCGGCGTATGGGCAACGTGTGCAGGCACCGCGCGCATTATCGTGCTCAGCTGCAACCGTGCTAGATTCCGCTCGGCCGACGTGTCGCCATTGTTTGGGACGCGGACGTTGCGTCGTTGGGCTACATTGTATTGTGTAAGGCCTCAGCCTCGAATTTTGCGGGCAGCGGGGCGGCGGCGCGCGGCGGCGGCGGCGCGGCTTGTATGCAATGGAGTGCACCGCTTGTTGCCCGCTCCCACGCCGCTGTATTCCGAGAACCGGTCCATTTGATTGTACGCATAAGATCCTGCCGCTCCCGCGCCGCCGCGCCGCCGCCGCCCGCCGCCCCGCTGCCCGCAAAATTCGAAGCTGAGGCCTTAGAGCGAGGCTCCGTACGTTGCGCTGCGTTGTGTCGCGTCATCGCAACGGAACAACGCATTGTATGCTACACTCGCGTTGCGTTGACGCTCCTCCTCCAGTAGTGGATCACTGGCAGTCGTCGCAGTGGAGCTCCGACAATGCAGCGTCTCTTTACCGTTGATCTGTGGAAACGTCACGCTCGACGACGCAACGGTCAAATGGGGCATGTCATAAAAAATATATGGAAAACGACGTATCGACGACGCAATGCATTGCAACGTACTAATGGGGCCTCGCCTAAATCTGTGGGCTCAAAACTTGCGATGGCCGAGGGATGGCGGCAACGGGGTGGCGCAACGCGGGGCGATCAGGCAGCGATATTTCGAGCGGGCACGGAACAAACCGTAAATAACCATTCAATACAACACTGTGTACCCGCGCAAGCAACGAAACCAAGCTAGTTTGTTCTCGACGCTTCCGCGTCGCGCCGTCGCGCCACCGCCGCCCCTGCTTCGCTCGATCGCCTCGTTCCGCCGTTGCCCGTTTCGTGCGCGTCGCTATTATGTGCAATGTTTTGTATACATCGCCGTCGCGCCACCCCGCCCCGCCATCGCTCGGCCGTCGCAAGGTTTGTGCCAGCACAGCGGAGAGGGCACCGCCGCAACGTGCGCAGGCACTGCTGACGTCGACCACCGCGCCACCTCGCACAGCGCGCGCGCTTTGCCGTGGGCGGCTGCCACCGTGCTAGATTCCACTTGGCCGATGTGTCGCCATTGTTTGGCAACGACGACGTGACGTCGCGATGTCGCGTCGTCGTTGCGTCGTTGGGTGACATTGTATTGTGTAAGAGCGAGGCTCCATAAGTACGTTGCGCTGCGTTGCGTCGCGTCATCGCAACGGAATAATGCATTGCGTGGATGGTCGCATTGCTATTGCATGCGATGGACTCGGATAGTGCATTGTGTGCCACACTTGAGTTGCGTTGACGCTCCTTCTCGCGATTAGGCAGCGATCTCGCGTGGGCACGTAATAAACCGTAAAATTATATTTCAATACAACACTGTGCACTGTGCAATACAACCCGCGCAAGCAACGAAACCAAGCTGGTTTCTTCTCGTCGTTTCCGCGTCGCCGTCGCTCTACCACCGCCCGATCGCCCCGCTCCGCCGCCGTCGCCCGTTTCGTGCGTGTCGCTAACTCGCTATTATGTGCAATCATGCTTCATCGAGCCGATCGCATGCCGTAGCCGTGCGACCATCCACTCAAGCGCGCTGGTGGTGCGGTGCTACGGGTGCGCGTGTCGCGCGGCGGTCGCGCACCGGCACTCGCGCAGTAGGTGCAGCGGCGGCGGCGGGCCCTGCGGCCTGTCGGCAGCGGGTGGACGGTGGATGGTCACATTGCCATTGTGTGTGATAGGGCACCGCTGACGTCGACCGCCGCACCGCGCAGCGCGAGTACCGTGTTAAATGCAGACCACGAATATGTGCAATGTTTTTGTATACACCGCCGCGCGCCGTCGCGCCGCCCCTGACCATCGCCATCGCTCGGCTGTCGCAAGTTTTGACTCAGCGCGAAGTCGCGAGCACGCAGCCGCGACCCACAGGGGCGTAATTAGAGCCAATATTATCCTACAGTATTCAGACTTCATACAAACGGACAAAGCGCGGGCTATGCCTACGCGCCTTTATTTCGGTACGCGCTCGACATGCAGACAGTCACGACTGTGCCGCTGCACGGCAGTGACGAACAAACGTACATATTTAATAATAATACTTACTATAAATGAAAACACAAAGTAGGTAAATGTAATTAAAATACTGGAGGTGGGCAGCCCTTACGTATGTTTACCGCGCGGCTGTAGGCATTTATTTGTATAGGTACTGATACTGTATTATAAGTTTCAGAATGGCATAAGTAACATTACAATTGGCATAAGAATCAAACGTCCGTCCAGTCCAGGTCCAGGCGTCGAGCAGCAAAGGGACGTCCAGTCCGTTTTTATAGGCGAGGCGAGTATAGTGACGTAACGCGAGCATTCTCCTCGCGTGGGTGCGGCACGCGGTGGGTCGAAGGTGGTGTGCCGCCCGGCCCATCGATGACTGCGCGGCTGCGCGCGTTGCGACGCCGCGGTGCGGTGCTGCGTCCTGCGTGTGCCGCCTGTCCGCACGTGGTCGCGCACCGGCACTCGCGCAGAAGTCACCGCTACCGCCGTGCGTCTGTGAAGATCTTCGTGCGAGCAGGCAGGGTGGGGCCAGCGCCGGCGCCGCACTCACTGGCCGACGTGTCGCCAATGTTTGGCAACGACGATGCGGCGACGCCACGTCGCGTTGTCCGGTCCAACCCCGAACGAATACCTTCCGCCGGCGTCGCGGCCGAGTGGCCGACCGGACAGCATGATGCGATGGCTCCCCGTCTTCCCCCGTGCTCAACACAGAAAAGTAAACAAAATACTTCTTGAGTCAGTCGACCGCACTCCGCAGGCGAACTGGCAAATCCATTGACTGAAGAAACGAACACCCAAAACCGCGGGTCATTCACTCACGGAGAATCTTAACACCGCGATTCAGAAAAACGCGTCATCAGCACAACGCCATCTAGTGGAATGTATTTAAAGTTTTTACAATAGATCCTCACTTCGATCTATCGATGTGGCTTTGACAACCACGTGCGGCAAGCGGCATAATTATAGGGTTACAATCTACGACCATATTACAATGCAACAAATAGGGTAGATGATAGAAAAAATCTAATAGTCCGTCAGATAGATTTCCTAAAAAATATTTTTCACGTAAACAAAAAATGGAGATGATTAGAATTACATACAGTGCTCGTGTGACGTCTAATTTTTCAAATCTTATCTTTGACGCGTTTTTATCTTTGTCAATTTTTATTGATTTGATAAAACAATCAACACGGATCCAATATTTTTCGATAATCTAACTGACGAACTAAACGGAATCATATTTTTTCTGTCAATAAACATCCCTCTAAGGCCACTGAATGTTCCCCCGAAATTCAGTAGTTTTTGAGATAATTAGATCTTTTAAAGAGGAATCCCAGATCATATCCCAAATCATCACTTATATACTAAATCAAAAACAATTTTAGTAATGTAGTCGGCTGTTTTCTCGTGGTCATACTATTTTCTCATACATACTGGTGGCAATACAGCCCAAATCGATCGAATTGAAAGTTTTCTCGTAGTCTACAAACGCTAAACAGAGAGACAGGTTATATTCTCGGTTTTCTGTTTATTGTATAACCCACCGCAGCGTATGTAAAAAGGCTTTAGTACCCGTAGACCTCTACGGGAGGTTGGAAATCGTCAAACCTGTGCGCGAGACGATGCGCGATGACTCTTGAAAACAACTGACAGACCATAGGCCATATGCCTATAGTTCTTCAGCCGGGCATTGTCATCCTTGTTGGAGAAGAGCACCACCACAACCCTGCACCATTTCTCCTCGAGTATGACGAAATCAAACAGCTTCTGAAAGGATCACTTAAGGACCGGTTTGCCACCCACCTTCAGGAGTTCGGACGGTGCCTTGTTGATTTTAAGCTGTTTCAGAGCCATCCTAATTTCGTACAGGCTGACGTCCGGGATGTCTTCGATTCAGTGTCGGGTCAGTCTAGCTCTTGGGTCGTTAGCTAGATTTTCGACTGGCCTTATGGGTTGACGTGAACAACTTGCGCGTAGCTGGTCATAGTTCTAATCTAAACCAACAAATTTGGTTGGAGTGCCCTAAATCGTGCTAGTATCATAGCTCGACGTTAAAATATGTACCTAATTGCCCATTATCATTATTCATCCTCAGGGAGCGTTCAAGTATTACGTAACGCTATTTTCGAAGATTTTTGACCCCCCTCCCCCCTTTGTAACGCACCGTAACGTTTTTCTGTACCCCCTCTCTAAACGTTACGTAACACTCAACTTGCGACAACGAATTAAAAAAAAAAATTACGACCAGACTAATACGGGTCTACTAATGCCAGTTTGGGAGTTTTAATTCCCTAATTTTTTAGAAACAATGTTACGTAACGTGTTGTAAGAAAGACCTCCTCCCACCCCTGTAACGCATCGTAACGTTTTACGAGACCCTCTCTCCCCCCCAAAATGCGTTACGTAATACTTGAACGCTCCCTCATCAGCCTATTTGCAATCCACTGCTAGATATGTAGGCCTCTTTAATTTTGCGCCACTCAACTCGATTTTCGGCAACTCTCATCCAGTTGTTACCAGCCACTCTGCGAAGATCATCGCTCCACCGAGCCTGAGGGCGTCCCACCTTACCCCATAATTATAAATAGTGTACTGTCTATAGTTACATTTTCGTTTCAATAAAATAACATGGAAAAATACACCGAACAAACAATATTCGTTACAAAATAATTCTACTGTTGGATTTTATGAAAAAAAAAATTAGATTATAAAATTCTTTGAATTGTGTTTCTGTAAAACAAGTTTCATTCAAGTAGGTAAATAGTATATGAAACAATAATATTCGGAACAAAAATACTTGAGAAACAAATATTATATGAAACATTTTCTGAGAAACGAAATTCTTTGAAACTTCTGTCTGCTAACAGGGGACACCATAATATATCGCAACATAGAAAACCGTCAATCTATTTTCACCATGGAGCAAAATAACCAGTGGAGAGCGCGTGCGGGGGCTACCGCGGGCGCCAAACACACGCTATATCAAGCGTACGCGGCGAAATTTTGCTCAGTCGCAAAAATTGTAGGCTAACGCACGAACGTCACGCGCTCCCGTTTAGAAAGCATTTATTACGAAAAATAATGCCTAGTTATGCAATTAAATGGTGTGGACTGTGTACTACAACTTCAAGTTACACAAAAGATGGGATAACATTGCACAGTTATGTGGTTTTCTATTCAATTTGATCAAAACAATGAAAAAAGAATCATATAATTGCTGTCTCTTTCTGGTACACTGATTTGCACTACTGCAGTTGTCTCTTTCTTTCATGATAGTGATGTTCGAGTTCGCAGTATCGCGACGGTTTATGGTATCGATATAATTTAAAATATAAGTTCTTAAAATACCTTACATTTTTTAGTTTCATTATTGTTATATTTTCAAATATGCTTATTCCCTTGGCTTTACTCGCAAATGTGTATAATACTGGCATAAACTTGTACATAACAGTAAAAAATTTAAGTGTATGATATCTCTGCCTGCCTTTTACACAAAATTTAGACGCGTTGCTTGGAATCTATTTGAATCATTGCAATCCTAGAAAAATATGTTTTTTTAAACGGTTTTATTTTAAATGTTTTTATATAGGCCACCCACTGGCCAGTGTAGGTATGGAACAGACGTTATCAATTTTAGTTTTGGACAGATTTTTTTTTTGTACCAGAGCCCATACATTTTTGCCCATTCTCCTTTGAAAAATATAATCAAATTAATAAAACGAAGAGTTTCGAATGTCAAGTACCTGTATTTTTACAATAAAAATTCAAAGAAACAATTCAACCTGTATAAATTGATAGCCGTGTCATCCCTTCGTGTTATTCTTCGCCACAAATAACTACGTTCTTCGGTGACATTTCACTCATGTGTTCGATACCACGAAAATTCTGTATTATTATTATTGGTACAGTCGAAACGCACAGCCACTGATATTTATTAAACCGTTTTTGTTGAAAACGAGTCGAAGTAAGTTGCGAGAGACAAAATATCCAAGATTCAAGTTTTACTGACAGTCCACGACGCCGACGGACGCCGCGCCACGCCGTAGCCCTGGTACCCGTTGCTAGGGCTGCGCAGAAATGACAGCGAGTTCGGCGCGACGCGATGCTCCAGGCCGTCTGCGCGACTATGCCGTCATCTGGACAGTTGTTTTGTCATTTTGATTTCTATTTGTGTTGTGTATAGTGCTTCATAAAATTTTATTATTTATATTTATATAAGTTAGCTGGTAAGTTTTTTTTTACATGTTTAATAATGACTGTAGTGACGCCGCACGGAGTGCTAGTCAACCAACCACATCGCTGGATGACCTAGTGAGTGAGATGCCCACACTGTTCCCAAGCACGCTTTTTTAAGGGTGAAAGAGGCTTAAAGGTACATTTGGGGAAAAAACATAAACCCCAGAATGTACCTTCTTCTTGCCCTACAATACCCACTCCGCTTACACCTGATCCACCACTTCAACCCTTTTGGAAATATCTTTCAAAATTAAAAACTTCAACTCCTGTTTTAAAGAGAATTCCTCGTGGCGCTCGACCTTCAGTTGCGTCAAGTTTGGCGCGTTGTGTCCGCCTCGCCGCCCGAGAGAACTCACAAAGTGCTTGGGAGCAATTACTCACCTTCCCGTTTAGAATTCTACATGTGCAAAAAAAAATTGGCAAATAGAAAAACATTAACCGCACAAATTAAAGACAATTGTAACATTTCGGCCCAAAGTTTTGACCCAAAATTTTCTGCACATCTCCCTCAAAGAGGTTTATTGCAAGTTGCAACATGTAGAATCTAAACTAAACGAGGGTGATATGAGTGGTGCAGCTAGGATTATCTTTAGCAGCGATGTGGTTGCGCCGTACTCTCCAGAGACCCTTACAGCTCTGGAGAGTAAACACCCAGCCCCGGCAAATGACCTCACCTTCCCTGACCCCCCCGATCCAGAAACTAACACATTGGAATTGGAAATTACAGCTCAGCAAGTATGTGCGGCCGTCTGCTCCTTTCGAAGTGGCTCCGCCGGCGGCCTCGACGGCCTGACCCCGCAACACCTGAAGGACCTTATCTGTTCAGGCGCCGGGGATGCTGGTGAGTCCCTTTTGAAGGAACTGACGGCCCTCATCAACCTTATGCTCTCCGGTGGTGTAAACGAAGCTGTCATCGACATTTTGTACGGGGCCAATCTGTGTGCCCTGCGCAAGAAAGATGGCGGCATTCGTCCCATTGCCGTAGGTTCAACATACCGTCGTATCGCAGCCAAAATTTGCTGCGCTTTTTACAGTGAATCACTGGCCAGCAAATTCCAGCCCCTACAACTGGGCTTCGGGTCAAAAGGGGGCTGCGAGGCTGCGGTACACGCACTGTCCACTTTCCTCCATAGTGATAAAGGTGAGGTCATTCTTAAAGTTGACATTAAAAACGCCTTTAATTCCGTAAACAGGGATACCCTGTTGGCAGAAGTTCAAAAAGAAATACCCAAAATTTACAGTTTTCTATATCAATGCTACAGGAACCCCTCAAAATTACTTTATAAGGACAACCTTTTGGAATCAGCTGTTGGTTGCCAACAGGGTGACCCTCTTGGGCCAGTCATTTTTAGTTTAGCAATTGATCCAATTATTCGACAGCTAAATTCTAAATTCAACGTATGGTATTTGGATGACGGAACCCTGGGAGGTGATGTTGATACAGTCTTGAAAGATTTAATTTTTTTAAAAGATAATCTCAGTTCTATCGGCTTAGAGAACTGAACCTTTCAAAATGTGAGATTTACATTCCTGAAACCACTAACAGACAGTCTACCATCTCTAAATTTAACTATATAGCTCCAAATATCAAAATTACAGAAAAAAAATCTCTTCACCTCCTAGGATCTCCAATTTTTGAAGAATCTTTTCCGTCATTCATTGAAGAAAAAATTCAAAATTTTAATGAGGTTTCGGATAGGCTTTTCAAAATTACCATCCATTCGGCTTTCACTATTATTCGATACTGTTGTTTTGGCCCAAAATTTACGTATAGCCTCCGCTCCTCTCACCTTTGGAGGCATCCACAGCTTTTAGAAAAAGTAGACCAAATTATCAGGAACACTCTAACTTCGTTACTTAATGTGGCCCTGGACGACCGAGCTTGGCAGCAAGCCTCACTTCCCATTCGCTTGGGTGGTCTCGGCGTTCGCAAAATTTCAAGTATTAGTTTACCAGCCTTCCTTTCCTCGATCTACGGTACAGAAAAATTAACCAGGAATATTCTTTCTTCCTCACTGGTTGATTTTGAGGTACCGTTTTTGACCGATGCGTTGAACGCTTGGAAAATGGCTTGTCCCAATACGGATTTGCCCGACAACCTGTCCTCCCAGAGACGGTGGGACGAGCCGCTCTGCAGTATTGTACGTAATACCCTTTTAAACACGTCAATCAATGCTGTGGAGCGTGCTCGTCTGCTGGCTGTGGGAGAGTGGGAGTCGGGCTTGTGGCTTCAGGCACTCCCGTCATCCACCATTGGCACTATGATGGATGACTCATCCTTCCGGGTCGCTACAAGTCTACGCTTGGGCGCACCTTGTGTTGCTCCGCATCGTTGTCACTGCGGTGATTCTGTCGACAGCCTCGGACACCATGGCCTGTCCTGCTGCAGGAGCGCTGGTCGCATTGCACGACACGCCAGTATTAACGACATTATTCGTCGAGCTCTTTCCAGCGCCGGCGTACCAGCGGTTTTAGAACCTAACGGCTTGGTACGTGACGATGGGAAGAGACCAGATGGCATGACGTTGGTGCCTTGGAAGGTGGGTAGGCCTTTGGTGTGGGATGCAACTTGTGTCGACACCCTTGCGCCATCTCACGTTGCAAGCACGGCGGGCTGTGCGGGCGCTGCTGCTGCAGCTGCTGAGTCCCTCAAGCGGCGCAAATACTGTAACCTCATTGGTAATTATAGTTTTGAGCCGTTTGGGGTCGAGACGCTCGGGCCATGGGGACCGAGTGCACGTATCCTTTTCAAGGAACTCTCGCGCCGTCTAGTCGACACTTCGCGCGACCAGAGGGCTGGCTCATTCTTTGGTCAAAGGATTAGCATTGCCATTCAACGTGGCAATGCTGCCAGTCTTCTGGGCACTTTCCCGGTTGTCGGCGATGCGGAGGAGTACTGGGGCGCCTAAGTGTATTATTTGGTCTTTGTATATATGTAAGTATTAACTTTTAGTTTACATTTTTAGCATTTTAGTTTTGGAGTAAAGGTGGCCAATACGCGCATCGGCATGTGAACACATTGCTGGCAGTGGCGTGCGTGCAGAAAAACGGAGGCAAAGGCCTATGAAAAAACTGACACGATAGGGATAAAAAAAATTTGGTTGGATTTTGTAGCCTGGTTATGGAACGAGGACTTAATTTTTTTTATTACCAATTTTATTGCAGTATCGGGTTAACCTGCGCCATATACACCATTTAGGGTCCGATAAGCATGGCCCTACGATGCACCGTTTCCGAGTTATGGGCGTTTTAAATTATTGTACCAAAATAAGTTAAATACAAATAATATCTTGAAAACGGATCGTCCTAGGCAAAAAATGACCGAAATTTTAACCCCCCTTTGTTACCCCCGTGATATCATGATCTTAACACACAAAATTAATTTGAACTAATTTGAGGTCCTTTTACTTTTTTTTTCACCAATTTGACGTAGAATCTAGACTAACCATTTAATTGATTTAGCTTCATGTGTAGCAAAAAATATATATTGATACTCGACTGACATATAATACGAAAAATTATACAAATTCAAAGGATTATATAAGAAAAACATATTCAAAACTAATCCATTTTAAAAACCAGTAAATATATTATATTTTTTTAAATACAGTCTTCTAAGTTTAGTAATTTCCTGTTTTATTTCAAAATCGAACCCGTAACCTCTCTCATGCAAACAAATCGTTATAATACTAATAAGTCAAACAATTATCGATATCGATACTTTTTCAATTACTTTTTTGGAATCCCTAGAGAATGAGTTGTCATTTGGTTGTCAGTTCGTCAACCAATCACAGAGTCCGAAACGTACCTCTCCCCCCGCAGTATATTATAGTGACTTTGATTTAGAACAAAAACGTGCCCATACTTTCTCCACTGGTTATGTGCTTCATGATTTTCACGATTCGAGAATTTAATTTATATTATTCGTTCATCATCATCATTTCAGCCGAAAGACTTCCACTGCTGGACATACCTAGGCCTCCCCTAAGTGTCGCCGCATTGACCGGTCCCGTGCGTCTCGCATCCAGCGGATCCCCGCAACCTTCACCAGGTCATCGTTCTACCTAGGAGGCCTTCCAACGCAACGTCTTCCAGTTCACGGTCGCCACTCCAGAACTTTTCGGCCCCATCGGGCATCCGTTCTGCGAGCAATGTGCCCTGCCCACTGCCACTTAAGTTTCGATTCGTTGCAAGTAACAATTAGGGGCGGAATATTGTCAGTGAGGGTAAAGCAGACGGGTTTAATCAGGGCATTCAGGGCCGGCTCTTATACGGACCCGTAACTACTACGTCACCGGAATGACCACCACAATTTTTTTTTTAAGCGTTGCCCCATACATGTACTAACTATAATATTTACTCACAAATGTCCGAGGAACAGTGTATCATTTCGTTATTCTGTCTTGGTTATTTTGTGTCATGTATTGTTTTTAGGGTTCCCGTTCCGAAGCGTAACCAATGGGACCCTATTACTGTACCTCCGCTGTCCGCCCGTCCGTTTGTCTGCCGGTCAGCGGGCTGTATCTCATGAATTGATATGTAGAGTTGAAATTATTACAGAATGTATCACTGTACCTATATGTATTTATGTTGCTGTTATAACAACAACCTTTAACGCGATGACATCACGGCGAACCATTCATGCGCGATTCCGAAGGAGGAGATTTTTTAAATAGCTAGCCTTTATAAAAAAAGAAAAAAAAAACACATTGCAAGAAAACCACCTACTACGATTCCTACAGTGTAAAGTATGTATGTCAGACAGACATAAGTATTCCTTTACTAAAGACAATTGTGTATAACCTATATACAATGAAATGATACCATGGGTGTATTTTGTGAAAGATGACATGCTATGGAAAGGAATTGATACTGAGATGACGGTCTTACTATAGAAATGACGGAAAATTCACCGACACTTTGTTTTGGGGAGTGGGCAATCATCATAATATGACTCCTGACTCCTGTTGTCTGGGTAGAGCGGTAGCGAGCGTCAGACTTCTACTAACTGAAAACCATCCATATTCATTCTTATCCCTTTGTATCCGAGGCAGCGGTATCTCTTTCGAACAACCCGCAGCCCCGACAGGCGTCGGCTTTTATGGGCCAGTGTTGCTGACATCTACATGAGACGTGCGTGGAACACGAACGCACCGTCAGCACGGCCTGTCATCGTCGTAGGACGGACGGACGGGGAGCTAGATATTCACCAACCCTTAATTGTTTATTAGAAGGGGATGATGGCACGTGACTTTATGATGATTACATGATTTTTACCCGACTACGGCGAAGCCAAAAGGAAGGGTAATGATTTTGGCAGTCTATGTATGTATGTATGTATGTTCCACCGTAGCCCCTAAAATACCGAACGGATTTTAATAAATGAGGTGTCAATAGATTCGTAAGAATAGCCCGGGTAACATAGGCTATATTTTTATCAGTTTTTGTTATGACGGAATTTAAATGTCAGATTCAAGCCTAAAAAAATAATAATTTGTTATAATCATAACATGTTTGGTATCAAATGAAAGGTCTTGGAGAGCACATTACAAATATGTATATTATATTATAGTAGTCGGGTTTTAGTTTTTAGTCTTGTTGTTTATTTATGATAGTAACCAATTAGGAATATTGTTCAACTACCACGGGCTACCCACATTATATCTACCGTAGAACTAGTGAAAACGAACCCATATTTCTACCTTTTATAATTTTTTGTAAGAACTCGGTAAGTCACCTAAGACGTAAAAAAACTCCTTTCTCTTAATACTTTCATGTTTTTGGGGAATTAAAATATTTCCTAAGAAAAGCCTAACATAATTTTCAAAGTTTATTTATATTTCTTAGCATTTATTTTAGTGGACAAAGAGAAACAAATATTGAATCCCCTAGATGGATTAAATTTTTAACAAAGTTTTAATAAGTAGGTGTAAGTACCTACTTAACAATTCATATTATACACCAGGGTCAAAAGTATGGGCACGCCACGATAGTGGCGGTAAGTCCCCTCTTTGAGGAGTGGCTAGAGAGGAGCCACGGCGCCCTCACCTTCCGTCTGACGCAGGTCCTCACCGGACACGGATGTTTCGGGAGGTACCTGCACCGAATCAGGCGAGAGGAAACGCCCGGATGCTTCCACTGCGAGGATCGACCGGAGGACACGGTGGAGCACACTGTGGAGGTGTGCCCTGCTTGGGCGGAGCCCCGCCGTGTTCTCGTAGCTGCGATCGGCGGCGGTGACCTCTCGCGTCCGGCCCTGGTGCAAGCCATGGTCCGGGGCGAGGAGGAATGGGACGCCGTCGCCTCCTTCTGCGAAGCAGTGATGCTAGCGAAGGAGGTGGCGGAACGAGAGAGGGAGCGATCCTCTCAACGTCCCAGCCGCCGCGGAAGGCGCGGAAGGCGCTCCGGGCGTCGGGGGCCACGTGATGGCTTCCGGCCACCGTAGACGCGGGCCTGTGGACGGTGAGTAATGGGCTAGCTCGCCGTCCGGCCGTCGTCATGACGGCAACAGACCGTGTCGGCGGCGCGTCCGTGTTCCACGCGCGCCTCAAAGAGATGTCAGCAAGGAGGGGCCCGCAAGGGCCGACGCCCGTCGGGGCCGCGGTATTTTGTACTAGATTACGTGGCCTCGGCGCAAGGGCAAAGAAGGAACATGGGTTCGGTTTTTAGTCAGTAGAAGTCTGACACTCCCCTTCGCTCTGCCCAAGAGCGGGGGGGGGTCATTCGATGTATTTCCACACACCAAAAAAAAAAAAAAAAAAAAAGGGTCAAAAGTATATTTGAAACACCAATCGTTTAAACTAAATGTCAGCTCCACGAGCTGATCCCACCATCTCCCTTCTTCCATCGGGAGACTAGACGTACTGCAGGGTATCACCGATACCTAGTCGACATAATAATAATAATAATAATAATCTTTATTTCATAATCAACAGGTTTTAACAAATACATTGTAGAGACCTTCTTTTAAGTATGGAAATACCTGTAGCAGAAGACCTCCCTCTTTCATTGTGAATACATTTTATAGAGCCTGTTAATAATTAGGAACTTATAGGTAAAAATAAACAACAAAAACCTAAACTAGAGAATTTAAAAATATGTGTTGGTGTATGTGGTGTGTGTGTGTATGTGGTGTGTGTGTGTGTATGTGGTGTGTGTGCGAATGTGGTGTGTGTGTGTGTGCGTGCGAATGTGGTGTCTATGTGGTGTGTGTATGTGAGCAAATAGGACTAGTGGGAATGTGAGAAAAGAGAATCCAAAAGCATATTATCAGTGTAAAGAACATAGTAGACATACGTTCAATATTAAAGATTAAAGCAAGTTCTGAACAGGCCTTATTTTTAAGTATCCGGATGTAGAAGAGCTTCAGTTTGTTCATATGTAAGGGTCTTTAGCCATACTGTTAGGATTTTTTTACAATCACGATGAGAATTTCGGAAAACTGCAAGCTTTTTGTTTATGGTGTTGTAAACAAGAGCAGTTAGGGCAACATATTGTCGTCTTGCGAATAATGCGAATGCAGTGCGAAACTTAATTCCAGTTATACAATCATACTTCCTTCTTTTCCCAAGAATACTAGGATCAAATACCGTAGTTTTGCGCACTCTTAGGGTAGAAGTAAGAATATACAACTTTCTCACAGTTAAGAGGTCAGATAGTGCATAAAGTTCATGTGTAGAAAAACGATACGGCTTAAAATAGATAGTTTTGAGAAGGGCACGCTGGGACCTCTCTACATCCAGGAATTTTGTTTCGCGGCACCCCCCCATATAGGAATGCAAGGACATTCCACACATTCGAATCGAAACGCTTTGCTGGGTCCTTTATTATGCGCACAGCCAAGGAGTGGAATTCCCTGCCTGCGTCCGTTTTTCCGAGTTCATATAACCCTAATCTGTTTAAGTCGCGAGTAAACAGGCTACTACTGGGTAAGCTCGTTCCATCGTCGACATCATCTCTGCCCTTTTTTTTTTTTTTTTTTTTGGTGGGTGGAAAATCATCGAATAACCCCCCCCGCTCTTGGGCAGAGCGAAGGGGAGTGTCAGACTTCTACTGACTAAAAACCAAACCCATGTTCCTTCTTCTTCGCCCTTGTGTTGGAGCCGCGGTAACTTTTCGATATCCACAGCCCCGACGGGCGTCGGCCCTTGCGGGCCCCTCCTTGCTGACATCTCTTTGAGGCGCGCGTGGAACACGAACGCGCCGCCGACACGGTCTGTTGCCGTCATGACGACGGCCGGACGGCGAGCTAGCCCGTTACTCACCGTCCACAGGCCCGCATCTACGGTGGCCGGAGGTCATCGCGTGACCCCCGACGCCCGGAGCGCCTTCCGCGGCGGCTGGGACGTTGAGAGGTTCTCTCCCTCTCTCGTTCCGCCACCTCCTTCGCTAGCATCACTGCTTCGCAGAAGGAGGCGACGGCGTCCCATTCCTCTTCGCCCCGGACCATGGCTTGCACCAGGGCCGGGCGCGAGAGGTCGCCGCCGCCGATCGCCGCTACGAGAACACGGCGGGGCTCTGCCCAAGCAGGGCACGCCTCCACAGTGTGCTCCACCGTGTCCTCCGGTCGATCCTCGCAGTGGAAGCATCCGGGCGTTTCCTCCCGCCTGATTCGGTGCAGGTACCTCCCGAAACATCCGTGTCCGGTGAGGACCTGCGTCAGACGGAAGGTGAGGGCGCCGTGGCTCCTCTCTAGCCACTCCTCAAAGAGGGGACTTACCGCCACTATCGTGGCGTGCCCTATCATCTCTGCCCTTAGGGCAAGATTGAGGTCAAGAGCAAGCCCATTTATAATAAAACAAAAAAAAAAAAAAAAAAACAACTGTCGCCAAGAATAGGTACTGTTATTTTATATGTAAAGAAATACTTATAATAATTTTCTCTGTCGAAATCATTATCTTTTCTGAAGTTTTGGGTTGTATTTATATGACAGACAAGATGCTTGAACGTGGCCTTAGCAAAAGGAGTATTTGTTACAAAAGGTGACAAATCAAGCTTTACAAATCCAGTATAACCTGACCTCTTGTATGAGGTCTCTTTGACGTGCATACAAAAATAGTGTAATGGACAGTGCCCCGGCTACGCCTGCTACGCGCCGTAGCAACGGCTACGCGTGCTTCTACTTTTCGACAACCTAATAGCTTTTTGCTGCTATTGATATATTATACACGTGTTATTACTTTAGGTCTGTATGGCAAAAAAAACAAAACCTGTCCCGGTCTGTAAAAAATTACAATAAAATAACTTATTTTGTAGAGAGAATGTTAGGGACCTAACTAAGGACTGCAATGGTGTAATCCAATATAGGTACAATAAAATGGTTGGTAAACAAAGAAAATAAGCGCGTGCGTCGTCTAGGGAGATCGGTAGCGAAGTGGGCCGGGGGCCCGCGTCCCGCACGTCGCGCGCCGCACCTCTCTCCGCCACCCGCCGTCGCCCGCCGCCATCCGACAGCAGCCGAACACCGCCGAGTAGTCGAAGGTGCCCGAACATCCTCCCCGGGTTGAAGGATTCAAGAGAGAGGAAGTGGGCAGACGTTGTTGTACGCCCGCAGCACCGTTCCTTTCTTCGTCTTCAGCTCCACCACCCGTGCAGCCCCGTCGCAGCCAGGGAAGACCTTGATGACCCGTCCCAGTGGCCACACCAAGGGCGGTTGGCCTTTTTCTTTAATGAGCACTAGCGCTCCCGCTGAGAGTTGGCCGGTTGACGCTGTCCATTTTGTCTTTTGCTAGAGCAGAGAAACGTATTCTATATGAAACCTGTTCCAAAAATGTTGCTTTATCTGCTCCACTCTTTGGTAGCGTTCCAGTCGCCCGATGTTGTGATCAGTCACCTGTGGATGCGGAACGGATATAAGTGGTCGTCCAATTATGAAATGTCCAGGGGTGAGGACGTATAAATCTAGAGGATCAGTGGAAAGAGGGGTAAGAGGACGGGAATTTAAAACGGCCTCTATTTGAGTCAAACACGTGGCCATTTCTTCGTATGTAAAATGTGTTAGGCCTAAAAGTCTCTTCAGATGATGCTTGGTGGATTTGACAGCGGCTTCAGCAATGCCGTTGAAGTGGGGGGAGTATGGAGGCGCAAAAGAAAATGTGATGCCTTGTTGAACAACTTCAGACACGAGATTCGAGTCTTGTAAAAACTTACGTACCTAGCTCATTGCAAGTACCTACGAAATTTGTCCCATTATCGGACAAGATGCTCAAACTCAAACTCAAACTCAAATATTTTATTTCAATTAAGCCATTACAGGCACTTTTGAATGTCAGAAGGACGGAAGAAGAACGAAACTACGAGTGCAATACGTCATTCCGAAAGTCACCACGCCGAACCACACGCCACCGAATGCCCGCAACAACGAACACTGCGAGCACAAAAGCACGCAGCGACGCAAACCGCAACAACGAATGCTCGAGACCCCGAATCACGGAACTACGAATGCACGCCGCCACGTGCAACCGCCGCCCCGCGACCCGGAGCCCCGCACACCCGCCGCCACGGCACACGCCGCCGCGCGCCCCCGCACCCACAGCACTCGCCGCCGGTAACATCCGGCGCCCGAAACTCCCGAAACGACGCATTGCACTCCTACGCTACAGTCACAATCACAAGGCATAATAACTTGTGAAAGTACTGTAGTTGCCAGTTCCCTAACGTAGATCTCATGAAGAAGAACGGGCAAGAAACTCCATGGACACTCTTTTAAAACAGAATTTGTTACAAAATCTTGGTACATTATATCATTCATGTTGAGATGGTATATTATGTGCTTTCGGGTTTACCACGACGACGAGCCACGAAACGGTTCAAAGCAGCCATGTAGGCTTCCTTCGTGAGGTCTGTAACAAGCTCGATGTGAACAGCTTTAATGGCAAGGCAAACAAAAATGCATAGGTACGCCTTTATAAGCCTACACCCTCGCCCTTTGCGATCAGCAATCAGCACTGGCCCAGCATAATCCACACTACAATTTAGAAATGGGTGTTCTAAATATGTCCTTGAAGAGGGCAACTGACCCATTGTAGGTTGCACAGTTTGACATTTGATGCATTTTTTTAAGATGCTTTTGGAAAGATTCCTACCCCCAAGAGGCCAATACATTTGACGTATGTTTGCCAAGAGAAGCTGGGGGCCGGCGTGTAAGCAGTCGAGATGATATTTTTGAAATATTATTTTAGTTATATGGTGCTTACCGCATAACAATACCGGGTGCTTGACATTATAATCATAAGGTGAGTTGTCAAGCCTTTCTCCTACGCGTATGAGACCATTGGTATCTGTAAAGGGACTCAAAGAAATAAGCCTATTTTTTCTTGGTAAGGACTTTCCTGATTCCAGTAAATGATACTCATTAGGAAACATATCTATTTGAGCGTGACGTAAAATGAAATTATTGGAATGTGTAAGTTCTTCTTCTTCACTGGAAAGGGAACCACGAATTTTATTATGTTTATGTTTTAAATTGTAGATGAATCTTAGTATGTAAGCAACGACTCTCTGTAAGCGATTATAATTAGAATATTTGTGAATGAGTGATTTAATGAGTGAATGATTATTATTTTTATGTGACAAATCATTTACAGTTAAATTATTGCATGATTGATGATGAGATGATTGATCAGAAAAGTGTGATGACACAACTTCCGGTAGATCTTGTTTCAAGTTTTCTTTAGGCATTTTTGGCCAATTAGATTCATCATTTAACAAAAATTGAGGACCTGACCACCATAAGGAACACTCGCTGATAAGGTCAGCCTTCAGCCCGCGAGAAACAAGATCCGCTGGATTTTCCTTCGACGGCACGTAGCCTATAGCACGTGCCTTAGAGTGCATTCTTGTATTTCATTGATGCGATTTCGAACAAACGGTTTTAATAAATTAGGTGCCATGGAAAGCCAACTCAACACTATTGTCGAATCGCACCAAAAATAGCATTTACTAACGGGTTTGGTGAAGGAATTCCGTACATTAAGAAACACATTTGCTAAGGACTGAATTTAAAAGCAGTGGACTGTAATTTGCAATGGTGTTGTAGGCTAGATACATGTAAAATATAGCCATGATAACGTGTTATTTTTGTTATTAGTCCTTGTTAGAATAGTTTTATTCACTTATAAGGCATTTATGAGCCTTATTCCTTATGTATTAACGTAAAGAACCACTTTTGTGTACCTTTTGTTTACTGTTTAGTGCCTTTTAGTGCCTAACACATAAGATTTCATTGTTTAACTTGCTATGTACAACTAAAACATAGATAATCTATACATGTAACCTAGATATATAAAGTTTTTGCATTGTATGTCCAACTTTAACCTAATATGTACTAGATTTTACTATTTCCAAGTATGTAGGTAACTCTTTATTTCAATTTGTGTCTTATGTACAATAAATAACAGTTGCTTACACACATATACAGACATGCGTTTACAGCTCACTCACACATATACATCATTTTATTTTTTTATTTTTTATCCAATACAAAGTTTTACATAAATTACTTAAATATATAACCAGCCTACTAAAATCCCGTACATTGGGTTTATGTGTAGACGGCTTGAGTCGCTTATCGCACTTTATTTTTGTACGTAAAAAAAAAAAAAAAAACTTACATACTATGCGTTTCATATAAGAAGGAAGGTTTGTTGTGACTTTGTTCAAGCTTTTTAACATATACTCGCTTTTATATACTATAAAAAGTATAATTTTAAAATAACTCCAATAAGATAAAAAATACCTATGCTATTAAAAGTTATTTTGCACAAGTATTTCAATGCTAAAATTATTTTCATGTGACAGTTGACCGATAAAAGTCATTGACGCCTACCTTCTTCATTGAAACGTACTATAATAATAATTGTTTCTTGAACACATATCTCCTTAATTAACGATTATTTCTTTATCTTTAGGAAAATCATAAATAGTCGCCTCTCATTGGCCTGTCATAAGTTGCCACATTTGCTCACGGGCGCGCCTAGTGCTAAGATGTAAATGTTATAAATAGGGCACGCCCAAAAATTCTTATTTCACTATTCGCTCGACCGCTGCTTGAAGACAACTTAATAAGAAGAAGATCACCGTCTCCCCTACACTCCACACGCACTACACTCCACATCGCAGCGCCTTGTTTCTCTGAAGAAATCGTCTTTCATTTACATCCTCCTGAAGTTCCTGAATATCCTGAGACTACAACCCTAATTACAGTCCACTGCAAGTTGGGCGCATCACTCTGCTGAAAAAGTCTGCGCCTTTCAGGTGTAATCCAATATAGGTAATAAAATGGTTGGTAAACAAAGAAAATATGCGCGCGCGTCGTCTAGGGAGATCGGTAGCGAAGTGGGCCGGGGGCCCGCGTCCCGCACGTCGCGCGCCGCACCTCTCTCCGCCACCCGCCGTCGCCCGCCGCCATCCGACAGCAGCCGAACACGAGTGGTCGAAGGTGCCGAACAGTGAACTTTTGACATTATTAATTAAACACTATTAAATAAAATAACAAGATAATACTATCTTGTTAGTTTCTATTTAATAGTTTTAAAGAAAAGTGCATAAAAAAACTGGTTCTTTCTGATAGGTAGGTACTCCACTTTGTTTAATCCGTTCCTTCGCTTCTTTAACGTGTGTTAAAGAAGCTGAATTGTCTTTGAATACTTTTTTTTGGGGTTAGGAAATCATCAAATGACTCCTCCCGCTCTGGGCAGAGCGAAAGGGAGTGTCGACTTCTACTGAATAAAAACCACCCATGTTCCTTCTTAGCACTTTGTGTCGAGACCGCGGTATCTCTTTCGAACAACCCGCAGCCCCGACGGGACCTTCATGACCCCTGTGTTATTCAATGCATCAATCGGCCCAATGTTTGAATGCGTCACATTGAGTAAAGTAAATGAAATGAAATGAGTCTTTTGATAAACCCTGTATTGTTCACCACTCACCCCAATAAAAAGGTTGTTTCCCATCAGAACTTTTTGCGTAGACTGACAGTTTCATGTTCAGAATTGTGTGATGATGGTCCTTTTACACCTTGTAAGTAAACTCAAGGAAATTGACTTGTAAACGAACTGAAACTGATTCGTATTTATATAAATCACAACGAACATTATTATTAAGAACATAACATCACATCACGTGTGTAACCTAGCAGGGTCAGGCAGAGGTCTACCTTATAGTACACGCACATTTCTCCCTTTTTAGTTATGTTTAAGTCCCATTTAATACGGGGCGAGTCTTTTGCCATCCAATCCGGACTCCGTGGCTGCTAAAACAAAAAAAAAAGGGAACAGAGAGTGCACTTGTGCCTGCGCACACACTTGTGCACTATAATATCTCCCGCGTCGATGGCTAATCTCCGCTGGGATGGGATTGGCCGCCGTGGCCGAAAAACGGCCAGGAGGACTATTATTATTATTTCTGAAAGCAAAACTGAATAACACTTTGTCCGGCCTGGAAATTGAACCGAAGACCTATGTTGTTCAGCATCACAAGAATAATGAGGTGGTTACGTATATGTAAGAAATAGCGGTAAAATGACAGAAGGGTACTGGTTTGTTTAACAATTAATTATTATCTACCTGAACGGTCTATCCCCCATGAGTACCAAAGAGCCTCTAAGTGTTAGGTGGTCTTAAAGCCAGATCCGGGATAATGCTAAATGTGAATTGTCCTTACGTTTGTGTAGTGGCTTCTTGGGATTTTGTTACTTTTAATGCGGTACTTCACAACTAAGAGGTTCTTCAGTCAGCGCGTAGTTTGAGGGTGTATTAAAACATTCCTCACTGGCTTTTGCGCGCGGGTTTGCTCGCTTTAAGATGTTATTCTACGGGAACGTTTAAAAAAAAATGCCTTTCACGCTACGGCATAATGTAACTTAGTGAAATAATTTTCAGAAGAAGCTTACCTAACTACGAAGTTTACTTCTTTATAATTGTATACTGTAAATAGTTCGGTCAATCTGTGGATGGGTGACCGCTCATTATATACCGGAGGTCAGATAGGTAGTCACTCCATGTAAAATACTGGTATTCAGCTGCATCCGGTTAGACTGAAAGCCGACCCCAAAATAGTTGGGAAAAGGCTAGGCAGATGGATGATGTAAAGAGTTTTTTTTGTATTGTAACTTGTAACGTTATCATGCTTCATGATTGTAACGGTAACAGTGTAGTCTGACACGTTCTACACCAACATTGTTCTACAGGAATGTTAGTTTAGAACGTGCGATGAAGATCTTAAATAAAAATGACAGACAAGGCGGCAATTTGACAAGTTTTTTTATGAGTACCTATATGCGCGCCTAGTTAGTAAGACCGACTCGCATGCTGTTACAGAAGATGGCATGGCGCTGTGGAGTGATGCCTTCTCTATATGCGACGTAAAATCAACCTTTTCCCCGTAGAATAAAGTTTATGATGGAACGATTGTTGATCCACAATATTCTGTTTTCGAAAGTTTGACTCTACCCAATTATGCAGATTTTATCGATAGATCATATCAATAAAAGAAAGACTTTGTGTAAATATAATGCTTATTCTTTATTTTACTCCATATTTGATTATAGGTTTTTTTTTTCATAAATAATCAATTCCTATTATTCCTAATAATACTTTTTCACGCAAGTATGGCTTCCCGTGACAGCCCGTTTGCTCTAATATTACTGCTATTTCCTATTTAGTCGCATTCATAAGAGCTACTAAATTGTTAGTTTATAATAATAATGTTTAAATTATATAGGTTGTTTATAAGGTTTTAAAAATAAGCCACTCAGACAGCGACAGCACCCCACGCTCCCCTCTTGCGAAGGGAGTGAACGATCATCGAGGGCTGGTGGTAGGTCTACCACCGCCCGCCTCACGCTCAGGGCACCGCGCCACGTCTCATCAACGTGACTTGTGAGGACTCACATAGTGTGAAAGTCTCGAGAAGAGCTTACTATAGAAATGATCCCAGGGTTGCCAGACGAGTGTGACCGAATTATCATACCAACATTCGAAAATTATCATACCAGATGCAAAATTATCATACAACTGCCAAAACCGCGCGAAATGCGCTATTTTGCAAAATTTGGAATTTTAGGAAGTTGTTAAAATTAGACAATCATTATATTCAACCTCTGCAGCAACGTCAGTAGTTTTTGAATAAATGACTGCTGAAGTCATTCTAGACAGCATTTTTACCCGACTGCGGCGAAGCCCAAAAGGAGGGTTATATCAGTTGGTTTGAAACCATAACAGCAATGTTTTGACTGGTTTTTTACGCATTGCGCTGAAAGTAAAGCCCCTAAAACAGTTTTTGTTGCAAGTTTGTTTCGTATTTTAGTTTTTGTCAAATGTACGCGTTCAAAAAAATACTTGATCTGATAAGATGCGTTCATAAATCACTATCAAAAAGTAACTGGGCGTATAGAAATAGGAAGGTTCAGAATGTTGGAAATTATCATACTTTGGCGTATGATAATGCATATTGTATCATACATCTTACCACTGTCGAAATTATCATACATGTATGATAATTATCATACGTCTGGCATCGCTGAATGATCCTATGAAGTAAGGTCTTAACTCGAACTCACAAAACCGAGGGGTGTCATTCACTCGCGGAGAATCTTAACACCGCGATTCAGAATGACGCGTCATCAGTACAACGCCATCTAGCGGTATGTTTTAAAGTTTCTGAAATAGATCTTGACCTGGATCCATCGATATTATTATGGTCTTAGAGACGTGCAGTTTAGTTAATATTTATTGTTTATAAAAAAAGCAGTAAGATATAATGTGTAGTTTCTTAACAATATTACTATTAAATACTATTTAATAATAAAATCTAAAAAAATATGAAATCCATTCACCATTATTATTTCCTAGTGGAATCTTAATTTATTCACGATTAGAAAAAATCAAAAGTAAACACGTAAAAAAAGCAAAAAACGTGTGGCACTCGGAGACTGCCGCGGTAAATCTATTGCATAGCATTTTTTATCAACTTATGCAATAATAGATATAAATAATTAGGTATTAATAGTGTAATTACACACCAAAATCATTATTCATTCAAAAAATTTGAACAAAAATAACGATATTAAGAGTTTGATCTTCGAATTTCGCGCGATGTACATTATATAAATCAAAACTAACCTTCATAGACTAAGTAAGCTAGTAAGAAACTCTATGACAGAAAATTTAAAAGAAAAAGTATTGACAGCCTGACGTAAGTGTCATAACATTGAAAAATATGAAAATTATTTATTTTATTTTAGATATTTTATAAGAAAACGAATCGTTTTAGACCGATTCGCAGAATAGTAATGCAAAAACCAATAAAACTTATGATAGATGCGTACTAATAATAAAATGAATGTTTATAGAGTACGAGCTCACTCCTCACTAATTTTCTTTCACTATTTTTTCGTGACTTTCTTCATTAATAAATGCACTTTGTTTATTCATATTTAAAACACTTTGTACACAAATTATACGAGTAAGAATATTTTAGAAGGAGAAAGCAGAGAGACAAACAATTATTTAATTTGACAACCTTGTTATTTTCCGTAACCATAGCAACCTGGTTGAATCTTGAACTGAATATTTTTGTTAGGAAATCTCTGGATTCGCTCTCCACGGTCAACTCAACAAGGCCCGCGATAGAATCTATGCAATAGATTAAAAAGGGCCTATTAAGAGGAAACGCGAGTGGTCTTTTCTCCATACAAACGCTCTCGCCTGTTTTCTTTTTGGTTAATGACGCTAGAGCAATGGTTTTTTACAGAATAATAAATATTAACTATTTCTATGCCCCTATGTTTTCCTTTTTGGTGATAAATTATTTTTATAAGCACTAGAACCCTCAGAAAATGCTCAAAATTGCTTGTTTAGATCGCTGTTAACAGAGTCCTAGTGTACAAATTTGACAACTATTAACGAAAAAAGAAAAAAATAGCGGCGTAGTATATAACCTCCTTATTCATTGTCTAAAATATCTTTTAAATTGGTTCAATATTGGAGGAGGAAATAGGCGAGAGCCAAACCTCGAATTCTAACTTTTTTCTATAGTCGTCCTTATCGCACGAATTTGAGGGCAGGAGGACGGAGAGAGACAGCGATAGTAGAAAGAGACAGCACTCGCATTTCCTCTTAAGAGCGTATGGTACCTCAAACGCGAGTTTTATAATGCGTAAAAGTTTAAGATTCACTGCAGTAATCAACATCAGAAAAATATATGATATTCTTCAGGATATATGCTAGTGCCATAGTGTTGTGAAAACATACTTAATACAACTAACTTTGCTCGATAGAAAAAAATCGCGAAGATACCTCTAAAAATTTCTTTTAACGAGTAAAAACCATACTAAAATACATGTCATCGTTCTGATTTTTTTGCCAAATAATTCTACAAGCAACAAACTAAAGTCATAGTGTTTAACTTTTTTAGTCCAATCAATAGTTTTTTTGTAAATCGCAAAATACCACTAATTTCGCACTATTCGGCCGCAGCGAAAAACGTAACAACCGCTTTGTAGTGCAAGCTGATTAGAACTTTATTCTAACAGTATTACAAGCGAAGTTTGTTTGAACCACCACAAATAGGGTTGCTAATCTGAGGTAGCATACGCTCTTGCTCTTAAGCAGTTAGTAGCATCCACATTCCACTACGGCTTTAATCATGACGTAAGCAACCGCACGTGTGTCATGCATGGCCCGGGCCGGCCGTTGTGATAACGGGATCAATAGGAACTAAATGTTTTCGAATCAAATTACTAGATGGCGCTACTGATCTTGGTGTAAAATAAAGCTCAAGCCCACCAGTAAGTATTTTAACCAGTAAGTATTTTAAATAAAATGTAGTAGGTAGGTAAAAAATAAATAACCAAGCTCCTGGAATGATACAAAAATCAGAAAGCAACGTTATCGTATTATCGTAAAGTTAGGCGGGTTTTAAGAACAACCAGTCTTATTTAACTGCTTTACAGGTTTTCCTAGTGCAGACACCATTCTCTCACAAACTTATTTGTGTAATGTAATTTTTAACCTCTAGTTATACATAAGGTTATGTATGTGAATAGAAAATAAATGAATTGATTATATTAATCAGTACCTACTAAGTGGTCAAATAGGCAGTTGCTCTATATATAAAATACAAATTCACTTGCATCCGGGTAGAGCTTCAAACATTATTGGGAAAAACTTAGGGGTGGTATTTGAAGCGTGTGAAGAACCATTTCGATAATGTTTCAACAGTTTCGTAGTAACGTGATATTTTTAGGATAGTAACCAATTACCTATGTAAATTGTTCGACTACCACGCGTCACCCACGTGTCTCAACCTTTTATAATTTTTAGTCATTAGGTACTCGCAAGTTACCTAAAACGAAAAAAAAACTTGTCTTTAAGGAATTAAAATATTTGCAAAGAAAAAGTTTTACATCACTTTTTAGTTTTATTTTTGTTCCTCGGTTTGGTTATGTCGGCAAGTTGAGTAATTATGTACAAAAAATACAACATTTATTTTTAACTACCAGAACCTAATATTTTTTCCCCAAGATGTGGGAGTATTAAAACCTTAAGAAAGTTTTAATTGGTGCTTCATAATTTATATTGCACACCAGAGTCAAAAACTTGTAAAATAACGTGTAACTTTCATAAATTTATAGAAATAATTATGTACTTAATATGTACTTAAAAAAAAATAGTTACTTTAGGAATAGTTTTCTTCTTCTAAGTTTTGGATGGTTTTCGCCTGGGGGAGGCCTATGTTCAGCAGTGGACGTCTTTTGGCTGAAATGATGATGATGATGAAGTTTTGGATTATAGTTGAAAAGGCGTTAAGTATGTGGGCACAGTAAGTGCCAGAAGTATAGGTAAGGTATGTACAAAAATAGCCTTTGCTACGCCTACTACTAGATGTAGCAACGGCTACGAATGCTACGACACGTAGCAATGCCCTAGTAACAAAATCTATATCTATCTATATAAATAAAAAGAGAAGTCCTGACTGACTGACTGACTGACTCATCAACGCCCAGCCCAAACCCTTGGACCTAGAAAGCTAAAATTTTGCACAGAGGTTTCCTTTATAATGTAGACAAGGAATAAGGAAGGATTTTTCGAGATTCAACCCCTAAGGGAGTTAAATAGGGGATGAAAGTTTGTATGGAAAATCGACATTTTCACGGAGGCGAAGCCGCTGGCAAAAGCTAGTCTTCCATATGATTAGTCAATATAACGTTTTACAAATACCTTTTGGTACCATCATCGACCAAAGACCGGTAACAACATTGTGGTTGGGCAAAACATCGTGCTTCTGCTTATCTCCAACCAGAGGGTCTAATCTCATGTTGTGATCTGCTAAATGGCCACTCTGGGTATTTGTGTATGTGAGTTTAAATGTGTGTGAACGCACCCACGATACAGGAGAAATTCCTAGAGTGGGGCAACGTTTTTTAAAACAAAAAAAAAAACTTTAGCAGATCACAACATGAATTGCGTTAAAATTCGTAAAAAGAACTATTCATAATAGTAACTGCGTCTGTGACTATTTTGCGAATTTTTGACCCCCAGTTCTCTTTAAGGAAAACTGTGTACATTTTGTGTGTGTATCATTCTTTATTAATTATAAACTGTTGTATTATGAAGACATCCTGAATTAAATACAAAACAACATCCCCACGATCTCAGTGCGTGCAGTTAAATGCACTGTTTTGCAGTCCTACGCTATTAAGTAAGCTCGGATTTATAGTTCAGCGATGCAAACTAGCACATAACTCCTCGAAGGTGCCGTAAAAGGCAATTAGGGAAGTCTATCAAGATTTCAACCGTAGCCAACATGAAAATTCATTTTGTTTAAAACAACATTTACCAATATTGTTCATAGAAAAAAAAGAAAAAGAAAGAAAGAAAGCATATTAAAGGATAAAAATAAAGAAACTAAAAAATTCACAGAAAAAAAAAAGTAAAGATCCATTGTCCATCCTTTGATTGTTAATTTCTTGATGTTTGTTGTCACAATGACAAAGTCCAATTAATAAATACGTATGGTAGAGAACTTGGGTGTTGTACACGATATTACAGAACATAACATAACATCACGCCGGTAATCTCTGAAGGGTAAGGCAGAGTCACATTTCGAGGGGGCGAGCCTACTGCTACGAAAATTCCTGGTGACAAAACCCAATAGCATTTTGCACGACCTGGGAACTAACCCAGGTCCTCATGCACAGCAGTTGCCTGCGACCACTAGACCGACGAGGTAGGCTAATTAATGATGTTTTTATTAAAAATCTGTAATCTCATTCATCAAATGGCGCACACTCTTCCATATTTTAGAGTAAACGAAACCCGTCACTTGAAACGCTTTACAAACAGAGTTGTATCCAGACTCTTAAGCTAATAAACCCAACATCGCGCTGATACTTGAGCGAAACGAAAACAGATGCTCAACTCTCGTAATTTCATCAGCCACGCTAATTTACTAATTACACAACTAATTATTTCATTTAAATGTCTCGTGTACTTGCGAACCCGCTCTTACAATGTTAGCACCATTATCCATATATAGACGCTCAAGTATAACTAATTTGCCTAATTACAACATTGCAAAAAGGTACGCTTGTTTTCGTATAACGCCACTTTATTCGATTAATTTCGTAGGTAAAATCGTTGAAACTCGGTATTCGGGTGAAAAGGTCCCGCCCCCTGTGTATTCCTTTGTACGTAATTTATTTTAAATTGATTATCCGTCTACTACGTTATAATTGCTATCATATCGTTCACCTTAGAGGCGGAATATCTAGGTTTGACGTCAAAACGAATTTAGTTTCGACCACTAGCCGTGATAATTTTATAATTTAAAGTGTCGTTTGTTTGGGAAGGCCGTCAACTTGTGAGTGCTTAAATAATTAATGACTGTTTTCAATAGTAAACCCTCATTTTGCTAATAGCTCGCTGTTGACATAGGGCTGTCCCAAATTACGCCACATCATCCGGGTTGGCGCCCTCATGTAACTACAAGTTTTGGACAGACTGCCATGTTCAGATTGTCGGTCCCTTGCCTGATTTCTACGAGAATATGTACACTGTAGCTATAACAATATATTTCATTAAAACTACTCACGATCTATACACATTTCAATCGAGTTACTTTGTAAAAGGTTAAATTTTATATTAAATAAATATTTACGAGTACAACTACATTTCTGAGTAGTAGTTTTTTACTTTTTTTATTTAAACAATTTTGGTGTTAAATATTTTTTTTTACTCTTGACTTTTTGTCTGCTAGAGGGCGTGATTTTAAATTTGAGCAATATTTTGGAAATGTACAAGTTTATCTCCATTTTTATTTTTTAAGCCTTACTTTATGTGTGCTAGAGGGCGCCAAATCGCTTTTTGTGTCACGTCACGTAACCTATGTTCAGCGGAAAATTAAGACGGTTCTAACGATACCTCATAATGTCGAGTTCCGATAAGTAGATTAGAAGCGATGAGGGAACAGATGACGATACTCACATACATACAAACATACATAGGTACATACATACATAGCCAGTCAAAATCATAACCCTCCTTTGGCTTTGCCGTAGTCGGGTAAAAATAATGCAAGTAAACAACAACAGGGTTCGTCTTGGAGAGCAGGAATCAACAACACAAATACGTCTTGCTCTTAGAAAATGTAAACTCAAACTAAAGATCGTTTCTGAGAACCTAGGCTTATCGATGAATGTCAATGTATCGATACGTCGATGTTTTGCACTTGATTTTAGAAAACGAATCACGATATAAATTGGTCTCGGTTTGGAAATTCAGGTTCTGATCCGTAGAATACTGCCTCCACGCCGCTTAAACCTTCAATTTTAGTCGACTATGAGTATTAAGTAGTCTTCTTAGTTGAATTAAAAAATTCTTCCACTCCAAAAGTCAGTACGTAATTATGTATACCAACTACCAATATTCTTACAAATCTGTGACGAGTTATCAATGCAGTGTTTTGAAAAATATCGATAATTTCAACAGATACATTTCCGACATCCCTATAATAGTTGCAAGTAAAAGATGTTGTTCCAACATTGCATGATCCATCTGTACCTATGTGCATTACTACTCTTTGTTTTGTTTTAGATAAGCTTCTTTGTTGTTAAGTAATTTTGTTTGGAGCTTTGGAACTTGTGGGGCGTTTAACAAATAGTATTTTCTAGGTTCGTATCGCGTGAAATTGCTGTAAGATTTTAAAGTTTAAACTACTAAATTTACCGGTCGTGTCGTAAAAATATGCATGTTACATGAGAAACAAAAGTGTCTGAGTGTGCTAATGTAGTCGGTTAGAACTAGAAGTTATCTGAGAAAGTCTACAATACTCGTACATGATATTATAATATATCTGCTAAATCTGTGACATGCTCGAAGAACAAAGAAAACTTTACTAGACAGGAAGCAATGTTAAAGTATTGAGGTGTATGTCGTTGGCGTTTTAGCTATTACCGTCTCTTGTAGCGTTCAAAGAAAATCATTATGATATCTAGAAGAAATTTGTGAATAAATAAGTTCTTACGTTTATTAGGATAGTCTAATTTGAAAAAATGCGAGCGAAGATATACCTTGTCTGATCTTTGGTGAATTACGAAAGAAATCATCATCATCTGTCCAGCCTTTTCGCAACTATGTTGGGGTCAGCTTACAGTCTGGCTAGATGCAGTGAATACCACACTGAAAAAAAAGAATGATTGATTTTACTAAATTCCGCGTAAATTTTATCAAATCCGCGGGTTAATATAGGTCCTACACACGAAATTGTTGATTTTACCAAATAGAACTGGTTGATTATGTAACCCTTATGTTTAGTAAATTTACACATTTCATTTTGTTTATTCAACTAAAAAGTTCTGTATATTTCACATCGATTATTTTCGATATTTTACGATGAGATTTAGTAAATGTCACATAACGTGTTATGTAAATTATGTGAAATTAATTTTGCTACATTTACTCATTTCATTTTGTATATTCAACTAAAAAGTCCTGTATATTTCACTTCGATTATTTTCGATATTTTACGATGAGATTTAGTAAATGTCACTTAACGTGTTATGTAAAATATGTGAAATTAATTTTGCTACATTTACTCATTTCATTTTGTATATTCAACTAAAAAGTCCTGTATATTTCACTTCGATTATTTTCGATCTTTTACGATGAGATTTAATAAATGTCACTAAACGTGTTAAGTAAAATGTGTGAAATTAATGTTGCAACATTTACTAATTTCATTTTGTATATTCAACTAAAAAGTCCCGTATATTTCACGTCGATTACTTTTGATCTTTTACGATGAGATTTAATAAGTACCACTAAACGTGTTATGTAAACAATGTGAAATTGATTTCGCTACGTTTACTAATTTCATTTTGTATATTTAACTAATCCAGTCCTGTATATTTCACGATGAGATTTAATGAATGTCACTAAATGTGTTATGTATAGTATATGAAATTAATTTTGCTACATTTACTCATTTAATTTAGTATATTCAGCTAATCGAGTCCTGCATATTTCACGTATATTATTTTCGTCCATTTAACGATGTTGATTTAATATGTTTAACTAAAAGTGTTTGGTAAAACATGTGAAATTAATTTCATACAATTTACCAGATATCTTCTTGTTGGTTTAGTATATTTTACTTAAAATATGCAAAACTAATTTTGTGATATTTACTCGTATGATTTCGTATATTACATTAAATAAGTTTTGCATATTTTACGTAAGGTATTGAAATAAAATATGTAAAATTAGTATTGTAACATTTACTCATACCATTTCGTACATTTTACGAGAGCACATTTCGTATACTTTACTTCACTTTTAGTAGTAAAATATACAAAATGCGCTCTCCTAAAATGTACGAACAGGATGTAGGTATATTCTATTAAACATGTTTCGCCATTATGCATGAAAGCTGTAAATTATTGGTTGACTGAAAATCTCTCGTAGCGTAATACCTATACTGGGTGACTAGTGCGCATAACTTATAAGGATGTTCAGACCATCGAACTAATGGTCCGACTGAACGAACATCCTCAAAAATTATGCGCACTAATAAAGTCACCGTGTATACGTTGTCGCCAGAGACTTGTAGTCAGCTGCCTAATTTACAAATCAGTAAACTACCCATAAAAAGTAAACGAAAACAAAATCACCCGCCAGTGAGCGGTATCATACAGTACAAAATAAAAGAACATGTTTAGCAAAATTTACCAAAAAGTACTCCAATTATAACTGTTAAAAATACACATTTAAATGTTAAACAAATTAAATCTGAATTTTATGATAAAATGTTACAATAATTTTGTTCGGGTTATAACTAAAATAGTTAAAGAAAACAAAATATTAAATGAATAAAATTGAGTATATTATTATAATTGTTATCAAATTACTTTTACAATAAAACTTATACAATTCACTTACAGGCGAGGTAATAACTGAAATATCACATAAAATAATCAACTAGTGTGTCACAAAACATGTGGCACACAATAATCATAAAAGGCTTTCAGGTTCAAAATGAACACTTCCCATAGTGTACACCGGTTTCAAAAGGTAGGTACCTACAACTCCCGAAAAAACACTTTTCCCAAAATGTACCTTTTTCAAAATGTACACTCTTAGAACAGATAGGAATAACTGACTGAACAGATTTTAAAGTACCAGGATCACATAAATATGGAGGTTAACTTATTTTTATTTACTTATTGTTCTAAGAATGTACATTTTGGGTAAGATACATTTAGGGAAATGTACATTCCGGGAAAGGTGCATTTTAAGAAATGTACTTTTTTAGAAGTTTTCTTTTGAAACCGGTGTAAATTATGGGAAGTGTACATTTTGACCCTGGAGGAAAAAAGGAATCAATTTAAACAGATGTTTCATTGTTTACAGTGCTTTCAATAAGAGCCCATATTTGCAACAAGTCATACTGAATTGGGTATTTGACTTGAGAATGGATTCTACATTTTAAGGTTTAAAAGAGCAAAGGTATAGCAAAATAAACCTCTACGCGAAATTTTGGCTCAATTTGACAAATTTTACTATGATTTCTAAGATTTCAAATTTGGTAAAAAAAAAAATCTAATCGCAAAATAGTGTTGATTATTAGAATCCATACGTAATTACAAATAATGTTGTTATTGATTTTTTAAATGTTTACACATCAAACAAATCATCACTAAGCAAAAACATCACTTTCTTTTGCGGCCGCGCGGTATGAAATGTGAAGTCACATTTCACAATTTGCTTCCCTTTCTGCTCTATTATACCTTAAAAGTATCCATTCTCAAGTCAGATATCCAATTGTGTGATATTGTTACTGATTGAGAAAAAAATTAGCAACGCGTAACAAACAGTATTACTGGATGCGAATTTTTATTCTCGTCTAGTAACGTGTTAGTAAATGATTCATATTTATCTCTTGGAGCAGTTACCTAACACCGTTACTTAAAGAATATTTTTTCACGTTCAGATGACGAAGGAGAAGAATAAGTATGAACCATTTACTAACACGTGTTACTAGATGAGAATAAAAATTCGCATCGAGTCACACTGTTACTCGTTGCGAATTTTTTTCACAACCAGTCAGTGTGACACGATTCAGTGCGACTCGTTGCGAATAAAGGAAAAGAACAGCATTTACAATACAACATAACAAGGCTGTCATAGAAACCAGAGAGAGCAAAAGGAAAACGTACACAGACCATAATAATATCTGTCAACATCAATAGATTATAATTTTAATTAAAATTTGCTGTAGCCCAAAATAAGTTTTTTTCTTAATGTACATAATTATTTATATTTAAATGAACTTAAAACTAAGGTTGGGGTAACCTCTTACAAAAGGCCCGTCGTAAAGGATGTCCAGAAGGGATCATCTTCAATCATGTGACTCTAAGGGTAGTTAGATATGCTGACCCATTCTGCAATAAAAAGAAAGAATTATCCGCCCACAATGTCCAGCATACCAACGCCATACAAAACCTTAATATTATATGTACATATTTATATTTAAATGTACTTAAAACTAAGGTTGCGGTAACCTCTTACAAAAGGCTCGACTTAAAGGATGTCCAGAAGGGATCATCTTCAATCATGTGACTCTAAGGGTAGTTTGATATGCTGACCCATTCTGCAATAAAAAGAAAGAATTATCCGCCCACAATGTCCAACATACCAACGCCATGCAAAACCTTAATATTATATTACTTAACATTATTGCTATGTTTACATCTAACGCAGTCACAATTCAGCTTTATACTATCAAAATATACTAAATAATTCTTACAGTCAAATCCTACTTATCATATTAACCACGCTCTGCAACTATGTTGGAAATGTCACGGGGTAGTATGATAATACTAATTACTCCACACTCCACCTCAAATTTATAATTTTAATTAAAATTTGCTTTAACCCAAAACTCGGTTCGATAATCTCTCTAGTTACATGTACTTAATTCTACAGTATGTATCTCCATTACACATTATATGCGAATAAGTTGGAGCTATGATAAGGTCCTCAGGTTTTAAAACTTTCCATGCGTCAACCTCGACTAAGTTGAGATCAAACGCTTGTAGGTGTTCATTAAATCCGTTACAGTTAATTTCTTTACACAGAAAATAAATATCTGTTCCTGAAGCCGATACAAAAATAAATTTTATTTCAAAAAACTGGTACCTGTCTTCGTTGGAAATAATTAAAATAGCATGTTGCATATATTTGATCCCATTGAAAGAAACCCAGTTAAATGTACCAGTTAATTCTACATCTCGAGGAATTAAAATATTTTTAATGTCATTAATATTAGAGGGAATAAAGTTTACCCGTGAACTTAGTTTTATTCTAGCTTCATCTCTTTTTACAGTATAAAGTCTATGAGCAAATGACAGTTGTTCCTTAATTAACAAAGTTAAGGCTAAATTTTTTCTGGAGGTTATTATTGAAGCAGTGTTTTTTAATTGTTTATGTTTGGCTTCAAACCTCATGCACCAAATTAATCGTAAGGGACCAACTTGTTTAATAATATCAGGGTAATGAACCATAAAATGGTGTTTAGGTTTTAAGGTGTCACGAAATAGCTTTACGTAACCCTCATGGTGTTCGGTGATTAAAGATTCAAGTAAAGCAATTGTACTGTAATCAAAATTCCTGCTAAAAAGTATGTCAATTATCTTAAGCAATGTAAGAAAAAATAACCATACTTTATCATCTTCTGGGATTAAATCTCCTACTAATAGAGAGAAAATGTGTACAAACAACATCATTTCAGAAGCTGACATATTAAATTTGTTCTTTAATAAATGCTCCCGTTTTACTTTTGTACATTTGTCATTTAACTCATTTCCTTTATAGTCAAATAGTCGTAGCCGGTCATTAAGAGTATCTAAATTAAAAAGTTTTATGGTTTCCGTATAATACAAAATAATATGAGCAAGGTCATAATGACAAACACCTTCAAATATGTCATGCATTATATCAACACATAAATTGTCCACCACGTGATAAGTATTAATGTTGTTAAATATACAAGATTCATTAATACCTGTCACTGATACATCATTAGTTTCAACATCACAGGAATAATTTTCTCGATTTCTTAGAAGGTTGTCATCTTGTTTACATTGTTTTTTCATTATAGTTTTATCGGCTTTACAAATTCGACAGTAATAGTTACTTGAAAATGATTTTGTGAATCCTAGTACAGTATTAAGGCCCAAATTATCACCGATGACCATTGCAAGTATAAAATATACCCTGAAGTTACCTTCCGATGTTACTATATCAATGCCATTTTCCTCTAAACACTTCATTTCTTCAATAAGGTCGTGAAAAGTAGCCGCGTTTCCGTAAGTTTTACTATACGACGACTTATGCAACATAGCAACAAATATATTTTCTAAAAGTGATAAGTATTCACTTCCCATAGTTGGAAATTGGAAATATGTGGCAGAAATAGAATGAACCCCAGCATGACTTCCCAATGGATTGTTACATTCAAAATCGTCATTGTACAAAAAGTACGGTACGCATATGTACCCTTCTTTTCCAGATATTTTATGTTTCCAAACCTTGCCTTGAGTATAATTTGATATTGAATTAGGTTCAGCACCGTTATATGTTTTTAAAACAGAAATAAAACCGGGTAATTCGAAAATTTTCTTAAACATTAATTTTAAAGGTACTCTAGCTCCATACTCGGAATTTGGTCTTATTGAAGAATTGGCAGTATTTGAAAATGTACCTTCAGCAATAACAAACTTTTTAGGAGGTATATAAATGCCAAGTTCAGAAAAATGATTCATTACTTGATACTCTGTGGATAAATTTTCAAAAGGTTCCGATATTGTTTTAATTATTTTTTTTAATTTTTCGACATTTGTTTCTGAAGCACTAGGTAAAAGATCAGTTAACATATTACTAATAACATCAGTTATATGCTCTGAAATATTATTAATTATTTCGTTGGCACATTTTCGATTAATGTTAGGATTACTGTATAAAGACAAAGCGAAAGTGGCTGTTGAGTTATTAAAAATTTCATCTTTCTGGGGAACATGGTTACTTTCAGGTTCAAAAACAAAAGGGTGTTCATCATTATCACTATTACAGTCCAAGTTGAAAATTATTTGTTGGCTACTTGATATACTCGGTTCTTGAATAATATTGTTGTTTCTACAGTTTGATAGGCATATTTCGGAAGGTAGATTCAGATTATGAGCATTGGTCAGATGACGACGAAACGAACGTATATTTGAAAATATTCTGGTACAATTAAACTGTCTACAGCAATAAGTGGAGTTAGGTCGCAAATCATGGCTAAATTTCAAGTGTAAGAAAAATGATTTATAGTCGTTTAACACAGCCGAACACATAAAACAAATAAACATGTTTAAATAAACTATAGGTTCGATGGAAACAAATTAGACTTTTTTTATCACCTAGTACCTACAAAATAAACTGTTTGGCACAAAGGTTTTAAGACAGATCCGCCATAAAACAAGCTACACTTGAAATTTTTTTATCAGATTTGCAATCAATTCCGTAAAAATATTTTTGTATAAAGGTCCACACGTTAACACACTCTGTCGGGTACTCTAAATTGAAAACATGGAAAATTTTAAAGCATACATCAACTGCTTTTAGTAGGGTGTCGATCTTATAAATGACTGATTCATAATGGACATAGTAATCGGTTATTTCTTCTATCGATGACCCTACCACGACTATCAGTGGTTGGCAAGTAAGTCCTTTGGCCAAGTGCTCATCCTGACGCAGCTTGATCTTTGTTACTATTTCGCTCTGATTCTGTAATAGAACAAATACAAGGTTGAACAAATACAAACATACAAGATGTTCTAGGTCATAAATAATCTACCACACTGAACCCATTGCCTGTAAACTAAATCACAAGTCTTCATTGGGTTGAGTTCTTAATACTTGCTGATTTCCTCACGATGTCTTCCTTCACCAAAGAGCAAGTCATAATAAGAAAAAAACGAATCGGCTACCACAGGTTAATACTTTGTATTATTTATTTTTGAATTTATTGCGCACTTTATTTACCTACCGCGACATGTAAAATGAAAGCCTTTTCTGATTCAGCAATGCTTGGTTTATAATATTTTTTCTTATTTTCTTCAGCTTTAACTGGAATTTTAATGGTGGGTGGCATCTTCGAACTCATCAGTTTTAGGTAAACATAATCTCTCACATCTGCAAGGAGATAAAAATTATTACAAAGCTAAGCCTGTAAAAATGAGGACTGTCTATTATCTTTATTTAACATAATGAAAATAAATTAGCATCTACTGACCTGCAGGGCTAACATGCGCAAGTCGACAAAATTTTGTCGACGCATTATCTCGTGTTGAGACGACATAAGTCTGTTTGTCGATGGGAGTTAACATGGCGACACTTTTATGTCGTGTCGTTCTGTTAAAGAACTCATGTCGTTCTGTCAAACCTGTTTTTGTCGTCAGGCTCTAACATGCGCGCTTTATTTAGTCGAATTTTGACATTTTCCTATGACAAGTTTGTCGTTGATGGTTTTCGTAGACGAGAAACCGCGACAAACAGAAAAAACTGAAAAAGGGGGGTAACGGTGTTCTGTGAAATTAAACAATTTATGTATAATGGCGGTGCCGTAGTATAATTATCTATTAACTGTGTATGAGGAAAGGGAAGCAAGAAAAATACAGAGGAAGGTGATTGGCGACGTCTGCAACCCATTCGACTTAAGGGATAACGAGTTCCAGTCTCTCTGGCGAATTACAAAGGCTATGGCTATTTATATATTTTATTTATATTATGTTCCCACTGCCGCTCATATTCAGCGGCACCCGGCGGAGTTTTCAAATCTCCTGCCGCAAAGTTTGCATGCTCGTGCATATATTCGCATGGCCTTTTGTACTGCGTATTCTGAAACATTACAGTTCAATTTGTAACTATCAATCTCTCTTTCAAATTATTAAGGGCACTATTATTGTACAGTACACACATTACAAGTAAACTTTCGTTCGTATTACGAAACGAATATGTTTCACAGCAATGGCAGAACATTGGTAGTATACTTGCTGAATAGTGAACATTCACTAAGTACTTATTGATTTACTTATGGCATAGTGTGTTGTATTTTGTACATTACATAATACATTTCATCGAGATAAATAATGTAACATAATATTATGATTACAATTATCTTCTATCTCGTAGAAAAATGCATTCTTCACACGGTTTATTTTGGAAGTCAATAAAGAACATTGAATAAAGAGTTGCTAATAAACTATAATATGCATCTCCGCCATCTGTGACGGGATTTTGATCTAATACTTACAATCTCTTTGATGCCAAAGCCATCTTCTTTCTAACATACCAACAATTTTTCAAATAGTATTGAAAATATTTAATGCGTGAACCACAAATATCAAAACAAATTTTGAAATTCAAAATTTTTGAATTGACAAAATGTCAGAGACAATTTTAAGGTCGCGTTCACAAATATGGCAGCGTTCACGCAATTCCCACCAATATTGACCGAATGAAACCGGCGTTAATGAACTAGACTATGGTATGTTTTCATGAAATGGCAACATCAGTTATCTCGCGTCGAGAAGGAGAAGTCACGACGACATATCTTCTCGAGCGTGGTGCGCATGTTAGGAAAAGTGACAAACGAATCGAGAACGACAAAATTTGTCATCTCGTTTATGAGATATGTCGACTTGCGCATGTTAGCCCTGCTGGTGTGGTACTATCGTCGTTCAAAGTTTTCAGATTATCCACGCAACTTTTTATTTTACTGTAAATTGGCAATGCTTTTTCCATGAATATTGGCCACTTTTTGAACAATTCTAGGTCATGGTTTGGGTACATGAAATCAAAATCTAATTCAACCTAAAAAAATAAAATTGAATGATTACCTACGCATAATTTTTTGTCCTAAACATAAAACCTATACTGTTAAATGGCATAAATATCAATTGGCATAATATTTATTATTAAAAATTCTAAAAGCATAATCAAAAGGCCGAATTTTGTCAAGCATAAATTAATATTGAATGGCATATTTGCAAAAAACTTAAATATTTAAATAATATATTAAATAATAAATTATCAATAATAATATTATTAATAATAAATTATACGCACAAGTTTGTAGCCCAAGCTTGCTTTGATTGAAGGCCACTCATTAAATAAGTCCTGGATGGTTTTATCTTTTCCAGATAAATCTTCTTTTCGCAATGTCCTTGTTAGTTTCCACTTCTCCACAACATCTACCCAAGGCTCTTTATTAAATTTCAACCATAGCTTCATATTATTAAGATCTTCAAGTGATACATTTTGGGACTCTTAAACAAATAACATTCTATGTCCATTGAAATTGAACTCTTAAAACTGTGAATGTGAGACGTTAATATAAGAACTCACAAAGCAGATTGTTTAGTTGAGTTCCACCGTGGTCGCCCGCCAACCGATCGCAGAGCGCGCGGGCGCAACCCGCCGGTCCGAGCGATTCTACTGGTTGCCCGTTCGGAGCGGCATTTAGGCACATCACGTCCACTTCGCATTTGATCTTCTTGGTCCAGTTCAACGTCCATTTCGCATTTGGTCCATTTCGCAGATTGTCATTTCCCATTTGATAATATTTCACATAAATATGGGAAAAGGTAAATGTTTTTTTATTTTTTTCATATTCTACAAATGTCAGACTTTTATTTTTACTGCGACGTACTAAGAAGAAAAGCAAAAAATTTATTTTAATATAAAGTGATTGAAAATATAGAAGCTAGCCTTTTCTGCGAAATGGACCAACTGCGAAAGAGACGTGTTTTCGGAAAGTGGACCAAATGCAAAGTGGACTTAATGCGACTAAATGATTTTTCATACAAGCAAAATGATTTTCAAACCCGATAGTGCAAAGTTGAAATGTTGAATAATATACCTTCATGAGTTTCAGTTATGGTAATGGTGGATGTTTCGTGTTTCTTTATGAGTCCTGATTTTCTTAAAATCCTTCTTTGGTTATGGTACCGGTCTACCAATTTCCCTCTTGCTGGAATATATGATTTCCCATATTTTCTACTAGGAACATAATATGCATCCTGAAAAATTGATTGTAATGTAGTAAATTCCAATTAGATTTTTTTTCAGACATTACCCATTACTTGATATTGCCATCGACCAAAATTGCTGAGGTAGCAGAGCAATTTTAATAGGGTAGTTTTCAAAGAAGAACAGGCAAAAAAAACCCAGACCCGACAGAAAAGTGACATATCTCAGTTTTTTTGTTATTGTTTATATAATCATATTATATAGTTTTTATATTCGAAATCAATGGCTAAAACTAAAATATTGCCTTATGTTTTTGTTCAGGATTTACACTAAAAAAGTACAAAATGCCTACGTATCTACACAATTCGTAAATATATGTAACTAAATGACGTAGAAAAGTAAGTCGTTATGGGATGTATTAAAAAAAAAGAATAATGTTCGTATAGGAAGTTATTTGTGTGTATGTATAAAAACGGTCACGTACTGTATGCATACCTACTACGGCTCAGCTGGTTTCAATTAGTGGAATAATCCGATCTGAATCATCGAATATGACGATTTTAATTAATCCTAAGTTGAGGGCGAATCCAGAAGGGCATGCTCTGACCCCAGTACCAGAGGCAAAAAGGAACGAACGGGGTGGAATTTTTTAGTCAGTAAGAGTCTGACACGCCCTCTCGCTCCACCCAAGGGCGAGAGATGTCATTAGATGATTTTAAACCACCTTAAAAAAAAAAATCCTAAGTTGAATGTTGTACTCGGAGTTCAAAAATTATATAATACAGCTGTATCTCCAGGTCTCCTGGATACATCCCATAACTATTTATCGTCATTTAGTTACATACATTACGAATTTTGTAGATAAGTAGGCATTTTGTATTTTTTTAGTGTAAACCCTGAACAAAAACATAAGGCAATATTTTGGTGTTAGCCATTGATTTCGAATATAAAAACTATATAATATGATTATATAAATAATAACAAAAAAACTGAGATATGTCACTTTTCTGTCGGGTCTGGGTTTTTTTTATATGGGACGTGACCGTTCTTCTTTTTGGAAACCACTTTTATTTAAAGATTGGGAACCAATTAATAAAATAAACGGTTTGTAAAAATTTGGAAAATACCCTATTGCCAGTGTAAGCGCTCCTTACAACAATCTGGTTATTGATCTGGAACACTGAAGGAAAAACCGAAACATTTAAAAACATTATTTTAAATAACGTTTCCGAGCCCTGGCGACGAGTTGCAAATGGGAAGAGTGCGCAGAATCCGAGAAAAGTCAAGACTATACATGATATGCTATCTATACTATAAAACTACTGTTACTATATTACCATAACTCTACTATAGTAGTACCAATATACTATTATCTAATCTACCATACCAAAATATTTTTGCAATAAAAATATAACCTTCGACTCGAATGGGAAAAATTTAACAATTTGACTGGACATGTCCTCATAATTTTTTGCATCCATCGAACCCTTCCTTTTTATGAAGTATTCTATAATACATTTTGATAAATTGTTTCTTATAGTTGTATCATCAATCTTCTTGTTCATATACTGAAGGCATATTTGTCCAATACTAGTGGTCTTCAGAATTTCTTTTAAATTAAAAGACTAATGGGAGAAAAAAAATAGGACTTATACACAGAAATGGTAAAAATAGTCAGTGTAATTACAAAAAAAAATTAAACAATGCTGTAATTTTTTTGACAATATTGTTTTAAAGAGACATCACATTTAAACAGGCGTCTAAGTTAAAGTGTTTAAAAATCTTTTGTAATAACACTAATTAAAAAAAAAAATCAATAAAACTATCAATTGGAAAAATGTAGATATGAAATCAAAGTTAACTCCACTACAGACATGGAATCAAATTCGACTCACTGGGAAATAAAAATCACAATATATCATGGAACCATGTAGCCAGAACATGGTTCCATCATCAGACCCGAAACATCATCACAAAACACTCGATAAAACCAATCTAACGGGCCCTAACACAGTGAGTTTCCGGCTACCAGGGTTCAGATCCTGTGGCCACCTTCCGACTCCATTCATCATCAGACCCTGAACATCACTTTACTTCATCACAAAGTGCTCTTCAAAACCATTCTAAAGAGCCCAAACACAGTGAGTTTCTGGCTCCATCCATCATCAAATTCTGAACATCACTCATCACAAAGCTCTATTCAAAACCAATCTAACGAGTCTAAACCGCTGGGTTTCCGGCTATTATGGTACAGATCCTGTGACCACATTGATTTTTTAATTAAAAAATAAAGAATTAGTGAATTTCATGAGTTTTTTGTTGATTGACCTTAGTTCTTCCATATTTCCTGACATTCTTAATCCTATGACCAAACTAACTTACAAAATTGGTAGAAAAGAAATAGGTAACGAAAAAAAAACAAACACAAAAAGGCAATAACATTGACTCACTCCTGGAAAACTGGCCATAGCCATACAGCAGGGAAATTCTTCTAGCATTATGGTCATTTGTAGCAGGAACAACATAGGGCGGGCTTTTTAATAGATAACTTATTTAATTTTGTAGTAGGTATTTATGGTATCGGTTATTAACAAGGCAATTTCAAAATAAAGTGTAAAAAACTAACCTCTTCGTTCGAAGTAGCACAAGAACAGCCACTCACCGCAGAACTATAATCGCTGCCCACATGCCCCATAGAATCCTTATCTGATTCTATTGATTCTGTGTCTAAAGAACATGTTTTCTGTAAAAATTAAGATAAGATAAGACTTTAAGCATAATATAAGTTCATTTGTACCTATGTTATTATTTTATTAATGTGAAAAACAATTTCAAGTTGACTCCAGCTAGATCAGTGCTCATACTATTAAGAGCATTTGATCTGAGATACATTAGTAACATTTCTACCAAAACTAAAAATCTTTAAAATAATAATCTTTACTAATATTATTAAGCTGAAGAGTTTGATTGCTTCTATGTTTGAACGCGCTAATCTCAGGAACTACTGGTTCGAATTGAAAAATTATTTTTGTGTTGGATAGTCCATTATTTGAGGAAGGCTTTAGGCTATATATCATCACGCTACATACAACCGCGGGACATTTTCAAATTAATGCGGGTGAAACCGCAGCAAAAAGCTAGTAATATATAATTATGTAGTTTATTTACTTCTTTTCTCTTATAGTACAAAAACAAAATAATATGAACAAATCAATGAGGTTTAAAACAAGCAAAGCCTGTGCTTGAGATTACCGAGCCTAAAGGCTCCTTTGCTACATTCTGGAAAGTAGGTACAATAATAGGTATATACTTCAAAATACTCACCAGGGATTTATTTTCATTTTTAAATTGAGCTAATCCAGCCTTGAATTTAATTCTATCCTTTATTCTTGATTTTGGAATCAGCTCATTTATATCAGAATCAGAAATATTTTCTATGCAAAATACATCCAAGTCATGTTCTAAAAAAAGAAGGAAACAATAATTTGGTAATTTCCCAGTTTGACATCAGCAAATTTTGTATTTGGTGGCAGGGCAGGGCCCTGTTTAATAAACGTTACAATCCTACAATTTTGTAAAATGTTGTTGAATAGTACTAGCTACAAGTACTGTTTATTAAACACAACAAATAGTGAGAATTTTGCACATAAAAATTCGCAATTCACCTTTGGATCAGTACCTCCGGAGTTACCCACCGCTATTAACAGATATTCGCTAACTAGGGTGTCATATTAAAGGCTCAAGGTCAAGGACTATTTAACGAGCTATGTTTGGAGTTATTGCGCGTTCATTTCAGAATTATGGAGATCTACAGTACAGGTTTAGGCCCGAGTCACACCGGAATGGCAGCGGCCGGCAGCGACGCGGCGACCACTTTCAGTGTGAAATAATTTTAAACTTTAACTACATACCTACTTACTTAGAAGACCAGTATCGCTTGAAAAGCTTGAAAAGGTAGCGCGGCCGCCCGCGGCCTCGCATCGCCGTTTGCAGCCGCGCGCCTCTTGGCGTTTCCACCCGCGGCTGCCAGCGGCGACGCGAGGCCGCTCGCGGGGCCGCGCGCTCCTAACTAGTCATGAAGATACCAGGCGCGCGGGGTCTGGAGGAAGCGCGAAGCCGCCAGCGTCGCCGCTGGCGGCCGCTGCCATTCCAGTGTGACTCGGGCCTTACCAACTTAGAATAGCAAACAAGCTTGCAGTGGCAAGGCAAGGCACATAGGAGAACTGGCAGCCGCCGGCGCCGTTGGATGGCGACCATGTAGGTACTTTACGACAAGACTGACCTGACGAAGGTACCTATTCTATCATTCTAAGTTGATAATAAGTAGGAACTTAGAACTTACCTTGAAATACAGCTTGTGTTTCTTTCGAGACTCCCCAGGAATCGAGAAGTGCTATGGCGAAGTTCGAGTCTAATGTAAATCCTAACGTATTTTCTGACGTCGAGTCCATTTTCACTCACTATGAACATTGATTGAACGACTATTACTCTAGCGTACTTAACTGAATGATTTAATAAATATATCGTAAAATAAATCGTTGCGACTTTTAAAGTGCAAAATAAAATCGCAAACGACAATAATTCCTGCGCGCACTACGATTTATTATCGATCCGATATCGTCAAAGAACCCAAGTCGACTGACCGCTGCGCTTGCGATTTTTTCCGCATTGCGCGAAGCCAGTAGAGCTTCATAGGCTATAGGGTACAAAACGGAGAGATGTTAATCTGGCAACTCTAAGTCGTATCGAGTCGAGAACGGAACGCGAATAGTTGGAAGAATAGGTATGACGTCACGTCAAATGACATTAAAGTTTAGTAAAATCTCAAAGATGTTTCGTAAAATCAACATTTTAATTAGTAACATGTAGGTAGGTATATTGGTATGGTATAGATCAAAACAAAGAGTAAAATCGTTACTTTTTTAATATTTAATCTTACCTACTAGGTATATTATAATTATGCGAAAGTTTGTGAAGATGTTTAGATGTTTGTGACTCAATCACACATAAACGGCTTAACGGATTGTGATGAAATTTCGCACACATATAGAATATGATCTGGATTAACAGGATAGGTACTTTTTATCTCGGAAAAATTAATGGTTCCCGTGGGAACCACAACAAAATCCTAATAGTGAAGAGATTTAGTTGAAATTTGGTATAGGGATATCTTTCATACCGAATTAACGTTTTAGGTAAATCCAGGAATTTATGTGCAAATAACTAACCCCACGCGTACGAAGTCGCGGACGCCCGCTAGTAATATAATAAATGCGAAAGTCCGTTTGTTTGTACGCCTTAATTCACATCTTATCTACCTACTAAACCGATCATGATTCATAACTTTATAAGTATTTAGATCAATTTTCGTGTCTCTTCTTTTTTACCCGATTACGGCGAAGCAAAAAACGAAAATATATATGATTTTGACCGGTATGTATGTATGTATGTGTTCCCTTATAACTTCTAAGCTACTTGTAATAATTTGACAATAATAGTCTTCTAGTTAAAGGATACTAGCGGCCGCCCGCGACTTCGTACGCGTGGGGTTAGTTATTTGCATATATTCCAGGATTTACAACCCCAAAAGTATGTTCATTATTATTATTATGTTCCCTCATAACTTCTTAACTACTTATGATAATTTTATAAATGAAGTATCGTTAGAAGCGTCTGGTTTTAGGATATGTGAAGACACATTTAACTGAAAGGGGATTGTCCAATAATGGCTTGGCGTGAACAGAAGTCTTAGAAAAATCCAATTGTATCAAAAAATATCCTTTTATAAAACATGAATATTTGTGATTTTTAGTTGTATCTATTCGAACTGATAAAAATAATAATTTAATAAAAAACTTTTTCAAAAAAAAATTAAACCGACTTCTAAAAAAACACAAAAAAGTATAAAATAACTTTTCTTTCGGAAGTCGGTGACTTTTCTTCTTATTTCCTTTGCTTTATTGTCACCGACTTCCGAAAGAAAAGTTATTTTATACTTTTTTGTGTTTTTTTAGAAGTCGGTTTAATTTTTTTTTGAAAAAGTTTTTTATTTTACCCTTTTTAGTGAGTACAGTCGTGATATTATGTTGTGTAATGGCGTAAAAAAGCATAGATATGCGATAGCAGCAATCCCGGTTAATCTGCTGTTATTATTTGAAGAGTTCCTTCGATTTCTCCAAGATCCCATCATCAGACATTGACATGGTGATAATGGGACCACAAGGGAAGCACCAGCTTTCGAATAAAAAACGAATCATCAAAATCGGTTTACCCAGTCGAAAGTTATGAGGTAACAAACATAAAAGTTAATTACATCATCCACATAGCAGTAATCAAAAAAATGCTCACAAAATAAAAAGTACTGAACCAAATTGGATGAAATTTTTATGGGACCAATTGGAAGGTGTACTCTTTCAATCAAAAGAAGAATTTTCAAAATCGGTCCAGGCGTCTTTGAGAAATCGGGGAACATACATAAAAAAAAAAAAAAGATTACGACGAGTTGAGAACCTCCTCCTTTTTTTGAAGTCGGTTAAAAAGTATTTTAACAACTTAATATAATTTTTCCGGTTGCCATAAATCTCTTCTATTAGTAAGTTGCAATTTATTATACTTTTAATCGATTTACATCAATCAAAGTATTTAATGAAAGCACTAACATCACCAATTACATTATACAGAAAATCAGTGCCTATATTAAAGTAAGTATGTACATAATTATAATATTACATTATTTGTACCATAATATAATAATTACTGCATCAATTTCGAATGTAATCGATTTATTAGTATAGATCGATTTTCATGGCAACACTGATTAATATGTCATTTTGACAAATGTTTATCGTGTTGCGTCTTGAGTTTGTTGTGAATATCTTAATTTGTTTTTATCTCGACTCATGCTTATTATAATGGACACCGATAACTCTACTTACAACGACCTAGCATTCCTACCGGTACTGATCGAAGCCCAAATGTTGACCTCGGAACAAACACGGCCGAATCCACGCATCCCATAATTGGATATAATACCAATGGAAGGAACGTCTGACGCTTCGGATTGAGATGCATTAATTGTGGTACCGACGTTATTCAAAGGAGAAGGCATACCCTCCACCTTGCAGAGGTTATGTCGGTAATACGACAGTGGATCGCGCCCCAACCGGTAAGTGTTCAATTCGCCATTTGCTATTACTTTATTTACTAACACATGAGCGATAACTTGTGTCCGTTCCATTGGTAAGTGTATGGATGCACCTTGAATGTCTGTGAAGAATTTCGCCTGCAGTTGGCTTTTATAAGGTGAATATAAGTTTTTTTTCTTTGCTCACAGGTGACTGATAGCACTGTTGTATGCCATTCTTGCTGGACCCGAGCCTTAAATGCTTCAACAGTTACTACTGACGAACCTAGTACTAGTGGTGGTCACCATCGTCGTGTCTGTGTCAGCTGTGGTTGTTCTTTGTTGAGAACAAGATCTCACAGGCTACGTACTGACACAGAACGAGAGGCACGTATACGGAATACAATAATGGAGACAATTATGCCACAACAAGTAAGTATCCTTTTATCTTCTTTTATATTCTATTCTATTAGCTTTTTATATGATTAAGAAGCCAACCTGCATAACCAGTTTTTGATTAAATATAAAAACAATATAGGTGACATACATACCATGCACGGTTCTACAAAACCCAGTGCAATGAGCCTGTTAGTGTTCAGTCATCGGTTAGAATTGTTACAGAGTCGAATTTTCACTTTCGCAACATTGTCTATTTTACTTTGAATCTTTTATCTTATGTAGCCAAATGCATTCTTACTTTAAAGATTATATATTAAGCTAAAAATATGTTAAATAAAAATAAACTATTATTCCAGTTGCACGGATCAGATGAAATCTGCCACCCCTGCTGGCAGCGAAGTGACAGACTGTCAACTGGAACTCTTGAGCTACCTCGCCAAGGGTCGACGGACAGTGGGTTGCTGTGCCCATGTCATGACCATTATTTGGTTTATGAGTTGGGCAAGGTATCAAGAGAACCTTAATCCACATGCCCAGTTTTTAGATAATGTTTTATTAACATACGAATCAGAATAATAAAAATATGTTTAAAAATAAAAGATTATATTATTTCTAAACTTCCCTAGAAACATCCTTTAAAAAACAGCTAAGTATTAGATCTAACTGCATACAAATCTTTATTGTTTTTTTAATTTCGTAGTTTCTGTACTCAAATTTCAGTTGACCTTAAAGAGTATTTTGATCACAGTATGAAATAGGATCATTTGGCAATAAATAATATTTAGGGTTGATTTATTGTTTTTCTGTTCAAAATGTATGGGAAAAGTTTTTGGCGATTGCTGTCATTTCTAGTACATACCTTAAATGGTCCCATAGTCTTTAGATCCCCACATGAAATAGGACCGATTGCCATTTTTTTTGTACATTACATTTTTTTTTTTTTTGCTGACTGTTACCTTTTTCCGAAATCTGTGAAAGCAGTTCAGAATCTCTTAAAAAGTTATGGATGGTCTCATAGGAACAATTTCCTGTAACTATACTTAACGGTTAAGGTTATAGTATGAATGAATTATGTTATCAAAGCAAAGGACCATTAGATTGAATTTCCTTTAAAGCGCTATTTTTAAAAGTTATGTAAACATTTAGTATTAAATCTAGATCTCCCAAAAGTACCATTAAAAACTACTGTACGATATAGACAAGTATTGTAGGCATTTCAAGGGCAGAGCTCCATAATTTGGGCATTATTTAAGTAAGAATGTTTGTAGCTACAGTCCAGAAACAAAAAAATCAAAGCAAGCGCCTAGTCAATATTCAATAGCAATGTCACGTAGAAACGCTTTATGAAAAAAACATCAGTGAAAAGTTACGATTTACAATGAAAATATAACTTTTGAACCAGCGCATTATATAACATTCAATCTAGATATTTTAGAAGTACCTTTAAAGAGCTATTAAAAGACATACATCTCCATTCTGGGCACCACTGGGGCAGGAATGGGCATGGTTCATTATCTCATTAAATGCTGTTGTATTCTGTATATTTGTAGTATTTGCCGAATACAACTTTGATTTGTACAAATGAGTGTATATGCACACACTTATATTCGGCAAATACGAAAACATATTGCATTTAATGACATAATTTTGCTTTCATAACATAGTTCATAGTGAACAAATTGCCGTTAGTTGTCGGAACACGCTAAAATTATATATAATATAGAAGCTAAAACCCATGGAAACCCGTTATGTGCCTAGAATAGCGAGTCATGTCACGGGCTAATGTTTAACCTTAAACAAAAGTTCTTTGTAAATTTTATTGACAAGCTTGTGTAAAATGTACACACTTATTTATTTCTAATCTCATAATTTGTTTCAAGTAAAATCAATCTTCCACTTTTTTAGTTTTTACGAACAACTTTAGTATTTGTAGATTAGCAAGCGTCACCTGTCGGGAAGAACTGACTTCGAAACTCGTTCTGTTGTTTAAATAAAAGTTCTTTGTTGATTTTATTTACAAGCTTGCGTAAAATTATCATATTGCTAATGTCAATTATATGAAATGTATAATCTCATAATTTGTGTCAAGTAAAATCAATTTCTTAATTTGTTAGATTTTACGAACAACTCTAGTAGAGTAGCAAGCCACACCTATCGGATATCTGGAGAACCGTGTTGCTAGATTCGTACTGTTGTTTAAACAAAAGTTCTTTGTTAATTTTATTGACAAGCTTGTGTAAAATGTACATATTTGTAATGTCAATTATATTAAATATACCTCATAATTTGTGTCAAGTAAAATAAATTTTCCACTTTGTTAGGTTATACGAACAACTTTAGTAGATTATCGAGCGTCACCTGTTGGACATTTGGAAAACTGTTTTGCTAAACTCGCACTGTTGTTTAAACAAAAGTTCTTTTTTGAATTTATTTACAAGCTTGCGTAAAATTAACATATTGCTAATGTCTATTATATGAAATGTATCTCATAATTTGTGTCAAGTAAAATCAATCTCCTAATTTGTTAGATTTTACGAACAACTTTAGTAGAGTAGCAAGCGACACCTATCGGATATCTGGAGAACTGTTTTGCTAAACTCGTACTGTCGTTTAAACAAAAGTTCTTTGTTGATTTTATTTACAAGCTTGCGTAAAATTAACATATTTCTAATGTCAACTATATTAAATGTATCTCATAATTTGTGTCAAGTAAAATCAATCTTCCAATTTGTTAGTTTTTACGAACAACTTTAGTAGATTAGCAAGCGTCACCTATCGGACATTTGGAAAACTGTTTTGCTAAACTCGCGCTGTTGTTTAAACAAAAGTTCTTTGTTGACTTTATTTACAAGCTTGCGTAAAAGTAACATATTTCTAATGTCAACTATATTAAATGTATCTCATAATTTGTGTCAAGTAAAATCAATCTTCCAATTTGTTAGTTTTTACGAACAACTTTAGTAGAGTAGCAAGCGACACCTATCGGATATCTGGAGAACTGTGTTGCGAAACTCGTACTGTTGTTTAAACAAAACTTCTTTGTTGATTTTATTGACAAGCTTGTGTAAAATGTACATATTTCTAGTGTTAATTATATTAAACGTATCTCATGATTTGTGTCAAGTAAAATCAACTTTCTTATTTGTTAGTGTTACGAACAAATTTAGTAGTGTCACCTGTTGGAAATTTAGAGAACTCTTACGAAAGTATTTTACAAACTATCTTTAGTGTATTCAAATATTTGTTCGATAAATTTTACTATACTTAAAATAGTTTTAGTCAATCTGTTTTGTTATGTAAAATCAACAAAGTGGATTTTGTTAAATTCACTCTTGTTATAGTAAAATTAACTATGAAAAGGGTTGACTATGGCAGTTCATTACTCAACCTACGCTACTTTAGTACATTCAACAATTCTTTTTTTTCAGTGCATAATTTCGAAGTTTTTTTTTTATTGCTAGTGCCTACTCAATCTCCACAACCCAGTTACTGGGTAATATGATACCCTTTGGCAAGACTGGTTGTTAGACTTTCAGGGTTCCGACTCCCTGTGACAGTCTAATAGCGTGCAATATGCCTATCTTTTGGAGTGGACCTATTTTTGTACGGCAACATACGAAACAAGCGCATGTTCGACGTACGTTGGCAGGTGTGTAAACACTCCCTTAAACCGTACATACACAGGTTATATAGGCTATCGAATGAGGTAATTTTCTTTCTTTACCAACCCCGTAAAATATAACGTACATTCGTTTGTTTGTTCACCGTTGGAAGTGGTTCGTTCGTATTCATTCATGACGCGAGCTAAATATCATTCGGTGAATTTTTGATGATCCCGTTAGGCCTCAAGCTAGTCGAATAAATGCCAAAGGTTAATAAATCCATACGACTAAATTTATTTTGAACCCTATAAAATGTCTTCTAAATGTTACTAGAAACATTTGACGTTACAATTCTACTCGATTTATTGAACCGACAAAAACAATCCGTCACACAACTAGACGAGTTATTTACTAAAATTCCTGACAAAGAAAAGCGAAAGAAATTTCTTTCTTTTTCTTATATTTGTAGAAGTTAGAAGTCAGTTTGTGTGACAGTTGTCTGGACAAACAGCGACATTCTAGAAAAATATGAGCCACCAATATTTCAGTCGCGCGCTACAAAATAAAGAATACAAACGGAACACGTCATACATCAAGGCTGTTGTTTTTTTGCAAATGCAGTTTTAATAAAAGTTTCCAATTAAACAATTTTTTGATTAACTTTTTAATAACAGTTGGATGTTTATTCGAAACTAGTATGTTTATATTAATGAAAACACGCCCCAGTAATAAACGCCCACCCTTCAAAGCCTCAAACTTCAAACTGATACCCGCCAAACGTTTAATTACTTTCTCCTTCTCTTCAAAGGTTGTCGATAAGGCTGACAAAGGGAATAAACTCACACAGAACTCGTGGAAGCAACGGTCATTATCTCATGTTGTACACAAAAGCCAAATCTGAAGAGCCATCGGTACAAGACGGCGCGGCGGGTACTTGACGCGAGAGCAGTTAGGCCGAAGTTATCGCGGACCAGTTTAACTAGAGCACCCTCTGTCAGCAAGGTGCTACGTGCCTCGGATGCCCGCCAACTGCCGAGTACCTACTACAACTTACACTAAAATTATATCCAACTATTATCTCTTGGGTAACGGGGCGACGATGTAGCTATGTATGCCTAACGTATCCACGTATCTACTTGTGGTATATTCATGTAGTAGGTACTCAGAGAGACTTAATGATTACTTAAGCCGTCACTTAGTAAAGATTTGACATACTTTTGTATGACAAAACTGTCAAAACCTTTACTAAGTGATCGCTGAGTGCGGCAGTTAGCTTTGTAACTTAATTTTTAGATGTTTACCACCCAAGTTTATATTATAACTTATACGACTTAAATCCCTAAGGACAAAACGTAAAAAATCCTAGTAATTTTTCTAAAACATAGTATCAACGATAAGAGTAGTCTACCTACCAAAATAAAGCCACCTTTACCATCTTTTTCAACACGCCAGAAAATGCTGGAGAGTTTAACCCGTAAATAAAATCCTGTCACACTTTTCCCATCCGGTTTTTCATAGCGAAACTACGCCACATTTATTTGCTAACTCCGACCAAAAATAAAATAGTTACGAGAGCAACTAAATAGTCGGAAACTTGAAAGACACAAAAAGACCGCTGCGCCGAGTTTCTTCCGGTTTTTTCACGCCAAAGAAAGAAGCTCTTTTTCCAAACTGTTGGTTTCGCGACTTTTATATTTTATTCCTGAGAGAATTAAAACGTGTGATTTATATCTTCATTTAGTTTAATGAAATATCAATTTATTAGAGGCTAGCTTTGAAAAGGTCACTTTCATGAAACATGTTTTTAATTTCGTGTTAATGACCTCACGAAGACTTCGATTAGTGTTTCAACCTTTATCTATAAATATCTTTCACTGTTAATTAATCCATTGATCATCAAAGCGATTATGACAAAAGTAATCCTCGTAAAACCGTTTAACGTTTCAGTTACAGGGCTTATCGCAAAGATTTGTTATTTAAACAATTGGATATCCAATCTTTTTGAGTAGCGAATAACTTTAAACTGAAATAAATTGACACAATTTTTTTAAATCTGTGCTTTTTATCATCCATGAAATTCACTTAATTTTACAGATAATTTTGTGGCCTCAATGTTGAAATATGATTTTGGGCATGTGGTCTGGTTTATCAGAGTAGATTCATTGTATCGCACCATGTGTGGCATGTGGTGCCGTCCTACTGAAACAAAATATCTGCAATATTAATACCTTTCAATTGAAACATGACAAAGTTAGTAATCATGACTATGTGCCTTTCACCAATGACTGTAACGTTCACCTTACTTTCCTGACAGACCTTCACGAAATGGCCATAAATTAACCCGTCAAATTAACCCAATTTCTTGGATATTAAAAACAGTTGCAGTCATTTATTTACCTTTCATGACATCACCTCTAAAAAAACACCCATTGAAAGCTAATCATTGTAAAAATCAGAAATAAATTCAGTAATAAAGCTGTTTCAAACCAATCGCTCAACTAATACAATCGGTTTTCAGCCATTCAATAAATCTGCCGTATACCTACAGTAAAACGCGCTACACACTTACCCAGTTTAAGTTCCTTTGTCTCACTCTGCAAGCAAAGATTAATAGCACTAACAACATCACCCTTTTAGCTCGCGGCTTGATAAAGCACCATATTCCTGTTAGTGCTTTAAAATTACACCATCCAAGCATCAAACCTTGCAGACCCTTCAGGTAATAAGGGCCAGACTCCGACCAGATACTGCTTTGTCATTCGAATTGCTCTATCCGAACAAAATGGCGAGCAAGTATTAAATTGCTCCAAGCCATCAGTCACCTGTCACCCGTATAGTGGTGCCATCAACCCCGCCTGGAGTCAAATTGAACTATTACAAGTTTTGGCATTAACCTTTATATTTACATGTAGGTACGCTAGAGAATTACTTAACATTAAACTACACTCATTACGTGGAGGAGGTAATTTTTCGACGCTAATTTATGCGTAGACATTACTTTGTTTACACACCACTTTCTAGGACGTTTAATTATCTACAAAGCTGTTAACTAAACCTTATTTTAAAGGGATTAGTAGTTATTAGTATTAGATTAGTATAAAGGAAAAACCTACGTCCTTACTTAACTGTATTAAAAGTCACAGATCTGCATTACGAAACGTAAACGCTAACAAAAATTAAGTAGTGCACCTAATTAAAACCATAAAAGGTTAACGGAAAACAAAAGAGAATGTTCTTTATCCTGCGCCATTCCCGGAGTAATCTCCTCGCGCGCCTCATGCACGACTCTATTTGTTTGAGTAAAATAAAACTAATTAAAACTGCTGTAAAGTGTTGTAACACGAAACAAAAGCGGCGTCCCGGTAAATACATGCCTCATAATTGAGTGCCGGGTAATTATAGTGCGCAATACTAACGTGGACTTGATTTATTATGTTTCTTTGAATTTTACCACAACGGAACACGTTTGTTTCACAGTGAAGAATTGCTTTTCCAAGGAGGCAAGGAAAGTATTGAATTCACTTCGCGCCATTCTTTACAAATTCACCGCTAATTCAAGTCGCGAAAACTTGTATGAATAATAGTCTGCTACTTGTGGAAAGGTTGAGTCAATTTCAATGTTATTTTCACTTATACTCGTACCGCCCTCCATTAACATAGCACAAAAGGAAAATACAGGTCTATTTTAAGATCCGTCAGATTTATTTTTGGCAAAATAATATCATTCGTCCCACGGGGTTAAGCGTACTTTACTCCGTAAACAAGATATATAAAAACCAGATAATATAAAGCTATTTTGTGTAATGTGGGTTGTCCATCGTAATCGAGTAATTTAAGGCAATTTCGTCGACAAAGTTTGGTTTGCATTTTTAGCAAAGTGACGTAATGTAAATAGGAATAAGCGCCTTCACTTTCCTTATTTGCGTCTATGGTTTGTTTTTCCCACAAAATACTTTTTGTTCGTGAGCTTAATATATTTTCACGTAATTTCCACGACGGCGCAGATGTGACCTCAGCGTTCAGCGCTTTGATGTCAGCGTCTCTCGCTTAGATTTCTTAACACATGAGAATTTCATTAAGAGAAGCACACACACCGCGACTTTGCCTGACAGTGGTTGTCTACGTAATAAATTGTTGTTGTTCTAACATAATGAATGATGGTCTTGATGAAGATATTTCCTCGGTTGAATCGTTCTTAATTTACTTATAAATCTAATTATAAATTTTTATGTATTTATTTGATTTGATATCTAAAATTTACTGCGACAATTTTGGATTCTAATCTTATGAATAAGAGATTAACCGCATGCAGACGATTACTGAAAACCTAGATTCAATAAGTCAAGGTTACTATTGTAGAAATAAAATCCATGAAAATAAATGGTTGAATATAGAGAGAGAGAGAGTTGACATTTATTTGATGGCTATTACTCAAATTAACCGTTTCAATTATGGTAATAAACTGAACGAGCTCCAGTTTATTTTTGCCCTACAATTGGATTATCTTAATAACCTTGTTCAGTTGTCGTTTAAGCCTGTAATTAGGTGCGGTATTAGTAAAAAACCAAAGCGATAAAATAAAAGAAAATAAATACCAAGGACGCGTTTGCCTCTCGGTTATATAGAACAATAAAAAACTTTGGCAGTTTCTCGATCACGCAATGGTAAACATGTTGTGTTTCTGCTGTTACGTCTATATTTGCATGTACGACATTGACGTTTGGCGTGTCCGGATTGCGTGGGACATGATGGCCGTCCTTGGCCGAGGCTGGTCTCGACAGAACTGTCATAACTCCACCGACCAGACCCGCCATTTTTATGACCGCTGTATAATGTGACTGTGCCTTAATAATTAGCTTCGTGCATCTATTTGCTTTAATTAAGAGGGTTAAACGGTCAAGGCCGTGACGAACGGGGATGTCGCCGCTAGTCCTTGTTTTAGAATATTTAAATACTTTATTTATGGTAACGCCGCGGGTAGCAAACTGCCAGACATTTGCATAGAAACGAGAGCTTTGTATTGACTTATTTAAGTATAGAATGGCATAATGGCAGGTTGGGGTAGGATGTAATTGCCATTATTCTAGTATTGATGGAATTAAATACGCCTATAATAATAACCGCCTTATAATTTTGTGATTGCATAACACATGTGGATATTTTGGAGCGTTGCCTGCCAAAAGGTAAAACTTTAGTGCTGGTTGAAAAGTTATTATTAAACTGGCGGTACAACACATTTAACTTAGGTGCGAACTGGGGTATTAGTGGGGAACGCAGAGTTTCATACAAAGAGAGTCGAATATGTAATTTTATTTGTTATTCGACAGTTAGTTATTTTGTTGTCGCTACACGTGGTACTTATTGTTATGTATGTAAATAATAAGGTAGTTAGGTAATTAGTTTGCCTTCATCTTTTCCTTATTGTGGGTACTCAATAAAGTGTCAGTCTCGTTTCTATGGTGGTTTCATTAATATCGTGTGCTCTCGTATAAAACATTTGGCGACGAGTAAAGAACCCCAGCGTGTTTATTTCGATCAAAGACGAAAGCCGGATGGGCGAAGCAAGTGGAGTGATCATGAATATCAATCAATTACAAGAATTCAAATTAAATGTTGATCGGTGGCCTACGTACGTCAGCAGGTTGCGAGCATGGTTCGCAATACATGACATCAAACCGGCGGAGTATTCGAAGTACCTAGTGGCAGTGGTGGGCACTGAACCATTAGATCTTATGATTGATTTATGTTTCCCGGAGAAGCCCGAAAAAACTGATTTCGACGCGTTGGTCAGGTTGGTGGAAGTTCACTTAGCACCAAAGCGGTCGGTCATAGCTGAGCGAATGATTTTTAGATCATACAAACAGACCGAGTCACAGTCGGTAACAGAATATTTAGCGCAATTAAAAAAACTCAGCAAGACGTGCGTCTTTACAACTACTGAAATACTGAAGGAGAATTTACGAGATCAGTTCGTGTTCGGGTTGAGGAGTGACAAAATCAAACAGAGGTTGTTGACAGAGACGGAGTTGACGTTTGATCGAGCAGTGGAGTTAGCGTTGTCGTTAGAAGCCGCCGTACGAGACTCACAGGAGACGGCAGGGGCTGTCAGCAACGCTAGCTCAGCGGAGAAAGTGCATGCCGTGGACGGAGGCGGGTACGGCGCGGGCCGAGACAGAGCGCAGCGCGGCCAGCGCTCGCTGGCGGGCAGAGGCCGCGGCCGCGCAGCGCCGCAGCAGCGAGGCGCGCCGCCCGCCGCCAGCAAGGGCAGCGGCAGTAGCCGGCAACGTGCCGGCTGTTTTCGATGCAGTCAACCGCATCGTCAGGAGAACTGTCCGTTTGTGAATGTGGAGTGTTTTGTGTGTGGTAATCGCGGCCACGTGGCTAAGGTGTGTCGGTTTCGAAAACGTGGTAGCGTGCACAAGGTTGCGTCCGAAGTAGAAGACGAAGATATGACTTCTAGCGAGGACGAGGGAAATCAGGTGTATCAGTTGAGTGATAACGATGAGGACAAAAGGTGGATCTTAAAAGTACGGGTCAACGGGAGGCCGTTAGCGATGGAAGGTGACACTGGAGCGGGAATGAGTATCATTAACAGAAGTACGTACTTAAAACATTTCAATAATATTGAGTTAACTCAGCGTAAGTCGTGTTTGAAGATGTATAATGGTCAAAAGGTGTTACCGAAAGGTGAATTTAAATGTAGCGTTCAATATAACAACAAGATTGTTCATGGCTTAAAATTAATTGTGATAGACAACGATGACAGCAACTCGTTATTCGGTCGCAGGTGGATGCGTGCGTTTGGCATACAATTCCCCTCCATTCCAGACATAAAGCATTCAGTAGCTCATGTCGACAATAATAGTTGTAATAAATCGAAGGTTAGCGATCAGTTGGTAAATAAGTTTCCCGAGGTGTTTTCAAGTGGTGTAGGAGCGTTTAACAAAGGAACGATCGACTTAGAGTTGAAAGCGGGGGCGGTGCCGGTGTGGCGGCGCGCGCGCAACGTGCCGTACGCGCTGCGGCCCGCCGTCGACGCGGAACTCGAGCGCCTCCAGAGGGAGGGTGTCATCTCGCCCGTTGAGTGGAGCGAGTGGGGAACGCCGGTGGTCCCCGTCATAAAAAAAAATGGTGAGGTAAGATTATGTGGAGATTTTAAGACTACGCTCAATCCGGTATTAGTGGATGACAAATACCCACTTCCTCGAATTGAGGATATTTTTGCATCGCTGCAAGGAGGTAAAATTTTTAGTAAGATCGACTTGAGTCGTGCTTATCAACAGCTTATTCTCAGTGATAGCGCAAAAAAATACTGCACGATCGTCACGAATAAAGGTATGTTCACATACAATAGGTTACCCTTCGGAATTAAGTGCGCGGCCAGTAAGTTTCAAAGAGTAATGGAAAAGTTGTTTAGAATGCCGTACGTAGCCGTCTACCAAGACGATCTATTAGTAAGTAGTGCAAATGAGTCAGAAAACATGGATAGATTGATGCAGGTTTTTAAAATACTGTCCGAGAGCGGTTTAAAAGTAGAACAAAAGAAATGTAGTTTTTTTAAAAAGTCGATATCGTATCTAGGTTACATGATCGATGCGAACGGGTTAAAAACAGAAATTTCCAAGATAGATGCGGTAAATAGAACACCGCAACCGACTAATGTAAGTGAAGTAAAGGCCTTTCTAGGATTGGTCAATTATTATGGCAAGTTTGTGAGAAACATTAGCAGCGTTTTAGAACCCTTGTACGGGTTACTCAAGTCAGATGTAAAATTTGAGTGGTCAAACAAATGTGAAAAGGCCTTTCAATCCATAAAACAATTATTACGCGAAGCGCCAGTGCTTGCTCACTGGGACCCGAGTTTACCGACATACGTAACGTGTGACGCATCGCCGTACGGAGTGGGGGCCGTGTTGGCGCAGCGTGCGCTCGGCGGCGGCGGCCAACTGCGGCCCGTTCTGCACGCTTCGCGCACACTGTCGCCTGCTGAGCGGAACTATTCGCAAATATGTCGAGAGGGGCTGGCTATTATATTTGCCGTGAATAGATTTCATGATTATCTATACGGTATTAGATTTACTTTGGTGACGGATTGTAAGCCGTTAGCGTCTATTTTTCATGAAAACAAAGCGATCCCATCTATGGCAAGCAACAGGTTGCAAAGATGGGCCGTTATACTAAGTGCGTATAACTATCAAGTAAAATGTATAAGCTCGAAACATAATTGTGTCGCGGATAGTTTGTCACGCATACCGATAATCGAAGAGAATAAAGAGTGCAGAACTGAATTATACATCAACTTCATTTCGGAACAAGCACCAATAGATTATAGGATGGTGGCCAAGCATTCCGCAACCGATAAAACACTACAAAAATTGATGCAGGCTATTAAACATAATTGGTTGTATTGTAAAGACGAAGATTTAAAAAGTTTTTTTACTATTAAGGAGTTTCTTGATGTGGAGTCAGGGTGTGTACTGTTTGGTCATCGGGTCGTTATTCCTGAATCATTACAAAGGGGAGTATTGAAAATGTTGCATGCATGTCATCAGGGTATAGTGAAGTGTAAAAGCCTAGCTAGAGGCTATGTGTACTGGCCCGGCATCGACGCCGACATAGAGAAGGAATGCCAGGGCTGCGAGACTTGCGCGAGTGTACGGCCATCGCCGGCGGCAGCTCCTGTTCACCCATGGGCATGGCCGGAAGTGCCATGGTACAGAGTTCACGTAGATTTTTTTTCGTTAGACAACCACACATACTTCGTACTAGTTGACGCTCATTCCAAATGGATTGAAGCACATAAGGTAGGTACAACGTCAGCGAAAGTTACTATCTCAAAGTTGAGGCGCATTATGAGTTGTTTCGGATTGCCACGCGAGTTGGTATCAGACAATGGCCCGCCTTTTAGTAGTCAAGATTTCAAACATTTCATGGCAAGTTGTAATATAAAACATATTTTGGTGTCACCGTACAAACCAAGTAGTAACGGAGCGGCAGAAAGTACCGTAAAAATAATTAAAAATTGTCTAAAAAAGGCAATTATTGAAAAGGAAGATTTACAGCTTGCATTAGATAAATTCTTGTTATATTATAGATCGACTCCGCACAGTTTGACTGGTAAGTCCCCGGCACAATTATTATTGGGACGCAACATACGGACACACTGTGATATAATCCGGCCAACTATTGAAGACAGCGTGCGCGACAAACAAAGTATTATAAATCAAAAAAGTAACAGTAAAGTCCGGGAATTTGAAATAGGCGATAAGGTACAGTTCAAGCAGTTTAAGAATAATAAAAGTTATTGGGGAAAGGGCGTTATACTGAAAAGGTCGGGTCCGGTTTCTTATCAGGTACGCCAGAATGATAAAATATTTAAAAAACATGTTGATCACATCATATGGCGAAGTGAAACGGCAGACATAAAATTGGGGCCAGGGAGGAAAAATAGAAATAATATTGATAACGACATTTCAGACTTTAACACAATACCATATAATAGCTGTCCTGCTATTAGTGAAGAAACTAATAATAAGGAAAGCACCTCGAGAAACAACGACAGCCATACTGATCCTATAGTCGCATGTTCAAACATACCGCATAACAATAGATTGGCAATTGATCAGCAGAATGAATTGGTTCCGCAAAAACGCACGCGCAGACCGGTTCAACGATTTGTTGTCACATAGATTATGATAGAATAAGTAAAGGTAGGTAGCCAACTCAATAACGTCACCTAGCTAAATCTGTTTTTAAGTAGGTAGGTAGACAATGTATAAAACATTCAATGTGGTCGAAAATTATGTATCTTAGGCTTAGTTTAATATTGTAAGTCATGTTTACATTATACCTACGCATTTATATAGATATAATAGATACACCTACTTACTCGGTAATTGTTAAGAGTTTACTTTATTTTTTAGATGTGTTTAGATAAATTTAAGTTAAACTGATTGTTGCCGATAAGATTTTGTACTAGTTAAATGTAACGATGATTGTAAGATTGCTTTTAAACAGAGGTGTGAAGATGTTATGTATGTAAATAATAAGGTAGTTAGGTAATTAGTTTGCCTTCATCTTTTCCTTATTGTGGGTACTCAATAAAGTGTCAGTCTCGTTTCTATGGTGGTTTCATTAATATCGTGTGCTCTCGTATAAAACACTTATGTCGCAGTTTTATTGTGTTCTGCTACATTATTAACTAGGACGAACTTTTTAATATCATTCCTAATGATGCCAAAGGTAAAAATATAATATTTTTCATTACTCATACTCTGAAAGTAGGTCAGAACATGCCTGCGGAGCGGGTTGAAAGTACTACTTTTCAGCCCTAGGGAGAATCGCTTTCTACTGACAGCTGTCAAATTATTTGTTGTAATTGGGAGCAAACCTATTGCCATCGACTGATGTAATTGGGGCCAAGCCTATTGCCATCAACCAATGTAATTAGGAGCAAGCCTATTGCCATCAACTGATGTAATTGGGCGTAAGCCTATTGACATCAATCGATGTAATTAGGAGCAAGCCTATTGCCCTCAACCGATGTAATTAGGATCAAGCCTATTGCCATCAAATGATATGATTGGGGGCAAGCCTATTGCCATCAACCAATGTAATTAGGAGCAAACCTATTGCCATCAACCGATGTAATTAGGAGCAAAGCCTATTCACCGATTTAGGTAATTGGGGGCAAGCCTATTCCCATCAACTTTCCTTGTATTCGTAATGAAAAGCACAGTGTTTATCTCGGGTTAAAGACTTATTTAGTCCCTCGAACTATTAGCGCCCTCGCTGCGCTCAGGCGCCAAACCCCGGCTCGGGACTAAATAAGTTCCTTTCACCCCTAAGGTAACAATGTACTATTGTTGCATATGGTTAATAACCAGAAGGGACGAAAACTTGCTATCATCTGCCTAGCCATTTCCCAACTTTTGGAACTTTCTTTTTGATCGGATTTCAGTTTATCCGGGTGCAGCTGAATACCAGTATTATATGAAGTGACTGCCTACGTGACCTCCACAACCTAGTTAGTATTGGATAATATGATAAGTTGATAACCCTCTTGGTAAGACTGGTTGTCAGACTTTTGGACCACTGTGGCCCGTGTTACGACTGTAAAAAATCTATAAATGACAGCTTGGACTAACAGCTTAAAGTGCTTTTCCGAGGCATTAAAAACTGGGTACGCAATAAGTGGCCATCCATCCACTGACCAACGTAGCACAGAATAATAATCTTAAGATTAATCCGAGCGTAGCCGCTCAACCTACCAAAGAAATATGCACATTGCTTTAATCAATCAAAACAACGACACCTGACAAAATTTCCTCAATAATTATCATCAACTAACATAATTCGGAACTGCAAACAATAGCCAATGCTGCTTCCATTAGTACATTCGATTCGTGAATTAATTAGCCCACATTACGTGCGATCGCTGCGACTGGACAATAATTATACGAATTAAATGGAGCCGGGCTCGTATTATTCTTCTGTTCGGGCGAGTGAGGAAGTTAACAAATTGTTGGGGCGAATTACTGAGTCGGCAGGCTGTTAGATTGTACCTTTGTCTAAGCATTGTGGGGAAACAATCGGTCCTTTTTTGTTGTTTTTTTTTGTATCTTGCTTTCCGTTGTTTTGTTAGGTTCTGATTGTGTGTTTATTGTTAAAGGCTGTCTGGATGAATTCAGGTATTAATTAGGAGTGGACCTTTAGAAGCTATTGTTAGATTTTTAAGTGATTTACACACAGCTGTCCAATCTTAATTTTTTTTTGTTCAAGAAAAGTTCTATACTATTTCACTAAAAGTATTGTTAAAAGTGTATGACTGGCCTGTTGGTCTAGTGGTTAGTGACCCTAACTGCTATGCCGGAGGTCGTGGGTTCGATTCCCACCCAGGACAAATGTTTGTGTGATGAGCACGATCATTTGTTCTGTGTCTGGGTGTAATTTATCTATAATATGTATGTATTTAGAAATATATAAGTATGTTTATCAGTTGTCTAGTACCCATAACACAAGCTCTGCTTAGCTTGGGACTAGATGGCGTTGTGTGATAGTAGTGGAATATTATTATCTCCTTTATTCATTTTCTTACATATAGATTGCATTTTTAAATATTTCATACAAAATTTATAAAAAAACATTTAAAAATGTAAAAAATAGTGGTCCACCGATAGCGGGAGCAGGGTCCAAGCTACCGGTAGTTAGGGCTCCAGAGACAGGAACCTCCTCACAATGCGGGCCGTATCGAGGAGTACTGCCTTCTGAATCAGGCCCTTGATCCAACCACCAAGTGAGAGTTTGGACAGGTTGTCGTCCAGACTCTTCGCTATAAGACCATTGGCCGTTACGACTATCGGCACAATGATAGCCGAGCCCACATGCCACATATCGACAACCTCGTGTGCTAAATCCAGATATTTTATTTGTTTCTCTTTTTCAGCTTTCACGAGGTTCTCGTCATGTGGAATGGTAACATCGATTATCATTGCGCGGCGCGCTGATCGGTCTATCACCACTATGTCAGGCTTATTGGCAACAATAGTCCTATCAGTGATGATAGACTGATCCCAGTACAACGTAACATGGTCTTTTTCGAGAACTGGGTCGGGCACATACTTGTAGTACGGTAACTCAGACTCCACAAGTTTATATTTCAAAGCAAGTTGCTGGTGAATAATCCTGGCTACTTGATTGTGCCTGTGCAAGTACTCGCCGTTAGCCAGACGAGAACAACCAGAAATAATATGTCTGATGGACTCACCCGGACGGTGGCATGCCCGACACACGTCAACCGTCCCATCCCTCATAATATATTTCCGGTAGTTATTCGTCAACATAACTTCGTCCATAATTGCACAGACAAAACCTTCAGTTTCCCCAAAGAGGTCGCCGAAACGTAGCCAGGACACGGACGCTAGAAAATCTACATCGGGCCCATGAAGAGCCCGGTAGAAGCGCCCGTGAAGCTCCTTGCTTTGCCATATTTCCTTGCGGTCATCAGCAGTAAGTACTACAGGTTTGCGCCAGTTCTCGTTAGCCATGGACAGCGGGGTGAGTCCCTTGTCCACTGCGACCACATCTCGGTGCATACCCACATCGGCTTTTAAAAAATATTCTCTGAGACTGCACACCTCGCGGTTGTGGAGGGTCTTCGCGTTTAAAAAGCCTCGACCCCCGCATTTCCGCGGGATGTACAGTCTCATGACCGATGATCGTGGGTGATGCATCCGATTTGCGGTCAGCAATGTACGGACTCTCCTATCCAAGGTATCGAGTTCAGTCTGAGTCCATTTGAGTATGCCGAAAGAGTACATTAAAACTGGCATGACCCAACCGTTGAAGGCGCGCACCTTATTCCCACCCGAAAGAAGGCTATTTAAAACCTTCTTCAGGCGTCCGAAGAAGCGCTCCTTCAACGATTCCTTCATGTCAGCTACGTTAATGCCTAACGCTTCCGACATACCCAAATATTTATAGCTTTCGGATGAGGAGAGGGATCTGAGGTGTATGGAATCCGAGAGCTGAATTCCCTCGGATTCCATAATCTCTCCTCTCTTTACATGCATGACTGCACATTTGTCCACACCAAATTCCATCCTGATGGCGCTACTAAAACATTCAGTTAGTTTCAGTAACTCCATCAGTCGCAATTTGTTGGGGGCAAACAGTTTCAGATCATCCATGTAAAGAAGGTGAGATATGACCTGACCATCTCTCCTCAACCGGCAGCCTAGACCTGAATCCTCCAGCAATGTGCTAAGAGGATTCAGGGCTAGACAGAACCAAAGCGGGCTCAGACTGTCGCCCTGGAATATTCCCCGTTTAATCCATACAGGTTCATCGTTCCCCTGAATCCGTCGACATCCTGGATATCGAAGGACCGTCTTCCATTGCCCCATACACGACTCAAGGAAGGCGCGTAGAGTTGCATCTATCTTGTACAACTCCAGCACCCTCATCAGCCATGTATGTGGCACCGAGTCGTAGGCCTTCTTATAATCTATCCAGCATGTCGACAGATCCTTGCGGGCTCGACGAACCCGTTGGCTAATGGCCATGTCGATGAGGAGTAGCTCCTTAGTACCGCGGGATCCGTTCCCACATCCATTCTGAGAAGCAGACATAATACAGTTTTGCTCAATGTGTTTATTAATTTTTGCCCTCAAAATGGATGTAAGAAGTTTATAGACCGTTGACAAACACGTAATCGGTCTATAATTCTTGGGTTCCGCGGGACTACCTGACTTATGGAGCAGGTGGGTAACGCCTGTGGTTAAAAACTGCGGAAGCGACGCAGACTCTAAGGCCGACTGGAATTGAGATGCCAGGCAAGTGTGTGAACTTCTGAGCCATTTGAGCCAGAAATTGTGCAGTCCGTCCGGACCTGGTGATTTCCAGTTCGGTAACGGACGAACTGCACTGGCTATATCTAGTGGTGTTATTAGAATAGTTTCCATTTCTGGAATAGGTTCACACACTCGCTCGACATCACGCAACCAGTCAGCCTCAGTATGACAGACGGGTACCGACCAGATGCTGCGCCAGAATGAACTCGTAGCAGCATCATCTGGGCGACACACGTCCGTCATATTTTGCTCAGGTCGCTCCCAAGTTCTGTATACCCACCTTTCATCGCTCTGGAACATGCGATTCTGCGAGTAACGATCAACCCGCCTCTTATACCGCCGAATACGGTTGGCCCATGCATAAATCTTCTGCTTCAGGAAGTCGATGCGCTCTGTGACACGGGACATGTAATCTTGGGGACTGATTTCAGTTCCCGAGAATGCCCGCCTCACAAAGCGCATCACACGTGGTCGTGTATTGCCCTCCCTGAAGCAGTATAGTTTGCCAATGAGTACCCTGGCCCCGTCGATACGACGCTCGATCCTGCGCTGCCAGGCCGGTACGGCTGGTTTTGGTAGACTAGCTAAGTCACAATTTGGGAATTTAACATTAGCTAGTCGACATGCCGCAACAGCCCCACAGTACAAGATCGAGTGTGTATCAACGAGGTCCTCGCTACTCTCGAATATATTCTTGAGTTGCGAGTCCAGGGCACACACCAACGCCCTATTTCGCTTATGCATGGGTAACCGTGGTAATCGGGGTCTAAGTTCGGTAGGAATGGATCGATACTCGCGAAGCGCATCCTCCAGCGCGCTCCTCAATCGGTCGTTGCACTGGCTACTTACCGTAGCAACCCTATCATCTTCCTCTACAGCAACAGTATTGGGCCACGATGTGGTCGCGTCAATAACAGTCGCTGGTACCGCAGTCTGTGCCTGAGTCAAGATGATACGGTTGCTTAGTACCTCTGAGCGCAGCCTATCAAGCGCGGCGTCGTCCAATATGTGATTGCGCTGGATGACGCGCACCTGATCCGACAGTCGTTGGCTTGACACGTTGACGGTTGGTTCTAGGTCCTGGAATAGAGACAGCATCCTAGCACGGTACGCAGTGAGGTTAGTTCCCCCCTCTGTAGACCCGTAGTATGCGCGCATGACGTTCTCATTTATTGTTCGAGTCCATTTCATGCGCTGCACACAACCACCGGTAGCGGGGACCCGGCTCGGGGCCGGTTGGCCCCTAGGTCCCAAGCTGGTCGGCGGCCGGCCTCTCCCCTGCCGACGCTCTGGAGATGGTGATGGTGTTCGTGATGTCGTCGGCGGAGAGAAATACTCGTCGCTCGAGCTCGACGCTACTGCCGCCGCCGGTGACGCAGGTGATCCGAGGTCCGGCGGTGGCGAGGCGGAGCTGAGCGACGAGTCCGGGGATGGTGGGCGTGCGCGTCGTCTAGCTGCAGCTGCTCTCGTAATCATCGTTTTATCATAATTCGTCGTAAATATTGTTTCTTGAGTCTCGAATTTTTTTGATGTCTGTCATCGTTGTCAATGAGTTTGTCAACTTCATTACAACTTCATTATATCTTCGATTTCTATTTCTTCATTTTGGTTTTTGGCAGTTATAATTTATTTATAGGATACAATATGAGGAGTTTTAATTGATTCTGTAGAAACTGCAATATATATGGGTTTTTTGGAATAAATATTATAAAATAAAATTAGGTTTTTTTCAGACGACGTTATGTGTCAACGAGAGTTGCCAGCTAATATTATTATTATTATTGTTATTTTCCTTTGTTTCGGAATTTTGTGATTTTACCATCAATTGTTTAGTTTAATGGTCTGTGGCACGCCCTTAAATATAATTACAATACCCTTTCTGTTACACGGCGTATATAAAAACACCCGAAATACTCTAAGCGACAGTGAAGGCACGTGTCATCCATTGACACGTGTCACGATTTTATTCAAGGACAAATAAAAGTTTATAAGTCATGGGTCTCTTAACTCTAATTCTATATGTACTTCAACTTTAGTTTGTAGGGAGTAATCTTCGGAACTACTGATTTGACTCCAAAAACTCTTTCACTATCGGGAAGCCACATTATCCCAGACTGTTCATTTAAAACGTTCCTTCAAGTATATTCCGATAACGGGAAGGAAACGCCGAGCAAAATCGAGCAAAATCGAGCAACAAATAATTGAGGCAAACAATTATCTTCAGCTATTAATGCGAAACAACGGTGAAGGAAAACATCGTGAGGAAACCGGCATGTCCTAGAACTAAAATTTTAGGACTTGTGAGATCTACCAATCCGCACTGGGCCCGCGTGGTAGATTATAGCCCATTCCCTCTCGAAGAGAGGAGGCCTGTGTCCCAGCAGTGGGAACATTAATAGGCTGATGATGATTAATATGACGTCCATTCTTTCGGAAATAGTCCACTTACCAGCCCTGGCTTACATCCAGCATTAAAGTAATGAAATGGCACGGAGTTTATTAGCATAAAATATTATTATATTGCACACTTACTTACATCGCTTCCATGAGCCATTTATTTAATTAATTTTAAGAAGCTACTTCCAGCTATGTTATTAACTTTTGCTAGGTGTAATGTGGAGCTGTTTTCACTCCACTCGTATGAAATAGTGATTTTAATATGGTTTCCAGTGCTGTGTTATGAAGTAACTTAAAGGTAAGTAAGGGCTCAAGTAGCATAGGAATCAGCTTATGCATCATGTTGAGTGGTCTGGTTGTAGCACTCTCGACTTGCTGCTTTTTTCTGTTCAGTTCCGTCCTGTAGTATTTATAAATATTTGTTATGCGTTGTATGTTCATTGCTTACTTTTTACCCGACTACGGCAAAGCCAAAGGAGGTGTTACGTGGATCCACTGAGGCGCGAGGGTTGAATAAAAGAACAATCGATGAGTGAATAATAAAAAGAACTATATTTACTTTTGTACACTGATTACACTTTTACACGCACAAACAAATAGCTTTTAAATTATATGAGAAACACCAACTTGACTTTTGTTTTCTAGACAACAATTATACTGATTAAAAACACTGAATTTACTACTGAACAAAACAAGGATATAAGTAGGCTTGAGGACTTCTTGCTGAGAACTTTGTATGAAGACTGTGATGAGACTGTGTCCAAAAATGCCAAAAAGAGCCTCTTATATCCTTTTACATCTTAGTACAATTAGTGGCCCTCCTAAGACTCACTATAATTGGATTCTCCTATGTGAGGAGTGAAAGCGGGCATTTCCTCGCCTCCCAACCCCCCGTTCCTCACCCCTGTGACCTAATTCCAGTTGGACTCGCCCAACGAACCCGGATCTAGCGAACAATGGCGGCTCTCGACCAATCACAGGGTTTGTTGTGGTTAAGAGTTGGAACCTTGTCATGCCACCTCAGACAGCTTATTTAACGGGTTTCTAAAGTAAATAGCTGTTATTTCCTTTGTTTACATTATATAAAATGCTTATTATTGTGAAATATGATACTTTAAGTCACAATGTACCTATTTATACTGGTTTTAGCTATATATCTTCCTATTCTATTGAGATATAGCATATTTTAGGTTTATCTCCTTATATATTTCCTACATAGAGATGATTTTATATAATGACAATGTTACCTGTACTTAGATATGGTCTTAACAAGACGACCGGTCAACAAAACTACCTATATTTTCTTATGTACTAGGGTAAAAAACATGATTTTCTTTATTTACACATTCTAGGACGCTGTGCTTCTTAACATTTCCACCCCCTGTAGAAGGGTTCATCCGACTACATTTCCGTCTGTAGGAAGCACAACTACCTTTACAACAGGTCGACGCAGGACCCCATGATTGGTTCTTATATCTACCACTCTTATTATAGAGTCCGCACCAGGATAGACACTTTTAATGACCCCTTTGGTCCACTGATTTCGAGGTTTACTACCGTCCGTAATCACTACCACGTCACCCATTTTCACATTTGGAACGTCACTTGTCCACTTGTTTCTTCGTTGAAGTGTCGGCAGGTACTCGCGCAGCCAGCGCCTCCAAAAGAGGTCGGCCAGCGCGTTCACCCGGCGCCATAGGCGGCGGGAATCCAGGTCGGCTTCATGCCGACGTGTGCACGGTGCATCTCCCGCGGCAGTGCCCAGCAGGAGATGATTCGGTGTCAGCACCACAGGGTGCTCGATGTCGCTGCTCACGTAGGTGAGAGGCCGGCTGTTGACGATCAGCTCAGCCTCCGCAAGGAGGGTGTAAAGGACCTCCTCGCGAGGGGCACGCTCTCGTAGCGTCGCCTTTAGTGCGTTCTTGATGGAGCGCACCAGTCGCTCCCAGCACCCTCCCATGTGTGGGGAGGCCGGGGGGTTGAAGTGCCAGGCAATTCCACGCCCGACAACTTCACTTCTTAGCTTGTCGTGGTCCATGTCGCGCAAGGCAGCGCGCAGCTCAGCGTGTGCTCCGACAAAATTTGTGCCGCGGTCAGAGTACATGTCTGAAGGACGCCCGCGGCGCGCAATCAAGCGCCGCAAGGCAAGGATGGCTGAGTCGGCACTCAGTGATGCCGCCAGCTCCAGGTGGACGGCGCGGGTGGTGAGGCAAGTGAACAACACGCCCCACCTCTTCTCCCTGCGCCGACCTATGGCGACCTCCATAGGGCCAAAGTAGTCGACCCCACAGTGGACGAATGCTCTTCTTGTGACTTCCAGCCTGGCTGCTGGAAGGTCACCCATCTTGGGTGTCACCGGCTTGGCCCTCTCTAGACGGCACCGTTGACAGGCCGCGGTGACGGTCTTGACTGTCGACCGTAGATTAGTCACCCAGTACCTCTCTCGAACTCTGTTCACTACTGTTTCTTGATTTGCGTGCAGCGCCTCTACGTGGTACTTGAGTAAGAGACGCCGCGTGAGCGCATGCTTTCCATCTAAGATGATGGGATGACGCTCCCCGAAGTTGAGCTCGCTACAGGCGCCCAGCCTGCCGCGCACTCTCACCAGACCATCTTCATATAACATCGGGTCCAGTGCTCGTAGCTTGCTGTTATTAGGTAGGGGGCGTGCCTCTCGCAACGCCGCGATGTCAGCTGCGTAGCTCTCTGCCTGCGCCAGGCGCAGGAGGCGCAGCTCGGCCTCGTGCTGGTCATCTGTTGACATTGTGGATGTCTGACGCCGCTTGCGACATCGTTCTGTAAATATGTGTACACGCGCCATGACGTTTAAGGCGCGCGTCCAGGTGGGCAGCCTCTCGTACTGCAGCAGCGGTTCAGCTTGAGCTGCAACAGTGTGCACGCGCTGCACTCTCTCCAGGTCCTGTTCTGCCACCATGTCTAGGTCGGTGTCAGCTGGCCACTGCTCCTGGGGACAGCGAAGAAAAGAGGGACCCGACAACCACTCATTACTATTGTTAGGCCATTCCATCCGGGTAGCCTTGTCAGCTGGGTTCATCGACGACGGAACCCAGCGCCAGTTGGCCCTCTCTGACCTCCTATCTATCTCAGCTAGACGATGTGACACGTACCTTTGAAATTCTAGTGCATCTGAATTTATCCATTTTAGAACAGTTTTACTGTCTGTCCATAGATGCACACTATTAACTGTTGTACCTAACTCTTTTATAACTGTGTCAGCTAGTCTACAGGCTAACACAGCTGCTTGTAACTCTAGCCTTGGAATGGATGTTACCTTCTGTGGCGCTACTCTAGCCTTTCCCATTACTATAGCGACATCCCTATTTCCTTCTGAGTTAGTCCCTACTATATAGGCTACTGCCGCATAAGCGGACTCACTAGCGTCGCCGAACACATGTAATTCTAGGTGACCTAACTGTAACCCATACCACCTAGGAATAGTTACATCTTTAAGATATTTCAGATTATGTAACCATTCAAACCATATTTTGGCTTCTGTGTCTTTTAATTTCTCATCCCATTGAATACCCGTGTGCCATATTCTTTTCATGAGGATGCGTGACTGTATGACACACGGATACAAGAAACCTAAAGGGTCAAAGATCGACATTATAAATCTGAGAAATTCCCGTTTTGTTGGAACCACGTGTCCCTCTACGATGGTTTTAGGCAATCGTTTAAAACTCAAATCGAAAGCTAACTCGTCTGTGTTCGGTGACCAAATCATACCTAATGTGCGTTCTGTAGCACCTTCGCCCTTATCCAAAGAGACTCTATCAGGTATTTCTGTACTCAGTCTGTCGCGCAGCTCAGGAGAGTTAGTCACCCACCCCCGTATATTGAACCCGCCTTTGGCGTGAATGTGAGTGACACTCTCAATTAACTCGTTCGCCTGCGCAGCAGACCAAGTACTGTCTAGGTAATCGTCCATATAATGTTTTTCATGTATGGCGGCTACCGCTTCGGGGTACAATTCTTTATATTTACTAGCATTTTTATTTAAAATATAAATTGCAGACGTAGGTGACGACACTGCCCCGAATATCATTGAATTCATGACATACACATCAGGTTCCTTTTTATCTTCAGCTGACCAAAGAAACAACTGTGCCCCTCTATCTTGTTTTCTAATAAAAACACGTAGGAACATGTCAGCTATGTCACCAGTGAAGGCAACAGGCCCTAACCTGAATTTAAACAGCACGCCTAACAGAGAGTTGAGCAAGTCGGGCCCAGACAATAAATTGTCATTCAAAGACGTCCCATTGTAGCTAGCTGCGGCGTCGAAGACCAATCTCAACTTTCCCGGCTTGTTTGGATTCGTTACCCCGAAGTGGGGTAAATACCATACCGAATCGGACTTGACGTCGCCTTCTACTTTACTTGCGTACCCTTCTGCTATCAATCTATCTATTTGAGCTGTATAAGCTGATGCGTATACAGCGTCTTTACGTAAACGACGCTCTATTCCCGCTAATCGTTGACGTGCGTAATTATAGTTGTCAGGCAACTGAAAGTCGTCCCGACGCCACAACAAACCTATTTCCCATGCGCCGCTCTCTGTTTGACGGCTAGTAGAATCTAGAATAGCCTTAGCTCTTTCTACGTCTTTGTGCTTTCTAGGCACTTCCGAAATTCCTATAGCTTCTAGCTCAAACTGTTTTTTAACTAACTCATGTAAGTCTATTGTTGATTCCACTACACAATTCAATGAATGCTCATTGTTATCTGAGTAGTTACCTACAGGTCCGTGCACAACCCACCCTAGACTGGTCAAAGAGGCAACTGGCTTACCGGATTTCCCTCGGCGAGTCTCCTGGCTGGTCAGCAGCTCCCAGTTGTCCTGACCCAGCAATAGCAGTGGTCTGGCTCCTCTCATTTCCTCACAGCCCAGGTCTCGAATGTGGGCATGTTCTTGAATCACTGCGGCGGGCACTGTTTGCGCGGGTAAGTCTAGACTTTTTAAAGTACGACACTTCACTTTATGTGTTTGCCCGTTTGGTCCACGCACTGACACATTAATTATTTTTGACGAATTGTCCACTATTTCTTGGCCGCGCGCACTGTGTAAAGTTAGCGGCACTTGTTTACCACTAATATTTTTAGCTAACGAGTCGTCTATCAGTGAGACGGTCGCCCCGTCATCCAGTAGGGCATAACAATGATTTTCTACACCGTTCACTGTTACACACACAGGCATTATCTTCAGTAACGCCTTCCCAGTGTAGTCACTAACATTCGTGACGCTCTCGCTCTCATTTTTCCTATCAGCATGCAACAATGTGTGATGAGCATAATTACATGACGCGCACTTGTTTGCACGACAGAAATTCTTTCCATGTTTCTTCACAATGCACTTAAAACACAATTTATTTTTCTTAACGTGTTGCCATCTGTCATTAACACTTAACCTAGTGAACTTCTCACACTTGGGTAATTTATGTTTCTCTTCACATAACGTGCATAGCTCCTCTTCTGTTTCCTTAGCTGGTTGGTCATTGTCAGAGTGAACATGTAAACGTTGAATATTTCTACTTTGCTTTACAAACTGTACATTAGCTCGGGACTTAGGGGCACTAGACGGCGGTGTGGGCGTGTTAATTTCCATCTGTACATAATAGGACGTGGCTCGGGCTAGATGACTAAGAAACTCTGCAAGTATTTCTAGACTGGGTGACACTCGCACATCTATGCCCTGGTTCGCAGCCATGCCCATTGCAAAATCACCGTATTGAGCCCGCTGTACAGGTGTAAGCTTATTCAAAAGTTCACTTACCAGTTGTGGGTTATTTAAATATCCAATAGCTCTCACACTTTTCAGGAGCGACACACAATTCCTCACAGTTGTTGAGAACTTTCTGAGTTCACGACCACTCTCAGTCACTTTAGGTAACGCACGCACTTTCCTTAGGGCACACTCAAGCACTAGATTAGGATGTCCGAACTCTTCATCGAGCGTCTTCATTATTTCAGCTGGGTTCGTAGAGGTACGTAACAAATCCTCCACAGCTAGCTTGGCGTCACCTTGTAACGATGTTTTCAGTCTCGCTAGATTCTCATGCGGCTTGAACTCGTACATAACTGTAGTGTCGTGGTACATATTTTTATAAGACAGCCACTCTGCCGGGTCACCTTTGAAAAACGGCAACTCGTAGGCTTGTCTAGGTACCGGTCGCGGACGTGCTAAGTTAGTTATAGCGTCCGCCAACTGGTCTATCTTCTTATCCCGAGACCTGCTTCTGTCCGCGTCATCGACGAACGTATTTCCCCACTCAGGCAAATCTCTAGCCTGCTCTCTCACTCGCGGGGCACTAGCCGTAGCTAAGGGCGTAACGTTCCCTAGGTACGGAGGTTCGCGAAACTGTACCGACGCGGGCGCACACTGAGGGAGCGCAGGTATAAACTCGGGCGGCGGCACTGGTGCTGCCACCTCGCGGGAGGGCGCGGACACTTTACGCGGCGGCGACGGGTCACGACACACTGCAGGCACGACGGGAGCCGTTTCTGTAACCCATTCCTCTACACGACGCGTTGTCCCTTCCTCCTCCGAGCCTGAGTCTTCTTCAGCAGCGGCGTCTATCTCAGCGAGATCGACTTGAAGCTTCTTCTTCACTAACTTCTCCTTCATGCGCACTAACTCACGTTCTGCCTCGTACTCAACCCTCCTCCGAAGGAAGTCGGCACTTCGTTGACCGCTCTTCGAGGAAACGTGACTTGTCACGGAACTTGCCCTCCGTAATATATCCGACCTCACCGGCGTGACCATATCTCTGTGGTCGATAACACGACCTCCCGCCAGTGGGATCACAGGGACTTGAACCGTCGTCGTTGTTGGTGCAACTGAAGATGAACCTGGTGCCTTTTCAGACGGCACCCCAGAGTCAGCTTCCATCTCACGCCGCTTGTTCATCTCTGCCTCTAATTTACGCAACCTATTCCTTGTAGTAATAGTGCTTCTTTCACTCATTGCGTGCTCAACAGATCCGGCTCGACAGGACCAAATTGTTACGTGGATCCACTGAGGCGCGAGGGTTGAATAAAAGAACAATCGATGAGTGAATAATAAAAAGAACTATATTTACTTTTGTACACTGATTACACTTTTACACGCACAAACAAATAGCTTTTAAATTATATGAGAAACACCAACTTGACTTTTGTTTTCTAGACAACAATTATACTGATTAAAAACACTGAATTTACTACTGAACAAAACAAGGATATAAGTAGGCTTGAGGACTTCTTGCTGAGAACTTTGTATGAAGACTGTGATGAGACTGTGTCCAAAAATGCCAAAAAGAGCCTCTTATATCCTTTTACATCTTAGTACAATTAGTGGCCCTCCTAAGACTCACTATAATTGGATTCTCCTATGTGAGGAGTGAAAGCGGGCATTTCCTCGCCTCCCAACCCCCCGTTCCTCACCCCTGTGACCTAATTCCAGTTGGACTCGCCCAACGAACCCGGATCTAGCGAACAATGGCGGCTCTCGACCAATCACAGGGTTTGTTGTGGTTAAGAGTTGGAACCTTGTCATGCCACCTCAGACAGCTTATTTAACGGGTTTCTAAAGTAAATAGCTGTTATTTCCTTTGTTTACATTATATAAAATGCTTATTATTGTGAAATATGATACTTTAAGTCACAATGTACCTATTTATACTGGTTTTAGCTATATATCTTCCTATTCTATTGAGATATAGCATATTTTAGGTTTATCTCCTTATATATTTCCTACATAGAGATGATTTTATATAATGACAATGTTACCTGTACTTAGATATGGTCTTAACAAGACGACCGGTCAACAAAACTACCTATATTTTCTTATGTACTAGGGTAAAAAACATGATTTTCTTTATTTACACATTCTAGGACGCTGTGCTTCTTAACAGGAGGGTTATGATTTTGACTGGCTATGTATGTATGTATGTATGTTTTATATAATTTTGTATGCACGTCATGTCAATTAATATTTTTCTTTCCTTTTTTCTTATAATATTCCCTAATTAGCGATCGTGGGAGTTGGTGGACTTCACATGTATTCGATTTTGACGAGGTAATGTAGACAAAGTAAAGTGACAAAGATAATATGAGCTAACTAAAAAAAGCCTGTTTGGTTTGGAATAATTATACTACTTGCAAGCCCCGGCCAATTCAATCTACGACTACTTGCAAGTCCCGGTTAATACAGCATTAAAGAAGTCTAGAAAACTTCTTCGTTTCCTGTAGAAAGTAGTACATGTCTGCTAAGGTGTTAAACTTATAACTTGATTGATTGAAACAAAACAGAAGTAAATTATATTTTTAGATACTGATATTGATTGTTAGGTTTAAGTATACACCCTGTGGAGTTAAGTCGAGGTCGAAACTACCTTCAATATACATCATTATTCTATTTCCGTAAGATTGGGTTTGTATTTGATTGGTGGTAAATACACGTTTCAATAAATCATTCAAATTAATATGAGGAACTTTAACCTCACGTACACAAATTGATAGTTTTATTTTTTAAACACGAAAATAGAGACGCAAGAATGTTTAAAAGAAAGTTAAAGTTATTTTAAACTTAAAAAGTATTTATTTATTATTAGTTCAGATGAGAATAAACTTTAAGGAATTAATGGAAGAATCTTTAAAGCTAGTATTCTAGTATATAAAAGCCTCCGAGGAAGTAAAGCAAAAGTCTCAGTTGTTCTAGCTAATAGTAATAATACTAAAATAACGTATTCAAATGAACCTTTTGCTAAGTTTAGAAAAGAAAGCTAGTATATACAAAATGACGAAGTAGGTTGTAAAGTGAAATGATTCCGACCCTCCCCCGTTGATAGAAGTTTTATCTCGGGGAATTCTCCGAGGCTTTGAGTGTCAAAGCTAAATGGAGAAGATTGTTCTAATTTTAAAAGTAAGTCCGAGTATACAGAAAGTTCAATGAAGTATATACGACTGAAGTTTGCAATCAGTTCGCGTTGAGAAAGCAAAGATAGGTTTCTTTAGGGAAATGAAAAGAAATGGTAATGAGATGCATCGTTTGAGATAAAAGTTAGATTAATATTGCTAATTGGTACCTTATCATTCTTTTATTTCTCTCCTCTTTTTTTTTATATGTTTCAATATTTTGAAAACAAAACATTAAAAAACAGAGAGCAGTATAGAAAGGGACCTCCTAACAATACGAGTCATGCCCAGCCCGTTCCAGCGTTGATTCAGCTGTCTACCGAGAACCTCCTTAGATGTCGGTCGAGGCTCCTGGCAGTTAAGCCATTGGCTGAAACGACCATCGGCACAATGATCACTGAGTTCACACCCACTTGGTACTTTTATAATTATGTAGTTCACTTATTAATTAATTATGTTACATAGTCGTAACTTTCAGCTAACAACGATCACATTTCGTCCGGGTAGGTTTATTTCTGCCATTTGCGGCGTTCAATTAGTCTAATTGATATTCCGCATGGAGTAGTAAAAAATCGAATCACCGTTCATCAGTGGATTCGCCGAAATACTAGAAAAAACATTCACATCTGGTTTCGTACCGTACGTGTTCAAATATCGAAACCTGCATGAATATTTTTACTGAAGTCTCGCATAGTGACACGTACCGTCAAGGAGCTTTCGTAAATAAAATGGCTCCCACACAAAAAGGTACAACCTCAATCTACTAATTGCATTACAGAATATTTAATTAAATTAATCTTCTCACACGTGCTTCGTAAGTAATAAATCCACGTAGGCCGTAATCTTATAAAGTTATTAACCCCGGAAATATTCGTGAGCCACCAAAAACGTTACCAAAGGTTGTGTATCCCAAAGATTTATGTTGCGAAATGGCAACAGTGTAGAATTAGTTGGTCCGCGCGGCCCTGTTAGGACAAAACGCTGTAATCTGTAAAACGTCAATTTGAGAAAAACGGGTTCACAAGTTTACATCTTTAACTCGTTACCAAATTTTATCCAGTATAGATAATAGTATAATTGTTTTTATAACTTATTCGTCGTAATATTTACTAAATTTCATTTCAACATCATATTATCGTATTTTATAAACATACCTCACAAATATTAAAAAATATGTTTTGTTACAACAGCATGTAGCTAGCCAATATTCGTCTTTGTTGTGACATAACAATGATGTAATCATTGATTACTGCGTTTTGAAGTGATAGACTTGTTTACTGTTTTATTGTAATCTGCATTGACTCAGACCAAAAGTAAAAATAAATGTATTCTAGATATTTTAGACATTGTACAGATTAACAAAATGTACTCTTTCTAACAGGTACTTATTTGTAAGGTAAAATAATAAAATGAAAAGTGGTCATAAGTACGTTAAAATTTTATTGTAAAGTAGGGAAAAGACAAAGAAATTAGTAAAAAGTAATAAAAATAGCTTAGGTAAAAGTTTCTGAAGCAGATTCGTCCAAATCTTCGGTGATACTTTCATTTACCAGCAAATCTTCATAAAACCGATGCCTGGATTTTGGCATAAATTTTAATAGTTTTAATAAATCATCCTTCTTTTTTCGTGAAATACCCTCTGCTTCTGTTCTTCTTGCAACATTCTTAAACATGTCAACTTCTTTTCCTACAGTACTCATGATTTCTTTCTTAAATGTTTTGGACAATATATCGAGCTCCTTGAAATCAGTAGCTTGGTAATTATTTTTCACAAACAGTTTAGGTTTGCCTCTTCGGAATTCAACAATTTTAAAACTGGAAATGTTGTAATTCCTAGGGAAAACAGATTTCAATTCGCTTTTAAATAGCATATAACTTCTTTGTGGTCATGTACAAGAGATGTCAAATTTTTTCGAGACTTTTTAAACGTCTCAACGTAGTCGTCTAAATCATATAAATTACCTGACTTGTTCATTTTATTAGTGATGGCACCATGAACACTGTCAGCTGACATGTAAGTGTGACCAGGCTCCAGATATTCAACTTTGATGGTTTTGATGTCATTCCCACAATCGTTGATTAGTCTCAGTAGCGCCGAGTATAAAATTTTGTTTTTATTTTGCGCGTTGCAATTATCTGCATATAAAATTACCGTTTTATAATCTCTGCAATACATTTTTAGAAACAGAACATATGCGGTTGCTACATCAAATGCTTTTCGACCAGATTCACCTTCATGCCACAACATCGCCGTCGCCGGCTTATTTCCTTTACCTATTCCGGCAAAAGTTTCATTGAATAGGTTCAGTTTTCGGCTAAAGAAAAAATCTTTATTATTTAGTTGTGGCATGGTTATACATTTTTGCATATCTACTGTAAATATCGCGATCCCCGAGTTCTCTTTTTCAGCATCCTTGCTGTCCGCATTCATGTGAGCTCTTGAAATATTTTTATTGTCCAAATGCTGCGGATACTGAATGCAAACTTCACAATTACATTCATGGCATGAATGGTCCGTGACGTTTTCATCTCTAGGTAGCTTAAGTTTAGGGTGAGCTACATCATGAGCCTCACACTTTGGACATTTATCCTGTACAGGTTGCTGAGTTGAAATGTTTTTCATTTTAATCCTCTTGTGGAATGCAGACCAGCTACATGGCTGCTTGTTTTTACGTTCCAAGTGTTGTTTTAGAAATAGAAACATTTGAGAGAGCGTCAGTCCAGTTGGCAATATCGTCTGTTGGGTGCATGCTCTAATCTATAATGAGATGATGCCGGATGGAATAGTTCAATGAAGTCATCTATCTCTTTTAAATATTCATCAGAAAAAGAATGTTTTGGTTTGTGTCGACCTCTCAAATCGGGCGCTGCTGATACCTTCGCCGAAACTGGAGTTTTAGACATCTTGAAATTTGCTTTCAATACAGCTAGCACTGCTTGATCATTAGTGTAGCCTAAAGTCCTCAGGAACATAGTTTTGCATACACGATGATTAAGTAATCTGTACGTTTAGGTGTGGTTTCTCTTGGTGGAGTTAGAATACCGTATGGCAATTTTATTATTTTCAACGTTACGCGAAATAAAATCTCTTCTTCTTTGTATATCCATATTCCAGTAGTTATCCCAAATTGTTTGTCTTTGTTCTTCATTAATATTTACTGTACACTTTCTTATGCATTTATCTTGACAAGCAGTGCCCATTGGATGTTTATCTTTGTTAACTTTTAGTCTATCTTCAGGATCTTTAATACGTTTCTTTTTCGGAGGTGGCGGTTCAATAATTTCATCTTCAGTTACTTCATCTGTTTGACAATTTATGTTTTGAGGATTATTTTCAAAATAATTAACTGCTGTTGACATTTCTTCGTCTTCAATGATTCTATCCTCTTCCAGCTGTAAACTGAAGTGATTGTGTTCTTCTACAGGGGGTATCGTGTCATTATTATTTTGGGATTTGAAATTATATCGTTTGTTATTCTAGTAGGAGTAACATTTCTCATTTCCACAAAATCAGGCTGTAGATGCGTTGGTGGTAAATAATGTATATCTTCATTTATTTCATCCAGGTGCCAATTTTGGTTTTCAAAAATATTTTCCATATTAGGAACTGCTGCTGACATGTCTTCGTCTTCATAAAGTCTGTGTTTTTCCGATTGTATTTTTAAAATTTCAGTAGATTTCTCGACAGGTAGTATTGCGTCTTCATTATGTTCCTTGTTTGCTAGTGGTAAGTCGTCCTTATTATTTTTAGATTGGTTATTGTCGTTTTCAATTATCCCAGTAGGTTCCATTTTTTTATATCTCGTTTCCACATAGGTCATAATTGTAGATGTAACGTCGTTTTTTACATTAGGTTGACCAATTGGAATTTCTTCGTATTCTTTACAGTTCGATGGTAAACGAAAGTAACTATTTTGAATACTGTCCTCCTGAAACAAAACATGGAGAATCAAATTAAATAGTTAGGTACAGGTAAAAGCATTCTTACATAAACAAAAGTTAATTTCATTATTAGGTTTAATTTTTAAGAGGTTAATGCGCTCCTGTTGTATGCCTAACCTAACAAATTGGAACGGAATAAGAGAACTTTATCAAAATATGCTGATTACACGCGACAGCTCGCGAGTGGCCTATCAGCTGTTACAGCTTGCAGTGCTCGGCTAGGTTAAAAAAATTCTATGCCTCGGCCCTTTTTTGTTCTATTCCTATTATTCAACCTAAAAAGGGTGGTCAGCCAGATGTGGTCATTGCAACACAACCCGAGTTTGTTAGAGCTTTTTTGTTTTATTACCTACCAATAAACCATCGACCAATAGTCGATGCAACGCGTTCTAAAAGCTAACTGTGGTCATCATGTGCACAGGATTATGTTTTCAAAATGATCAGATTTAAATTCCTCTAATGGTACTGAGGTTCGCCAAGTCTGCGTCTGCCCCAAACCGCACTCTCGCACTGTCGCGTAGGTAGGTACTTTTCACCGTCTGCAAATCTCACAAATATATAACGTACCAGCTTCTCCCAGCGGCTTCGCCCGCGTGATCCCTACGGAACATACTCCTGGACTAAAAAGTTACCTATATGCTATTCCATACTATAATCTACCTCTGTGCCAAATTTCATGAAGATCCTCTCAGGCGTTCGGATGTTATGTTACGCAGGAAACTACCTACTTAAGTGTCATCAAGTAATTAAATTATGTTTACCTATCAAACAAATTTAAACACACACTTACCTGTTTACTGTATGAATTATTTCCAAGGCCTGCCAAACTGCATATCTTCTTAATGCGTTCATATTTCGACATTTTGTTAATAACTAAGTAACTGTCAAACACCCAACTGCTTAGAGCGATAGATGAACACTAAAAAAATGCAATACAGTACGCGTGACGAGTGCTGGCTCTGCTTTTTATTATTATTTTGACAAAACGCAGCAAACAAAGCTTGCAATGTTTTACCAAAATAAAAGGACGCGTATGCCGCACCCGCGCGCCCGCACCTCCTTCTGCCTATCACGGTAAAACGCTGCAATCTAGAGTACAGCGTTTAGCAAAAACAATTCTTCCGAACTTTAGGTTACCGTGAAGTGAAACATTGAGTTATTTTGTCAGTGGAAACCGTTATTCAACAGTAGATCGAACCCGTACCAAGCTAACATCGTGTAGATTATTTTATAATGTATTACCATAAAACAATGTAACCCGGGTTGCAGTGTTTTGTCGTAACAGGGCCGCGCGGTCGGCGAAACGTTAGATCGTGCAGGGGTATTAAATTAAAGGGATCTGCCGGAGCCTATTCGTCACGTTATGTCATATGAGACCCGGGAGAGTAGTAGCTTTGTTTTAGCTCTGGCGAGATTAAACCGTGTATTTGGCGAGATCGTGCGCAATACTGCCGTGTCGATAACCTTGCGTGTATGAGCCCTGATATTAGTATGAGACGACAAAATTGGTTGGAACAGTTTGTTTCGGGTGTTTCGTTTCTATAAAAACTCTACACATTGACGTACTGTTACGTACGTACAATAAATGAATATTTTGAACTAAGTTTGTTTTATAAACAAATGGTTGCAATAACTCAACTTTTCAGTTTCAGAGATTGACAGAGCTTAGAAGTTAATTATCATGTAGCATGAGAGCAATTAACATAAAACAGAATCCAACAACTACTATCATATTTCATCTTCTGTCAAACGGTGCGGTTGCGATTTAAGTATTATTCATGCTGCTTAAAGTTCAAAATAAATGAAATGTAATAACATCCTCTCAGGACAAAGACAACAAGGCGAATTTAAGTACCTAATTTACTTTTTAAATACATATTTATGTTGTAAGTAAGTGTCGTTAATATTCATAAAGAAACTCTGTTAACTTTGTATTTTTACGGCGACGCGCGACGACACAGATGAATTATAGCTTCCTAGGGGTTGTCGAGCTAATACAAGTGTAAAATTTTATTTTAAACAAAAGTTTCTACGTATGGTCTCGTTTTATACGACCCAGTCCTTTTTGTGTCGAGAGTAATTTTAAACTAAAAGTTATTTATATTACCAACTATGCAGACGACTGGTGTCTTTTTTATTAAAGTATGCACATAATATAATTATAAATAAAGCATTTTTATTTGCCATAAATATTTTTCAACCATAAATTCCTTGAATATTGAACCAGTCGTATTGATTGTATAAATAAAATCACTGGTTGACCGATTTAAGTGACGAGTAATAGGAATCGACAAATGAATTCGAATTTGAATGTCATTGAGGCTACGTAATTAGGAAATTTGATGGTTCAATACAATTCGACGTGACCCGGGTCGGGATTTAATGTTCGTAGTATTTTGATCAATATTCGGTCCATTAAACTACAATTTCTAGAATTAAATACGTATTCAGAACTTTTAGGAGGTGTGGGTATGTCCGTTTTCACGAACACAATGGGACACTTAAATAAGTGCTTTATTGAAAGTGTCATGTTAGATATCACTTAAAATATTGTCTTCTGTTTTTTATTACCTATGCTGAATCAACGTTTCTAACAAACCTCTGTGGTTTTCTGTTTCGGTTTTCTGTTTGTGGAACGTAGGTATTGTGTAAATTGTAATCTTAATATGTTTTTTTGATAATAACAATAAAAAAATAAAAAAAATACTTAACGATTTTTTTTCAATAGCTTCCAATGGACATATCACTAGAAAGGTATAACGGACACAATATATTCCATTCAACACTTCAATGAATTTACCGTAATACATATTTTATCAAAATTGCTGGCTATACGTATACATGTAGGTATTCACTCCAATGACAATCCAATTTTGCAGTTTTAGTTTTCATCAAAATCGAGCTAAGCATTTTAGTATTTTTAGTCATTCGTCATAGTTTTTTAAAGGCCATTCCACTTGAATAATTCACCCAGTATGTGTCGCTTATTTGTAAACAGGGGCTTGTTAAATAAAGTATCATCAAACCTATATTCCACTATTAGTCAGTAGAAGTCTGACACTCCCTTCCGCTCTGCCCAGAGTTCCCAGGAGTCATTTGTTGATTTCCAATCGCCCAAAAAAAAAAGAGTAAAGTCACAAACTTCACAGACTTTAATTAAAGATAATGCATTAAAACTTTATTTAATTCTGTTTCTAAATCCATTAAACAAATGATACTTTTTTGATTGATACTGATTGATCAGACAGCAGGTGATCCCTCGTTATTCTTTCAAAGTTTTCAACAAACTCGCAGGATTTTAAGGGGATTGAGTTTTTATTAAGGGGTGGTACACTTTTGTTCGGGTCGGCTTCATTCGGGACAACGGCAACAAGATCTTTGTATTTTGAAGGGTTATGTGGTATAAGTACAAGTAATTAGCCAGATTAACTAAATATATTGTGAAAACAGAATAGACGGTCTTTGCACGGCGGCCATGATGGTGCAAGGTGATCGCGATCTTATGTTAAATTAAAAGTCACTTTAATTTCACGTATTAAGCGCCATTGACGTGTATTGTTTTAAATACAAGTTAACCAACATAAGTAGATATTTCTTTGGAGAAAAGCTGCTTGGCATAACCAGAAATGTATCGAGACGACACGAACATGATAGTAAGAGAAGAGTGTCAATCGGCCTAAACCGAATTAAAGTTGAATTATCATCACTAGGTTAGACTTTTTACACGACTGCCCCAAAAAAAAGAGTGTTGTGTTTTTCCTAATTTTGTTGGGGTCGGTTTCCTGTAGTACCGGATACAGCTGAGTATCAGTATTTTACATAGAGCTACTGCCTATCTGATCTCTACAACCCAGTCTGTATTGGGCAATACGATACTCCTTAAATACGAATGAAACTCGAAAATGTTTAGTATTTGTTTCGGGCCCCTTAAAAAAAAACTGAATCCTCATAACTAAGGGCTCGTACACATAGCGATCCGTTTTACAGGTCCGTTATTTGATGGCGTATGGAGTTGCATGAGCGAGTTCACACACAAAACAGTATTCCGGATTCAGTAATCATGTCGCTCCGGTCCAATTCTGATCCGTTAAAACGGATCCAGTAAAAACGGACCTATATGTGTACGCGCCCTTAAAGGTATTGTAACTTTGTTCTGACAAATATCATTCATCTGTTTTGTTGATTCAGCAGAAGGTTTGAGATAATATTTTCTTTTATTACGGCTCGCCTACTACAGGTCTGTTCTGAATGAAAAGGTTACAACAATACTAAGTTATTTTGGGATACATGTTTCAGATAACGTTGGAAGATCTCTGCGGGTGACTTGCGTGGTTTAGAGAGCTGACAGTTTTAGTTTAAAGTTATTTTGGAGAGTAAAGGTCAAGATAGGGCTACGCAGATTAAAGCGATTTTCACACGACGTATCTACGGATTTCATACAAGCCAATGTGACGTGACAGTTACTAGCAGACATTTACGTTTAAATTGTGATTATTTATTCATATACTCTGAAATCTAGAGATAATATTAGTAGATTTCTCTAACTAAATGCTACAATTTAGTGTTGCCCAAATGCAAGACCAAGACGAGACTTAGCCAGTCTTGGTCTTGGTCTTGCGTCAATACACCTGGTCTTGGTCTTGGTATTGCGCTCTCAAGTCTTGGTCTTGGTCTTGCAGCAAGAGTCTCGCAAGTCTTGCAAATACCTATTAGCCTATTGCTATTTACTATACAAGTTAATTTAGATCTAAGAACAACGTAACAGAGTAGGTACATGTTTACATTGACAGTTTAAATTGACATAGAGCATAGTAAACCACCAAATTAATTAAATACATATAATAATTATAAAAAATTATGCAATTTAGTCCCTAAGCGTAATTAATGACTTTAGGTAGGTACCTATTATGATTTACTGAGCGTGTTTAGTGGCTATCCTAAACTCTTCACAAACATTATCACTTACGTATTTTTCATCATCGTCTCAACTTGATAATTCTAACTAATAAAACTTGTCGTCGTCGAAACAAAATACCTACTTAATTTAATTCAATTAATGTATTTATTCAGACATACAAATATCCACACAGTAGTACACACATTCGCCAAAACATAGAAAGAAAATAATAACGCCCAGATCTCAGTTTGACTAAACTGCGAGACGCAAGAGTCTTGCAGGCTAAGTCTTGTTCTTGCTCAAAACTTGCACGGCCTTATTAATAAAAAAAAGTTAAGCCTGCTTAAACTTACGCTTAGTTTATCTCGCATGCCGTCTCACTTCAAAAATATTCAAAAGAAAGGGACGGCATGCGAGATAAACCAAGCGTAAGTTTAAGCAGGCTTAACTTTTTTTTATTAATAAGGGGGGCAGGGTTCAGTCTTGGTCTTGGTCTTGCTACAATAAGTCGGTCTTGGTATTGGTCTTGGTCTTGCGAAAATGCAAGAACAAGACCAAGACTGCAAGACCAAGACCGATTTTGGGCAACACTACTACAATTAATCAAAGCCTTTCCTAGAATCTTGCTGGGTTAGTCAATATTTTTCTAAGAAACTGTTACTAACTGTGCTATTAGTAGTACTAAGACCATTGGCTTAATTCGCTACTTATAAGTAATACTTTACGAACATAATCATCATCATTCTCTTGCCGTTATATTTCTCCTAATTTATTTAGGGTCGGCGCCATAAGTATCAAGTATCAACGTAAGTAATGTTTACTCAAAAAAAAAAAAATGAAGTATTTTTCTCCCGTACTTCTCTACTACTCGTCATCTCATAAGACACGTCCTTTCTTGTCATATCGTCCTTTCTTTACACAGTTCATTCGTCGTTTCTTTGATCTTAATCTACTGTTAATCTGTTATACACATACTTCATCATCTTCTTCTTCTTCAACCTTTCGCCACCCAATGCTGAGTGTAGGTCTCTTCCAATGCACGCCATTCTTCCCGGTGTTGCACCTTTCGCATACACATACACATTTTTATTAACTCAAACCCTTACTCATGACATTTTTTTCATTCCTCCACATTACTTGTCCATACCACGAAAACTTTTTAGTCAACGACACCACTTTCACACATCACATCCTCCTTAACATTCTCATCTGAACCACCAGCAAATGCCTGAACAAAGCTTACAAAAAAATCAACAAACAACATTACGAACTTTTACCTTTATTTGCCCGTTCCATACAAATGGTATGTAATAAGGCCTGCACATTAGTATCCCAGCCAATGGCGCGGCGGGTAAAAATTTGCGGTCCGATGGCATGCGTTACTCCTGACAAAGCGACGCCGGCTATGGCGACCTACTTGTGACCCCCATTGTTTAATGTGGACATGTGTTTCTGTGTTTGTTGATCACGAGATAAGAATAAAAATATTATGTCGTTTGGGAAATCAAACAGTATCATGGTTTTTAAGTAAATAAGACGTGAAAATAATATTGTTATGAAGAGCTAAGTGCTAAGAGGTTTCTTTGTCGGTTTCAGATTTAGGTTTAAAGAGTTTATCACACTAACATTATAAAGACGAAAGTTTGTGAGTGTGTAAATTTGTTACTTCTTCACGTTTAAACGGCTGGAGCGATTTTAATAAAATTTGGTATGGAGTTATAGCCGACACTCTGGATTAACACAATCATAGAACTTTGAGTTTTTATCCCGATTATATCTTCCCATGGGATAATTTTCGAGTTACAGCGGGCGAAGCCGCTGGCAACAGGTAGTTCCTCATAAAACTTAATATTCTCATGCAAGTGAATAGTGTAATTCTTATTATGAGAATAAATGATCTCAAACCTCGAATAACAGTTCACTTAAAATTAAAATCATCATCATCTTCCTAGCCTTGTCCCATTCTATTAAGGGTCGGCGCAACATGTTTTTTTCTTCCATTTTCCTCAAAATACGAAATTCTTCTTCTCTCATCATAATAATATTTAATAAGAAGTCGTAAATTGTTGACACTATTTGATTACTAGTAATATACTTCATATCAAATAAATACTATTTATTTGATATGACTGACAGGTCCTCCCTTCTAAATTCTCAGTTCAAAAAGCTGGCCTTAATCTACATAATTAATTAAGTGCGTGGGTGAGTATACCTCAGAATAATAGTCAGTACTCAGGGTTCCGTACTGAAAGGTAACTAACGGGACCTACCTACTAAACATCCGCTGTCCGTCCGCTATCTGTCAGTGGTGTGTTTTATGATCCGTAATATGCAGTTGAATAATTTTACTGCTGTGCTGTGTGTGTGCTTGTGTGTTTGTTTTTTTTGCTGCTGTGTGTTGTGCTGCTGTGTGAGTTTTTTTTGCTGTTTTTTTTTGTTGCTTAGGTCTGAAATAAAGATTTTTTATTTTTTCTCAGAATGTATAATTCAGTTGCCGCTTTTAACTAAAATAATAAAAATAAATTAAATATTAAGACACCTCCCCTACTACTATGGCTAGGAACCCTTCATGAACAAGTCTAACTCGAACTTGGACATTATTTTTTTTAAATTACTTTCAAAGTTATTTGACCGCATGTTAAATAAACTACGACCAAGAAAATTCTCACATACCGTTAAGTAATGAGACTTAAAATAAACACACTTATTGATTTTATATTTATAAGTGTAGTAGGGTGAGTTGACCGCTATCAACAGGCAACTTAGTAAAGACATACATATTTATCATATTTCATGTCCTAGAACTAAAAATTCGAAGTCACAGAAGATTTGACATCTACCAACCCGCACTGAACCCACGTGGTCGATAAATAATAGCTCACCTACCCAGCTGTGGGAACATTACAGGCTGATTATGCTTAATATGCTTTTTTTATAGAAAAATATACATACACACCGATGTAGCACATTTCTTTTGTAGAAAACAATAGAATATTTTCCGAAGATTCTTTTTCCGAGTTCGGCCAGTATTTTTACCGAAAAACCAAAGATTTATAATATACATTTGTATGAATACATGAGCGTAGGCTTCAGTAATCCGGCAGTCGGGATTCCGAGATAAACTGTGCGTTTTGAAGCCGTAAATCTGACAAGATTGATGATATCTCTGACCCCTGTACGCTTCCTTCCGACAAGACATTGCACCCCGGTGTACAATAGCACCCCAACCATTACCGGAGGTTCGGTTAGTAATTAGAAGTGTTATTTATAGGCGACAATATTAATTGAAATGTATTGTTGACCGCCTGTGAGACACGGTGATTTGTTAGTAGTGATCGGTTTTTAAAGTGCAAGTAAAACGTTTACATGATAATAATAAAACAGCAGGCCAGTAATCCCTGGGTTAGGCACAGGTGTACCTAATAGTACACCCACATTTTGCTAGTTATGTTTAAGGACGTGTTTACAAATCTGACGAAAATAAGCAGTTTTTCGGTAGGTACTTTATGTGGACAAATGAAACTAAATCAAATGAAACCAATAATTAACACATATAGATTACTCCTTCATTTTTAATAATTATTTCTTTTTATTCGAAAATGTTGGATAATAATATTGTAAAAAAATATTTTCTGTGCCTCTCCGCACAAAATTAGCGATATCGTGTTGACTTTAGGTACATTACTCTCTCTTTTATGACATAAATAAATTTATTTAAAAATATTTTATGGAAGTAGACATGTTCAACTCCAATAATTTCTATAAATGATATCAAAATATTACAAGCAGAGCCAGAAAAAAAATACTGCGAGAATCCGTAAACGCGTCCTTAAGTCCCAGATAAATAAAAAAAATGTGAGCGGTCGCGGGACGCCTGGCAGATGTGAAACATCAAACTTATTTGTATAAGTAATATGCATGAACAGTTTAATCATTGAAAAAGTAAATACAATGTCATTTTGGATACTTTTTATCTAACACGCAACCGATTTTAATTCGGGTTTCAGATAGAGTGATTATGTACTTACATACATTTCACCCATGCATGCAAAGTCGGGGCGGGTCGCTAGGAATTAATAAAAATAAAATACCTATCTACATCGACCACTGCGAACCAATTTATTAAAAAAGTATTTAACACTGAATTGACCAGTTTGACCTAGTGTATTTTTATTTTAATCCCATACGACGTTAGTAGCGACATCTAGTAACAACATTCCAAAACATTTAGTTCCTATAGATCCCGTGTACCCGTGTTATCATGGCGGCCATGACACCCGTCGGTTGCTCAATACGTCATGTTAGTAAAGCAGTAATGGAATGTGGATTCTAAAACCTCCTAATAAATGCCTTTTTGATTTGACTTTATAACACGAGAACAAAGTAGTAGTCAAATAATAATAAATAATTGTGAAAACCAAACGGATACTGTTTTGGATGTTATAATTTGTTTAATAGTAAGTCTTTAAAAAGTACTCAACGAACCTGACTACTTCAACATAATTTATAATCTAAAAATATTTATCCATCACGTGGTGATTCTCGAGGCCATATCGATAGATAGAGATAATGATCTATTTTAAAAACTTTCAGAACATGTCCCTAGATGGCGTTGTACTGATGACGCGTCATTCTGAATCGCGGTGTTAAGATTCTCCGCGAGTGAATGACACCCCTCGGCTTTGTGAGTTCGAGTTAAGACCTTACTTCATAGGATCATTTCTATAGTAAGCTCTTCTCGAGACTTTCACACTATGTGAGTCCTCACAAGTCACGTTGATGAGATGTGGCGCGGTGCCCTGAGCGTGAGGCGGGCGGTGGTAGACCTACCACCAGCCCTCGATGATCGTTCACTCCCTTCGCAAGAGGGGAGCGTGGGGTGCTGTCGCTGTCTGAGTGGCTTGATTTTTAAAACCTTATTAATCTTATCATACATGAATCTTCAATGATCTATGGTACTGATATATAGTCGTATATTCTATCCTAGCCGGCTCTATAGCGGAAAGCGGCCTGATGAGAAACATCGAAATTATTTTGTACAGGTAATAGACATAAAAGTAAAATTTACGACAGGAAATAATAAATGTAATGATAAATAAAATCTGTAATTATGTGACGCGATATACCTACATACATAAGTGCTAAAGGCTATTTAATTATAATATCATGCATATTAGTCAAACTATCGCAATTTTTGCGGAAAAAGTCGCGGACAAAGTGCTAGTATTTAACAAATACAAAACAACACAAAAATCTCCAAAACCAATAAGAAAAATGTACTACAAAAATAAAATACCAAATACGGCAGCTAATTCGACCGGACTTGTGAATAATTTGTTCTTTGTTCGGCTCATAAGAACGATCGGGATATCAAACGAGTCACGTACTCTCGAGTGGGAGTCGGCGGTCACCCACAAACGCACATTGTACACACTGTGCAGGAAGTACAGAAAAGCCTTTGAGTGAGGAACAAAAGAAATCTTTGTGTTAGGTGTGGAGAAAAATATGCGTGTGTCAAAGAGGTAAGAGTTTTTATACTACACCTGCTTGGAAAGTACCTTGATACTTTATCAAAACGGTAGAAAGTACGTCATTGCATATCGAACAAATATGCGGGGAGAAAACGCATCTGAGCGGGAGAGAATGGATTTTCATACACTTTTCTCTCCCGCTCAGATTACAATTTGAAAAAAGAACATGTGAAAATTGCAGACGCCATTGGTGCAAATTTTCAATTTGAATTAGAATTTAAATTTAGTTTTTTATTTTCCTCGTAGGTGTAGTGCGTTATAATAACAAGACGTTTGGGCCATATCGTCATTTTACTACGTGGATATTCTGCTAGTCACCCGTATAAAGCACTATGTTTCACTCGAGAGAAAGTGCGATTCCCGATCTCGGGTGTTTTAAAGCCCTCGCCTACGGCTTCGGGCTTTAAACGACACCCTCGACGGTAATCGGTCACTTTCTTCTCTCGGTGAACAATGTACTATTTTGTAGTACTGGTGAAGAATCTCTTTAAGTAAGTTTAGTGATGTTGTTATTCGAGAAGTTTGTAGGTGAATAATAACAGCTGCTAGGGTTGATCTTATTCAGATTGGTCCGTGGATGGGTGACTACACTTACCACCTATTACAAAACGAGTGCCTCGGAAAGCATGTTAAGTTGTTGGTCCCTGTTGTTTTATAAATCTTTGACAGTCGTCACAGGTGGGCAGTTAGTAGTCAGCCTATGAATTGTTTCAGGGCGTTAATTGCTTTCATCACTTAAAAGAAATAAACCGATTTATACAACGCTGATATTACAGAATGTAGAACTATTTGTCCGTGTGATACTTATTAAGATAGATATTAACACCATCCTCTAATAGAAAGCAGTAAAGAGTATAAAGCCTCCAAACCTACGCACTTAAATGCCTTTGTATCAAGTGAGACTACGGCACTTCGCATTCTAAGATTAAACCGTCTGATTCGTAGGCGGCTCGTAGCGCGTAGGCGGCTACGGCGTAGCGCGTAGGCGGTCATTCATCTACACGGATCTTGGCCTTAGCATTGTTGTACAAGTTTTGGGCGCCAAATGCTGATATCTAATTTAATTATAAATTGTTCAATGCTATTAGTTAAGTTGAATTGATGTTGGAATTTGACAAACAATGTGAAGTCTTTAAATATGTTGATCTAGAGTTTTTTCAGTTTTGAAGTCGGTTAAAAATAAGGTAGACGAAGTTTTATTCAGATTATGCTTAAGTTAACGCGATATCAACCACAATTCCAATGAATCATGATTTAGTTTAGTGGAACATTTTCTCGTATACATACCTAAATATAACTTTTGACTTTGATACGATATTAAAAAATAACTTGAAAAACTGAAAATAAATTACCAATTTGCATAATTACCATACTTGTTGTTTGCCAATTACGTTAAAAATCATGCAATCATAAGCTATGATTACTCGTGCTGATTGGACTCGAATTCATTGAATCCAATTATGTGTATGACTGTGAAATTACATTGTTTTATACACTCGTAATGTTTTGAATGGTACACGAGTAGAAAGAATTTATTTGTTTTTGTAAGTGTTTTTTTTGTGGGTTTTGAAATGGAAGTATTCGTGAAGTAGTGACTCGTCGGCGGCGACCTCTCGCGTCCGGCCCTGGTGCAAGCCATGGTCCGGGGCGAGGAGTAATGGGACGCCGTCGCCTCCTTCTGCGAAGCAGTAATGCTAGCGAAGGAGGTGGCGGAACGAGCGAGGGAGAGAACGTCTCGTCGTCCCAGCCGCCGCGGAAGGTGCTTAGGGCGTCGGGGGCCACGTGATGGCTTCCGGCCACCGTAGACGCGGGCCTGTGGACGGTGAGTAATGGGCTAGCTCGCCGTCCGGCCGTCGTCATGACGGCAACAGGCCGTGTCGGCGGCGCGTTCGTGTTCCACGCGCGCCTCAAAGAGATGTCAGCAAGGGCCCGCAAGGGCCGACGCCCATCGGGGCCGCGGATTTTAGTACGAGATGACGTGGCCTCGGCACAAGGGCAAAGATGGAACATGAGTTCGGTTTTTAGTCAGTAGAAGTCTGACACTCCCCTTCGCTCTTTCCAAGAGCGGGGGGGTTATTCGATGATTTTCAACCCACCAAAAAAAATTAAAAGTAGTGACTCGTGATCAACCTTCAGATTGAGCCGCGCTTGCCTAAGTTGATCTGTGGATAGGTTACCATTCATTTCATACCGAGTTTCCTCCCTGCCTCGAAAAGCACCTTTTAGTTCAATCCGGGCTCATATTAATACATCTTTGACAATTGTTACAGGTAGACAGTGAGCGTAAAGTCTAACAATCAGCCTTACCAAGAGGTATCAGTATTACCCAGTTTTAACTGGGCTGTGGACAACAGAGAAGCAGTCGCTCCATGTAAAATACTGGTACTCAGCTGCTTGTAAAATACTGGAACTTAGCTGCTTGTAAAATACTGGTACTCAGCTGCTTGTAAAATACTGGTACTCAGCTGCTTATAAAATACTGGTGTTCAGCTGCTTCAGGACAGCCTGGAAGCCGACGAACGATGATGATGATGGTTTGCCCCATATCAAGTTAAAACACAATTTAGCAAAGATAAATAATTATAGTATGGGGTATAACAACAAAATCAGCATATAATGTTTGAACTGATGGGACACAGGTCAACAAATTTTCTGCTTGTGATCAATATAATAAAATAATAATAAATAAAAAGCCTTTTTATTACCTATAAACCTTATAAAACATGATTCTTAGTCTAATGTTAGTACAGTACTTATTCTAATGTTAATCTATAATGTTGATCTATATCTTATCCTACAATATTGTTATAGGAACCCCTTGATAGGGTATAGGCCTCCTCCAATTTCTTCCATTTCTCCCTGTCCTGCGCTGCTCTGGTCCAGTCTTTCCCCGCTACCGGTACTATGTCATCCACCCATCGTTTTTGTGGTCTTCCCACTTTTCTCTTTCCTTGTGGACCGGTCCATTTAGTACACTTGAGAGTCCACCTCTGGTCGGTGTATCTTGCTACATGGCCGGCCCAGTTCCATTTTAGTTTTAGTGCCTTAGTGCCTGGTGTGATCAATATACTGAAGCGAAATAAAACTCTGACATTTCCAGGGCTGAATGTATTATTACCATTTTTTAAAATAAATAAGAATTAAAATGAAAAATAACAAAGGAATTCGTAATACGAACACGCTGCAATACACGCAATTGTTCACAATGATTTTTCATATTAGCCAATAAACAGGAACCATACTGATTACATCTTCCTATAATACGCCAAGGCTTTCATTAAATTCAGCTGCTACCGGGTACACCATAACTATTGGAATTCTGTCATTAATAATAATTACAGAACTGAGTGTATTTGAACAGATTAGTTAGCATTCTGAGAACAAAAGACTGTCAGTCCATACACATAGCGTCCCATGTTCCATTGAGCCATCATTGACCACGTCATTGGTCAATGACGTCCATCATAGACCATACACTCCACAAAGGTGCTTTGATTACACACAGTCGAAGGGCTTTAGATTACTGGTACGTTCAGCAAACAATAGTTTCTCTGGACTCACGAACAATTAATTGGTTTATAAGGGACGTCAATTCAGCTGAACTTATGTGTTGGTTACAAACTGTCCCAGATTCGGTCGCACGTGCTGCCTGGAACTCAAACTGAATGCATTTAATAGATTTTGGCATTGAAAAGTGCCTGACACAGTCAAAAAGCATAATAACTTGTAAAGTACTTTATTTGCCCATACAAAAGAGGAGATCTTTATGAAGGAGAGTGGGCAAGAAACTCCCATTTAACGTTATACCACCGTTCTGCCTTCCACGTCATTTTAAAAGATTTCATGATATTATTAGATAAAGAAAGAAAGAAAGAAAGAAAACATATTTATTTGGCACAAGCCACAAGTGCACACAACAAAGTAAAAAAAAAAAACTAAGAAATAAACACAAAAAAGAGTGTGTATTTCACGGCTGCGAAACTAGATAACTTCCATACCTAAAAGTATATTCTTTCTTAACTACCACTCTTACTTACTCTTTTGCTGGAACATCATGAAATAATAAACCATTTTGCTGCTTCTTTTTTATGATTTTAAAAGGATTAAATCCGAGCAATCATCAGACGCCATGTTTATTTGGTCCCAACCGAAGTATTGACTAGAACCCTACAAACAATCCTACATAGTTTATTATATGATTTCAGAGGAAACATGCCTACTAATAGGCCCTAAGTCTCCCTCAAACCTACCTACATATTTAGACGGTATTGTTTACCGTATCGTCATCATTGTATGCCTAGTGTAGGATGTTATTAGCTTGTAATGCCAATGAGACCGGTGCAATATCTGCTGATATTGAGGCCAAGCATCTACTGGGAATTTCTGTTCGCCTAGTAATTAAGCGAGTGACGTTTAGCCGTTCTAGTTTCAAGACGTCATAGTAATTTTATAAAAACTTTTATATTAATCAAATATTAGAGTTTAAATACTAAAAAAAAAACACGCTTTAAAGTCCCGTGGTGGTATTTACGTACTCTTCTAAGCAAACCTTATTATTTGATACCCATGCATAAAAAATAAACTTAATCCGCCATCTTTGGAAGTTAACCATTTATCATTTTTCATAACCATATTGCATGACGTCATTTAGCTAATCGTACATTGTCATCCAAACTAAACATGTGTGCAAGATTTCAGTTCAATCGAAAACCGAGGAAGTGGGTCAAACTTAACTTCTAATATTTTTTGACATAGTTGGTTAGTTAGTTACAGGTAAAACTAATAACAGCGTGTTAAATATTATGTATTACCTAGATAAGGTGTTATTTTCATGCCGAAGAACTGTTTAATAAATTAATGTATGAATCCTCCAGTCGTGTAATTCGAGAATAAAAAATCTGTGTTAGTAAATTTAATGTATAATTCCTCGAATTTCTTAATGCGTAATTAAAAGAATATTAATGGACTAATTATACCTTCTTCGAATTTGTTATAAATTTTAATGAGCCTACAGAGATTATTTAATGAAAACGAGCAGGTAGGTACTTTAAAAATACTGCTATTTTTACAGGTGTGGTATTTTTGACGTGTATCTCTAGGTTAAGTATCACTATCACTGCGTATTATAAAAAAGGGGTTATATTTAAATGCACATCTGTTTATTTTTTCAGCACACTAGGTAACTCCACTAATTAACTGAATGCTTATCAAAAAAACCTAAACATGTCCTACAAAAAAGTCTAAAAAATCACACAAAACGAGATGACCTTTTTTATCGAATTCACACCAAAAATGTAGTTTTGTAAAACAAAAATACTAATTGCTTATCAAAAATACTAACTTGCACTCTAAATTTATTGTACAATCTTACTACGGAATTTCTAAAACTGATATCTAATACGACCGTCTCGCGACAGTGTCCTTTATGGGCGGCATGGGCACCGGGCCGTAGGCCGACGAAGGAGGCCGGCGGAGGCCCGGCACTTCGGGGACAGAAGATATTAGTGTTATGTAGTATGCGAGCGAAGCGAGCGCGCGTCATGGAGTAAATCAGGTGTAGGTTTTCCTTAAAAAAGTTTTAAAATGTTTGTTAGACTAAAGAATTATTAGATATACTATTTTGATAATAGTTATTCGTTCAGTAAAAGAGTTCTGCAAATGCTATTAAAAAAGATACTAAATTTGGTTTCTTTAGTGTGCATAATTTGAGATAATTTGTGTGCAAGTCAGTATTTTTGGTGTAACTTTAAAATATTTTGTTCGAAAAAATATATATATAGATAAAAAAATATATATATATGAAAAAATATATATATATATACAGATAACGGTTTAAATACATGCCTAAAAAAAGTCCTCCGCCGCGTCAGTCTGTCTGTTAGCGGTAAATGTCCATGCTGTCCATGCTGTTTTCACCAATGGATGGAGTGGTTCTTGAGGAAGGTTTTAGAAATTCGGTGCAGTTGTTTTTGAGTTTATCGCGAATAGACAGACGGAGAGAAGCGGCGGAAGACTTTATTTTTATTAGTGAAGTGATACGTCACTAATGAAAAGGTGAATGAAAAGTTAATTGGTAATCGATAATCGATTACCAATTAACTTTTCATTCACCTTTCATTGTCGTGGTATGGACATGTGATGCGAAGGAATGAAGGAAATGTTGTGAGGAAAATGTTGAGTATGAATGTAGATGGCTATAAAAGGAGAGGAAGGCCAAAGAAACGATAGATGGACTGTGTGAAGGATGATACGGCTAGAAAGGAGGTGACTACTGAGATGACGAGAAATAGGGAAGTAAATTGCCCTTATCCCAAATAAATTGGGATAAGGGCAGGAGAATGATGATGATGAAGTGATACGTCCATCGGACTGCTGGAGGTCAAATTCGCACCAAAGACACGCACCTCTAAATTTTTGGATTCATAATACAATTATGTGCGTACCTATTGTATAATTATTTATCATTTTACTATTTTCGGTGAAGGAAAATATCGTGAGAAAACCAACATGCCTGAGAGATTTTAAGCTATTGCATAGCTTCTATCGCGGGCCTTGAGCGTGGAGAGCGAATCCAGAAATTCCGTAACGAAAATATTCAAGATTCAGTATTCAACCAGGTTGCTATGGTTACGGAAAATAACAAGGTTGTCTACTGAGGTTGTCAAATTAAAATTATAATTAATTATTTGCTGTTGATAAAAAATGCTATGCAATAGCTTTACCGCGGCAGTCTCTTAGTGCCACATTTAGTTTTTTCTCGACGGCGTCTAAGTCAGAGGCCCATAGGTGGCAAAAAACTCCGCAATAAACCAAGCAAGATCGCATATACCATCTACAAAAGACTTTAAACATAACTATAATAAATCCCATAAAACACCCACCTCCATGTAGCCATGGATATACCTACCAATATATGCCGTGCTACCCTACAAAATGTTGATAACTATGTTGGGATCGAAAATCGCTCGCTAGGTGTCTCTGGCGTCGGATACCGCCGCGCTAATTAAACTGTCGGCTCCCGCAGCAATAACCGTCGATATACCGCTCATTGATAAAGTCCGCATAACACGAATCACGACTTAATTAGATGATTTAGTAGTCGAACAGTTATTGAATATCTGATTTTCGAGTGTTCGGAATACTTTATATAGTCTCTTGTTGATATATATTAGAATTAGATATAATAATCAACTTTATTGCGATTATACGTTTATAGTATGTAGTAGTATGATATATATAACGAAGTTATTTCAACTATTTCGGGTACATCGTTGTCAGAGTCCAAGTTCGACATGGTGGAGGATGGCGTTATTCTAAATTGTTAATCCATAACAACTCTAATTATTGTGCCTCGGTGTTGATTATATAAAACGAAGTGTTATAAGGTTTTCTGTCAGGAATTTTCTCTATAACAAACACGGAGTCTGGATTTGTGCACAGTTGATGGCAATAGAGGACCCCTTACTTACCTATACTGCATTCATTTAACTTAATGCAGTAGGTAAGTTTTGCATTATACTCGTATACTGCACAAGTGTATATAGATTTCACGATGTTCAAATTTTCATGTACTCAAGGCGATAAAAACCACATGCATGCTTCTATAAACAATAGAAATACGAAAAACTGCAAGCAATCTAAAATAAATCTCTTTTCCTATCTGAGAAAAGCAAATGTCCAGGAAATTCCTCACGGAAGTACTTTAGAGTTCTCTGTTAAAATTGAAAATGTGGAAATCTTCCAGACATACGCTCGTGTCTGACTGCTTGTATTACAATATATATATATATATTATACGTTGTATTAGGTACCTAAATGTTTCAGGAATCTAAGCAATAACAAGATTTCAGAGAAAATTCAAGTGATTTTTAAGTTATGATTTTTTGATGATAATATAATTAATAATGTCTTCATTTAAAAGTAACGCTCTGTGTATAGAATAAACAAAATTGTTTAATTTTCGTAACAGTATTCGTGTCTGTTTAGTATTTATTTTCCTCATTTATTATTTTATTCTCATTTTACTTTTGAAGAAAAGCACCCTTTACGCAGAACTGTCCGTATTATCTTTACATAACTAAGACGTTAAATGGGCAAAAGGTCAATATGTCAGCTTTTTTAAAAGTTAAAATGGCGTACTGGCCTCGAGCACTCGAGTGAAACACGCTTGGCCGGATTTTTAATTAATCTTAGGAAATCTGCGCGAAGGAAAAAGAAGGGTAAAAATAAGAACTTACCTTTTAAATATTAATATTTCATTTCAATTAATGTGTTTCTTTTATAGAACCGTTATTTTATTTAACGTTAGTCTACCTTAATAATGTAGGCATTTTTTGAGCAAATAGGTAATTATGATTGTAACGTTTTTATCATTTCGACGCGGAAGTCTTACTCGAAATACTTACTCCATTAGTCAATAGTTCGATAGTCATATGTTGTGACCGTCCAACTGCCAAGGTTCCAACCCAAAACACGCACCACTGATTTTTCGGAGTCATACATGTGCGTTTTGTACCTATAAATTATCACTTGCTTCGGTGAAAGAAAACGTGACGAAACCGGTATGGGCCAGACTGGAGAGATATAATTTCTCGACGGCATATAAAGCCATGGGCAGTAAAAAAAGCTCTGACTCCAAGTTAGGCACTAACCACGCCCGTCGGGGCTGTGGTTCCCGTCGGGGCTGTGGTTTGTCGAAAGGTTAACGCGGCTCCGACACAAGGGCGAAGAAGGAACATGGGTTTGGTTTTTAGTCAGTAGAAGTCTGACACTCCCCTTCGCTCTGCCCAAGAGCGGGGGGGGGGGGGGGGGGTTATTCAATGATTTTCCACCCACCAAAAAAAGGGGGGGGAGGGAGTTGCTCGCGTCCGTAGGATTTACCATCTTTTCCTAGACCCACCCTACACGTCTCCCCCGGGTGGTGCAAAACGAGCAACAACGCCGAGTCTCGGGCGGCGCTTACTAACCCGACTCAAATTGCCTAACAAGCAGTTTTCTTGCTGGAGGTAGGAAATGACCTTCACAACCCGCAACTCCATAGTACTATGGAACCGGGGGCATTGGCTTAACCGCCCGCGTCAAGAGGTAGAAAGCCTCTCTAAAAATTCACCCTAATCCTAAGGTGGGCACCGCGCCGAGAGGATGTATGGCTTACGGGTAGTAAGTTACTAGCGCCAACCTCAACGGACCTGGCAAACGTTGTTGTATGAGCCTTCTTGAAGGAATAGGCGTCACCCTTCAAGTGACTACTTATTTCGACCTTACTCGTGGGAACAATAATGAATGAAACCAATAAAATACCAATTAATCCGAACAATATGATCCAACAACAATTTCACAAAAGTATGTTCATCAGAAACCGTAGTAACAGTCTGCCATCAGCCGCAGCAAGTAAAACCAGCGATAAACAACCTGAAAATAATGCGAAGAGCCCTATTAACCCGTGGCAAAATGATCAAGTACCACCTAAAAGGCAAAAAAGAAAAGAAACAAGCCCAGTCTGCAGTGACAATACAAAGAAGTTGAAGAATACTGCTACATTTGCAGTGCCTACGCACAACAAATTCGACATCTTGAACAGTGAGGAAACAGAAGAACTGGTCCCAGTCACAGATTACATACCTAAACCGGAACCTATCTTTGTGACGGGGGTCATAGATGTCACAGCATTAAAAGTCACTCTCAATGAAATTGTTGACAACCAATCATACCATATGACAACATTAAGATCCGGCCATATCATAAAGTTAATGTCGAAAGATATACTAACTTACAAAGCCATCCGAGAGCAGTTTATAACTAATAATATAGCACACTATACCTATCAATTAAAATGTGAAAGAGCATACAGAGTTGTACTGCGAGGACTACACTCCACAGAAGACACTGCGCTAATAAAACAAGAGCTAAAAGAACAGGGCCATGAGGTGAGACAAATAGTAAATGTTTTACATAGGTCTACCAAAGAGGCATTGCCCGTCTTCTTCGTTGACTTAGAGCCCAACCAGAACAACAAAGAAATATTTAAATTAAGGTATCTTAGTCAAATGAGAGTGACATTTGAGGCTCCTTACAAGAAAAAAGAAATAATGCAATGCAAAAGATGCCAGAGGTTTGGACACACTAAAAATCAGTGCTTCAGACCATTCAGATGTGTGAAATGTGGTAACGATCATCCTACTGCTTCATGCACCAAAACACCAGAGACAGATGCTACATGTGCAAATTGCCAAGAAAGACATCCTGCAAGCTACAAGGGCTGCTTAAAATATAAACAATATAAGGAAAGAATATTAAAAACTAAACCAACCAATAAAGAAAACAACACAGCTCTAAACACAAAACAAATCAAAATATTGAATGAGACAGTAAACCAAAACGTACGACAAAATAATCACACAGAAAAACGAAGCTATGCGGATGCAACAAAAGACCGACCACTAACGGAAAGCATACCGGACCCAGGTCCAGACAGATTAGAACAAATGTTCGCCAAATTCCAACAAATCATGATCAGCATGATGGACAAAATGATGGATAGAATGATCCAGCTTATCTCAAGCCTCATAACAAAATGATCAACACACTCCGAGTAGTCACTTGGAACGCCAACGGCTTGACAGACCGTCGTCAAGAGTTTCAAACATTCCTTCAAATTGAAAAAATTGACATAGCTTTAGTTTCTGAAACAAGGTTCACCGCAAGATCTCACTTCGTTATTCAAAACTACACAGTGTACACAACAAATCATCCATCAGGAAATAGTCATGGCGGAACTGCAGTTATTATTAAGAACAATATTAAACATTATGAACTGGAAAAATACCATACGGATAAAATACAATCTACGTCGATAAAAGTGATATTCAACGATAAAGTCGAGACAACTTTTTCTGCAGTATACTGTCCACCCAGACACACGATAACAAAAAGTGACTACATCACGTACTTCTCTTCACTTGGCTCCAGATTTATTTGTGGTGGAGACTGGAATGCAAAACACACTTACTGGGGCTCACGATTGATCACACATCGTGGAAGGCAGCTACATGGAACTGTGCAAAATCTAAGCCTTGAATGCATGAGTTCAAGAGAACCAACATATTGGCCAACAGATAGAAGTAAAATTCCTGACTTGCTAGATTTCTACATTACTAAAAACATAGGTCGTAACTACATGACCACTGAAGCGTGTACGGATTTATCTTCTGACCATACGCCAGTTATATTAAACGTGAGCTCATCAGTGGTATTGGTGAACCCCGCAGCAAGACTTTACAATAAAAACACCAACTGGGAGCTGTATAAGGACATAGTCACGATGGGTATTACGCTCACAAATCCACTAAAAACAGTGGAAGATATAGAAGAGGCTATTGAGAACCTTAATAAAGTCATCCACGAAGCAGCCACTATCTCCACAATAGTGCGAAAAAAGTTACCCGTGACACTTAACCAATACCCAAAGACGATCAAAGACAAAATATCAGAACGTCGTATTCTAAGAAAGATATGGCATGAGTCTAGATACCCGGCTGACAAAACAGCGTTCAACAGAGCTTCGAATGAACTAAAAGACCTCATTAAAAGTTTTACCAACAATAACCTTCAAACGTTCCTTTCAAATTTGACCCCAAGTTTAGACACAAATTACTCACTGTGGAAGGCAACAAAGAAATTAAAACGTCCCAATTGTCAGATTCCTCCTATCAGACAAAGAAACGGGAACTGGGCCAGGTCAGACACGGAGAAGGCGACTATCTTTGCTGAACATCTTAGCAATGTGTTTAAACCTTTTCCTGAATCGAGACCAGATCATGACGCCAAAATAAAAAGTTATCTAGACAGTGCACACCAAATGTGTCTCCCATTAAAATATACGAGCCCTACGGAAGTAGCTGGTGAAATAAAACACCTCACAGATGGCAAAGCACCAGGATACGACCAAATCGACAGCGTTCTTTTAAAAAATCTGCCAATGAAGGGTGTAGTAGCAATTGTCAACATATTTAATGCCTGCTTAAGACTTAGTCACTTCCCGGGACAGTGGAAGATAGCCCAAGTAATAATGTTACCAAAACCCGGTAAACCACCTAATGACGTAGCGTCGTACCGACCTATAAGCCTATTGCCCATAATAGGGAAACTCCTCGAAAAGATGTTACTGAAAAGAATGAAAGCACATCTAAGCAGTATAATCCCAAATCATCAATTTGGCTTCCGGGAGAACCACGGAACGATAGAGCAAGTTCACCGTATTGTAGACGTCATAGGCAGAACTCTGGAAGAAAAAAAATACTGCTCGGCAGTCTTTTTGGATATTAGTCAGGCATTTGACAAAGTGTGGCACGAGGGTCTTTTATACAAGGTCAAAAAGATGCTACCACACTCTTTTTACAACATAATAAAGTCATATCTCAGCAAGCGATGTTTCGAAGTAAAGTTCAATGATGAACTTTCCGACTTACATGAGATCAAATCAGGGGTGCCTCAGGGAAGTATACTGGGACCGGTTCTCTACACCATATATACTGCCGACTTACCAACATCAGACAAGACTACGGTTGCAACATATGCAGACGATACAGCTTTACTATCCACACACACGAACCCGGCAACCGCCTCAGAACAACTTCAACATCACATTGACAAAATTGAAGAATGGCTAAAAATCTGGCGAATACACGCAAACCGCAGTAAATCGACACATGTGACCTTTACCCTCAGAAGGGACACGTGTCCACCGGTTATACTTGACAACGAAGAAATTCCGCAAGATGATAATGCAAAATACTTGGGCATGCACCTGGACCGAAGGCTGACATGGAAAAAACACATATGGACAAAGCGGAAGCAGCTAGATTTGAAACTACGCAATATGTACTGGTTATTAGGACGACACTCACAAATGAGCACACACAGCAAGTTGACAGTATATAAAGCCATCTTGAAACCTATATGGACCTATGGCATACAGCTCTGGGGCACTGCTAGCAATAGTAATATAGAGATACTGGAAAGATTCCAAACCAAAACACTGAGGACCATATTTAACATCCCTCAATACATTAGTAACAAAATCATTTACCTTGACCTAAACATACCAACTGTCAAACAGGAGATAGCAAAATATAGCACCAACTACCAGAAAAGACTCTCAAATCATAAAAATGAGCTTGCCCTCAAACTCAGTGGAGATCAAGGCCTAAATCATAAAAGATTAAAGAGACACAGTGTCCCAACCTTAAGGGACAGATTCACCAGGATGGATTGAGACACCCACCAGAAAAGTGTCTCGCCAGGCTGAAACGCCATAACAGATGCACTAGCATCAGACAGAAAAGTGGCTTATTGTTGTGTCCAACAGATTGCCACGAAGCAGGATAGAGAAAAAAAAAAAAAAAAAAAAACCAAAAAAAAAAGTCACTAACCGCGCGAGAAAGAAGAATAAAAGCATCTAACGTCGATAATTAGTTTACGTTAGGAGGCGTCATTTCTCGCTTCACACGATTTTAGTTCTGAATAGTATATTATTATTATTCGACCCGCGTGTCCCTGCGATTATTACGACCCGTCCGACTTGCGGTCGTCTCTTGCCCCATATATTTTGCAGGACACTGGCTGGTACACTAGTGCATTGGAGCTTGAGTTTGGTCTCAAAGGATTTTAGTCAAACTGTACTTATTCGTAGCGTGAATATGTCGGGTTGGATTGAATTTATGTGAAAAGGATTGGTTGGGTTTTGTTCTTCTGTTTTTTAGAGTGTAAAATATGGACTTCTTACAAAATAATGTAATGCATGATTCGTAAAACGTTTCTTTTTATCCAAAGTAATTTATTTTCTGTTTATTTGACACTGGTGAAAGAAACCATCGCGATCGTAACGAAACCTGAACTTGAAATTTATTGAAAGTCTGAACTCAATACGACTTGAGTAAGCGTGGTGATCAATGCTCGTGTCTTCTCTGTATGAAAAGATGCCATTGGCCAGCGGTGGGACAGTTATAGCCTGGGTAATATTTTATTATTATTTGACACCAGAAATAATAAAAAGAAGTATGTAGGTATAGGAACTTATTGCGAAAACAAGCACGTATCACATGGAGCCTGGACAATAAAAGGAAAAGAAAGAGAAACACCTTTGTAATTAGGTACTGCAACAACTGTATAATTCATTGACCCACCCACATAGCAAAAACAACCAAGTTTTTCCTCCTTAAATCTCCCATTTACCCTACTCTTGTGAAATAACAAATTCTGGGAAGATTTGCGTCGCATACCTCGCACATTATAATTAGGTATACACGTACAGGTGGCATAGTAAACACACACGATCGGAATACCAACTAGGTAAACCAAGCTAAGTCCTTTGCCGCGGAAACACAAACTTGGAATACATTGTCTCATTAGGACGAGCCCATGTAATGAATAGTGTATGCAGCGCTGGGCCCCGCGGACCGCGAGATATTGCATAATGACCAAACGGGACCATGGGGGCCGTACAGCAGATAATTCGCACCTGAAATTCGTGGAAGTTTTGTTTAAAAATAAACGGTGAATGCTGTACTTTTGTATTGTTATTAATGAAAGTTTGTGAGTGTATTTAATTACTCTTAAGATGTATTGTGATCGACCTGCGTGGAAGTCCTTAGAGCAGGCCTTTGTCGAGAGACAAGTTGCTACGGAAAATAAACCGATTACCGATGTACTACATAATTTATAAAACACAATTTAACAAGTTAAGATAAGGAACATAATTTTATTAAGTGTAACAAGTATTAATATAAATAGTGATTAGTATAGCATGTAAGAATAAGATTGTAAACAGTAACAGTAATAAAGGCTTATTTTATATTATTTTTTATTTTAAGAGAAGGAACATGGGTGGTTTTTAGTCAGTAGAAGTCTGACACCCCTTGCCGCTCTACCCAGAGCGGGAGGAGTAATTTAATGATTAGACACACCAAAAAAAAAAGAGTTATTGTTGCGTCTTTATAGAGAGGGGGAAATCTTTCGGTGTTGATTGGAGATGTGATTCATGGTGGTGGATTTGTGGTGTTTTTTTTTTTGTGTGTTGATTTGTGTATGATTCATTAATACTATCCCAGGAAACGATGGATGGACTATGTAAAGGATGGTATGACATGTGTGGTGCACTAGCGTCGGGCACTAGCTGCTCGGCAGTTTGCTGAACTGGATCTATTTGGCGCTGCCGTGAGACACACAATTTTATCTCTTTTTGTTCCCTATTTAATTTTTAGTTTCAAGCTATTGCATAGCTTCTATCGCGGGCCTTGAGCGTGGAGAGCGAATCCAGAAATTACGTAACGAAAATTTTCAACCAGGTTGCTATGGTTACGGAAAATAACAAGGTTGTCAACTGAGGTTGTCAAATTAATTATTTGCTTAAGTTGATGGAAAATGCTATGCAATAGCTTTACCGCGGCAGTCTCCGAGTGCCACATTTAGTTTTTATTTTTATATTGTTTTATTGTGTGTACTTGTGGTATGTGTCAAATAAATTAGTTTTCTTTCTTTCTTTCTTTGGTGGTGGTGGTGTCTCATGAGATGACGAGCAATAGAGAAGTATACAAAAAGAAGACACGCTGCGCTGATCCCAAATAAATTAAGATAAAAGCAAGAGAAGGATGAAGATAATACCATTTGAAGGAGTTATTTAAACGACTGACACTCATTATGAAAAGACGTGTGACTATGGCTTTTCTTTTTGTTCTATCCTGAAAATCTTGTTTCATACTTTTACAGCGTCGTTTTTTTTGTCGTAGTCGGGTTTTAGTTTTTTACTTTTTTTTGTTTAAACAATTTTGGTGTTAAATATTTTTTTTTACTCTTGACTTTTTGTCCGCTAGAGGGCGTGATTTTAAATTTGAGCAATATTTTGAAAATGTACAAGTGAGACCCTTTCAAATAATACCAAACACGGCGTATTTATCTCCATTTTTATTTCTTATTTTGCCCGCTTGAGGGCGCCAAATCGCTTTTTGTGACACGTCATGTAGCCTATGTTTAGCCGGTTCTAACGATACCTCATATGTCGAGTTCCGATAAGTAGATTGGAAGCTATGAGGGAACAGATGAAGATACTCACATACATATAAACATACATACATACATCCAGTCAAAATCATAACCCTCCTTTGGCTTTGCCGTAGTCGGGTAAAAATAAAAATCAATTTTCAGCCTATTACGCGTAAAACAAATTATAAATGACTGTATAAGTCTAAGCTTTACATTCAAAACAGAGTACGCCTAACTAAGGCCAATCCCTCATATGATTCACGTAACTAATTTAACGTAATAAGTTTTCAAAAGAACACGTAGGAGTATAATTTAAGTATTTCTAGTTAAACTATCACCGCATTACGGAGAACCCAAATCTTATGTAAACACACAACATTATATCACGCCTGTAAGCCCCGAAGGGTTAGGTAGTGGTGTGGTGTACCCATTTTAGTAAACTGACATTTACTAGTTATTTTTAAGTCCTATGTAATTATTATTATTATTCTCTAACATGGGAGATCGCCCATGATAGAGACGTAAGGAAAGAGAAAGGGGAGGCCTTTGCTCAGCAGTGGGACACAATGTAGGCTAGTATATTTTTTTTTTTTTAATAACGTTGCCCCACGCTAGGAATTTTTCCTGTATTGTGGGTGTCTTCACAAATATTTAAACTCACATACACAAATACCCAGACCCGAAACAACTATCCGTAGGCCGTACAAATATTTGTTCCGTGCGGGTATCGAACCCGCGACACGCAGCGCAGCAGTCCATTGCTTGAGCCACTGCGCCAACCGTGCCGTCAAATTATATTGGCCTATATTATTGCCATCAACTGGAAATTCAGACTCCGTGGCTGCCACCAAAAAATCTTAAAGGAAAAACCCCAATTACACTGTAGCCGACCTGGGAACCGAATCCAAGACCTCAAGCAGCATTCACACTAGACCAACGAGGCAGTCCACGGCAACGATCACCACATTACGAAGAACCCAAATCTTATGTTTAATACAAAATCAAGTTTTAAAACTAAGTAGTTAAACTAAGTAGGCGGTAACAGTATATCTTATACCTATGTAGTTCAATAATTAATTGCTTAATTAGTTCTACTGGCAGTTTTAAGAACATTAATTTAATTGAAATCCTAGTATTTTGTTCCTACAAGTACATACATAGAAACCTATGGGTACATAATTACGCAAAGACGATGAAATTAGGTACGTCCTAATTTGTTTGTCTCGTGGAAATTAATTTTTCGAATATCTTATTAGGTAAGTAATTAGGTACCCTTTTTTTGGGTTCGAACTCATCAAATGTCTGCTTCTGGCTAGTGGCTGAATGGAAAGGAGTGTCAGACTTCTACTGACTAAAAACCACGCATGTTCCTTCCCTTTATGTCCGGGGCCGCGGTATCTCTTTCGAACAACCCGCAGCCTGTATTCCACGTTTATGTTTTTTTTTGGACTTTCTTATTACTTTGTTAATGGGCTAATAAATTGTCTGAAATAATCTCATACCACAAGTATCCCCATTACTACTCTCCATTTTATTCTTCAGTTTCTCAAAAAGTCCAATCCCCTGAAAATAAACAATCTTTATCCAACTTCATATTTTATTTATTTCACATTTCACGCTACAAAATAAGAGTGTTACACGTTCTATCTGTTCGTGCGGTATCGTCCTTTACAAAGCAATCCAGACTCACCGCTTCATTAGTTCACAAAGGGTAGTTGTATGCAAGTGCGGGGTTCACCGCCGTCGCCGCGCCGTCTCAGCGGCCCCTTACAACTTGTAATGCAAGGGTTATTGCACCCTATTATTAGGTAGCATAGGAAAGGTATTTACTGAAATTGAATTTGTTGATTCGAGTTTCGAAGTTCTTGGGAAATTGTTTGAGTAATTTCTAGCTTTCTTGTAGGGTAGCAGGTAGATATATTGGTATATAATATGTTCATGCATACATGGAGCTGAGGTGTTCTGTGGGATTTAGTTGTGTTATAACTCAAACTGATTGATTACAGTAACATAATAATATGACATCTTTGGCATTGATTAAAACAAAATGCAACTTTGGGATTGACAAGGATAGCTGATGTAGGAGGCAACTTCCTGCTGCTACTGCTTGCTGCTGACTGCTGAGCTGTGGATTTTGTGAACAATACATAAATAAATAAATGAATAAACATATATAACATATTGAGAAAATCCACCAATTGCGGCCAAGAAATTCTAGAATTGTTTTGGTGAGACCCAGGTTCAACAATTGACTTGAGTCGGCACTATAAATATGGGTGTATGTACCATATGTAGCGAGTATCTTGTAGACGTATTATAGTTTCACAAGTAAAGTGCACCTGATCTTTCATGACCTTCTCGAAACTTTATCGTTGCGTGCAGACTTTGATTTGTGCTTAAATGTTTGTTTAGCTAAAAGCTTAGAGACTAGAAATTGTTTTAATTTAATGAGTATTTGCTACATTGCATTATTTTATCTGATTCTGTCTTTTGTAATTGGTTTTGGTTGAAATACTGACAGCTTTGATTACATTTTCACGTCGTTGTTATTGCGTTGAACTGAAAATTGTTTTATTGTTGTTATTTATTTAATAATCGTGTTTAAATAAGTTAGGTATTAGCTTACTACGTATACAATACATCATTCTGAACCATCATAGATTTTTTTCGGAGGAATCTGACTGCCACGTTGCTTGGTCGAATGGTCGCAAGCGCGACTGCTGAGCATGAGATGTCCTGGGTTCGATTCCCGGGTCGGGTAGTGCTATTGGTTTCCTCCATCAGGAATTATATACTTTAGGCACGGAGCCTGTACTTATGCTCGGTTGATGGCGATAGGCTCGCCTATTAAGAGGACTTAAAGTATATATCTGGCGCAATTGGGTGTACTATTAGGTACACTTCTGTCTAACCGTTCGGGGATTACAAGCGTGATGTCACGTACGTAATTTAAAAAAAAACTGTGCAGGAGGGAAATAGTAGATTTTTTATTAATTCAATTTTTTTACCTTCGAGAAAAACACTTCTCAAGTCTAAGGTTATTTGTATAATATAGTAACAGTTGTCTGTAATCGATTTCTTGCTTTTTATATACAGACAGACTTTGAAACTATTAACCAATTACGTAAAGACTTGATAGGACTCGACAATCGCAAATGAATAGGCTTTGAAATGATTACATTATTAATGACAATTTGTGAGGTTATTTCCAAGGTGATTGCTAAGGATGGTTTTCAATGCAATTCAGTCATTTAAACTAGAGATAAAATGGATATTGATTTTGTCGGAAAGTTAAAACTGGCCGGATAATGGATAGTTACTGGATATTCACTTCATTTCAAAAAGCTTTTTCCTTTACGTTTTAAATACATAAAACCAAGTCGGGGCCTTTAATCGAACTTAAGCCCGTTACATTATCTGAATATGTTTTCAAGGAATGATACAATTAAGTATAATGCTGCTCTCATATATTACATGAATGAATGCTAAACCTGTGTACAGATAGAAGAAATAAATGTAAGTACTCGTATGTTAACTCATACCTCGAAGCCGAAGCAAAAGGAGTGCCTACCGTTAAAATTGTAACGGTTTATTCCCATCTGCCTCCACCTGTATGACACTATGGGTGGCAGTTGCAACTTTTTGTCGCATCTGCCACTGAGGCACGGGTACTGACAGAAGACAATTTGTGAAATCCTCCACCAATGGTATCGGACTCGAAGATCAAGTACTCATAAGGCGTTTTGTAGTTTCTGTCCACACTATCATGCTACATACATCGCACAGTTAACACAAGACTGTATCAACTTAAAAAAAGATTTTTGAGATAACTCATTCTTCATCTGTAAAATTTAATTACCTACTCGTCAATAAAGCTTTCACTGAAATAGTGCAAGAACTATATCACTAATTATAAAACAGTGTTCACTTTTTACAATCGTTCAGTCAGTCACTTTTTTACAATCGGTCAGTTTTCCATCATTTCTGAAAAAAGCTTCATTTTGGGCTGATACAGTCTTGTGTTAGCAGTGCGACATGTATGTGTTTATATGAATTTATTTAAGTAAAAGCCCTAACTTCTACAGTAGGTGGCCAAATTAATAGGGACAGTGCTTGATTTTATGGAGTTTATAGTTTATAAAGTATATTTGAAAAACTATGTTGAATTTAAAGGGTTATTTTATCTGATATAGCTACTGCTACTATTACTGTTTTTGCCAAGTGGCAACACAGTGAATCCGTGCATCATTTGTCAATTTTGGGACGTTTCTTCTAATTCGGTCATTGTCTGTTCAAAAGCGCGGTTCGCAGTATATATTTTTGAATTTTCAAGAAACTGTTTTTCATTTGATTTAACCGACTTTTTTTGTCTAAAATAATCAAAAGGTAAGTAATGCCCAGTAGTAAAATAGTTTTGCTATGTTTTGTCTATGAATTTACATTTTATTAATAGTTAAACGCAATATCCTCAAATTTCCTTTTTTTAGGATAGACAAGGCTTTGGACACCTCTCCAAGAAAATGTAGAGAGATACTAATATTGTTACTGCACTCCACTCATTCCCAGAGAGCCATAGCTGCTATGACTGAGGTTTCAAAATCTGTCGTAAATCGAATAAAAATTAAAATTGACAATAAAAAGCCTCTTGAGGCAATTCGGGTTGGCAAATGTGGCAGAAAAAGGACCACCACACTTCGTACCGATCGAAGAGTTAGGAGCATCTGCCTCGAAACTCATAAAGAGAGTGTTGCTCATTTGACCACGATGATGAACGACGAGGGTGTAAGGATTTCGGAAAGAACAATGCGTAGGTGGTTGGTCGAATAGAACTTGATGGGACGGCGGCCTTCAAAAAAACCACGCCTAGTGACAGTATGAAAAAGAAACGAATCCAATGGGCCAGACTGCAACATCGAAATATGACTGTCGCAGGTTGGAGTCGAGGAAAAATAACTTGTCTTAATAATGCTATTAGTCAATAACTTTTCTACTATTTTCTACTATTCATTCTGTTAATTTACAGGTATGCCTTTCTGACGAATCAACTTTTCAAATTTTGGTCGACAAAAGTTCTTTTGTATGACGACGCCCTGGTCAACGATTCCACACCGATTGCATCATAGAGACGGTTAAACATCCGGTTTGTGATACGGTTTGGTCTGTCATCTCAGCCAAAGGCATGGGGCGCCTATACAGCGTAAGAGGAACGATGAAACAAGACAAATACAAGCGAGTATTAGAAACCCAGGTATTGCCGCAGGTCAATGAATGGTTCCCCGAGGATGTCGAATACATTTTTATGCATGACTCAGTACGCAGCCACAAAGTCAGAAGCGTTACTGCATTTTTGGCTGAAAGAATGACACTGTTTTGCCTTGGCCAGAGAAGACAACTGACATGAATCCCAATGAAAAAATGAAAACTCACCAAAAGGGGCCATTGCCAAAGAAGTGTGTACCACCGAAAGGCAACTTATAGAAACCCTCACCAGAGAATGGCATCATAATGCCCAACTAAAGGAAAATGCAAAACATTCTATTAAGAGCATGCCCCGACACATAGAAGCTCTTATTTCAGCAAAGGGTGATACGACCCTTTGCTGAAATAAGAGCTTTACCAAATATTTTTTTTTTACCTGATTAATAATAAACAGTTTTGTATACATTTTGGATTTTTTGTGATCCCAATAGAACATAAATACTAATAAAAATACATAAGAGACCTACAACCAATTATATAATACACAAATCAACTTAAACTCGAAAATTCAAAAATCTTATTACTGTCCCTATTAATTTGGCCACCGATGGTATTATACCGAATAAAACCTCTGACCCCTTGTCTGCATAATCTCAACAATACTTCGAGAAGATTGGACAATAAAAACTTGAAATGGAAAGCCATTACATTGAACTTATCTGGAAAGAGGTCGAAAGTACTAAAAAGTCACGATACCTATTTAGAGGACAAATGCCAATATTTGAGCACATTAATTGAGACATTTGAGCCAATATTTAGAATTAACTGTTACAAGTACCTGCGTACTGAATTATTGTACTTTGAAATTAGTTTTATTGTTTACTAGCTGTTTTTATTAGTTTCACGAAAATGTTGTGGTATCTCGATACACGATTACTCGAACAAAAATATGTAATGTTAAAGATAAAAGTAAAAAAAATGGCTTCAAAATGTTAGTATTAACTGCCTCAAACACTCACAGATCCGTCACTCGAGTAAAGATTTTGACTGAAGGTTTTGTATGTCAAATCTTTACTAAGCGACGGCTTAAGTAATCATTAAATATCTCTATAGTGCGGCAGTTTGTGTATAGATATTGATGCTGCTAACTGTATATCTGCTATAATAATGTAACTTTTGAAGCTCCTTGTGATTAGAGTAAATTAATGTCTTATTCCCATGGGGGTTAGGCAGAAACTACTTAGCGCCATGACGCCATATTTACTATGTTGACATACTATACTAACCTTTTGTTACGCCCACGTTCATACAGCTGATTATACACGCACGTCGTCGGTTGCGGAGCACTTTTAAAATAGACTAAACCGTCAGGAAAATTAGACCTAATAGTGTTAAGCGGATATCTAATCAATGCTCTTTTTAACTTTTACAACTAGCTGTTAGAAGTTTTTTGTCTGTACAAAACGTTGGTAGTTAGTGATAAATAGTATAAGAACAGTGTTATATTAGCAACTCTCGACGAAGCACCGAGAGCTTAAATTCCAGTAGCGCAATGAAAGGGTTTTCAAATAGGTATCTTTACAACTTGTCATAAATTAAAGTTTAAAACTAAAAATGTTGTACTATCTTTAGACCATAGCACTACGCCTTTAATCCCCGAAGGTAAGGCAGAAGTGTACGTAAGTGTGAGCATCAAAATTTCGCCTGTTATGCTTAAGTCCCATGTCATAGGGTGCGAGCCGATTGACATCAACCGGACACAAATTCAAGCTCCGCAACTGCTGCTGAAAATTTCCTGATGGAAAAACTCGATAACATTTTACGTGACCCCGGAATCGACCCCAGGGCCTCATACTCAGCAGTCGCGCTTGCTACCACTAGGTACACCAACGAGACAGTCACGTCTTTAGAGTCAGCATAAATATGTAATCCCAATATAAATGAAACGGCGACATCGTTTTACAGTTCATAACTCTTGCCATTTGGACTTTAATGTTCGCAATTCATGAGAAATGCAAGAGACTGCACGTTAAATGCAGTTTATTAATCGTAAATACTGGGATTGAACGACAGATTGTTCAGCCAGCGTTAAAATATGGCGAGAGATACGATAACTTTTGGCTATATTTTATGTCGGGCTATTAAATATAGTTTAACAGGCGACCCCACCGATTTTTACAATATGGCAATACATCGTTTCTTTGCTGTCGTAGTAGTCCGTGTGCCTGTGATGTGTCTGATACGACCATAGCACGTTCATGGTAATATACCATGTAGTGGGCAGACCCCTTAAAATTATCGTTCTAAATCTTGATTCTAGGTTTTATAAAGAGGGTTTTTTTTGTGTACACATTGTGCTGCATTAAATATACTGTGATCACCAATTCATGAGTCACGGTTGATAATTAATTTGATTTGATAAAATAACCACATTCAGCACAGGGATCTTCCTATTTGGTTTGTTTAAATGTTTATTGAAATATCAACTCGGCTCGTGTTTGAACTCAACAGAGTGTATAATTATGGCAACTGAAAATCTGCCCATTTCGGAAACCATGCCAGTTTAACCTGTAGTTTTGCTAAGGTAATCAACTACTGTTGAATATTTATGACCAATATTTGTAAAGTAAACAAACAGGCAAGCTTCTGTAAGTTACTTTTGATTGACTTGTGAACTGACCTCAAATTTGTTGATATTGGGTATAAATTGCCCAAGGGAAGACGAAATGAAAAAACTAATGTTAGTTGCCAAGAGCTATTTATTTACTGACCCTGCTGGTACTTTAGATATTTTTTATGTGGTCAAATATCAATCAGTAAGGCTCACTATTTGCCTCAGCTGTGGAGGGTTGAACACCGTTCGTGATTGATGCTACTTGCTGGCCAGACTAGCAATTTTAGGGTCAAGAAAAATTTATGTGTTTAGCTGGATAGCTATGTTATTTTAGACTAGGGTTCCTTCTTGATTTATGTGGCTAGGAAAAAGATCTCGTAAAATAATGTGGGTGGGTATGTATTTGAAAAACACTTACTGCTTAGGTTTCCTGAAGTCACTGTCTCAGGGCTCCAGTTTTGCCATATGCGGGACCAAATCTTTGCGTCCGGCAGATATACCCTGCCCAGTTCCAAGTTTGTTTTGCAGCTTTGTGAGCTACGTCAACCATTTGAGTTCTAGAGCGCAGTGTGGTGTGCCTTATTACTTGGACTTGGACTCTTAATGTTAGTGAAACGGGTAGAATACACATGTCCATTAGTGCTTAGCTTTACCCTATTTTCGTCAATTTCATTCTCCTGATTACCCCAGTTCATCTTCTAAGTTATATTTAAACTGCAGCCTTTTAAAACGGAAGGTAAACATATCCCATAGGATTATGCTGGTATCATGACACTGTAAACACAAACCGATCTGATTGATATTGATCACCTCGGGAAGCCTTAATGTGTAGTAGGGGGGGAAGTTTATGAGATATTACGTGTTTTGTGTTCTCCCTAGAGAGGGATATTGCATTCGAGCTGTTGTTTACGTCATTCACTAAACACTATCCTCGTCGACACTGCTAAATAAAAGACGTGTAGCACAGTAGTTACTGTCAGAGTAGCTCCACTGACTTATGGACACAATAACAGCCATGTTTTCCTGTTCACTGGCTAGCCAGTAGGTAGCGAAGTAAAGGAAGCATAAAAAGAAAATAAAAACTATGTTTGCTTCGTATTTTATTTATTGAAGATGTAGGTACAATGTAACTTACAGAAGGGAGATTTAGAAGATATTTACAAGGTGTTAAGGTAACATTTAAAATTTAGTTAATACTTTTAAAATGTCTGTGACTAACCGTAAAATAATCTAAGAAAACAAACGTGAAAGTAAAGTCAAGCTGAAAGAATTAAAAAGCGAATCATAGACTTGTAATAATAGTTAACAATTCGTAGTCATGTAAATAATAGTTTTTAGAGATTTAAAATTATTTAATTTTCTTAAATAATTTTATTAATAACTATAAAAATTATTGCCCTAATCAAAACTTTAACTACACCTTATGAACGTGCACAACATTTAACAGTGATTAAAGTTATCTAACAACTAGTGAATTACCTAAACAAATAAAAATTCTTATTTATTTAAAAGATTAACTTAATATAGATCTTATATTAAACTTATCTAGGTATATTATAGAAAATTTTGATATGCTTGATATTCTTGTTTTACGCAACTCGTTGGAATTCTTCAAGTACAGTCGTATACGCAAGGCTTTTTTTATTAAAGTATGTACATTCAAACGTCGTATATTATGTAAACAAGTGTGTAAAATATGAACACTGGTTTTAATATAATTATTGATTTAGGAAACTAAATAAAATTACAATTTACTTGATGTCAGTTCTCGTTTAAAACAGATATTTTACAAAACTGACTAAGAACGACTGAAATTTGTTTTGTGCTGATTGCTTCTGAAAAGTAATTCTATTTTCGTCCTCCCTGTACTTGAAGCAATTTCAACAATTCGCTATAAAATACGCAGCAAGTGCTTTATTAAATTCCATTGTAAATACATTAATTTAATTTTCAATAGGTTACTGAAATATCAATCACGAATATTTTAGTAAATGCGCCAATAAAAGGGACAATAAAAACATATAAATATTCGTTGATTCTGGATTTTGGAAGCAAATATTCTACTTAAAAATAATTTTCACCCTTACACCGATTGCGCCTTTTTCTGACTCCACATAGCGGGTAGGAGTTCCGCCTTGCAAAGATCAAGTACCCTACGTTATAACATATGAAACACTCAGATGTGTCATTTGTAAATAGGATTCATATAAGATGAGAATTTTCTTAGTAAATAAAAGGTGTAAAAGTATCCTTTACGAAGCCGAAAGGCACTTATTTTCCCCGTTATTGCGATTTTTTTTTTTTGTTCCAGACTATACTTGGGATGTTTCTAATTACGAAGATATTAGGGTTCAAAGTTCCATCTTTTTCACCAGTATTTAATTTTTTTCATTCAAGTTTTAACTTTACTTTAAATACCTCCACGACACCCGTACAATAGTACAATGCATCCAACAGTACAATATTTTGAGTGCATTACATCGAGTCCTACCGTAAACAGATGTGATGAATGATTCTTCACCCCCAAAAATAAAGTCGTTTCACCGCACTAATATTTTTGTAGAGTTACTTAGTTGGATGTACAAAATGCTTGGTTGACGGCTTCGTGAAGGGTACGTTTACACCTTGTATATGTAAGAATTATCATGTTATCTTTCGATTTCATAATATAGCCGAATCAAATACTTTTAATTTTTAGCGTTAATTTCTAGTCCACGATTCTTATCATTGACATCGACAAATATTCTAAATTGAAATGCTGTGTTTAAACGATCTTTATCACGCGTATATTTTCATTAGAAGCCATGTATACTGCCTAGCATTTATGTTTTATCAAACCGATTCATCGATAGTTTTTTAATTAATCTGTAGTTGACAATGGAATTTGTGGTTGAAACCGGTGTTTTTAACTTTTTTTTATACGACTTTTGTATCAGGACAAATGCCGTATCTAGTTCTTAAATACACGAAAGTATTTGAGTGGATGATTTATGTTTCTATTTAGTGCTTATCAATTTAAGCGCAAGTCGTATAGCTAGCAAGACTCTGGACTTCGCTACGTTACGCCGCCGCCGTTGCGTAGCTCAATTGCTACGGCGTAGCATGTGCGCTACGACTGCGTGGTCTCAATGCCTTCGATCGCTATACGTGTTGAATGACAGTGAACCTTTAGTTTGTTCAGTGGGTATAAGTTATTTTAATCAAATTACTTTAATTTCTGCATGAAGAATAAGAATAGTTATTTGCTTCATATTTTCCAATGTAAAATACATAGGAAAATTTATACGTGTATAAAATTTTAGTAGTATTATAAATATCGGGTTATCCAATAGATTTTCATGCAAATTAAACATAACATTACACGTTTCCTCATAATAACGGGTAATTTACATACAAATTTAGGTGTTTTAGGAAAAGTAACAAAAAGAACAGTATTATTCCTAAAGGCGTTCCCGGCACGTTTACTTATATCGGGTACCATTTAGACATGTGAACCCGGTGTTTCACATATTACAAGATACTTAAAGCTTTAAAAAGCTGTGTTCGGGCTCGCCGTCTCGCGTATTACCTATGGACATTTTATGCTAAATAGGTATTACTTAGACTTATTCAACTAATCTCTTCAGTCTTGGACGTTACACTTAAATAGAATACTTCTAAAACCCGCGTCGAATTTATTCTCTCCAAAACTTGTAAATTAAGAAGAGTCTGCGTGTTTAAACTATTCCATGGCGTAACTCAACACACACCAAAGATAAGAATATGATCACTACAAGCTATTACACACACAATACTGTGAATTAGTTGTCTGATCGCTCGTGTATACTACTGTATACACACTTTAATATCTCGACTACGATTTAATTTCTCTGCTGAAGGTTATTTATTTGATATAGATTAAGTTTCTAAGATTTGGAAAAATCACACTCACTAATAAATAAAACACATTTAGGACAACGCACGACCAAAAGTTACGACACCTAAAGTAGTAAGCGAAAATGTACAACACTCATTCAATTGAACGTAATACTATATTACATAGTTCAGTTACATTTAGTTCATATTACTTACATCTATATAAAATTCATTAATTCTAACAAATGAAATTATCACAAATATTTAAAAAACCACATTCTGTATAATAAACGCTGTATAATTAATACAATACTTAATTATATATAAAAATATATTGCTCAGGGTTTCGGTCTATCAAATCAGTGCTTCAAAGTTGCCTGTGGAAAATCTATTTTTAATTTGTTTACAAAATGATAGATTGTGAAACTAATAGAATGCGACATAACCATAATTTCGCGTTGTTCCCCATTCTTTAGACGTTCCTTTCATTCAAACTTACATTAATAACAAACGACCGAGAAATAAACAAACAAATTGCCTAGTATCGTTTTTAAAATTTAAAATGCCTAATATAATAAAATGTTGCTAGGTATAAATAAATTATCTCTTCGGGTTTCTTATCCTAGATTACGCTAGATGTATACATAAACGACTTTAAAAAATTTACTGACTAGTGATATGTGTCAAGATATGTATTTGATATGTTGATCACAACAAAGTAGTTTGGCCATAGCTGATATGCTAATGGCCATTATTCTTAATTCTAGTCCTCAGGCCAGCCGAGGTCTTCTCCAATGAGGTCGTAAAACCTCTGGTTGTGTTGGATGAAGAACTTCCTGAGTTTGGTGACGACTGCGGGGTCGACCCGCGGGTGCTTACGACCCTTCGTTTCCCGCAAACACTTGTCTGTCGTGTCGTTTCGCAGGCAATAAAAGCCTTTCGTTTCGTTGAAGTAGAAATTCTTCCTTCCTGTTGGGACAAGACAGGGGAATTTACAAATAAGGGTTTACATCAGATAAAAAAGGTTGGCAAAGGTCAAATTTTGACTAATACAATCTAGGCCAATTATAACAACTAGATTAGATACGTAGATTAGGGACTCTGTCTAGACAATTTTATAAAATTAAAGAAAAGGCATCGTTGTCAGAATCTTAAAACTTTCTAAGACCAGTATAAGGACACTAACTCGATGACTTGTTCGTCAAATGGCGTGCGCGCGAGTTACCAACTTTTTTTTTGGCGTCAGCTCACTCGACCCCGTGATAATCTGACGTAATAAGTACAGTCAAAAGCTACAAAAAGTATTCATCATTCATCATCATTTCAGCCGAAAGACGTCCACTGCTGGACATAGGCCTCCCCTAAGTGTCGCCACATTGACCGGTCCCGTGCGTCTCGCATCCAGCGGATCCCCGCAACCTTCACCAGGTCATCGGTCCACCTAGTGGGAGGCCTTCCAACGCAACGTCTTCCGGTTCGCGGTCGCCACTCCAGAACCTTCCGGCCCCATCGGCCATCCGTCCTGCGAGCAATGTGCCCTGCCCACTGCCACTTAAGTTTGGCAATTCTTCGGGCTATGTCGGCAACCTTGGTTCTCATGCGGATGTCCTCATTTCTGATTCGATCACGCAAGGAAACTCCGAGCATAGCCCTCTCCATTGCTCTTTGGGTGACCTTAAGCCTTCTGATGAGGCCCATTGTGAGCGACCACGTTTCAGTCCCATATGTAATCACTGGCAACACACACTGGTCATAGACTTTCGTCTTGAGACACTGGGGTAAGTTGGACGAGAAGATACTTCTCAACTTCCCAAACGCTGCCCAGCCGAGTCGGATTCGACGATTGACCTCTTTTTCAAAGTTGGACCTACCTAACTGGACTGTTTGTCCCAGGTAGACATACTCGTCTACAACTTCGAGTGTAGAGTCTCCGATCTTTATAGGAGTGGGTGTAACATGGGCATTCAACATGACCTTGGTTTTGTCCATGTTCATTTTAAGACCCACTCTTTCGGAAGCTCTACTGAGGTCATCGAGCATTGTACTGAGGTCCTCCATGGTCTCAGCCATGACCACTATATCGTCGGCAAATCGAAGGTGAGTGATGTACTCGCCATTGATGTTGATGCCTAGTCCTCTCCAGTCCAGAACCTTGAAAACATCCTCCAGTACAGCGGTAAACAGCTTCGGAGATATGACGTCTCCCTGTCTCACACCTCGCTGCAGAAGGATAGGTTTCGTGGTCTGGTCCTGAAGCCGGACTGACATGGTGGCGCTTTTGTATAAACACTTCAATACCTCGATGTACCGGTAGTCAATTTGGCACCTTTGGAGAGACTGCAGCACAGCCCAAGTTTCGATCGAATCGAAGGCTTTCTCGTAGTCCACAAACGCTAAACAGAGAGGCAGATTATACTCTTCGGTCTTCTGTATAACCTGCCGCAGCGTATGTATGTGGTCTACGGTGCTAAAGCCTTTTCGGAATCCGGCTTGTTCGGGAGGCTGAAAGTCGTCGAACCTGCGCGCGAGACGATTCGTAATGACTCTGGAAAACAACTTATAGACATGACTCAGAAGTGAGATGGGCCTATAATTCTTCAGTCGGGCATTGTCGCCCTTCTTGAAGAAGAGTACCACCACACTTCTGCACCATGCCTGCGGCGTTTTTCCCTCGAGTATGACGGAATCGAACAGCTTCTGAAGTGCCTTAAGGACCGGTTTACCTCCCGCCTTCAGGAGTTCGGCCGTAGTTCCGTCATCACCCGGTGCCTTGTTGTTCTTAAGCTGTTTCAGAGCCATACTAATCTCGTACAGGCTGACATCCGGGATGTCTTCGGTATAGTGTCGGGTCAGTCTAGCTCTGGGGTCTTTCGCTAGATCTTCGACGGGTTTACTGGTTGACGTGTACAGCTGCCCATAGAAACTCTCGATCTCCCTCAGAAGCTCCGGTTTGGCGGATACGATCCTGCCGTCGTCGGTCTTCAGTTTCGTGAGCTGGCTTTGCCCTATAGACAGATCTCTTGCAAATACCTTAGAGCCCTTACCTTAGAGAAAAGTATTATCAAAAGTTATAACAACAGCCACGGGGAATAGCTAGTCATTTTGTAGTTTTTGGTGTGCAACATGTGAGTTTCACACTCGCCAGTTCACGAACAAAAATCTACCCAATCGATCTCCGAAAAATCTGCAATATTAAACACCACTTACCAATCTTATGTTCAAGTCCAAGAAACTTCTCGATGCGTCTGAGCTGCGGTACCGGGTCTTCAATCAGCAGATCGCCGTTCACCACCAATATCTGCTCCCGAGGGAACACTTCCAACCATCGATGTAGGTACGCGTGGTACAGGGAGATGGCTATTGGCCTGCCAGGGACAGTTCGCGGGTTTAATATGGTAATTTAATTACTGAAGACTGGCTTTAGCATGTCAAGACTGTGTCTGAAGTCTGGGATTGTTTGGACACTAAACAACGGTGCTGTTTGATACACTATTAGTTAAGTATCAGATTTCTTTATCAATAATTGATGCATTAAAATTTTTCTTTATTTAAATTAAGAAAAAAATTAATGCAATTAATTAAAAAATAACAATGAATTAATGCATCAATTATTGAGCATAAACCGGTATCCTCTACAATGTACTATCGTAGGCAAAGCGATTTTGCAAGTTCCGAATTATAATTACTATAGCACACACAACAACACATCAAGCTATACATTTTCAGTATGACATGACCTCGCTTTGTATATATGTACTTCCCGTACAATACAATTGGTATAAATAGCTTCATTAGTCATCCTGCTGACTCCTTCATTTTTTAGGGTACCATACATTAAATGGAATGAGGTTTGTTGTTTATATTTCCTTCAACATAATATACTTATTTTCATCCCAAATTAGTTTTATTAAAATCTATAGTACAAAACTTTCTCACCATACCTGTAAGCAATATTAATTGATCCATCGGGAGAGATGGCGAGATGTTCGAAGGGCTTGGCGGCGTCGGGTACCGGATGGGCGGCAATCTGAGGATGCGCAGGCGCCGATGGCGTGGCTCGACTGCGCAGTTGCGTGTAGTCTGATATCGCACGCGTTACCGGCTCCCGGACTATGAGTAGTAGTCGGACTGAAGAGTTCATTGCTCGAACGCGTTCTGGTACCTTGGTGGAAAGAAGGTTGCTTGTTTAAAAAATCTTAGACTGAAGAATATCACTTGTCTCGTTTGATTTTACCAAGCGCGATTTAAGTCCATCATCGACGAGATTTGACCGTTTATTTTATGAAAATCTGTCAAAAAGCTTTCAGACGATTAAAAACCAGACCATTATGAAAATAAAGTTCTATTTCACTTACCTCGGGAGTAACAAAATAACTCGGGCTTTTTTCTATCGTGATCTGCCCTTTGAAGGACAGCGGCATTTTACTCCGGTACCACTCTAGACCCAGCGCGTAGTTCTCATCTCGGTCGAAGAAGTGCACTTCTCCTGATGCCTTCTGTACCATGGGATGGAGGTACAGCATCTCTAGTAATGCTCGCGTTCCGCATTTTCTGACGCCGATTATAAGAGCCTACAACAAGTTTTTTGTGATTTCATTTTCCGCTTATTAGTTCGGACCAAGGACAAAATATTTAGGTACTATGTTACACCTAATTTGATTTAGCGAAACTGGAATTTATGTATAGAGGTAAGCCCTAAAGCCCAATATTACGTTAAAAACACTTTCCTTCTGGAAGATATCGAAATATATTAAAACTTCTGTCTATTATGGAAAGTGCACTAATAAGTTTACTCTTAGTAACTCTTATAATATCCTACTATATTGGTTGCAATTTCGGGCTCGATTACTGAACATTTTACCAACAAAATTAGCTCTGTGGCACTTTGCTTCTGTTGTTATGGCACTGTAAACACTCAGAATATTTCATATCACACAATATAGTACACCAGGGTATGATAAATGGACGACATCAATTGGCAATTATTCCAACAAGGCTGCTAAGAAGGGTGATCAACCACGACACCATCCCCCTGAGAACGCTCGTTGTCAGTCCTTAGGGAGGGTCCATAATTGAAGATGTTTATTGGCTAGCTTATACAATGTAGCGGAGTCCTTTAGGTGGGGTTCGATCCCTGGTGAATACATCGGTCATGGGTACCAACCCCGGGTCACGCAGTGTTTTTGGGTATCGTCTAACCTATTTAAGTCTCACTTTCCAATGATAGCAAAATTGTCATTGTTTTGCACAAAAACATTTATTGAGCAAAATAATTTGTCCCGTTCTTGGTTTATTCATTCCGATTTGTCAAGACAAATCGGAATGAATAAACCAAGAACGTCCTGGTCTACTACTAGGGTCTACTATGTACCATAGTTAGGTACCTACTGCTTTGAGGCTGCGTTAAGGACCTATCCCACTAAATAATTTTGCAAAGGTACCTTATGGGCAAAGTTATTTCCAAGAATTGTACTGACTGTGATGGAAGACGTTTTTTCATATTTCAGTGAAATGTGTTCGGATTAAGCTGAGAGGATTTCTTTTGGGCTTGTTTATGGCATTAGCTTACACGACACCGGTTTATGTAATAGTACTCTTATTATTCCCTTATCAGAGGATGCTAGATTTGTGTATGAAATGGTTGATTTTCCTTTAAACGAAAAAATATACCACTTAACAAATGAACTAATCTACCTGTGGGAGTCTGCGTGCAGGTCTTGGTTGCCGTGGAGGTCGCAACCGCTTCCGCAGCGCCATCGGATGGTTGATCGTCCTGGTGTTACTCTCTTGGCTCTGCAGAATCTTGCGGCCTTCACTCGCGGCCGATGCCATGCTCGCCGCCTGTTAGAATGTCATGAACATAATTGTATACTAAATAAAATAATTAGGTATTAATATTGTTTTACTATTTCGTAGATTCTGTGGTGCTAAAGAAGCTCGGTCTAAACCAACAGACTACGCTACTCATCCTTTCCTGCTCTCGAAAGCACATAGAATGCCGTCAACGCGACCTCTGCACTGCCATAGACGATGACGATGAGAGTTTACATGGATCAATAAAAGGAAATAGTATTTGTTAAATAGGTGGACAAGGGAACGAGTGATACACAAGGCTGCTTGTAACGCACTGACGTTTATTCGTCTAAGTACATATTGCGTGGCGCAGCACGCACCCATATATAACAATTCCTCCCCTTATAGTTAAGAGTCACAACATTGAAACTAATGATCAACTGAATCGGTTATTTAAGAAAGGGAACAGGTCAGGTTTTTTTCAATGTGGCAATTTTAATGAATTTCAATTGTTTATGGCAAGACCTACAAATCAGTTAAGAAAAGGAATAAGTCGGTCTATTCGTTAGGAAAATATAGGGCACATGAAATTACCGTGTAAGTAAGAAACCGAACAAGTCACCGACTTATTCCCTTTCTTACTCAAACGATAATAATCAATGATGAGTAACACTGATTAATAAATAAAAAAAAATTGCGAGCTAGTCGCACGTGCGGCACGTCCAGAAAACGGGCTCCGCGCGGGCTAGCCGAATAAAGAATAAAAAATAGGTAGTCGGGAAGAAAAATTTTGGATTTTCCCATAAAAACCAGTTTTTGGGGCAAAAAATTTAGAAAAACCACCCCCAATCTGAACCCAGGACCACGGAACGCGGCCAAAAGCGCAGGGATGGAGGGTAGGTATGCCTGAAACTATGTAAAATTTTGAAAAGTAAAGAAACTTTTTATTAGATTAGACTAAATGCCATATCTGTTGAAACACAATCTCGTCAGGTTCCACGGAATCAAAAGCAGCATTTCTTGGTGTCCCAAATCATGGAGTTTGAGTATACTACAGATCAGAAAGGATGTGTGGTATGTCGCCCATTCATTCAAAATATGGGCCGAGTTAACACATTCGATTTACGAAGGAACCGATCGGTTATTCCAGCTTTTCCAGTAGAAAAGATCAAAAAGATTGAAGATTTGAGACGCACTCTGCAGTATATTCCACATACTCGGACTATTTTGTCAACATTGTCGAAAACTGGCCTAATACTAGCACAAACAATGATAATGAATAAAGTTATACAGATTAGCAGTGTATTTTGCTTTATTTTTCCTTACTTTTATCCAGTTGAGTAAGAAAAGGAACAAGTCAACGACTTTTGAACAATTATTTAGTAAACTATTCAATATCAAAACAAGAAGAAAAGTATTGTAAATTACGTATTTTATACTAATTAAACATATAGGATAAAAAAATATAACATTCTATTCTTATTAAAAGATATTGAAAGTTTTTTGCATCTCCTGAAAAATTTGACGTTCGTGACCTGTTCCTTTTCTTAATTAACCGATTCAACTGTGGGATGATTCTAAGGTTTCGCTTTGACTGAGGATAGAAGGGTCATCCCCATCAGAGGTTTCGTAGAACTCGTCATTATCGTCTGAAGAAGCGGGACGTCGAACTCCTCTGCTAGTCGTCACCCAGGCTGGTGATGACGGCATGTCCTGCTGGCTGCCCTCGACAGTTGATGGCGAAACAGTGACGTCTGCACCATTGCCCGTTGCGAGGGTGGTCTGTTGCACACCTCTCGTACTAGTCACCCAGGATGGCGGCGACTCCATCATCTCCTCCCGCGCCCTTGCAGAGCCAGTCTCGTTAGTAGAGAGCGTCACCGTCGGCGGGGGTGATGACGTTATGTCTCGTGACGTTTCATTTCCTTCTTGAGCTGTCATTAATTCCGTAACATCCCACAGTTGTGTATAATTGTCTTTTTCATATTTGCAATGAATAATTTGATTATTATGTTTTTTTATTTCCACTGAAGTTACACTGTCTTTAATAAGATACAAACGTTTACCTATGTTTTTTATAATTATTCCTTTACACCAAGTGAATTTGTCTTTATTGGTGTAACGTTTATACAATACATTTTGTCCAGGTGTAAACATTACCTCTTTTCCTCCGCGTGCTTTAACTTGCGAGCACTGTTTGTTACTGACAGAGTTAGCCAACGAGGTAGACGAGTGCGATGTGGTTGACGGGTGCATTATGTCTAGTCGGGATCTTAGTTTTCGCCCAAATACTAATTGAGCCGGTGACGTGTTTGTTGTTGTATGTACGGAGTTGCGGTAGTCGAACAAATATTTTTGTAGGTTTAATTTACTATCCCGTATATTTTTTGAATTTATAATACTCGCCTTAATACCCTTTTTTACGACCTTTACAATTATTTCAGCTTGGCCATTGCTAGCTGGGTGATATGGCGGTGATGTCACGTGAGAAATGCCATTCAAAGCACAAAAGTGTTTAAATTCTTGTGAACTAAAAGCCGTGCCATTATCAGTTACTAATAATTTTGGTAATCCGAACCTTGACATAAACTCATACATTTTTTCGATTAGCGCCGCTGACGTGCAAGATTTCATTTCGTACGCTTCAATCCACTTCGAGTATGCGTCCACAATTACTAAAAACATGCGCCCGTTTAATGGGCCAAGAAAATCGAGGTGAATTCTGTGAAAGGGATGTTCGGGATATGGCCAGGGCGACAACGATACCCGCGGCGGCGAGGGTCGCAACTGTATACACGTATCACATGAACTTATCATTTTTTCAAGTGCTTCGTCAATTCCCGGGAACCACAACCGGGAGCGGGCCTCTGCTTTGGTTTTCACTATGCCTAAATGTGACTTGTGTAGCTCACTGAGAACTCGTTGTCGCAATGATTCCGGTATTACTGCCTTATGGCCCCTCATTAAACACCCATTTTCATAAGCTAGCTGCGATTTACATAAAAAAAATGGTTTCACTATTTCATTGTCATTTTTCTTAGGCCAACCATTTAATACGTAGTTAATTACTCTCTTTAGTATTGCATCTTTTGACGTCTCGTTCCTTAAATCTTGCACTGTTATCGGCAACGCTCCGTGTGTAACGAAATTTATATAAGCTGCGCGATCACTCGGTGGCTCGTCGTCGTCGACCGCCTTGCGCCCGCTCGCGCTCGCGCACGGCAGTGGCTCGCTAGCCCGCGATAAATAGTCCGCACAGTTATCTTTACTTTTTACATATTCTATGACATAATTGTATGCACTTAGAAATAAGGCATACCTTTGTAATCGGTTCGCCGATATTTCAGGGACACCTTTGTTTGGTCCAAAAATAGATAGTAATGGTTTGTGGTCTGTACGCAATATAAATGGTGTGGACCTTCCATACAAATACTGGTGGAAACGGCGAACGCCAAATATTATCGCCGTTGCCTCTTTTTGTATTTGTGAGTATCTTTTTTCCGCGCTCGTTAGTGTCCGCGATGCATAAGAAACCGGTTTCTCCAGCTGATCGCTATCGACTTGTGATAATATCGCCCCGAGCCCGGTAGGAGAAGCATCTACTGTTAAAATGATTTTTTTGTCTGGATTGAAATGAGTTAATATTTGATCTGATGTTAATCTTCTTTTTATTTCCATAAATGCATCGTTTTCATTTTTCGACCAGTGCCATTTCGATCCCTTTTTTAATAATTCATACAAAGGTGAAAGAACAGTCGACGCGTCTGCCACAAAACATCTGTAGTAATTGATTAGACCCAAAAAAGATTGCAACTGCGTTACGTTCGTTGGAATTGGCGCTTTTTCGATGGCTTTTATTTTTTCTGGGGATTTTTTCAATCCGTCCTTATTAATTACGTAACCTAGGTAACTAATTTCTTCTTTAAAGTATTCACATTTATCTTTCCTTAATATGAGCCCTGCATCTTGTATACGCTGTAATACCTGATGCAGCCTAGCCATATGTTCGGACCTAGTACCCGCCGTTATTAACACGTCATCCAACAGGCACAGCACGCCGCTGATGCCTGCCAGCAGCCCCTCCATGACTCGCTGGAATATAGCTGGCGCGGGGGCGAGACCGAATACTAGTCTTGTATACGCAAATAGGCCGCGGTGTGTATTAATGCATGTATACATTTGTGACGCCTCATTTAAAACTAATTGGTTGTATGCCATAGATAAATCCAGTTTCGTGAAGTGCTGCCCACCATCAAGTTTTGCAAATAACTCATTTATTGTGGGCAGCGGGTACTTGTCAACCACTAACTGTTTATTAATAGTGACTGAATAATCTACGCACAGACGTACTGACCCGTCACGTTTTAGTACAGGTACAATTGGTGACGCATACTCGGAATGTTCCACTGGTCTTAAAACTCCTAGCTCGACCAGTCGATCGATTTCTTTATATTCTTTATCTCTAAGTGCGAACGGCATGGCTCTCGCCTTCACAAATATCGGCTTAGCATTGTCTTTTAGTATAAGGTTTACTTCAAATTTTTTAAACCGGCCTAATTTCCCTGAAAAAATTTCTGGATATTGTGTATCCAAAGAATCAATGTCGTCTGTGACCTGAACATTGCAATTATATATTGGTGACAATTGTAACTTAAATGTAGCTATAAAATCGCGGCCTAGAAGCGGTGGGCCGCCATTGTATACTACGTATAGCTGAATTATATGCGTGCGGCCCCTCCACGCCAGAGGCAACCGTACGCATCCCGCGCATTTTAATACCTCTCCTGCATAACCTATCAACCGTTTATTAGTGTTTGATAGTGGCACGCTATTGAAATTTATTCTATACATTTTTTCAGATATTACTGACACCTGACCCGCTATCAATTTCGAATCGCAATTTATTACCGTTTATACACACCGTTTCAACTAGAGGCTCACCTTTCATTGATCGAATGTTATAATTTGTATGTATTAACAACTCACCGTCGTCATCATCGCCCTCGCTTACCTCGTCTTTTTGTACGTATTTTACCGATTTACACATTCGCCGTAAATGGCCTTTCACGTTACATTTTTTACAGGTGTAATTAGCGAAACGACACTCCCGAGTTTCGTGATTAGAGTACCCGCACACAGAACACTTCACTTTTTTTCTTTCGATTTTGTATAATTCTTGTTCGGCGGCGGCACCAACGGCGCTCGTGGCCGCGGCCGCGCCTGCGGTCGCAGCGGCACGAGCGCTCCGGAGATTCTCCACCAGTTCCACAGCCTTGGCCAAAGTTAGCCCGGCTAAATTCTGCACATACAGTTTCTCTTTCTCGACTCCCGGCTGCATCCCCATAATAAAACGGTCTCGCAGCGCCTCCTCGACGTTATAAAAATTACATCGCGCCGTAAGCCCGCGCAATCTGGCCGCCCATTGTGACGCCGTTTCGGTCGGCCATTGTGCTGCTGCATAAAAGTTGTGTCGTTCTCCAAACCCAACTTGTTTTGGCGTAAAATGTGTATCCAAAAGCTGTACTATGTCTTCGTAAGGCACTGCTTCCAACGTCTTTGGCTGCGCGAGGTCGGCGGCAAGCCTGTATGTACCTTCTGTGAGTGCGCTTAACAATATCGCCCGCCGTTTCACTCCCTCTGGATCTTTCGCCGTATCTATCTCGTTGGCAATAAACCATTGCGTGATCCTGCCCTTGAATGTCCTCCAAGTCTGCTGAGTGTGGTCAAAAGTTGTAATAATGCCGAACGTTAACGACATTTTTATATTTTACCGGAGTGGGTACTCGTCGCCAATGTTAAATAGGTGGACAAGGGAACGAGTGATACACAAGGCTGCTTGTAACGCACTGACGTTTATTCGTCTAAGTACATATTGCGTGGCGCAGCACGCACATATATAACAGTATTCAAGTTACAAGGAAGAAGAAGAAGTGGTTCTAAGCTCGATTGCTTAGCCTCACGTCTTTAGAATAATTTAATTATACCATTCTGACAACATGGGAACTTGTGCCACAGTAATTATCAAAACATGGATATACTACACACCGCATTCTCCTCTCTAGGGAATATTGTCTATTATATAGTAATGTGTATACACTGGGGGACATAGTAAAACAGGTCTATAACCCACCTACGACACGCTTAACTTATCACATCCATTGTTTTGTTACAAATTGATAACGCAACCCGATACTTATGTACGTAATAACAAGGTAGAATATCGCAGGAAATCACGAAAATAAATGGCTTTAGAAATTATCAAGATTCTAGATGCCGCGTTCCAGAATATCATTATCGTAAAGACGAAAGGGCATCGAACTTTGCGTTACCCTTTCCTATATAATTTCGTATAATATTTGCATACAATTTTTTCGTGTGATAAAAGAAATGTTTGGTAACAGTACTAATATTAGCATATTTTAACGATTGACAGTATTTGTCGTAGTTGAATGGTTGAGTTTTTGAGCTGATATTTATAATGGCACCTGTTACGAAAAATCTCGTTTCATTTTCCACTTAAATGACAATGGCTACTTTTTCCTAGCGAATTTATACTAAAACATTGGTACGTAAGTACTCGTAGTTGTGTATTTTTAAAGCTCTATTTATTTTACCCATTGTTATGAATCAAATGTCAAAACATGGTTTTTATATGCGAAACAAATAATTCCAATTTAATAATCGCTCGAATTAACATTACGTCTACTTCACGCGTTTGCGCTAAGCTTACAGAACCTCACACATATTTGATTTATGAATCTAACAGCCCCATGCCACCTTCACTAGGTCATTGAGCTAGCTTGACATACTCCACCAGCCGGTAGTGCCAGTCGGGTTCTGTCTAATTACAGCCGAGCTAAACGCCGGCCTAACAACCAGTCTACGTTTATTGGACACCTGAATAGGGTAAGTCAATTATGAGATACCCCTGTTTCTCGTGTTGCATCTGCTTTGGCGTCTATTGCTGCTAATTTTGGGTACGTTTGTCTATATTTCCCAAGGGAGTGGGGATAGTTTGTTATAGCGTACGAATATTTAGATGAATTATTATAATTGAGATATATAAATAAATACTTAAAAAACACCACCTACTAGAATTTATAGACGTGGCATCAGAGTACAATTTCAAAGCCAATGAAAGACGCTGCCTTATTTATTCTAGATTCGTATTTTTTTATTATAAGGGCGTTGTCCTAGAAATGTAGACACAGGTAGTGTCACTGCGGGCACGCCACGATAGTGGCGGTAAGTCCCCTCTTTGAGGAGTGGCTGGAGAGGCGCCACGGCGCCCTCACCTACCGTCTGACGCAGGTCCTCACCGGACACGGGTGTTTCGGGAGGTACCTGCACCGAATCAGGCGGGAGGAAACGCCCGGATGCTTCCACTGCGAGGATCGACCGGAGGACACGGTGGAGCACACTGTGGAGGCGTGCCCTGCTTGGGCAGAGCCCCGCCGTGCTCTCGTAGCGGCGATCGGCGGCGGCGACCTCTCGCGCCCAGCCCTGGTGCAAGCCATGGTCCGGGGCGAGGAGGAATGGGACGCCGTCGCCTCCTTCTGCGAAGCAGTGATGCTAGCGAAGGAGGTGGCGGAACGAGAGAGGGAGAGAATCTCTCAACGTCCCAGCCGCCGCGGAAGGCGCTCCGGGCGTCGGGGGTCACGCGATGACCTCCGGCCACCGTAGACGCGGGCCTGTGGACGGTGAGTAACGGGCTAGCTCGCCGTCCGGCCGTCGTCATGACGGCAACAGACCGTGTCGGCGGCGCGTACGTGTTCCACGCGCGCCTCAAAGAGATGTCAGCAAGGAGGGGCCCGCAAGGGCCGACGCCCGTCGGGGCTGCGGATATCGAAAAGTTACCGCGGCTCCGACACAAGGGCGAGGAAGAAGGAACATGGGTTGGTTTTTAGTCAGTAGAAGTCTGACACTCCCCTTCGCTCTGCCCAAGAGCGGGGGGGGTTATTCGATGATTTTCCACCCACCAAAAAAAAAAAAAAAAAAAAAGGTAGTGTCACTGCAGATGGCGTGTCAGCCTTGGTAAAATACTTTTTAATATTTCAAAATAATATATTAGTATTAATTATTAGGACAATTACAAAGCCAATGAAAGACGCTGCCTTATTTATTCTAGATTCGTATTTTTTTATTATAAGGGCGTTGTCCTAGAAATGTAGACACAGGTAGTGTCACTGCAGATGGCGTGTCAGCCTTGGTAAAATACTTTTTAATATTTCAAAATAATATATTAGTATTAATTATTAGGACAATTACAATTACAATATAGACAAACTAAAAAATAGATATAAAATAATATTAAAAATATTTACAAATGTCAAAATAAGAAATGAATAAGAAAAGGAAAATTGCCCAGTCGACTGGCAGCATTGCCACGTTGGATGGCAATAAAATGAAATAACAATAATACCTCTCAATTTAGCTTAACTCTCTGGCGCTCAATTTTGATCGCGAAGTTAATTTACTTCATGTCATTGGTATTGATAGATTCGCTTAACCATAAATACGTCACGATTTCACCAACAGCACAGTAATACTGAATGCGGACGCGATTTCAGCAGTTCCACGTCACTCAGTGTGTGGTACTCATCTAATTATGCTTAATGGATTCACTTTGTCTGTTTAATTGAAAACGTAGATTGTTTAATCCTTTTGATGATTAAATAAGCGGGTTAATCATCCCTGAGGAGGCGTGCCTTTGTGGTAGTGTAATGTAATATAATTCCTTTGAGCGTTCCTCATTTTTGGAAATACAGAGATGTTTCGAAAATTATGTGGAAATCCTGAAATGAATTTCCATGAATTCTTCATGCAAGCCTTCATTTTAACCTGGTAGCGTACTGTACAATAAAACGTACTCATGTCGCGTTGTTTTTCCTTAAAACTTCGTATGACAAAAATTTTACATTCTCCCCTTCCGGCATTGAAGCCCAAGGCTATATACGTACTATATAGGTTTATATCTACAGAATGTACTCTGTGCCTACTCGTTACTTCCACCTACTTGTTGATGTCGTAAAACTCGGTTACATTGTAAAACAAGGGTGTCATAAAAAGGGCGCTGGTATGTTATCTGCGGAGAACGGCTCAGAACATTAATTATGATTACGAGTTGGGACAAAATGGCTGGATTCAGAAGATCAACAAACAAGGAACACTTTATTAAAAGTTGCTAATCTCACAATGATACGAGAACAGTTACTCAACGGAACTTTTAATGAGTTTCAGCCATGGTGAACAACAAAGTAATCTTGTCACCGGATATATTTGATCAGATAGGTGATCATGATCAGTAACTTAACTACCGAGGTTTTTTTGTAAAATCGTAGACTTTTGTTACGCAATACATTGCATATAAATTGTAGGAAGCAAATTATTTTTTAGAAAAAAAAAATACTCTAGAAGCACAGTTAAACAAGGCCTAGATTTCGTTAAGCTCTAACGTGTTGTATCTTGACCCCCATGCCTATGCAGTGTGCCTTCTGTATAACCTTTTTATGGGGTCAGGCAGGGTGCCCATGGGCTTGGCAACCACGCCTCGCGCCACGCACAGCGGAAGTCAGGCCGGCTTGAGGAAAGTAAGCCGCTTACGAAAAGGGTTGCAAGCTTACTATGTTCGATACACTAAGTGTGTTCTTCGTACAATTTATAGTACGAAGTTACGGGTTAAAGAACGAAGGGGCGTATTACAGTGTTCCGTCGTATCGCACGGATCTTATATTGTGGATGCGAATATGTTATGGCTTATTTATGCTAAGCTTTCAGTAAAACAAAAATGTTTGCCATAGTAACTGTTGTTTTGAACCTCAACCAGTATAATTTTTATTCAGAATAATATTATTCACATATCTAGTATATAAAATATTTAGAAACCCGGTTTTTATTACCAACACGAGTGTGAAAATTTGAATCCTAGGGTATACGAGTACGTATAAAATATATAAAAAATTCCAGCAAAACAAAAAGTTAGAAAAATATGTGTATCGTGCAAAAGAGCCGTTTATATGTTTATGGTCACTGCAGTATGGCTGGTGTCAAGGCCAACGTAGCCAGCGAGACGTGTTCACGTTAAGATGTTCATATTATTAACTATTTTTATAGTTTGACATAAAAATATTTTATTGACTGCCTCGTTGGTCTAGTGGCCGCAAGCGCGACTGCTGTGCATGAGGTCCTGGGTTCGATTCCCGGGTCGGGCAAAAAGTGCTATTGGGTTTTTCATTACAAATATTCCAGTAGTAGCCCGGAGTTTGGAAGTTGGTGGTATAATACCCCCGTGCCTCGGAAAGCACGTTAAGCCGTTGGTCCTGCGCCTGATCTCTCTCCGGTCGTGTCGGATTGCCGTCCCATCGGGCTATGAGAGAAAAGGAACAGAGAGTGCACTTGTGCCTGCGCACACACTTGTGCACTATAATATCTCCTGCGCATCGGGCTAATCTACAGTAAGATTGGCCGCCGTGACCGAAAACGGTCAGGAGGACTATTATTATTTTATTGAGTATGAGAAAAAATACTTTAGACGTCCGCATCATTGGCTCAGTAGTAGTACACACCTGTCAGCACATGCAGGTGAGGAACAGCGACAGCAGCGTGACGGACAGCAGTGACGCAGTGAGCTTGTGACGTCACACAGCGTGGTGTGTTCGTACACCACGCGCTGTAGAGCGCACTGTCATACAGCACGTGGAAGGTGAGGAACAGCGACAGCAGTGTGACGGACAGCAGTGCCGCGGCGAGCTTGTGACGTCACACAGCGCGGTGTGTTCGTACCTGTATGCTGTAGAGCGCACTGTCATACAGCACGTGGAAGGTGAGGAACAGTGACAGCAGCGTGACGGACAGCAGCGCCGCGGCGAGCTTGGGCCGCGACACGCCCACCACCAGCACGCAGTCTGCCAGCTCGCCCTCGGCCGGCCGGAACGACGACCGCGGCAACCATCTACGACACAACACTAAACTTAGGTGCATGTTTCGTTTCAGGATTTTTATTCAAGTAAATATTGGTTTTAGCAGGCCAGATTAGAATAATGAGCAGAAAATTCTCAGTGGGTAAAGTTCAAATTACATATTATTATAATCTAAGATTTTTATCGAGAAACATTTTCGGAGAGTTACCAATAGTAAGACAACCCTAGTTAAGGTCAGGCCGGGAATCAAGAATGTCAATTTAATCAAATACAAACACACAAAAAAATATTTGCATATGCAAAAGATTTTTCCTACTGTTACCGGAAAACTGTAGAGGAAAACTAAAGAAACGTTATGAAAAGGTTAAGGCTACAATAGAGGTTCCTGCAGAGTTGACCACTAAAAGAAAAAAAATGGTATAATAAGGAAAATGCTGATCAGAGGCCCCTTTCTAAACAATGATCCGAAGCATAGCTAATTGTGCAAGCGTTTAAAACTTCCGATAAAATAAAACAATGAATAACTTGTGGCGTTATTAAAAATCTATGTCATGCTATCATCATTAAAAGTTGTGCCTTCTGGTGTTGAAAATGTAATGTAATAAAATATTTTATGTTTTTATCATCGAATATCCTGCTTTAAAAATAACTTTTTTACGACTTTTATCATAGCAATAAAAACTTTTTGAAAATCGTGTTTTAGTTTTGTGTACCCATGACACAATGTTGCATCAGAGATACATAATCTTGTATGGGACAATAGTTTGAGTAAATTTTCATTGATACCAACATTAGAAGGACATACATAAAGGAGATTGGTAAACGCCCATTGTAAAACAGCCCCAGTTAGGGTAAGGTTAGCAAACAAGAATGACAATTTAATCAAACAACTAGCGATCATAAAACTATAGTGTATTCACGGAGACGAGTTAGTATAGCGCCTTCTCTATTGCACATTTTCATACAAATGACAAAGACAAAAAAAACTTTTTTAGGGTCAGTGGGCGTTAACAATACCTTAGAAATGTAAATGTGCGTTCACACTGCGCTTCTTAAAAGTTCGCTTAGTTTATTCCTGCAGCTTCGTCTGTCGTATAAATTGAGAGACATTTATTAGATAGAATTTGTCTATGGGTAGCTACTTTTTTATTTAACTGATGGTTATGAAGGAACGAAATAAAATCGAGAGTTAATAATTAAATTTTCTTTATTAAATGTATTATAATATATCTACCTATACAAGTTTATAACATATCATCATCATCACTCTCCGTACTATCACTACTGTCGTCGTTTCCTACATTTATTATGAATCTTTCAGTCATTGCTTCCACATTTCTGTCCATGGCATCCATTTTGTAACGAGAATATTTATAAAACATGTTATAAAACACGTGTTTCAACAATGAGAATATAACAATAACTTAATGATAATAATAACAATGGATGTAGCGCACCTGGGCCAGTTTACGATACAAAAATTGGGAAAAAGTATTTTATTATGATAATGCTCATTTATTACAAAAGAACAATACACGGTACATATTTAAAATCATAGTCTTCTCGGTAGACAAAAAAGCCCGCCGTTTTCTTTTCTCAGCAGGTTGTTCGATATCCGCCATTAAATCTATCAAAGCAATCAATCATAAAATCCAATACACCAGCCGGTTCACAAGTTGAGCATACAGTCACAAGTAAGAGCACGTCTGCACAGTACGGGAAGTATGAGTAGACTAAAAAGTACTCGTACTGTATATGTCGTAGGATAATTTGATACTTCGAATATTCGCGGAAATCCTAGGGGTTTTGCGAAAACGCGGATAATTAGACATAGGCGAAAAATTATCAAATCTTACTGGACAAAGTCAGGATTTTTGCGAAAATACTCGTTACTATAGTAAGATTTGATGTGCTCAACACTGATTGGCTACAATTTTGCTGGCTGACTTCTAATTGGTTCCTAGTTTGCCGATGATTAACTTCAAGTATTGTATCATAGAGTTATGAAGGTTTAGAATAGGTGAGAAAGGAAAATCACTAAATTGATTTTTATAAACTTTTTATTGAAAATTTTAGTATGTATGTAGTTGTCTACAGACAATAGGAGATCTCAGTCAGTCAGACAGATCTTACACAAGTTGAGGAACAATATCATAATCGGTACCGGTATCACATATTGTTGCTTTAGGTTATATATCAGTTTGTCGCGTCCTCCATGCCCAGTTGATAATATGTGCGCCTGCAGAAGAATATCATAGTACATATCTGTTGAAGGTACTTGTACAACAGGAGAGTTAAGATCCTTTCTTCTCAGTATCAGAAGTTTTTCTTCACCTACACTCATCACGTCGTATTTTTTTGCATTTCTATACTGTTGTTGTGTTTTTGGTTGCTTATGTACACTCGCAGTTTTAAATTGTTCAATTGAATTTATTACAGCATTTACGCGTTCTTTAGTCCATTCTGGTTTAGTTGTACCGTCAACTCTATTATAGTAAAACTTTCTTAACTCTATGTAAAATTTGTCTTTATCGGAGATAACCTCCAAATTCTCCGATTCTGCTGAAGGTTGAACATCATTCTCTGTCGAATCTGTCATAATTATATGAAAACCAAACCTCCTATTCACACCGTTTCTTAGTTCAAGTCCAATTTTATAGTCCACTTTTAACACAATGACAAACAAAACACCGCTAAACCAATCTCGAAAGCATTGTTGTTGTTGAGTGGTTGACTAAGACTTTTATGATATATGAGATGACACTATGTACATCCGTGTAGCACTTTTATTTACCACTTTATTTAAGTCCAAGTAGGTACACTATTTATGATAAAAAACAAAACACTTCTGCAATTTAACTCGGACACAAACGTAAACAAATAACGTGCGGCAACAAATGATTGACATTTAAGACGTCAACCAATCAGAGACGATCTCTCATTGAACGCGCTGACCGACCAATCAGCGTTCTTATTTCATAACAGCCAGCGTTTCGTTTCGCCATATTGCTATAATAACGAGTATTTTCGCAAAAATCCTGACTTTGTCCAGTAAGATTTGATAATTTTTCGCCTATGTCTAATTATCCGCGTTTTCGCAAAACCCCTAGGATTTCCGCGAAGATTCGAAGTATCAAATTATCCTACGACATATACACCGCCTTAGCGTTTATCACTGACCAATCGCAGTTAAAAAATTGTGTGAGTGAGATAGCGCTCTACTAACTCGTCTCCGTGAATACACTATAGTATTACATTATTACATTACATTATAGTAGAAAATATCCTAAAACCAATTTTTTTTAATAGATTTTAAAAAGTATATTGAGTATTTGCTAATTGATAAAGTTAAAAGAAATCGAGGTAACCAGTATCGACAGTGCACGAGTGTAAAAGCGATTAAAATTATTTTTGAAGCGAATGAAATGATTTTAATTGGCTTCCAGCCATCCATAAAAATAATATCAAATAATAATAGGACGATAAAAAATGTGCGCTTTCGAACTTTTTACAAACAATGATAAATATACAAATATTTATGTTTTTTTTTTATGTATATATTTCATTTCAGTTCACCAATGGACCAGTTTTAATCTTTGTAAAAGAGGATATGGCATGAAAGGAGTGTGTGTGCGTGTCAGATGAGATACCGAGTAACGGAAGAAGAAGATAATATGCTGCGCTGACTCTAAATTAGAATATGGGCAAGAGAATGATTATGATTAATGAGCCAATTTTGGCCAATGTCATTTATCCATAAATTTATTTCGTGAAACGAACATTCGTTCGTGACGAACCCTATAAGAATGTAGTTTTTTTGTGTAAATTTATGTACTTTTGAGAACTTTTGAGTAGCGCTATTTCGTTCGCAATACGAATACGAAGCGAATGGTCGCGGGTACTTGCCCTCACATGTCATTTTCAAAAGTAGTATTTTGTTTCGTTTATATTATCGAGTGAGTGTGGGTTCATTCATACAATTTGTCTCACCCGACCCACGCAAAAGCGTAGGTGTGACGAAATCGTCCAATGTGTCGTAAGCAATATAGAGCAACATCCCAGGGTATTACATATATTTTTTTAAAAATAAGTAATGTCTGGCGACCTTGGGATCTTGGCCCAATTGATTTTTTTTTATCGACAAAGATAGTTTTACTTATTTTTTATTTTAGGTGTTCTTAAAATGTATTTTAGAACAACAAGAGTACATTCCCTTAATTGACTAATGGATGTCGAGTGAAATTTAATTTTAACTTTGTCAGACGTGTTTTCTTAAATCAATTATAATTATTTATCATTCAAAAGGACATTGGCTTTTCTATTTACTGGATAACAAGTCAATCGAAATGACGAGCCACATCGATAGCTTAGTGATTATATAACGAAGGTCTATTAAGACCTTAGGAGTGTTTTATTGTTGTCTCCTTTTTTAAATTGTTAGAAAGTGTTGGTGACTTATTAGAACAATCAAACTTTATCCTAATGGTGAAGGTTATAGGTGTCAATTAATCTTAACTTCTAAAGCTCTAATTATCTTCTTATCCCAAAGTTTCATCATCTTCCAACTCCTTTTATTATAGTGAAAGAAAAAGATAACAATAGTGCACAAAAGTATTAAAATAACTATCTTACTGTCAAACCACAGTGATATTTGTTGTTGTTACAATAAGGTAACTTTTGTGTTGCTTACGAATACTTACAGAATATCGAGCGGCAGAGACTGCGAGCAACTCCTGTAGGTTGCCTCCGGGCGGTGCTTGCTCGACAGCGTGTGACTCATCTGCACGTGCGACTCCATGCGGCTCCCATAATACACTAACACATCCCCATCGCAATACTCTACGTCATCCCTAAGCTACAAGCCATTTCTTAAATCACAGTATTAGCTTTTCAATGTAGTGAACGCAGCCCAAAGGCTGTTGCTCATTTTCTCTTCGTAAATAGTTTGTTCAGAATCTGTAACAAATATTTGAACTGGATGGTGAAATTGTTCATTTCACGTTCTTTCTTCTTTAAAATGGCCACAATACAACGGCTCCATTTATCCTACAAATGTCCGTTTCGTGCGAGATTCGAACCCGCCCGTACAGTATCACATAAGCCAATTGCTCGGCTAAATGTAAGTCCATTTTTATTGCCTTTATCATTACACAAATCGTCCAACAATTTCAAGCATTACGTGTCTAAAATAAACACACAATAATACTCGGCAAATGGTTCATAATACTCGAAACGCTACAATAAATTACCGTGTAATAAAGCTTAAGTAAGTAATGACATACCATATTACATGACCTTTGAAGCGCCTCCTACACCTGTAACAACGAACGGACCACGTGAAAATTATATCAGGAGTGCTGTAAATAAATTAGCATTCAGTTGTACAAAGAACGTGGAGTACACGAGTGTGGGTGGTCAGGAAATCACAGTTGCTTCCAAATTCACAGCGGCCGGCACAAAGCGGGCACCGTACCTCGTGGCGCTTTACGACTTGGCGGTAAAATAAGTTCATTTTACACGTTTTCACCTTTGTAGTGCCAGCACGGGGCAGCGTATAGCACCGATTGCAGGTCGCCTAAATCTTAAGAATGGGCGTATATTTTGGTTGGAAGCACCTCTTCAACTTGGAATAGGTACGGATGGCCGAAACCGTACAGGAATAATAGATTAGATCGGAATATTTTATTAGTTCTTTGTTGTCGAGCATGGTCAATGTTTGTTTTGTTTAGGGTATGTGGAGTTTTTTGTTACGTAACATGATTTTTTCGGTATATCATTAAGCCTAGCAATCACATTGGAAAAAAAAATAGGTATACTGCCTGTTAGTGACTAGATTACCCCAAATGACATAGTAGTCATTATTTGAAGTGTTTACAGTTCAGGTCAACAGTCTGAGTGTACATTTCACTTGTAAATATCATACTTAGTCTAAATTTAGTTATCAAACTCGTCATTAGTCGTCATCGATCGGTTCTTCGATAAAAAATAATTACTGTAAATAACAGCTTATGTTTAAGGCTAGATGCATGTAAAATATAGCCATGTAAACGTGTTATTTTTGTTATTAGTCCTTGTTAGAATAGTTTTATTCATTTTTAAGGCATATAAGAGCCTTATTGCTTATGTATTAACGTAAGAACCACTTTTATTTACCTTTTGTTTACTGTTTAGTGCATTTTAGTGCCTAACACATAAGATTTCAGTGTATAACTTGCTATGTACATCTAAAACATAGATAATTCGTACATGTAACCTAGATATATGAAATTTTGATATTGTATGTCCAACTACAACCTAATATGTACTAGATTTTACTATTTCCAAGTATGTAACTCGTTATTTCAATTTGTGTCTTATATAATAAATAATGATGCACTCAATACATATACACACACACATGTGTAACATGAATAGGCGCCTCTCATTGGCTAATTGAAGTTGTCTCATTCTATCACTGCCGCGCGTAGCGCTAATGTGCAAAAAGTATAAATAGGGCCCAGCCAAAAATCTTGGTTCACTATTCGTTCGACCGCCGCTCATAGAAGACACCCAACAAGAAGATTAGAAGTCTCCTACACTCTACATTCATCACACTCCACACGACTTTGTTTAAACTGAAGAATTCGTCTTTTATTTATCTCCACCTGAAGAAATACAGTCCTAATGCTGAAGAAAAGTTAGGCACAGTTCCCCGCTGAAAAGTCTGCGCCTTTCAATGGTCCTTCTCGACGGATCTCTGCAATCAAGCTTTGAAAAAAAAGAAAACTCAAGATTTCGTCATTCAAGAAAGAAAATTCAAGTTCTTCGCACGAATCTTGAAGAAAGAAACAAGTACGCGCGAGTGTTAGTAGTCGGTCCTTGCCTAACCGCTGCTAATTACTTGGAAGCAATCATCAATTATCACTCGTACGTGGCCACCTAGCGGTGTTAAACGGCCTATATCGTACGGAGGCACATGTGGACGAACTGACGCCTCCACGCACCATCCCTGGTGTTTCAGTCAGACCCCGCCGGTACGGTGTTGGTACTCTCTGGGGCCACAAGTTGGCATGCAACGACGGACGTGGTTTTCCTCCCACGTTTCTGACGCACCCGTGAGACCCTTCGCCCACTGCCGGGAGGTTCCTACCTTCCTATCCCTCACGATCCTATTCTGTTCGGCATCCCCACGCTAGTAGTCCGAACAGGCAGTTAGGCAAAGTAGGCGTCACATCAAGAAGAACAATAAGTGAAAGTGAAGTGATAAAGTGAATTAAAAAAAAGTTAAATTCAGTGTTAATTCTAAGTAATTGGTAGGATTAGGGACCCTCTTGCGCGATGATGAATGACGCACGTGTATTGCGTTCAGGCAAAACTACGCCTCTCACAGACGCCACGCCGGTGTCCGGTCAGACAATGTCGACCGAAACAAATACGTGGAGTAATGGCACCAGCACAGAGGACACGAGCGGTGACAGCAGCACATCACGAGTCGAGCAAACGATAGTCACAGATAGGTCCGCACAAGTCGATTTAAATAATACTTTAGTTAGGAGTGCGCCGGGCACTGTAGTTAATGTCCCCACGACGGAAAGGGCGTGTAGTAGGTTATCTATGCTAAAAGCTGAGCTAGAATTACATAATTCCGAGTTAGCACGAGCTCAGGCGGCATCCGCAGTTGCTATGAGTCGTTATGAAATAGCCAGGATCGAACTGGAAAGTTCTAACGACGCGGAGTGCCCGCCTAGGTTAGAAGAGTCGCGTGTTAGAGGCTGGATTTCGGAGCAATATGTAGCAGAAAGGCCAGCTATCGTAGCTGATAACACCCAAGTCCCGGGACCAGGCCCCGCGGTCACCCACTAAAAGTAGGAACGAACCACGCGTCGGAAACGACATGTCTAACAGTAGCAGTGACATGGCGATGCTGGCCGGCGCGATATTGCAAGCGGTGAATTCCAATAAATCAGACTCCGCGGCTCCCAAGTTCATCCACGAACTACCCCACTTCGACGGGGCGATTACGGAGTGGATGGCTTTCAGATCAGTCTTTAGCGACACAGTAGGCATGTTTTCTGACGTACAAAACGTAGCCCGCTTAAGAAAAGCACTGCGAGGTGCAGCCCGCGAAACCGTTAGGGCGTTATTATTCACGGTGTCGGATCCGTATGAAGTCATGGACGCCCTTGAAAGGCGTTACGGCCGACCAGAGTTACTGGTTTTAGCAGAACTCGAAAATATAAAACGCATGCCCCGCATGAGCGAAGACGGGCGCAATGTGAGTAGTTTCGCGAGCAAAATAGCGAATACAGTTGCGGCAATTAAAGCACTCCACCAACCGCAATATCTGTATTCACCTGAGTTAGTGAGTCGAATAGTTGAAAAACTCAGTTTAATTTTAAAGTACAAATGGTACGAGTTCCGTGCAGAACACTCCGGCCCACCGGAATTGGAGCTGTTGTCTCGGTTTCTGAACATTACTGCGGATCATTGTGGGACCATGTTTGCCTATGAAGCAGCGCGAGACGAAAGAAAAAATCGTAACAATAGGCCGCGCGCGATAAACACAGCTCGCGAACGCCCACATAATGATGACTCCGGTTCCTCGTCAGATGAGTCAGAAATCGAAGAAAAAACACACAAAAGAACGGTCGCCAACGTAAATAAATCCAACTCTAAAAAGCAGGCGCCGAAATCGCAAAAGCCACGACCATCACGACCGAATAGCGAGTCGTCAGCAGAAGTAAACAAAATTAAAAAAATGCGTGTTTTGTTCAGGAAATCACACCGCGGCGGAGTGTGCTGATTTCGTAAAATTAACGATTAAAGAACGATGGGATGCGGCTAAGAGTGAAAAGTTGTGTTTTAGGTGCTTAAGGTAACTCGCACATACGTACATTCAGGTGCAAATATGTACCATGTGGAATAAATGGATGCGAAGCATCACATAATAAAATGTTGCACGGCAGCGGTAATTCAACTTTGCCACTGTCTAACCGCGGTAATGTAAGCTCGATAAACCATATACATACCTCTAATACCTACCTAAAAATAGTTCCGGTCGAGTTAAGCGGCCCTATTGGTTCCACGGCCACCTATGCCTTACTTGATGAAGGCTCAACCATGACGCTTGTTGAGAGAGGTGTCGCCGACAGCATAATACCTAGGGGACGCGGCCAACTATTATCTCTAGAGGGGGTGGGAGGTAATCGTATAGACGACACAGAGTCGTGTCACGTGAAGTTATCGATCCGCGGTTCATGTAGTCGTAACTTAGAATCTATGAGTGCGCACACCATAGAAAACTTAAATCTAGCTCCTCAGGAGATAAGCAGGGACATAGTGCGACAGTGTAGCCACTTAGCGGAGCTTGAAGATGAGCTGTGCTACGAGCTGGGAAAACCAACTATCTTAATAGGCCAGGACAACTGGCATTTAATCACGTCCCGACAACTTCGTGTTGGCCACAAAACCCAGCCCGTAGCATCGTTGACCAAGTTAGGTTGGGTGCTGCACGGGCAAGACGCACGTCCACGTAGTACCGTAGCGCTGGTTAACCACGTACGGCCCACTACAACAGATGACCCCGCGTTAGAACTTATTAGGAATTTTTTCAGTTTAGACTCGCTAGGAATAGAGCCACGACGGCCAACGTCTGACCCCGAGCAGCGCGCCCTAGCGGTCTTAGAAGGAACTTGTAAAAAAGTCAGCTGTAATAGGTTCGAAACGGGATTACTGTGGCGTACAGACGATGAGGTAATGCCAAATAATAAAAAACAAGCTCTCAGTCGCCTGTATAATTTAGAAAATAAATTGGATAAAAACCCAAACTTAAAAACCGAATATAGCAAGCAGGTTAATAACTTATTGGAAACGGGCTACGCCGAAAAGGTAGACACCCCAGCTTCATCGCCACGTAGCTGGTACTTACCGCACTTTTCCGTAGTGCATCCACAGAAGGGTAAGGTACGTTTAGTGTTCGATGCAGCAGCTAAGTATGGGGGAAAGAGTCTAAATGACGCGTTGTTAGCAGGCCCTGACCTACTCCAATCGCTATTCGGTGTATTAGTTAGATTTAGGGAGGGTAAAATTGCAGTAGTTGCAGACATAAAAGAAATGTTCTTACAGGTCAAGATCGCTCAGCAGGACCGTGATAGTTTGCGATTTTTATGGAGGGGCGAGGATAGAGTAGGACCACCACAGGAGTACCGAATGACTTCACTGATATTCGGGGCGGCATCTTCTCCGTGTACCGCTATCTACGTCAAAAATAAAATTCGCGCCTAGGTAATCGTCCATGTAAAAATTTTTACATGGACGATTACCTAGGCGCGTTCGACAGCGAAAGCGAGGCGAAGCGAGTGATAGACGCTAAGTATAAGGTCCACTTAAACGCATCTTTCGAGTTACGCGGTTGGGCATCGAACGTGCCGGCTGTTATAAGTGACGTCACAGATACGCGCTGTAGCGATTCGACTACGCTGGGGAAAAGCGATACGGAACGAACATTAGGTCTGATATGGAATCACGCACGCGATACGTTAGGTTTTAACGTGAATTTAAGAAGTACGCCCGCCAGCGTCATACAAGGCGACACTCTGCCTACCAAGCGACAGGTAACTAGCGCGGTCATGTCGGTTTTCGACCCACTAGGTTTAGTTTCGCCAATTACGATGATAGGTAAATGTCTTATACAAGAAGTATGGCGCAGTGGTATAGATTGGGACGACCCCATCACAACCGAGCATCACGTGACGTGGTTATCTTTTATTAAAAACTTACAACTTTTAAAGACGTTAGAAATAGATAGGTACGTACCTGCTACACCCCCTAACGAGGGGGAGTTACACGTTTTCTGTGACGCAAGTGAAAAAGTGTATTCAGCCGCGATTTATTTCGTAAGTACAAACTCTGACGGTACTAAAACATCACGACTGATAGCCGGTAAGGCCAAAGTGGCCCCGCTGAAACCTATATCTATTCCTCGCTTAGAGCTGCAGGCTGCAGTGTTAGGCAGTCGATTAGCTGAATCGGTCAAGCGCGAGTCGGATTATAAGACATTAAACTGCTTTTATTGGTCTGACTCTAGAACCGTATTAGCTTGGATTAAATCAGACCCGCGCACATTCAAGTCGTTTGTAGCTCATAGACTGGCTGAAATCGAGAGCCTAACTACTCCAGCCAACTGGCGATGGGTACCCAGTGCTGATAACGTCGCGGACGATGCGACCAAGGGAATTCCTATCGATTTCAACTCTAACCACAGATGGTTTTATGGACCCGAGTTCATAAGAGGCGACCCCGCATTATGGCCGCAGGAAAAGCGAGCCGCGGCGCCGCCACCCCCTTCAGGGGAAGAAAGAGTTCTTAAGCAAGTACATGTGATTATTAGGCATGACGTTAGCGATTATTTACCACAGTTAGAACGTTTTTCGAAATACACTCGATTAGTGCGTGTTGCTGCCACCGTTCTGCTCGCCGCCGAGGTATTTAAAGCCAAAATGCTCAAAAGAATCACAAGTAAAGAACTGGCACCAAGCCATATAAAACTAGCTGAACTGCTGCTAGTAAGAAGGAGTCAATATAACTCGTTCGGCGAAGACATCACGACGATTGAGGCTGGGCGGCGACCACCGAAGAAGTCCCCGTTCTACAAGCTCTCCGTGAAGATCGACCGCAACGGAATCCTGTGTCTAGACAGCAGAATAACTGATAAGCAAAACCTGCCAGTCCTACATGCCAAAGAAGGCTTTACTCAGCTGTTGGTGCATCACACGCACTCAACTTTCAATCACGGAAACCACCAAACCGTAATGAATGAGCTGAGACAACGCTACCACATAATAGGACTGCGCGGCGTTATACGCTACATTTGCAACAAATGCCAATGGTGTCGGACCTATAGGGGAATCCCCTCAAAAATTCCCTTAGGCGACTTACCAGCTGAAAGGCTGGCCCAAAACCAACCGCCCTTCACAGCTACTGCGGTGGATTATTTTGGGCCCATGCATGTTAATGTCGGGCGAAAGCTACAGAAAAGGTGGTGCGCTTTATACACCTGCCTCACCACTCGAGCAGTGCACCTGGAGGTGGCCACATCTCTCTCGGCCTCCTCTATGATCATGAGCCTGCGCAGAATGATAGCTCGCCGCGGCACGCCAACTATAATATACAGCGACAACGCAACCAACTTCGTTGGCGCTGAAAAAGAAATTTATGAAGCCATGCAAGGCAATGACCAAGAATTGAGAGCTTTCGCGTCTGAAAAGCTGATCACCTGGAAGAAGATACCACCTGGTGCCCCAAACATGGGCGGCGCCTGGGAAAGAATGGTCAGATCGGTGAAAACAGCATTACGAGTCACTCTAAACGAAAGATTTCCTCCTGACGATATTTTACACACGTTATTATTAGAAGCTGAACACGTGGTAAATTCGAGGCCATTGACCCCTGTGAATCCCAACTTGGATGAAGAAGCGTTGACCCCAAATCACTTCCTTATTGGGCGCTCAAGTGGGATGTCACCTTTTGGTTCGTTTAAAGACGCACAGCTGACTTCACACTCCTGGAAAGCTGCTCAGGCATTAGCTGACGCCTTTTGGGCAAGGTGGACGGCAGAATACAAGCCTCTCCTGATGCCAAGATCTAGCACCAACCCCCAACATAATAACTTAAAGGTTGGCGACATCGTCATAATATGTGATGGCACAATGCCCAGAGGAGTGTGGCCTCGAGGTGAGATCATGAAAGTCTACCCAGGCCCAGATGGACGAGTACGAGTAACTGAGATACGAACAGCTGCTGGATTACTTCGTCGCCCAGCCTCTCGCCTCATCTTAATCCCTACAGCGGACTAAAACCTTATAAATTGTGCTCGCGCACGAGGGGGAGATTGTAAATAACAGCTTATGTTTAAGGCTAGATGCATGTAAAATATAGCCATGTAAACGTGTTATTTTTGTTATTAGTCCTTGTTAGAATAGTTTTATTCATTTTTAAGGCATATAAGAGCCTTATTGCTTATGTATTAACGTAAGAACCACTTTTATTTACCTTTTGTTTACTGTTTAGTGCATTTTAGTGCCTAACACATAAGATTTCAGTGTATAACTTGCTATGTACATCTAAAACATAGATAATTCGTACATGTAACCTAGATATATGAAATTTTGATATTGTATGTCCAACTACAACCTAATATGTACTAGATTTTACTATTTCCAAGTATGTAACTCGTTATTTCAATTTGTGTCTTATATAATAAATAATGATGCACTCAATACATATACACACACACATGTGTAACATGAATAGGCGCCTCTCATTGGCTAATTGAAGTTGTCTCATTCTATCACTGCCGCGCGTAGCGCTAATGTGCAAAAAGTATAAATAGGGCCCAGCCAAAAATCTTGGTTCACTATTCGTTCGACCGCCGCTCATAGAAGACACCCAACAAGAAGATTAGAAGTCTCCTACACTCTACATTCATCACACTCCACACGACTTTGTTTAAACTGAAGAATTCGTCTTTTATTTATCTCCACCTGAAGAAATACAGTCCTAATGCTGAAGAAAAGTTAGGCACAGTTCCCCGCTGAAAAGTCTGCGCCTTTCAATTACCTCCTATATTTTTGTCTTTTACAAGACCTAAAATATCAAAGACCTGACTGTAGGGATCCAACTCGTGTGTCAAAGCTGAATTTGTAAGCGGAGAGCCGAAACTATTTCGAGCATACTCTACAATTTCGTCCGCTATAATTACAGACGGCGGAGTTAATTCATACGCACCTAATACACGGTTCTTGTGCCTAAATAGGGGGAAATATTTCACTGTATTTACCTTTATAGTGTTCCGTAGACAAAGGGAGTTAGTAGAACCCTGCTTATTACTAAAACTTTGATGCCTGTCCGTGTGTCACGAAGCTGTGTCTATTGAACCGTGATAGTTAAACACTTGAAATTCAATTTAAAAATGAAAGCATTGTGTTATAACAAAAGATGGTACTTATATGGGGAAATCGTGTTTTTTAATCAAACTTAAACGTTTTATATTTCCTCGGCCTATACTTATCAAACGTCGAGAAATAGTGCACGGTTCAAGTTGATCGTTTTCGATGGAGAAGAACCGGCGAGAATCTTCATGGTTACTCTTTTAAAATGAAAATATAATTATGTTGTGTTAAATATTCTACGGGAGTACTGAGCCTTGCGTGTGCGAATCCGAGTCGCGCTTGTCCAGTTTTTTACTAATGGGTTTAGTGGCGTGTAAGCTATATGGTTCATAAATCAGGCCGGTTATCGGCTCAAATGTGCTCGAGTGGCGTCATCACGCTTGCCACTCCATCACTCTCTTAATCGTAGTGGTATGGGATGGGCATAGTTCACCTATGTTTAATGCCACATAAGCACTATAGTTACCAACCCATCATGTGGGTACGGCACTTTTTGTTAGGTACTCAATAAAACACTTTAGCGTAATTATTATAGGTTTTAATTTATTTTGGAAGCACTCTATGTTCGTGTTTTTCGATAGGTTGCTACGTATGTTTTTCCACCTAGCTGTGTCGATATTGAATCAGACCGACCCGAAGTGATACGCCTAACAACACTGTTATAACATTACATCATGCCTGTAATCGGGTTAGGCAGAGGTGTACCTAATCATCATCATCATCATCAGCCTATAATGTTCCCACTGCAGGGACTCAGGCCTCCTCTCTAGGAGAGGGATGGGCTATAATCCACCACGCGGGCCCAGTGCGGATTGGCAGATGTACCTAATAGTATATCAATTTTCGCCAGTTAAGTTTAAAGGCCATGCAATAGGGGGCGAGCCTATTGCCATCAACCGGCCAAAAACTTCAGGCTTTGTGGCTGCTATTGAGAAATTTCGTAGCGAAAAACTCAATAACACTTTGCCAATCGAATCCACTCATATTAGAACTGTTATAGAAATCAAAATTGCATAATTATCAAAATCTCACATGTTTCGCGCAGAAGTAAGTGAAGCTTTTAAAAGTTGCAAGTCAAAGTTTCATATTCTCTAGTTCGTAGTACTTGCGAATGATATGCAGTAAAACACACATTTGATGAGCGATAGATAAACTAAGGAAATTCGCGCAATTCTATAATTGCTCTAGTTTTCGAGTTAATTCATCGGGTACTCAAATAGTAATTGAAGTTACACTGAAGTTTTCAGTTTCAGAGAATGCACACGAACAGTAGGTTATGTATATTATTCTAAATTTCCCGTGAAATTCGTTCCGAAAGAATAAAAACGTTATATAAAGTAAAAGATTGAAAGTAGAATTCAAGGAGAGAGTTACGACCTACATTAAAATTCATAGCGGCCACAAAAACACTTTTTTGCTACTAAAAGAAGTATTTGAGCAATTTCAAAATATTTTAATTATGTACGAATGTACAAAGAAATTGTTTAGAACCGTTTCATTTAAATTAAATTTTTCGTTTCATTTAAAATGTATCACAAATATAAAGTTTTGAGAACCTTGAAACTTGCGTGGGGTGTTACTAAAACATATACCTATCTCGTCTACCATTCTACTACATACACGTACGTGGTACACCTAAATAGGTATAAACAAAGGGTTGCGTCATACCGACGCGCGACGGTTTTGTGGCAACATAAGTCACATTTCGGAAAGGTCAACGGGGGAGATGGTTTAATGAAATTATCCGGCTGTGTGGGGTTCAAACGGCATGTAATGCATTTTTAGTGAAACTTGTTTATATCTGTGGGTGGGGGCGGTGTCTGGGGTCGTGGGGTGCGGGGGCTGAAGGCCGGGTCAAGGCTTCAATGCACCGCCGTATATATTAATAACGTACGAGCCCACGATCGCGTCACCCTACTATTTCCTCGTGAAGGCCATTATTGGGTCAGATTGCTAAATTTAAACCTCAGCAGGGGTCCAGCTATGAATACGCCTACCGTATAGCGAGATAACATCTTTCCGTTCGACGAGCGCTATTGTAGAGGCGTGAGCTTACAAATGAGCAAAGTATCAGTTTCTCGATCAACGTACACTCTGCCGAAATGAGGTCAAGAATATGCAAGCAAAACTTACCTTTAAAATTCAACCAACATTTCGAAACCCATTTCTCTATCAAAGGCGTCAAATTAATACCTTGTTACCAATAATTAAAGAAAATAATAACAGACAGCCAACCGTCTTAGATCATTTGAAATAAAATAAGACAAAGAGGATTACTTCCGCGGATAGACAGTAAAATTGCTGGCTTCTTAGTTTTAAGGCACTTTGTAAGAGGTTTACGTTTTATTAAATAAAGAATTTGAGAGTGAAAAGGAAACAATTGAATTACAGTCTGGTGGGTATAAATTATAACCGGGCTCTTGTACGTTTCGGTAGAGTAATGTCGGATAGGCACAACAACCGAGATGAATGAGTGTTCGTCCGTGTTCTGTAATGATGATTACTTAGAGATGTACGGTATCCTGCCCTAAGGCTAATGGATAGGGCGATAGGTTACGTACCCACTATGGCTCGATACAATTCACAGCACGGTACGTACCCCGATGTTCCGTGTAAAACAGGAATGTTACCCTAATTAAAGAACGAAATTGGCTCGCGGAGGCTCGCTTTTTTACGACCAATCATAAAACAGGCTTTTAGAGTACAACATAAAGTTACCTACCTACTCTGAATTTTTACGGGAGTCAGACGTTTTATTTGCCAAATTAAATTCACAGTTTCCGGATTTTACATCATGTCAAATGACAAATTACTTGGCAATTGAAGAAACCCGTTTCATTCACGTACTTGCTCACGTTTTGGATAAGGTAAGGTAAGAATGTCCGTAAATGGTTTCATCTAGTATGTTCAAATAATTTATTTATCGTTTTGGGATGGGATGTGAATCTTCGTGAGACAGTTGGTTTGTGTAACTTTATTAACACTTTATAGAAATGATAGTTCATAGTCAGTCACTAAGAAGTACATTTATTGTAACAATAAGGACGAAGGAATAAAGGGCAATGTATGTCAATGATTTAGAATTCTGCGAGAATTGTAAAACATTTGAATACTTTGCCTATATTGTTAAATAACGATTTCCCTTTAATTATTTGGTACATATGGAGGGAAATGCTGAAACTCGTTAAAATAAAAACAATAGGAATGAATTGCGATGGGAAAAAAACTTTTTCATAAAAAATACAATGGTTAGATATCACAATTACAAATGGAAATATTCGGGGATATCGTAAAATGAATTTTACATTTTATTGAACAATTTAAATTTCAGTTTCAGCTATGTAAATTCGATAAAGGTCAACCGAAATTAAATTAGAATTTAGTCTCCATTTTTATTTAGGAAGGTACTATCTTTTGTTCGTTTTGTAATGTTAGAAGAACATCATTTCAATTTCATAGTCGTAATTCTAGCTTTTCTCCAAAATTAGATCTTTCTTTCTTTATTTTGTGATTAGTGCTTACCTGGTTTCAGAGATTTTATACCACCCATAGGCCTCTGACGTCGAGAAATATCTCTCGTTCATGCTGCTTTTTTCACGATGTTTTCCTTCATCGAAGCAAGTGTATTATACAATACGCACACGAAACCGAAAAATCAGAGGTGCATGTCATGGGTTTAAACTCGAGAACTATGAATTTAAAATTAGATAGGAGATTTATTAAACTTCCAAGATAACGTGGGTACTTACCTACTGACGTAACGTAACTTACTTAGGTTATTCCTATTATCTTAACATCAGAGTGAAAATCAGGACCGACGTATGGCTGGTATTGACTTGCTTATTGATGAAAGTGAAATATTCTGGTGATTATGCCCGTTGGAACGCTTGGAAACTGGGACACGGGAGTAAATTTTACGCGTAGTGACAAAGTCAAGTTTAATCGTTGTGTAATCCAAGTTTAAGCACAACCTACCGTCACATCAATAATCAATTTACCTACATATTACCATAAATTACAAACACCTTTATAATTAGTAAATAATAACAGACAGCCACATGAAACACAAACAAGTGCCTACCTAGCTAGTTCAGTACCTAGGCCGATAATTGTCAATTGATAGATAGCTCTAGGTACTGATCAATTGTGCCTTGTACCACATTAAGGCCACACTTCCGACCTCGTGTTCAAAATACTTAATATTCCATGGTAAATTTTAAACTGCCGTTTCATTAAAGTTGGGATTACCGGGCGTGCATTATTTCCATAATATGCAATATCGTGCCTCTTTCCTCGCAATTTTAACTTAAGGCCAAGTGCTGCAAAACGGTGCTTTAGAATAACAAGGCCCGTCCTTGTGAAGTTAATTTTTAAAGGTGTTTAGGAGAATGGGTAATATTATTTCCATACTTATGAAGTAGCAACGATTGGTGTACTTGAGGTGGAATGACGTGGGAAGTAAACGTATCTACAAACGTTGTGGGTGACGTGTAGCGAACGTTTGCATGTCACTTAGCCTGTTATTCGTTGAATCCAAGGTGAAGGCCTTTAAAATAAACTGTGTTGTTTCCGTGTAGTTTATTATTTAGTTTTAATTCTATGGTGAAACGTTAATGGCCTAGGTTAATAGTCCGCGTGTAAGTGACGTAGTATGAAAGTTGTATGCAAATGCAGCAGACATAGAAGCAAGATGTCCCACATTTCAGCATTTTATCCGCAAACATTTGTTATTGGAAATACTTGAAGGGCACGATTCCCACGTTAATCGATCTATAACTATGTACTTGTATAGTCCATTGCGTAGTAAGGGGTTTCAATAGAATAGCAAGCTACTAAGCGTTACTGACTTTGTTGCCAATGCGTGCGACTACTATACGTCACTCTAACACTACCTCATAATTCATCAAATACGTACGTACCATCCAACTTTCCGATATATACACAAGTTTTATATAGTGGACTATTGTGATAACTAACAAGCAACTTTCCTGTGTCGCCAGCAACGGCTTCAGATCCAAGCTATTGTGCACCAAAGGCCACGGAGTTCGGTGAATGAGCCCAAAAGGTCGCTCTCTATGTTGTATCTGTATTGAGAACACCTTTGTAAAAGCCGCCTTCTGCCTTTTCTACCGGCAACACAAAGCAGAGGAAATCTTTAAGATACACTTATGAATGTTTCGGGTCGATCGATTTTTTGGGATAATGATGGCTGTAATATTTTACGTTTAATTAAAGAAGGATTTAAGGATCTTTTAAATAACGTAGATATGTATAATAAGTTCAAATATTCACGTACCTACTATAAAAATTTCATAAAAACCTCTTATTACACCCATTTGACGTAACCGCTATCTTTTCCGCCCATTTTAGGTTCGCCGAGCAACAAAAAAATTATACGACAAAGATTGGATCGAACAGAAATACTTCGGTATCCGTTGTTATAACAATCGAAAGATTTGTAATTGTGTCGGGTCTCATGATACGTCGATAAAATCGTAAGTTATTCGTAATGTGAGTACTGCGGAACCACCGGAGGTTTGCGCCTATTACCATAAAGTACGGAAGCTATAAAACGAAGCGTCTACTGAATTTAGTTCACGAATTCACGTCGATACTGTAACACAAGAAAATATGAAAATGAATAAAACACAGTATAGCTCTGTTGAATAAATTAATAAATTATGGCCTAATGGACGTTTTCATAAATTTTTCTAAAATATTTCACTTAATTACTGAAGTATGGGAGCGAGAAAAAGTTATGGTTCGTTATTAACCGGTTTAAATTGAATAAGGAGCCTTGCTTGGGGATTTACGTCACTTCGCGCTTTGTATACCTACTTCAACGGTATTTTAAACCAAGGTATACAATCTAAGTAAAGTGTATTTAAAAGAGAATTTTAAGATTTCCTCGAATGCCTCGTTGGTCTCGTGGTCTCAAGCGCGACTGCCTTGCAGGAGGTTCAGGGTTTGATTCCATGGTCGAGTTAAGGTTTTTGTTTTTTTCTATCAGGCACTAACATAACTGATGAAAGATGGGTGTACTAATGAATCCACAATTATATAACTTTTACATATCTCATGCTCTGTAAGTAAAACTTACACCCCTGAATGCCGGGGTGTATGACTATCATTACAGCATAGGTTTTGGAATTTGAAAAAAGAACTGTCATACTCATACTGCACGAAGAATATTTTTAAAAAGTTATTTTTTTTTTCTCGGTATCGATTAATTACTCGAATCGGAATCTAGACAATTTATTTTATAAAGATTTTATTTTAAATATGGAACTATTTGTTTCCACATCGTATGTTAGATGGAATCGATTTAAAAATCAAACTGGCCAGCAAGATTTGACGCGCTTGCGTGCGTGAAAAAAAAAAGGCAGTCTACTAGTACAAACTATAAATATACCTAAAAAGAACGTGACCATATCTCTTACAAATTGTAATAATTTTACTATTAATTTTAATTAAATACACATTTTTTTCTTCTTAATAAATGTTCATTGAAACCTGCTGTCTTGTTGTTTACTTACCTCACAATCGATATGTAAAGCAGAGTATTTATCTCGGGCGTAAGCATCAATTGCATACTCGGGTTAATTAGCGCCTTCGCTTCGCTCAGGCGCCAAAAACCTCGTATGCAATTGATGTCATACAGCCCTTGGTTAATAATCTACTATTATGATTAACCAGGTTGAAAGAAAAGAAGTGATAAATATGAGATTATTCATAAGTTTACTGTTACCAGGCGCCACTCTTGTTACTAGGAACGACGGTAAGCAGACTTTTTATGAGTAGGTAGCCAGACATTTGATACCTTTAGGCATTATTAATATTTAACCAGAGTAAAAAAAAGTTCTTTTCTAAATTAATTTCTGCCGATCGTTACCGTTCTTTTTCTTATTTAAAAAAGGTTAAACGAATAATTAAGTCAACAAAATAAAATGTAAAACCCGTTGAAAAAATTGGGAGCGCCTATAAATTCTATTTTACAAAATTTTGCCAACTAGGGAAATTTTCAGAGTTTAAACAATCCGATAAGCCGAGGGGAATTAAAAATATTAAGTTACCTAAAGTAACTTCTGGTTAATATTTAAAACATATTTTAATTATGAAATGTTTAAAATTTATAATGAGTAGGTAGGTATGCTTAAAATTGACTCACGAAAAGTTTTATAATTTATAACTGAGTGAACAAAATAAATACGCCTTCAACGTAAAAAATATTATAATAGCTTTTTTTTTGGGTAAAGAATTGGTTGACCCTTTCTTTATACTTTAGAAACGATAAGAGTAAGTACGTATTTTCCATTAGATGGGGTCTAAGAAGTTGAGTTAGTTTTCCATTATATTATAGTATCGCAAGACTGTCGTGTCTGAATTTTTCATTGCTCAAGAAGGCTCTTTCGAGAAGTATCGGATTGGTTCCTAAAAATCATCATCCGTCTTGGCTTTTACCAACTTGAGAAAAATATAAGTATTTAGGTAAATACGAGTATGTACTAGTATTTTTTTATGGAGCAACTACCTATCTCACTTCCACCACACACTCCTTAGTAAGACTGATTATATATTATTATTAGACTCTTGGGCCACTGACTACCAGTAACGACTGTCAGATCTACAATTTACATCCGGCGAAAACTCAGTTTAAAATGAGCGGACACATCACATCTTCCACGAATCAAATCAACCTAGGCAAGCGCAGCTTCACCTAAAGATGGATCCGAGCGGCTGTCATTAGTTAGCCACGAGCTACAATTGTTTCTGGAAATACCTAACATAAAAACAACGATATTCATAGAACAAACGATTCAAATTCGTAAACACGCGTCTACGTAGGTGTACCACCTACGCGGCTACGAAGCTACGCGGCTACGCGGCTACGTGAATGCTACACGCTGAAATGCGTACAACGCTCCCCGAATAAAGGCGATAACCAAGTGGAAACGTAGGCAGTTTCCACTTTGTTACCCGTTTTCTAACACAAAAATGTAATAATATGTATATCGGTGTATAACATGTAAATATTTAAGTGGTTTTCGATGACATCGGCGAGAACGCACAAGACACAGGTACAGATAATCGGCTTTCCCTTTGTGCCTTAGAAAAAAGGAAAATGTTTTTCCCATCGTACAGTTTGTAATATGTTTTTCAGAGGCGGAATTTTAACGCCCTGGGGATGTTTTTTTTATGCTTAGACTCAGGGAAATTGGACAAATTGAATTCTGTGTTTTGTTTGAATATAATATAGGTAATAGGTACTAGCTGTAGCTCGCGATCTTCGTTCACGAGAAATTATCGTAAAATATTACTTTCCTATTTGGATCGGATTTGGTTAACGATTTCATGGGTTATCGTTATTTTCGTATCAGTCAGTTTTCTAATAAATAGTTATCCTTATAACACCGGCTATCTGCCATAAAAGTCCCGTATAAAAAAACTGCCCAGCTGTTTTGAAAAGCCGGAATAAAGAGACAAACAAAAGTTTTAAATTATTTTTGTTACAGGTACTGTAAGTTCCATACTTTCATATGCATTTCAGTGAAAAGCTGTTATTTTGAAATCAGAAACAGACACTTCAATTTTATTTATGTGTGTATATAATTTACATATCTATATAAATAAAAAGAGAAGTCCTGACTGACTGACTGACTGACTGACTCATCAACGCCCAGCCCAAACCCTTGGACCTAGAAATCTGAAATTTTGCACGGAGGTTCCTTTTATAATGTAGACAAGGAATAAGGAAGGATTTTTCGAAATTCAACCCCTAAGGAAGTTAAATAGTTGATGAAAGTTTGTATGGAAAATCGTAATTTTCACGCGGGCGAAGCCGCTGGCAAAAGCTAGTGGTATATATGTATACAATACAGATCTACCTTCACTTAAGGTCTTGTAAAAATGGTTGCCTTTTATCCGAACTACAAATAATACCTACTAGTGTAAAGTATATCCTATGTAAAAAGCAATCTGCGTGTTTAATATATAATGGATGTCGGATATTCAGTTCTGTTTCCTTTTCGAAATAGGCAATCTTGCTGAGAATCTTGTATGCAGAGCGCTTTTGCTGAGATAATTGCATGCAGATGAATATGCACGTGTTTTTATGTTTAAAAAGATTTGTGCAGGTGAAAAATGGAGGTGGATGTGGGTAGGTAGGTACCTACCCGACTATTAGTCTATCTAGAAAGTCATCCTCAGCCTACTAATGTTCCCACTGATGGGACACAGAGCTCCTCTCTTTAAAGAGGGAATGGGCTATAAGCAACCACGCGGGCCTAGTGCGGATTGGTAGATGTAACAAGTCTTCGATTTTTTGGTTCTAGGACATGCCGGTTTCCTCACGATATTTTCCTTCACCGTTTTTGAGAGCAGTGGTGATGTAATATCTCACAAAGTAATACGCCTGCCTGGGCTTGAACCCACGACTTACTGTTCGTAAGTCGGGGCCGACACCACTCTGCTCTCGAAGCAGATCTAGAAGTTACAAAGACTTTACTCAAACCTCATCATCTGCGTCACTACTTTTCCTAACTATGGTGGGGTCTGCATCCAGTCTAACCGATACAGCTGAATACCAGTAGTTTATATAAAACGACTGACTATCTGACCTCCACAACCCAATTAGTACTGGGTAATGAGATACACTTTGACAAGACAAGACAAGACAAGACAAGACAAGACAAGACTGATTATCAAACTTTTGGGCCACTGCAATGAGTTCCTGTAAACACTGACAAAAATCTACAAATGACGGCCGGGAATTATGGCATAACAAAGAACGGAGAAAATTTTGGTATGTAATGTGTGGTCACCTATCAACCGACCAACCGAAGCAAGCGTGGCTTAACCTGACGATTGATCCAAGCTGCTGCTATTATTATAATAATATATTATTAGGTAACCTTTACTTTGATTTTTGATTGTAAAATGTATGTTGGCGTACCTATTTTAAATAAAGTAATTATTTCTAAGCTAGCGGCTAGTAACGGCTGGTATTGATCTCAAGGACAGAAGGTTATTCTCATCAATACACTTTAATTCATAATTTCATGAAATACCTTTATCTGAACTACCTACATTTTTAATTTAAAAGCGTCTACATAAACTTTCAATTGACTAAAAGCTACGTAAGTACTTACCTGCCCATTTAATAAATAACAATATTGTTTCGAATAGAACGATCACCGATTGCAAATAAAAATTGTTCTAATATCCCCACAAGACAAGAGAAAAATATGTTTCGCTAGAAAGACATTTGTTAAAAGAATTGCAATATTTTGTCGTCCAGCGCAGTGCTGATATAACAAGCATCGGTTCTCTCGTAGTCTCGCAGACAACTCGCATCTGGGGCTATAGCTCAAGTGCGACAATATTTGAGATCCAAGCACACACCGAAAGACCAGACCACGGAGCCTTGACCTAAAACTTGTACACACGATAAAAGTTATAAGTATGCAGGTAACTAGTGACATCTGCTGTTGAATGTGTCAATCTAATTGCCGAGTGTATTTGACATGCCTCGACGAGAGCATCATAATCAAGGATCGAAATCGAAGCGGTAAATGCTGTTAACGGTACGGATACGAACTCTCAAACATTTCCGTATCAATTCCAACAAAAACAAAAATAAATCTCATCATTATGAAACATGTGATAGTGTTTATCCCAGGGACTTCCATAATAAGTCATGATGGCCATAAAACACACAACGACAGAGATAAACTCTTTTAAACGTAAACAATAATTTTCGTTATTACCGGACCTGTTAAATTAACTCGCTTTGCCGAGAGTAGGTAAATTATGTAACCGCTCTTTTTCATTAAAAAGCCGTCTCATTTTAAGCTCATTTATAATGAAACAGAAAACAGAGGAGTACGAGGCAATACGAGCTGAAGAATCTAATAACAAAGGAATTACTAATAACAATTGGCAAATATGACGCGTGTACTTTGCCCTTTCATTAGAAATATCAGATTTTCATGTGATGTTTGTATCAGCTGAAACAAAATCTTAATTTGCCTGGCATATTATACCCGTAATTAAATGAAGCGTATAATACGGTGCTTAAATTAAATTTAAAACGTTTCTGCCAAAGTGAACGGTCTTTACACGGCCACGAACAAAGTTTACTTTGTTAAACCAGGAAATTCTGTTCCATCAAACGATAATTTATAGAAAAAATGTTTTGAATTTTTTGAAGATGAAATACTATCTTACTCTGCACAAAAAAAAATTACTTGGCATCTACAAAATATCTTTTTTTGCGAAAAATGTAACGGCTATCGGGAGAAAAACAGAAAACCGGTTAATCTGTGAGAACAAAGGAAACAAGACGTAAACAAAATGAAAAGCGCACCTACACAACGTGGTCTGTAGCAACGGAGAAAATTCAAAGTTTAATCTACTTGAGCATAAAAATAACAGAATTTCCGCACACAGAGCTGCGGGCAGACTAGTCAATAATAAAATAGTCAAACCTTTTTCATCCCTCAAGTCCTTTTCTACGCTGAACTCGGAACAAGTGAATTTCAATGAACTGAAAAGAACACAAATCCACCGTTTTTTACTTAATAAAGAAGCAGGCACTTCGAGCAAAGTCTTTCCGCAGTCATTTTCCATCTGATTTTGTATCATTAAGTACATTAAGAACCATGTTTTTTCTACCTTTTTTAGTTCGATAATTTATCATAAAAACTTCGTACTTGAGAAATTGCAGTTTTCGCTTCGCATCGAAAAGTTGGGATCAAGATTATAAAGTTGGATATCCCGCGGAGCGACGATTCAAAAAGCATTAGTCAGAACGACTGAGATAACACATTCTCTTTGAAAACTTGATCCTTTAGTGGAATTGAGAAATTATTTCGCTAGAGCAGTTTTTATGATAGTTTTAAGGTTTTCTTTTAAGTTTATGAGCAGCTAGTTTTTATTAGGTATTATTATTGTATGATTTATTGGAGTTGGGTGATTGAGATTATACTTTATATAACTAAGTTTTTGATCCGTTTGGGGTTGAAGTTCTATAGCTGTGCGATTCGAGTGCGCACACCCTTTTAGTGGAAATTTTGAAACGCGTTGTTGACGTTTCTTGTAACCCAAGGGCTACATTCAACGTGGCAACACCTACACTTGGCCATGTGACAGCGTTGACGAGGAATTTTCCGATGCCCTTTTATAGTTATTTGTAAGTTTCGTTATTTTAGTTTATATTTTTTGTTGATTTGTCATGCATGATTGATGTATGCGTAGTATTTTTATGTTGAAAAATAAAGTTACCTTGATTCTATTTTATTATACGTTCATAAATAAATATAGGAACAGCTACTTCAAGATTAGAACTAACCGACAGTCGTAGAAACAGTCCAGTAGGTGATACACACCAGTTATTCCTTTAACCGAGTCAATATTAAAGTTCTGTGAAATGAGTACAGCATGAAAAAATAGCTTCACAGGAAAACGGTAAGCGATCGGATTACAGCGGTCAATATTAACTGAACAAACTGTAATCATGAATTGAAAGCTTTTAGATTATACTACTCGCACAATTTATTTGCTTTCGCGATTTTACCGTTATAAAGTTTATTTATGAGCTTTATATGCCAAAATATGTCGGCGGCACGGGACATGTAACATCTTTTTACATGCAGCCTACATGTCGGACAGTAATGTTATGTTCGGAATTAACCCACGGGAACGTTTTATATAATGTAGCTTCCCGTTAGTGAAAGAATTTTCGAAATCGGATCAGTAGATCCGAAGATTACCTCCTACACACAAACATACCTCTTTATAATATTGGTATAGATGACGAACTTTGGGAAAGTCGTTTGGTAGACTGGTAGAAAGTAAATATTTTAGTGGGAGCTAAAGAAGGTATATACTAACTAAAATCTGTTTTGTTTAAGGAAGGAGACTAAAAAATGCCTTTTGAAAACCTGCAGCAGGTCTGATGTAAAATTTAGCTCCCCCAGTTTTAAAATTTAAAGCTGAACTGGCAGCATTACAGACTGCAGTTTAATTTATAAATAATGCAAGATTATCAGCTATTCGGGTCTTGCGCCGCACTGCGTCGTTTCGTGGCAATCCTTCCTTTTTACTCAGTAATCTTGAAAAATAGGTACCTATAGCGTGCCAGAGTGCATAAAGCTACGATTATTCTGTATTTACTCAGAATGGTATTATCCACTTTAGTTACATTGTTGTTCACGTGACTTCGAGGCGCATTTGTTTTTTGCTGACTGATTCAAATGTCTAGACTGGTCGCGATACTTTTCATCACGACATTTTAAATTGATTGGAACGTAAAGTAAATTGGAAATTGCCAAGTTATTTTCTGTAAAGTTTATTTGCTCAGACAATGAACAGTGCAATAGTTTTGTTGCCGTAGATAAATTGATTCGTAACAAAACAGTTTCTTTTATGGATTTGACAATACGACTGTTTTATAGCGGATATTCTAGCGACGTCATAGTTTTACAGAGTGACAGTCTGTCTTTAGACAATCTTTTAGGATCAAGGCTGTGCAGCTTTAAAGAGATTTGCCTCTTTGAGGGGACAGGGCAGAAAAATAGATATTTGAAGAAACTATTGAACTAGAAATGCTATATTTTTTATACTTTTGAAGGGTAATATTTCTTTACTTATTAGTTGCTGGAAAAAGGAAACGACAGGGACGTGTCAACAGTAGACCTTGATTTTATGAAGACTAAAAAAATGAAGCAAAAAGGGGTATACATCTATAAGGAGAGTCCGCAGCCCGTGTCCCCTTTTCATAAAGGACGGCTACCAGACCCGTCTGGCAAGTAATTATAATGTTGTTATTTTTTATAATAAATACGGGGACACAAGGACTTAAAAATTCAACCGCATTATTTTTAGACGCACAGGCTTCTAATAACGTTCAAAATGTTGTACGTCAGGAGAAAAAATGCCACGATAACACGAGCGAGCCCGGAGCCTTTATGTCAACAAAAATGAACGGGACCATGTTTTATAATTTATCGTCACCAGCCGACATTTTAGGACGAAATGCTAAAAATACAAGCTAAAATACTGACCCATTCGCTCCCTAACATTTGAGCATTCACAAAGGAACGAATGAAATGAACCAGGGGTCCTAATGGAACCGATCTTATTAAATATTGAATAATGATGCTGAAATGTCGGAAAACGGCGGGAAAACAAGCTAATCTAATAAATATAGGCCGTAATGTTGGTTCTGATTAGGTTATAATTTTTATTTTTTATTATTAAAGTTTTTAGCTGTAGTTTACTATCCTGTAAAATAATGAGCATTAGAATAGAATAGAATAGAATAGAATAGAATAGAATAGAATAGAATAGAATAGAATAGAATAGAATAGAATAGAATAGAATAGAATAGAATAGAATAGAATAGAATAGAATAGAATAGAATAGAATAGAATAGAATAGAATAGAATAGAATAGAATAGAATAGAATAGAATAGAATAGAATAGAATAGAATAGAATAGAATAGAATAGAATAGAATAGAATAGAATAGAATAGAATAGAATAGAATAGAATAGAATAGAATAGAATAGAATAGAATAGAATATGTATTTATTTTTTAATGGACAGCAGCAACACAAAAGAGCAGCACATACATAAACAAATAACAACAAACAACAAACAGCTTAACAATTAGTATTATACAGCTCAACTGCGCTGAGCATGCCCATAACGAAAGGGTAACCAACTCAGCATAATATGCTGGGTGTAAAACACTCAGCGCTGGTTTTCAGTAGGCCCCCCGCAGTGACACACGGATGAGGGTAGTAGGTAGTAAATAAATAATTTTATTTTATTCTATTAAATGGGCATTTCTAAGTGTGTAATATATAAATAATATAAAATAAATATTTTCTCACAGAGGAACATAGTTATATTAGTAATAATAGAACACGAAGATACCTGCTAAATAAATAAGTACTTATCTGAAAACGAAACACAGTTTATTCATTATTGGCATTAGAATAACAAACTATTAAATTTTATTAACGAACTTTAAAAAAAGGAGAAAGGTTATGAATTCCACCACGATCTTCTTTATTCATGTAGGTATCGAGCACTAACGCAAATACGCGAAGTAACTTTTAAAAGTGTATTTCTCCTAATCTTCTGAATGTAATTTTATACAGCTACGAACATACTATTTTGTTAGCCATACAATTATGATATAGGTCTTTAATCAAAGTTACATTAGTATTAGCATTCCGAGAGAAAATCACTGTCGATTCTTATAAGTGAACATACCTATTTATTTTATGAATGATCGTGACTGTACACCGCAAACCGGTTACTCCGTGATTACTGGTCCGATTTACGTGATTATTTTTCATTTGGTAGAGGAAGCCCGCACAGTGGTCCCTTATACGTTATGTGGTGATTATGGGGTAGCGTCTACAATATGTAATTTTCTCCTGCGTCAATGTTTATGATCATCTATGTAAAGTAAACACATGGCAAAAATGTATGTAAAATGCTACAACTAAAAAGGGTAAAAATATAAAACAACTTTGCAAAAAAAGTTAATAAAACGAACAAGTTACCGACTTCCAAAAATATTTTCCACTTTTTAGAAATGGTTGGAAAAATTTGTTTTCTGAAAGTTGTATTTTAAATGATTTTCTGACGAATAACTAAAGGAGTTCAAAATAAATAGTTTGCCTAAATTCCGCCATGTTTTTTCAAAGTTACAGCCACGCATAAAACCTATATTTAACGATAGCTGGCATCCATTGAAACAAACGAGTCACCGACTTTTTTTTTCACAAAATAGTTTTTTTACTGTTCGGTAGGTAGTCGTAGCTATTCCTCAGTAACCTAACAAACCATATTTTCTTCTCCTATGACTTTCTAGGTACCAAAAGCTCAATCTTTACAAATCTAAACCCAGAACCGAATCTTATTAACACATGCCACCGTTCCCAACATCTCCTTAACATTTTAAATAATTCAATATACGAGAGGAAGAATCGGAGCAGACGTTTCTCAATTTATTTCAATCTGGTTGCGGGACGGAATTCACTCACCATTTTCAAAGGAGAAAGGCTTGAAAGAATTCCAAGTCCTGCATATTGGCACTGGTTTAACTGAAGTACGACCTACTTGCATGTGAATACCTATTTGTTCAATAGATCTATAAATAAAATACGGATAAGACGAGACAAATACATGTGTTGAGAATCCCTGCATTTTCAGTTGAGAAATAGTTCGTATTTTTTTGTAGAAATTAATATGGAAATTGTTACCATAAATTGATGATTTTTTTAAATTAATATCTAACGCATAAGTACAACTAAAGGGGTTTGAATTTAATGGCCTGCATGACTTCCGCCATTTTTTTATGTGACCGCCACGCAAAAACACCTTATTCTATATTAATCGATAGCTGCCATCAATTTAAAACTCACCACATGGAATCATTAGACAGACGTCATATATTATACAATATTTAATTATATAGTACACACATGTCGTTCCAGTTATCACAAAACACAAAAAAAAAAAACAAAAAAAAAACTCTTTTAGGTACTGATAAATGGCGTAACTAACCCCGATAAGATAAATTGAACTTCAAGCAAAACATTAGTTGTGTCAAGGCCGCACGCCAAACAATAAAACAACAAAGTTTTTCAAATCACCGAAAACAAAATAAGTTATATGAAAGAATCGTTACATGTCCCAAAATATTTGTGATACTTTCGCTTTGTCGATTGTGCTTACTTTGATTGACACGCAAGCCGAAGTTGTGTTGGAGACTCAATATTTTTCTTAAGGTCACTATCAATTTTGTTTTTATTTTTACCCACAACGATTCGACAGTCGAGATACGATTAGACCACCGTTCGACCTTCAGGATATTGAAATTACTTTATATCTACTAGAATATTAAACAAAGCGATTAATCCAAGGGCAGCAGAATTATGATTAATTTTATATTCTCGGACATGTGATACATCTATATCAGTAACTTTCTTAACCTTTGATATTAGGTTAAGTACAAACATACGTGAATTCGCGGAATCCCGTTGTTTGGCGGAACGCGGATCTATGATAAAACAATATCACGCGTATTTTGTTTTTAGATAACTTTAGTACAGGTCGCGATCTACTTTCCAACCATCCATCATCGTCAATATCATCAGCCTATAATGTTCCCAATGCAGGGATTCATGCCTCCTCTCTAGGAGAGGAATGGGTTATAGTCCACCACGCGGGCCCTGTGCGGGTTAGTAGATGGCACATATGTCTTCGAATATTTTGGTTCTAAGACATGCCGGTTTCCGGTGTTTTCCTTTACCGTTTTGAGAGCAGTGGTGATGAAATAAATTACACAAAGTAATGCGCCTGCCTGGGTTCGAACCCACGACTTAGGTACTGTTCGTGAGTCGAGGTCACCACCACTGGGCCACCACTGCTCCGAACCAAACTATCCATACTAAAGGTTAATTGCATCAAAACCAGTAAACTGAATTTTCTTAATTTCATTAGAAAGGTTCGGCTACTTCAAGTTAACTACTCATTCGTGCTTATAGGCTGACTAATCTATAACGAATCGTATTACGTAGTACTAACTGGGCTCTGATGGTTAGATAGACAGTCGGTTCATGTAAAATACTGATATTCAGCTGCTTCCGGTTAGACTGGAAGCCGACCCCAACATATTTATAGATAACATATTTATTTATAGACAAATCTACGTAAGAAACTTACGCAGGTAGCAAAGTATTCTTTCAAAATAATTACTTACTTAACATTAACTGCCGCACTCAGAGACGTTTAATCATTACTTAAGCCGTCACTTCGTAAAGGTTTTGTACTAAGGCTTAAGTAATCATTAAACATTTTTGAGTGCGGCAGTTAGGTGGAAAAAATTAAAAAAAAAAGACTAGCTTTTGCCAGCGGCTTCGCCCGCGTGGAAGTGACGATTTTCCATATACCAACTTTCATCCCCTATTAAACTCCCTTAGGGGTTGAATTTCGAAAAATCCTTCCTTATTCCTTGTCTACATTATAAAGGGATCCTCTGTGCAAAATTTCAGCTTTCTAGGTCCAAGCGTTTGGGCTGGGCGTTGATGAGTCCATGCAGTCAGTCAGTCAGGACTTCTTCTTTTTATTTATATAGATAGATAGATATAGATAGAAAGTACATGATTCCCTAACTACTTCACAATCTGAAATCCCATACAGGATGTTTTATTTCTACCTGTTATTTTATTTCTTTTCATTTCTGGTATAAAACTCCGTATTCAACCACTTTGCATTGTACATTATTCCTGAACAATGATGAGATGAATAACCGGTATACTCATAAGTAATTCTTCGGTATTCGCCGTACCTATTGTTATTGTCGATTTAATTAATGTGCTTTTGTTTCTGTATGTACCATGCAGGTCTAATAAAAGGAGTTTTGTTTTGAGCTTTGGACTTTAATGAAATAAGTTTTGAATATTCTGCAGTATGTGTGAATGGAATAGATACCTATTAATTTCAGTATGCATGGATCGTTGCAGGTTATATTTGGTTTCTGTCTACTTCCATAGCAAGGGCGTGAGTTTATGTGTGTAATTCCTATATTTTTGGAAATATTATACCATATAAGGTTTACTTTTCATTAGCGCCGGGAAGAAAGTTTATGACTTTTTCTCTTTTATTTTCTTTTACAAAATACTCAACCATTCATAAAATAAGACTGCAGGTTATGATAAGATTTTTAGCATATACTGTCCCACTGCTGGGCAGAGGCCAAGCGCCACCCCGAACCAGCCAGATTACTCTTATTAAAATAGCAGATTGTGTAAAAGTGGCTAGACATTCATTAAACATTAACGCCGGTTTACCTTCGCCCCCAGCTAAGGGAAGAGACTGGAAAACAATTCAAAACCGAGTACAACACTACACAACAAATATTCACTAGCTTTCTTATCTTCCAAATCATAAATGGTAGGTATGATACATTTTTTTTTTATTGGGACAAGCTCGCCACACTATTCCCAAACCACTGTAACTCCTGTTAGCCAGAATCAACAGTGGCGACCACAAGAAAAGACAATGAAGCTCGACGAAGTCCCAGAGAAGCGATATAACTGTCTTGGATCCCGCAACGAAATTAATCAGAAAAGAATAGCGGAGGAGTAGGAAAAAAAGGTATGATACATCCTAAACTTAGTTTCCTTTCTCCTCTTTCCTACTTGATCTATGCTGTGCCAACTTACTTTACTAACTTACACTAAGCGGGTTCAAATCCAGAAGCGTCGGACCCGTTAAGTTTTTAATAAAATAAATGGGTGAAATGATCTTGTGCTCATGATTAATGCCATCGAAGGTAACCCAAGGGCACCGATGCACCGTACATATTTATCACTAGACCACCATTAGTAAATAAACTATCAGCCGCATTCATTGTTAAACCGTTCGGAATACGTTCTGAATGTAGGAAACAGTGGTTGTATTAATATTGCAGGTGCTCTACTTTGAAGTGTAATAGAAGTGTTAATAATAAATACACAGCGCCGCGTAGTTCCCAGAAAAAGTCTGCTATTGATAGCTTTAACTGTTCCAAAAGAAAATGTGACTGAAATAGTTTTATACGAGGTGAAAATTATAATTGATCGTAATTCTACGGGACTATTAATGTTAACGTTTTGACACATTGGCATGACCCATAAACCTTTTAGCGTATTAAAGCCTACTTTCACATACTAACTAATCTAGTTCATAACATAGTGCTTTTAAACGTCAACCCAAAATGGGTGCCCTTCAAGTACGCCCAAGCAACATACGACTCTACGAATCAGACAGAAATCATTTATTAGTAAAATCGATTACGATCAGAAAGCAATGATAAAGGACACATTAATCGGAGCTTTCAACCTTGACCGGAGTCTAGAACATGTGTTTAAGGTTAAGGTAAGGGAAAAGGCAGCGCCGGCGCCTCGACGGATGTGACGTATTCGTGAATAAATAACTGCCTTCCGTCCGAGACCGCAGGTAGGTAACTACCTCCAGTCTGCCGATCAAGGCAGAATTGATTAAGGTTCCTGTTGTTAAATGTTTTGGGTTCACCTATTATCGGACTTCGGTTGGTTTTTAGGTTGTGAGCCAAAAGTTTTATTTCAAAACTGTGTTTCTAATAATAAGAGATATCTTCCGTGGTTGAAAACTTGGTTGAAAAAAATAATGACGGTAGATATCCTGAAAGTTAAAAACAGTGTTTGATTGTTATTTATTTTTAAGTTATAAAAAGTTTTGTTCTACAGTTTACAGATATTTTTTTGTTATACAATGACTATTCAGGGGGTCTAAAACGGCCACTTTGGCAGATCATAATATGAATTGCGTTAAAAATCGTAAAATGAACTATTCATAATAGTAACTGCTTCTGTGCCTATTTAGGAAAATAGATCATAATAGGAAAATAATATGGATTGCGTAAAAAATCGTAAAATAGTCACAGACGCAGTTATTATAATGAAAGGTCCATTTTACGCTTTTTAACGCAATTCATATTATGATCTGCCAAAGTGGCCGTTTTAGACCCCCAGATATAATTCAACCAGATTCCGAGTATACCCACAGAGTAACCGTTCGTTTGCAAAGTTTTAAATTGTGCGGTTTTAAGTTAAAAATCAAGTATGTACCTATACCTGAATACCTTGGGTTAAATACCAACCCTTTCGACCCAGAACAGTTGCTAAAAATAACCACACTGTAAACTAATACGAAAACGGGTCTAATTGACACATTCTGGCGTAGTTTCCACAACTTTCAAAGTCATTTAAAATTAAAACTAGTTTTATTTAGTTTGTTTTGTTTGTCGATAGAGGGCGTGACAGTGATATTCACTTAACGAAGGATAGAAGCTTTTGTTGTGTTAATTTAACTGAGGTTTTACTTTAGAAAAATAACAAGGAAAATCCTGAAAATCCCTGAACTGTGACAGGAAAACACGCACTGTAGATTGCTTCGTTCGGAAACCCGGCATTTCATAGATGAGGAAACTCCACGTCTTGGTAATGAGCCCTTGTTCTGTATATTTGAATGCATTTCGATTATATCAATGTTTCTTATACGTTCAAAAGTCATAGAATACTTCATTGGAATAATGTTAGACTGCCCCGTGGTTCCAGTGGTCACAAACGCGACTACTGAACATAAGGTACGGGGTTGGATGCCCGGGTTGGGCAAAGTGTTATTGGGTTTTTAGATCAGAAATTTATCAGTACAGCCATGGAGTTTAGATATGTGCCCTATTACATGGGACGAAAACATATCTGGCGAAATATGGGTTCATTACCTATATATTACACCTTTTATTGGTACTTCTACCTAAACCTTTAGGAATTAAAAGCTTAATGTTATGTTATAGAATTATCATTCTTCTGCATGGTAATACATAGGTCCATCGTTTTCTTTACATAAATAACGATAAAGTTTTGAATTAAATGTCGAAATTATAATTTTTATATTGAAAACTTCCCTTTGTTGCATGTTCAAATTTCAAATTAATTTAAAATTGTAATGTTCTTGGTTATGAAAACGAGCATAATAATAAAGAGAACAGTTAGGATAGCTGTAATGTGGTATTTACATGCACAATATTATCAAATGCTAGCATTTCGCCCGCGACTTCGTGCGCGTATATTTTTAAAATATATAATACCTTATGTTACTCGGTAAAGATGTACCTTTTTAATGGTGAAAGAATTTTTAAAATTAGCTAAGTAGTTTTTGAGATAAGGAGGGGGGGGGGGATAATCAGACAGACAGACAGGCACACGAGTGATCCTATGAGGGTTTCGTGTTTTCCTTTTGAGGTACAGAACCCTAACAAATATTTCGTCTTTATAATATTAGTTTAGATTTAGATATTGGAGTTGTTCGAAATTGAACAATTTCTATAGACAATGAAATATTCTGCAATTGTCCGCAGTTCTGTATCAGACTATTCGAGACTCGTGATAGCATTAAATCTTCGATGTATAACTTAGTGAATTTAGTTTCGTGTATACTGAATACCGAATATTCAGTGTTTGATCCAATTGCGATGTCTGTTGTTAGATTTTGTTAGATCAAGGAGTTTCATTCCATTTATCGTATATTCATATAAGTATCATAAATTCATCATCATCATCATTTCAGCCAAAAGACGTCCACTGCTGGACATAGGCCTCCCCCAGGCGTCGCCACATTGACCGGTCCCGTGCGTCTCTCATCCAGCGGGTTCCTAAAATACCATATCGTCGTATCATAAATTAATTAATTTATTTATTATTCACAAAATCCACAGCTCTTTGAAACGTTATCATAAAAATATAATATGATTTACAATTTCATACTATATTACATTATTTTACATTTTGTTACTAACTGCCGCACTCAGAGAGCTTTGATTACAAGGCATATGCCAATCAATCACTTAGTAAAGGTTTTGACAGTTTCGTCATAAAAAAAGTATGTCAAATCTTTACTAATTGACGTTAAGCCGTCACTTAGTAATCATTAAATAACTCTGAGTACAGCGTGTACGAGTGTAGTGTGCCTGAGGAGTTTTAATGGGAGTTGTAATATTTAGATATAAATTGTTTTGACGATACCTACATAGTACCAAGTTGCAATAGCGGCATCCAGTTGGACTGGAAGCCGACCCCAACTATGTTGGGGTCTTGGTAGTCATCATATTGTGATGACTACCAAGTTGCAATATATTGTCGGTTTGTGGATAGTACAGTCTGTAACCTCTTCTCATACTACTCGCCCTCTTTTTCTTAGTTCGAGGGGTCAGATAATGGCCTGTGGGTTGTTCGAAAGAGATACCGCGGCCTCGACACAAAGGGCTAAGAAGGAACATGGGTGGTTTTTAGTCAGTACAAGTCTGACACTCAATACCGCTCTACCCAGAGCGGGAGGAGGCATTAATTGATTTACCACCATCCAAAAAAAAAACGGTTAGGAAATGCTGGGTAGAGACTGTACAAAACGCGAGTTCTTACGTTAGCAACACAATTTCCTTATTAGTAGACTAGAAAGATTTTGGCTATCTCATTGTTTTACATATTATTATCATATCATCACGTTTGTTATTCCCAAAGGATTCGGCAGAGGTGTACCTAATTGTACACCCACATTGCGCCTGTTTAAACTCACACAATAGGGGGCTACCATAATCAGACTCCGCGGGTGTTACTCAGAAAATTTAAATGGGAAAAACCCAATAACCAGGTCTGCTGAAAGAGATTTCTTATGAAATAAGCAGTACCTTTGAGCTCTTCTATTCTTTTTATGTATTTACCTTTTTTTTGTATTTTGTGTGTACATAAATAAATAAGTAACACTTTGTTCGAATAAAAAGAATGAATAACAATATTGGGATTCCGACCTGGGAATCGAACCTAGGAGTTCATGCTCAGTAGTCGCGCTTGCGACCACTCAACCAACGAGGAAGTATTTCTGTAATAAAGTTATATATTGTTAAAATAAGTTTACTGGAAGATATCAAAAGATGAGGGTTGCCATAAATATGAGGTCACTTTGTAACGAACGTAAAAGTTTTATGTTCGTTACAAAGTGACCCCATATTTATGGCAACACCATCTTTCAATACGATGCTATCACATGTAAGGAGGTTAGAGTTACTGCGACTTGTACACAAGATACCGCGGCTCGACATAAAGGGCTAAGAAGAAACATGGGTGGTTTTTAGTCAGTAGAAGTCTGACACTCTCTCTCGCTCTGCCCAAGAGCGGGAGGGGTTATTTGATGATTTTCCAACCGGCCAAAAAAAGGTAAGAGTTCGTACAAGCCTTTTCCGTATATAGGGTACAGTCCCCAAATGAGATAAGTATCCAGGCACTTAACTTCAAATTACTTTCAAACAATGTTATAAGAGTGCTATGAAGCCCTGATTTTGACATGAGTTAGTTAACTCATGTCATCACTCATCACTCATGTGTGTCCTAGTTTTTTAGACACAGGACACTTATTTAAAACATTATTGAAAAATAATTTGAAGTAAGGTGTCTGTGTACTTATCTCTTTTGGTGACTGTTCATAATTATGTCTACTACTGAAGATTTTTATGATGATGACAAAATAAGTGGCTAAGAATCTACCTGAAAAACTTCAGACAACCGAATAAAGATACAGAGAACAATATCTTATTAATATAAAAAGTATAGTATATTGGTATTAGAATTATTAAAAAGTTTAACTTACTGAAAACTTAACTTAGTGATAATAAAATGGTCAGGCAGCTTTGATTCATGAAATACGTTTTTTTTGGTGGGTGGAAAATCATCGAATAACCCCCCCCCCCCCCCCCCCCGCTCTTGGGCAGAGTGAAGGGGAGTGTCAGACTTCTACTGACTAAAAACCAAACCCATGTTCCTTCTTCGCCCTTGTGTCGGAGCCGCGTTAACCTTTCGATAATCCACAGCCCCGACAGGGTTCAAGAAATACCTAGCGGTAGCATATAAATCAAATAATAATATAGTCCAAAGACTAGATAAGACTTAATCCTAAACTAAATACAATTACGTCAAGGAAAATACTTTCCACAAAATAAATAAAACTTTAATTAATCCAGTTAAGATTTAATCAACTTTCAGCTTCATTATATTAAGTTATCACGGTTTATTTCTTAGTAGACTTCTTTTAAAAGTAGTATTTTAAACTGATACAATATTTTTAGAACAGTTACGAGAAGAATTCCAAAGTAACTTTGACGTTTGCTTGACAGCTCCTAAGTGGAGGATAAACAAAGACTTTGCTACTTATTGGACGGAGCCTTACAATCTTCCTGCAGGCATAAATAAACGGGAAATATGACACTAATTGCTACGCGCTACTACGAAGTTGCTACGCCGTAGACCCTTCGTAGACGCGCATTGTGCTACAGTGTAGCACAAGGAACAGTTTTGCTTAACCTTATTATACGTTTTATAATTTCTGACAAAGCACAATAATGTAACTTTAATCCCATTTAACATTGCCATTGTAAGTTTAAGTGCTTAGAGGAAAACATAACCATAAATATAAAAGCATTGTAATGGTTATCGTAACTTCTTATCATAGATCAAAACTTAACATGTTTACTACCTGCCCGACCTCACATGCTACACACAAACGTACTAACGACCACGAACGTTGACCTTCGACAAAAGTTATCTATCATTATTCAAATAAAAGTAACATCTTACCGTTTAGACAGCCGCCTGAAGATTTGCGAGCTTTGGCAGAACTCTCACATAACACAACGTTTTGTTTGGTTCAATCACATTCACGTGAACGTCGGGAGCGCGGTTGGCTTTGATCAAATAGTGATATCAGTTGTGACAGTTTATTAGTGTTTGTAACACAGCGAATTGTTGTGTGGTGATCGGCAGCTGTCATGCGGTGGTGTAGGAGACGAGCGGGTCGCAGCGCGCGGCGGGTGCGACTGAGCCGGGCGGCGCGCGCCCGCGGGGTCGCCCGCCGGTCGATATACGCGGCAGAATAAACACGCCGTACTAGGACGCGAGTACCGCCGTGCCGCCGTACCGTGGTGTTGCCAGCCTCGCTGAGGGGTTGCCGCCTCTGACGCGACGTTTGCCGCCGTTTGTACGAGTATCTCGCTTCCGCGGATTCTTATGCCGGTCTCGTGAGCGCGCGTTCTAATGAAATATGACGCCGATGTGTTCCATTCGAATGTGGCGTCGCTAACGTCGGCAACGTCTTTCTCCTTGTTTTACACTTTCACGTTCGGCTTATCGGATCGCCGGAACCCGTCGATATGCAATAGTTATTCAGCGGCGGTCGCTGTATAATTTACATGTAACCTTCACTTATCTCTACGTTGAGACAGGACTATTACCATAATAGAACCATCTGTAGTCAGACAAGATAGCCCTGCAGTTTTGTCATAGAACTATCTCGGTACTTGTTATCTTTATGAGATATTGTAAACGAATATACTATACCTATTCGTTTACAATATTAATACTTCTAAATAATTGTCTAAAACGAATATTAGTTTCACGAGACGACCTGGATGTTAATGATTTCATTCGTTTATAATTATATTTTTAATAAATACAGATAAATTCCTATAGGTATGCTAATATATCCCCAACATAATATTATTATCTATAGCATCTGTTATATCGGCAGAGGTTGTTCATATTCATGAATTCAGATTCGGTTTGCTAAGTAAACAGCGTTGCGAGGGAGCCCGACTAACTGCCAGACGTAGCCTACATATTATTTAACGTGTCAAATATACTTGTTGTAAATGATAACATTTATTTATTGAATATCTGCAAGTATTCACGTGTCTTGTAGGAATAGCTTAAAATCCATCCTTCCAACTCTGATCGTTGACTTAGTGGCTGCAGTTCCGTCTGCTACCTGAAACTTATTTGCTAATTACATAACATAAAACCACGCCTACAATCCTCAAAGGGTTAGGCATAGGAGTGTCCTATTACAACACCTACATTTCACCAGTTTTGTTTCAGTCCCATATAAAAGGGGGCAAGCCTATTGCCATCAACTTGCTACTGAGAAATTCATGGGAGTCGAACCCAGGATTTTGTGCTCAGCAGTCGTGTTTGCGACCACTCGTTAAACAAGCAAGCTTGCTAATTATAGTTTTCAGCTAATTTTGATCGAAAAAAATGTTTTTATCATATTTTTTCTTCGTTACTACATTAAATTTTTTCGCCTATTTTATGTATTCAATTAATCCTTGTTCAATGATAGGAACAACACATTTATTAAATAGTGTAACTCTGCTATTAAGTTAATTTCTTATATTAAAAGTCAAAGTGTCGCGTTGAACATATTAAGATTACTCACCTCATATCAGATTCACCAAACATACAAAATAGAAAAGAGAATTGCATTAATTCTGTGTTGCTAGTTGCGCCACTTATCTTTGAAATAATGCAATTTATTTCAACTGTCCTGAACAAGACTCTCCTCTCCCCAACAGTGTGTATTTATGTGTTTATTCACTAAACATGAAGACGTGCAAACCGGCTTAAAATTCTAACTAAAGATTATTCATTTTGTCTAACTAAAATCGGATAAAGCTGCGGATCTAGGAAGCAATGTTTATAATTGACCTATTTAGCGGGAACAGGGTCAAAACATTTGCTTTCCCGTCGTGTTTCTACTCCAGTTGTAGTTAAAGTCCCTTTCAAATTCCCCGTAAGCACGCTTTTTACAGACCATTTCTTTATGCTACCCATTCATCATGGCCATTCCAAGCCCACTTATACGTTTATGTAATGTGTTAATAATAAAAACATTTCGAGTGAAAAGTTTGGGCACGGTGAATGTTCAAATGATCTTTTCGTAAAATTCGCAATACGAAAAAGAGAAACGCAAAAGAAAATCTGTAAGTAATCTCGTTTTCATTTTAATTTATGAAATCTTCAGTTTCAAAAAGAATATACGACTACATTCTTCAACTTCTAAGAGAGAAATAACTTATAAAATCTGAAAAAAACCTTCGAGCTGCGGTATTTCACTAACCTTTTAAAAGTTACAAGTGATTTAATTTACTGGAACGCAAAATATTCGCATAGGAAGCATTACAATATAAAAGAACAGAGTAATTTAATTCCGCAAAAGTTACTTCAAAGTAGGTTCATGAACATGAAGTACCTTTTATTTGAATACTTTAGAGTGTATTAAAATAGAGTTAAAACCACCACACCACATCAGTGTATTTGCATTGAAACCCACAATCGTGGTCAAAACTTAACTACATATATCACAATATTTTAACAATATTTGTGCGTATGTCAAATTTTTCAATTGGAATAAAAGGGTTTTTATATTGAACTCACACAAAATTTGTTTCAGGAAAAAATTCTTTCCTTAAATTGAATGCAAAAATAAGTAATAGTTCGTATAAATAGGTATATTATGTAGAAAGAACATTATACCAAGTTTCCTGTGTGCCACGGAAAGCACTTTAAGCCGGTTCCGGCTTCCATTTGTAGATCTCTGACAGTCCTTGTAGATAGTCAGTGGTTTGAAAATCTGTGGACCAGTCTTACCCAGTACTAACTGTGTTGTGGAAGTCAGATAGGCAGCCATCATCATCATCATCATTTCAGCCAAAAGACGTCCACTGCTGGACATAGGCCTCCCCCAGGTGTCGCCACATTGACCGGTCCCGTGCGTCTCTCATCCAGCGGGTTCCTGCAACCTTGACCAGGTCATCGGTCCACCTAGTGGGAGGCCTTCCAACGCAACGTCTTCCGGTCCGCGGTCGCCATTCCAGAACTTTTCGGCCCCATCGGCCATCCGTTCTGCGAGCAATGTGCAGCCACTCCATGATAAATACTGGATCTGGTTCCACTGGCAGATGATGATGATGATGATGATGAAAGCGATGATGATGATGATGAAAATTATTTGGTGATTCCCTTTGTTCAGTCGAAAGCTCCGTTTGAGAGATTCGCTCACCTCTTGAGATATTATTTCATCTGCAAGGAAAAAGAAATGAAGACGATCTCGACTGACAAGTGGATAGGGAAAATTCTTTATATTCGCTTTCAGGCATAAATAAGGACTTTGTACAGGAGTTTCAACCAACTTTCAAAATGAGGTTCTCAAGTCCGATTAATAGGTGTTGTCGCGGATTTTTTTTTTCAAGGGCTTCTCATAAATATTTTTCATTGCGCAGGTATAAGGAGTTTGATTTTTAATTATATTTTGATTAATTGAAAAGAGGAAATCATAGATTGTGGAGTCTATTGACTTCTATCTCAAACTTTCTATTTACTTTTCTCAACTACGTATTCAGTTCAGTGTTCGTTTATCTCGAGACGTCTTTAGATGGCCCAATTTCGAAAATCGGGACGTCTGTAAGTTAGACGCCTGCTGTAATATCGTAGAGCTGAGTCAGACTGAGACATACACAATTCATCACGCTGCAGATAGAGGGCTATATTTAGATAGTTTTATTTTTCCAGCGTGAGTTATTTGCGAGACCGGAGATACATTGGATATAGGTAGATGGAAGTGTTAATGTAACAATTTCTTCTTCTCTCATATTTTCAAGACTAATACAAAAATCTGACGCAGTCATTAAAATATCCAAACACAAATCAGACTCTTGGCTGCTTCAGAGGAATGTCACATGAAAAAAACTGTACCAACTAGGAATCGAACTCGAGACCTCATTCTCAGCAGTAATTCTTGGGAACACTAAAGCAATGAGGGAGAAAAGACACTAATGTTAGTTTAATTAGTTTGCCAATCCCACATACTCCTCTATATCCACATGGATACTAAAATAACTTTATGTGGGTAGCATAACTCTGAAGGCCGAAACTTTGTAGGGAAATTGAGGAAATTACTGTCAGAAGGGGTGTAACGCAAATATTCGACTCGGCATGATGAAAATATTGTTAGTAGTAGATATTTTTATTGGCAAATCTAAGTTATCTCACTGCTTGCCTCAAGTCTCCTCATCGTCATTCTCCTGCCCTTATCCCAAATTATTTGGGGTGGCGCAGTATGTCTTACACCTCCATTCTAGCCATAACATCCTTCAGATATTCAGTCTATCGTTTATTTGGTCTACTCTTATACTCTGCATTCATACTCATTCCGCCAAATCTCTCTATATTACGTCTTTTCCGACGAATCCAGCAAGAACGAGTAAACAGACGCTAACGTTTTTTTAGGTAGAGAGAAAGCCTTCGGCTTAGCTTACTTCGGGTCGGCTTCTTCAAAGTTCAACAAATCTCACCGAATCTCACGTGCCGACCCGAACAATATTGTGTACCATCCTTTAGCCATTTGGTGACGTTGTTCCGTCGCCGTGTTTTAAATTAAGGGACGGCATCCGATGTCGGCACACAAAGACTTTCATTTAAACCAACGTTTAACGTGATGGGGTAATTACAATAATTCGATTCTCGATTTTTGCATGAGTAAGTCTATCAATGAAACGATAATAGTTAATTTTGAACATAAATTTGTTATTGTTCTAATCGAAATTGGAGTTTTAAAGTGAGAACTAAATGGGAAACAGTCATGGTGGAAGGGACATCTCTGCCCATACGGTTATCACGTGTTCAGAACCGTCATAGATTTTATTTATAAGTACCTTTCTAATTAGAAAAAAAAAACGGTGCCATATGTGTTTTTTCTTCATCCGGAATGACGTACTGGATATATAGTAACAGAGTTTGTGCTTCGATGTCCCTTTCAGAATTTCAAGCTCCTTTGTCGGCTGTTTGACAAAATATATTTTCACCAAATATAGGTATACCGAACTTGTACGAAAGCAAAAAAAATACTCAACGAAGACAGACTCCGAATAAACAGGTAGCAAAATTTCAGACTAAGCACCCCAGAACAACGTATTTAGTACAAAACTCGCAATTTGCACTATAATCCATCTTCATTTCAGTACTCGCATAATTTAGCAAGACAAGTGTTCACACTCAATGGCCATACTGGCAGGGGATGGGCCATGCTGGAGGGTGTAGGCCCAACTAATTGACAGTGGGTACGAGGTGTTTGTTGGATAATAGGCTACGATGTTTACTCCGCGCGGCTTTTTGTAAGATAAACAAACAAGGTGTAAACTTACGAGAATCGTTCCAAAATCTTAGCGGTTTCGTTGTAGTATAAAGTGTTTCGATACAGCCTATACTCTGAAACATTACAGCTTTAAAGTCATCATTATCATGCGAGCCTTTTTCCAACCGCTTCAAGTCTTACTAGATGGAGCAGAGTACCAGTATTTTATATGGAGTGACTGCTTATCTGACCTCCAAAACCCAGTTATTACTGGGTAATAATTATGATACCCCAGGGGTATCATATATCAGTGAGCTTATCGACATATGGGACGTGTGTACAACAGTCATTGTGCCGAGGTTCGTGTCGGCCAATGGCTTAATAGCCAATAGCCAGGAGTTACATCTGAGGAGGCTCTCGCTTAGCAGCTGGATCAGTACTTCTGGACACGGCACGTATTGTTAAGAGGTTCCTCTCTCAGCAGCCCTAACCACCGGTAGCTCGAACCCTATTTCCGATGACGGCGGGCTACTATTTTATTTTCTTTTTAATTTTGCTTTTGTTAACAAAATATTCAAAAATCTAAACAGTATGTAAGGAAAATGAATAAAGGAAAGTGCGAAACCTAAAGAAGTGAAGTTTTAATTAAAATTCAAAACATCAAAACCTTTGATCGCGGCGGGAAACAATTTACCTTCGAAAGGCAACCGGTTCTTATTACATCCTGCCGGGAACTTCATCATTCTTGCGGTTACAGTCTGCAAGTATAAAGTTTTTGATTTCGTTTTCCTATATTTTCTTCCAATAGGTATTGAATTCAAATATTATTGTAAAAGTATTTGTTTCTTGTTTATAATATTCACAGATGGTTTGTTCAGAAGTTACTTCCCAAAACATTGACTGATCCTGTGAGTTGTTCGAAAGAGATACCGCGGCCTCGGACACAAAAGGCTAAGAAGGAAAATAAGTGGTTTATAATCAGTAGAAGTCTGAAACGCCGCCGCGCCGAGCGGGAGGGATCATTTGATGAACACAACCCTCCAAAAAAAATGCATTGACTGTTTCCCCCCCATCCCTTTTGTGTACTTATACTTGCTGTAATAAACATAAAAGTGGAGATTATATACGATATTCTTCTCATGAGAACCTCTAGTCTCCTTTTACTTTTAATGAAATAATTCGCGTGCCATTGTTATTTAGTTCAAACGTCATGATATCAGGAACAGGGTCTCTGCTTTCCAACAATTTGTAACATATCTGCCACCTATACATAAATCTGCAACAATGTTACGTTTCATACTAGAAATTCATGAATATTCTACGTTTCCTGGAAGACTTTGTAGACGCGTAGGTGAAATTGAAAAATTTTGAGAAACGCAACCATCTTTCCTGGTAGCAGCTTAGCCTTTCCTGTGAAGGTTCTACAACAAACAACTGAAGTCCTTTACCAAGAATCATGGCTCACATTAAAGGAAAGCTGGAATATTATACAACAGAAACACGACCCAGTACCAAATGACGCAAGCATAATAAGTACCTTGATCTTTGAAATAAAATATTATACGTAAACTGGAGACATCTTAAATATGACCATTCTACTTCTCGTCTGTAATACCCTAAGGCGGCCGCCACACTATGCTCCTCGCGCTGCTCATCGCTATGCTCCTCGTGCTGCCGCTATTTGCCGCGATGTTGCTCGCTCTGCCCACACTGCTCTACTCGCGCAATTAATCGCGACGCTCCTCACTTGTTATTTGCCTTTGGTGAACGATGAAACTGTGGCAGCGTGCGCGCTTTGCATTTTTAGTATAGTTAATTATATCAATGTCATAAAAAGAAATATACATTGTCGTCATCGTCCTCGCCAACGGAGATGGTGGATCACATGTATTCATCGCGCGATCATCGCGGAGCGGTGGGCAGGGCGAGGAGCATGACGTGCGGCATGACGAGTAACGTTGCCACACTATGTCCCTGCCTCCATTCTCGCTATTTCCCATGCCACTCGTAGAGTGTGTGGCGGCCGCATATGAATTAGGTAGAACTGTACCGAATAAGAGTACTCCCTCATCGCCAGTTATGTTTAAAGTCCCAGGCACAAATCCAGACTCCGTGGCTGCTACTGAGAAATTTCAAATGGAAAAAGCCAATAACACTATTATCTGACCCGGGAATGGAACCCAGGACCTCATACTCAGCAGTCATGCTTGCGACCAATTTGAAGCAAGATATCTTGTTTTTTTTATGCTAAAAACGCTTACGTTTTGCCGCAACTAGCCTGATATGAAGCGATGATGCCTACGTCCTGCAAGTCCTGCAACACGCTTGCCTAGAAGGCAGCAGATTGCATTATATTTATCGGGAAACAGAGAAGCCGGCAGTGAATTATACAGATTGGCAGTTTGCAGAATAAATGTGGATACATTATGCTTTGGAACTTCAATCATTATAACGGTGATGCTTTGCAGTATCTCTGCTCGTCCGATGACAGAATGGGGGTGGGGAATTGATTCTGTAATTTCAAAGCATACTATCCGAAATGCAACTGATAAATCGATAGGCTGGCAACATTGCTACGATGTGCTTTGGAGCTTGGCTTTGATAATGCTGTAGCAGCGACATCGACGTCCGCGCGCAGTGCGTGCGGGCATAAAACTAACGTACGCGCCGCGACCCGCGGTATTTATAGGTCGAGCAATAACGACGTCTCGTCTGTACTACTCAGCTGTGATTGGCTAATTTCATATAGAACATTAAGCTCCCACATCCATGTAACTATCGAAATAGTATATAAGTTCCATCCCCTAGAAATATATTTATTAAATCCGAATAGTCTTTCATTTCTCTCCTGACAACTGGTAAAGTGGTGACCCCGACGTGATTGAAAATGGCAACCAACGACGAAGTAGCGACCGTCTCCATAAAGTCACGCATACCAACGTTTTGGCGCGACAAACCACTTCTGTGGTTCGCACAATTTGAAACGGTAGTCAACCCGCAGAAGCCCGGCGATGAAGCAAAGTTCAGCCTCTTAGTAGCTCACATCGAGAAGACGGACATTGAACAAATCGGTGATATCATCATGGATAAGACACGTGGCGGCCGCTACGAGGAGGCTAAGAAGAGACTGTTATCCGTTTATGAAGAGTCTGAGACGAAGCAACTCGAAAAGCTGCTCACCGACATGGAGTTAGGAGACCAAAAGCCGTCCCAGTTATTGCGTAGCATGAAGGAACTAGCACGTGACAAGATGACCGATACCACTCTGCAGATACTGTGGATGAGACACCTACCTGCCGCCACGCGTGCTGTACTATCGGTCAACGAAAATGCCACACTGGACGTGCTCGCAGCCATGGCCGACAAGATGCACGAGCAAACCCGAGAAGTACATTCGGTATGTGCATGCAAACAGCCGTCAACGTCTACGTCACAACACGGTAGCAGTCACTCACAGCCAGAGCCAGACCTTCGAGAAGCCATTATGCAGCTCACGCGGGAAATCGCGGCAATGAAAACGGATAGATCAAGACAAAGAAGATCGTCATTCCGCCCAAGATCACGTTCACAATCCCGAGACCGAACGAATTCTTACCAGCAGACGTCAGGCGACACTTGTTTTTATCACAACCGTTACGGTAAAGAAGCACGAAACTGCAGATCTCCGTGCAAGTTCAACAAGCGACAGGAAAACTAGTCGCGACCTTGGCTACGACGGGACCCGAGGTTAATGAAATATCACCATACCGTCTACACGTTTGCGATTATCGACATCACTTGAGATTCCTCGTCGACACCGGCGCCAACGTGTCGGTCATTCCCAATACAAAAGGAATGAAGAGGGTAGAAGAAGTGCTGTACGCAGCGAACGGCACACCAATACCCACTTATGGCGAGAAGAAGCTGGAACTAAACCTAGGTCTACGCCGCCCCTTATCATGGCAGTTTATCGTCGCTGGCGTGAAACGACCGATCTTAGGCGCCGATTTTTTACGACATCACGACCTTATCGTTGACCTACGTGCCAGGAAACTCGTTGATAAGAAAACAGGACTGGCTATCGACGGTTGCATCGCAAACAGTGCCGCTACCCCCACCGTGCTTACTATCAACCTCACCGACCCGTACCACAACCTACTACAACAGTACGCTGAGATAACTTCCTCGAACTTCAACAATGTGAAGAACAGCGAAGTTGAACATCATATAGTCACTCACGGGCCGCCCGTGTACAATAAGGCACGACCGTTGCCGCCACATAAATATCAAGCGGCGAAGAAGGAGTTTCAAGTTATGCTTGAACAAGGAATATGCCGGCCATCGAAGTCACCTTGGGCAAGTCCACTCCACCTCGTAGAGAAGAAGACTGGTGAATACAGACCATGTGGTGATTACCGAAGACTAAACGCCGTCACTAAGCCGGATCGGTACCCAATACCACGACTTCGTGACTTCACGTACCATCTCGAAGGGATGAAAATCTTCTCGAAGGTAGATTTGAGAAAAGCCTACAACCAATTGCGGATACGCGAAGAAGACGTTGAGAAGACAGCAGTCATAACGCCGTTTGGGCTGTTCGAATTCCCACGAATGTGTTTTGGCCTATGCAACGCTGGCCAAACATTTCAACGTCACATCAATAATGTGCTCGGCAACATGGGTCACGTTTTCCCATTCGTCGACGACATTCTCGTCGCCTCACCAGACCAAGAAACCCACAGAAGACACCTGGAAGATCTTTTCAAAAGACTCAAAGAACATGGTCTAAAAATAAACGTGTCCAAATGCGTTTTCGGACAAAGAAAATTGGAATTCCTTGGGTATATGCATAATCTGCCAACGAACAAAGGTACAGCGACACACAATATCACCGCTAGAACAGTTCCCACCAGCAGATCGACTGTCGCACATACACATAGATATCGTCGGACCATTACCCATATCAGATGGAAGACGGTATTGTGTTACGATCATCGACCGAGCAACTAAATGGCCAGAAGCATTCCCAGTCAGCAATATTGAAGCCAACACTATCGCCACGGCCATCTACGAAGGGTGGATAGTGCGATTTGGTTGCCCAGAAAGGATCACAAGCGATCAAGGAAGACAGTTTGAGTCTCATCTATTCAAAACACTAATGAATAGAATGGGTATCGAGAAAACACGGACCACTGCCTACCATCCACAGGCGAACGGAATGGTTGAAAGGTGGCATCGAACATTCAAAACAGCATTAACGGCACGACTAAATAACTCGACTTGGACGCAAGAATTGCCAACTGTTTTGCTAGGACTACGCGCTGCTATCAAACAAAACACCGATGTGTCATCAGCAGAGGCGCTATACGGCAAACCGCTACGGTTACCCGGCGAAATGTGTGGAGAAACATCGATATACGCAAACACGAAGACACACTTTAGCGATATCATAACCAACGCGATGAAAAAGATGCAAGCCGTTCGCCGAAACACGGATCACCGTGCAATGTTCATACACGACGACCTACATGTATGTACGCATGTATTTGTACGTACTGATGCTTACCGCCGACCGCTGACGCCGACCTACGAAGGCCCGTATCGTGTCTTGAAGAGACAAAACAAGGTGTATACAGTACAAATCAACGATCGACAGGTCAACATCAGCATAGATCGGTTGAAGCCAGCATTCCTGCCTAACACCGAAGAAGAAGAAGCAGTATGTCGTTTAAGTGACCAGACATCATACGATTCATACGTCACACGATCCGGACGCATCTCAAGACCAACCGTGCGCTTCGCCCTTTAGTACACATACGTCCGGCCGAGACGGAGCTCACCGGCCACCGCATACTAACTAAAAGTGAAAGGCACACAGCGCGATCGCGAACACTCCGTGCGCCCGCGCCCTCCGCGCGTCACCGCGCAAACTGGACGTCAACGCAGCGCTAGGCGTCCGCTGGCGCCTCGTGCGAGACACCACTCTGTACGACATGCATCATATGGGCGCTTCGCTGGGGAGGAGCTATGTAGCAGCGACATCGACGTCCGCGCGCAGTGCGTGCGGGCATAAAACTAACGTACGCGCCGCGACCCGCGGTATTTATAGGTCGAGCAATAACGACGTCTCGTCTGTACTACTCAGCTGTGATTGGCTAATTTCATATAGAACATTAAGCTCCCACATCCATGTAACTATCGAAATAGTATATAAGTTCCATCCCCTAGAAATATATTTATTCAATCCGAATAGTCTTTCATTTCTCTCCTGACAACTGGTAAAATGCTAATAAACTAAAACATTTGCAAGGGTTATCCATTCCGAAACCAACTTGATGTCAACGTTCAGTCAGTAGCAACATTTCCTCCAGCAGATATTTTTTTAAGCAAATGTCGAAAAAAAATAGAAAGTCTTGCTATTTGTAAATGTTGGTCTTCAAAGAGGCACATCAGCCTGGATGCACTTTTAGATCTTATAACCGCTAGAGTTCTTATGCATATAATTATTTTAAACACCAAAAAATTATTGCTATAGTAATGTGGTACTTAGTAACAAAACTTACTTCAAAACAATGCCAACCATCTGGCCACATTAGCCACGCTTAAAATAGTTGTTTGGCAAATGTGCGTGTCTGCTTGACATCTCCCTTCAGCCTTACATAACTCAGCTGCTATGAAAGCCTATTCGTGAAGATTACGTGACGAATGCCTATAGCCTGCAGACCCCAAGCCCCCCTAGACCCCTGCCCCCCAAGGCCAGCCACCAAAACATTCCTCCAGCTATTAGCGAGGGACACGCATTTAATTCACGTTATTTTACGAAATTTTGATTGATATGCTAATATTAAGCCGCGTTCACAGACCGCGCTCCGTATATTTTTGGAACAGAGACGCTAAGCGAATTAATTCGTACTAAGCGTTCGCGTCATTCTTGATTTATTACTAATTGGCGACTGTTGAAGAAATAACGTTCATTTCAGTTCGTTCGTTTTAATTCACACAAAATTACTTGCTCAGCAAACGAATTATTCGTTTGCTGAGCAAGTAATTTTGTGTGAATTACTTTTTAAAATGCATGGGTTCCCACCATTTCAGCATCATGCACAGTTTGAATTCACCCACTGCTGGGTATAAGCCTCTTTGTTCTTGTGCTATCAATCTTAATGGTCCTTTTTTATAAACTGGTCATAAATCTCTTCATACGCTTACCGTAACGTCCAGGGAGACGTTTGGTTATGAGGGGATTGCACCCGCTAAAAACACCGACGCGCCGTGAACCTACTGTCGCTTTGACGGAATCTCCACAGTCCAGTGCCAGTCACATACCTACAGGACCTTACCAGCCTCATCCAGGTTTTTTCCCCCGATGGCTACTATGTCGTCTACCCAAGCAAATATCTAAGGTTAAATAGATTTATCTAGGCTACAGACAAAATCTGGAAAACAAATACGAACGTAACTCCGCATAGGATCGCGTGTAGGCGACCGGTTGCCGCTAACTAATAATAAATTTAACGTGTTGTCGAGGCTAATACGAGTTCCTATAATATAGGTTGGTAGAAAGTATACATTGTGTGGTTTGTAACCTTGTTGCCAGTCTGAGCTCATCATCGATGCATAAGTTCTGTGAATGCAATCGGTCCGCGCGACCTATTGCTTGTTCTATTTCAGTCGGCCACCCTTGAGACGTTCGACGTACACTTTCTTTGCTACATAATTTATTGCTACGAAGCAACGGTGTATATTACTAGAATCCTATTGTTTTATGGCTGAGCTTTATCAATCACGCTGAACAAATAAATTATGAGACAGCTCAGGCACATTCTTCAACGTCACAGACCTCGAATACTTGATTGTTTTAGACACACGAATTCAATTAATTTCGAGTCGATAGTTACGAGGTACATCAGCCCTTTGTCTAGTACCTATTGACTAGTATACTTCACATGTAAGTACATAATAGATGCAGAAGTTTTATGATTAATTCGGGGTTCGGCTTCCAGTCTTACCGGATTCAGTGGAATTTCAATATTTTTCATAAAGCAGCTGCCTACTGACCTCCACAACTGAGTAAGGGAAATAAGAGACCCCTGTGAAGACTAGTTGTCTGACTTTTAGATCACTGAATACCTGTACCGACTGTTAAACATCTACAATTGACAGCCGAAATGAACGTGTTTTTTGAGGCACGAAGGAAACTCGATATAGACCAACGATATGACTAATTATTATACCCAACCACGAACCAGCCTAGGCAAGCCCGGCTTTACCTGAAGATCACCTATTATTATTAAGCCACGAGCTCCTCACTCGAGCACTCTATTCTGTCTTAAGTACTTTAACCAAAATATCCGGTAAATATGAAAGCGGAAAATTCCTTAAATTCAGACGTGATAAGGGAAAATATAGTGATTACATTCTGAACTTCAAACAAATTGTAAATTAGCCAACACACTAATGGGTTTAAGTAATGATCTAATAGTCTACTTTGGCAAATTTATTTACCACTGTAGTAATAAAATATTATAACATAATATATATTAAGTACCTAATATTTAAAACAACTCATTTGGATGATTCAATTAAATGACCACCAAAAGTCGGCAGAGAGCTTTTATATCATGTACCTGTAGTGGTCTCGAGGACACAGATGCACAAATAAAAAAAATAGATCATATGTCTAGAATAAATGAGTCTACCAAATCCATTAAAAAAAAATAAAGTGCCTAGGTACTTACGAAAACCATAACCTCTGTGTTCCCGAAGTGTCAGGCAAAGGTGAACATGAATAATTATATTATAACAGTTTTCAGTGTCATGGGTTGACCAAGACCATTTTTATAAAAAGCAAAAAAAAAAAAAAAAACTTTTTCTGCGACATGCCATAAATTCTTTGCAATTGCAGATATACGAGTATATGAAACCTTGTAGTATCTATAAAGATAAAATCGTTTTCACAAGATTTATAAAACGTACCATTCCAAACGCAAAGTTGTTACAGCCACCACGAAAGTAGCTATTAATCTTTTTACTATGATATCTAGAAGCACGTACAGAATTACGAGATGATGCTTTCAGCAAAATTTTATTTCCATGTCTGAAAAGCTGAACCCTTCACGCACTCGTGAATTATTCATAGTTGAGTTCCGCACTTAAAACGGCAATCTGTCGCTGAACCTCATAAAATGGTTGCGGTTTTGTTGCGATACAAAAATGGCGGAAACTATATCAAGAATAAACACAGATCCGACGCTACTGTTAACGGTTGGCCGTTCATGTATTGACAGAGAGTTTTGACCGTTTATTTGCGCGTCCCCCTTTCATACGGCTGCGACTGCCGGAGGGCTGTTCATTACACAAATAGATTAGCTTTAGTGCACTGACGTGTACAGATAGGTAATAGATAGAAATACAGTGTACACAGCTGTCCACAATCAGACTTTTGCATTCGAATTTTAAAAGTTTTGTTAGGTTTATAGTCACAGAAACTTCCATCAAATTGATTGGTTGATCAACGCTCTTTGACTCCGGATGAACTGGCCAAACCAACATCAACATTAGCCCTAGATCAACCAAACTGGTAGTCATGAGGAGAGGCCCTCGCCTAGTAGGACGATGCAGGCTTAAAGAAACAGAATAAAGCAGAGTGTTTTTGGTACAAAAAAATAGTTCCCATTCTTGGTTTCATTCACGACATCTTTGAGAGGAAAAGGGGTTCAAGATTCAGGAGGTATCTGCATTTTACAAAGATGTTTATAAGGAAAGATTGTTTCTGTTTACGAGATAGTTGCTACTACGGTTTCAAGCAAGCCAGAGAGCACTCGTTGCTTTCATTTGCATAAATAGTTACTCCTGAATTTGAATATTTCATTCAAAACTAAAACCACTTTTGCTTTACTTTTGCTTTGGGTCAGACACCCTATGGAGGTTGAATGAATATACAACAGTATGGACGAGTGTATGTTTGTAATATATGTACCACATGAAAAGGAATGACCTTTTAAAATACTTCGGAGACTTTTCTTGAAGTACATTTTCAGGTTTTTCACTTTTAGAAAGAAAGAAAAAGTATATATTTATTAGATTCGCACGGAACAAAATATAAAATCAAAATTAAGTAAAAAGAAAATCACAAAATATTAAAATATCATTATAAGAACTTATAAAATAAAACATAAACTAAACTAAATTGGTCCAGTTCGAAAACTCACTGTCCATAAATATGGTGCTGTAACAAAAATAAAATAAAAACTATAAATCCAATCAGTTGCATATGGCTCCATAAATATATGCCCTAGGTAACTGTTTTTATAACACATTTGCTCGTAAAGGGCCTCTTATTTCACCAATTTCAATATCGTAATGTATGTCATTACGTACTTGTGCGTAATCGTAAAGTAAAACGCACGAGTTTCTTTCTAATAAGGTAACACGTACGGTTTATCATGCTCCGTCTAAAACCAACGGTACTTTTTTTAAATCTTAAGAAAAAAAAAGCAAAGAAAGCAAATCAAAAAGTTTTTATGTCAGAAAAGTGGTCAATATTTTATGAATAAAATTAACTTTGGGAGATAAAATATAAAAAAAAACATTTAATTCTTTAATTTAATTCATTTTGACAGTAAATTACATCTGTAACAGAAACAAAAAAATATTAATTTACTTTATTAGTAATACTGGCTGTTTTTGTACCGTTGCCTTAAAAAAAAAAGCACTGATGCCCGCGCATCGCTAATTTGTGAACAAATAAAAGATTTATTCGTCTAAGAAAGTCCGAGTTTTATTTATTTCCTCGCAAATGTTTTATAAAACGTCGTATGACATACGTGCGCTTTGATAATTACAGCCTCTGCTCTCTTGTAGCCCTCGCCTACGGCTCGAGCTAGCAATATCGCCTCGGCTGTAATTTTCAACTTACCGCACTTATATCATAATGTACTATTATTTTCAACATAAAAGCAAGTAATATTTTAATAATGGCCTCGGCAAACACAAGGATTTCAGTTAAAATATTCATGCAAAACATTCAACTAGGTGCTATTTCAAACCTTTGCACAAAACACCAACGGCCATCATTAAAATTTGTAAATATTCCACATTGCGACCATAATTCATCTGTGATTTAATTAACTTTGCCCAGATGGATTTTAATTAAAGTATTAATTATACTTTGAGATTTTTGATAGAATATTTACGCTCTTGTCTAATGCAATATTTTCAGCGTTGAGCTTACGATTATTCAGGGCATAAACAAGGTTTTTTTTTTATTATTTACGAGCCGAAATAAATGTAAAAAAATATGATTGCTATAACTGGATGATATACGATTTTCTCGTACTTGTAGCACGTTTAATGGAAAAGGGAACAGATAACAGTATATATGATTTCTTAAATTTGAATAGCGTGGAAAGTTGCCTCGGATCTTATGGAAACCATTTTTCTTTTTTTGATTATTAGGAAGTATTCGGGTAATAGAGTCATTCACAGCTATAACCTACGACGCTCGATGTTGATAAACTAAACACCCTAATATCAGGAAATGTCACCTAATATAAAATATAAGGTCCCATTAAAATAGGTAGACAAATTTTAACACAGCGTTCAGTACTAAACAAAGATATCTAAACAAAAAAAACACTAAATAAAGTGATTTTATTTTGACTTAAAGTAATAAATTGCCGGCACTCTAGAACAAACTCGTACTATATGAGTAGGTACTTAAATGCCTTTTTCTTATTTTATTTTTTTACCATCGTCCTTATTTTGATGGTCTGAATGATTTCTGAAATTTTGTCCACCTATTTTAATGGGACCTTATATTATCACACCTGTAATCTCCGAAGGGTCAGGCAGAGGTGTACTCATACGAACACATTTTGCTAGTTATGTTATGTTTAAGTCCCGTAACAGGAGCCGAGTCGATTGCCTCCCGTTTCAAGCCCCCCGACCCTTGCCAGAGCCAGCCCGCGATGCTGAGCCAGTAGTTTTAAACCAGCCCCTAAATAATTTAACTCAGATCCAGCCTGTCCCCTTGCTGCCGTCCCCCAGTGACGTCCTAAGCCGAGGCTCGCACCCCACAGGGGGTGCCCTAAGCGATTTTAGTTTATAAGATAATTGCCCCTGGCTGAAGGCCTTAAACTAAAGGCATCTACAGGATTTGTCCGGTTAAGCAGAAGACAGTCTCCTGGACTGAACTGCGAGATGCCATTTCGTCAAAAAAAAAAAGAGAATGTGGCACTCGGAGACTGCCGCGGTAAAGCTATTGCATAGCATTTTTTATCAATTATTTAATTTGACAACCTCAGTTGACAACCTTGTTAGTTTCCGTAACCATAGCAACCTGCTTGAAAATTTTCGTTACGGAATTGGATTCGCTCTCCGCGTGGAGAGCGAATCCAATTCCGTAACGAAAATTTTCTTTTTTTAATTTAAAAATTTAATTAATTAAAAAAAAAATAATTTTAATTTTTTTTTTTTTTTTTTTTTTTTTTTTTCCTTGAGCGTTCAAGGCCCGCGATAGAAGCTATGCAATAGCTTAAAACGAGTCGATTGCCAATAACCGGGCAGAAATCCAGAATACGTAGCTGCTGCTGAGAAATTCCTGATGGAAAAACCCAATAACACTTTGCTCGACCTGGGAATCGATCCCAAGATCTCTAAGATTTTGCACAAAGAAAGAGATTAAGAACGTAATTCAGGTACCCGATAACAGTCTAAACCTTTTACAACTTGACTAACTTACCCTATTCTTTTGATTAAACAAAACGTGTTTTCAAGAAATAACAACACCCAGAAAATATTCCGGCATTACATAAAGCTGTCATAAGTTAAAGAAACCTTAGTTCTTTGTGCCCGCGGCCGCCGCTCGAGGACGCTTCACTGCGGCCCCGATACCAAACACTTTCTTTTATCCTCAGTCTGACAGGTAAGTTGGCTCAAACAAGGATATGATATATACTGTATCTACTTTTAAGTCGATATGTTTGAAACAGAATAACGATCACGGATTTTTTGGGGAATATTTTTTTGAGCCCCTTGTTTTGGTATAAGTGGAGATATTTTGTTATTTTCTTTGATGGTGGAGTCTGTTTTGAAGTGATTTTTAAAATTGAATGTGAAGATTTTGTTTGGAGATCGTGGCTATTTATTAAGAGACACTAGGGCAATCTTTAGGATGAGACGCAGAGCTATACCTAGAACGGTGCCTAGAAAAACACGTTAAACCGTTACTGGTCCCGGCTGTCAAGTAGGTAAGTAGTTACAGATGCAATGGCCCGAAAGTCAACCAGTATTACCAAGGGGTACCGCATTACCCAGTACTAACTGGTTTTTGGAGGCCAGATGGGCAGTTGATATATCGTCACTGCGGAATGAATACCACGTACCTATGTCAAAAAGTTTTTTTTGCTTTTGTCTTTTTTTGTGAGAATCGAATGAAAATCACGTATTTTATAACACGGTGAATCCGTGAACCCAATATATGACTGTAGCAAAAAAATTGCCTTTTTTCCTTTTTGTTATATTCCTGTAAAGTTTGGATATTTGGACATACGAGGTTATCATTCTACAGCGACTAAATGTAAAATACTGGTGTTAAGCTACATTCAGTTAGACTGGGAACTGACCCCAAAATATTATTAATGTAAAGATTGTATTTACAATTTGAAGACGTATAGGTACTGTCAGTTATTGAATAGAGCTGGACTAGCGTTATAGAAAACCAATTAAGTACAAGCACGAATAAAACTAGAACCAATCTTAAGTAATCTTAGTTCGTCTTCACGGACCAAAATCAATGATTTGTCCGCGGAGAATACGAAAAAAAAAATGTATAAAACAAATTGGCAGGGGCTATGGGAGAAGGCGAAATGATGACATTTGCTGCGGGTCCATTTAGCGAGATGGTTTTATTATGAAAATCGGTCCGCGAGGGACCAAGGCGACCCGCGGCGCCCACAGCGGGTACCTCGCGCTCTTCACCGACTAAGCTGAACAGAACGGGACTTAAAATCAAAAACTTTTATTGACAATTTATTATTGTAGATTGAATATTTGAAGGAGTAGGTTTTTCTTAGTTTTGAACCTTTATTGAATAGACTCCGAACCCAGGTCGGCCGTACCAAAGACAATCTCTTCAGATGGGGGTTCATTGACGGCTCAGACCTCAAGTGTGTATGCGGCGTATGTCCACAGAATTATCTGTGGAAATATGCCGCATACACACTTGGGGTCACTTGAGGCATGCAGCGCAAGATGGAAGGTGGGACATTAGTCCCACCTTCCATCCTGCGCTGCATGCCCTGACACCTGTACACTTGACGACCTTATGACTGCATCAGCGAGTGGAGTTCGCATAGCTGAATTTTGGGCTAAACGATTTAACTGAAATTTGCCATCGACACGCTAAGAAGAAGATTGTGGGACTACCTACCGCTACCACATCCACACTCCACATGCCACATCGCTCGTAGAACCGACAACTGATGGGGAAGGAAGGTTCTCGAGTGGCGACCACGAACCGGAAGACGCAACGTGGGGACTTGGGTAGGCCTCCCACCAGGTGGACCGAGGACATGAAAGTCACGGGCAACCGGTGGATGCAAACGGCAGGCTGCCTTTCTTTATGGCGTTCTTTGGGGGAGGCCTTTGTCCAGCAGTGGACGTCTTATGGCTGATGATGATGATGATGACCTACCGCTACTTGCGATCTGTGGTTGTTCTGGATAAAAACAAGCACTTACTGTACAGAGTGCAGTAAGCGATTTCAACTTTTATCGTAGACACCCGCCAAAACTGGCAGTTTCTAAGCATCATTTGTTTAAAATTTATACTGTGACTATAACGGGATAAAATCTTCCTATGAACTTCTGACATTTCGAGGGTGTTGCAAGCGATAGCGCTTGCAACACCCTCGAAATGTCAGAAGTCCGTGATCATAGGATCACGGGATGACTGGTGCTGGTGCATGACAGTATGATGATGGCGCACGGCTGGTCATAGCGCTAGCAACATGGTACCTTATAATATTTTAATAGATATTCACGGAAGTCATCCTGTTCGTAAGTGACATTTATTACATGCCGTTATAAGTTTAGTTAGAAACCGTGAAAATTTAAAAGAGTGTAACTACAACACATAATAAATGATCGATCATTTATGTGTTGTAGTGCGAGTAAACGACGACACTATTGGTTTGAATGAAAAGTGTATGAACTTAATGCATTTTTTAATAAAAAAATAAATTGAAATTATTCAATGGTCTTAATAAAAGTTTAATGTAACGTTCACTGTTATTACCAGTCTGAAACAAGCCTTTCACGAAAAAATTTATCACGAAGCTTTATCTGTAGTGGTAGTTAATATTTCATTTACCCGAAAATTAATTAATTTTGAGTAATCCTGACTTGCAGTTTGAAGCATTGTATTTAATCAACAGTGTCAAACGAGTTTTTTAATTAATTTCACAACGCAATGTAACGAATCATGCCGTGCAAATGTCGAGAAAGAGGTTAATTAAGTGAAAAAGGTTGTTTTATTTGCTATAGTGGGCAAGTTGAAGCTCGTGTACTTGCTTCAGTTAAGCACTTAAGCTTGGAAAATTAATTAGTTTTAATTACGTAGCTATTTATAGGTCTTTGTTGTGTTTATTTTTTTTTTTACTTTCGGCTGTTTTGTCGCCTTTACCTTGAGTATTTTAAAGAAGAAAGAAAAACTATGTTTTATGTACAAATAATAAATATCCAATTGTCTATGTTAATTGACTGCATGGTTGGAGCGGTGGCTTGAGCGATTGGCTGTCACGCTGCATGTCGAGAGTTCATGTTTGTAGGACTTCCTTGTATGAATCCGCCACTGCCTGTAGAGGTCTACAGGTAGTTGTTGCGGATTTGGCCGTTTGTGTATGTGGCTTATACATGTTTGTAAACGCCCGGCGATACAGCAAGAATTCATAGGATGGTGCACCGTTTAAAAAAAAAAAAAAAATATAATCGAAAGAGTCTTCATTGGGAAAAAGTAATGGGGTTTTCTGAGTTTGTTCGAAGTTTGCGTAAAGAAACCAGTGTTTCAACATTCTGTCCTTATTCCAATTTATTTGGGATCGGCGCAGCGTGTCTTTACGATCAAAATAAGATTGACCTGCTCTCATATTATTGTAGCACTTTACGTGCTGCACACTAAATCCAATAAAGCTGCGTTGGACGAGATTTATTTTACTGTCGAAAATTGAAATTCAAGAGACGTTAGTTCTTTTCAAAGCAATGCTGGTTCTTTTCTATTTTTGATCCCATATTTCTATCACAGGATTCGTTGTTTCGGGGTTCAATAGTCGTAAATCGTCGTAATAAATATTTCATCTTTGTTTGTTTTAGATCTCGATCTCTCCTTTGCCCTGCAGTGGGATGACACAGGCTAACAGTAACAGTAACAGTTTGTTTTAGATCTCTACTGCATCATGGTGTAAAAGTTTAACCAATACCATCACTTCTGCATATCGAAATAAGTATTGCAGTCTATGTATGTACTTTGATTAGCTACTTCAAACTGACGGAAGGGGAACATAATACCATGTCCTGGGAGTCCTTGTTTGTTCGTGACAGGAACTGATGGGCGCTAATGAGCGCGTCAAAATCATACCAATGTTTACTCGATTCACTTTATCTAGATTGCTATCGACACGCTAATAGGAGTGTACCTTTAAGTGGAGACGTCATCATTTGCCTAGCCTTTTGCTGAATCCAAGTATTTTACATGGAACGGTTGCCTATCTGACCCCTGCAACTCAGTTAACACTGGGTAATACAATCCCCTAGGCACGACTGGTTGTCAGACTTTCGGGTAACTGACTACCTGTGACCACAGTCAAAGATATACAAATGACAGCCGAGACCAACGGCTTTACGTGCTCTCCGAGACACGGAGGAAACTAAGCATCTATCTTTTTGACCGCCACAGTCAACTATAGTGCAAGCCAAAAAGTATCTTAAGTCGACATATTTAAGGTACTTTTTTGCTTGTTCGGCTTGTCATCAAAAGGTTAATGGGTGGTCACCGATCCACGGATCAACCCAGACAAGCGCAGCTTAACCTGCAAGTCGACCCGAGCGTCTATTATTATTTATACATGAAGTCTTCCGAGTCATAAAAGACTCAAAACCTTCAAAAGCCAGTGAATTTCCTCCCCAACCTAAACTTATAGCTCGACCTACTTTTCAAGAATTCTAGGCTCAATTTTAATATTTTTGCAGACGTTATGCCGGCAGCCTCTTCGACTTAAAAGCACTTTTATCTACCCAAATATCATAAACCCTCTATAATGCGTTCAAAAACCATAGGCAATGACCAGCATTACCAACCAGCAGAAATTAACAGAACTGTAATGAGCTCATAACCTACTGAAAACAGTAGGTTATGAGTTTAAATTTGGAACAGGTGTCAAATTCAAGTGAGTGTGCTATTCTAGTATCTACATTAAAACAGATACCTATCGATACGAAACCCCAATTCAGTATGATTTTAATTATAAATCGCACGGCATTTTGATCTCGAGTGACACAAGAATAGTGACTTTGTTCATTTGCCTATGATTTAAAAAAAATGACAGATATTCGAAACGCCGCCATTTCGAGCTGTCATTTGTTCGTTAGCTTTTTATTCCCTTTCATTGAGTAGACAAATTTTCTGATAAGTTCTTTATTTCTGTCGAAAATGAGTGATAGTGACTCAGAAATTAACATGAACACTCCGCCAGATATCGTAAATGCAGCGACGAATGCAATTATTAACCTGTTTATTTTTTATTGCATTACACTGGTAACAATGCTGGTCATTTCCCTATGGTTCCTGAACCCATCATAGAGCCCTTATGATATTCGGGTAGATAAATTAGTGTATGCAACTATACATAATTAGGCATTACAACACTCGTGTGATGCTATTAAGAAACTCGCCTTCGGCTCGTTTCTTAAACCCACACTTGTGTTGTAATGCCCTTCATTATGCACAGTCGCATAAACTACTAATGATAATACAAACTTTGTTACGCAAACGAAACGTAGAATTTCTAAGTTAGTCCAACTACGCCGAGTACTCCCGAAATTGGTTAGAATTATTCTGTATATATTATAATACAGAAAGTAAAGTAGGCTGTGTCTGTGATTTGATGAAATAAGAAATGGGATTCTGGAAAAATAATAAAACAAGAAGTTTTCATAACAAAACAAAAAAGATTATTTAACGGCCTTAGTCGTTTAATGGCGACCAAATTAATAAGATGGCGACAGTACTGCATGATGATTCGCGGAAATGAATCCTTTGATGTACTATTACTTTCTTACATAACATGACGATAATAAGTATGAGGCAGATAAGTACCTATTACAATGCTAATACACCATGGGAATCAAACTCAGGATCTCATGGTCAGCAGTCGCGATTGCAACCACTAGACCGACGAGGCAGTCAAACAAAACAAAACTAGAAGTTTTCATAACAAAACAAAAGAAACATAACGGACATAATTTGATGGTGATTGATAAGACTGCATGGTGATTTACGGAAATGACTTTGCTTACCTAATTAAATATAACATAAAATTGTACAAATTAATCCAATATTTAAGTAGTATTTCATTCTACAGGATTAACAAACTAGCCCTACAAGATAGCAGAACTAGTTTAGCTACTATCCTACTAGCAAATGCAGTGAGAAAGCGAATGCAAACTGTGTGTGGTGGCGTGGCTAAACTCTTTGCATAAATCACTACACCGCATCGGAGCACTGCTAACTTTGTTCATTAATTGCCCACTGAAGCTAGGAATATTGCCAAGATTATATCATACCTATATCCTAGATGGAAAGGTCTTAATGACCTTATTAATTCACCGGTCGTACGTTATACAAGTTCTATAAAAGATTGTTGTGAGAATCCTGGATCTGTCGCACTGAGATAAAAACTGTTGGAAGATGAACTAATTCATTTGTAGATTCTGCTTTATATGTCTTCTTTTCCATTTTTCTCCATTAAACATAATTTGGTTCTGATTACTCTGGATATTCATTAATTTAAGTCTAGGTAGATCATAGTGCTGGCAAATTTTATGGAATGTAAAATAATGATTTAAAACGCATTAAAATAGAGAAACAGGATCTTGATGCAAAAGTGCAGTTACCAAAAGGTCTCAACTGTTTGTAAGTTTGTATGTACGCGGTAAACTCTGGAACTTATTATCCAATTCGAAAATATTTCACTGGCTGAAAGCTACATTATTTGTGGGTGCTATTAGACTAGGTACAAATTATGTTTACAAATATCATACATATTAACCAAACTATCGTAATTTTTGTGGGCGGAGTCGCGGGCGATATGCTAGTCAGAAATAATCGTTTCCGTCCTCAACCTGTAAAGTAGTCACGAGCTTCAACATGTAAACACTTTTCTAAATTCAAAAGCAATTTTCTCGCGAAATGTCGATTGCAACTTTGAGATTAGACCGACTTCAGAATAATAACATAACACCACGCCTGTTTATTCCCGAAGGGTTAGGCAGAGGTACACCTAATAGGACACCCACATTTTCACAAGTTACTTTTACTGTTACTGTTAGCCTGTGTCATCCCACTGCAGGGCAAAGGCCTCCTTTTATTTATATTTTCACAAGTAATGTTTTTAATTCCCATGTAAAAGGGGGTGAACCTATTGTCATCAACCAGCACAAATCTGTAGAAATACTGAGAATATCCTAATGGAAAAACCGAATAACTCTTTGATCGACTACGCAATCGAACGCTGGACATCTCAACTGTCCAGCTTGCAACCACTCGATCACCTAGGATTCATAATATGGTGTTCAAAACATGTGTACTTTTTATACCCAACTAGCTGTTCCCGGCATGCGTTGCAATGCTCTTTTTCCTACCCTGCCTACCTACTACCCTACCAACCTACTACCCTACCTACCTACTACCCTACCTACCTACTACCCTGCCTACCTACTACTCTACCTACCTACTACCCTACCTACCCACTACCCTACCTACCTACTACCCTACCTACCTACTACCCTACCTACCTACTACCCTACCTACTTACTACCCTACCTACCTACTACCCTACCTACCTACTACCCTACCTACTTACTACCCTACCTACCTACTACACTACCTACCTACTACTCTACCTACAACCCTACCTACTACCCTGCCTACCTACCAACCACTGTCTCACCGTTTAAACCTTCCCTGGACTTCCACGAATATTTCAAGACTAAAATTATCCAAATCGGTTCAGCCGTTCTCGAGTTTTAGCGAGACTAACGAACAGCAATTCATTTATTTATATATATATATAGAATATAGATATATAGATATAGGTTAGTATCCGGATGTTCGGTTATATTTCAGATGTTCATGCGGCTATAATGAAAGAAATGCGATGGGCTGCGGGATACCGCAACCCCGGACACAAAGGTCTAAGAAGGAACATGGGTGGTTTTTAGTCATTAGAAATCTGGCATTCCCTTCCGCTACGTCCAGAATGGGAGGAATCATTTAATGATTACCAAAGCTCCAAAAAAAATGTGTTGGACATTTGAACCCAACTCGTTGTTACAAACTGGTCCTTGTGACCTAAAATTGTTAATTTTGGAAGGAGACTAATCCTTCTCAGTTCTAGTAACATCACATTTTCAATTACGTAGTTCAGTGCACATACTAATCGTGACACATGTCCCAGCTGTGTCATCAGCATAGTTACGCGTCGGTGTGACGCGCGGCCGATCGTCGCGAGCTTCCCGAGTGGCTCGTTAAGCTCGACACTCGCATGGAGACCGATTTCACACCGTCTACACAATTTATACGCGCCGTTTGTTAATTTTTACATAAATATCTTGCATGTTTATACTAGGAAAAGAAGTGCAGTTTATTCCCGAATTGATCCGACGTTTGCTTTAATTGGATAGTTCTCACTCAAGTTTGGACTTCTTCGTTAGTTTAGCGGTTGCATCACTACTGCTAAGTATGAGGTAGGTACCTACTGCATGGGTTCGATTTTCGTTTTGGTCAAAGTTTTATAAATCTATGTTTTCCACTACTGGGCAAGGTCTCCCTCATATCCCTTTCTATGTTTCATCCTATCTTGCCAATGCAGTAGGTAAGCACTTGTCTAAATCTATATCTATACTTCTATACTTCTATACTAATATTATAAAGAGGTAAAGTTTGTTTGTATATTTGTAAGGGGTAATCTCGGGATCTACTGAACCGATTTTAAAAATTCTTTCACCAATAGAAAGCCACATTATTGCTGAGTGTCATAGGCTATATAAAAAACCGAAAAATAAAAAGGCTTTTACGTGGTAGTCCGTTTTGCAAAGTGAATCGGAGAAAAAAGCCTGCGGGATGGTTTCGGGTTTAATTCGGTTCGCGTTCGTGCCCGCTTCGGGAGAAAGGGGCGTGGCCTTTTACATCTGATCTGAGAGGTAGGTACCCGCGCGGCTCAGTCGCGTGGTCGGCTCCTTACGCAGCGGACGTCCCCGAAATTGAATTTTTCGAAACGTAATTAGCTTACTTTCGACTAATTATGCCCAACGAAGTGGGCACGGGTCAGCTAGTATGTTATAAGGTTTTTACATGAGGAATTTCTCAGTATGCGGTTCTGGGTGGATTTATTTCTCATGTGGGCAAAGTATGAATGGAGTTTTTTCATCAATAGGCTTGCCCCATAATTCATAGAAGTCGCACATAACTGGCGAGATGTGAGATTACTTAAGGCACATCTCTGGCTTACCTTACGGTGAATGCTAGCGTATTGTTAAGTTATATCATCTCACTCATCATCACAAACATAATAATAAGACAGACTTTTTTAAGTTCATAGAGCAGTTACTACTAACAAAATACACATGAAAATACTTTCTAAATTAATATGCCAAGGACATCATTCGAAGTAAAGTGTAAACATTTGATGAAAAGTTGACATTGTATTTTCGTTTGTTTACTAACGATATTAAAAATCGATAAGTAGTCAAGGGTGCGTCATTATTTACCAGCGTTATATTTCAATTGGTACTCGACCGACAAAGAAAGGCCATACAGATGGGAATACGATAGCCCAGATTTAAATGGACACCGGTCAACCAGGATCAAAGAAAGTGAAATTTTATGGACATCCGAAAACGGACGAACTACCCATAGGATTGTAATGGGGCTTAAATCGAATCATCATCATCAACAGCCTATTAATGTTCCCACTGCTGGGACACAGGCCTCCTCTCTTAGAGAGGGAAAAATCCTAAATCGAATATGGTTACGTAAACCAATCATTTATCAACTTACAATGTACCTTTTATGTAGTTAAACATATGTGAAATGAGCATGTAAGAGGAAGTTTGAAAGTGGCGCCTGCTACAGAAAAGATGAAGGGGAGTCGTCTGTCTTGAATGGACATATTGGACATGTAATGAGGAGGGATGGAATACTTGTGATTGAAAGAGTGACGAATAAAACATTTTGATGGATGGAGAGAGAGAGGAACACCAAAGAGAAGATAATTGGATTATTTGACCTATGATATGATGGAAAAAGAAAATGAACACATATTATACTTTATAACCCGGTAGTACGATGCCGTGGGTCAATTACGGAACACCGAACACCACACATACCTTGTAGTTTTCAGAAAAATACAAAACATGTTCACTGAATTCCGTAATTTTACATTTCGGTCAAAACCATTGTCTTACTTGACATACCTAACAATAAGTCTAGTGCCAAAGTAGGACGACTTTCCCCATCTAAAACCCACCTAATCTTGCAAAGTTATTCAACTGTGACACTTATTTCTCTTTACAAAATGTATCTTCCACGAAGAGCCAGACTATAATTACTTTGTATAATTTCATAGACACTTAGATTTGCAGTAAAAAGCTCCATCTTATTTAGTTCTAACAGTTTTCTACTCAATTAATTACTGCGGCACACTTAGGCAGAAAACGTGCGCGCATTACCTAGACAATTATTATTATAGCAATCTTTTGTAAGAATAATGGATGATGTGACTCTGCTATTTAATTACCTAGTTTATAACAACGATAAAAAGAACAAGACATTGTTGACTTTTATGTGGTTGTCGCTAGAGACATGGCGACCTGTTGATACATTTTGTCTTCAACTTTGTATTTTAATGGATAGGTAGGAAATGTTCATGTATGTGATTTAAGGAGGTTTAGTCTTAGATGTAAGACTTTCGAATACCCACAGTTCGCCCCTTACAAAATGAGCAAAAATATTATACTTAATCAGCCAGTCGAAACATCAAACACGACTTTGAAGAAAATTAAATGCGTAACTTGAGTCAGTATTATTTTACGCATGAATAATGCTCTCTTTGACTACATCCATGGTAGTTGAACAATACCCAAAAATCTTTGTCTACAACAAAACATTTTCATTTTTCTTCCGTTGCGGAGGCAGTAAAAAAGTTTTTAGCCATCTCGGGCGCGATATCTACCAGCACCTTTACAAAAAGTTTAAAATATAAAACTCGACTCTCCGAGTATAAAATAGTAAAAAATATCGCCCAAGAATACCAACGGAGACTCGTTTGTTGAATTTAAATAATTTTATTCTTTGGTTTATTAAGCAAAGTTTTTTTCGCTTTTCTTTTGCAGGATAAGCTGTGTTCTAGCTACTTCAAGCGACATATGTATTACGACGCTAATATTAAATGTGACCCCGCTGCCTGTCGTAATAAATTGTTCCACGACATTATGTTTACTGTAGCAGAAACGAAGGATACGACGGAACTCAATGTAGGTATAGGATTCCTAGAAAAAAGGAATGGCATAGATTTGGTAAGTGATGCTATATTCGTTGCCAACAACACTTTGAATTAAAAATTCAAGACTGCAGTATCTACTGCATCATAAGTTGCGGGACTTTAGCTTCATAAATTAATACGCGTAAGTGTCTCATTTGTTTCAGTTGACTTAAACTTGGGCTGAATACTAAGTCTTGCTCTACAACTAAACTCTGAAACTCGGAAGAATAACTCAACAAACTTAGTTCTCAGATATTCTCCTCTTTCCGCAGATATTCCTGTGCACTTCATACAGGAGAAGTTTCTATGACTATTTGTTAATTGGATACTTACCTGTATCAGTGCTCTTCATGCATAGTTTAAAGCAACTATTTAGTGAAGTTGAATGTATTGTGTGAGAGCAAAGTTCTCAGGTGTCACGTCCACGTCGGGCCGTAGTCGGTGAAACTTATCGAAGTTACCCGAAGTTTGTCGAAGTTGGCAACTCCCCAAATCACTTTGGTGTATCGCCTGATTGATACCTAATAAAATATTATTGGCTGACATTGTTTCTTTGTTATTCTTGTTCTGATATGAGGGTTTGTGACGTGCAGGTATATACAGTGGAGTTTTTTTTACCGGTTCATGTTTTATTTACGACATGTCACTCGTTCGGGACTTCAGAAATGGTTCCCGCTGCCGGCACGATTTGATGGGAGTATAATACTACCTATGTTACATTGTTTTCTAGGATTTCAGAGTCGATTTGAGAGAAAAGGTTTTAAACTTTATTAGGTACAGGCGCCAGCACATTAAACTACTACAATCTGTCAAATTTATTTAATAGATTTTCAACATTATCACTTTGAAGTACTTATTATGTTCAAGGGTGATGGGGAAAATTCGACTGGTGTCTGTCTATAAACCAATGAAAGGAAGTCGTTTCTAAATGTTTGTATTTTGATTTGGCTGGCTAGATCATGGAATCAAATGGTTATTACGACGCACGTTATAGATCTGCTCTAAAAGTCGAACCAGTAGCAAACACACAGATTCTACAATCACAACCATAAACTCCAGAGAATAAACCATTGATGCAAGCTCGTAAGGAAGCTCTTACACCCCAGTATATCCTCCTACTGTTAACTTAGCTGTTATATAGAACCCAGACGTAAGTTCCCTCTAAGTAAACCTTTACAATTTAAACTTACGTACACTCAGTCCGTGGTGATTTCTACGAATGCAATGATAGGGATGCGCTGCCACGGATATAGTTATAGGAGATCTACGATTGAACTTAAGTGCATCCGTAGTTTTCGGATTCTTTTATTGGATTTTTTCATTTGTTTTTGGAATATTACTAAAATTTTATTGCTGTATAACTTGTGCTCATTTATACAAGTCAATAACTAAGTAGCTTATGTTCACCGCTTCGCACACGTGTAGTTCGGTAATAAGGTATCCTGTGTGTTAGTCTAGGCTATAAACTATCTGTATGCTATATATTTATATCATCATCATCATAATTTGACCCATTCTCGTAGGATCACTGTTGTTGTGTGTGTGCCTGTGATATAAGTACACATTTGAAAAATTACTCTGTATAGCATTTCGGGAGAAAGGTCCCTTCTAAAAATAATAATAGAAACTACAATAAGTTTCCATAAGTAAAATTAGCACTTTCAATTGCATTACAACCGTTATTTACCTTCAGCCTCACGTGTTACACGACGAATCCCTTTTATATTAAGTTATATCCGCTTTCCTATATCCCAATTATGCTGCAAATTGTTCGTATCCGCATCCCCCTAAATTAAACACTCGCATCACTAATTTACCGCTGAATTTATTACGCTAACTTTCCTTTTCGATTGGAAACTATTTCTCTTTGTGATATTGCATTCGTCTAACCACGGTGTTATTATTTTAATGCACCTTTCCTTTGTGGCGTCCTACAAATTGTACTAACACTGTAAAGTGCTAAATTGCACCTATGATTAAGTTCACTTTGCTGTGAAATCGTTTGTTTCTTTTGTGGCTTATTTAAACATAACTTTTTAAAGTTCTGCCCAGTTTTGAATTAGTTTTAGTTGAAGCTATATGCTAGGTATATAAGTAATGCTTCCGTACAACCGTATATACCGTCACTAATTACCATGGCAAGCAACAGCCCTGTATGGTTTGGGACCTTACACCTTGAGTTGATGCTGATTGATACACTGATAAATGTGATCGATATTTATTGATAATGGTATTATTGTATGATAGATGAGTGCACGCGGTATGAATGCTATTCGTGTACTAAATACGCCCAGCGCAGGTAAAATGCAATCTGGCTTATTGACAAATTGTGCAGTGCTTGCACTGTACATGCTCCAGGCCCGGAGAAGATAAGGGTGCATAGGTGATATGATTCGTGATAGTTAACAAGGTGATAAAACATAATTTCTTACATTATAACTTAAATAACACTACATTGATCTGTATTGGCTTCCAAAACGAGGTGACGACGCCCTGTCAACTATGCGAGTATTGCTATGGCTGTTGTCAACAGTAGCGTTGGTCTGTGACGGTCTTCTTGCAGCAGTCGTGTAGTGCACGTTGGTTTCCTGACGATCTTGTTGAGCCGAGTCCCTGCGGGTTCGCAGCTGTCGCCACACGTAGAGGAGGACAATGATTATGATCACTGCCACTACGGTGTATATGGCGACGTAGTGGTGGATGTCGTGTGATGAGACTTGATCCGTCAGTATGTCAACTTCCTCCGCTCTGGCATTCTTGATGGCGAGACCGATGAGTTCTAAATCCTTTTGCCGTTTGATAGTCTCTTCGGTGTCGTTTAGTATGGCAGTAGATGGTACAGTCAGATTGAAGATGTGATTTATAGACGGAATCTCAATATCTATAACGTCTGTTTTTGTATGGATGGAGTTTCTTAAGCTTTGGTGCGAATAAATCGTAAATGTTTGACCTTTGATTACGCAACCTTCACCGAGTGTCAGTACCCCGGCCTTGCTGAGTCGTTCAGCAGTAATATGATCCTCACATATGATTCGCACGGTGCATTGTCCGCAACAATAATATAAATATGTGTTAACGATGCTTAATTCCGTCCACTGATCAATGCATTCTTTGGTTTCTGTTTGGCATTGATTTGCAACTTGATCCTTAACACAAAGATTGTTGTCTGAGGTCATTTGATAGATAGGCTTTTCCAGGGGACAAATGAAGTCGTCATGATCGTAAGGTGTACATCTTCCCCAATCGTCTTCCGTCATCGGAATGAACGAGTCCTTGTGTATATTTATCGCTAAGTGGTGTGCGATAGGTGTGATGGTGACCATGCTTTCAGCTACTTGCGACGGAATTGGTATGAGGTTGTAGAGCTCATAATCTTCTCTAGTCACAAGAGGTATCTTGACTTCAAAAATCATGTATTGCTTGGTTGTTCTGGCTTTTACTTTTAGTAAATGGTATATCTTAGCAAGATCCGTTTGAATATTATTTATGGGTATGGTCAATTCTTTTGATAGTTGTCCTGTTATAGTATTGAGTTCATCTCTCAGCTGTGTTGGTGTTAAAAGGTGAAAGTTGAATTTTTCATAAAAAATATTCGCCAATGTATCTACCAGCGTTTCCTGGATATCTTTCAGGTTTGACAGCATATGGGATGCCACCAAAGCAGATAAAGTGAAGTCACTTCTGCTATCTGTCTTTTGAATTTGCTCTTGTAGTTTGTTTATTCCCAGGTTGCAGTTGATTATGTGTTGATTAATGAGTTTATGTTGTTTTTCCAAGGCGGTTTCTACTCGTTTGATGACATTCAATTCTGCTTCCACGATTGATGTCTGGTTTTTCCACAATAAGGCAAGATGTTTTTGATTCTTCTTGATAAGGTCGATATCTTTCTGATATTTTTCAGCAAAATCTTCATCCAATATTCCGAATAAACTGCGTGCAACGTTGCCTACACCGTTGATAAGGCCTCTACGTCGGCGCAATCGGTGCATTTGCTGACCAAGTAAAATGCTGTTATAATGTTCGAGTTCCTCGTACCCATGACGTAATTGCAGTCGCACTACGTCACATTGTGCTATTTGATCTGATGAGCATATGTTTTCCAGGTGATTCATATATTTGTTGAGTACATCTATTCCTCGCCAATATGGAGCCATATCGCAATAAACTATTAGCTTCCATTCTTCGCGTTGTAATCGCATATTGGCTACCTTGTCAAAATATATGCTTTGGTTACTGCTCAGGCTTGTGAACTTGTACTCGCTTCTTACTGTAGAAACCATCACCATAATTATCATGAGTATGTTGTAAATTAAGTTGCATAATTTTGATGACGATTGTCGCGTTCGTTGTTTTGGTACGTTAGTTGCCGATTTTTGATGTTCTTGCTCTTCTGTTTGATTTTCATTGATGGGCAATAATGATAGTTTTGTTATTGGTCTTTTAAGTGATCCATTTTTCGTGCGAATAGTTACTACTCGGACATTTCCATCTTTTCCGGGATGTAGTTCCGTAATTCTTCCCATGGCCCATTTTCCTGATGGTAATTGTACGTCGTGTATGATGACAATGTCGTTAATCTTTAGATTTGTGTGCGATTGCCGCCATTTACTACGCACTGACAATTGACTTAAGTATTCCGCTCTCCATCTTTTCCATATATCATCCACAATTTTTTGGGTAAGTTGCCACCTCGTCCGTAAATCTTTTTCTGTTTCGATTAACGTCAAGGTTGGTCCGCTTGCTAAGAAGTGGGATGGCGTGAGGTAATCCAAATCTTCTGGATCTTCAGTTAGAGCATGAGATGGTCGTTCTTCGAACCACTATTCTTTTTTTTTCGCATATGGAAGTAATAAATAACTTACGTTATAGCCATCCATAAATTTCAACCCTTGTCAAAAACTACCTATTGAAATATCCATGGGAAGAAATTATTTAGAAACAAAAGATAAGAAACGGACCCAAAACACTTAGAAAATAAAAATCTATTGAATTTAGTTTAAAATAATATTGCAAAACGACACTCGAAAAGCAATAAATCGTACGTTGGAGTAACCTTTCTCGGGGTATCTGGACTTATGGTGAACAGATGTGTGAAATGGCGATGCATAGAAGGGGCGCCTACGCAGCATTGGGCGGGAACCTGACGCCATGCCTTTGACCAATGAGCTAGCGTCTTATACAAGACAGCCAATGAAAAACACATTACTCGCGTGTGAAATTACATTTCTAGGAGGAGCCTATCTGGATGCTTGGCGGGAGTGGAGCAGGCAGACGAGAGGGAACGCGCTTTGGCAACGACAGACGAGTTTGTGCATCGATCGAAGATGAATATTCATTGTATTTAAAAATAAAATTAGAAGCAGTGTGTCTAAGTCTAAGTAAATATTAAGTGAAATCGGAAGACAGAGAGAGAGCTGAAATTTGGTAACGTATTCCAAGTTCAAATTTTGTGTAAAAGCAAGATCCCAAGCTAATTTACAATAACTTCAGTCACCCAATCTATTTAACGACCCAAGTAAAAATGGAGGCCGCAACAAACTTCGATATTTTATACTCACTAAGTCAAAAGACACGAGCGCACCTTTGGTCTGGCCTAGACAAAGTAACTGCTATACTATTCTTGATAATAGTAATTTATTTCCTCGTGATAACTTGTATAGAAGTTTGCAAGAGATGGAAAGGCGGGAATTGTGGAGAAATCGCTTTGAATTGTATAGGCGATACACATCACGCAGACCTTGAACTACGTGAACTGGCTTAAGCTAGAAATCTGAGTATATTACTGTAAATTATCATGGGATATTGTGGCTTAAGTACCTTGAATAAACTGTGTAACCATTATGTGTAACTTGCCTCTCCTCTCAGTTGTATTGCAATTTATATAAGCTGATAAATAATTGTCAATATTGTAAAATGTTGTAAACATCCAATTTGTATGTGCCAGAAAGGTTTTTCGCTTGAGCCGTTCGGTTTTCCTTATCTGGCTAGGTTTAGGAATGGGACGACTCGATCAAGGTCCGTCAAAATCTTAGCGGACCTAGGTCTAAATAATCAAACAGTTTCTTTCGCTGTCAGAAGGGGTTTCGCTTGAGATGTTCCGTCTCCCCTTAACTGACTAGGTCTAGTAATGGGACACTCGACCTTAGCTCGCTATCATCCTAGCGAACTAGGTCTAATTAATCAAACAGTTTCTTTCGATAAATTTATCGAAAATAAATAAATAATTTAAACATCAACCACCTCTTTCTTTTATATTCCAAGATTACCTGTGTAGAGAATTTGATAATGGAAGATTGACAAAGCTAAGATCAAGTAATAACAAAGGCAATACTTTAAAATCAGTGTAGTAATTCAGGTTGCAACTCCAATAATGAATTCTCTATAATATGCACACTGAACCTTGAAAGACACGATTTTACGTATTGAACTTAACCTAATATAATAATTTGTACTACTATAGACCAAGTCTGAGATAAGAATCCAGACCCTTCAATTAAGGTCTGAGACTATAAGTTCCTTCTGAACTGAATTGAACCTAGTAAAATACACAAGTTTACAGGAACCTAATCATCACTTGTTGATTCAAGTCAACAATCACTTAATTGTGTTGGAGGGGAAATATTGTCTTGAGAGAGAGAAACATTTCGGCTGTGTTGCATAATGCACATTAATATTTCCTAACTTTGATATACTGATGGCTTGAGATACACGACTGCGCGACGCCTCTGGCAGTGATAACGCAGCATACCATACACGTCATTCTTGCAATCCGACTTCCGACCTAGATTTGGCCAAATCTAAATATAACTCAAATACAAATACATATACTCAAAACCATGGTTCCGGGGGAAAGTCTGCCCAACCTGGGAATTGGCAAATAAGTCTGCCCTTAACTGGGAATCTGGCAATGCCGCCCTAACCGGGAATCTGGCTATAAAAAAATGCAAGTACCTGCCTATATGGATAAGGGAATCATTAACGCTTCGCAGCGATTACAGGAAGTCGGTTGCTCCCCCAATAACATTGATTAAGGACCGTGGCGCGGTGTAGGTTTCCCCCATGCTGACGATATCAGTCAGACGCGGTGGCTAAAATAAGCACAAACGCACATGTATCAACTTACACAAATCATTCTAACGTGTCAAATTGATTTTAACTTTTAAAATCTTTTATTAAATCAGAGAAAGACTGATTAAGTATTGTACTAAATAATAATACAGACGCGTCGAGACAAACTCCGCATTATCGAGTAGAATGATTGATAAGTCTACATTGTTCGCACAGTGGAGTGTACTCGAGATTGACCTGTGGTCAATCTAAATCTAATTGTTGATTAAAAACCCCGAAATGACTCTCTTGATACAACATTATTTCCTAAACACTGGTGTGAGGAAGTTCAATCCTTCCTAGATTAAACACAGTATTGATTACCAAAGACTAACTAAGAAAGTTCGACTCTTTCTCAGTATATTCACTCACAAAACAAACAGACTAGACGATCAACGCGAGCCAACACAGAACCTTGGTACGATGACGACAGACCGTCATCCTTACCGTTGCAGGACTTGGTCTTAAGACAGGGCTACCATCACTGGATTTGGAGACCGAGACCTGGAGCCATCACAAGCACACAGTGGTCGTGTGTTTAAACATGCTTCGATTTGTGCTAACACTGTTGAATATTCTTCAAACGTCAGCCGCTGTTCGCCAATCACTCTCTTTAGATGGTACTTTAAGCTCTTCACAGCTGCTTCCCATACACCTCCTGCGTTCGGCCAAGATGGGGCGTTAAAGTGCCAATTGATCTCCATGTCGGTAATTGCTTCGTAAAATTCCACGTCTAATACTTTTTGCATATTGACGAATTCTTCGTTTAGGATTCTGCTTGCTCCTACGAAGTTTGTACCATTGTCGCTGTATATGTGTCTTGGGGCGCCTCTTCTTGCTGACATTCTGCGTAATGCTGCTAAAAATGCTGAGGAGCTCAGATCTGAGACTAGTTCGAGATGCACAGCTTTTGTGGCCATGCATACGAACACAGCGATGTAGCCTTTTGATGTCTTCACTCCTCGGCCTTTGTTTGTTTTTACGTACACAAAGCCAGTGTAGTCAACCCCTGAGTGATAAAAAGGCCGTGCTGGATTACTGCGTGCTGCAGGCAAGTCTCCCATCAACTGCTCTTGTTTGATTGGGTTGTGACGTCTGCATTTGATACAGTTTCTAAGGCGCTTCTTGACTGCTCTGTTTCCGCCTACGATCCAGTACTGCTGCCGAAGCCAAGCTTGCGTGATTCGAGCTCCGCCATGAAATGTCATGTTATGTCCTTGGTCAATCAGCAAATTACTGAGATGAGAGTTTTTAGGTATAATGAGTGGATGTCTCATATTTTGATGGATGTTCGCGTTAGAGATCCTCCCGCCAACTCTCAGCAAGCCTTCTTGATCCAGGAACGGGTTCAGCTTCAACAGCTCACTTTTTGTGCTGACTTGCTTGTGATTCCGAAGATTGATAATATCTTCTCTGAATTCTGAATGTTGTACTTGCTTAATGATGAGATTTCTTGATTTCTTCATTTCGCCGATTGTTAAAAACTTTGGTTTGTGCTGATTATTGCGTGTTATTGCGCGCAAAGTCCAAGTTAGAACTCGCGTCGCTCTGTTGAAGTTGCTACATTTATTTAATATGTTTTGAGCTATGTCATCATTTTGTTGAATGATGCCAGTTTGTACTGACTTTTTAATTTCGTCTTGTGTAACATACTTTTGTTGTTTATGTTCATTTTCATCAAATGATGATAGCCACCCTGGTCCATGCCACCATAGTGAATGTTCTTTGAGTTGTTCTGCTGAACATCCTCGGCTTGCAGAATCAGCAGGATTTTCAGCTGACTTCACATAGTGCCAGTTTGTGGTTGGGATCACTTCAGTGACTTGTTTCACTCGATTTGCCACAAATGGCTTCCAGCGATTCGGATCTCCTTGTAGCCAGCCCAGGACAGCTGTTGAATCTGACCAGCCGTATACTTTGATACTGTAGTTCTGTAAAGTTTTTTGAACTACTTGCATCAAAAGTGATAATAAATGCGCTGCGCTAAGCTCCAATCTTGGCAATGAAATCGCTTTATTGACAGGAACAAGTCTTGATTTTCCTGCTAATATGGTCACAGGAGTTGGGTTGTTTTGATTGTGTTTGATGATTCTGCAATATATTACGCAAGCATACGCTTTTGTAGAAGCGTCACAGAAACCATGAAGTTCAATTTCTGCGTTTTGCCGTATTTGTAGCCATCGTGGTACATTAATCTGCTCTATTTTTGGCAGATCTTTCTTGATCTTCTGCCATTGCTCGTTGATATGTACTGGTACTTTGTCGTCCCATTGTAGGGTTAGTGACCAGACATTTTGAAATAACAGTTTTAGTTTAGTTGAGACTGGTGCCAGCCAGCCCAGTGGGTCAAATATTTTTGATATATCTGATAATAAAGACCTCTTGGTAGCTGTAGCTGTTGATTTGGTGTCAATTTTCATTTCGAACTTGAACTGATCGTCCAGTGGGTGCCAGCGTAGTCCCAATGTTTTTGTCGACTCTTGATGTTTGAATTCAAATGATTGACGCTCTGTGTTTGATGTGACGTCATCTAATAGCTCTAGTTTATTAGACGACCATTTCCTCAAATTAAATCCGCCAGATCTGAGTAATTTGATAAGATCGGATTTTAGTTGCTTTGCTTCTTCAATGCTATGATGCCCAGCCAATAGGTCATCCATGTAGAAGCAGCTGTCAATAACTGCTGCAGCAGCAGGATACCTTGAGCGTTCATCTTCTGCTATTCGCTTCAGAGTCATCATGGCGAGAAAAGGTGCTGATTTGGTGCCATATGTGACCGTTGTTAGCTCATATTCACGTAATTTATCTTGAGGTGAGTCGCGCCATACGATTTTTTGATATTGCAGATCATCGTCATGACAGTAGATTTGTCTGAACATTTTTTCGATGTCCGCTGTAATTGCATATCTATGTTGTCTCCATCTCAAAATTAACGTAAATAAGTCTTGTTGAAGATTTGGGCCAGTGTACATCAAATCATTTAAACTGTAGCCAGTCGAGGTTTTTGCTGACGCGTTGAACACCACACGTAATGCTGTTGTTGTTGATTCGGGCCTCAATACACATAGGTGAGGTAAAATGCAATCTGGCTGTTTTTTATTCTTGCACTCGCGCATGTGACCGAGTTTGATGTATTCATCGATAAATGATTTGTAGTCTTGCGCAATCTTTGGGTTTTTTCCAAACTTTTTCTCCAACTGATAAAATTGTGCTACCGCCTTGGGTTTTGAATCTCCCAAGTTTCCCTTTATTTCTGGCTTTAACGGTAGTCTTACAACATATCTGCCATCCTCCCGTCGCGAGGTTTCAGTCTGATACTGCTGAATGCACTGATGATCCTCTTTGGACATGTTGATGTTGCCATCTGCTATGTCTTCAATGGCCCAAAACCTTTGTATGTCTTCAATGTTGTTCATCACGACGTTGCAGTGATATGATTTGACGTTTCCGCTTAACATCCACCCAAGCTGAGTTTGTTGTGCTACGGGTAGTGACTCATTTTCTTTAATAATTCCTCCCATTATTATTTGAGAATATACGTCGGCGCCTAGTAGTAAATCTACAGGTCGGCTCGTATAAAATTCTGGATCTGCTAACTGTATGTTCTGTAGGTATGCCCATTGTGGTTTTGAGAATGTTCTGTTGGGCAGGTTATGTAATAGTGTGTTCATTATCAACACATCTGCTTGGAAGGTAAAGTCAGTATGCAATGATGTCGCAGTAATACTGATCTCTCCCTTACAATTGGCTTGACTTGTGCCAATGCCAAATATGACGCCCTTGAATGCTTGTCTTGTGAGTTCCAGTTTTTGAGCTGCGCATTCTGATATTAGAGAGACTTGTGAGCCTTGGTCAATAAGAGCACGCAGCGTGTGGTATTTCCCGTTTCGTGCTTTCACTCGAACGAGGGCTGTTGCTAGCAGGATCTCTACAATGCTTCCATTTGAAACATGGTTGACAGTGTCCCGTGTCCTGTTTTCTCGTGAACTGGACTGTTGTTCTTCTGGAACTGACTTCGTGTTTATTGCTGTGGCGTTGCTGTGAAACGTATCGTGTAACAATGTGTTATGCTTTTCCTGGCATACTCTGCATTTTGTTTCCGAGTAGCATGGCTTGTCGTTATGATCATGGAGACAATTTTTGCATAAGTTTAATTGTTTCACAATATCTCTTTTGGCTTCTGGCCTAGATTCTAAAAATGTTTTGCAGCGGAAAAGTCCGTGGTTGCCATTGCAAATTGGACAATTTGCTTTGTTCGTTGCAAAACTTTTAAACGTTGAATTGCGGAAAAATGGTTTGCCTCCATCGTTCTTATTGTTTTGCTGATTAGGTTTGCTTTGTTTGTTAGCCTGATGTTCCGATTTTTTTTTGGTGAATGTCTCTTGCTTTGATTTTGGAGTATACTGCTTTCGCCGAGATGATTCAAGAGCGGTGTATTTGTTTTCCAGGAATCTTAGGAATTCGTCGAGTGTCGGTAGTGCTCTGGGTTCGGTTAGCGATTGAATATATTCCCCATGCGTCTCGCTGTCCATTTTCAGAGTCAGCAGGTGCACAATAAGTGGGTCCCAGTTTGATATGTTGACACCGAGATTCTTTATGGCGTTAAGACATTCGTTGGTAGTATCAAACATCCTCTTGATTTGATGATCTGCTTGATTCTGCATTGTAGGTATTGCTAGAAGTGCGTTAATATGCGAGGTAAAGATGAGCTTTTCGTTGTTGTATCTATGATTTAAGATGTCCCAACATAGTTGATAATTTTCCGAACTGATGTTTAAGTGTTGGACTAGCTTTTCCGCTTCACCTTTTAGCTTGCTTTTTAAAAACTGCATTTTCTGAGCACTCGACATTGACTTGTTGTTGTGGATCGTTTCTATAAATAGATCTTTGAATGATGTCCATTTCAAGTAGTTTCCACTGAAGATAGGAATGTCGATTTTGGGGGTACAATTCTCACGATGTGAAATGGAGCCCATCTTGATATTGATTGACTTTTTCATATCATTGTATAATTGTTCATATCTGCTGTATGTTTCTTCATAATCTTCATCTTCCTCGTACAGTTCACTGTCAATTTCCCAGTGCAACGAGTCTATATTTGACCACCTTTTTTGTACATTACGCAGTAAATCTTCGAGTTCCCATTTTTCAGAAATGTTCTCTAATTCCACGCTCTTGATTGTACGCGACAACGCTTTGAAGTTGCTCTTTTGCTTACGCAGCATTTCTTCCAGTTTGCTTGCGTTTCCTTGAGAAACAATTTTCCACAGAGATGATGTAGATTTACTGTTACAAGAATCGCTGTTTGCTTGATCGGGGTCAGCTGATGTAATATTTGAAGTTTCTTGTTCGTGTTTACCAGATGCCGATACTTGAATTGATGGATTTCTCTCACCTTCACTAGGAATTTTTGACTCGTAACGTTCGATAGTGTCCCGTGCTTCAGTGTAGAAGAGATTCGTTTTTTGATAGTAATTATCGGTGAAATAACTGGCACTGCGAGTTTCCCCTTCACATAATTTCAAATGATTAGACTGGAACTCAGACCAATAACTATCTAGAGTTTGCAGTCGTTTCTTGATATTGGATGGAGTCTTACGTTCTGCAGAATCTTTCTTGAAGTTCCTTAATAGCTGCTCCATAGCTTGCATGATTTGATCTTGATTTGCTAACAAGTTCTCCATCGTAGAACTCATGATTGATAGGTTTCTTGATAATGTTCCTGACCGCTTTTCCACAGAAAATACTCTAGCGAACTCTCCGCGATATTAGCGCCTTCTCAATCCAACCAGTGAGACCCGCTTGTGGGAGGCCGGCTGAACCGATTCGCAACCACGGAAAGATAAGCAGAGCACCTTCTTTGGCAATATTGCAGCAGTCGAGGGCTTGATGACGTTGGTAGACCGTTGACTGTCGGCCACAGGTCGTATATACAGGAACCACCACTACTATGTTCGCAACGTGATTGAATCCCGTTTATCCGGCTCGAAGGACCATTAAGATGTATGCTTTGGGACCTTACACCTTGAGTTGATGCTGATTGATACACTGATAAATGTGATCGATATTTATTGATAATGGTATTATTGTATGATAGATGAGTGCACGCGGTATGAATGCTATTCGTGTACTAAATACGCCCAGCGCAGGTAAAATGCAATCTGGCTTATTGACACATTGTGCAGTGCTTGCACTGTACAAGCCCAAATAATTATAATTCCGTTTTGATACCTATTAAAATAGATAACAATAAGATAAATTAGTAATTAAAATATAATTAAATGATTGCCTGTAACCAACCAAATCTTAGAAAAATACGTAAATACTTTAATAACAAAAAAAGTCATCACGTTGGTATCAAAATAATTGCAAATATGCATACAGAATATAAAAGTGATAAGAAAAAATAGAATATATATGTAGTAAAACATAATTGAAAACTCTCCACAAAATTGCATTTTGTGTGAAAAGTGAGAGTAGACAGTTAACTCTTTATGAAAAAGTGTTCGTTGACAGCATTCCTGGACGGGCTTAGATTTTTATTCAAATTCCACAACCTTTTTAGAATTTACTCGAAATTTATTCGGCACTAGGAGTGTTGAATTTATGGAAACCGCTCACTGCACGCCGTGTCCTTTCGCCAACCTAACCAAACATTCCATTTTATGCAGAAAGGGCATTTTCATTACACTAAATTTAATTACGTTCCTACACAACAATGCTTTGAAGCTGACCATTTTTTAGTCCGCTCCTGGCTATAAAGCAACGTTAAAAAGAGAGAAAAACAACAGCACCCTCTCTGATTACCTCGAAAGGAGTAACGAACGCTCCAAGAAAACATGATTTCTATTCCTTTGAATAATTTAAATAAAATACCAACAGTAGAGTTCGCATCAACGAAGGAAGCGCGACAAAATTGCTATCATATTTTTTAAATGTTGATTTACTTAAAATTGCTGTTCTAAAATATTTTATCGCGGTTTATTTTCTCGAGTGGTATGTAAAAGGTTCTTACGGCCAATTTGCGCGGGCTATAAAGGTCGATGTAAGTGCTGGGAAGGCGGTGAATTTAACTTTAATAAGTTCGCATTGCGCCTCCGTGCACGCTGGCGCATGTACCTAATTCCCATTAAAAATACAACAGTACGATACATATCGAGAATTTAAGTAGGCACGTGTACCACGTACTTGATCGCAAATGGCCATAGAGCCGGGAAGCGATAGCGTACGAGAGGTGCCGTGAATTTAAAATAAATGAAATGTTATCCGGCTGAAAATATTTTCATATCTGCCGAACGCCGAAATATTATATCGTAAGATTGCCTACATTCCAATTGACAATAGCTTGTACATCTTTAGTGTAAGAAACTATCTGCCAGATATTTTAAAATTATGACAATGTTTTGTCTCGTAAAACTCATTAAGAATCATCAACAGGTTAAACAAATTGAAAGATGTGATGATCAGTCTGAATAATATGCATGCTGACACAAAAACAAGCATGAATGCAGAAAGATTATTTTTAAAATATCCGACGTTGTTTACTGCTGGCTAAGAAGTTAACAGTCGCATAAATAAATGCGGCGACTGCACATTGCACGCCGCGCCGCGTCTATGCAAACATTTACCTTATAAAGCCTCGTCTACAACGGATTGAAACTTTGTTTGTTTTCTAATATATATTTATTTTTAGAGAAAACAAACAATTGTACAATAAATTTATTAGGTACTAGCTTTTGCCCGCGACTTCGTTCGCGTGGAATAGTGACTTCCGGCAGATTTTTGGTTTATCTCGCGAAAAAAAAAAAAAACTATCCTATGTCCTTTCTCAAGTTCCAAACTATGTCTGTACCAAATTTCATCAAAATCCGTTCAGCCGTTTAGGCGTGAAAGAGTAACAGACAGACAGACAGAGTTACTTTCGCATTTATAATATTATAGTATATAGTATATAGTATGGATGGATGGATAGTATGGATGTTACAACAAAGTTACTAAAAGTAGGCTAATGTACAATCCGCGAAGTTTCCACATAATTATGTAACTACTAGCTGACCCACGCAACTTCGTATGCGTCACATAAATATAGCTATAACCTTTCTCGATATATCGACTATCCGACATTAATTAAGCTAAATCGTAACAAACAAAAAATCTTATCTTTCCTCTTTACTACAATAGTTTAGATGGTTTAGATTAGCTTAGATTATATTAAAGTGTGAATTACTATAAAATCTATCTCTTACTGTTAAATACACTATAACACTCTGTACTTGTAAACATTATGATGCAGTAAATATTTTGAATTTGAATTTCCCGGAGGCCAGCCAGAATCCCCCGTACCTACATTGCGACGCAACCCGCGTAATTATTTTTCCGCGCGGGTATTTTTACATTGCGATATCTTCTAAGATATTTGTTTAAACTGTATAGAGTAAAGAGCACAAATATTCTATATTAAATTTCCATTCTAACGAACACATTTATTTAGATATAGATTAATAGTATATGGGTTAAATAAGCTTCGCAAAAAATAATTCTTTTTAACCTAACATTTTAATAGTAAAAAATGGTTACAGTGAGTCAATCTTAAAAGATAGACAGATGCTGTCGCGGACTTTTTTTTAGAACTTTTAAAGACGAATAATTACTTCATACATGATATTCTCGTAACTTAAACCGTTTTCGCAGCGCACGCAACGGAAGCTCTCAGAAAGGAATTTTCTTTTCCCGTTTTTGCAACATTTCTCATTTATGCTCCGCTCCTATTGGTAGTAGCGTGATGTTATATAGCCTATAACCTTCCTCGATAAATGAACTATCCAACACAAAAAGAATTTTCCAAATCCAACCAGTAGTTCCAGAGTTTATCGCGTTCAAACAAACAAACAAACAAACAAACTCTTCAGCTTTATAATCTATATATAATATATGTCGCCGCAAGAATGTCTTTTGGCTAAGATAATTATTCAATCTCATTGATAACCAGCTTATATTGATGAACCTGCCATCTCGTGAGATGCTGGCACAATTATTACGAAGGTCAATAGTGCGACAGTGCCATCTATTGACTTTTCTGCTAAAACCACCACTTAAATAGATGGAATGTAATTAAATGTTCCGCAACTCGAATAGTAATTTATTAAACAGAAGTCTCTAACTAGAACTATAGTTAAAATTAAGATAAGCTAATGTTTTATGAATATTGGGATTTTAATGATTGCCACACTTGGAAATGGAATGAGGCTGTCTATGAGACGTCATCGCACAATGTTGTGATGATGGCGGCGAATACGATTGTAATGGTCAATAACTCAATTTATAATGTGAAACTACAACTAAATCAATTTCTATAAGTAATTATAAACTTAAAAGTCATAAGATCATTTTATAGAGCCATTCGTGTTAAGCAATTAGTAGAAAACCCATTGTCTGTTTTAAATCCTTAATCAACCGGAAATGGTTTAGTAACATTTTGTTGTAAAAAGGAATGAACCTATTAATTAGACATTAACGTTTAATTACGCCTTTACACTAATATTGGTATTGTTTTATTGTTAAATAATTAATAGAATCAATTGTGAAGTATTTTAGTAATGATTGTTAGTTTTAACTAATTAGGTCATTTATTACTATACTGGTTTTGTGGTACTTCCGCTGGGGACTACAGACGCATGCGACGAAAAGTTGAGACGCGAGAACAAGTTATGTCGCGTTTAGCGAATAATTGCAATTCAAGTAAATGAAAGTTGTTTTTGATGTGATTAATGTTAATTAGTGCAAATGATAATTGTAACATGATTTAAAACAGTGTATAAGGAGTTTCTTTGCCTATTCTTCTCCTAAAAGATCAACCATGTATTCGAATGGGCGATTCAAACCGCAAAGTTTATAAGTGCCTGTAAATGAAGCAATGTAAATAAACGTTTGGTGTTTGAGTCAAGTAATGTGTGTGATTTCGAATACCCATTTAACTATCTGCCACGAAAAGGAATCTAAGGCGACGACAATATGGCGGAGCCCATTGATATTTAGGAGCAGCGTCCCTCCAGAGGGCTTCCCGCCGCGTCATCAGAAGTGGGATCGCCCCCGCGATCCCCTTCAGCCCGCACTGCTGGACATCCAGAACAAGGAACTGCTTCTGTGACCATGGCCGACGGCGTGTCAAAGGAATTTTTCGCCGAAATGGTCACCATGATGCGATGTGATGATGAACGGCTTATTACCCCGCAACAACAGCCAAGAGTTAAGAACACACTGAAATATTTCTCCCGTCTTACGATCTGGATGGAAACATTTGCGTACGTGAATGGTGTGATCATCCAATCAAAATGACAAACATACAGGACAACACAGAATGACCGAAGCAGCAGAACAAAATTAAATAAACATGGACACTCTGAAAGCATAATTTTATCAATAAATGACCTGCAAGATGAATCATCAAACCCGGGAAGTATAATTGTTTTATTAATTTTAGTAACTTTTATACTGTAGATACCTATTTACGGTTAATAATATTTTACATCACACACTGGCAAGGTTGATGCCTCTTTAAATTGACACCTGTGGAAATGAAAAATTAAGAAATCTTATCACTTCTTTTAATTAGGTCATTACCCGTTCAATGTTATTATTAAAATATGAACCAGTAATGTGTCACAAACAGATCTCATGAATCAAATGATAGTTACTTGCATTCATTAATTAATTAACTAAGTATCAACTAGTATTAAATCTTGTTGTGTCATTCAATAGAAATAATTCTTATTAGAAATGCCTCATACTCGACATTCCAGTGAGAAATTGCAATTAAGTGCAAGCTTTAGTGCTTTGTACAAACTTCTAAACATTTGTATTGGACAACATGTTTTAAGATCATTAAAATAAACAAAGTTGTCCATCACGGGACACCCGGCAGATGTGAATCTTTGTATTGTAATGACACATGATAAAATTAAATATTACAATAATTATTTCTTTAATGAATATCTATCAATCTTTGCATCTGACCTTACTTCATCACTAATTGATTAGCTTAAACTTTAAATAATAAATAAATAGATTAAAAATTGATCCACAATAAACTTAATTTTATTGGAAAAACACAATTATAGCGTCATACTATTTCCTAATATGGCATAGTAGTCGGATTCAATGCCAGGGTGCACATGTTTCACATAAATGATGCTTTGTTATGTAACTGATTCATAAAACAATTAACAATACATCAACGTTGTTCAACAAATTGTGACTATGAAATTCAGTGCGATATTTCAATAGAAAGCAAAGCTTTAAATAAGTTTAATTGTGAATGTTTCCATAGTACAATACCACAACCAATAGTGTTTTTAAAGTACTTTTAATCAGATTAACTTACCCATCTTAGTTTGATTACCTGAATCTAAGTATGATAACTATTTCAAAACAATTGATTACCATAATTATTTTCATTACTAATTCAAGCATTTAGTCAGACAGCTTCGTGGGTCTAGTGGTCATGAACCATACAATTAAAGCTTGTGGGCCTGGATTTGATTCCCAGGTCTAGCAAAGTGTTATTGGGTATTCCCTTAAGGAATTCCTCAGTAGCAGTCCAAACTATAAATATGAATGGCAAACAGTCTGCCTTTTAACAAGAGGCTTAGACGTTACGCTGGCAAAGTGTTGATGTACACCTCTGCCTAACCCTTCCGGGATAGCAGGTGTGATGTTTACATAACATCTTTTCTTGTTCTATTATTTACCTGCATGACTTCTCACATTCCAGATTCGAGCAATTATCTTATCGTAGAGGAAATGATAACCTGATGCTTCAAGTACTACAGCCTGGTGAACAAAAATGACCGTGTCGCCGGCTATGAACCTAACAAATGCGAAACAACATGAAGACAGCCAACCCGGAATGACTGTTTCAGTGTTCACACACCATAAGTTTACATAAAAGGTGAGGAGTTTTCAAACTACTTACACTACCGCTGATACCAAAAATGTTGTGTCAAAAGGCTCAATACAATAGCCAAGTCAACCTACCAACCTACATGATGCTCATGTGTGATGAGTATCAGCATCATTTTCATTATTTTAATGTTATTGCAATCCTGCCAGTTGTAAGCAACAACTAATAACAATAACAAAGTTTTAGTACATACAGTAACTAATGAAATAAAAAATAATAATACTCACAAAAAGCTATTAGTATCCGTGGAGGAAACAACTAGCTCAATAAGTAAAACTTACAATGAATCACAAATAATCTATCAGCAGCCGTGGAGGCAACTGGTAAAGAACAAACACAGTAAATTATCTATCAGAAGCCGTGGAGGCGACTGATAATGAACACACACAACAAATGATCTATCAGAAGCCATGGAGGCGACTGATAACGAACACACACAACAAATGATCTATCAGAAGCCGTGGAGGTGACTGATAATGAACACACACAACAAATGATCTATCAGAAGCCGTGGAGGTGACTGATAATGAACACACACAACAAATGATCTATCAGAAGCCGTGGAGGTGACTGATAATGAACCAACAAAACAAATGAACTATCAGCAGCCGTGGAGGCAACTGATAAAATAATACTCTCATGTTATCCTGCTGGGTCCACGGCGTATTAAACGCCCAGAGCCTGGTTCCTTATATCCTGTCAAATCAAAGACTTCGTGCCTGTCACGGAGCAATGGTCCTAAACTCCTTATCCTTTAATCCTGTCAAATCAAAGACTTTGTGTCTATCACAGAGCGGTGTTCCTGATCCTATCCTTTTATCCTGTCAAATCCAAGACTTTGTGTCTATCACAGAGCATTACCTTCCCGTGAGAATGAACAAATAAAAACATACTACTCACACTACATTTACCAGATACAAATCACAATGGCTAAAGCTATCAATAATTTTATTTAAAACGAATCTAGTAGACAGTAGACCTATTACAAGGTGGCAAAGTCAAGTCATAGTAAGGTTAACAATTTAATGAGTATTGTTGTTGCTTCTACAACAATAATATTATCTGTTTGCTGAAAAAACAAACAGCTGATCAAACAATATCAATAAATTCAATTAATGTTGTTAAATAATTTTGCCAACAATATTCTATTTAGCTAGTAGCTAATCAAACAATATTCTTTTCAGCTACTAGCTGATCAAACAATATCAACAAACTCAAATCAATTAATGTTGTTGAATAATTTTACTAACAATATTCTATTTAGCTAGTAGCTAATCAAACAATATTCTTTTCAGCTAGTAGCTGATCAAACAATATCAATAAAAATTCAATTACTTAATGTTGATGAATAATTTTACCAACACTATTCTATTTAGCTAGTAGCTAATCAAACAATATTCTTTTCAACTAGGAGCTGATCAAACAATATCAACAAACTCAATTCAATTAATGTTGTTGAATAATTTTACTAACAATATTCTATTCAGCTAGTAGCTGATCAAACAATATCAATAAAAATACAATTACTTAATGTTGATGAATAATTTTACCAACAATATTCTATTTAGCTAGTAGCTAATCAAACAATATTCTTTTCAGCTAGGAGCTGATCAAACAATATCAACAAACTCAATTCAAATAATGTTGTTGAATAATTTTACTAACAATATTCTATTCAGCTAGTAGCTGATCAAACAGTATCAATAAACGTAATTAAATTAATGTTGTTGAATAATATCGCCAACAATATTCTATTCAGCTAGTAGCTGATCAAACAATATTCTATTCAGCTAGTAGCTGATCAAACAATATTCTATTCAGCTAGTAACTGATCAAACAATATTCTATACAGCTAGTAGCTGATGAAACAATATCAACAAACTCAATTCAATTAATGTTGTTGAATAATTTTACTAACAATATTCTATTCAGCTAGTAGCTGATCAAACAGTATCAATAAACTCAATTAAATTAATGTTGTTGAATAATTTTGCCAACAATATTCTATTCAGCTAGTAGCTGATCAAACAATATCAATCAACTCAATTCAATTAATGTAATTGAATCATTCAGGCAACAATTGCTTATTAAGCATCCATAAACTCAAATAAAAATTGCAAACAGCTTTATGTCTGTATCTGTGCATGTATGCCTAGCAAGGTGATACAAAAAAAAAAAAAAAAGCATTGACTGTCAAATCCTACTATTCAATGAACATTGTAGGATAATAAAAGCAACAATAATCTGCCGACAAAATTTATCTCCACTATTTCAGATAACAACCACGAGACTACACATACGGCAACGGATGGACGAGCGGACGGCAACGTCAGGTGCAGAGCGCGCACCGCCGATCAGAATGGCCGTGTCGCCGCAAGAATGTCTTTTGGCTAAGATAATTATTCAATCTCATTGATAACCAGCTTATATTGATGAACCTGCCATCTCGTGAGATGCTGGCACAATTATTACGAAGGTCAATAGTGCGACAGTGCCATCTATTGACTTTTCTGCTAAAACCACCACTTAAATAGATGGAATGTAATTAAATGTTCCGCAACTCGAATAGTAATTTATTAAACAGAAGTCTCTAACTAGAACTATAGTTAAAATTAAGATAAGCTAATGTTTTATGAATATTGGGATTTTAATGATTGCCACACTTGGAAATGGAATGAGGCTGTCTATGAGACGTCATCGCACAATGTTGTGATGATGGCGGCGAATACGATTGTAATGGTCAATAACTCAATTTATAATGTGAAACTACAACTAAATCAATTTCTATAAGTAATTATAAACTTAAAAGTCATAAGATCATTTTATAGAGCCATTCGTGTTAAGCAATTAGTAGAAAACCCATTGTCTGTTTTAAATCCTTAATCAACCGGAAATGGTTTAGTAACATTTTGTTGTAAAAAGGAATGAACCTATTAATTAGACATTAACGTTTAATTACGCCTTTACACTAATATTGGTATTGTTTTATTGTTAAATAATTAATAGAATCAATTGTGAAGTATTTTAGTAATGATTGTTAGTTTTAACTAATTAGGTCATTTATTACTATACTGGTTTTGTGGTACTTCCGCTGGGGACTACAGACGCATGCGACGAAAAGTTGAGACGCGAGAACAAGTTATGTCGCGTTTAGCGAATAATTGCAATTCAAGTAAATGAAAGTTGTTTTTGATGTGATTAATGTTAATTAGTGCAAATGATAATTGTAACATGATTTAAAACAGTGTATAAGGAGTTTCTTTGCCTATTCTTCTCCTAAAAGATCAACCATGTATTCGAATGGGCGATTCAAACCGCAAAGTTTATAAGTGCCTGTAAATGAAGCAATGTAAATAAACGTTTGGTGTTTGAGTCAAGTAATGTGTGTGATTTCGAATACCCATTTAACTATCTGCCACGAAAAGGAATCTAAGGCGACGACAATATGGCGGAGCCCATTGATATTTAGGAGCAGCGTCCCTCCAGAGGGCTTCCCGCCGCGTCATACGAGGGCGGATCAATAAGTCCGTGACTTTTTTAATTTCTTGTGTTTTAACTGAAAGGGCAACACTGCTGCTGTCAACAGGCTACTATCAGGTGACTTCTGTCAAAATTTGAACAAGCAGCGTCTATAAGTTTGTCTTAGACAGCCATTGATAGCAGACTGCCGCGTACTTTGAGAAGAAAATGGAAAAAAGTGAATTTCGTGTGCTCATTGAGCATTATTTTTTGAGGAAAAAAACCATCACTCAAACCAAGGCTAGGCTTGATAAACACTATGGGGACTCTGCACCACCAATTTCAATGGTAAAGAAGTGGTTTACAGAACTTCGTTGTGGCCGTACAAGCACGGAAGATGCCGAACGTTCTGGACACCCAGTTGAAGTCTCTACACCCGAAACAATTAAAAAAAAACACGATTTGGTGTTGGCCGATCGCAGATTGAAAGTGAGAGAGATTGTGGAAGCCATAAGCATCTCACATGGCTCAGTGGTTACAATTTTAAATGATCACTTGGGTATGAAAAAACTTTCCGCAAGATGGGTGCCGCGGTTCTTTTCCAGCAGGACAATGCAAGGGTGCACACATGTGCAGTTTCCATGTCAAAAATTCATGAATTGGGCTACGAATTGCTCCCTCATCCGCCCTATTCTCCGGATTTAGCCCCGACTGACTATTTCCTGTTCCCAAACTTGAAGAAATGGCTTGGTGGAATGAGATTTGACTTCAATGATGAAATCATCTCACAAACAAATGGCCATTTTGATGACTTCGACAAATCTTATTTTTTGGAAGGGATAAAAAAATTGGAGAAACGTTGGACAAAGTGTATACAGCTCAAAGGAGAGTACGTTGAAAAATAAAAATAGAATGTATCCGAAAACCTGTGTTTCATTCAAAAAGTCACGGACTTATTGACCCGCCCTCGTATATATAAAAGAAAGTCGTGTTAGTTACACCATTTATAACTCAAGAACGGCTGGACGGATTTAGATGAAAATTGGTAGGGAGGTAGCTAAGAACCAGGAGAAGGACATAGGATACTTTTTTTTTTTTTTTTTTTTTTTTTTGGTAGGGTACTAGGTAGGTAGGGTAGTAGGTAGGTAGGTAGGGTAGTAGGTAGGTAGGGTAGTAGGTAGGGTAGTAGGTAGGGTAGTAGGTAGGGTAGTAGGTAGGGTAGTAGGTAGGGTAGTAGGTAGGGTAGTAGGTAGGGTAGTAGGTAGGGTAGTAGGTTGGGTAGTAGGTAGGGTAGTAGGTTGGGTAGTAGGTAGGAATAATCTATATTATGTGACGCAGACGAAGTTGCGCGGGTCAGCTAGTATTAGTATAGATTACATAAAATAAAGACACAATACTTTAAATAACAAAAACGTTTTTTTTTTTAAAATAAATAATGAAAAGAAGAGATAACAAGTAAATTTACTTAGTACTTAACTTATCCATGACTGAATAATTGTTCATGCTATATTATTAAAAAAATACAAATATTATAAAATAAATAATAAAGAAAGGGAAACACAAATAGAACTAATAACACAAATTGCAGACTATTGACTAAAATTTTCTTAATTTTTTGCCGGTCTCAAGCAAAAATACCTATGTTGTATCGAAAACAAAAAAACAACTTTGCATTATGTCGAATTATCGATGGCATCAGAAACTTTTATGAGATATCGCGAGACATTAGTAAAATCTGGGAATGTAGCATCAGTAAAAAAAAAAAAAATGTTACAGCCGAGATATGAAAATGGAGGGAATGCATTTGTCACTATCACTTGGATATTTCAGGTGTACTTGTAGGTAAGAGGGAAATGTATTACAAATAAAAACTCTTAAAACGTATAGGTAAATAAACACCTAAAATAATTTACAGATGCAATAAAAAGTTTTTTTAATCGACAAAACTCTTTCTACCTCTTTTGCTGAAATAAAGAGGTTTAGGGTTCATTCACACTGGCACTTGCGACCACTAGATCGTCGAGGCAGTCAGTGTGTTGAAATATAAAGGTTTTTAATATAAGTAACCCAGACAAGATGCAACACACGAGACAGCCACATTTTCGTTAGGCCCCTTGCACACGGCGTATTTTGTACGGCGCCGACGATGCGCGATCCTTATACGCGCATCGTCGGCGCTGTAGATGCCGATTTTTGCGTTTTTATAAATTCAAACGCGCATGTTGTGAAACGCAGTTGAAACTAAAGATAAAAAAACGCGTTCAAATCTCGTTTGAAGCACGTATACACACGCACTTCATCTGCGCGTCGCGGTCGTCAGCGCCGTAGAAAACACGCCGTGTGCTAGGGGCCTTACATGTGAGCTGCATGCAGTACCGTATCTTCAGTAAGTTATTCTCAACACTTCCGAACTCTTGTGCTCGTTATTCGGGGACTTTAGATCGACCTAGTATCCTCGTACATTACCTAAGCGATCCGTACCCTGATTAAGGTCAAATGTTACACTCCAGTTTTAGACATATTTTAGTAACTCGTCGGGGATGCGGGTTGCTCGAAAGAGATAACGCGGCCCCGACACAAAGGGACATAGGTGGTTTTTCAGTCAGTAGAAGTCTGACACTCCCTACCAATCTGCCCAGAGCGGGAGGAGTTAGTGATATCCCAACACCAAAAACAAAAAAAGCCTTTCAATGTTTATGTACCAGATGTTTGGTGTAAATTGTGTGAAGAACTGAAGACGTGCTTTTTTGCCAATTAGATCTATGCAAAGTAAAGCTGACGATTTTTCCAAATTACATAACATCACGATTCTAATCCCAGGAAGGTAAGGCAGAGATGTAAGTACCTAATATTATACTCCCACGTTTCACCAGTTATGTTTAAGTCCCTCGTTACAGGGGGATCAACATTGCCATCAATCGAAATTCAGAAAAAAAGGCAAAAACAATTTGTTCAACCCGAGAACCTAACCCAGGACCTTACGCTCAGCAGTGGCAATTGCGACCACTCGACTAACGAGGCCGTCCTTTCAAAATAAACATCTGTGGTTGCCGTATTTCCGGGCCGCGAATTTACAAAACTTATACTATTTGAGTCACGAGCCAGACTCTAATAGATGAGCTTTTGTTTATGCATATTACTCAACAAAACCTAATCTAACTCAGTAAAATAAGTGACTCAAATGGATTAGCTTTTTGCCTTGATATTTTCAAAGAAAATGCACGGACAAAACCTAGTACTGTATGATACATATTTACTGAAATAGATGAGCTTTTGTTGAGATATTTGCAAACATTACGTACGAACAAAACCTAGTCGATTATAGTCTCACCGACATATTATTATATTGTATATCGCGAACGCGATTGGTCAGCGGCGGCGTCGACTTGTTCATGCATTCACTTCTGTTATGATTATGATCATAATATTTAGTTGCCGCTGTTGCATTGTTTTGAGGTTATGTACAGCGCAATTATAGTACGAAAACCATGATAAAAGCCGTTTTAAGTGATATCTTGGGCGATAAATATCTGCTATTTAAAGTTGGAGGAGAAGAGTCACGATAATGTTGAGGCACAAGTTCAGTGTAAACTTACAAATGGTGACACTTGCACCACCTCCTTAAATATATTGTAGTCTTTGCTTGCACCGAAAAAAGTGACAACTTTATCACAGCTTTTTCTCGTAGTACAAATACTAATTGGATTGTTAACAAAACTTTTCCAAACTGTTCTCGCCACGAATTTCGTAAGTTATGTAACATTTAAGTCAACTATCGAAGAAAAATAAAAAGAATGATAAAAAAAATGGATGCAATAGAAACTTTAATTGTTCGGCGAGTATAAATATAAAGTTTCTAAAAGTTACGCCAGTAACTCAAAAAAGATCGACTTTACTAAGAGAAGGAAAGAGCGTGGTGATCACCATTAACTATGATCATTCTCATCGAATAAAAGTTGCTCAAGCGTTTAATTTATTAATTAAGGTGTAGTGTGGAAGCAAAAGAGTCATTCTATAGATATTTTGACACTTGTGCCATAGGTACTTAAAAGTTTAATTTGTAAAAATGCTAAGCAAATCATGTTTATAAAAATAATTATCTGCGTTTTGTATTTTATTTACTTACATATAAAAAACTTTATTATTTGTACTCGCAATGTCACACAAAAGCTAAGCCAGTTCAGTTTACACTTTCACTCTAATGGTATAGCATTTGTTGCTGCAATGTTAGAACGAATTTATCTAACAAAGTCTAGTCGATTTCGGTCAATTTCTGTACTAGAATAGATTAGGGTTTGTTCAAGTTTTTGTCACACAAAAGCTAAGCCAGTTCAGTTCGCACTTTGACTCTAATGGTATAGGTTTTGTAAATTCGCTTCCGGGCCATCCCTGGAAACTCGTCCAATTACTCACTGGGTACGCCAGAATCTATCATGGCGGAATGAAATCCTCCGTCACTTGTCCAGAAAGTGTCAATTTGCACACTGTGCATAAAAGCGATAAAGATTCACTTTTGTCTGACTTTTTTCCACTTCGTTACTGTACTGGCCAATAGTGGCCATAAATGTTTCTGAGGAAATATCTAGGAATACTACGTTTCTTTTTATAATTAATAGGAGATTGGTGAACTTCAAGTGCTTCTTTCTTCTATGTAGTGAAATTGATAAATAACATACCATCACGCCTGTAATCCTGTATATTATTATGTATTGTGTGCGCCGGTCTATGTAACTGTTTGTGTATATGGCTAATCTTAAGTTTATGTTCACACCCACCTTTAGCCGTACCATATACATATCATATAGGTACATACTTAATTATTTTCTCTGGTTATATATTATTTAAAGTAATCTGTGGATAACGTAGCATATTATCATGTAAAATGTTACTGTTTGTTTTAAAAATAAATGCTAGTTAACCTGTACCTATGAGAAATAGAAATAAAAAGTCTAACTAAGGTTTACTAGGTTCGTTTAGTGAGTAGCTGGCACTCAGTCGATGTCAGGCAATTTTACGTAAATGTTGCATTACAAGGCTTGCTCATTGCGAATGGCTGCCATCTTGAAGCTTTGAAATATGACTTTAATTTCGTCTCTTGTGACCAAAACTTCACGTGTATTGCGCTCTGACAAGAAAATCTGATATGAGAAATTGAAAAAAGTTCGCACGAAACATGTTATTTTTCACAGAAGCTGAGATTAGGTTTATATGTGCAGAATTGTAAATTCAAATAGAATTTGGACTTTAATTCGTTTGGAACCCAAAGATATATTTTTGAAGTTTTTAAATTGAGTTGACGGCTTGATATGGAAATTATGTTCGCCCTAACTTTTTATTAAATGCGAGCTTTGAGGTCGATTCGATCACATTCTAGATACTCTAGGGACTCTTGGGGTTCTAGGGTAGGTATTTAGTTCGAGCTGTGGACTTGTGGTCTATTACGCAAGCTAAGTATTTTTTTTATTCACAGTAAACAACGGTAAGTATACAAAAACCACACACCAATTACTATTATTAACATAGAAACACAAAAGGAAACAAAAGTAAATCATTCAACATTCGTTGGTTAAAAATTGACTCTAAACCGGAACATTGTACACTTTACTGTAAGGGGCTACAGAACAACAGTGTACATGTACAGGACGACTGGTCACAAAAACTAAACAATATATTGTTATAGTTTAAACGAGGGACATTTTGAAACCCGCAGTAGCCCATACTTACATGATACCTAGTAATACCTACTAATATATACTTATATGAAAAAAAGTGACAAATTAGCTCTACCTACTTACCAACTTACCTATGTCTGACTTTAATATTCTCATTACAAGAAATCTATCCAAAGCGAACGCCATGTTAATGTGTCGCCATAAGCTCGAGTACTCGAGATGATTATTAATTATTCCTCTCTGAAAGTTGGAACTTTTATCTTTGAACCGATATTAGTATGATATGATATTTCTATTTAGTCTAAAATATGTAAATTGGTAGGCATAGTCATTCGAGAGCAGTGGTGGCCCAGTGGTGGCGCGTGGCGGCCCCGACTTCCGAACAGTTGGTCGTGGGTTCGAACCCAGGCAGGCGCATTACTTTGTGTAATTTATTTCATCACCACTGCTCTCAAAACGGTGAAGGAAAACATCGTGAGGAGACCGGCATGTCTTAGAACCAAAAATTCGAAGATATGCGACATCTACCAATCCGCACTGGGCCCGCGTGGTGGATTATAGCCCATCCCTCTCCTAGAGAGGAGGCCTGAGTCCCTGCAGTGGTAGGCTGATGATGATGAGTCAATTTATCCTTTTTGAAGTGCGTTCAATCAATGAAACTAACTTCAAACGTGTCCCTTCATTTTCAAAAAACATCAAGAATAAAATGAAAGTATTGGTATTCTTTGAAATGCTTTTAAAATCTACATTTCACTGAAAAAGTAATTTGCTTATCGTAGATCTACATTTTTCACGTATTTCTACCCGTCAGGGCCAGACTAGACAAACATATTGTAAATTCAATGACACAAAGAAATGGGTGAACCGTTGAAATAAAAGAAAGCTTGAATTGTAAATAATTGATGGAGTGTTTTGAAACGTAAAAAAGCATTCAGCGTAAGTTTTTTTTACTGTTGCTCTGTAGACGTTGTAGTTTTGTCTTCAAGCGTGAGTGATAGATTCATCAAAGCTATTTTATGTGTGCCTACTAAAAACTTACTTGCGTCGTCGCTTGGTATAACTGGTTGTCAGATATTCCAGCCACTGACTACTTGTTTTGGTGGTGGTCATCCATCCACGGCCCGCCTTAGGCAAGCGTGTCTTAAAGATTGGCGTTAGGGTCTGTTCTTATTTAGCCTCGCACTTCAGAATCACTAAAAATCGCTTCAAAGCAGACTCAAAGACAATAACAAAATATCTCTACTTATACCAAAACAAGGGGCTCAAGAAAAAAATTCCCAAAAAAAATTTTTACCTCGGTATGTAATGTATGGTCACCCACCCACAGACCAACCTAGGCCAGTGTAGCTCAACCTGAAGATTGTATCGAGCGCCAGTGCAATTTTTATTTACGAAACAAGAATAATCCACGTATTTTCTATTCCCAAAAGCGTCGCAGCATTCACCATCAATAACCGTTATTTCTAAGTTAATCCAGATATATTTGCCATGATAATAATATGGCAGGACTGGTGCAGCGGTAGTCACGTCGCGTTGCGCTGCAAAGCGCTTTAATATTGCATCGATGCCGACAACAGCTTGGACAGACGCCACCGGAATATACTCCGCAAATGTGGAAAACCTCGACGATGTCAGATATTATTACGTTACACATACGAGTAGGTATATATTTTAAAGTTGCTCTAAGATAAGTGAAAAAACTGCTGTATTATGAACAAAAGACTGGCCTTTAAATTCGGACTACCTTAATAATAATACCTTAATTGCTAGATTATAGCTAGGTACCTATTTAAAATTAAAGACGACTTCAAAGTAGTTAAACATTTTGATTTTTGAGTAGGTTCTTCTTCTAAATAGAGGCAATCGAAAAATAACAAAGTAACAATTTAGTTTTACCAGTGAGCATATTAACACTTTTTTGCTTTATCGTTTAGCCTATACTGTCCCACTACTGGGCAAAGGCGCCTGAGGACTTCTGGTTCCCGTGCCACCTCAAACCAGTTCTCGCGGTACGCTCCACATCGTCTCGCCGAGTCTTTTTTGGGCAGGCTTCGGCGACGCCGTCCGTCTTTCGGAACCCACTAACTTAAACCACAAATGGGATTGTACAACAAGTACACAACTTTGTCTTACACTTCGGTTAATAGTAATACCCCCGACGACGTCCCCACGGTCCCCGCGTCCCTCAATAGTTAGGTATTTATTTTTATTTATTTATTTAACAATTTATGTACACACTAAATACAGAAAAGAAGAAAGGAACAGAAAATAGTACAAAGGTAATGCTTATTTCTAAAGAAATCTCTTCCAGCATACCTGCGAAAGGAGAATCTAAAAAAGAGATGTAGACATAGTGTGTAAAAGAAGAAGAGAAATGGAATACGTAAAACATCAGAACTAATTAAAAATAATATACCATATAAGAATAAACTAACGTACCTACTTCTAAATACAACGACAAAACATATAACAATACCATAAATACAATAAGATAACTAATAATAAATAGTTATGCAACTATGACGAAATGGAAAGATAATGTTCTTTTACTCTTCCTTTGAAGATTGCAACAGTTTGGCAGTCCCTAATGTCAGGCGGAAGTGAATTCCACAGCCGCACGGCGTGTACAGTGAAGGAATAAGAGTAGAAGTCGGTAGAGTGTGGAGGGGATTTAAGGAGGTTCCTAAGATGCGACCTGCAAGGCGCATCAGAAGGACGGGAGTAGGAAAAACGTTCACGCAAATACGATGGCGTTTTAGGGTTGTGAAGGATGTTAAATAGCAAACATAATATCCGAGAGTTCCTGCGAAGTCGAATTGGGAGCCACTTGAGTATTTTGCGAAAGTTAGAAACATGATCATACTTTTTAAGGTTAAAGACAAAACGAATACAAATATTTTGCAAGCGCTCAAGTTTATTTAAAAGCTCCTCGGTGGCATCCAGATAACAGGCATCGGCGTAGTCTATGATGGGTTGAATGAGAGTTTGCGCAAGGGAGATTTTGGTGTTCAAGGGAAGGAAGCCCTGGAGGCATTTCAATGAGTGGAACGTGTAGTGCACTTTGCGACTAACTTCAGCAACATGGGCAGTCCAAGATAAGTAGGAATCCATTGTCACCCCCAGGTTTTTAGCCTTAATTGCGTAATCAATCTGAACTCCATTCAGCCTGAGTGGAGACAGCGACGCAACATCGAGCCTATTCCGCATATACCTGCCGCCGATGATCAAGGCCTGAGATTTCCTAGGATTGATTTGCAGTCCAAAGGACCGCGACCACTCGCTAATCAAATCCAGATCCTTGTTCATGACTGACACGGCGGCTTCCGCATCCTTTCTTAAGAAATGATGGTAAAGCTGCAAGTCGTCGGCATAGAGATGGAAGAAGGAAGAGATGACTCTGGTGACAGAGTTAATGAAAATAGAGAAAATAAGAGGAGAGAGAACCCAGGTATATTGCAGGTATACATTCTTCCACCACCCTGCCAACTAACCAATTGAACTACATTCCCGATCAACTGCTAACAAAGTACCTACATATATTCCATCAATACAATATCAAATGTAGTACAGAGCAGATCACGTAGCGTTGCAGAACCGTCTCAATATGGCGTGAGGCGTCCATGTTTAGATGACATCGACACCTGCTCTCTGTACGCGGGGCACGACGGCACTACAATGAATATAGATCTGTGGACTGCTTCAACTTATTGAACTATGAAATTCATTGTTAGTTTAAACTATTAAACTCTGTCTCTACTAAGAGGAGCTCGAGGCTAAATATTAATCACAACCGCTCGTGTCAGCGTGCGATTGTCCTGTCGTGGACTGCTGTAGGCTGATGAAACTTAAACATAGCTGGCGAAATACATCATCAGCCTATAATGTTCCCACTGCTGGAATGCAGGCCTCCTCTATATGAGAGGGAATGGGTTTAATCCACCACGCGGGCCAGTGCGGGTTTTTATTAAAAACAAGAATATAAAGGGCGCCTGCGTGGGTGTAGACAACCAGGATAAGCTAGCATTTATCTTCTCAAGATTGTTAGTACATTTCCTTTTTCTACGTTTGATAGATATCACATCATGTCTTCGAATTTTTGGTTCGACGAAATGCTGGTTTCCTCACACTTTCACCGTTTTTGGGAGCAGTGGTGATTATAGTACATTATGGTACAAGTGTGTAACGTTGGTGATTACCGCAGAGGCGCCATTGAGACCCGAGCCGTCAGGTGAGGGTCTTAAGAAAGCCGAGGACGGTAATCATCAATACACACGTGTATCATACGACGTTTTTCAACACACTTGTGAAGAAAATAATACTAAAAAGTCATCTTCAACAGTTAAAACAAGTTCTGTTTTTTTTTTCACAATAGCGGCAAAAATTTATGCGCGCGCATCTACAGTTCTACCAACTTCAACAGTTAAAACAAGTTCTGTTTTTTTTTTTACAATAGTGGGAAAAAGTAATGCGCGCGCATCTACAGTTCTACCAAGTTATCTATGCAGGCGGGAAAACACGGAACTAAAATAAATGTACTAAGTTTGACGTAGCGATGCATTTTTTTTTGACCAGTGGCGCCACTACTGTAACAATGTCGATCGGCCATAGACTAAAAGAATGTGGTTTCTTTATTTTTGACTTTTCGCGGATAGAGTTTTAGCCACGGACAAAATGGGGATTTTTTTTTCTTTTTACTTACAGAGAAAACAAAAGTTATATTATTTGAGTGAAAGATTCATTTATTAAAAACGTATTAGTTGAAATTATCTATTTAAATTCAAATTTGCATGAAATGGGGAAGCACTAGGTACATTAATTTATTTTTACTATTGAACACGATCTTTTTTGTATCGAAACTTTTTTAAGAACATAGCAACTCAACCAATTAAATTTAAAAAAAAACCTATAACTCACTAGTGAATAATAGCAATGAAAAAGTCACAGTTTGATTATAGGTGTCATTACGTGCCTAATTGCGGTGAAATTATAGCCACTTTATGAGCAAGTGTGTTGAAAAATAAATTACTCAAACTAATACACCTACCTAAGTTCGAACCCACGACTACTGTTGGTAAGTCGGGGCCGCCACCGCTAAGCCACCGCTGTTCTCGATTTCTATTAGGTACACCTCTGCCAAACTCTTCGGGAATTACAGGCGTTATATTATGATGACACGAACTTAATTGGCTATGAAAATGCTTGACCACTCACTTACATCGATTCATCAATTACCTACAATATTAGTCCCAAATTAACAAATGGACTAGCAACCGAGGCATTTCATATGTTATTATACCATTCCAAATACCTGAACTAAATGCACACATTCGAGCTATTTATACTCAGTGAACAATGGATAATGCAAAATACGTAGTTATTTAATTGGATTTCAAGCTAATCATTGACAAACTAATTAGTGGATGTCAAACGCACATGAATTTATCAACGCTGTTTACATTGTATCGACTGTATGTACTTACATGTACCTATATGTACTATTTTATCTACATACTAACTACCGTTGTTTTAAATCATTAGTATCGGTGTCTGTCATTTTTCGCTCATTGGTATAAAGTTAAATAAAACAACGTTATATAAATATTATAAGATCACGTTAGACAAAGGAATGCCTAAGAGTATACCCACATTTCGCCAGTTATGTATAAGTCCCATGTAATTGGGGCGAGCCTACTGCCTATAATCGGGTACAAATCCAGACTCCGCGAATGCTGCTGACAAATTCCTAAAGGAAAAACCAAACACTTTGCCTGACCGAGAAATAAAATCGAGAACCTCATACTGAGCAGTCGCGTGATAAATAAAACGTCAAGGATTAACTCGTACCAACTTTTTTTTTTTCAGGATTTAATAGACACAAAAGGATTCACAGCATACTGTCTTGATAGATGTACTGACGCTACAGTGATGAAAAAGTAAAGTAACCATATCTGTCCACATCCTTGATTGCATTTCTCGGGCGTAGCCGCTACAACCTCTACGCGAGTTGCTACGCTACGAAAATACTACGCAGCCTACGCCAATATTGTAGCCTATTTATTCGCTACGAACTCTTTAAGTTGTATAATGTACCTAGCTTACAATTAAATATTATAAACAACGAATTTTGTACCATCGCGTACAATAATGCATGGGAAGTTCAGAAAAAATACCGTGTGAAGCAAGAAATGACGCCACCTGGCGTAAATAAGTACTCGATTAGCAACATTGATTATATTGTTGATGCTACACTAACTAGAGGGCGCTCACGCTGTATAAAATGTTCATGTAGTTTCTTTTTCTGTATTTTACATTCAAATAATTTATAATCAATTATTTCTAGTAAATAAATTTATTCCTAACTACCTACTATGTTTGTTTAAATTGAATATTATTATCATTTTATAACTAGGTATCTGATTTTAAATATCTATGTTTTAGTTTTCAAACTTGAGGGTAGGTCGAATATGAATTCATAAATAAATTTGTAGGTAGTAGAAATAATTAGATTGAAGATTTAGATGAGTTATGACTAAGCTCAATTGATTGTTCGCTAAGTTTGTTTCGATTACCTCATTCGAGTGTGTTTAGCTCAGTTTTATTTTAATTTAGGTGAATTAACTTATTTCATCAAAATGAGTACGCGTTGTAATATTGTTTTCGTTACAAGAGCTCAAATAACTGATTTGCAAAATCAAGGCAAAAACTTATCGACACTCGAAACTTGTCGACTTATCTTATTGTTAACGTAAGTAGTTTAGATTTCAAAATTTTTATAAGAAAAAAAAAATGTTTTAGTTACGTCTATATTACTTAATAAATAATCATTATTGCGTGTTATTATATTTCTGTTATAATTATTGTTGCAGAGAAAAGCAGTTGTTCTATTGGTACGACGATTTGAAGACGAGGGATCTTTGCAACACCATCAAAGAACTAGTAGACCACGGCTCATAAACACATTACAGCGTCAAATCGTGTTATGAAAGTATGAAGAAAATGGATTCCTGCCGATGACCGACTATGCAGCTTTATATGACTCAAGTGTTGACAATGCCCGTCGTGCTCTTATAAGTGAAGAGCTGCATTATAGGAGGCATGTTGTGAAACCCTGGCCCACAGAAAACCATTAAAGGACAAGATTACAGTTCGCTTTGGATCATGTTAACTTTGATTTGAGTAACTTTTAAGTCCAGTGAACACGGACGCTTATGTTTGTGGTGTAGAAATATTACGTGATAAACGAGTGGTTATGTGTGTCCAATATGCTGGTCATATTGCAGTGAACGTGTGGGGATAGATAAGTGTTGCCGATCCAGGATTTATATTTCATAATACTTAAAAATAATATTACTTAACTTTAGTACTTATTTTTTATACTAACTGGAGACCGGGTTATTATAACCTATTACGACTGACTGTTATTTTATCCTATGACTTACGTATTTTTAATAACTAAAAAAAGTCAAACAATTTTTTTTTTTTTACATTACATAAGAACCTTTTCGTATGTTTTTGTGCAATTGTATAGCTGTTATCCTACCTATTTAATTCATTTAATTTAACTTTTCACTTTTGTGATAAAATAATCCGGTCTCCTGTTTGTCTTTGTTGAGGTTACAAAAGCTTCAATCCTCTTTCCGATTTTGGAAACGAATACTTAAGCTATGGCCTCAATAAGAAGTTTCATATAATATAATAATGTTGAACGATAATAAATGTCTGTTTTTGAATAATAAACTGTAAGAAATAAACCTCTTAAATTTGTGTGTTTTTTTGTTTGTCTCCGTTCATCCCTGTTGCTAACCTACTACTAACTCGAATATTATATTTTTGAATGCTATGCGCACTTATTAGCTTAATGAAAACATTCCTTATGGTTTCTTTCGTATTTTTTTTATCATTTAACTTCTCACATCCAACCTAATACGTGTTTCCTAACTTCTAACTTACCTAACCTATTCCCAAGTCAAAGTTAATTTTTTTCTATATCTCAACAGAATAGTTTACATTTAGTTAAGACTAAGTTATAAAAATCTACCTCCATTTTATTTCACCTACAGGTGACACCGGGTAATCCGGATATTGTCATTGCGGAAAGTAAAAACTTTAAAGGTTTAATTTCTTATTATTATTTACGTAGGAATTACAAATAAAATTTCTGTGAGGTAGAAACAGAAATAAAAGTTATGCCACCTACAAGTGACACTGGGGATTGAAGAGTTTAAAATCACAGTTGTGCAGAAACCAAACGCCATCTATTAATTATTTTTGAAAATTTGATTTCTACCTTCACAGAAAAATAGGCCCTAAGGTATCCATGCACTTTTGTGGGCGACTGTACACTGCTATATAAATAATACAATGAATACCACAAACCAGTATTTTACAACTTTTGTAGATAAATACGGACTAGTAGTGGTTGCAACTATGACATACCGGCTAGTGAATATTTTTATAAAAATGTTAACTTCACAAACAGACACAAATTAAACACAAGGTTTAAGTGTCGCATAAACACCTGAAACTTAATAAGGTGGCACGTTCGTGACTTGCAACTAAGTGTAGCGATGTAAGTTTTTTCTCGTTAGTGAGTGCAAGTTTTCTTGTTGATACCAAGTAACTTGTGCTAACTTAGATTATAGCATGTCGTATCGTTTATTCACATTAACACGGTTAGTAGCAGGGGTTATGTTAAAAAGTAGTGGTTCACTTTTTTATGTTGAACCAGCCGATGCCCGCGGTTTCGCCTCATGGTTGTCGGTCAAATTGTATACTAAAAATCTTCCTCGAGAACCACTCTATCCATTGGTGAAAAAAGTTTTTCTAAATTATTTCTTCTTCTTAGCGTGTGGGCAGTAAGGTTTAAGGCGAGGTTACCCCGATAAACGTCGTCAACAATAGCGTTTTACTCGTATGCGATACACGATTACTTACACTTCATCGCATCCAATTAAATCGCAAAGACATGTCCAAATGATGGCTAAATAATCGTTTTACTTGAGTTGTATTAGGCTTTGAAAAATAAAACTTATCTATACTAATATTATAATCTATACTAATATTATAAAGCTGAAGAGTTTGTTTGTTTGTTTGTTTGAACGCGATAAACTCTGGAACTACTGGTTGGATTTGAAAAATTCTTTTTGTGTTGGATAGTCCATTTATCGAGGAAGGTTATAGGCTATATAACATCACGCTACTACCAATAGGAGCGGAGCATAATTGAGAAATGTTGTAAAAACGGGAAAAGAAAATTCTTTTCTGAGAGCTTCCGTTGCGTGCGCTGCGAAAACGGTTTAAGTTACGAGAAAATCATGTATAAAGTAATTATTCCTCTTAAAAAGTTCAAAAAAAAAGTCCGCGACAGCATATGTCTATCTTTTAAGATTGACTCACTGTAACCATTTTTCACTATTAAAATGTTAGGTTAAAAATAATTATTTTTTGCGAAGCTTATTTAACCCATATGGTATTATTCTATATCTAAATAAACGTATTCGTTACAACGGAAATTTAATATAGAATGTTTGTGCCCTTTACTCTATACAGTTTATACAAATATCTTAGAAGATATCGCAATGTAAAAATACCCGCGCGGAAAAATAATTACGCGGGTTGCGTTGCAATGTAGGTACGGGGGATTCTGGCTGGCCTCCGGGAAATTCAAATTCAAAATATTTACTGCACTATAATGTTTACAAGTAGGTACAGTGTGTTATCGACATCGTATATTTAACAGTAACAGATATCTATAGTAATTCTCATTTTAGTATAATCTAAACTAATATTATAAAGAGGAAAGGTAATTTTTTTTGTTTGTTAAGATTTAACTTAATAATTTTGGTTGGATAGTTGATTTATCGAGGAAAGTTATAAGTTATACGAGTATAATATAGAGACGCAGACAAAGTTGCGTGGGTCAGCTAGTATCATAATAAAGGTCGTAAAAAATGTGTATTATCTCGGGTCACATAATGTATAATTTCTTTATAATTTTTCTCCAAGAGAGAAAAAACAGTCAAAATTTAGGCATTATATCGCTCGCGCGGCAGGGCGGGGGGTGAGGTCGTGCGTACATAAAAACAAAGTACTGCAACCTCGCCTTAAGGATTTTGATTTCGTCGTTCGACAAAAACGCATCGTTTGATCTTACGATCGTTGCCAATTAGGACGCGCGCCGCCTCAGAGTTTCTAAACCGCCGCAAGGGCCTCTGACATGGTTTGACAACAGTCATTTGGTATCTGATCTACGTTATTATTCTTAATCTACATTAAGTTTGACACAAAAAAAGAGTATGCTGAGATGGTTTGGTCATGTGAGGAAGAATGAAAGGCGACTAAGAAAAGGTGTGGGTAAAGCTGGAAGGGAACGCCCCATAAAGATATAAGTACACTAATCTTTTTGCTATTTTTCACCGACTTCAAAAAAAGAATTGGTTCTCAATTCGTCAAATTCTTTTTTTTTTCTTTGAAAGGACATGTGCGTTGTACTCACAACCACCGTGCGTGTTATGCGGGCGCCACACTATGCTCCTCGCGCTGCTCATCGCTTTGCTCCTCGCGCTGCCGCTATTTGCCGCGATGTTGCCCGCTCTGCCCACACACTGCTCTACTCGCGCAAATAATCGCGCAATTAATCGCGACGCTCCTCACTTGGCATTTGCCTTTGGTGGAGAATGGACGACGAAACTGTGGCAGCGTGCGCGCTATGCATTTTTAGCATAGCTTTTTTTTTATTGACTAATAATGGTCTAAAAGATGCCATTAATTATTTTTTTTTTTGGCTTTCAACTTTTCTACTCCTATTTTTATTATTTCTCCAAGCCTCATCCAAGCATCGTGTACCTACAAAATTATAATTAAATTAGAAAAAAATCGAGTAGCCGGCTTTAAGTGCAGGCAACGCGTGGGTAAATAATCCCGGCCTAATAGGTACCTATTTAATAAAATAGTAGTCTAGGTATCTACCTACCGGCCGACTACTTCTTAATATTTCTCCATTTCTTGATAGTGTAATTTTAACAATATAACTATTATGATACGTACCCTACATTTTTCGTAAGTCGTTTAAAAATAATAAGCCAAAGTTTATCTTTTAAAAACAAGCTTTCAAATAAATAAACATATCTTATGTTTCAAATGATGATTTTTGTGTTGTGGATCCCAAATAATTGGCTCCGCAGACAACAAATCAATAAATAATAACACTTTATCGTTTTACCCTACCCCTTTATTCTACGGCGCTTGGCGAGGACATGCATATGAAGCGTGCGTCTTGCGTGAGCGCTCGATGCGGACTGCGACCGCGCGATTATGTGGCCAGCCACTCGCGCTCGTATTGCCGGCCCTTTGACTCGCGCGCAAAAGCCGACAAAATAGGGAGCGATGAGCAGGACGAGGAGCATGACGTGCGGCATGACGAGTAACGTTGCCACACTATGTCTCTGCCTCCTTTCCTCGCTACTTCCCATACCACTCGTCGAGTGTGTGGCGCCCGCATTATACCGGATATAGACGTGAACAGGCAAAAGGAGTAAGGATCGTAGCACTGCAGGTGGCGTTTCTGGATGGTTCTGAAAAAGGCGTGAGTTTATGTATAATATGTAGATTTGTAAGATATTTAAAAGTATTGTGAGTACCGAATGTACTTACAGTATTTTTAAATACGTTAAACCACGCATACTTAAAGCTTCATAACAGCATGGCTGCTCTGTTAGCGAAAAGCTAAGTATTTTCCCGGACACTTGCAGGATTTCAGAGCAATCCAAGTCTGTGAAGTTGCTAGGTTTAGTACTTTATTTCATCCTATTCGTGAACCTGAAAACTACTATAAAACAATGTTATTATAAATTACAGATTATATGCCAAGCAAAACAATGACCATGTTTCCTGGTAATCTAAAGTGCAATGGCCACTTTAGCAGACCATAATAGGATCATAATATGAATTGCGTTAAAATTGGTCACAGACGATTCGTAAAATGGTCACAGACGCGGTTACTATTATGAATGGTCCGTTGGTCCATTTTACATCAAATGTCAAAGACACCGCATTTAACGAAAGTTAAAAAAAATCCAATGAATTTTCCAATTCACAACTTCTTACAAATATAAACAAAAGTACCTACATATAATCAATAGTAAACGCACCAGAACACCTCTGTAACTAGTTACTGAAGTTGTAATTACGTTAAGCGTTTGCGGTGGGAGTACACATGAGTTCCATTACAGTAATTGTAGCGACAACTATCTAAACAGCAAATCTCTTTGGTAAATATTACTACGACATTTCAAGCAGGCATGCCTTTCCTTTAAGTACACATTTAAGTATACATTTATGATTTTAATCAAGTAATAACAGCAACATGTTGGATGGGTGACCGCCCACAAGATACCCAGTTTTCTCTGTGCCTCGGAAAGCACGTCAAGCCGTTTTGGCCCCGACTGTAATTTTCAGATCTTTGACGGTTACAGGTAGTCACGTGGCTCTAAAGTCTGAAAATCAGTTTACTAAGGGTTTTTATTACCCAGTAGTGCCCAGAACTTACTGGGTTGTGGAGGTCAGTTTGGCAGTCGCTGGGAATGGGAATAGTGTGGCGGGCTGGTCCCAACAAAAAAAAAAAGACAGTCGCTCCTTGTAAAATACTGGTTAGACTGGAAGCCGACCCCAATGTAATTATGAAAAGGCTAGTGATGAATCAAATACGTAAACGATTTCGTTCACTCTGCCACTTGGATTTAATTTTTTTTGAATCATCTTCAGGTACATCGTACATTTTCCTAATCTTTCACGGCCTTATTAATAAAAATAAGTTAAGCCTGCTTAAACTTACGCTTGGTTTATCTCGCATGCCGTCTCACTTCAAAAATATTCAAAAGAAAGGGACGGCATGCGAGATAAACCAAGCGTAAGTTTAAGCAGGCTTAACTTTTTTTTATTAATAAGGGGGTAAGAGTCCTAAACTAGGAGATAGAACGTAAACACTGACTAAAAAAATAACTCTACAATACCAACCTAATTTAGAGACGATACAACACAATTTAGAACAGCAGCTTTCATAATGAATACAACTCGATTAAAATTAAGTCTTTGTTGCATAATATTAAACGGTACGCCCCGCCTGGTACCAATTCTAAATAGAGGGAGGTCTAGAAATTTCCGTCCTGAACGATGCAGCTAAGTATTTTGTCGTAGCGAAAACCACTAACTACGCGGAAATTCTCGCTCCTTTACTACCGAACCTCATTTATACCACACCACTAACGGAAGTTACTTTTAGTTCATACCATTTCTAACCATATTCAAAGCCTCAAATGACGTGTTATTATGCAGATTTTTTTCTAATGAATAATAATGGAAACAGAATCACGTACTTATGCACGACATGTAAATTAAGATTGCTACTGAGACTTCGTCACGTTTTCGTCAATTATTCAAAAGGAAATGTTGTGTACCGAGCTTTTCATAATACTATGTATTTCGGGATATAGGTGCGTTCGTATAGATCTTGTGTGTGAAATACTTTATGAAGGATGTTTTGCACATAGAGGGTGTAAAAGTACCCTTAACAAAGCCGAAAGTTACTTGTTCTCCCCGCCATTGCATTTTTTTTTTGTTCTGGACCATACCTGGGAACTTTCTAGTTACGGAGATGTTCGAGGTCAAAGTTCCGAAGTTTTTTTTTAAATAACAATTTTTATGGTAATAATTTTACTTTAATTGCCTCCATGACCCATTTACTATTCAAAGCACCCATTAGCACAATGTTTTGAGTGTGCTACATTGAGTTTTACCGTAAAAAGTGATTTTTCACCCCAACAAAAAAATCGTTTCCCAGCAATAAAATTTGTTACTAGTACCCTAGTACCGACCTTTGTAGAGTTACTTAAATGATGTACAGAATTTTCGGTTGACGGCTTCGTGAAGGATACGTTTACACCTTGTATACTGATCATGTAACAACGCGATCGCAACTGCGATTTTTATATAACAGTTCATAATGTGGGTTTAGTTAGTCGTTCTCGAGTTTGCTGCGACACAAGTCTTTGTACGTAAGGTATGTAATTACTTTAATTATTTGCCGACTATTGTGAGAACTGAACGTGATGGCAATTACTCATTTCATTCAGGTGAACAAGAATTGAGATAGGTGCTCAGTAATTAAGATATTGGCATTTAGTAACGCTTTGTTATCGAAACACAATTAGACGTCTTTGTTCGTCTATTTCGCTGAACTTGAATGGAAAGAAACAAAAACGTTAATTTATAAAGCATTTTTTTTTAGCTTGTGTTATAAATTCAATCTCGTTGACCTATCTTTATTCAAAACAAAGAATTGGCGTATTATAATAAGTTTCGTAGAAACATTTAGAGGTAGGTACTATCATCCAAATAATACACTGAACTTGGAAAAAAATCAAACAAACAAAACTTTTGGAAAAAATCTTCTGGTGTAGGTAAACTCAGTCTGAGCGACTTGTCTTTATTCAAAACAGAGAGATGGGTTATTATATAACGTTTCGTCGAAACTTTCAGAGGTATCATCCAAATGATTGCTACAAAATTAAAATCTCATCTTTGAAATGTTATCTCAAAGTCATTGTTATCAAGTATATCTGCAAGTTTATGCTATCCCCGCGGAGAGGGTCTTGTCCGTTTAACCCTCATGAATAATTCAAGATGACGCAGACCAAGATCTCGACTCGATATCCTTCGTGGAACATGACCGTTCTCGTAAAAATCGCAAACGTATCAAATGATATTATACCCATTAAATTGGTACAAAGCAAACATAATATTTATTGGACGAAGAAACAAAATTCAGATTGAACTATAAAACGTCTTCTTTGTAAAACCAAGAGTTATACTAATACAAAGTAAACAGATGTACCCACTTATCTTGTGTTAAGAATTTCGGGGCTCTTAACGGTGATACAACCTCTCAATATTTGAAAATATCATTCAAATTAGTCTTATAAAGTAGCTGATTCCATAGGTACAGTAAATTTAGGAAAAAAAATAGATCATAATGGGAAAACAATATGAATTGCGTTAAAATTCGTAAAATGGTCACAAACGCAGTTACTAATATGAAAGGTCCATTTTACGCTTTTTAACGCAATTCAGAATTATTATATGATCGGCTAACGTGGCCATTTTAGACCCCTTGAACATCAAGGTAAGTACTACAATCTATCACTTTTTTTAATAGATTTCCAACTTTATCGCTAAAGCATGAGGTTTATGATTGATTGGGAAAATTTGACAGTTTCTGAACTTACAGATGCTCCATTTTTCCGGAACGCTCTGCAGTTTGACTGATAGTTAGAAAGACCTACTTATCTTACTAGAACATTAAAAATTAAATATTACTAGATACGTAATAACTATTATACCTAGTTGTTTATTATTGTGTTTGAATTTCAAATGATAATTTTCCTTATAGTTGTACAGCAAAGGTCTCACTTGGGATATCTCTTAAACAGTTAATCAAAGCAATTTTACAAGCAATTAAGAATAAATAATAAATAGATTAAGTTCTAGGTGATCGACTACTATGTAGGTACTTTTTTTAATTAATAACTAACTAATCTCTACCTTTAGCTAGTAACAAAAGATCTAAGCCGTAACTTCGCGAAATTACGCGATTATTTCAAGGAATACGTGGGTCATACTCAGAAAAAGTGTACATTTGGTGTCTTTTCTTGTCCCACAACTTATTATATAACTATTTACGTAAATATTTAGTATTATGATATATTTTCTTTTATCCCCCCTTTTTGTTATATTAGTCTAATTCTACCATGATTTCTCTGGTATTTTCAATTAAATTTTCAATATAAGAATACATTTTTTGATTGTCAAAACATTGATAAAAATATCGCCATACATTTTTTTGGTGTCCCAATGACGATTACACATTTTCAGAGATGAATTGTTACGAATTTTCATCGCTTTTTTTAACATTGACTGTGGTTATATTATTCTTGATGAATCAAGTGACTAAATAAGACCAATTTTATTCGTAAATCATATACAGAAGGATTTATTTTAATTAAACAAATGTTGTCCCAAAATTATGAAGTTTCGTTACTCAGGGTTAGTAACGCGTGATAAAATTTGAAACGCAATGACTTAAGGTGGTATAAATAGTTTTTTTCTAATCTGGCAACGTTATTACTTACGTCAAAATCACTGTCACGGCAGCCATCTAGTTTTCGCCGCAGTCGTGAAGTCAAGACGTTTAGCAAGTGAAAATTTACAAAAAATACCTCAGGGTGATAAACGACTATTATTTTGGTAAGTTTAATGTTTTTTGTTTATATATCATGTTTTCTTCGTAGCTTTTGTATTATCTAAAAGAATACACTCAGTGCTTGCGTGGTAAAACCGTGGTTTACGTAAAAACATTTTTAGAGGTTATGATTTCTCAGATTTTATTATCATTTTCGTTATATTGCGTAAAATTTCGTTACGTTACGAAACTGAGAAATTGTTAAGCTTAGTTCACGAAAACTAAAAGTGCATATGTATATACCTCTGTATTAATACACAGGTATAGTTGCCGACAGGTTTTTTAATGGATTAATTAAATAATTACCAATGTTTATGGTATTTTTATTTTTATTAATCTAAATAAGACTGATAAGCCAAATATAATCGGTGTTTTATTCGCCCAATCCATGTGCACCATACCTTATGACATCAGTTTCGTGACGAAGATTCTCAGTATCGTTACCTATCAACTGATAGGTAACGATAGTTACAAATTCAAAATGTACACTTTTTCTGAGTATGACCCACGTACTTTATTTGTGCCATAAGTTCATTATAAGCTTGATACATAAGCTTTCAGCTGACACCCATATCTTGAAAAATGATTTAGGAAGTACTCTTTTATTCATGCAATTTTAATAGATGGTTAGGAAAATTGACTCTACCTACCCGTAACTTGCAATACGAATCACCCATAATTGGCTCGTTCAAATATATGTTTATATCGAATTCGACTTCGCGTTCTCAGAAAATTATAACCATGATACAATTTAAAAAAAAACTCTTTTTTTCGTTGCACTTTTGCAAAAACTTAGTACCTAAATTACAGATGAAATGAAACCTTGGTTTCATTGTTTTCTGAGAAGCAGCGTAGCGTTTCCCCACACTAGGAATTTCTCCTGTATCGTGGGTGCGATTACAAACATTTAAACTCACATACACAAATACCCAGACCCGGAACAACTATCTGTAGGCCATACAAATATTTGTTCCGTGCGGGGATCGAACCCGCGACACGCAGCGCAGCAATCTAATCGCGCAGCCACTGCGCCAAACGTGTCGTCATTTAATTACATTAGTTGTTTTGACGCAACTATTTTTCATAATAGGTGTACATCTGGAGAAGCGCGTTTCCAAATGCTCAGTGATACTTAGTAAATACATCTCATCTGCCTAACATATTCCCAAATGTTTCTACACGACCCAGGAATACCTTAGTTATAAGAATAGAAAATTAGTGTAGCGCCTTACTACACTCGAGAGCAATGAATCCGGGTCACTTAAAGAATGTTAAAAATCTCGGAAACTAAAAATGATAGGTTAATGCAATAAATTGTATTTAATAGACAATGTAATACTCCTTAAATGAAGGTATTAAAACTTCTTAGTTATTGTAAAGTTATATCATAAAAAAATCAAATTTGACAAAGGGCCACTTTCGAAGATGGAACTACGTAATTACAGCATTTGGTTTTGCTTTTGTTTGTAATCTGTCATTTATGTGGGTACATAAACCATGTTGATAGTGCTCTATATTCATTATTCAAGCTGAAATTATGTCGCTTACGCCTGAAGAATGCACCAGAATACTTACAATGCTGGAAACCGGCCGGAGTCAGCGCGATACAGCCAGGACTGTCGGTGTGTCGCTGTCAACAGTACAAAGAGTTTTTCGACGTTACGAAGAAACTGGTTCTAACCTACGCAGACCAGAAACGGGCAGAACCAGGTGCACCACAGCACGAGAAGACCGATACTTGGTGAACACCATGCTTCGAAATCGCTTTCTCACAGGAACTGAACTCACAAATCAGTTTCGACGCCTCGGAGGAAGTAACCCAAGTGCATGGACAGTATGACGTCGACTTGCTGAATCTAACTTAAAACCCCTTAGACCTGCAAACGGCCCTAAACTGGAGCGTGGGCATCGTATTTCAAGACTAAGATATGCCCAGAGCCACGTAAATTGGAGTATTGAAGATTGGTCAAAAGTTATGTTCTCCGACGAATCAAAATTTATGCTCTACAAGCACGATGGAAGACACAGAGTGTATCGAAGACCAGGGGAAAGATTCAAGCAAGCATGCATCGAAGAAAAAGTAGCCGACGGTGGTGGGTCTGTACTTGTGTGGGCCGGAATTTCTTCTGAAAGTCGCACAGAGCTGGTGATCATAGAAAACGGCTCTTTAACTAGCGAAAGATATGTGGAAGAAATCCTCAATGATCACGTTGGTCCATTTATGGTCAATTTAAGTGAGGATGCTATATTTATGCATGACAATGCCCGACCTCATACAGGTAGGATTGTGAATGACTACCTTCAAGAGATGAACATTACTCGTATGGAGTGGCCAGCGCGCAGCCCGGATATCAACCCGATCGAGCATGCTTGGGACGAGCTAGGCAGATGCGTAAAACAACGAAACCCTCCCCCAATCACGCTTCGTGAGCTCAAAATTGCTCTCACAGAGGAATGGGAGAATATTCCCCAAAATCGTATAAGGAACTTGGTGTACAGCATGCCAAACCGCGTAAACGCAGTAATGGAAGCACGAGGAGGCAATACGAAGTATTAAAATTCAAGAAAATCGTAATAAAGTTCAAAAATTTCATGTTTCCTATTTTTGTTTTAAGGAGAGATCAGCAGTTTTTTTCTTTATGTAATTTTGTGTTAATAAAATGTATGGTGACTCATATTTTTTTTACTTTCATTTAAGGAGTATTACATTGTCTATTAAATACAATTTATTGCATTAACCTATCATTTTTAGTATCCGAGATTTTTAACATTCTTTAAGTGACCCGGATTCATTGCTCTCGAGTGTATGTATGTTCCTATCAGTGCAATATAACTAGTTTAATTTAAGTTAGTATGTAATTCCAAAAACCTATAAGTGTGCCTATGTAGGTGCCTAACGCCCGAATACTCGAACGTCACTCAATTATAAGTAGCCCTCAAAACTCGTGCTATCTCTGTCACTCTGCGTTAAAGTAACAAAGACAGCACGAGATTTAAGTGCAACTTAAAATTGAGTGACGTTCGAGTATTCGGGCGTATTTCATTTTTTTCTTAAACTTTTATCTTAAGTTTTAAGTTTTTGCATAGGTACCAGAAATGGTTAATATGAGGATCGTTTTTTTTGTATTAGGTATGTAATGCATTATGTACCATCTATTTTACCCATAATGCAAATAAATTATTTGATTTGATTTGATTTGAACACATACTACTTACTGGTCAGCAAAACAAAACAAAAAACGCATTAAACGTGAAATAAGCTAGAAATAATTTTATTTTAACTAAAAGTGAAGGTACCTTGTTATCAAGGTATCGAATATTTACAAACACATACCATTCGCGAATGCAAAGAAACAGCGCTTAAAATACAAAGCTTGGAAATCCGACACTTAGGCTCGATGCTACTTGAGATGGTGTGACTGAAGACGGCTCTCAAGGACAGTCCGTCCTTCGTAGGCTCTCCACGAACGAACAGTATCGTTTGTAGGGGTTTACAATATCAAATACTTATTTTAAAATACACACTAGCACAAATATTATCACACTGCTAACACAAGACTGTATCAACTTAAAATCACAATGATATTTTGTTCTTGTTACACTAAGGTTGCGGTTGATTGAAATATTTTTCCGACAACTTTGGCGAAATATCTATGTCTACTGGTCGAGAGCACGAGCACTGAGCATGACGGTCCTGCGTGGTATCCCCAAATCCGACAAGCTGTTATTGGGTTTTCCTATTCAGGAAATTATAAACTGTAGCAGAAAAGTAGTCCGGTTTTTGGCAATAAGCTCTCCTATTGCAAGGCACATAAAAACAACTAGCGAAATGTGCGTACTATCAGGTGCACTATAACTCCTACTCTCTAATCGTTCTTGGATTACAGGCGTGATGTTATATTAATTCACGACTAGTAATATGTACCTAATTAATGCTTATAAAAGCCAAGGAAGCGATGGAAAATGTCACACTTTTATGTATGGATGATTTAAATATAAAAATGTTTGTCTACTACATTTTATTTACGGAACAAAAACAAATCCAAAAATGATTTCTATAAAAATATCTAAATCATTACAATGGAATTGTAATGATTTGGCTGGCCAACTGCTCTTGGCTGGCTAACAGCTAGTTCCTGGCTGGCGGCACTCCTGGCTACACGTGACAGAGTCTCTTGGCTGGCTAACAGTTCCTGGCTCGCGGCACTCCTGGCTACACGTGACAGAGTCTCTTGGCTGGCCAACTGTTCTTGACTGGCCAACTGTTCTTGGCTGGCTAACAGTTCCTGGCTCGTGGCACTCCTGGCTACACGTGACAGAGTCTCTTGGATGGCCAACTGTTCTTGGCTGGTTAACAGTTCTTGGCTCGCGGCACTCCTGGCTACACGTGACAGAGTCTCTTGGCTGGCCAACTGTTCTTGGCTGGCTAACAGTTCCTGGCTCGCGGCACTCCTGGCTACACGTGACAGAGTCTCTTGGCTGGCCAACTGTTCTTGGCTGGTTAACAGTTCTTGGCTCGCGGCACTCCTGGCTACACGTAACAGAGTCTCTTGGCTGGCTAACTGTTCTTGGCTGGCTAACAGTTCTTGGCTCGCAGCACTCCTGGCTACACGTGTCAGAGTCTCTTGGCTGGTCATTCGTTCTTGGCTGACAAGCTGCTCCTGGCTACCTCGAGGAGATCCGTATGTTGGGTGACATGTTGTTTCAGCGATAAACAAAGCGGACACAACCGCTAATATAAATGTTAGTTATGAGAAGAGGTTTCAGGGAACGTAAATAACGGTCTTGGATCGGATGTAGAAGTTTATTCACAATCTATGTACACAGGTTGAACATTCACACATAATAGTTACAATAAAAGAGTTCGGAAAAGTTATTCGTGGACGACAGGCGTGGAGTCGCGAATACACTTGCGCGGGAAATTATAAGGTATGCGCACGCGGTATAAACAAGTGTTCTGCGCGAAGGCAAAAGCGGACTGGCTGGCGTCGTACAGCGCGCCACATGCTACGGTCATCGCTTGGGTACGCGACCGCGGGACGCTCTGATTGGTCGCGTGTCGCGTCGTAGGGCTTCATGCTACGGTCACGCGGGAAACAGATAAGGCGATACACATTATTCGGAGTATCGCTTGGGTACGCGACCGCGGGACGCTCTGATTGGTCGCGTCGTAGGGCTTTGGGTTGCTACATACTCCCCCTCCAGTTCTGGAGAACGACCCCGCTCCTGGACTGGTATATTACCAACATCAGCATTAGCTGGACGTCCGCGATTTCGTTTAGGATTAACGGGTTTTGGTAAGGAGTCGACGCTACCACGGTAACGTGTAAGATCTTCGGAATGATATTTCCCTAAATCTACATTTGGTTGTTCTGTGCTCGCGAGGGTGTACGTTGTAGGGCTTACCTTTTTCGTAATCTGGTACGGGCCATCTCGGCGAGGGTAGAACTTGGAAGTCAGGTCTTTTGACCCTTTGCTCAGCAAATGAGATTTCAACATGACTAGATCACCTACCTCAAAGGATTCAGATGGTCGGCGCGAAGCGTCTGCGTACTGCTTCGTTTTATCCTGCTGGACCTCAACGCGTTCCCGAACGGCTGACAGTGAATGCAGGAAGTTTTCGAGGTAAGGTGTCACTTGTGGGATAAAGTTTTCTTTGGCTCTGATGGCACGAAGGTCGTGAATGACCTCTGTGGGTGACCGCAACTCTCTACCAAAGGTCAAATAAGCCGGTGACTTGCCCGTCGTGCGACATTTCACGCTATTGAGAGCAAAACGGATCACGTGCAACTTCTTTGGCCAAGAAGTGTGGTCATCAGCCACGAGATGGGCCAGCATTGCCTTAAGGTCGCGGTTTTTTCGCTCGGCAGGATTAGCTTGTGGATGATACAGCGGGACAAAATTTTGTTTGATGTCCAGGACTGACATGCATTGTCGCATCACTGCGGAAACAAACTGGACACCGTTGTCTGATATAATCCTGCGAGGTAAACCGAACCGCATGAAATATTCCTCGATAAGGACATGGGCACAGGCTTCTGCTGTTGCTTCCTTTAGAGCAAACAGCTCCGTCCATCGGGTAGCAGTGTCTTCAATAAGAAAGACCCACCGCTCCCCCTGGTCTCCTTCTGGCAGTGGGCCAAACAAGTCTATGGCCAAGACCTCGTTCCGTTGGCTCATGACTGGTGTTTGGAGTAGGCCTGGAGGTTTGGTGTTGTTAGCCTTATACCGCTGACAGTGGATGCAGGCTAAGACATAATCGCTGATTATTCTCCGCATCCCTGTGAAATAATACAGCTGTGCTACCTTCTGGTATGTCCGGTCAATGCCTGGATGGCCAGATGTTTGAGAGTCGTGTAACTCTTTCAAAATAGCTGCAACTTGGCCAGCAGGTATTACTAATTGCGGGGATTCACTCTCAGAGTCCGGATTAAAACGGTACAGAACTCCTTGATCCATGAGGTAACCCCTTTCTAACCATCTTTTAGATGCAACATCATCAGGTCCTTCTAGCTCTTTAACAATCTTATCCACTTCAGGGTCCGAAGTCTGTTCCAGGCGAAGCTGACTTGGTGTCTTCGCGGGTAGATCGCAGATGACTGAACAGACACCGCAACTGTCGCTTGAATCACTAGAACAAATCGGTCTACTCAGCGTGTCTGCAACGACATTCGCCTTCCCTGGGGTATACTGGAATTGGATATCAAAAGATTGGAGCTTTAGAGCCCAACGGACTAATCTACCTGCTGGTGATTTAAGTGATAGGAGCCAGCGTAGAGGCTGATGATCGCTGCCTATCACGACTGGTTGGCCGTCTAGGTAAGGCCGAAAACGTTCCACCGCCCACACTACAGCGAGTGCTTCCCGCTCTGTGGTAGAATAGTTGCGCTCAGCTGCGTTGAGGAGTCGGCTGGCATATTCGATCGGCCGTCCCTGATTGCCGTCGCCCTGTAATAAAACTGCGCCTAAGGCGTAGTTACTTGCGTCAGTTCGCAGAATGAAGGGACGACTGAAATCGGCTTGCACCAGTATTGGAGCTGTGGTCAACAGACTCTTCAGCTCATTAAATGCTTGGGTCTGCTCTGAGCCCCAAGACCAGACTTGACTTTTTCTGGTCAAGCGAGTCAATGGTTCAGCGACTTTTGAGAAGTTCGGTATAAATTTTCTGAACCATGAACAAGTTTGTAAAAAGGTTCTCAGGTGTTTCAGATTACCTGGTTCCTTCATCTCAAGGACAGCACTCACCTTCGCTGGGTCGGTGGAAACACCTTTTTGTGTAATAACGTGACCGAGATATTTAACGTTTTCACGAGCAAAAGCGCACTTCTCCCTATTAACATGGAGGTTAAACTCGGTCAGACGTTTAAAAACTGCCTCGAGGTCTTGCAGATGCTGTTGATATCCCTGAGATATAACTAACAGATCATCCAAATATGCTAATAAAGTTACATCTTGTAAAGCAGAGCAGGATCGGAGACGATTAATAAGACGCTGAAAGGTGGCTGGCGCGTTGCGGAGACCAAAGGGCATTCGCTTAAATCGATATGTACCTAGAGGACAGACAAAAGCTGTTTTGTCTCTGTCAACTTCCCTTACCTTTACCTGCCAATATGAGGATCGAAGGTCTAGCGTACTCATGTAGCAGTCCCGTTTAGTGCTCTGTAGTAACTCATCGATGCGTGGCATCGGATATGTGTCAGCTTTGGTGACTGCATTCAAACGCCTGTAGTCGACGCAGAAGCGGATACCACCGTTGGACTTCGGCACCAACAGCGCCGGTGAACACCAAGCCGATTCACATTCTTCTATAATGTCATCTTGTAACATCTTACCTATTTCAGCTTTCATTAGCTCCTTTTTCGAAGGGTTAAGCCGGTACGGAGGAACAGCAATAGGAGGATGCTCACCTGTATCGATGCGGTGTTCCGCATACGGTGTTGGACCTCCCCCTGCTTTAAAGACGCGTGTGTGCCTGGTGAGAACGGCAGCGAGCACTTGTCGCTCAGCTGGTTTAAGGTGAGTACCTTCATCGTCCCTAAGTATATCTGTGGAGGCGCAGGACACTTCACGCGAGGTAGGTTCGAAGTACAATTTATGTTTTACTGTATCAAAGTTACTGAAGTACCAGACTTCTTTGAAAAAATCTATAACTACTCCGGCGGCGGTTATAAAATCGATACCTAACAACGTCTCGTTATTTGTTGAGTCGGGAAAAATTAAAAAAGGAATCGTTATAACTACCGTTTCTAAGCACACGTCTAACGTGGTAGTAAGTACATCCATCGTACGGATTACACCGTCGGCAAGCTTTACTTCGCGTGTTGAAGAGCTGAGGGGATGACCTTGACGTAGAAGGAGAGTATATAGCGTATAACCCGCAATGCAATGTTTGGCGGCCGTGTCTATCAACGCGGTGCCAGTAAACCCTAAAATTGAAATATTGAAAATTGGTCGCAAATCCCGACCAATAGAGGGTCCCGAACGATCGTTACACAAACATACATTGGTTTTGGAAGAGATAATATTATTATTAGCCCTTTGTATGGGACACGAAACACGGTTATCACTTTCACACGCACTAATATTGTTATTGTTTTGAATAGAGTCAGACGCGCGAGATATAACGGAATAAAAACTTTGATTCCGTTCATCACTAAATTGTCTATTATTCTCGCCCGGACTCGGCAACGCCTGTAACTTACGGCAATGCTCCTTGGAGTGGCCGAACTTCCTGCAGTAAGCGCAGGTAGGCCGTTGCCTCCTTGTAGACTCGGAGTCCTGCTTCGGTGGCAAAGGCGCGGGGGACGCGGCTGGACCGGGCGCGGGGGGCGCGGCTGGAACAAGCGCGGGCGGAGCGGGCGCTACCTGCGCCGCGGCGCGGGCGGCTGGCGCACCGTAGGAATGCGTACGTGCGGGGCCGCTATGGCGCGCGGGGGCGCGGCTGTTGTCACGACCGCCGGCGTTATCATTCGCGGCGGTTTGTGTAGCCGGCGTTGATGTTGGCGGCTGTTGTGTTCGTCGCTCACTCGCCGAGTGCGTCATGACGGTTTTCTCGTCGAACGAGTCTTCTACAATACGTGCGAGGCGGAGTAAATCATAGAAGTTATTGCACTCTTCTCGTCGTAACCTTTTCTTTATTCTGCTATGTAGGAGACCGTAGGTCATATCTACTTGAGCTGACTCTGTTACGTCACCCTTAGGCAAGCGTGCGAAAAGGGCGCGAACGCGCGCCACGAATATGTCGGTGTTTTCTTTGTCCTGCGGCGCGGCAAATATTTCTAGGTATATTCGATGAGGCGGTCGGCGGTCGCCATAGGCACTTACCAAGTTGTCCTTGGCTTCTCGCCATGAAGACACGGAGTATTTTATGCCTTGCCACCACGTAGCCGCTTCGTCCTTGAATAAGTAGGCTAAACCACGTAGGATGTTTGAGTCCGTTACTTGCGCGCAGTCGCTATATGCCTCTATAGCGTCTATGAATGCTTCGACCGACTCCTTCGGTCGGCCGGAGAAGGTTGCTTTGCAGCGGGCTAGGGTGCTGTGCCCTTGTTGCGTAAGTGATTCCGGGGTGGATGCACTCGCCCGCGATACCGAGGTGAGCAACTCTCTGAAGGCTTCTGTTTGAGAGCGTTGGAGAGAAGCGATAATCGCCGCCACGTTTTCGCTAGAGAACGTAGCGTTTGCATCGGCACGCGGTGAAGAAAATGCGTCGTCGCCATCTTGGCTGGCGGACGGCGCGGGCGGGGTGTTTGGTCGCGAGAGGACGGGTAATGCGTCGTTAGCATCATCTCTCCGACTCAAACTAGCCGCTCTACCCCTGGTCACTGGCATTTTAGTTCGTCACTGCAAAACGTTCACTATGTAGAATTGTAGACACTAAACACTAAGCACTATTGTCACACGAAAAACACGTTGGGCGCCACATATGAGAAGAGGTTTCAGGGAACGTAAATAACGGTCTTGGATCGGATGTAGAAGTTTATTCACAATCTATGTACACAGGTTGAACATTCACACATAATAGTTACAATAAAAGAGTTCGGAAAAGTTATTCGTGGACGACAGGCGTGGAGTCGCGAATACACTTGCGCGGGAAATTATAAGGTATGCGCACGCGGTATAAACAAGTGTTCTGCGCGAAGGCAAAAGCGGACTGGCTGGCGTCGTACAGCGCGCCACATGCTACGGTCATCGCTTGGGTACGCGACCGCGGGACGCTCTGATTGGTCGCGTGTCGCGTCGTAGGGCTTCATGCTACGGTCACGCGGGAAACAGATAAGGCGATACACATTATTCGGAGTATCGCTTGGGTACGCGACCGCGGGACGCTCTGATTGGTCGCGTCGTAGGGCTTTGGGTTGCTACATAGTTTTAATAACGAGTACTGTTTCGCGTGCCTTGTTTTGAAATGTTCTCTGAATATTGCTGCAATGATTATTTATGAATAATGAATGAATGAATATTATGGGAAAATGTGATTAGAGATTATTTCTGTGGAAAAAGGAAGAACCTGTTGGGTTATCTTTTGACCTGACCCTAAACGCACGTGTAGCATTTTGTCGAGTGATGAGTGAATGAAGTTCCAGCCGTCCGTTTGTCCCTGTGGCATGTATCTATCTCAGAAAATCTCTTTGTGAAACCTTCTTTTTAACAGACTTTAAAAAGGAGGTTTTCAACTCGGCGGACATCTTTTTTAAGTATGTTCCCCTATTACTCGAAGTTGGCTCGACTGATTTAATTTTTTTACGTTTTGTTTGAAAGGGTGGAAGGTGGCTTCAAGTGTGCCTATAAAATTTTCTAACGTTACAGCGTTACAGCGTAACTCGGAACGCACCTTAGGGTGCGTTCCGAGTTACGCTGCAATCGATTTGAGCGTCCATAAACCCCTATGATAAACCCGTTCCAAATTACTGTGAGCGCGATATCGATGTCCCTTGAATCGTCATAGATGACGTCATGACATGCGCCATCTTGCGATTACACCGACCATGCCCCAAATAAATATCACCGTTAGCGCTGTCAAAAATGACAGATGTCACTGGAGACAACACTTCCATTTAAAAAAATAGGATAGAATGCTCTGTGAAAATTAGGTCTTGTGAAAGATTTTGGTTTTGGGGATGTTTTTGTTATCGAGTGACGAGTGAGCACTGTAAACGCGTTTACGAGCGTAGGTCTTAGCTGTCATAATCGTGATATCTAAATCGGAACGCAAAATAAAGACATGAGCGCTGTGAGCGATTATTTTGTAATACGGAACGCAGCCTAAGCTAACTGCAGGGCTATTGTGTATCTTTTAATGACAGTGGATAACTTAAATGTCTATCAAATAACTGTCAAATGGTGAGTTTTTGACGGTTTTTGAGAAAAAAATGTACCAAACCATAACCAATTTACAGTTATTCTATGGAAACTGATAGCCACTGACGTTAAAAAGATACGCAATAGGGGGGCAGATGACTAGGCAGCATGGTCTCAGACCTTAGCCTGTTCCGACAGGAACAAATTAAAGAAAAAGAAAAAAAGGAACGCGGCCTAAGGCCGCGGTCGGCGGTCCGTATTACAAAATAATCGCTAACAACGCTCACGTCTGTAATTTGCGTTCCGATTTAGATATCACGATTATGACAGGTAGGAGCTGTCATCAATTCGGTCGGAACGCTCGTAAACGCGTTTACAGTGCTCACTCGTCACTCGCTATCAAAAACATAACCTGCATGAGAGAAATTCGTCGCCCGTTAGGTTCGTCTTGTATATTTACTTGAATACTCATGGATACGAGACTCCAAAGAGATTTCAAAGAACTAATTGAATGTGTATTTGTGCGACTCCAGCCAGTGAACCTCAGCTGTGAACACACACACACACCCAGACACACACACACACACATCATACATCTGTACTTTTTTTACTTTGATTTTGACAGCGCTCACGGTGATATCCATGAAGTTAGAGGTAAATATGGAGACCACACTTCGAATACCTACTTGAAGCAAAACTTATGCATCGCTATCTCGCTCTCTGTGGGCTGACCCTCTCTTTCTAAGTAGGGTAACCTTTATTTTATTTTACCTAGGACATTACGTAGTTCCTTTTCATAACTTGTGTTTGATTAAATTAATATATCCACATCTCTGTTCACTTCTAGATTGATGAAAGATGCCAATGATAAATTACGAAAGAAGCTGTTTGCTTACAGTGTGAAAGTTCCTGATTTTTTTTGGCAGTTTGTCATTTTCAATCACGCAAAAAAGTCTTACGTAATTTCGCACAGAAATAGAATAATATAGACCATGGCCAGTATAAAACTTTAGTTCCTGTAGCAATACGAAATTAATGATCTTCTATCTATAAATAAAAAGAGAAGTCCTGACAGACTGACTCATCAACGCCCAGCCCAAACCCTTGGACCTAGAAAGCTGAAATTTTGCACAGACGTTCCCTTTATAATCTAGACAAGGAATAAATTAGATTAGGATTTTTTGAAATTCAACCCCTAAGGGAGTTAAATAGGGGATGAAAGTTTGTATGGAAAATCGCCATTTTCACGTGGGCGAAGCCGCTGGCAAAAGCTAGTAAATCATAATGACAGAAGAGGTGACACGACCACGGTGGTTGCCTACCGCAAGGGCTGGTGGGGTGGCTCAAGATAATGAATCTGGAAGGATTTGGGAGAGATTTTTGCCCAGTATCTTACTATAAAATCATGAAATCACAAAAAAGAAATTAGATATTTCTTTTATTTTATAGACTAATGAAAATGATACATATAAGATGATTTTTTTTTAAAGATTTCTGGGTAAGTCAGTGTTAAGGTTTTTTACCACTGTGGAATTTTTAATATTATGTATTTTCATCTAAATACGGGGCTATAATAGGAACGGTAATACATATGTATAAAACCTCAAAAAGAAACAAAAACACTTTCTAAATTAAAATCATTTTATTATATTACGAAGACATGTCCTGATTTTTTTAGTCTGTCGTAAAACTCTTTGCTTAAGAATCTTAGATTTCTTCTGCAGTATTTTTTCTTCAGTTGATTTTATTTACACCTGTACGCCCCTATCAATCTTCGTAGAGACCTGGGCTTCGCTGTTGACCTAAAACCAGAAGAGTGTGGAATCAGAACATAATTTTTTATTATTCATTACATTTACTGTATTATTTAAATAGTAATTGGCTATTTGACTACTGTTAAAAATTCACGAAAATGTTATGTTATTTCAAAGAACTAACAGAAATAACACGGTGTGTGAAAAAAGTAATAAAATGTAATAAAGCGAGTATGATAATGACTATAATTATAATTAATGAAGGTCCCACGGAAAGTCCCAGATATATCCCCAATATGGTCACACTACTTCAGTATGACTCTTAAAAACAAAAACAAATAAAATTGCAGAAAGTCCATGAAATTCAATGTAAAACTGTTTGGTCTTTACATAGTTATCTAAGTTATCATTGACTAAATCATAGGTCAAGCTTTTATGAAGTAATTAATTGAAAATACAAAGAAATATGCAGAAATATGTTTACAATTATTCAGTGTCAAAAATCCCGATTTAAACACTTACGCGTGAAATCTTATATCACCTCCTGGACACCACGTACTACCACAACCACGCACTACACAAGTTTGCACCATTTTCTCAATTATAACTTTGATTACAGGCAAATATCTCAAACGAAACTGTGAACCGCAAAGTAAACAACCGCCATATTGGTACGATTTATGTTGACATGTGGGGCCAATGTTGCCACATTACCACATCCTTAGGAAATGGGAAAATAATTCACTGATTCGCCAACCTTGTCAAGCATTCGTGACATAATATTTTGGAATTTTAATTTCAGTAATCTTAATTTAGCTTTTTATTTAATAGCACATTATTTGATAGTATTTAACTTCTGATTACATTTGTGTGGTGACTCTTTTTAAAAATGAATAAGGAGATTTTAATAACGAGATAGCAATACTATCGTCCACCTTAGAAAGAGAGGTAAGCCCACAGAGAGTGAGATAGAGAATCGTAGGTATTTGACTCAAACTTTTGTTCTAAGTGTGGCCTCCATATTTATCTATTTCTTCATGGTGATATCTAAGGTGCGTTCCGAATTACGCTGTAATCGATTTGAGCGTCCTTAAACCCGTACCGAATTACCGTAAAACCGGCCATCATTGCCCTTGGCGGATACGTTTGCCCGAACACGAAAAATAACTAAAATAATGTTTTTTAAATAATTGTATGTAGCTGACAACATTATCTAATTTTTAGGGTAAATTTAAACATTTTTTCTGGCAACATTAAATATTACATAACAGTTGTCAGCGAAAAATGGTGAAAGTAGGACTAGTGTGAGGTGCAATCACCGTCCAACGTTGCCAACCAACTTATAACTCTTCTTTTAGATATCAGAAATGGCGTCTCGCCAAGTATTCCTTCAGTGGAACGTGAGGAGCGTGTGGCATAAAAAGCACGACCTCATATTCCTTCTAAATAAATACAAGCCCTTAGCTTGTTCTATAGCTGAGACTTGGCTTACTCCAAGTCTTAGCTTCCGTATGCCACATTTTAACACTGTCAGATGTGACAGATCAGATGGCTATGGAGGGTCTGCTCTCCTAGTCAACAACCGGGTCCCACTTCTACCCTTTACTTTACCGCCACTTACAGGTGATATGAGTATTGCCGCAGGAAGGGTGGAGGGCATCACAGTTCTTTCCGTTTATATTGCACACCCTCGACTAGAATTTTTAAACATTCTTAAAGATATTTTCGCGAATGTTCATGGTCCGATACTGGTCATGGGCGACTTTAACTGCCACCATTATAGATGGGGGTCTGAACGCTGTGATGCCTTCGGTGTAGCACTAGTCGATCTTCTGGATGATTTGGATCTCTGCGTCTTAAACGACGGCTGCTCGACACGACGATCTCTCCCAGGACAGCAAAAGAGTTGCGTGGATCTTACCTTTTGTTCAGTTGAGTTAGCAGCATCAACTCACTGGGAATGCACAACCTTGTCGCATGGTAGTGATCACTACCCTATAGTCATATCTCTGGTTAATAAATCTTATTTAGAAAAATCTTCCCCTCCACTTTTGAAATAAAGGGTGGGCCAAAAATTTTTGCAAATAGAAACACTAGATTTTTTTGGGAAACGTTCGAGGGAGGGGCGCGGAGGTGGCGGGAAACTGTGCGCCATTTCATGCAATTTTAGTTACGATGGAGCGCTTCACGGGACAACAGCGTGCTTTTTGTGTAAAACAAATTTACAAAAACAATGATTCCTACGTTACTGTACGACTCCTGTTTAGAATTGATTACGGATTATGCCGTGTAAGTGATTGTCAAAGTGTTAATTTGATCCAAGCTTGAGTCGAGAAGTTCGAGCAAACGTGATCGAAAATGAATATTAAACAAACAGGGCGGCCACGATAAAACGACAGCATGGGGTGCCATATCATCAAAGGGCATTGGTCCGTATTTCTTTGAAAATAATCAAGGAAATAATGTAATTGTGAATTCAGCGGAATACGTCAAGATGTTGCAAGACTTTTTGACGCCGCAGTTGCATGAATTTCAAGGGTACAACAGCAGGACTTAGATGCAACAAGATGGAGCAACATGCCATTCGTCAAATGTGAGTTTACCGGTAGTTAAAGAAATGTTTCTGAACAAATTGATTTCTCGCAGGGGTGATATCCCATGGCCTCCGAGAAGCCTGGACCTTAAACCATGCGATTTTTTTCTTGTGGGGATACCTGAAAAGTCGAGTGTACCTTAATAAACCGACGGCAATATCCCAATAAAAACAAAAAATCCACGAGGAAATAACCGCGATCTCCCGCAGCATGTGTCAGCGAGTTTTCCAAAATTTGCGTAGTCGATTGCAGGAGTGTTAACAACGAGGCAGCGCACATTTGGACGATGTTATTTTTAAATAATAAATTTCATTAAATGGTTATTACGTTAAATAAATTATCAACAAAATAACATTTGTAGTTTTATTTCTATTCATGTTTCAAAAGTGCAAAAATTTTTGGCCCACCCTGTATAACCTGTCCAAACCAGACTGGACAAAATTTGTGTCATTATTGGAGGATAAAATTGATTCTCTTCCAAATTTAAATTCAAATTTATCACATCCTTCTGGTCACTGCCATGCCAAGAGCTGTTATGAGGGTTTTGTGACAGCTATTACCTCCAGTGCAGATTCCTGCTTTCCACTAAAAAACAGTGCCCGAAATAAAATACCTTCACCCCCGTGGTGGGATCCTGAATGTACTGCGGCAGTCAAGGTTAGGAATGAGGCCGAGGTGTGTTACAATGCAGATATGAGCACACAAAACCTGCTGGCATACTGTCAGCAAAATGCCAGAACCAAACGCTTTCTCCGTAAAAAGAAACGTATGGGTTGGGTAAAATTCTGCTCCTCGTTATCACCCTCCACTCCAATTTCAGCTGTCTGGAAAAATATAAATAGGTTTAGACGTGGATGTTCCCCAACAATCTCTTCACCAATTACTAGGGAAACAGCTGAACATTTTTTTGACAAAATAGCACCATCGTATGTTCCACTCTCAGCGGAATGCCAAAATACTCCCCTGCTTAACATATCAGAGGACCCTTTCGATGCGCCATTTACTTTGGAGGAATTGAATGTGGTACTCAAACATGTACGGGACTCAGCTCCTGGAATTGATGGTGTACCTTACTCTTTTATAACCCATTCTGGCGAAAAGGCTAAAATCTACTTTTTAAATATTTTGAACTTTTGCTACATTAATGGTTGGGTCCCAGACCAATGGAAATTACAGGTTATTATACCTTTGTTGAAACCAGGCAAACATGCAGATGATCCGAATGGCCTTAGACCAATTGCCTTATCTTCAGTCCTAGCCAAACTACTGGAGCACCTCATTAAAAATCGTCTTGAGTGGATAGTCGAATCGAGAGACTTACTGCCGAACCATCAATTTGGTTTTAGGAAAGGGCTTAGTACAATGGATAGTGTTGGTACTTTAGTGACGGATATACACTTAGCATTTTCTAGAAACGAATCCGTTGTTGCTACTTTCCTCGATATCTCTTCTGCATATGATAATGTACTTCTTCCCGTACTCAGGCAAAAATTGCAACAGCTGAGTCTTCCGGCTAAGATGATACAATGCATATGTGAACTACTACTATCTCGCTCAGTGGTTCTGAGAGTCCAGGGTGAGGAGTTTGATAAAAGGCAGACATGGAAGGGACTCCCACAAGGCTATGTCCTTAGTCCCATACTCTACAATTTATACACGGCTGATATTGGGTCCTGCATAAATAATAATTGTCAGATGTTACAATACGCCGATGACATTGTTTTGTATGACAGATCCCTCTGTAGTTGACGCGGCGTCATCTTTAAACCTCTCTCTGGATTCTTTGAACCACTGGCTTTTAGGCCATGGACTGTCATTATCTGCACCAAAAAGCTCGGCAGTTATTTTTTCTCGTAAAAGACTCATTCCTCATATTTCAATAAACATTTTAGGCCACAATATTCCTATAGTTAATAAAACTAAGTTTTTAGGTGTTATTTTAGATTCTAAATTAACTGGTAAACATCACATAAATTTTCTTATACAAAAATGTGAAAAAATTATTTCAATTTTAAAATGTCTTGCAGGTGTATGGTGGGGTGCACACCCCTACACCATGAAATTAGTTTATAATGCCTTAGTTCGCAGTGTGTTAGATTATGGAACATACCTTCTGATTCCTTGCAACAAAGGAGCTTTGGCTGGACTGGATAGAGTTCAGTCTAAGTGCCTTCGAATCATCTCTGGTTGTATGAAGTCCTCTCCCGTTAACGCATTGCAGGTCGAATGTGCTGAACCTCCTCTGACCCTTAGACGTCAATATCTGGCCTCTCGCTTCGTTTCTAGACTAATATGTAGATCCACCCATCCTCTTATAGGCAGATTGAAAGAGTTAGATGCCCTATGCAGAAGCTCAAATTACTGGAAAAATAAAGAAATTCCTTTAATCCTAAAATCCTTCAGGCTAATTCTAAATTTAGAGAACTCGATCGTCCAGTATCCCAGATTACCCCTTTTTGATTTTCCTTATGAAATTTTAACCTATGTTCCAAAAATTCTCTTTGATATTGGCATATTCAAAAAATCCCCAGCAGCGAATTTGACCTTCAATGCGGTGGTGGGCGAGAGATGGAATGGTTTTCAATTATTTTTTACAGATGCTTCGAAACTCACAGATCTTGACCACACTGGCGCTGCGGTCTATTACCAAAGCTCCAAAATTATCTTACAGTTTAAGTGCCCTAAGGAGTCTTCTGTATTCACTGGTGAGTGTGTGGCTATACTCGAAGCTTGTCTTTTTATAGAGTCACACCACAATATTCATAAAGCCGTTATTTTTACAGACTCCCTTAGCTGTTTACAATCCCTAGTTCAGAATCTTTTTAAGAGTAAATTGCACAGTACCCTTATTTTAAAAATTAAAAAGTCTTTATATTCTTGCGCTAGTAAACAAAAAGATGTTCAGTTAGTTTGGATACCTAGCCATGGTAACGAATGTGTTGATGCTTTGGCTAAAGATGCTTGTTCATCTTTATCGTCAGAGCTCACGCACAATACCCATCAGGGTTACGACCTTTTGTCTCTTCCAAAACTGAATCTGCAACGTTCCTGGCAGGAACAGTGGAATATGTCCAGCAAAAAGAAAGGCAAGTTTTTCCACGCAGTGCAACCGACCGTAAAACCTAAACCGTGGTTTTTCTGTCACAAAAAGGTATCGAAAACCGTTATTTCTGTCCTATGTAGAATCCGTTTAGGTTTTTGCTGCACTCCTGTCTTTTTACACAAAATTCATGTCCGTGACTCATCTCTCTGCGAGTGCGGGCTGGAAGAGGGCACCCTAGATCACATTTTTTTCGAATGCTCTAACAATATACCACCTCTAGATTTGTATAGCCATCTCCGTAAATTTAAAATCCCTCTTCCCATTAACTTTCCCTCCCTTTTAACATATTCCTCTCCTGAACTGCTTGTGGCGTTGATGATCTTCATCCGTCACAATAATATAAAATTATAATAATATTTCTAAACTGTGTGTGGATGTGGTGTATGCACAGACTACTTAGAGATACTACGTATGGTGTATGTATATTTTTAATGTTTTAACACCTAAAAACTAGGTATTTATGTAATTTTTTTTTTTTTTTTTCTGTTTGTTTCAGTCCAGTACTAACCCCACAAGTTCTACATAAAAATCAATGTATCGTCGAAGACTTTTTTATTTCCTCTTTTCTGTCTTTTTTTTCTCTTTTTTTTTTTTTTTAATGCACACTTGCCGTTCCAATTCACTTTTGACATTGGCAGAATGGTCGACATCGGCTTTGCTTGCCATCAACAAAAATAGAATAGAATAGACTAGTGTGAGGTGGTGCCAAAATCTTGTTTTATGTTTTTACTTACCGTCGGCGTACTACATCTCTCAAGTAAGTTATTTTAATATCAGAGTAATTATAAATATCGCGCTTCATTTTAATGCTACTTTGAGACCTTTACAACATAAAATCTTGAAGATAATGGAGTGGGCAATGATTCCCGAATTTGCGCGAACATAAGAGTGACAACATTGCCCACTACAAAAATAATGTTAGGGTTGGCACCCATCAGCACTCAGTTGACAAATATAAACTAGGTACCTACATTTAGTTTGTTTGGTTGCAGTATGGGAAAGCCTACGAAAAGAAATCGCAGAGTCCTCGGGTCTCGGCCCATTTAACATTTACCATTTTACCATTTTTGTAAGTTTTTTTTGTAAGATTTGATTTAAAACCCTTTAGGGCATAAAGCTCATAATAGGTAGGTACTCATAGTTTTATACCTGCAATTTACAATGATTGTTCTTGACTGATTATTGATAATAAAAGAGTTTATATTTGAACAGATTATTATTTATCACATTAATATGTATCAACCCTAATCCACTGTTTTACTATGTATGAAAAAGTCCCTGGTGTGTAGTGTAACATTGCCCACCTCAGTAAAATAAAAAGTAATATGTTTTTGACATATTGAACACGAAGGATGGCAACTTTGCATAATTCACTAAAACATACCTTATTAACAAAGTTTTGGAACTGATAGTTTTAGAGAAATTAAGGTTGAGCAATGTTGGACGGTTGTGCGTAAAATTTTGCCCGGCTATTTAGGCGCCTTTTTCTTGGATTCTGTTAAAGTTAGAAACACTGTATTTTGTGATGTTAGGCCTGTAACAGTAATTGCTACCATGGTCGACTTTATTACGAGTTCTGGTGAATATTTTTTGCAAAATCTCAAAAATACGTGAAAATGCGGGCAATGATGGCCGGTTTCACGGTACTATGTGCGCGATATCGATGTCCCTTGAATCGTCATAGATGACGTCATGACATGCGCCATCTTGCGATTACACCGTCCAACCATGCCCCAAATAAATATCACCGTGAGCGCTGTCAAAATCAAAGTAAAAAATGACAGATGTCTGATGCGTGTGTGTGTGTGTCTGGGTGTGTGTGTGTGTTCACAGCTGAGGTTCACTGGCTGGAGTCGCACAAATACATTCAATTAGTTCTTTGAAATCTCTTTGGAGTCTCATAACCATGAGTATTCAAGTAAATATACAAGACGAGCCTAACGGGCGACGAATTTCTCTCATGCAGGTTATGTTTTTGTTATCACGTGACGAGTGAGCACTGTAAACGCGTTTACGAGCGTTCCGAATTGATGACAGCTCTTAGCTGTCATAATCGTGATATCTAATTCGGAACGCAAAATATAGACGTGAGCGCTGTGAGCGATTATTTTGTAATACGGAACGCGGCCTTATTTGGGGCATGGTCGGTGTAATCGCAACATGAAATCGCAAGATGGCGCATGTCATGACGTCTTCTATGACGATTCAAGGGACATCGATATCGCGCTCACAGTATTTCGATTACAGCGTAATTCGGAACGCACCCCAAGTGTCATCTGTCAGCTGTCAAAAAAATTGATTTGTTGTGTTGATTTTCAGGTTGCTGATAGAAAAATCGCAAAATACAAATAGAAATGTGCAGAAATTAAACCCAAATGAAAAGAAGAACTTCTTAGATTTAAGTAAAAATTGGTTCAGAATCATGGGTGACGCACCGAACTCTTTGGGTAAGTATTTCTATATCAATGTGCTAATAATCGTTTAATTCTTGGGTGTGGATGCGGACAACTACAAATTAAGAATATTTACAGAAGAGCATGAAATGCTTAAAGCGCTGTACGATTTCGAGGCAACATTGGCCAAAACTCTCAGCTTCACGGAAGGCGAGTTTTTCTTTCTTCAGCAAAGTAACGCCAAACAGAGAAACTGGTGGCATGTCGTTAATAGAAAAGGTCAAGTTGGATTCGTGCCCTCGAATTACGTCGCTGGAGTCAAGGTAACAGGCTAAATTCATTAGCACAATTATCACACTACATATTTCAGTAACTAAAGTCAGTGTATTGTTCATTTGTAACAGGTTGAGCCAGAGTTTTATCTTGCGTTCCTGAATGATTGCATCAAAAGTATAAATGAAAGTGGTACAATGTCGCAGAAGCAAGATTTACTTCTGAAGTTAGTTGAGAAGAAGAAACAAATTCAGATAAGTTTAAAGCCTTATGGGAAGAAGGCTCAGGCTCCGAAACCTCCGCCGCGACTGGATGACTGCACTCCACCTAATGGTGTGTCACCATGTTTTGATTTGCGACCTGTAATTTCACAGCAGCACATCTGTGAAGAGAGAGAATCTTCCCCATCACCCACTAAGCCTAATAATAATGGGGCTCAAGGTAAACATCTGAAAACACAATATTATGTGCATGAAGGAACTATTTTGATTCACGTTTTTTTAAAGCTATCTTTAAGTATTTCTTCTGTTTATGGCTGATTTAAAGGCTTGGTTTCTACATCTGTTTACTGCTGGTGGAAGTTTCTGTGTAAATAAACTTTAATACTGCAGATAAGTTAATACTGACTGTTTATTTCCAGCTCTATCAGAGGATGAGGATAACAAGAAGAAACCCACTGTTGGCAAGACATCGTCCAACCAGGTGTCTTCAGACACTGACAACCAGGACGACAGCCAGGATAGCAGTGAGAGCATCAAACCAAATGCCATCTACGAAATTGTGCAGTCTGTGCGGAAAGAAACTCAGCTCAGCCATGAAATGTCTAAAGTAGCTGTTGAAACGGTTCTTACTTCGTTGAGGGTAAGTTTCAACTATTTTCTTTCATTTTCCTTGTGAAAATGATAAAATATGTAGATAATATCTATAAAAACCTGCCGCATTAATACAGCTGTCCAGGTGCGGCTGTGAAGTCTTCCAGAAGAAGAAAAAGTGTTTTAAACCCACTCTCTCCACCATGCCGCCAGCTGTAAATCTATATAAATAAAAAGAGAAGCCCTGACTGATTGACTGACTGACTCATCAACACCCAGCCCAAACCCTTGGACCTAGAAAGCTGAAATTTTGCACAGAGGTTCCCTTTATAATGTAGACAAGGAATAAGGAAGGATTTTTTGAAATTCAACCCCTAAGGGAGTTAAATAGGGGATGAAAGCAAACTTTCATCCCCTATTTAACTCCCTTAGGGGTTGAATTTCAAAAAATCCTTCCTTATTCCTTAAAAAAAAATTCCTTAAAATTACGATTTTCCATACAAATATGGAAAATCGTAATTTTCACGCGGGCGAAGCCGCTGGCAAAAGCTAGTAAAAGATAAACAAATCAAGTATCTTGACTTAGTTAGGTTTGTCAACGTGTGCGATGCGATCATTGTGCCGATAGTCATATCTGCCAATAGCGTAATCGCCAAGAGCTTTAATCAATACAACAGCTTGATATAAACAGCAGTACTCCTGGACATGGCTCGTATTGTTAGGAGGTTCCTTTCTCTGGAACGGAACTGGGTCCAAGCTCTGACCACCGGCTTGGACCCTGTTCTGTTATGGGTGGGCTACATTTTTTTTTTTATATTTTGAAGTGTTTTTTGTATGGTTTTTACAAGGAATATTTAATAATGCCAAAAATTTGTGAAGAAATGAATAATTTAACTCTTATTATAGTCAATATAGTGAAGAACAACATGAAGACATGTTGCGCCGACCCCAAATAAATTGGGATAAGGGCAGGAGAATGATGATGATAGTCAATATAGTTTGAAATCGCTAACCAGTCTTGAGCTTGTGCGGTGATCAATGTTCGGAGAAGTGGTCTTTGGCCAGCAGTGAGATAGTAATAGGCTGGTATTGTATGTAAATACTTCTTGACTTTTAGAAGCTATTTAGTGTTTAATTTTTTTGTTTTTATTATACAAAATACATTATCCTACTTCCTACTATATAATTTTATAAATGCAAAAGTGTCAGTGTGTGAGTGTGTATGTTTGTTACTTCTTCACGCAAAAACTACTGACCGGATTTGAATATTTGGTACACAGATAGTTAAAACCTGGATTAACACATAGGATAGATGATTTTTATCCCGATTTTATCTTCCCGTGGGATAATTTTCGAGTTGTAGCGGGTGAAGCCGCCGGAAACAGCTAGTTATAAATAAAGCCTATTGTGCCCCACAAAACTGCTAAGGACCAGTTCATATTGTAGGAATCTAATTCAATCTCTGTCTCCATTTTAGCCTACTGTAAAGGCACAGGAGATGCTCACATTTGACGTTTATTTCCAGGAGTTCCTACCAGGTGGGGCAGCACGCTCGATAATCGACGCACTTCTCCGGGAAGCAAACAGCAACATAACATGTCCTAAGAACGCCATAGACGCAGCCCCAGACGCTTTGCGTATGATGACGGCACTCAACGCGCTGTCGAAGGCAGCTAACGATGCACAACAGAGGGGCTGGGCACTGCATGATGATGCTCACGATATACAAACGCAGCTACTGGAACTGATCTCTGTTATGGTAAGTTGTTGGTCTTCTTTCTAGTTTGGGCCTTGCCTGGTGTTAGAGTTTTTATGACGGCTTTAGATGGTCCTCTGACTTGGCTTTAGGTACCGTCGACAAATGTCTCTCAGGTACACTGATTTCCGTCATCGAAGTGATAATAATACAATATGCACATGAATCTCAAAAATCAGGGGCGTGTCTTGGGTTGGAACTGGTAACTTATGAATAGGCAGTCCGATGATCATACCTTAATGATGACCATAGGCTTTTTAAAAGTTATTGTTAAAGTGGTTATTCACCACACTCACCGAGGCACTCCATCTCCAAGGCAAGGGTGAGAGTGTATGAAGCGCTCATCTAGCCACAGTGTTCTTAACCTAATAGCCTCTTGCAGTTTATGTCGATAAGGTTGATGTACTGCTAAACCGAAGTTTCCTGTGGTGAGTTCAAATTAATTTAACGCCCCCAGCCTGAGCTTATTAGATGCGCAAAGAAACACAGCTGTTGATTACATAGTCAGTGTCTTATAAATATTCAACTTTTATCTACCCAAATATCATAAACCCTCTTTAATGCGTTCAAAAACCATAGGCAATGACCAGCATTACCAACCAGCAGAAATTAACAGAACTGTAATGAGCTCATAACCTACTGAAAACAGTAGGTTATGAGTTTTAAATTTGGAACAGGTGTCAAATTCAAGTGAGTGTGCTATTCTAGTATCTACATTAAAACAGATACCTATCGATACGAAACCCCAATTCAGTATGATTTTAATTATAAATCGCACGACATTTTGATCAAGAGTGACACAAGAATAGTGACTTTGTTCGTTTGCCTATGATTTAAAAAAAATGACAGATATCCGAAAGGCCGCCATTTCGAGCTGTCATTTGTTCGTTAGCTTTTTATTCCCTTTCATTGAGTAGACAAATTTTCTGATAAGTTCTTTATTTCTGTCGAAAATGAGTGATAGTGACTCAGAAATTAACATGAACACTCCGCCAGATATCGTAAATGCAGCGACGAATGCAACTAATAACCTGTTTATTTTTTATTGCATTACACTGGTAACAATGCTGGTCATTTCCCTATGGTTCCTGAGCCCATCATAGAGCCCTTATGATATTCGGGTAGATAAATTAGTGTATGCAACTATACATAATTAGGCATTACAACACTCGTGTGATGCTATTAAGAAACTCGCCTTCGGCTCGTTTCTTAAACCCACACTTGTGTTGTAATGCCCTTCATTATGCACAGTCGCATAAACTACTATTACACATTTGTTTAAACCATAGTAAGGTCAATTAACCTGATAAACTAGTAACATAAAAAAAACGTTCGCTATGGGTATTGTGGGGTTCGAACCTCGGCTTAGTACGTCAATGAGGTGGGGAAGCAAGGGCTGAATGTGAGAATATAATATACGAAAATAATAAAATTCTGTCATCTATAATTGTGATATTTTCTATTGACAGTCGAATGCTGATGTGAACATCTCACAACATGTACTGAGCAGCCACAAGTACGCGTACGTGACCACTCTGGTGCAGTACTATCAGATGGAAACCCGGTGGCCATTGCGACAACTGCTGCTGCAGGTGACTTTATATCCCCTTTTATGAATTACATTTTAAATAACAGTCGTGCGTGGGGGTGGAGGAATCTGTCTGTATACTCACCTACTACTAATATTATAAATGCGAAAGTTTGTGAGTATGTAAGTATGTATGGATGGATGTTTGTTACTATTTCACGCATAAACTACTGAACGGATTTGGATTAACACATAGGATAGTAATTATTATCCTGATTTTATCTTCCCGTGGGATAATTTTCGAGTTGTCGCGGGCGAAGCCGCTGGCAACACCTAGTTATCTATACTAGTATTATAAAGAGGTAAAGTTTGTGTGTTTGTATATTTGTTAAATTGTAAGGGGTAATCTCGGGATCTACTGAACCGATTTAAAAATTCTTTCACCAATAGAAAGCCACATTATTGCCGAGTGTCATAGGCTACTTGCCTTTTATCCCTGTATTCCCACGGGAACGGGATCTACGCGGGTGAAACCGCGGGACGTCCGCTAGTTACAAATATTTATTTAACTCTACATTTCTAGCCATCCGGCAAGCCTTATATGAGCTGCTCAATAGAGAAGAATTTGTAAGACTTGTAAACAGTGTCCTTTATTTTTTTTGGCGGGTTTCACTTCATCAAATGACTCTTCCCGCTCTGGGCAGAGCGGTAGCGAGTGTCTGACTTCTACTGACTAAAAACTACCCACTTAGCCCTTTGTGTCGAGGCCGCGGTATCTCTTTCGAACAACCCGCAGCCCGGACGGGTAAACAGTAGCCGTAAGAATTGAATGTGCATAATGGCATCATGTTAACAATGGCGGTCTTCCAGTGATTGTTGTTTTGTCTCGACTACGTAAATAATATCTCAACAACTTCTGGTTCTCGGATGTCATAACTATACACACAACAAACTCATGACTCGATATGGTTCATAATAATTGAAGATTCGGATTATTTCGTACATTTTAGTTTACATTAGCCAAATGAGAGGTCATTTGGCTAATCACCTCCAGAATGCTAGCTTATTTTTATATTAATAGGGCCTACTCTTGACCTCAATCTTGTCCTGAGGGCAGAGATGAGGATCATAACAGCTCCAGCAGCTGCGTCTGTATATCGTGAGGATCATCATGCACCTAGCTAGCTTAGCCTCTCTGTTGTGCGTCGTTAGCTGCCTTCGACAGATGATGTTGATGATGCATCTTTTTGTGTTGGTACAAGACCGCCACACTATTCTCAAACCACAGTAACTCCTGAAAGCCAGAGTCAATAGAGGCGATCATCAGAAAAGCGCCGAGACAATGAAGTTCGACGAAGTTCCAGACAAACAATTTAACTGTCTTGGATCCCGCAACGAATTCAGGAAAGAATAGCGGAGGAGTAGAAAACACATAATTTTCACTTTTCTCCTTATCAGCAGGAGACAGAACAGAAGCAGGTCAATAGGCACAAAGAGATGTTAATGATAATTTCATGTAATTAACTGAATTCCAGGCGTTCGGCGTAATGTGCGGCTTGGAGCGCACGGCACTAGCTACCCTGGCGCTGTCTGCGCTCCCCGCGGAGATAGCACGCGACATGCGCGACAACCCGCGCGCCGTCAGTCGTCTGTCGCACTCCGCGCTGCTGCTGTCTATGGTACTCTCCATGGGAGACAAACTGCCTATCACACATTTTGGTTAGTATACACATAGTCTTCTATATAACTTATATAACTAGCTAACAATTCACCTAACAATACACTATCAACACGTACCAACCCGCACTGGTCCCGCGTGGTGAATAATAGCCAATCACTCTCCTAGAGAGGAGGCCTGATTCCCTGCAGTGGGAACATTATAGGCTGATGATGATGAACACTTACGTACATTATTATGTGCAAAACTAGTGGTAATATGCGTAAGGTTATACCAGCCTTGCATCAGTATTTATCTAAGTAGTAACAATAAATTTGAATAAAACGACCGCAAATCGGCAAGCGTAAGGCAACGTGCGACGCCCTCAGGTTTATTAATAGTACTCCGACAACCCAACCCGTTATGCATTTACACAGTGGTTTTATAAATCTAGAAGCAATAATTTACTCACATATTTATTTATTCATTTATGCAAGGTACCTTCACATTATGTTAATCAATATTCTTTATTCTGAATTTCAGAACAACTTGGCGCTGACTTCGCAGTATTCCTACTCGAGCTGATAGAAAACCCTCCGGAAACGGACGTGGATGAGCAGATACCTGACCTGTTCCTGACTCTGATACTGGCCTACAACCTGCAGTTTGAGGACTCCTTTGATAACCTCCTGCTGAACGCGTTGGAGACCAGAGATAATGCCAAGACATTTTGTGAGAAAGCTCTTCTGCTTCTGAATCGTGAAGGTAATGATAGATTTGTGTAGAGTACAGCATAAGAATAGAGCAGTGGTGGCCCAGTGGTGGCGGTCCCGACAACAGTGAGTCGCGGGTTCTTGAGATATTAATATTTTTAAATAGAAATGAAAATAAAATGGTTGATGAATGACTAAAGCAAGTATGAAATACCTCCCTGTAGTAATAGCCTCTTCCTTATCACAAACTCGTGTACAATTTTTACGACCGAGTATGGAACCTCACTTTTTTGTCTGTTTGTCACAATACTTTTTCTCGATATCTAGTTTAGTTTAGTTTAGTTTAACGGGGCTTTTATCCGCACTTAGCCTCTTGATTGGGCCATTGTGCGTGATGTTTTAAAAATACCTACTCCAACCAACATAGGTCGTCCCAGAATTGCAGCAGCCTTCCCAGACTGCTGCAGGCTTCCGGGAGAGTTAATGGGGATCGTAGAGTTTGTGCCCGGTGATCTGCTACGCTCCTGCACTCTAGGAGTACGTGCCGTGGCGTTTCTTCCGCTTCCATGCATCCTCTGCACAGTGGGCTGTCTGTTACACCTATGTTATGTAGATGTTTGTTTAGGGAACAGTGACCCGTTAAAATTCCTATGATTTTACGGAGTTCTCGATATCTATGCAACGTTGGAATTTGAATTTAGGCATAGTGTTAGGTATCGATGTGGCAGACATGGATTGCCTTTTTAGTTTTGACACAACTAACACATAGGCCATCAACCGAACTTCCTAAAAAAAGTTAAATAACTGTGATCTCGAACATTACAGAGGACCCAGTCCACATCTTCGACCACGAGCCTGCGCCCGCGCACGCGGTCCTAAAGCTGGTGATCGACGTGTTCAGTCGCAAGAAGACGGCCGAGCACTTCTACACCAACGATGTGAAGGTCGCCATTGATATCATCGTGAGGCAGTTAGCTGATCTGTCGCCTGGCGATGCGGTAACTTACTTACACTTTATTTTCCACTTTAAGGCTATGCAGTTTAAGTTGATATTTGAGTGACCATTTTTGTTAAAAAGGGCTTTTCTGACCCTGGTGAGAGTGTTACGACAATAGCACGTGAAGTGCCGAATGTCATGCCAGTCGTCATAATATGTATCAAGGCCTATTTGAAGTTTCATCACTTATAGAGGCGTTTTTAATGCTTCATCTTTGTCAATATTGACGATCTCTAATCATCACCAGCTTCCCGCCCTTGTCCCATTTTAATTGGAGTCTCGTGTTCTAGTGCTCAAAACGTTTTATACTTCCATTTTGGCTTTCAGACGTCACGGCATTATTTTGCTCACCATCCATCCATCTTTTCTTTGGCCTTTCCCCCCCTCTCCATCCATCAACATAATTATTATTCATCACTTTTTTTAGTAACATGCGTTTCATTCCTCCTCATTACATGAGCAAGACAATGTCTGATCAAGCACTAATAATATTCTGAGAACCAACATCATGCTGCGACTTGCATTCATTCTCAATGCTGGGACACAGGCCTTCTCTCTTTTCTGCAGGAGGAAAGGATTTTTACATCTCTCATATTCGGTAAGTAGGTCCTTATTACCCCCAAATGGGGCTTGTAGGTGACCAATTAGCGCTCTAGGGTATTAATGTAGCAAGAAAAGCCCTAGGGCGGTAAGTAATTAAAAAAAAACACTTCACTCTTTCAAAAAGTTCACGTACATCTAACCATCATACTGGCAATAGACATCATGCATTCAGCCCAATGACAAAAGAGGTCGCTTCGCTATTCAGCCTTGTCTTCGTATGAGTATAACGCCTCCCCCACACAGGAGCGTTTTTCACGTAAAACGCGCCTGTGTGGGGGAGGCTTAATAGTCATCAATTTTAAATATCGAACGGCGAAGCTCAATTTCGTTATTGAAAAAAAAAAAAAGTGATGAAAAAGGCGGTAATAGAAAACGTTTACTTAAATATTACTATTAATATCATAAACGGGATATTTACCATGTTTGTTTATCCGTGATCATGGTGCTTGTAACAGCGCCGAAATATCGGGAACTCGAAACAAAAATCAAACATGGTAAATATCCCGTTTATGATATTAATAGTAGTGTCAGTGACCATGTCAGTTTAAAAACTTATACTTAAATATTGTTTGTTTTTGGGATTTTTTAAATTTACGTGCTAATTAGGAAACAAACATGAGTTCTGCAAGTGATGAATATATAAAGCTGCACTCCCGATTCAATGAAAATGGAAGCTGAAGCAGCAATTAACAATATTTTGCCTGAAAGTTCTAAAGAGAGATATTTGAAAACTTTATTCTTGTAATGCCGGTTTTTTTCTTCTTACCTCATAATCGAGATGTAAAGCAGAGTAGTTAGCTCGGGTGTAAGCATCAATTGCACCCTCGAACTATTGGCGGCCTCGCTGCGCTCGTGCGCCTAAATATCTCGGGCTGCAATTGATGCCTTACAGCCCTTGGCTACTAATCTACTATTATCAGAAACATTGATAGAATAGCTCCATCTTCTTATCTTTCCACAGCGCCGCCAACAGTACCTGCGGGTCCTCCAAGGCATCATTCGCAACACAGACTACGGCGCGCACGTACACCGTCGTGATGACCTGCTGCGATGCTTCGCGCGCATCTTCTGTGAGGAGGGAGAGTGCAGCCGGGAGGACCAGGTCCTCGTCAGGGCCATCTCCAACGAGTTCCCCCAGTACTTCAAGCCTTAAGACCTGAAGGTAACACCTGGCTTAGATTACAGGTTGCCAGAACACCAGTCAAATTATTCGAGTTTCTAGATTTTTGCGCTTTGTTTTGACCTCCTTTTTCAAACGTTTAATTCTATTTCTCTATTGTTATTTTTTTGTACAAAAGAAGTTGCAGTCTTCAATTTGGTTTTAAAATTCGAATCAATGGTCTGGCAACCTTACGCAATGTATAAAAAGAATCTCGGTTCAAAATTAACTGTGTTCAGATGTGAACATCATTTTGGAGGGCTTGGATTGGCTGTGTTACTTGTAAAGATTTGTCGAATTGATAAGGTATTATGAACCTTATTGATTAGCTTGTCGTTTAGGATACCATTATTGTTGGGAAATTAAGGGTTCTACGCATTTGAGCGGCAAGTGACAGCTAAAATGGCTGCTTTATGTTATCTTTCAGTTAGTTTAGGCTCCTGAATAACGATCTCAGCCTAAATAAAAAAATCCTAATACAGTGCTAAGCTATGTTCTAGATTTATAGACCATTTCAACAAACGTGTTTGAAGTATTCTTTGTGTATCAATATTAAAGTGTGGCGTAATACGCGAAAAATATAACATAATTTCCATGTTCTGTCGTGTTTAAGAGATACAAATCAAAATATAAATACGTAAAATGTTCGTGTGAATGTTACTTAGAAATCACTAAGTGAATTTTAACTTGCTTTGCAAAATATATTTTTTTCTTCCCTATTGTTGTCTCGTAGATTTTAAATGTTGCACAATTAGAATATGTTTTGCATGGCAACTATATTTGCACATTACGAAAAGATGCAATAGATAATAGAAAATATTTAAAAAAAGAGTTTAATGATGATACTCGTTGGATATTAATTGTCAAAGTTATTTAAAACTAACTTCTAAGATTATTGTCTTGGATTAGGACAAAATCACTATAATTATTAAAATATTATACTTCACCACACATTAACATATTAAACAGTATTTACACTGCATTTATGCGTTATTTTGTCGACTTTTTAACGTTTCATACGTTTCACAGTATTTATCTTAGGGAGTAAGAAATTTATTTTAGTACACAAAATATACTCGGTGAGATTGAAAACTTGCTCTGACCTTGTAAAGTGAAATATTAGGAAAAAACATAAAATAATTAGATGAAGAATTTATTCAATCAAAGATTATAGAAGTTTCTTGTAAAAAGTTATGAAATACAAAATGAGCAGACCTATTGTTCATACATGAGAAGAAAGATCATAATTTCATATATTAACATTTATCACCAAAGATAATTGAATTCCTAGTTACAATACGCTCATTTAACAGTCAATTAAAAATGCTTTAAAGTATGTCCGATCCAAAAGTGAGCATGTATTCGTTTTTACATTCCGCAACTTAAAAGCATTCGTGGGCAACTTATCGGCCTAATCTGTGTCAATATTTTATTGGATACTTGGTTTATTAATTCCTGTTTGTAGTGTTATTTAGAAATAGGGTCATATTTAATAAGCTAGTGACATCTAAACTCGATAAAATTACTTGTATTTAATGGCACCCAACAATCATTAATTAGTTCAAAGTTTTTAAACCGACATGGTCACTATGGAATATTTCCCATGTCTATTATTTGTTTTGAGTTCCCGATATTTCGTAAATCCATGACATTAAGATGTATGGCAAAATATTTATGTTTTTTGTCGGTAGCTACATCTACGGAGTTTTGCTAGCCAATTGAATGTGACCTTATATATTATTGTTGTGTGTGTCCACTAGTAGCCAGATGATATTATTAAAATAAATAATTGATTTCTATCAATTACAGACTGTGCCAAGGTTTTTGTAATGTTTGCTCTTCTATTTTGTGCATTTACGCCATTAAACATACTTATCTTAATGTATGTAAAACTTATTTCCTAAATATTTTCAATATTTAACGGGCACAATTTACTTTTTGAGAAGCGCACCATGATTTTTCAAGAAAAATTAAAAAAATTGCATAATTAGCTTAGCTTTAACTTTTTAAAATAATCATTATATTTTACCACCGACTAGTTTGGATCAGGCCTAAATCTTCATAATATAAAAATAATGTTCTTATATAACATGCGTTCGTACTTAAAAAAAAGAGCAATATTTTTCTAGTCATCAATCATGAAAGATATAAAAAAAATGTATAAATTAAAGTAAATGTACCTACTGGTAAATAAATTGTTGATAATAGTGTAGATATTGATTTTAGAATATTCACAGAACTCCCAGTCAATAGATATTTCTGGGTTTTTATTCTATTATGAAAATAACAAATTCTGATTAAGACGGCTAGAACAAATAATTTTCAAATTGAACTATAGTTTTTATTCGTTTTCAGTGTACATGTCATACCTACCTCTGTCATATATATGTACTGTATTAAGGTGTGACCAAATTAAAAATAGAATATTTAACTATTTTCATCCTCTTCAGCGGATTAGTTAGGTCCGTTTAAAAAAAAAACTTGCGTCACAATCAACTACAGTAATTATTATTTGAAACGTGTACAAAATAAGTCATACTATGTTCTGCCGTCTTAATGTATGTCTATTATTAATATCTTATGATTGTAGTACTGAGTTTCATCGTCGACCAACATTTCAGGGTGACCATAGCAAAAACTATTACAAATAATATTATATAGATTGTCTATTATAAGCGCATGATAAAATCACAGAATATTAGCTTCACAGTCTATTGTAATTTATCGAAAATTGAATTTTGTCATAAAAACTAATTGGAAATGTTAAAAAAATGTTAATCTTGTAAGTTTTACTGTATTGTCTATTTCTATTGAAAAGTTATCAATTGAACTTTTAACTCTATAATGAATTGATGTTGGCCTAAATTCAATTTAGTATTTGATATAATTATGAGCTTATTGTAGTTTCGGTTGGAAAATGCTCAAATCGAAGCCAAATTTTATTAGATTTTGATTATTATTCGTGATGTATTCAAAAACCATTTGTGAACCATTATGTTAAAATGAGTGATGTCAAATAAAAACATTCGTGTTTATTATTTTCATGGTTTAATATAAAAACTGAATTTCGCGCATTCCACAGTAACACATAGCTAAGTAATTTTAAATTTATTTATAATCTGTCACGATCTCTGTACTAAAAACTTATCATCATACTCCATTGGTTAGTTTAACATTTTAAATAGAATAAGAATAATATGTGCAGGCCTATCCGTTGAATGTTTCACTGATTATATTATTAAAATGATCAACTTTTTAAATGTCAACAAAAAACTATTTATATAATTCCTGGCAACATTGATGGTGTGTGTTACATGATCAAAAAACTCATGGCAGCTACATCGCTTTTTTATTTGAGTGTGTAACATTGTCTAGTCAGATTTAAAAAAAGAATTGTCATGATGTCTAATTAGCTTCTTTGCGCAAATTTATTATGTATGATAAGTATTTATTCTTATTGAACGATCTTTATTATTAATGTTTAGAAGAAAGGTTGTCAATATACATGAATAAATTATGTTCCATCGTCTTTGTGGCTTATTCTTTAGACAGCAATGTCGTCTGTCCTTTAGTTGAGTCGTAGCGTAACCTCGTTGGTCTATTGGTCGAAAGTGCTACTGCTGAGCATGAGGTTCGATTCCCGGGTCGGGCAGTGTTATTGTGTTTTTCCAACAGGAATTTCTCAGTAGTAGCCACATAGTCTGGATTTCGGTTGATGGCAATAAGCTTGCCCCCTATGGACATGGGACTTAAACATAACTGGCGAAATGTAGGTGTACCTACTAAGGTACACCCACATTTCGCCAGTTATGTGGTGTACCCATTAGTATGGGTACACCTCTGTCTAACCCTTCAGGTATTACAACTGTGATGTTATAACTGAAAGGAAAGGAGTAATTTAAGGATAAAAGGAGAACAAATGAAACAACTCATAATTATTACAAGTATTTAATGTACCTTATGAATGCCGTATAAATATTTCAAAATGTAAAACAGTGATAAAATTCATATTTCAACCAATATAACTGTAATCAACGTAACTAAGTATGCGAAATTATATTTCAATATTCAAAATAATTACAATAATTGAAATAGTACGTATGAAACTTATCTACCATTCGCAACATATTATGAATACAACTGGAAATTATTTATTGTTACAATATCCTTAACTATAACATTAATAAGCAGGTACCATATTTAAATCTCTTAGTGCATTTTGAAATAAAAACGAAGCGTCGGATTTCATAGTGTTCAATGTAAATGGTAATAAACTTTGTCACTAAAAACAAAATCTGCCTCAACTGTACAATTGGGGATCATATAATAATATAAAAACTTGGCCCCAGCATTTGAAAGGGATCCACAAAAACTAGAATTATTTTAATTGTAAATATCATTTGCAAAAATTATAGCAAATCCTGTAATTGAATACAAAAGGACCTACTCATGAATGCAGTCTTAGTACTGTTGTATATCCATCAAAGAATGATAAAGACATCGAATGCTTACATGGAATGCAATTTTATAAAATTGAATCCTTATATTATATTTTTTATTAAATATTTTAAAAAGAAATGAACGCGTCGGTACCCCTCGTATAAAATTAACACGTTGAGCATTACCCTACAATTATTGATAAACATGCTACTAGTAATACGCAGTAATAATTGATTATAACAAACATATGACCACGTGACTTTACACCGAATTTGGCAACTTGGATGAACACTTCTCTTAAACAATTATCTATCATTATACATGTGAATATTATCTGTGTCCAGCTTTCATTGGAAGTTTTATCTTTTATAAATATGTATAAAAGAGAAAGACGTTTTCGAAATTCTAATAAGAACCCCATAAATGCGGTGAGCTCCAATCATTACTTTATAATAATATATTGTTTTCTGTTTATAGTTTTGATATACTTACGTATGTTTTACTGAACGTTATAAATATTTAAATGGTATTTTTTTGCTACTACTCCATCACACTACATCTATCGAACACTCGCACATTACATTAAATTAGATTAAAATTTATATACAAGTTACATCTAATATATCTTAACTAATGAACCTTACGTAGGTTATTGATACAAACAAAAATGTATCATGTTTATGGCCTCTGACTTTTTCGTTTAAAAACAGTAGATTTATATGGGTATTTTAATTTTGGTACTGATTATGTTTAGACAATCCATTACATACTTGATTTCGTTCCATACTTAGCTTACACTGCAAGTACTGCCCTAACGCTAGTCGCTAAATACATATTCACCACAGAACAGCGAGTACACAGAACCAATTTCCGATTTATTCGATACATTTCATCATCATAGCAGAATACAAAATCCTTCACATCTTTGCATTAATTTTATTACTAATGTTCGTTAACTGCGTCCATTATGAGCGTATAATTAGCTAGATACTTATACAATGTTGTTTATATTAGCAAAGAAATGAAATAAACACTACAGTTCCAATATCAGTCGAATTAATTTTGACTAAGACGGAATCAACTCACCCATATTTTTCATCTAAAGATTTAAACAATGGAACAACGCACAACCCCAAGAACAATCATAAATAATGTCACCACAATAGAATTTGTAAACCTAAAGTTAACAAATTGAGCTAAATAATTATATTCTTTAATTGAATTAGTCGAATATAAAGTTCACGAAACACAATAAGACCGTGTTCCTGAATAAATAGATATTTGTCTTTTATTGCGCAAAATTATCTATACTTAAGGAAAATTGGAAGAATTATTTTATTATTCGATTTTATGCTTAAGTTATACTAGTCCATAGTCATGGTGTTCTTTCGCGTCGAGCATAAAAACGAACTTACAAACTGTTTAAAAATGGTAGAAAATTGTTTGGTGACAAATCGCTGTAACAATCTCAATCCACAAAGATATCCATAGCTTCTAATATTTTTATTTTCCTTTCATGATTTCTGAAAAGTGATTTTCATTTTCATTACCTCAGTTAGGTACGCACTGATGGTGGTATGCGTCAAAATGAATTGATGTATCGAATCTTTACAGAAAGGACCCTGAAAATATTTGCTGATCGTGAAAAATTGACAAGTGTGATGAATTTCAATGGTTTAGTTGTTCTTTTACAATACTGCATATTTTATGGCTGGAGGCCTGTCCGACGGGCGAACGGGGGAAAAACCATTTAATGTCTGGCAGCCTTAATGCTCACTTGTAATGTGAATGTTACTGCTAAATCGATATAAAATGTTGATAAATCTTAAAGTTGTTATTATTGCTTATTTTTCTTCTGTTGTCGGACAGTTCTCTCAAAGCAGTGACATCAACAAATAAACAAATCATTCCGCATAAAACACATAGTTCACAAGTGTGGTGCAAGCACCTCAAATATCAAGATATTCGTACAGACAGTACATCAAGCTACTACAATCTGTAATTTTTAAAAATAGATTTTCATCTTTATTAAAAAGAGCATTAGCTTCAAGGTTGTTTGGAAAATTTTGACAGTTTTGGGTAACTTGATGTATTGGCGTTTGTTCATGGTGTAACATTCTAACAGCAAGAACGATCTAATTGTTAAAAAACTGCATCACACTCGTCAATTTAAAAATTTGTCACCAAACTGTTGTGGATTATGTCTACGTCCGTCCCTGGTGCTTAGCTGGGGTGCTGCGCGGCAACCTTGCGCAGACGGTAGCCGCCGGTGCCACGAACGGTGTACAGCACCAGGATGGCCACAGCCACCACGGACATTCCGATGGCGTTGATCACGATGGCCTCGTTGTTCAGCGTCGCGTATACCTCGCTCCTGTACACCGCATGCCCCGGGTTAGTTAGTTTGAAATGTACACGGTTAATTTAAAATGTAAGTACATAGTTAATAAATTGTTAGGACTTGCCTGATCATAAACTAGGTACCTTCTGCCTACTGGTCATGCCTTTTCCAATAATTATCCAACCTTAAGAGCGTATGGTACCTCAAACGCGAGTTTTATAATGCGTAAAAGTATATGATTCACTGCAGTAATCAACATATATGATATTCTTCAGGATATATGCTAGTGCCATAGTGTTGTGAAAACATAATACAACTAACTTTGCTCGATAGAAAAAAATCGCGAAGATACCTCTAAAAATTTCTTTTAACGAGTAAAAACCATACTAAAATACATGTCATCGTTCTGATTTTTTTGCCAAATAATTCTACAAGCAACAAACTAAAGTCATAGTGTTTTACTTTTTTAGTCCAATCAATAGTTTTTTTTTGTAAATCGCAAAATACCACTAATTTCGCACTATTCGGCCGCAGCGAAAGACGTAACAACCGCTTTGTAGTGCAAGCTGATTAGAACTTTATTCTAACAGTACCTATTACAAGCGAAGTTTGAACCACCACAAATAGGGTTGATAGTCTGAGGTAGCATACGCTCTTAACGGAATCTTTCATGGTTTGATTTCTATATGAGACTCAACATTGTAGTTTAGGAACCAGGCAACAAATATATTTATAGACTTTTGCTTTGCACTCTACCTATGGGAGCAAAGACTGGACTCGTAATAGGGGGTTAGGATATACACATAATTATAAAGTCGAAGCGCCAAAACTAAATAATTAAGTTTCTGATGCTATTTCTTCTCAAGCTCTCTCACTTCTCAACAAAATTTGTATATAAGTAGCACTTGGAACCAAAGCCCTCGAATTAAAACTTACCTTAAATTCGTATGAAGATAAATTATGGAGGGGTAAAACGAAATCAATAATATACCTTCAAGGTGTAAACGGACCCTTCACGATGCCGTCAATAAAGCATTCTGTAAATCAAACTTGGGAAACGACTTTCTTTTTGAGGGTGAATTTTATGGTAGAACTCAATGTAACGCACTTACGCACTCAAAATATTGTAGGTACCTACTGATAGGTACATTGAATAGTGCAGGGGTACTTAATGGAGGAATTCAAGGTAAAGTTTTATAGCATTAAAACAACTTTCAACTAAAAAAAACTTTGATTTTTTTTTTAACCTTTAAGTTAATCTTCATAATTTAAAGTTTCCCGGGTAAGGTTCACAAAAAATAATCGCAATGACGGACGGGGAGTACAAATGCCTCACGGCTTCGTGAAGGATCTTTTCACTCTAATTATGTACGTAGTGCCTAATTTAAAGTTGGTTCTACGAAAATGCTTTAAGTAGGTACTCTATTGGACATACTTTTTGAAAGGTAGAGGATAAAGAGTAAATCAGTTCAAATAAGTCCTAAGATTGAGACTTATTAAGCAGAATCAGATATTTATAAATCAGGAACTCTACTTGCCATAAGTAGAATCAAGCATAGTCGCAATACTTATGGCAATTCAATATAAATGCATATTGAACAACAGCGTTTATGTAACGTTTACCACATAAAATGTTACATAAAGCGTAAGTGCAAGTAAAGCAGAATAATGGTGCAAAACCACAAGCATGAACATAGATGCAGTCAACAAGCACACCAAGCGAAATGATTATGTAACATAAAACTATCTGTTTATTAATGTTTACGGTTTTAGTCATACAACTAGTCGGAAACCGAACTTTTCCGGCTAGTTTCAAACTCAAATACTTAGTGGGCAGCGTTTTAGCTCCGTTCAAATTCGTGACTAGTTGGTCAAATCCGAACGAACCGTAAACATCAATGCAAATATAAATACAGGTTGGTTGGTAGAAAGTTGGATACAATTTTTGATCTTAATTACTGTGACACTTTAGACGGTCCGTCTTCCAAGCAACCTGTACGTCTAATGAAAAAATATAATAAGTACAACAGTACGTGTGTGTATAAATTAAATTAAAAGTCCATGATTAACTTACATTTATTTTAATGCAACAAAAATACAGTGTTGTTCCTTAAATTACGGAGTCATTTATGTTCTTATGTTTATTCGTTATTCTACATTTACTAAAATAACCTAATGCCTACGATATTTTGATCTGATACAGATCAAAGCAGATACAATAAAGCCTCTTCTGTAATCTGTGTAAATTGATAAAAATCTCTTTATTTAAATACTTTGTTTAATGTGTACCTACCTCTAATAACGGAGTTAGGTATTTAGGTACGAAATAGTAGGTATAAAGAATAAGTAAATACCTATGCTATATTTGTTGTACTCATGAGATAAGCCAATTGCACTTATTTACATTTTTATATGAGAAAAAAACTATAAAAATGCAAGTTGCAAGTATAAAATAATAATTAGGTATGTATCTGTGTAGGTACCTAGCTATGTATACGATTTGTGTTATCTATTTGTATGCAAAAGTTCGAATTTTCAGATACCAGAGCCATTGATTAAAAAATAACATAACATTAAATAAGTTTTTACATGGCTAAACTAATTTTAAATCGCATTTTTATAACTTCTATTCTAAGTAATCAGTGGCTCTGATATCTAATTTTTGTAATAAATAGAGGTTTAAATCTAGAGGTCAACTGAGGCCCTTATGTGTTGACCACGGGACTCAGGCGTGCGGAACTTGTCCCTCGACAAGATATACATGACGACTGCCATAATGGCGATGCAGGCGACTCCAATGGCGTTGATGATAATCCCCTCGTCGACCATGCCGCTGTACCTCTCCGCGCTGTGAATACGGACACTTACAGGCAACTGACGCAACACAAGACAAACAGTACTACAAGGATCTTTTGGCGTTTGCCTGACATTGACAAAAAAGCGTTGTTGGTAATTCCATTTGTGAAAGTATTCAATAAAATTGGATAGACAAAACAAGATGGCGGAGTTTGTTCCGATTTTAGGCAATCGCCTAAAGATCCGCGTACAACTATGACATAAAAACAAGACAAAAGACAGTTCTAAAACATGCTGTAATGACAACGAGCATACGTGCAGCGTACATAGGTACACAAATTGATAGTGCAGTGCTTGGGGAGGACGGGATTTATAGAAAATGGAAATTTTACTACCACAGTGTTACTACCTACTCTAGTTAGACTGCGGTGACACTCCTAATCACTGCATTGACTTTGGTGAGCTTTATCGTCACACGAGTCAATCCAAAACTAGTTTCAAATAAACTCCAAAAGTTAAGTAAAGTTAAGTTAGAAAATCATCTACAGTGCCAAAATAAAGAAACATGCCGAGATTTTTTGTTTGTAAAAAGACTTTCTACATACCCAAGGCTGAAGATAGCCTTCTCAGTAAGTCCGGTGAGGCAGGCGCAAACTCCGAGTACGAAGGTGAGGATTCCAAAGGCCGCGTGGACTGGCACCAAGGAGGCACGGAAACCAGCAGTTCCCTTATTGCAGATCAACAACAGCAAGAAGCTGAAGAAGCCGACAGCGTACTGTGGAAAATGTTGGGTAAATTCGTCAGAAATTTCGCTCTTCTAAAATATACGTCCATAAATCTATCTCCAGTCTAGATAATGATAGGTGGTACATGAAACGGATATGAAACGTTGTAATTATTTATGGGAAGGTGTCCCTTTGGGTATCAATGATGTAGATACCTATAAGTATGATTTATATCTTCTCAAGTTTAGTAGTGGACAAAGTCCGGTTGATATGATAATGTGAGCTTATTTGGACATCCCAAAATAGGTCTGAAGAAGATACTTATTTATTTGATGTCTCATGTGTCGATGAGAAATTTCTTTGAATCGCATTCCGTAACTTTGGTATTATTTATAATAAAGCTTTACTATAATTTGTCCTTATAATATTTATCCCCAGGGTTTAATTATCTCAAAACGTGACCAAGCCTCACGTTATGCTCCAGAAAAACCATTCTGTGTAATTGGAGGGCTCTCAAACGGCTTTTGATGCAGATGCCTCGCAGCTGAACTAATTAATTTGGACGAGCATTTGATCCGCAGTTAGCTTATCGCATCCTGCCGTTACGTCGCTAACGAGCCGGTTGCTTATCTGTCGTTGTGCTTCACTTAAGCACTATCTTCACGGTCGTTTTGCGAGCAAAACTTGGTGATATCACCTTCCAATGCATTTGGAATTCACAACAAATTAATTTAGTATCGGACATTGAACCTTCGGTCTACCGAGTTGTAAGGCAAAGCAAACGTCGATGGGGTTATTCAATTACTTCTCAAACTTTTTCTCGGGCCTATAAAGGGTTGGTTAACCTACCTTTGTCCAATTACCTGTAACCAGCTTTATCAATGGTTATCGTATTACTTAGTAAATGGGTTCTGAAAGACATGGGGCGATTTACTATCTGACGCTCCATGTTAAATATTGGTATTTATTTACGTCCGGTAAGACTGGAAGTCGATGTCAAACTAATTTGGAAAAGGCTAGGTCAAATTACCTGTAATCCAAACAGTCCCATGGCAACGAAGCCGATCCAGCTGTGAAGCGAGTAGAAGTTGTTGATGCCTTTCTTGTTGTGGTAGTCGAGCACGGCCAGGAATCCGATGACGATGCACGGGAACGCCAGGGCATGGAAGATGGCGTGCAGCAGCTTGACGTAGATGCGCCTGAAGCAGCGGCAGATGCGGTACAGGAGCACGGCTGTAGACAGAAATGGTTAACGGTTATGATCATTGAAAAATAGAACTACAAAGAAAGTTTATGATAGCGAGATGGAGAATGGAAGAACAAAACGTGTTACACCGATCACAAGCATTATGTAAGAAGGGCAGGAAAATGATGAAAGATGGAGCTAGAGGAAGAATTGGTTTGGCCTGGATTGTTTCAACCTATGGAGGAAGGTGGTCTAGCCCCGTCTAGCTGTGTCCCAGTAGTATATAGGAGCGTATTGATTATGCTAATACAATTTCAGGTCATGGCAGGACATTTTGATTCCATAACCAATTAGCTATTACCCGTTTAAGGCCCAACTTCACAAAAGCGAAGATGACCGGAGTGGAGTGGAGAAGTGTGAAAACCGACCAAGCACAAATGGTTGAAATCTACATCACGCCACTCGTCTTTTCTGTGATTGATCGAATCTGGCACACTTCTTCTCCGGCCCGCTGGTCTTTGTTTCGCCAGTGCGCATAGAAGACGAGACGTAACGCAGCGTGGCAGTTTATACCTATGGAACGAGGTGAACTTGGAACACATTTTGTACACGACAAGGACTTGGCTGAGGTGTGGATTTCTCGTGATTCCCAACAATTAGGCCACTTTATCGTGTGGGTGTTGTAAATGGAGACGTAAGATTAATATCAGTATCAGTGTCAATCTGGATGATTAGAAGCATCGTCCTTTGCTTTGCTTCTATTAGTCTTTGTCTTATTTCTGTTTGTTGCGGCATCTATAAGGAATTACAGACTTCTATAATGACTGTATTTTAAACTCACTGAATGCGCCTCATGTAAATACGATAATAGCGAAATATCACTAGCGATCCTCAATATTCTGTTATAACGAGGCCGTTTATAACAGGAGATATTGTTGGTCTATCTTCATATTGAAGTCGGGCAGCCAACAAAACGGCTTGCATAAAATCCGAGCTGATATTTTCAATAGCGAGAATACTGTAATATCATCGGCTCTATACTTTTGTGTCGTTTTATCGGTAAAATGCGCCGGGAGCGATACCTTTTCTTCCGTCTCGTCTCAGAAAAATGTGACTCTGAAACCTTTCAGTAGGTATAAGTAGACGATTTTGAAATATGAGATTTAGATTTTTATGCAATATTTCATTACGACTTATGATCCAAAAGAGCAATCAACGAGGAAAAAGACTCTATATTTAAATATAAAAATCTTGTCTGTACCTTGTTTAGGTTCTGGATTGGAAAGGACTTGGCATCAATGTCAACGGCGAGTACATCACTCACCTTCGGTTTGCCGACGATATAGTGGTCATGGCTGAGACCATGGAAGACCTCAGTAAAATGCTCGATGACCTCAGTAGAGCTTCTGAAAGAGTGGGTCTTAAAATGAACATGGACAAAACCAAGGTTATGTCGAATGTTCATGTAACACCCACTCCTATCAAGATCGGAGACTCTACGCTCGAAGTTGTGGACGATTATGTCTACCTGGGACAAACGGTCCAGTTGGGTAGATCTAACTTCGAGAAAGAGGTCAATCGTCGAATCCGACTCGGCTGGGCAGCGTTCGGGAAGCTGCGCGGTATCTTCTCGTCCAACTTACCCCAGTGTCTCAAGACGAAAGTCTATGACCAGTGTGTGTTGCCAGTGATTACATACGGGACCGAAACGTGGTCGCTCACAATGGGCCTTATCAGAAAGCTCAAAGTCACCCAAAGGGCAATGGAGAGGGCTATGCTCGGAGTTTCCTTGCGTGATCGAATCAGAAATGAGGACATCCGCATGAGAACCAAGGTTACCGACGTGGCCCGAAGAATCGCCAGACTTAAGTGGCAATGGGCAGGGCACATTGCTCGCAGAACGGATGGCCGATGGGGCCGAAAAGTTCTCGAATGGCGGCCGCGAACCGGAAGACGTTGCGTTGGAAGGCCTCCCACTAGGTGGACCGATGACCTGGTCAAGGTTGCAGGAACCCGCTGGATGAGAGACGCACGGGACCGGTCAATGTGGCGACGCCTGGGGGAGGCCTATGTTCAGCAGTGGACGTCTTTTGGCTGAAATGATGATGATGATGATGACCTTGTTAAAAGCCGCGGATAGGTAATTTATGATTTTTAACACGACACCTTGTTCACTAAAAGGTACCGCAGAGGTGCCTGTCGGGGCTGCGAGTTTTTCGAAAGAGATACCGTGGGCCCGGACACAAAAAGTTAAGAAGGAACATGGGTGGTTTTTAATCAGTCTGACACTCGCTTCCGCTTCGCCCATGCAGAGCGGGAGGAGTCATTTGATGATTTCTCAAATTTAAAAAAAAAAAGTTACCGTAGAGGTGAACCTAGTACACACTCACATCCAATAACATTTTACCCGCCCCGGGAAGTGACCCCAGGCCTTCGTTTCAGCAGTACTAGCGCTAACGTGAAGTGAAGCAGTCGGAAGCAATATTGTTTAAGTGAAATGTATTATTATATCTGAACTGTTAGCTACTGGACTAAATGTTACCTTATTTATGTATTTATTCGTTAAGTGAACAATGTATGTTCTTTTAGAATAAATAAAGAATCTTTAAACCCAAGTATTAAGGACTACGGTACTTACAGAATCCACTAAACGTGATAAATCCGGCCACCATGAGCGTGGGATGCAGGTTGAACTGCTTGTCGGGCAGATCGTCGGCCCAGGCATATCCCTCGCGGTAGTAGAACACCCAGAAGACGGTTAGAGCAGACACGCCGATCAGCAGGATGGTGGCAAGCGTGATGACCAGCGCATATTCGCACCACTCACACGCCCCCCTCTCATGGTCGTCCGACTCGTACGAACGACTGCGTTGGCTGGAAAAGAAAAAGAGGTTATAGCACTCGTTCGGAAAAATCTTCACCTTAAACAACGAAACCTATCAGCCCCCATATTTATTTATTTTTATGTCATCTGTCTAAGAACACTTGGACTAATGAGGCGAATCTAACGACACCTTAATTAAAGAAATCAATCGAGTGGTTTGGAAGATATGAGGGATAAAGTATATTACAAACAAAGATAGTCGCGAAAATCAAAACCCTTTCCTTGCTGTCGGGTAAAAATACAGAGTAAGTTAGACTTGAACTTCGCGGACTCTTAATTTAAAAAATAAGTACGAAATCTGTTCATCCGTTTCGGAGCTGCAACAGACGTTAAACTTATAGGTAACACCCCTCTTTTTACGTCGGGGGTTAAAAAGAAGAAAGTTTCTTTCACGACAAGGAACAGCTTTGATTTTAAATCCAACAGAAATAAGATTATATTCCTTTTGTCTACTTGTACATATTATGTGGAACCGACCTAAAGATAAAATTATTTATGACAAAAAAATATAATAAGTAAGTAGGTACCTACTTATAAGTACAATTTAACACGTACAACGGAATTGCTTATACGGTACCTACCTATCCTATACCTATACAGGACCTACGTTCACAAGATGCAAGCTTTTGCTACGATATGTCCTCAGCGGATATTGCTTCTTATTGGCAATTTTGTTTCACTTGGAACAGGTTTTCTTTCACGAATCCAAATGAGATTTCCTATTCTGTTTAGCTTACAACCGCCAATAAGAATCCGTCTTCGACCAATATTAAAGCGTAAAAAAAAAATATATAAAAGTACTAGCTGGTCTAAACGTATAGGTAATAATAGCAGAAGAGAAGATAAATTAATATTCAATATTCTATTCTAATAGAATATTGAAATAATGCGGTCTTCAATCACACATTTGAGAGATAAAAATGGCATTAAACAAGGAGATAGAGCAAAAATTATTGAAATAAGTACAGAGTTTTATAAATCTCTGTATTCCAGCGATCAAACATCCCAGCAAACAACCGAAATCTACTCATGTCCTGAAGAGGTCCCAGTTATTACTGGCTATGAAGTACACCAGGCTCTCAGAGGCATGAAGTACAGTAAAAGTCCCGGCGAAGATGGTATTACAACCGAATCTCTTCGAGCCGCAGAGCCTATCTTGTTGCCACACATCTGCAACCTATTCAATTCTATTCTGCAGACAGGGGTTTTTCCATGTGGTTTCTGCCACTCTAATGTTATTCTCCTCCATAAAAAAGGGGACAGGACTGACATAGGTAATTACCGCCCCATCAGCCTCATCTCACACCTTTATAAAATGTTTATAAAAATAATTGAAAATCGGATTTCTGGTCAATTAGATCTGCATCAGCCTCCTGAACAAGCCGGATTCCGCCGTGGCCTCTCCACTACCGACCATTTACAGTCCCTTAATCAAATCATCGAAAAACATTTAGAATTTAACCTACCCTTGTACCTCGCATTTGTTGATAATTCAAAGGCATTTGATAGTTTATCGCACAACGCCATATTTCAATCTCTGCAAAATCAAGACATCGAACCTCTTTACATTAAATTACTACAAAAAATATATCAAAGTAGCACAGCAGCCATAAGAATTAACAGCACAGGACCATCATTCCCAATCGAAAAGGGAGTTAAACAGGGCGACCCACTCTCTCCAAAGCTCTTCACAGCCACGCTTGAAGAAGTCTTCAAAAAACTAAGTAGCAATTGGAGAGACAAGGGCATCATCGTGGGCGGCAGAAGGTTAACAAATCTCCGCTTCGCCGACGATATTGTCCTTTTCTCCTCCACGGCAGCCGAGTTAGGCCTAATGCTCGACCAACTGAGCAGTGCCAGCCTCGAGGTCGGACTCGCGATGAATATGGAGAAGACCAAGGTGATGACCAACAGCACCAAGCGTACCATAGGAGTTGGAGGAATGAGGATTGAGTATGTCCATGAGTACATTTACCTCGGCCAAATAGTCTCCTTCCAGGCAAGACAAGACAAAGAAGTTGCTCGACGCACCGAGAACGCCTGGAAGAGCTATTGGTCGATGAAACAAATAATGAAGGGACCTCTTCCTCTCTCCCTGAAGAGAAAACTCATGGACATGTGCATTCTTCCTACCCTCACCTATGGAGCGCAGACATGGTCACTAACCAAGCATCAAAAGTCCGCACTCAGGGTCTGTCAGCGAGCAATGGAGCGTAGTATCCTTGGAGTTAAGCTCACTGATCACGTAAGAAACTCGATACTGCGTTCCAAAACTCAAATTGCCGATGTAGGTCACACGGCTGCCAAGCTCAAATGGAACTGGGCTGGCCACATCTGTCGCATGCCGGAGGAGCTGTGGGCCAAAGCAACCACGCAATGGGTGCCAATCAGCAGCAAACGACAACGCGGCAGGCCCAGAAGGCGATGGCGGGACGAACTGGATTCTTTTTGCAGAGATTGGAAAACCGGAGCACTGGATAGGGATAAGTGGAAAGAGGGAAGGGAGGCCTTTGCCCTGCAGTGGGACACAAATGGCTGATAATAATAATAATAATAATTCTATTCTAAGCAATAGTGGGAACTTTCTTACTAAATAAGCCATTTCGTCTGTTCCAAAAACGTCAGCCAGCAGTTTACCACTGAGGTGATAAATGTTATTAGGTAACAATTTAATTTTCATGCTGAACATTGGCACCAACTTTACCCCAAATTAAACCGTTCGAAACTTTCCCATCGCAAACAACTGTCGTTTGCTTATCAGCATAAAACTGTTTAATGTTTCAATTAATTCCAGCAACACCATTAGAACATCCTCTAAGTATAAGATAGGAATCGATTTTTGATCTCGGTTCTCTAGTCTATTTTAGAAGAACAAAACCGCATAAGATAAAACGGACCGAATAAACGGACTAACTATATACGTTTCTCGGCGCTAGCTCCAACGTTATCAAAGTTAGCCTGATCACACACGACTCGCGAGCAATGAAAGCCGTCTCATTGAATACTGCGCTAAGTTAAAGCAGGTTACTAGACAGGAAACCGCAGCTACATTGATACTAACTTAACTATCTACACAGATATATATGTAAAGTTTACAGTGTATTCCTGTGGACCACACAAGGGTGTCGGATGGCGTGAGATCAGTCGCGCGACAACGCCGGATGCGCGGCTCGTCATGCAACGATGGAATATCGAGCTTCTTCTATATAAAACTTGCTACAAAATAATCTTAGTACGTCGTACTTTAGCCCTTCTCAAAGTAAACAAGAAAATGTGATATATTTTCTTGTATCCGTCTCCGTAAAGTTGCAGAAAACAAGTAATAACTGTCCGCAGCGAACGTGTTGGGCTGACTTGGGCTGTGCGCTGGGAAAATGTTACGATTTTTCATATCCTCGCGTAAACCGAGCGACATGGAGTTATTTGAAATTGTATGCACGGTCCGCTATTTTTCTTTCCACTGAACAAATTGTATTTCAAATGGTTACAGACAGACTTAGAAATAACTTAGTTATCTATGTTGTTGTTGTATTTAAAGAAAAGGTCATGACGTAGGTGTTCATGGAAATATTTATAAATACACCTTTTAGTTATGTACAGGTCAGTAAGCCTTTGCGTAGGAAAGCCCTTTGTGACCTGTTTCTCTTAGACCTTTAAAATTAAAGATAGAACAGGAACACTGTACTTTCTAAACTGTGTTACTTAGATCTAAAATAGTCAGTAACGCTTCATTGGGCAAAAGTCGAGAACTTGTTGAGGTCAGGCGAGCTATTGTTTAAACATTAATTTATTAAAAGTAGTATTTGATGCAAGCATAGAATATAGTAGATTATTAACCAAGGGCTGTATGACACCAATTGCATACGAGGTTTTTGGCGCCTGAGCGAAGCGAAGGCGCTAATTAACCCGAGTATGCAATTGATGCTTACGCCCGAGATAAATACTCTGCTTTACTTATCGATTGTGAGGTAAGTAAACAACAAGACAGCAGGTTTCAATGAACATTTACTATGAAGAAAAAAATGTGTATTTAATTAAAATTAATAGTAAAATTATTACAATTTGTAAGAGATATGGTCACGTTCTTTTTAGGTATATTTATAGTTTGTACTAGTAGACTGCCTTTTTTTTTTCACGCACGCAAGCGCGTCAAATCTTGCTGGCCAGTTTGATTTTTAAATCGATTCCATCTAACATACGATGTGGAAACAAATAGTTCCATATTTAAAATAAAATCTTTATAAAATAAATTGTCTAGATTCCGATTCGAGTAATTAATCGACACCGAGAAAAAAAAAATAACTTTTTAAAAATATTCTTCGTGCAGTATGAGTATGACAGTTCTTTTTTCAAATTCCAAAACCTATGCTGTAATGATAGTCTAGTCATACACCCCGGCATTCAGGGGTGTAAGTTTTACTTACAGAGCAAGAGATATGTAATAGTGTAACACACGTCTACTTACCAATTATTATGTATTCATACACCCTACCATGTATTAGATTCATAAGTAATAGAAGTTCATTGATCAAGTAGCAAGTGGCCGTAAAAGTTCGACCGCCCTCCACTAGATGGCGCTGCGCCGATGACGCGTATTTCTGAATCGCGGTGTTAAGATTCTCCGGCACTTAATGACCTTCGCTTGATCAGTGAATTTCCTCAGACAGCTATTCAGTTGGTGCATTTGCGAATCTCGCCCTACTTGGAAAGGTTACGTGAGACACCCCATTCCCTCAGGAATACTTTTTGGATAGGGGAACTTCATTCTTCGACCTTCGTCCTAGGACTTGGTCGTGAGAACTATTCATATATCCCAATTCCCAAATAACATTCGTCTATTGTGAAAACCTGTAAACTGCTGCTGAAAATACAGATCACCTGAAACATCGCCTGTGTTTCTCTTCACGTGTGACGTCCCCTGAAAACACCTCCTACAAACTGGCGACCAACTGTGGGCAAGAAGAAAACACGAAATACGTTACACGTTACGGACGAACTACAACGACACCGACACCTACGGAAAAGGGGAAAGCAGAGATGTCGGTGACCAATGATGTCCGATACTCAGTTTGCGGCGCTGCTGTCGAGGCTTTCACCAGGAAGACATGGGTCTTTTACAACCTGTAAAGCTGAATTCGACGGGACCAAGAACTCAGAAGTAACGGAAGCTTTTTTGGCGGCAGTATCAGTTTTTAAACAAATAGAGAATGTAAGTGATGCAGAAGCGCTCACTGGGTTACCACTGCTCCTCAAGGGTGAAGCTGCAGTGTGGTGGCAGGGAGTGAAGAAACATGTTTCCACATGGGCGGACTTCAAAGACCGTCTCCGTCACGCTTTTGCCCCGAAAAAACCTGCCTATATAATTTACCAGGAGATCGTCAACGAAGTACAAGATGTCCACACGAGCACTGAAACCTTCGTTGCACACAAGCGAATGCTATTCGCACAACTGCCTGAACCCGAGATACCGGAATCACATCAACTCCACATGGTATACGGTCAACTAAAACACCGTATAAGAGACAAGGTTCCGCGTAACTCCATAGAGAGTTACGACGATTTATTGGAAGCAGCACGAGGCGTCGAACAAATGTGGATCGACAAACTAAACAAAGCTGACGAACGCAAAGAAGCGAGACCAAAGCCGACTTCGAAACCGAAAGTCAAGTGTTCCTTCTGTCACTTCATCGGCCATACAACCGAACAGTGCAGAAAACTGGAAAAGAGGCAACAAGAGGTAGAAGCAACCGAATCTGTGCCTGAGGGACAAACTTCAACATCCCCCCCTTCCAAGACGACGCAGGCTCCATCTCCTTCAACGCCCAAAGTCACATGTTACGGCTGTGGTACACCCGGTGTAGTTCGTAGTAGCTGCCCAACATGCTGCGCAAATAAGCAACGTTCACTACCGTCAACGAACTTAGCCTTTTGTCCGGTTGACGTACAATCAGATATTAGGAACAGGCCGGTAGTTTTCATCGAGGTAGATGGCATCAAAGGGACAGCATACGTCGATACCTGTGCGAAGACGAGCATCGCATCGTACCAGCTATACAATCAGCTTGTAAACAAAGGCCACAAGTTCCACGAAGAAACGGTGAAAATTACTCTGGCGGATGGCATCACAAATAACCAACGGGTAAAGAAAATAACCGTTTCTGTGAAGTTAGAGGACCGCATCATTCCGACAAACTTCATAGTCTTGCCTAATTCCAAAGACAACCGAACCCTACTTGGCGTTGGATTCATGCAAGACGCAAGAATGCTCATAAACTTGCCACAATTTACATGGGAATTCCTTGATGCCGACTCCATCTACGAGTTATACGAAGAAGACTTTGCGAACTTCGAACAAACGAGTACCAACTCGGCCAGTGGTGCTTTAGATCCCACCGAGGGGATGCCTTCAGCGGCTATTGCATCCTCAAGTGCTGCCGCTCTTCCCGAGAGTTCTCCAGGATACAAATTGATACCATTCGAGCTGTCACCTGCTAAGAAAGGGAAAAGGGTCTTCGATGGTTATTTGCCTCATCATCATAATGTAAAAGAAGCAGAAGTCAAACTATCCCCGCATTCAAGTCGACTCTTTCCTGGTGCAAACGATCCTACGGACTCTGATGGTGATTATCACTTTTGTAGCATAGAAATAGATGATGCGCAAAAGGAAGAGGCCTACACCTCCCTTAAAACTCGGTTAACGACTGCCCCTGTGTTGCGACAGGCCGACGAAACCAAGTCCTACGTTTTCAAGACTGATGCCAGTAGCTATGCGCTTAGAGCAGCTCTCGTCCAGGGGGAGAAGGACGATGAGTATCCCATTGAATATGCGAGCCGATCGCTCACACTCGTTGAGAGTTATCACATTTCCGCTTTGACTCCATTTATAAGCGGTAGCCTGGAAACAGTTCCAGAACCCGTACAACCACTTCGAAGAAGAGGACGACCTAGAAAGAAGAAGGTTGCCAGCAAGCCTTCACCTGAGGCCAAACGAGGACGTGGACGCCCGAGAAAACAATAATCCCACTATCCAGTCCACCACGCCGAGACGTCTTTGAGGACTGAGGGGGAGATTGTAACACACGTCTACTTACCAATTATTATGTATTCATACACCCTACCATGTATTAGATTCATAAGTAATAGAAGTTCATTGATCAAGTAGCAAGTGGCCGTAAAAGTTCGACCGCCCTCCACTAGATGGCGCTGCGCCGATGACGCGTATTTCTGAATCGCGGTGTTAAGATTCTCCGGCACTTAATGACCTTCGCTTGATCAGTGAATTTCCTCAGACAGCTATTCAGTTGGTGCATTTGCGAATCTCGCCCTACTTGGAAAGGTTACGTGAGACACCCCTGCTAGTTGTCACGGAAAACCCCACATTCCCTCAGGAATACTTTTTGGATAGGGGTACTTCATTCTTCGACCTTCGTCCTAGGACTTGGTCGTGAGAACTGTTCCTATTCATATATCCCAATTCCCAAATAACATTCGTCTATTGTGAAAACCTGTAAACTGCTGCTGAAAATACAGATCACCTGAAACATCGCCTGTGTTTCTCTTCACGTGTGACGTCCCCTGAAAACACCTCCTACAATAGTAGATTATTAACCAAGGGCTGTATGACATCAATTGCATACGAGGTTTTTGGCGCCTGAGCGAAGCGAAGGCGCTAATTAACCTGAGTATGCAATTGATGCTTACGCCCGAGATAAATACTCTGCTTTACATATCGATTGTGAGGTAAGTAAACAACAAGACAGCAGGTTTCAATGAACATTTATTAAGAAGAAAAAACTGTGTATTTAATTAAAATTAATAGTAAAATTATTACAATTTGTAAGAGATATGGTCACGTTCTTTTTAGGTATATTTATAGTTTGTACTAGTAGACTGCCTTTTTTTTTTCACGCACGCAAGCGCGTCAAATCTTGCTGGCCAGTTTGATTTTTAAATCGATTCCATCTAACATACGATGTGGAAACAAATAGTTCCATACTTAAAATAAAATCTTTATAAAATAAATTGTCTAGATTCCGATTCGAGTAATTAATCGATACCGAGAAAAAAAAAATAACTTTTTAAAAATATTCTTCGTGCAGTATGAGTATGACAGTTCTTTTTTCAAATTCCAAAACCTATGCTGTAATGATAGTCATACACCCCGGCATTCAGGGGTGTAAGTTTTACTTACAGAGCATGAGATATGTAAAATCAATGATTCACCGAAACGTGAACAAGTTGACCGTGTAATGTATCATGAACCCAGCTTACCTATTATAAAAATAAAATGTACGGACAACGGTGTTACGAAAAGGTCAACAGGATTATATGTTTTTTGTTATGTAGGTACCTAAGTACCTACATAACAAAAAACATATAACCGAACCTGTAGCAGGTGGCGATAAAGGATTAGCCCTTCAACACAAGTGACAGGGTCGGCTTCTGTTCCAACCTTTATTTAGCTTGCCCTTGTATGCCAAAATTAAGTTGATTAAAAATGTTTCATAGAACCCTCGGAGGTACCTAATTCCTTACAATCTCCTTACCCACACTTTCCGTGCAATAGCGTGGTTCAATTGCATATTGTATGAAATTGAGATTGGAGTGCTATTTTTGTTCAATTTGGGTCGGATTGCAAGGTATTTTTATTGTTTTAGGAGTCAAAGCTCAGTTAAATAGCGGGCAGTGGATAGTACACAGAATATGAACAATAAGATGATGTGTGTCAGTGTTACTCGGAGCCAGGTGAAAGTTGCGTAAAATGCAGAAGCGTCCACTGGCCTACCTTGGCGAAGGTACTTGCTACTACCTATTTATGTTAGCATACGGTTTTTGAGGCTTTGTCTGAGCAGACGCTGGCAAACAGCCCAACCTCTGGTTCCTTTGTCTAGAGACAGGACAAACGTGGACACTTGACTTGATAAAAAGCTCGAATTTGCCAAAGAAATTAAACGATTCAGATTCCCCTTTGCGACATAGCATACAAACTAGGTGATATAACAAAGAAATAAAAGGAACATTAACGATACATCTGTCGGCGATGGTTACGAGTATATACGTAGGTACCTATAACGTATGCAACTCCATGTGCTTTGTAACACAATAAGAGCTTTCTCTCTAAACGACTGCCTAAAGAATAGAAACGTTACTGTAGACGCAAATGTGCTTATATAATTTAATCTAAAAGCCAATGACATGCATATTCTGCTAGCTGTATATTTATTGGTAATTCAAACATTTGTTATCTAATGCGAAATTGGGTAAGGCCGTGTAAAATTGTACATTTCGTTTTTTTTTTTGTCCGAGGAAAGTATTTGTTAATAACTCATTAAATACTGTGCTGATATCGATAAATATAGTGGCAACTGATTATATTAATCATAATCTAATAGAGTTCATCGTTAAATTTATCATGCTTTGCAATTTTCTATTTCTTTTTGTACTTTCAAAAGTTGTAATTTTTTCTTCCCATACAAAAATAGCATGTCCGAAATACGTCTCTTGGTTATTAAGTGTAAAATATTTTGGGAAAAAGGTCTTCTAGCGCTAAGAAATAGCTTTTAATGATTTTATTACTAATTTTACTCTATAATGCTCGTATTTTGTTAATTAAACTATGTTTCTATAAAATTTTATTTGAATCTAAATATGTGTCCCGGAATTTCATGTCGCAAGCGTTACGCTTAGAGAGTTACCAAATACTGGCTCAATATACGTGTATTCAAAGCCGCTTAATAATTTTTAGCGCGGCAGCACTGATGCTAATAATGCCAATTTTAAAAAAAAAAAAAAAACGTTCTGTCATCCACGTCATCCGGCTTTTTTTGTGTGTTGAACGAGTTGTCCACGTTATTTTGTGGTATTACAACATCAATTTCGAGGTACGTATATGCTTAGATGTGTTATTTTTATCAATTACGCTCATGGCTACATTAATAGTCTACAAGAAAAGCTTGGGTTGTGCGTTAAATCTGCGTTTCTTTAGGAGATAGTAAATTTTTAGGTTAGCATCGTAACGTTTTTCTGTCGCGAGTGATACCGAACGTTACTAAAAGAGTTACGTAACACTCGGGACATATTTTAGGCGGAGTTTACATTCACGGGAGATTTATTTAGGGGAGGTCGAAGGTGTTTTTTTTTGTCGCTACTTATTTTTTTACAAGCTTTATTTAACTTGCACTTTTCGAAGGTTTTGTTGTAAGTTGTCTGTCAACTTTTGCAAACCATTTTTTGACCTTTTGTTGGTATCCGATTGAGCTAAAATTGATGAAAATTACAGTACCTAATATTTTCAGTCCAGATTTTCTGCTTGCGATGTTAGCGCGTAACGTATTTTCCTCATTTTAATATATCAATGTTGTATAGCTATGTTGTATGCTGTGGGTGGTGAATGGGCTTGCTATTTCATTTTTTCAGATGGCTCCGATAACGGCAGCCGAAAAACAAAAGAGATATAGAGACCGTATGCCATGCGGCAGAGTAATCCAGAAAAGTTAAAAATTAATTTTTACTTTGTTTAAAATTTTAATTATTTTAAAATTTTAATTTTAATTTATTTTACCTACTTGCTTTAAAAATAAACTGATTCATTTTAAAACGTCTTTTATTATTTTAAATCACCATTATATTTTACTTTATTAACTAGCGCAGAACGTGTCAAAATCGTGTAGAAAAAAACAAATTCAATAGCTAACATAATATTAATAATATAATAATAATAATAATATGTTGATTGCTGAATTCGTTTTTACATTGTACACCTAGCTTTAGATGGGTCGCGAGCGTTACTGCGTTACCGTGTGTTACTATTCTAATTTGTCTCAAGAGTTACTATGTACAAAGTTACACGGCCTTACCCAATTACGAATGAATTATAAAACAGAACTTTCTTTGAGTCATTCCAACAAGCATACAGTTTGCAAGCAGTTATATCGCGTTTATCTCATTTTACGTAGTTTTGAGCAAAATGGAATGTCTATGCAGAATTATCGGCAGGTGATTTGCTACGGACGTAAAACGCAGTGACCAGACGCAGACTCGTGATAGGTCAGTCGAGAAAGTGGAGGAAACGCAGGTAGTCATGCTACCTTGCGGCCTCAGGCTTTTTACAAGCCAAGCTGTATACAGCTAGGTACGTCTTTATTTCGTTGTAAGAACATATAAAAGACGTGACTGGAATGTTGAGATCGTGTGTGTTACTGCGAGTAGGATCATTTAGGCCCTCGTTTGTGGCCGAAATGAGCTTCGTCGTTTGTAGTATCAAAATAGCTTTATCATACCCCGAAAATGAGAATATATTGAGCTTGGGTGAAACGTTATCTTACTGGCAAGGCGCATCACGAGGTTTTTTCACGAAATAGATATTGACGAACCGAGATAGCGCCAAGTGGAACCCTTTTATTAAAATTGCAACCAATTAAGGCGGAAATGACCAATCGTTTGGTCACGTCGGTGCAGCCCGTGCCGGCCAATCTTTGAGATAACTCGATTAACCTCGATCACGATCTGTGACCGCTTAACTTATAACTTCGGCTCCACTCGGCCAGTACCGAACATCTCGGAGAATTGCACAGTTACCATAATTACGCATGCAGAGTACCTGAACGAAAACCCACTAAACGTTGAATACCGTGCAATTAACCCACAATGGTCTTACTGACCAAAGTAAAATTGTTGAAAATAGCTAAATGCAATACGTGACGGTAACGGCAGGTTTTAAAATTCAACACATACGGTCTTAACGGTCTTAGAAGTAATGGACAAAAGTACGGCGAAGCATTGCTTTCTCTGACTATTCAGTCAGAGTTCACACATTACTACAACAATTAAACAATTTGAGACATCAGATAGCTGTGTTTGGCGATAAAGAAAAGATTTCTAATTTAAAAAAGTGTCGGACAAAACATGTTACATTTAATCTGGTAGAGCTACTTGAGCAGATAACTCGTGCATTGCGCCCGAGTGGAGAAATGTAGTAGTGCAGGGTCTAGAGTTGACGGAGAGGAGGGGAGGGGGGAGAGGTCGTCGACCCCACCGCCCGTGGTACTCCTGGCCTACATGGGAAACGAAGACCACGATCGCTCTTACCATAACTGGTATTAAGATTGACATCAAAGATGAACATTCAACTCAAATATTAAGGGAGAGAACAAAAGAAGCTCGTTACAATTTGCTTGCACAGGGATCAAGTTCTCCGAGGAACGTTTCACAACTTTGTTTTCATAATCCTTCTTCAGACAAAATAATGTTTGTAAGATTACGTAACTGTTAAGAAGAACCGTTAAATTAACCACATTAATTCGGAAAGTTCTTGGAAGTTCGCCTCGCAGTCTCTAGTATCCTTATCCAATAATTAATTTGCCAGACGAATGCAGCCCTTAGCTCCATCTGTGAACTGTAGCGAGATAAGAGCTACTTTTGATGCTACGCTATTTAAGTCGTAAGTCAAATTTACATTATTAAGCGAACGGAGAAATGGAAAATTGCAGAAACTGTACGTTTGTTCGTCGAACAAAGATGGTAACTTTTAGTTGAACTTTAGTCGAAATTAAAGTGCTGGTTATTACGTAATAATTAAAGTTCAATGCATGTATCTTTATTTTTTAATTAAGGTACATATTGCATAAGTCATTCTTGAGGTAGTAGCAGATGGGATAACAATATAACCTCATTGGTGTAACAGTAACAAGCAAGTTTAGACCTTATGTCGTTCAAAAATAAGCTTTTTGTTATTGAAGCTCTAGTACCAGTAAAATAAATGATTATGCAAGATAGTTACAAGCAAAGTACCGTCTTTATTCTTTCTCCAGATTTCAGTCGCCCTATGTCCCTCTTTTGAGGGAAAAGAACCAAGTAAGCAATGTAATTTTAATTACGTTCTGTAAAATTTTGTGATTAGATTCTTTAGTTATCTAGCCGGAAGCTTTTTGCTATGAAAATACTTGTTACATCAATCCGTAGATTTCATTGTTGAAGTTAAAGGCATAGGTACAATTATAAAATAGTTACCAAATGATAGATATTTTTTTATCAGTAAACCGCAATCTGAATTACATAAGTATATTATTACATTGACAATGAAAAGTAAAACAATCTTCTAAACAAACAGCTCAAATGGACGTGCCTCATACAAAATTACAAAATAAACGAATGCTATACAAACTTGGGGGCTCGGCAAAGCCATGAACATTTCAATGGAGTAAGACTCTTTTGACTGTGGAGACCACTGGCCTACTTAGTTTCAACTGAGAGGGATTTTATGAGTAGTCGTGCGAGATAGAAGCTACAATGCGTAACGAAACGTTTACAGTATTTTGTTATATTAATTAAATATCTTTGTAGTTTATCATAGTTTATTTTAGTATTAAATTAAAATTATTTTCAGAAATACACATACCACGGTTTGTCTCTACATCACCCGAAGGTTTCAGACTGGTAGAAAATCATTTCTACCTTGTGCTTGAAGTGTTAAATGTACTAAAAAAAATATATATTTATTTTTGCGAAAGATCAGACAGACCTCCCCTTCCAAGGCCTTTCTATTTAAAGCTTATTGGAATTCAATAAATAATCTAGTAGTTCTTTCAAAATACTTGCATTACTTTTTAGGGTTCCGTACCCAAAGCTATAAACAGGACCCTATATTACTAAGATTTCGCTGTCTGTCTGTCATCTGGCTGTATCTCAAGAACCGCAATAGCTAGACAGTTGAAATTTTCAAAATTGTGTATTTCTGTTGCCGCTATAACAACAAATACTAAAGCAAAATATATTAAATATTTAAGGGCATACAAGGACCATACAGCAAACGCGATTTTTATAGATAATGGTACGGACGGAACCATTCGTGCTCGAGTCCGGCTCGCACTTGGCCGGTTTTTTATAACTAATTTGTGAGCCTATTTCAACACCATTCCATACAAATCTTTTGTTTCATATAATGGAGTCAACACACATATCTAGCGGTTCTATCATCTAAACCCGGAGGCTGTAGCCACCAGGTTTGACCCGTGTCACGCCTAGTTGTCTTTCAGCGCCTTGCTTTAGCAAACAGAGGTGGTAAGCGAACTCGTCGGGTCTACGGGTTGTTTACAAGAGATACCGCGGCCTCGACATGGAGAAGGTACATGGGTGGTTTTTAGTCAGTAAAAGTCTGACACCACCTTTCGCTCTGCCCAAGAGCGGGAATGGTTATTTGGAGATTTTCCACCCGACAAAAAAAAGGTGGTTAATGAAGTAACCGTGACGTGAAGTCAACGACATGTTTCGTCAATGTGCAGTCTGCTTTATCTTGTACGCAAGATTTCGACATAATATTTGAAGTACCGAAGTACCGTATAATTGTTTTCTATTGGACTCGGGGCATTTGGGTATTTTTAAAATAATATCCAATCTTTCTTTGTTTAGTCAAAGTCTTTGTTACAACCAGATTAGTTTCGTGGTTGCATTTTGCGTAATTTTTCAGTGATGTAAGCACTTAATTACTGTTAAAATGTAATAGCATTTCGATTAAATAATATAATATGCTAATTATACGGGTATCTATTGCTTATTCTTCCGGGTTCACAAACAGTTGGAGCAAAATTAAATAAGGCTTTATGTAATAAGTTCAGTTTATCTAGGTTCAAATTCACATTAAGCAAAAAAAAGCTGTTTTATGAGGAAATAACGGTTTCTACTTTGAGACAAGACCTATTTCGTAAAACCATGGCTTTTGAAATGCTATGCTCGTGAAAACAGAAAACGTTAGGTAATCAAAACAGTTGGTGAAAATCTCTTTCAAAAGTCGCTTCGTGTACAGTCAGTTCTAGCAATTAACTTAGTTATAATTATATTTTTATCTATTTTAAAAACAATTATAAAATTCTATCGACTGGTGACCGATGACCTCGTGAAGGTTGCGGGGACCCGCTGGATGCGAGACGCACGGGACCGGTTAGTGTGACGAGTAGCGACCTGGGGGAAGCCTATGTCCAGCAGTGGACGTCTTTTGGCTAAAATGATGATGATGATAGACCTGGTATTCTAAAACATGGCAACCATCTATGCAAAGGTATCAACTAATTGCATTTTGGTGTTCGTGCCTGTACTTCTCTAAAAGAGTTTTGTCTTATAGTTCAAAGAGACAATTTGTATGTACAATAAGTTGTTTATTTCACACAAGAATGTATAATTGCTTTTTTTATCCATTTATGTCCGTGTAATACCGGTCGAATCTCACTGCCGTACTTAATTGTAACTTGTTTTCTCTTGGCATTGAAGTCGTAGATACAAATCTTGACACTCGCATTACTGTCGCGGTAAACTAGAACAAGTTGCGTTAAGTCATGCATGTGTGTGTGTCATGTGCATTTTTAAGCACACATTTATATCTGATAACTTAGGTTAAGTTATGAGACTTTTCATTTTAGATAACGATAAAGAATAATTTGAATAGATGGTTTGTCAATTGATTTTGAATGATTTAATATAAACAAGTGTTTTTGGGTTTTTCCAATAGGAATTTTTCGGCAGCAATGGAGTCTGGTTTTGTGCCTGGTTGATGGTGAATTGGTGATAGACTCGCCCCCTTTTACATGGGACTTAACGGGCGAAATGTGGGTGTACTATAGGGACCCATCTCTGCCTATACCTTCGGAGATTAGAGGCGTGATGTTATGTGTTATGAAATAATATCTAATATGTCGTCGATGAAAACCGCATTAATTAAATATTAACCTTATGTTAACGTGTTTGATTTACTTATGTGTAATTTATTATACCTACACCAATAGTGACAATAATTCCTTCATGTTTTTTATATAAGAAAGCTTCAATGTAATTTGAGAAAAGAGGATTTCCCACAAACGCTGGTCAAAGGCTAACTCAATATAACCTACTAACACTAATGCGCTCTTTAAACCTAACACATCACGATGCGCGTGTGATTTTAATGTGAATGGCACCTTAGTACTTATTGGTTGAAAGTTTATTTTCCAAGAACCACATTTACACATTACAACAACGATTTCTTTATCTATATAGCATAACATAACGCTGAAATCTCTGAAGGGTTATGCAGAGGTGTACCTGCCCATTAGTACAGTCGAACAAGCTAATAAGTATAATACAGCCAGCTAACTTACATTTACTTTTAAGATTATACAGATATATTTAGAGACTGATGCCAAACGATACAGTGTTTGCTCGCAGTCGCTTATTGCGAAACGCTTTAGAAAACAAAATTGCAATCAATTTTTTCAGTGTACTAGAATTATAAAAAACTCTACCTGTATACTTATTAGCTTGTTCGACTGAACACTCTCATATCGCGAGTTATGTTTAAGTCCTATGTAATAGTGGACGAGCCTATTGCCATCAACCGGGCACAATTCCATCCTGGATGTCTGCTACTTAGACATTCCTGATGGAAAAACCCAATAACACTTTACCCCTGGAATCGAACCCAGGACCCCATAGGACTCACCAGTCCCGCTTACGACCACTAAACTAACGAGGCAGTCTTTACCTATCAATTCAAAAACGATTTAAATCTTAGATCGATATCGTTTAATAAAACCAGTTTTACATCTATGAATATTTATTGGGAATGCCGTATGTCCCCGTATGGCGGCACATGAAAGCTGTCGCGGGAAACAGACGTAACTAGATTTCCTCCGGTGCGGAGTAGAAAGTACTACATATAGGCAAGGCATGTTTACCATGAGTGTACACATTTTAAAAATGACGTTTTGCTAAATAGACGTTCTGCTATACAGATCTGATAGTTGAACGTTTTGCTACATGGACATTTTGCTAAGTCGACTTACTGCTCATTAAACATTTTGCGCTGTTGGACATTTCGCTACTTAGACCTTCTGATCAGGAGGCTTACATACTTATAGGTTTTTGACCTTTAAGTATACAAACTTAGGATTAACTTAGGACTTCTAAAGGATTGAAAATAATTTTATTTCTTCTTAAAAACGTTGCCCCACACTGTAGTTTTCTCCTGTGTCGTGGGTGCATTTACAAACATTTAAACTCACATGCACAAATCTATCACCCAGACCCGGAACAATTATAATTATCTGTAGGCCATACAAATATTGTTCCGTGCGGGAATCGAACCCGCGACAAGCAGCGCGAGCGTAGCATTCAATCGGACAGCCACTGCACCAGCCGTGCCGTCGTGTTTAGAGATGCATTCCAAAATAAGGAAGCCCCAAAAGTTGTTTTAATAATCTCTTTTGTTAACAAAGCAATTGATTCTTACAAAGTAAACAGTAACTCACAATGAAAGATGTTTAAAAAGCATTCTTATACCTATGCGAAGATAAAATAAAAACATTATCCTGCAATTCCAAACACGAGCATGAAGAACCGTAATTATTTGTGAAAACGATACTCGAGTCAACTCAACTTATTTAATAACCTTTGTTAGCGGGAGTGTCCGTCTCTCTCCTACTTTAGTAGCTTTTGTTTCTATGCAGAGCTACGGAACGTTCAACACAAAAGCGGTTCGTTCATTTGTTCGGTCTGCGGTTCGTTCCATTTAATGAGGAAGTGCTCTAGAAAAACTACGGTACAATTATTGTTACGAAATGCCACCGTTCCGCCGTATGTAATTTGTACCGCTTACACAGTCGCATAAGCATTCTCCCCCATGTGAGATTTGTGTTACGATCGAAGCCATCAAGCCATTATGATACGCGTTACGGAATGACAGTGATTTGCTTGTTGAGGTTTCCTACTGCTAGGATGCTTCGCATTAGATGTGCTTTTGTTTTCAATGGTATGATTGGAGCCAATGGCGTAGAAATGATGCTGAACAATTCAAGGCCGTCATCGTCCATGACCGCTAAAAATTGTTTGAAACGTCAGTCATTGTGGCCTAGAGATTCTGAAGTTTTCAGAAATAAAATGCAGAAAGAAAACCACTTGCATACAACAAGTGAAATGATTCAAAAACATGCCATACAAGCATCTCAGAGCTTTGCTTTTCTTCTTTATTCCCTTCCCATGAATAAGGGAATGGGGACGTGCAAACATGGATGTAGAGGACGTCGCATATTTACGACATGACGTGTGCCTCACACTACCGTCACCATGGAGTAAATAGAAAATGCAGTGAACATGTGCTGTCGAATTATGAGGCTCATTGCTATTTTTGAGAAAACTATAAGTAATAGTATTGTTTCAAGGAAAATAGAGATATTTTAGCGAAACGGTAACATTAGTAGGACTAATTCTTCAACTTAATTTTGAACAATTTTTTCATTTTTATAACACGCACAACTGCTGAATCATCTTCTCTTTAAACACGGGATATTTTATCGCCTTTAGTCCGTATAGTGAATTTGCATTTTAGCCAGACTTTTAATGAGCTTTCCTTATTTTCCGGCTATCTCAACAACAAAAATGACTAAGCTATTGTGCTGATAGAAATGCCTGTTATTAAAATTCACAGTGACGAACTACTTTCTGTCTCAAATATTATGTTATTTTCGCAGCAAACGTTCACATGCTGAACAGATAAAACTGGTAGAAAATGCCCAAGACATTAAGTCATACATTGTACAGTTTTTTACTAGTGATAAATACCTAGGTATATAAGATTTTTTTCGTATTTATATTTTTAAATTTTATTTTTAAATTATTGTTTTGTAAAGAATTTGTGTAACAATGAATCAAGGAAATAATAAAACTGAGTGCGCTCCAGAATAACGTCAGTTCCTTATTTACAGTTAGTAAGCATTCCATCATTTCATACTCCGTGGTCACCATCATCTGTCACCCGGTTTGTCGTCGTGGCAGCGTTGCATGTGTAGAGCCATTTTGTCGCCATTAAATGCAATACGCTGACTGACCCACTTCTCACCTAGACACATCAGCCTCACGTACATCTGGCGCATTTCTAATGACTATAATAGCAGGCCGTAATGGCCGAAAATTGCGTGGAACTATTAATTGAATCTAAATATTTAATTGTAAGTTGATGATGGATAAATGTTACTTATTACGTAGATAAAAGCTCTGATAGTAAAATGTATACTTCATTTTAAAACTTTACACAGTATATTGTATCATCGTTACTAACCGTTATCTCAAATCTATAATTTTGTAGCAACAAGCCTTATTTTTATTTAGTTTCTTTCCAACTAGATAACGCTACACAGATTCGTTTTGTATGTTTTAACAATCTTATAAAGTTGTTTTATTCGCAGAGGCCACCCATCATCCCATTCACTTACATATAGGTATGGGTGGCTTGCGTCACGTAAGATGCGCACACTTCATTACGAATATCTTAATTACAAAATTAAATCGTATTAATGTATATTAGTGGTTGCGCAAGAGTCGGCGACGACTGCTTGTAAGTTGTATCAGAGCATGCGCGCGAGTCGATAAACAATATTAATTGCGTGAACGACTTGTGCGCGGTGGACTGGTAAATTGAGTTCACTTCAGCATCGATATCCCACGCTCTAGCAATCTTACACCTCACTAATAAATGTTCGTAGTCCTACTTTTTAACCCAGTAGCATTTTCATGCGTGTACGCACACAATAATACACGAACTAGCTAGAGTATCCACGTCTTGTTGCTTCATATTTTTGAACCAAATCGCTTCCGTGCATTTTATGGACAACGAACGAGATTTTAATATACCGTGGAAACTCAATCTGCTCAGCTAACAAACAAAGTTCTTAGACAAACTTCAAAGAACTTACCTACAAGTTTCAGTGTCTAAAGTTACCGTGCACCTCCGACATTAACTTGGCAGATAGAACACAGAAATTCTGAATATTTTCACTTGAAATGTTATACATGTCTTAAAATATTTACGTACCGAAGTACTCCGGGACGAATAATAAATTCGTGCTTCATTGTGGCGGACACGAAAGAGATTGATACGAGAGATCTTTTGTCCAAATCTGGATTATCTTTGATTGAATGAATGCATTATCGGACATATTGTCTTATTCAGTTATCTTTCAACTCAGAGGATCGGACAAAATTAGTGTTTCAAGTCCGTAAGAATTGCTAACTTGATGTTAACTTAGTATTGTTGTAACTTTGTATTCTTGTAACAAAGTAATGGAAGTGTTAGTTCTGTCGTCCAATGCAACAAACTTCTATTGCGACATTATTCCTTTTGAATTTATTTATATTTTCTAAACTTCTGATAATACCTAAGTTAGGTACTTAGGTATTACAGAAGTGACGCATTAGCCATATGAGTTTTCAAATGACATTGAAATAGCGAATGCAGCAAACGGTCTAGCGTGCACCTGCCACTTTTTATTGCCAGGTATATAATTATTATTTCTAACGTGGAAGTACCTACAAATAATGTTTTCCTCTTATTGATTGCTAAATGTATTATAAAAACGTGCATTACGACCAAGAAAATATGTATAACCTTGAGGGAAGTGAAGGTTTTGTAGATAAACATTGATCTTCGAGCTTCGAGAATAATTTTAATCAAGCTTTACTGATCCTAATTTTATTGATGGTTTAATTATTGCGATAAGTTTTGTTAAATTGAATTTAATTACTAACTGTTTTTCGAATATGCCTAAATGTAACATTTATAAAAGATGGATAACTGTTTTTTATTTACATTAAGGCCGTTGATGGTTTCCCTCTTCCTTTTTTGCATTGAGGAAAATTTTAGCGTTTTTGTTGAACGAAACGAGGAACCATTTTATTAGGTCATCGGTCGTGGTAGAGAATTTATCTCACAAAATTGAATGACAGATCTTTAGGCGTGTATCAATTGATTTCAATTAATTCATCAATTTATGTTTACGTTGTATCGCTGATGGCATTGAACTTTTCCACAACGACTCTTTGTGTTTTATAGGTATTGTAGTCTTATTGAGGTGAGGAATTTAATAATTTACTCAGTTACCTAACGTTTCTTAGACATACGCTATATAGCTATTATTATGATCCTCAGAGGTACTGTTTGATTAATGCATCTATTATTACTTAGTGCCATTAGGTACCTAACTGAAATTGAACTCTCCGTAGTAGTCATTTTAGTTTATTGTTCTTATTGTCGGGGCTTTGGGCTTAATCGTGGAAACTATTGAGGTAAGTAGGCCTTTCTTATTTCAAATCAATTTCTACTTTTCTCTTGATATAAAAAAATAAACAAATTATCAGCCATGCCGTAATGATCTCGTGCTTAAGGACGTTGGATTATAATAAAACAAACTTGGTGCTCAAAAGCTAAAACCAATTAGAGCGAATAGTTTTGCCCCAGTGAACCTCTATTTTCGTACGATTGTCGTTAAAACCACTTGTCCCTTTTCGCACAAAACCAAGGTGAATCTTTTGTACGATTTTACCACGTTAAGACCCCTAAACAAGATACGTAGACCGGATTACAGTCAGCCCAAACTTTTTCTATCTCCGTATTTCTCAGAGGCTCGCAAGTTCCATAAACTTACACATCAGTGAGTATCGACGGATTACCACTCTGTGGGAAGAACGGATATTAAACGCACTACAGCTACACGACTTGATGAGCGTGTGAACGGAACGCACGAGCGAACGTAGCGAGCTTTTTAAACCCTCCGAGGTCAAGGTGCTGTAAACGTAATCAGTGAAATGAGCCTCGCCTCTTAGTTTTACTTTTTCTACTGCACGTGAAAATTAACATAATGCCGCAAAGCGTCAACCTTGACATTAAATGTAAAATATAAACGTATGCAGTAGAAAGTTTAGAGATTTTTTATCATGCCGACACGCAAAACACTTTTATTAATTGTATGTTATGTTACATGCAAATATTTCACAGTTTAACTAGCAATTTTAAGTGTAAATTAAAACGGAAATGCAGCGTAACCTCCATTTAAATGAAATGTGCAAGAAAACGGAATCCATAACAGCAAAAAAGGCTGAATATTTCGACTTTATAAGAATTTATCGATTAGGCATTCATGAATTCAAATCTACAAAAAATATATTGTAGGACTACTTTTTAGCTAAAAACAAGTCTTCAAATAAACTCGTTTTCTTGGCCCACAATATTGGTAACCCAAGTGAAGTATAACAGACAGTTTAGCGATGAGCCCAATAAATGGTAAAAAGTGGCCCACTGACCGTATGCTAACGGTAAAAGAAACTACGCCTGTTTTCACTATCGGTTTTGTGGTCAATCTTGCTTACCAATGCGAGAACCTGTTCATTTGCTAGCGACTAGAATGCAGGTGTTGGATGCCAGATTATATCCACTTGGGTAAACTACTCGAGCCATTGCTTCCTATATTATTTCTGTGCTCCCGTCTCTCTGAATCAACCTACATCCAAGGCAAAGGAAACGGCAAGGTATATTTATGGAGCACATTACTCCAATTTTCTATGAAATACCGTCTGCATATTCTGAAGTGGCTTGCCTTTTGCAACGTAGCGACCGTGTACAGGGTAAAATGGCTTTGTCGTTTCTAGACTCAAGTCTACATTACTTTTATCTTATTCAGCTCACATGTACTTCTTTTACATCTCGAAATACTAACGCTAACATACCCAGTTTATTAACATTTAAACTCACACCAACGGCTAAATTCTGTATGAATACTCTCACTAATGATACTAGCAAAACTAAACACTGTTCATTGAGCACTTTTGATTAGTCGATATAATCCTGGCAGGATGAAAAGCCAGCCAGTCGTCTGATTAACTATTCAGAGACACGTGTGCAGATCAAAAGCGTGAATACAGCACGTGTACTTTCATAGCGGTACATAGTACCTACAAAGTTCATGAACTAACTTTGTGTGGTACCTATATAAGGTTCATATAAAGTTTATTACGTTTCCCTATCATTTGATGGATCGGTTTGTTTATTGACTGATCTGACTCTGGCTTCCCTTTTTATTCCCTTAAGGGTTGGTGTCACTTAGGGTACTTTTCTTCGTCAATAGGAAGTAAGTACCTTTTTTTGTTTTCGGGGCGAAACCTTCAAAAGGCGACCGGTCCTTGGGGAGTAAGGGATTTTTACCTCACGAAAACCACCCCGGTGGTCACAATCCACACGTGCGAGGAGGCACTGTTTCCTTTTAAAATACCTTCCCGGAGCCCCAGCATCCCTGGGGCAACTATACACGGGTCTCCCCTAAGCCTTGCTATGCAATTGTCAAGAAGGAGTACCTACTATATTTTTGGTTATCGCTATCGATATTGAATAGTCGAGAATTTTAAGAGAAAACAGATTAGAGTTGCACCTCTATCGTTTTATTACTGTGCTGCCATTAGGTATATCGCACTTTTTGAATTGGATAGTTTTCTGCAATACTGTATCAGTTCTAGGAAATTATGGCAATAAGTAACTTTTATCGAATCTTTAATTATGTCAGTTCATTTTCTTACTACGACTTATCACAGTAATAATATAACTCATGTATGTACATAATGATACACGTAAGAATTCAACAAGTGTTTGTACAATCATTATGGAAATATAAAAAAACATAACGCAACACCAATAGAATATTTTATCATATGTAATAAGATACCAAAGGAATTCCTGTGGAATCATTGATGCATATAAACATGCCCTTATAGGCTTAATGTTTATTATTTTTTGTTGGAGTTACATTAGCCTAGTACTTTTATGATAAGTAGCCATATTAACTCGTAAACGGGGTTGAGCTGTACATAAGCCTTTCAACAGACCCTTGTATTTCTGAAACACTATAATAACTACTAGGAAATATGGGCAGGGACCGTAATATTTTGTGTGCATAGGACAGAAATTCCTACTGTCCTGCGCGTTAATCCCAAACATGTACCATACCGATGACCTGATGAAGGTTGCGGGGATCCGCTGGATGCGAGACGCACGGGACTGGTCAATGTGGTGACACTTAGGGGAGGCCTATGTCCAGCAGTGGACGTCTTTCGGCTGAAATGATGATGATGATAACACGAAGAAGAAAAAGAAATAAATCATGTTCATTTTTATACACACACACAGCAGACCATTTTTACATATTCAACAAATATTTTTATTATCTAAAAAAAATACCGGAAGTATATAATTGTAGCAATAAGCACTCTAACCATTAAACACAACTTTTTCCATAAAACACACAATAAAACGATTTCTCACAATGCTGATTATTACCTGCACAGTGCGTACATGGTGCGTACATATTGCGATCAAAATGTGCATTCTGTGCAAATTAACACTTTTTGTAAGTGTGTGAAAGTGCCATACAATAGGCCTGCCACTTCCATGTTACTTGGAATCGATAGGCAATCACAGTATGCTATGAGAAGCTTGACATATTGTATGAGCAATTTACACCTTAGAATTAGCTCGATATTTACGTAAGAAGCACTTTAGATACCAGATGGCAGTCACATCTCAGAATACAAAAAAAAAATTAAGACATAAAAAGATCAACCAACTTATCTGTGCAGGCGGGAAAACACAGAAATAAAAAATGAATGTAACAAGTTTGACATATTGATGCATTTTTGAATGACACTTTGAGCTGCACACTTGAAGTGGTCATACTGATACAGTCATACTGTACATGGTTCTTTTTCGCGTTTGAATGACATTGACTGGAGGGCGCTGTTGCTATACCTAAGTTGGAGAAATTTTCTTAGAAATTGGTGTGAGAAATCAAAATGGCAGCGATAGTTTCAATTACAGCTTTGCGTCAAAAATCCTTATATTATCTAAATCATAACTAGTAGGAGTGACAAAAAGTTGTTCTAGAACAGGATGTGCAACCATCAGAATGCTATTTTTAATGCAGCTGCTAGAATCTGAAGTTATAAAAGTGTAACGACATCGTGTAATAAACATAATACAATATAATAATAAATAAATAAGACAAGACATTTTATCGCCGACGTTTCTGTATAAGGCTATAAAGCTATAACAATTATTTGAGTCAATTATGACATTAATTTCTTGGAGTGCCTAGATAATTACCTAACCACTTACGTAAAGATATATTTTTTAAGTTGCCTTTTTTGTCTGTTTTAAAAATTTGTTAATTGTGCATTTACAAATTGTAGGCCAATTCATACAAATTAAAGGTGTGAATCATGTTATTCATAAAAGGTAGTTGATGTGGGCAATTATTTCTGTTATTTGAACAGTTGCGTGACCAATGACAAGGTATGACGTGTTAACTAACAATAAAAACATCAGCTGACAAACATATTAACTGAATTTACACTTCAACCAACTTATCTGTGCAGGCGGAAAAATGCGGACCTAAAATAAATGTATCAAGTTTGACATATCAATGCAAATTCTCTTGACAAGCAACGTTACCTCGAACAGCACACTTAAAGTGGTCATACTATAAAGCATGAACCATCACGAAACATTACAGAATATGTTATCACTTAATTTCATGCCAGTTGCCTAATTCCGTTTTTTCTAATTCCAAATCTAAAGGCCTATCCTACAACCATTGGCCAACACTCTATCACTTAAGGCGCTGACAAGAGCCAAATAGGCTTGTATTGAACAATTTTTTAGCCAAATCTATACAGTTTGACACGGCGGAAAAAATATATGTTAATCTTGAACATATTTCTGATAATTTCGTTGTATTCAAAACACGTTTTTGAAAAGTTTTCTCGATACAAAAAAATGGTAAACTAACCTCTTATAAAATGATCTTCCAACAAAAATATCTGTATTACTGATCAACGTACGTTGGTAAAATTTATAACAATAACGTATCATATTTAAATACAAAATTTGGTTGTTTTTAATTTTTGATTATTTAATAAATTATTTTTATGTAATTAATCATTCTAAGGTTTGTAAGAAGTTCGAGCGTTGCGTCATCGCGCTCTCTTTCTTACGTATGCAATCCGACAGTGAGCGCTTAGGCGCGGTGCTAGACGGACGTATGTCACTTTGCGCCCCACTGACAGCTATCCGTTCATCTATAAATTATTATTGACCGCGTCACAATGTTAGTCCAGGATCCACGGTACATTTTTTCACTTGATTACTATCAAGCTAATTTTCCGTGAGCAGCTGCATTTTGATGAGACGCCAACATTACCCTATACGAAAACTCTCGATTGTGGTAGGTAATAGGGGCAGCAGGGATAAAATATATATTGATTATATATTATTATAATTATTTATTTGATGATTTTCAAAAATCTATTACTAACTATTTTATTTTTAGTTGATGATCATTATCTAAATCTAAATCCAACATGTATTGATAACGAGCTCATCAAAAATTACTACAAACCAGCTGTTTTTTAGGGGTCCGTAGCCGAATGGCAAAAAACGGAACCCTTATAGATTCGTCATGTCTGTTTGTCCGTCTGTCCACCCGTATGTCACAGCCACTTCATTCGGAAACTATTGAGACTACACAGTTGAAACTCGGTAGGTAGATGTATTCTGTGAACCGCTTTACGATTTTTATACAAAAATAAAAAAAAGGATTTAGGGGGTTGCCCCATACATGGAACTGAAACTATATTTTTTTATTCATCAAACCTATACCTACGTGTGGGGTGTCTATAGACATTAGACAGGTCTTTAAAAATGACATTGAGGTTCCACAAACAATTTTTTCTCAAAGCCAATCGTTTGGAAGACAGACACTTCCAAATTTGTAAAATGGCGACCGGCCTCGCGGTCGCTTGCCTTCGGTATTGCCAACAATGACCAGCTTTTCAAGGCTGCTATCTCCTCTTTGCATCATGTGGCCGAAATAAGACAAAATACGCTGTAGGCAAACTGTTGACAATCGAGTCTTGATATCGAGTTGGTAAAGGATAGACACATTTGTGCGTTTGGTCGTCCATGGAATTCGGAGAATCCGCCTAAAACACCACATTTCGAATGCGTCTATCCTCTGTCTTACTCTTGTTTGGATTGTCCATGTCTTAACTTGTGGCGAAAAATGCTCCTTCCGAGAAGCCTGTGCCTGAAAAGGAACCGATCCAGGCTGATGATGGTTTCGTGACGGTGTTGAGGAGGAAGCGTCAGCGAACCATCAAGAACCGCTGCGGCACGGCTCCATCGGAGCCCAATGTGCATATTCGTGCCGCAAAGCCGAACACTCCGGTGTACCTCTCCCGTCTACATTACACCACTACGACGGAGGACATCGTGGAGTACGTGCGCCAGAAGATCAAGTACGTGGCGAGAGTGCAGCTGCTCGAGTCGCGCCGCAACGTCAACTTTAAGGCGTTTGTGGTGCGAGTACCGACATGCTACCTGTGCACCTCGTCTTGGAAGAGGACTTTTGGCCGCAGGGGGTGGTGTTTCGACGCTTCCGCGGGCAAGTGCCACATGATCGCACAGTGACGTCAGTGCAAGTGTAGTGATACTAATGTATAGTTTTAAGGTTTTATTTACTAACACAAGCTGTCAATTATATCGTATGTATGTTAGTCTGTAACCGCCTTATTCATAAAAATAGTTAAGAGTTGTTTAACTTAAGCTTGGTTTATCTCGCATGCTGTCTCACTTCAATAATATTCAAATGAAAGTGACGGCATGCGAGATAAACCAAGCTTAAGTTAAACAACTCTTAACTATTTTTATGAATAAGGCGGTAAGGTATTTATCTATGGGCCAAAGTAGCCTGAAAATAAATAAATATTATTATTATTAACTCTATGGAGGAAAATCAGGAAAACTAGTGCTCTGACCAAACGGGCCTTCGTTTTAAAACTTATACCACGTTTTTCCCAGATAATCCGGGGGCATAATATAGCATCTTTAGCCATGGCTATCCGCCGTTTTATTTCTGTGACGCAGTTACCTTCATTACTTATATTGGAGCCCAGTTAATCGAAGCTGTCCACAGTATAGATGCCTTAGATGTTATAGGCGCCCGATAGCTTTCCCGCACGATCTACCACCATAAGCTTGGTTTTCTGCCTATTTATTGCAAACCCTACTTTGCCACTTTCCACTTCCAATCTGTGCCGTATCTCTTTCATGTTGCCAAATGTTGTAGCAAGGAGAACGATGTCATCAGTGTACCTCAGATTGGAAATCCACTTTCCACCAACAGTAAACCCCTTGTCCCAGCCCTCAAGAGTCTTGAATGATATTACTCTTCATACATATTGAAGAGCAGAGGTGAGAGGATGCATCCCTGCCTAACGCATTTGAACAGTCGTAGTCGGTGTCTATTTTGACGAAAGAGCGGTTGTTGATGTGTAGGTAGAGGCATCGGACTATGTCAATAAGATGTTGAGGCGTTCCCATGTCTTTAAGAACCCCCCACAGCTTGCCCCACTCCACGCAATCAAATGCTTTGGTATAATCTATGAAACATATCAATACAGGGCTGTTAAATTCCCGGCTTTTCTCTATAATTTGGCGAACGTTCAGGATTTGTTCCCGCGTGTCTTTGCCTTTAACAAAACCTGCTTGCTCTTCTGGAATTTGTGGCTCCAGAAAGTGTATTAGCCTGTTGTTTATGATGTACAGGAGTATTGATGGTGCGTGGAGTAAGTGCCAAACACTTAATATAATTTTTAGAATCTTGTAGGTAACTTGTAAAGAGTGGGTTTAATAGAAAATATCCAATCCCCAAAACCCAGTTAGTAAGTAATCATTTTTAATGACTTCGTTATCGATACATATTGGAAGGAAGGAAGGGGACTCTTTGATCAAACCATACATTTTGTAGGACAAATATTTTTTCAAATAATTTAGATAATTATCATCAGATTTAACAAAAAAAACCCAGCTGATGATTCTCAAAAGTGTTTGTACTAAACACTTTTGAGAATCATCAAACCAACATATTTTATCCCTGCTACCCCTATTACTTACCACAATCGAGAATTCGAGAGTTTCGTGCAGGAAATTGTTGGGCGTCTCGCCGTCTCATCAAAATTAGCTTGATAGTAATCAAGTGCAAAAATGGACCGCGGATCCTGGACTATTTGTTTCTTACTTGGTAGTATGGCGCTAGGGTATCGGAAAAATTGTGGGCGTGTCCAAAAATACTGAAACATCAGAAGTCAATAGCTATTGTCATCGTCTTAAAATATAACATTGAATAGGACATATACAACGAACAGCTTCCATTATAGTATGTTGTATGTTAAGTCAAGTGCAAAGTGCTAGGCAAAGGACCTGTAATAGCCCGCTAATCAACGACTAACCTACTGCTCTAGAAGGCTAGATAGTACCTACCCACTTTATGCAGCGATAAGCAGTATTACTATAGTATACGTAAGTATTTTTTTTTAACTTTTGGGCTTTTCTCGCCATTAATTTAGTAACCAAAACGAAAATAGATTATTCAAAAAGAAAAGTAAAAGTCAAGACACAAGACAGCAGTCAATTATAAATGATGATCTCTAGTTAATTTCATTAATTGACGAGATAAGTTACATCCTTCCAATTAATACTTTTACTTATTTCTGTTTAGTCTGGGAAGACAGCCCCGGTAAGGCTAACTGCTCGATTAATCTTACTTGTTTATTAATCGGTAACTTGCATATTGGTCCTTCGAGCCGGATCACAACAAAAGGACAGATAAGACTCAAGAGGAAATTAGAAGACATGTTCTTTTCACGATTTTATTACCTACATGTTTATTTTAATGTTTCATCTATTAATAAGAACAACGAATTAAATTGATATTCATGTTTGGACGATGTGAAGAACACGCTAACGGTGTCCATTAGCACGTAAGCAATAATTTCGAATGTAAATGAACAACTGCGTGTTCTGGGTGAATTAGATTGCTTCTTTAGTGTTCTCAATATCATAGGTCGTAAAAGTACAAACAGTTTGGTGAACATGAGTTGAATATCTAAACTGAGTTCCCAGAATGCTAACCATAGCTTAATCATTGATGAAGGGCGGGTTTTAATTACAGTTTCAAAGGATCAGATGAACTAGTTTCGGCAAATTGCGGACGCGGCTCCGGACGCCGACACGGACACGGACTGCAGTATAGGTAGTGTCAATGCCCGGTTCTGAATAAACCTTAGGTTATGTATTGACCACAAGTTATGTTGCTTTCCAAAGTTAGAATGTGCCTCCCTAAGAGTTATGATCATCATCGGCCTAGCCTTTTCCCGACCATTTTGGGATCAGGGGGCCAATTCTCGGTTTTAGAGATGGTGTCGAACTCGAGAAAAATTTCTAATGACGTCATTTTTTCGAGAAATTTTAAAAGTTGCTATTCTGGGGATGTCGAATTCGAAATTTGTCGAAGGCTAAGGTTCGAGTTCATCTCGAGTGCTTCTGAGCAGTAGAGATGTAATGTCGATTATATAGATACGTCATTTCTGAGTGAATTTGTTGAGTTTTGGATTGAACACTGTTTTCTTTTCTTTAGTTTTTAAATAAAATACGGCTTGGCATCTCATACTGGAAATTCGATTTATACTCTTTGATTTGTGCATTGTGTTTTCTTGAAACGACGACCTTCGCGCAGATAACAGACTCTGTAATTTGTGTACCTACGATTGGACTTGAAACCACTGAAAGATGGACGAGTTTATTAGCATTTTTATCTCGGAGTTGTTGGAAAGTGGCGAGCAACTGGCCAATACACGGCGACAACAGCTATCCCGCCGTCGATATTTACGACTTGAGCGAAACAGAAGTCATTAAAAACTTCAGACTAAATAAAGATTTAATAAGGGTTCTAATACTTAGATCTATTGGCTCCTGTAATAAACTGAATACCACTAAAATAGACCCGAAAACGAAGGTAAATAATTGTTTGCTTCATAATTTTATTAGTCACTGACAGACAGTCAGCTGTGGTCAGCTGTCAAACTGATTATTTTTACACTAAACGTTTCGTTTTACTTTGGCTTTGCACGGGACTTATTCAATTTTTAATATATAAATTATGTCCTAATTTTAAGTGTTTCTCCTAATTATGTTTAAGTACTTGTTTGTTTGTGAAACTAATAAATACTTTTTCTTCCTTTCTTTCTTTCTTATAAACTTAAATACTTAATTAGGTTTAGCCAGCGTTTTAAAACAAAATCATTCATTCACTCATAGCTACCTAAAACGGAACGCGCGATTTTTCGTAATGGTACGCTAGTATTATATTATCTGTGGTAATGGTAACATTAGCTTCACTCGAATCGACATTTTCGTGACATTTATTTCTATTTTGACTGAGAATACGGAATTCTGCTCAATTCGAATTTTTTTGGTAGAGATAGAGTTATTTTTGATAGACATAGAGATAGACTTACGAACTCGAACTCGAGATAAATCTCTAAAACCGAGAATTGGCCCCCAGTTTCCAGACCAACCGAAAGCAGTTGAATTCCTACTAATAGTTTACCGTTTTTTTCCATTGGACTAATAATATTTAAACAGCAAAAAAGTCTATCATGCGAGATATGGCAAATATTGTCTCCACTGATTGTTCAGTGGTCATTGGGAAAACCATCTTTGACAATCGTAGTTGGTAAACAACAAGGTATATGTACCTTGTTATGACTATGAGTACAATAACAAGTTAGCCGAAACTGACAAATTTTCCTTATCAACCTTGAACCTAATGCTTTGGCGATAAATTTGAAAATCAATTACAGAAATTTGGCAGAAAGTACCTAGTAACTTGAAAAACTGGCTTCTGTACGGCGATTGAATGCTGGTGTTGTTTGAGTGGATTATACAGAAATAGGAATTACTTCATTATAAATCGGTGTTAGTATTGATATTGAGTGCTTTCATTTGAGAAAGCGCTAACAATAGACGCTAATTACGATAAAAGGAAAGGACTATTGTTCGTCAGGAACAACACTTCATTAATAACTGGGAATACTTGATTGCTGGCTTGTATTTCATTCAATCTCAGAAAGCTAATGATTCCACTGCGTTCGGAAATACATAAGTCGAAGTTCGGTGTTTCGAAAATTTTTAGACTACTAGAAACCAACTGTATTAGAAGTGAGTGCCTGTAATAACACTTATAAGTGGCCTCTTGTGGCTCAAGAGGTACTCGACGTTATGTCCAGCGCTATAATATTCTTTTAAAACTTTCTTTAATTGCTCATAATGACACAAGTTTATTATCAACAATAACGACTTGAAAATAACGGTAAAGGGAAAAGTGTCAATGAAAAGAAAGTACCCTTTAGATATTTTACTTCATGAACATGGAATGCAAGTCAATTAATGTACATAAGGCCCGTTGTATGTTATGGATAAAAAAATCTTTATATTCGCAACCTAATTGCGATACCCGATACCTAAATATCACAATAAAAAGTCCCATTATGGTGATGTCTTGAGCCACATTCCACCGTATAAGTCCAATACTCGCACAGTGGGACATCTACTTATTATTCTTTGCACTGGCGACACAGACACGGGAATCTTTCACCGGCATACCTCCATCGATGTTGAAGGGAATACGGTATCCATGGTGTTTTTGTAAGCTGTATGAGTATCGGTACTGTTGGTGGTCTCAATTTCCTTATTGGTATATAAGTAGAAATGTATACATGCTTAGTTTAAGGCGACATTAGCTGCCCGCGACCTTGAGCGCGCGTTTAACTCATCGCCTAAACAAATAAGGTTGAAAATGGCGATGCGTTTGATGCTCGTGACTGCCAAAATGAACGATAGTTCGCAGATTTAATTTATTAAAAAAAAAAATACGCTGTAATGTTAAAATATTTTTACATATGTCTTTAGTTGGTTAAATTTCCTTTCTGATAGTAAAAAAAAAAATAACAGTTGTCACTCAAAATATTGAGCATTTCGAGACGAAAAAGTTTTTTCGTGTGATTTTTTTGTGATTTTGTGATTTTTTTTTTCGAGGTTCTTGATTACTTTTAGAAAATATTTTTGCATAAGTCTTTTACCTATACATTTGACTATACACTGTATTTTTTTTGGAATTGTAATAAGTAGCAATACGGCTAACTCTGCGACGAAAAACAGGTCGTTTTTACGGTGCCCCTTTGACTGCGCCTTAAGTCAATCTGTGTAGTGCCAAGGAAAAGGGTAACAAAATAATTTGTAACATTATCTTATTATTTTCGCTGCGCCCTGCAGGGTCTGTTACTATCACGTTCATTGGCTTTTGGCTGTAAGATGTTTAATAAAAATTCTGGAAAAAAATATTTTTTTTTTTGCACAATTGAAGCGAAAGACCACTAGCTGTTTTTATGTACTTATTTGTTATCAACATCAAGAAATTCAACTCTTTCTGTTGAAAGCAGTGCTAGGTTTATTTAGAACCAACCATCCCATGAAATAATAATAATAATAATAATATTCCACAACTATCACACAACGCCATCTAGTCCCAAGCTAAGCAGAGCTTGTGTTCAACAACACAAGCTACAACTAAGTTTCTACTCAATAAAGACTTGGTAAACTTTATATTGCCGGCACGCAATCAAGATGAATAAGAACTATTACCTATTCCGAATAAATAATAATTATACACTGATAGCAAAATACGGCCAACGATTTATTATTTAAGTAGGTAATAAAATGATAGTAAATTCTAACTATTCCAAGTAGCAATTGTAACAGGTTGTTGATTTATTACGACAAGGTATCACGGAGATTTATAGGCTTCAAATGAGATAAGAACTTATTCAAATAGAGGCATAAATTAAAATGTCATGTACACTCAAATTAAGCAACTTCGTAAATCTTTTGAAGGTTTACTGAAACCTGAGACATAGAATCAAGTAATACGAAATTGCAATACCTTCATAGGAAGACAATATTGTTACAGAGTAAACAGTAAACCAACTGTCCCTAAAAAATAAAACAACAAATTGAAGAGTCCCAGTGGAAAACTGGAAAAACCTTTTTCATTTCAGTTAAAAATATTCGATTCATCATAACTCGAATTGATACTTCATCTCCGCTGGCAACATGGAAATTCAGGAAAGCAAACTCGTGTAAGTATCACCTACATTTAAGGAGTGATCAATCAAAATATTTCAAAATAGCACATCTCGCAAACAAGAAAAACTTCCGAGATGTGATAACACAAGGTCATGTTTCGCACACAGATTCTGACTGATAAAGAAGTGAATACAGCGTGACACTGATAATAAACGGCCTTCAAGATAACGGATGTGTTTGTAAAGGGTTTTAAGTAAAATTTTTGACGGAGTAACAATTATCTTGTAATTGAGCAATGGATGCTGTGATTTTCTTTGAATAGGTTCGAGACGTAAAGGTCGAATACATTACACGGGCATTATCAGTGAAGCAACTTTAATAGATAAATCTAAAGTGACTGATTCGTTGGTCTAGTGGTCGCAAGCGCTGTGCTGTGTACGAGGTCTTGGGTTCGATTCCCAGGTCAGCAGTTTTTTTTTAATGTTAGATGGGCTTACTCTTGACCTCAATCTTGCCCTAAGGGCAGAGATGAGGTCGACGATGGAACGAGCTTACCCAGAAGAAGCCTATTTACTGGCGACTTAAATAGATTGGGGTTATATGAACTCGGGAAAACTGACGCAGGGGGTGTTCCACTCCTTGGCTGTACGAATAATGAAGGATTTAGCAAAACGCTTCGTACGAATGTGTGGAACATCGACAAGGTATGGGTGATAATCTGCAGTACGCCTAGCCTCTCGTTGGAAGAAGGGAGATGGTGGGATAAGCTCGTGGAGCTCTTGCGCACACTCTCCGAAGTACAGTCTGTAGACAAGCAACTTTGCGGCGGTGGGCCAGGCTATGCAGTGTTATCGGGTTTTCAGTAGCAGTCACGGAGTCTGGATATGTCTGCCCTGTTGATGGCAAAAGCCTATTTTATGGGACTTAAACATAACTGGTGAAATGTTGGTGTAGTGATGAAATACCTACAGCTCTATCTAAACCTAGTTTATGTCTAAGGTTCTATAACTTGAGCAATGCGAGATAGGTTGTTTTTATCTCAGTTACAGCAAATAATTCTCTAATGAGGCTAATGTAATTTCATCAAGTGCGACTTTATAGTATACCTAACTACCACCTACAACAATTGCAACCTCCTTATGAATAAGAGACATTCTGCAATAAAACGCTTACATTGCCAAAGAGGCTGGCATCGTTGGCCCAGATGTGTGGCGATAAAGCGCCATCACCGGCCACAGTGTAAACATGATTGTGTGCAGGCGCATACATCAGCGATTCGTGACAGATGTCCGAATTACGAAACTATCGCGACGTGGGAGAGAATCCTGCCATTGTTTGCAACCTGTCGAAGTGGGCTAGATGTCCTCGAACTTAACATGTGCATTACTTTCTATGGTACAGTCGAACAAGCTAATAAATATACAGTTATCTAACTTGCATTTATTTTTAAGATCATACAGATACATTTAGAGACTGATGCCAAACGATACAGGGTTTGAAATCAGTCGCTTATTGCAAAACGCTATAGAAAACAAAATATCAATCAATATTTTCAGTGTACTAGAAATATAAAAAAAACTCTACCTTGTATACTTATTAGCTTGTTCGATTGTACACGTGAATTTCAAATGTATATTCTTCTCGATATGTAGGTAGATACTGCATTTTTATCTGCATCGAGTTAGATTATGTGTGTGATGTGATCTGTGCTTAATCTAATCAATGTGATTGGATCAAAGTGGATTGGTGAAAAGTTGACATGCATGCATTATTCACGATGGGGATTGGGATAAAGGCAAGAGAATAATGATCCTTCAAGGTCGTGAGGTCATATCATATCCGATCGATTTTTGGAAAATATAAACCCATACAGTAGACACTCAGCGAAGAATGTTTTTTCGTTCGCTAATCTGCTACTTAATTAGCGAAAAATCAGACTCGTTCCTGACATGGCCAGAGAAGGCACAACACCTGGAGAGTTGGAAAGCAATGGGAGGTCTTTACCCAGCAGTGGCTGCCACAATAGGCTAAATAAAATAAAAAATCTGTCGTCTATCGATGTTCTTTAGGAAAGTTGAAATCACCTGACGAATACAGGTAACTTGCCATCCTGTATAACTAAACTAACTACTAAACCTGAAAGAACATTCAAATACATAATGGAAAAGATGTGAAGACCTTTAGAGTTTTATAAATAATTTAATTAAGATTATTAAAAATCAAATGCATCTATATTAATTGCACTTTTTAATTCAGTTTAAATATTTTTATATGTATTACGAGAAACCAGTCCTGAATCTCTAAAACAATTAAAACAAACACGAAACTACACCAATTTAAACTTAATCCCAGCTCTGGAATTTCAAATGACTTACTCTATGAATAACTTATCTCAACTATGTAGAAGATAAACTTACCTATACACGCATATATCACAACGGTTATATCAGAGTAATCAAATTAAAATCCGATGACAGCTTTACAAAACGAGAAAGAAATAAAGCCCTTTTTTATAAGATTTTATTGAGACACTCAAGCAGCATGATTACTTTTCTCTGGTCGACGCAATTTCCGGCAACGATTGAATCATATCAGTATTACGAAACAATAAAATGTTTTATGATAACAGTGATGTAACGCAGTCACTGACCTCTCCAATTTGTCAACGGATCTCTGGAATTATTGTGAGAGTAGCCGCAGGGTTCAGCATATTGAGATTTATGATTATTTTCATTTGTATGCGTTTAACTTAACGTAGGGCTCAATTAATTGATATTACTAACACTATCTGACTTGTTCAATAGACTGCCTGGTCCAGTGGTCGCATGCGCGACTGTCCCGGGTTCAATTTTCAGGTAGGGGAAAGTGTTATTGAGTTTTAATCAGGAATAACAGTAGCAGCCACGGAGTCTGGATTTGTTCCCGGTAATGGTTACTGGTTCGCCCCTTTTTTTTTTTTGTTTTTGTTTTTTTGTTGCAGCTTGTTTCGTACTGATATCGCGAACCAACATTAGTTAGTACAAGGTACAAATTTTTCTAGTGTACATACAATAAAGCATACTCTATTTATTTCTATCTTCTCTGTCGCCTTTGCAACGTGTCTGACGCCTTAGGAACATGTTTAAACCCCAGATGCGATTGCCAAACACGCTCGCATCCTCTGCATCTATGTTCTAAGTTATGTATCTTGTAACTGCTGTGTTCTATGTATTTGTATTATGTACCTACTTAAGTAAGGACGTGCGCTCACACATTCATTCTGGATACGGGATAGGATATAATATAGATGTTCTGCTGCTGTTAGTTTTATCAAAATATTTGTTAAGCATATATTAATGAGTGCTACTCTTAGAATAATAACGCATTATTACTCTAAGGTGCTACTGTTAAAATTTAAACTTTTAAAATACTTAATTTCCTGTACAAAATCTAACACATTTTATTTATCTAAAATTTATAATTATAAAGTGGTTTATTTTTAGAAGAATTTTTTTCGTGACACGTCTTTTGCTCAAGAATATTCTTCAACTGGGGTATTGGGTAATTTATGTTGACCTTAGATAGACGGGTAAAAGTAGAAAAATGTTATGCATTTTTGGATGATTTTTTCAATAGTAGGTATAGCTACTACTTATTGGGTAATTTTATTTATGTTTGACACGTTATTTATTCAAGAAAATTCTATCAATCAAAATTAATTTTACTTTATAATTTTTAATGATCGCAGATAGATAACATTTTTAGATTGTCTGATTTTGATTGCTGAAAATGTAGTATTTTAAACGTTTAAATTGGTCCAGTAGCACCCATGATAGCTGAACAAAACGTTTAGCTAAACAACAATTTTTTGCAGCAGCAAACAGCTTTTACAGTATCAAGAAGCAATACTAGTCTTCAAGACTAATACCATCAAGTATCATTTATAAGCTTAAGTTGTAGGTACCTAAGCAATGACGTAAACTATTCGAAGAACTCGATAACAATTAAGTACTCTTCGCATTTAAGAATTAGTTAAGGATAAATAAGTTTTATCTTACTTGGTTAATTAGTTGGGATGAGTTGTAGTCAATAAGCGTGAATTAGGGTTGGTAACATAAACTACCTGAGAAGCTTCCTTAATTCGAACCTTTCTTATTAAGAGACTTCTGTAAAAGAATGGTTTTGGTGTTTTCGACACGTTTTTATCGTTTTGTTTTCTGCTGGAACTTTAAGTAACATGTATGAATCGTGTCATAGATAAACATTTGAACAAAAACTTTTATCAACTAGGAACTCTATGAAAGAAAATCTTAACGTCGCTGGACCCACAAATATTCTGAAATAAGGAGAGGAGGATGATATCGATGATAAAGAAAAGTTTCAAAGGTAAGAACTTAGTCATAAAATTAACAATAGGCAAGAAGATGTCCGAGCCATAGCTAGTACGTATGACATAAACAGTATTTCTTGGAAAGTGAAACCGGGAGCGCACTCCATGGCATTTACGTAATTACGGTACGCACGGGCCGTGGTAATGGCAAGGCGGCGTCACCATGGCAACGCTCTGATACCTCATGAAAGTGAAACTAAGGACGACGACCTACACCATAAGTGCCAGACCCCATTAACGAGAGATTTAACGTCAATGAACAACATTTACGGCTGTATCGAAGACCTTTGGTCAGGTGCGTAGTACCTACTTGCAATTAGCGTGCTTCGTATAAACGTGAACGATGTTAAGGCGAGGTTGCAGTACTTTGTTTTTATGTACGCACGACCTCGCCCCCCGCCCTGCCGCGCGAGCGATATAATGCCTAAATTTTGGCTGTTTTTTGCTTCTTGGAGAAAAACTATAAAGAAATTATACAATTTGTTTTCAACATTTACTTCAAAATAAAAAGTTCTATCTATTGATATAACTTTTATATAAATTCATGATGAAATGTCTTAGCAGTACACGTTTGAAATTGTGATTTAGAGTCATGTTTGATAATAAAAAGTATCGAGCCGATCATTCTAAATCGCGTTTCTATCTTTACGATTTATTAGAGAGTATGTTCAATTTTTATGTAATGATTTTTATTTATTAAAAACTCGTATTTAGTTCGATTTTTATCGGTTCAAAAATCTTAAAATTACTGCAACCCCGCCTTAAAGGATTATGTTGGGATCGTAGCTTACTGTAGTTTCTATCCCATTCCCATCCCCATGGGAAAATAGTGTGAGTATTCAAGTGGCATCTACCACCAGAGGTGACAGAGGTAGGCAATGCGTTGAATCAGATGCATCTAGCGCCAGTGGTGATTGATGAGAAATATGTTGCCACTGCAGCCACCACTGGTGACAGAGCGATGGGGGCAGGTCTGAATGTATAGATTGTGAAACATAAGTTAGATATTTCTCAATCCCCTTTCGCATAGATGTCTAGGTATTCGAATTTGAATCCTAAGCTCGAGCTAACCGCTGTAAATGAGTCATTAGACTGTCTCATCTTACAGCGTTTATCTTTTTGCATTATATCGCAAAATCTTTAAAATTATCTAAACTTCAACATTTATCAAAGTAAAATTACCGACTTCCGTCAAAACAATCTAAAGAAAAAAACATAATTATAAGTTTCCACGTGAACAACAATTTGACATTGAATATGATAAAATAAAATAACAGATTTATTTAATATTCGCGACTCAAATCTGTCCTGTCAAATGTCTGTTACAATAGTTTATCTGTGGTTCAATTTGACGCGCTAATCAATAGTTAACGCTTTTATAACATCACGACTCAATTGAGTCTAGTTAAATTATCGAGATTTAAAGACCATGTGGCTTGAAGGCCAGCAGCACAAAAAAAAAGTCAGCATTATCTAGAAATCGAAAGTCGAAAAGGGAAATTAAGGCGACGTAAAATAATATCCCATATGGTGTAACCATAGAGTTTATTAGGCTATATAGTCTTTGGGTGTAACACTATGTAGGAGTGATAGCTCGTAAAATACACAGCGACTGTAAATTTCATGTGGGCGTATTATACACTCGCGAGCAACCAAATCGACTCAAGCCTTGACGGCGCACATATACATTGATTTTCCTAAAACGATAAATGGTAATTATAAAAGTGATATGTCATTCGAAAGCTGAAGAATTATGCTTTCAATTAACATCAATACCTTAAAAAAAAACTAAGCGCTGATTTATTGACGCATTTTAATTGGCCGTCAGCGTAAATTACCTCATTAGGAATCCACGACTTGCGCTACCTGCTCCCGCTATAAAACCCCTCCACATCCGGTTTACCTTATCAGTCGCTTGTTACAAGTTGACCGGTACACATCTCCGTAAATTGCATTCCTTGTTTTCGCTAAACCATGGATACCACACCAGAAGAAGCCGCTCAAGTGGTTGCCTTGTTGCAACAAGGGTTAAGTCAGCGAGCAGTCGCTGCCCAGCTCCACTTGAGCCAGTCTTCTGTATCCCGAGTATACAGACGGTTCCAAGAGACTGGTGCCTTCAATCGGAGACCAAGAACGAGCCGCCACCGGTGCACTTCAGAGAGAGACGACCGCTTCATTGTCTCAACCTCTCTGCGCAATCGACACCTTACGGGCGTTGATGTGCAGCAAGAACTGAGACGTGTACGACAAGTATCTGTCAGCGAGTGGACAGTGAGAAGACGCTTGAAGGAAGCCAGCTTGACGCCAAAAAGACCTGCGACGGGCCCTAAATTGACTGCAGGCCACCGACAAGCGCGCCTTCAATTTGCTCGAGAGCATCTCAATTGGAGCGTTGCGCAATGGCGATCGGTCCTGTTTACTGATGAGTGCAGAATGTGTCTACATGGCATTGACAGGAGAGGCCGAGTCTACAGGCGTCCGGGGGAACGATTTGCCCAATGTTGTTTCGCTGAAACAGTGGCATATGGCGGCGGTTCCTGCATGATGTGGGCTGGTATTTCTTTAGAGGGAAAAACCGAACTTGTTTTCGTGCCTGGGGGCGGCCGAGGAGGCGGGCTAACAGCTGATCGGTACATCACCGACATTCTACTAAATCATGTTGTGCCCTACGCAGGGTTTGTCGGTGCAGACTTCGTGTTAATGCACGACAATGCCCGCTGCCACACGGCACGAGTCACTCGACAGTTTCTGGAAGAGGTCGAATTACGCACGATGGACTGGCCTGCGCTCAGTCCTGACATGAATCCCATCGAGCACTTATGGGACGAGCTTAAAAGAAGAGTTCGGGCCAGGAATCCAGTCCCTTCAACCGTAGACGAGCTAAAGACAGCATTATTAGAGGAGTGGGACGGCATTCCTCAAGAAAATGTCAAAAAATTGATAAGGTCAATGAAAAACAGACTGCAGGCTGTAATTAGGGCAAGAGGGGGCAATACGAAGTATTGATTTAAATTTATTAATTTTATTTTTAACAAATTTGTAAAATACGAGACCCATACCCTTTTCCCTAAATTCCTGTTTTTCCTACTCTTGCGTTCAGACACCATTTATTTAAAAAAAATATGGATGGATTTCAATGATAAAGATATCAAATTAAAGCTGACATCTTAAGCTTTCGAATGACATATCATTTTTATAATTTCCATTCATATTTTTAGTTTTATCAATGTATGTGTGCGCCTACAAGGCTTGAGTCGATTTGCTTGCTCGCGAGTGTATTAATGTTCTTTTTAGTGTATTTGGCAGTACTATGTGTACCCACGTATTTCCCAAGTGTTCCTAACATTTTAGGTGCTCTTAAGTCTAAAATATTGTCGCATAAAATTCTTTTGCGAGCTTATGTTAGCTGTAAAAAAACTCTCGCAGTATTGAAAAATCTACCTGAATCCTTTGTTGGGGAAATCTCTCGAGGTTTATGAGCTTGTCCTATCACTGTATATACGTTTAGATACACCATATTTTATTATGACCCTTAATACGAGGGAACACGGCGATATCTCGTAACCATAAATTATGAAAATCGCTGAAATCTCGATGTTTTCCCGTGTCCTATAGTCTATTATTCATGAAAACCTGATGTCATGCAATTTAGATAAGCCGGCTCGGCCTTTGATGCCCTGGAGAAATTTAATTTGCACTTTTAAGCTCCGCTTATACTAACAAAGCCGCGCTATTTTCTACTTGGGAAACCACTATTCAAAATTCTACCTTTTATGAAAGTGGGCGACTCTCAGTCTTGTTAAAAGCGAATGGATTGTGAGTGAAACTCAAAGGGAGGGAAAACTTTAATATTTTTCAAAGCGTATTTTCCGACCCAGTTCTCGTTTAGCAGAAAATCAAAATGTTACTTATTATTCAGAAAGACCTTCATACAGCACGTTGGTGCAACTAAGTACCTCTCCTTAACCATATGTTTCATAATATCGTTCATAGGACATGTTCGTTTGACTCGCCTCCGCTGAGATCAAGGGTCAATCATAATTGAGTTTGCCGAGTGGGGTCCCTCCCTCACAAGTCACATTATATACCTTGGTACATAAGAGCTATCTTAGAATTCAAGCACTATGTTCTCTCAGTGCGAGTTCCAAACTCCGTGGGAGGCACGGTCGGTACTAAGTTAGGTAACAACTAGTTGCATATGTTTGCACATCAAAGTTCGGCGAACTACCCGTACGACAGCCCCGAACCGTTAAACTGGAGTTGGAACAATAGATCGTGGATTACTCTACAACGGAAGTAATCCACGATGTATTGTTCCAGTACTTCAGTCACTAGTAGAGGTTTTGTGGATAATATTTTGTGCTAAACTCAAGGTTAACCCTTCGTCAGCCGCCTTTACATGCACATCACGATACCTTCAACCACAGCCACACTCGGCAGTACTGCTCCGCCTGCCAATAGCTATTACATTAGACATGCTCAGATTAGGTACGCTCCAAACCGAACGCTTTACAATAAGAAGTACCGTTTGCATACCGCAGATATTGTCTGTGTTAGCCCTGTAAACGTCGGAGATTTAGCCACTTAAGGACTACTAGTAATATTCCAACATTCCTCACTTTATGGCCAATTAAAGTGGACACGTCTTAGCAAAAAGCACGGGATGGTTGTGTAACAGCATGCACACACTCGGCCGCAAATCATCGTACACGATTGTGCCTACGATTAGATGCTGACCTTTATAGCTGTCCAGGAATTAACCAACAGCGGGCGTGCAACATAACCGACATAGACCGCGGCTACACTGCAGTAATGTAATCATTTCACATGAGGAAACAATAAGCCTACAATGCACCTGCCAAGCAGGGAAATCTGCTCGTCATTCGATGGTAAATTCATCTGGCTACTTCAATCTGTCAAATTTCTTTAATAGATTTCCAATTTTATCGCATAAAGGCATTAGGTTCAAGGTTGATTGAGAAAATCTTACAGTTTCGGGTAGCATAATCTGCTGGCGTCTGTACTACATCCACGTTCGTGATGAGTTTCCATCACAGCTTTTTAACATTCCCTAAAAAGTCGACTAAAAGCGTTGACGATTTTATTGCACAATAATGAATTTTGATAAGATTATTACAATAGCGTGGGTTTATGCCTCTTAGTGCTACGTCATTTAGCAAGTAAAATTAAAGTTGCCAGTTAAAATCTTACACAGTTTTCATGACAGTAAAATATCAGTGCCATCAAGTTCTGTGAATTTTAAGCTGTGTGTGGTAGACCTAAGGTAATGAATCATTGTTCAAATTATACGCTCCGTCTGCTTGATGACTTGAATTTGCGTCATTTCTGCAAACAGTGATTAGATTCTACCTTACAGGTAATTCACCAGAATTTGTTCATCATGACTATGGAACTCCAAAGGTTAATAACATGCTTATTTTGTGTTGATTTATATAAATCAACGTCTTTTTTTTACAACTAACTAAGAAATGTATAAAGGCACAATCCTTACATAGTATAAAACAAAGTCGCGTCTGTTTGTTTGTTTGTTTATTTGTTTGTTTGTCTGTATGCTTAAATCTTTAAAACTACGCAACGGATTTTGATGCGGTTTTTTTTAATAGATAGAGTGATTCAAGAGGAAGGTTTTAGTATATAATTTGAACGACATCCACGCGGGTGAAGCCGCGGGCATCAGCTAGTGAACAATAAAGCGTTTCCTCAAGGAATTAGGTGTAATTACGTCGTTATGTACAAACTGGAAGGAGTAAGTAGTTTTGGAATGAACGAAAAAAATATAGTAAGATGAAAAAAGTGGAATGCCCATTAGGATTCAGGTTTAATTACCCAACAAACAGACACTACCGCTAAAGAAAAAAAATCGAAATCGTTGCTCACAAGGCAAAACAACAATAATTCAATGAGTACCGACTGCATTCTTCCTGCCTTCACCCGACCACCTTGAATGTACTCGATTGTTTACCGAGTTGCATACCTGACTCGATTAGCTATAACACAATAAAAATATTCAAATAATATCTAGGTATTTGTATCAAAACAAGTTATACGATTCCTCGAAGAGGCCCCTGCAAATATTAAAGAATTTTATTCATCATCGATTTTAATTGCTGAGTCTATTTTTATGAAATAAGCAAACTGTTTATGCAGCATGTTATATTGTTTATAAACAACGATACGCAGTGCTTTTAGAGAGTACTCGTAACAAGAGACAATACTTTCTGTCTTTATCGTGTGGTTAGGCATTAACTATTACTCTGGGACCAGGTTAGCCAGGGCCCCGAGTCTGCTATTCAATAGTGTCAGAATGGTCTATCATTGATCTCATAATTGTTGATTGATGACAAGCCAAAAAGTACCTGAAGTCTGTCGACTTAAGGTACTTTTTGGCTTGTCGTCTACTTGTCAAAATCAACAATTATGAGATCAATGATACACCATTCTGACACTATTGAATAGCAGACTCGGGGCCCAGATTTTTTATACTTACCGCCCATGAGCCTCTGATTTGACTTCATTTACGATGTTTTCCTTTACCGAAGCAAGTGATAAAACAATAAGCACTAGGATCTGGAAAATCAGAGGTGCGCGCCACTCAAGACACGCCAAGTCGGACGTCCGTTTAGGGTTAGAACTCGGGTCCTACTAGGACTTGGCAATCCGACGGTCACACCACTACGCTATCACTGCTATTAAGAGACAAAACAACGTAGAGCTGCAAGAATATAACAACAGAAAAGATTCGATAAACACGAAACACCAATATCTATCTATCTATCTATATAAATAAAAATAGAAGTCCTGACTGACTGACTGACTCGATCAACGCCCAGCCCCAACCCTTGGACCTAGAAAGCTGAAATTTTGCAAGGAATAAGGAAGGATTTCTCGAAATTGAACCCCTATGAGACTTAAATAGGTGATGAAAGTGTATATGTAAAATCGTCATTTTCACGCGGGCGAAGCCGCTGGCAAAAGCTAGTACTTACTTAATAAACCCATTCAAATTCTTCTATGGTCGATTCACACCACGGTCCGAAACAGTCTATTCCTAAGAGCTCTTCGACGTTTCACACCGCGGTCCGAACCACTCGTGGTGCGGTCGCAATTTGGGTCAGTATCACGAAATTGATTAGACGAAGTACAAAAGTTAAAAGATAAATCATCATTTAAATAAATAAGTCTACCTTATTTCCTCGCAACCGATGAACTGAACCAGAACAATATTACATAATAATATTAAGTCGAAGTAATTAAACTAAGAGAACTTTCGGTAAACAGAGGGCCTACGGAAGAGTTCCAATCTAACTAGTTTCGGGAAACAGGCACAAATTAGATTTACACCAGCTCCCAACTTGCTACGCAGAAAAACAAAGTTGTGTATTTTAACCTCCCGGGGAAATTGTACTGCTACAATTTGCGGGTAGTAGGCTGTAATTAAGGTACCGTTGGTCGTTTTAATGAAAAGAAATGAGTATTGAAGTATTCTCGATGATACTAAAGTATGCCTAGAATTAACTGACCAAAAAATCCAGAAAAAATCTGAATAGAAAACTATCAAGAGCATTTTCAGTTTGTAAATCAAGAATTTATCATCGTCATCGTCGACTGTCTAGCCATTTTTGGGGTCGACTTCTCGTCTAACCGTATTGTCTATGGGTAGTATTAGGTGTTTTTTGCTCCACAACCCAGTTTCAAGACAAGCCTAATAAATCAATGATGGTGATAATATAGGAATATATGATGGTGACAGTGATTTTCGAGTTCTTATTAAAAGATTACATTGTCCAGCAAGCGTAGTACCTGTACATGAATTGATGCAAGCTGTACCCAATGTGGTCTTTTCAACATGCATTGCATACTCGTAAACTACAAAAGACGTAGGCAAATGCAGTGGTGTATGTAAATCCCGAATTGAAATGATTAGAAATCCTTTACAAAATTGATAACTTGCCAAACAGTTCGGATATCCACAATGGCACCCGTTTTCCGTAGCACAATGGCGTTCAATGCAATGTGCGCAGTTAATCCACGTGCCATAGAAATCATGACTCGAATGAGCAGTATGATTAAAGTGATTATCATTAATAACACTCATCATGATTTTATATGGTGTATCATTACCTACATGCTGGAATGTTCTGTACCTCCATTGACAACCTTTAATGAGATACGCGAGGACTATTAGGGCGGGACTCCACCAAAGCGGAGATGTGCCAAGCGGAGAGGAGATGTGCCAACATCGACCAATCACAGTTGCATCAGGTATTTCGCCCTTCCTGTGATTGGTCGAATTTGGCACATCTACTCTCCGCTTGGCACGTCTCCGCTTAGTGTCCTTAAAGGTTCGTTTTACATAGGGACCTACAACTACATGATGTGCTTTAGTTGAGTTAATTGGCACGCAGCTGAAAACGGCTTAAGAAAATCGAACGTTTGCCACGGCATTTTCTAAATATCGATTTTCATAAACAATGTAATTCTGAGGCTTATTTTAAAGAATACATTTTCTCAACAAGAGTTTCATATTATATTTTCGTTGCAAATAGTGTAATTTGCGGTTTAAAGAATTCCTGTTTTTAATTTCACTGAAAAGATCACTTTCATCATTTCACACAATTAAACTGAAAAACAATGTACGCAATTATTATATAACAGACACACCAGGACTACCTATGCCAAGTTTATAGACTAAATACATGTTCATACCAAGTTTAAAAGCTAGAAGAAACAGCATAATTATTTACGCTGAATAAGAAAATTGGCAATTCTCAAAAGAAACCTTTTTGTCTTGACTGTTGTCTTCGTAAATTGTTTAGCAATAGCATTGTTTTGAAGTCACACGTTTAGAGACGCAAAAAGTATAAAGTTGGTACTTATGAACTCCGGAAAAAACTAAAAATTTGGGTGCATTAACGCTGCTAGTCATTCAAACACATCTACACCAATAAGGCAACTACCTTCAAACCGTTTCGTATACGCATTGCCCACAGCGATTTTCAATAGAATGACTTTTGAATCATCGTTATCGCTGGTATAAAATCACTTCGCATATGCCCTCTGTTTTTAAAGCAGAAGAAAGTGGCAACTTCTACTCATAGATACCAAGGAAGAAGTTGTTACAAAATATAAACAAGACACGAAGAAGGAATCAATTTGATTCTCTGACACCATTCTTTTCATTTGCCACAACGAATGTGTCAATTGCAAATTCCCAATCATTATTGTTAGTCACCCACAAAACGAATTGATAAATCTAGGTCAATATCTAGTTCTTCAATTGTACGTTGACACAGTCATCTAGGTATATGCGAATAGTTTAATAGTCGGTCATGGAGGCCAATCTCAACGGAGACTAGGCATCAACACATACGTGCACAAGTGTTTTTGTTACAAAGGAGCATACTTACTTCCTTCTTTTTTTTTGGGGGTGGGAAATCATCAAATGGCTCCTCCCGCTCTGGGCAGAGCAGAAGGGAGTGTCAGACTTCTACTGACTAATAACCACCCATGTTCCTTCTTAGCCCTTTGTGTCGAGGCCGCGGTATATCTTTTTAACAACCCGCAGCCCCGCACTCCGATGGCACGGTAATCAGTAAACGACCGGAGAGGGATCAGAAGCGGGATTTACAGGCCTTAACTTCACAACTCCGAGAGGAAACTAAGAAATGCTTTATTCAAAAGCTCAATACTCTCTCTTTTTCCTGGGTTCGATATACCCAGATCAAACGAATAGTTAATGACCCCTTAAAGGTAAAAGATTGGCCAGACTGCTAAATTAATGATGGCACTGATTGCCCATGGTTCACAGGACATTTCAATTTGGATTATTGCAGTGTAATATTTAGTAAGGATGATCTAAATTGGCTTTCTGAAATACCCGTCAAGTAGTGGATTTCACGCCCAATTTCATGTGTCAGAGTTGTAGTATGAAACCAGTTGTTAGCGATAATTGCCTGTGTGACCCAACCGTATTGTTGGGAGTTTTTATAAAACAATGAATATTTGTACCTACTAGTTATACTGATTTTGATCGAGTATCGTAATGTTGGGTCATTGCTGTGTAATGAAAATGTTACGTGGTTTGTGAAAAAAAAAATTAACGCTAGTCGTTTTACGCCAATCAACGGGAAGTAAATATTCGTAAAATTACTCGGCGTGAGTTATTTGTCTAGTTCTAGTAGTCTAGACAATTAATTATGTGTGTGTGTATTGTGAAGCAGTGATAAGCCCAGTGGAGTTCGAATCCAAGACGACCCTCTTGATTTTTCTGATTCATGTGCGTACCTATTGTATAAATATTTATTACTTGTTTCGGTGAAGGAAAACATCGTGTTTCCAGTTTTATTTACCAACTAAACCTCCACACAAAAATTCCAAGAAAATCTTTTCCACTCACAATTTAATCACAATGTCAAAACAAGTTAGTTGAGCTCAATTTGCATATCAATTAAAACAACACCTCGGTTGCAGAACTGGCCCTAGCGCCCCAACAACGAGCCTTTTACCCGGTGCTTGGCAAACCATTCCGCATTCTTGTTTAAAGCGACCGGCGCGCGCGCAAGCCCACGCTTCCTCTTACCAACCATTCCACTTTTAAATATTTCGAAACCTTTGCCCTTTATTAATAAAAAAACCGGCCAGGTATGTTTATATTACTACAAACACCATTAATTTTTGTAAATGTATTTTCCTTGTATTATTTGTACTGCCTCCTTGGTCTAGTGCGCAAGCGCGACTGTTGCAAGAGGTTCTGGATTCGATTCGACCCAGGTCATCATCAGCCTCTAATATTCCCACTGCAGGGACTCAGGCCTCCTCTCAAGGAGACGGATGGGATGGGCTATAATCCACCACGCGGGCCCAGTGCGGATTGGTAGATGTCACATGTCTTCGAATTTTTTGGTTCTAAGACATGTCGGTTTCCTCATGATGTTTTCCTTTGCCGTCAGGTCAGGGAGTCTAATTGGGTTTTTCCATTTCGAATGTCTCAATAGCAGCCATGGAGTCTGATTTTGTACCTAGTTGAGGGCACTATTGCCATGGTGAGCCTATGCTCATCCTCCACCATGGCACAGTTATAAGGTAACAAACATTAAAAATGCATCCGAATTGAGAAACTGCTCCTTTTTTTGAAGTCGTTTAAAAAAATACGGTAATTTTTCTGTTGTGAGAAATAGTTGCAGAATGACATCATAGATTTATAAACCTGCGTATTGAATTTCATAAGTTTCGTTACGCGGTCCATTGCGTGTTTTATTTGATACGATCATTATCAATTTATGTAATTGTTGCGTTGAGAATGAACTCAAGTAATAGAGACATGTAATACTACAATTATTACTTATCTCCTGATTCTGTACTTTTTTGTATTGTTTGTACAGTCACGAGCACAAATGTGTACCTACACGCTTAGCAAAATTCAAAAGTTATTTTCATGATATATAACGGTTTCTCCTTTGAGCCAAGACCTCTTTATTCAACCGACTAGGACTTCCAAAAAGGAGGAGATTCTCAATTCGTCTGTATGTATTTTTAATATTTTTTTAAACTCTGGCTTCCAAAATACCTACTATGTTCGTGCAAAAATAAAAGGCAACACTACTGTGTGGCTTTTAAGTTTCTTTATGTATACGTATTGATGCGCGTGCTACTACGATTTGTCAAGTTTTTTTAATAGATTTTCAAGTTTATCGCTGAAGTTTTGGTTCAATGTTGCTTGGGAAAAGACAGTTTTGGGTAACTTGATGTGCTATCGTCTGTACTAGAGTAGTCGCGATTCGCTCTATGAGCATCAAGGCTATCTTGATATAACTGATTTAATTTTAATTTGATGAGATGTTGCTGTTGTGTAATTTATATAAGAATTATCTTCACAAAAATCTGATGGTATACGTCCTACGACTTTTTTTGCACATAACCTGCTAAACACTTAGGTTTTCTTTACCCACATAAGTATATTTTTGAATAGTTATTTTTCTTCTGCGTTAAGTATGTTAAAAATTTCAAAGCCATACAAATTAAACATCATCACGCCTATAAGCCTCGAAGGGTGAAACAGAGGTGTATCTAAAAGCACACACATTTCGCTCATAATGTGTAAATTCCATGCTATGGTTCCATCGTTCCATGTATTAAGGGACAAACCTAACCGGACATTTTAGACTCCGTGGCTGCTACTAAGAAATTCTTTATAAAAAAAACCCAATAACACTTTACCCAAACCGGGAATCGAACTTCGACTTCAAGCTCAACAGTAGCGCTTGTGACCACTAGACCAGCGATATAGTCACACAGTAACCCCCAAATTAAAACTATTGTATATAATAAACCTTCAAAAGTTATGCATTTGAGTCATTACTATCATCAGCGGAAGTGGCAATAACCTTGTTACGGTGTCGGTTCCCGATCAGAAGGTCATGGGTTCGAAGAGGAGGGGCCAATGTAACGATTTCACACGAATTGTTCACTTTTTTTCTCGTCCTTTCCGATCCTTTATTGGCTACGCCCGCATCGAAACTTTACGCTTAATTTAGGGCACTTTGAAAGGTTTGTTGATCAAAAGAATTACAGCAAATTGGTCTTTTTTGAAAAGGCGCTAAACTACCCTTTGGTGTAAGTTGGGAAAGCTTAGGGCCTGTTTCACCACCTACGTATAAGATCCCGTTAACATACTCGGCAAATTATTCCATAAAATTTATTGGGTAAGTATAGTGGCTATTTGGATTTGTGAGATAAGTAGACGTCTTTGTATAGTAAAAAATTAAATATTTAGGTAAATGTTTCTAAATCTAAATAAGTATGACAAGACAATAAACTTATATTGGCAGGTATGACAACTATTTTTAGGTCTTCATCTTCGACTTAATTTGCACAAATCTGAAAACTCCCAACAGAATTGTATCATGACAACCAACTTTGCCGCCAACAAAAAACTATTAAATATAATCCATAAAAACGAATTCGTCTTTGCTAGTTCCAATAATATGATCCAGACTATTAAACTTTAGCCATAGAAAGCCATCCTCGTCTTAGAATAGCGAAAAATTGCCGTTTTTACGAGTTCAGCAGTTGTTGTTTCTAACGAAGAAAGGGCCGGCTAAAGGGCCATCCTCCATCCTCCTTTATTATTCTTATCCTGCGAGTCCGAAGTAATTATGTAATTGAGTACCCCCTGTTTGCAACTCTCGAGTTGAGTTGTCGAGTTGTTTCCTTGATTGCAGGATGTTTAGTAATCCAAACACGACACCGTCTTTTGTTTACGAGGGCGGTCTGCGACGGATTTAACTCAGAATTAGGTTAACCAGAAATGTAAAGTTGGTTGTCATGATACAATTCTGTTGGGAAACTCCAGAATCTCCAGATTGATACAAATTAAGTGGTTAAACCCAGTAATACTTTAGGCTTGGACCTTGTACTCAGGAGTCGCAGTTGCAACCAATAAACCAAACATGGCAGCACTTCATAATAATTTGAGAAAACAGAAATCAAACCGTATACTTTTGATACGCGTCGCATCCCACCCCACCATAAGCTGGACCCTATATCCATCACACCGTGGCCTCAAGGACGCTATATTTATTCTAATTTATGTGTAGGTAACACTGCAGTCGTGACCATTATAATAGCCATACGACAAAATTCGAGTACAGAACAATTAAGGTCACTTGATGCGAATAACAAACTATTTTCGTACGCATCTGATGCTGACATTACAACAACAGTATGCAGAACAATTGTGTACCAGAGCGCACATAATAATTTATGGGTTTTTAAGTATAGCTTGCTTGCATAATAGTTATACGATTATAGTATACGCAAAGGTTCGATGAGACTTCGAAATCTCATAAATTCAAATTCAAATTTATTTATTTTAGGACAAATAAAGTAAGACAAAAAATTGTTGCATCAAGGTATATAATTGCTGTACTTGACACACGTCTTCAAATTATAGTCCTGTAATCTATATATAGTCTTGTCTTGTTGTCTAGTCTAGTAATTGTATCTTTTGTAAGGACATTTATGTAAAGCTATTTTTCCGACTACTAACATATTATCACAAACCATCGAATTCTATATACTTCTACATACGCAAGGTACCTATATTTTCCCATGGGTGCTGTAAATGTCGAGTAAGGGATTTTCGGGTTCACGATTTGCAGCATTAATAAAATAATATCCTTTGAGAAAACCTTGTGTTTCTCCAAGGAAAGGAAAAAGGCACATAAAATAACCAGTAGCCCGATGTTTTACTTAAATCTTTAAAGCGACTTCAAAAGTTTCACCAGTAAGAGGTGCTCCTCTAAATGTTTAATTGAATACGTCATCAAGGTTGCGTTATCTCTGAAAACGGTGGAAAAGTAAACAAATGGTGTACTTATCATCAATCTTACTCAGTACTGAAGCTGTAGTATCAGCTGAAGGACTTACCTGAAACAGAAATACACATAAAATCAGCAAACTAAGTAATGAATCTCAGCAGATGAGACAAATGTTTACTTATACAAGTTTTCATACGGTTTGTGTCCATAGTTTCAAGTTTAAACTCAGTGAGAGACACTTTTGCTTTGAGACAAGACAATTATTGTCTGCGCACCCGACAAAGTTTTCCAACAAACAATGTTTCATGTTACAAAACATTCAACTGTCCTCTGCGCCTGTAACTTTACTGAAACCACGACATCGCTACTAAATGAACTGACATTTCGCTATTTTGTGCAAGAGAAACGCGACACCACTTTTTTTACAAGATGCTTGATTAAAGGACAATGCATATTACACACATCTTGATTTAGTTTACATGCGACCTTACACATGTTTGTTGTAGGTAAGCTGGTATCAATGCACGTAAGGAATGCTATTGTTCAGCATTTGTGTTACTTTCTAGCAATTGTGAGGCATTTGTGATCATTTGCACGTATTAGATTTGAATGTCACAAATAACAACATGTTTGGTCACGTCAAGCAAGTGGTCATCGGGTCAAGTGGATGCAAGAGCTTTTGTTTATATGTGCGCATAGGTAAGCTATACATACGGTCTCTGCTTCAGTTGGTATCTCTGACGCATTGTGACGATGTGTGACTAGAGGATGGTAATGCTGGTAGCACAGTGTAGAAGGCGAGATCACTATAACATGGGTTATTCACTAGATAACCACACAGGACGCCGGGAAGTCACAAGCGGTGCCATCAATCGCCACGAGAACGAGACCGCGACCGAGCCGACACTGGACAACTCGTTTTAGAAAATTCGCAATTGGTTTGAAAAAGTGCTAAATAGTCCGACAATTACGACAGGCGAGGATGTAATTAAGCATTACGGGTGAACGTGTATCAGTCGGTGGGTTGGGCGCGCGACTGCGGCGGTGGGGCGGCGTGCGCGGGCGCACACCTCGGCCGTGTCCGCCGAGCCAGCCCGGGCGTGCAATCAATTTATGCAAATTACCGACGGGACGGTCTGCTCGCACGTCCAATTGACTATTAGCTATACCGGGAACGCTGCGAGATACAAACGACATTGATGCCTGTTATGGAGATAAATACCCACGTTTAGAAATTCAGTTATTAAGTGCGCTGAACCCGGAGTGTGCCAACTAGGCGAAATAAATTCAGCTGTGGTAACAGCCAGACTGCTGTCACAACAGTGCTCGCAATTCGGCAACGGTTCCGCTCCAGTGAATGCTTTTAGGTACTGGTAACGGATTTATAGATAATTAGTAACAGCAACTGATAACAGTTCCGTAGTTTTGTAAAACTTCTAGTCACGTCATTATCATCATCAGCATCAGTCTATCATCGAGTAGTCATATATATCTTCAGACGGCACGGTTGGCGCAGTGGCTAAGCGATTGGATTGCTGCGCTGCGTGTCGCGGGTTCGATCCCCGCACGGAACAAATATTTAGGCCTGCAGATAGTTGTTTCGGGTCTGGGTATTTGTGTATGTGACTTTCTATGTTTGTGAACGCACCCACGATACAGGAGAAATTCCTAGTGTGGGGCAACGTTTTAAAAAAAAAAAAAAAAAATGTTCCCACTGCAGGGACTCAGGCCTCCTCTCTAGGAGAGAGACGTCAATAACCTCTTAATAATTCACCTATTACAGGTGAGGATTCATAGACTTATAATTATTATGGCTTGTTAACAGCATATACCTAAGTTTTAAACATCTACTCTTATCCACTGAATAAATATTTGTCAGGAAGATAAAAAAGCTGCAACATTTTTTTCATGAGAATCAGTTTACACTTTTCATTCTTGTTCGAGGAGATGAATGATAATAATTTGCATCACAAAAGATTGTGAAGCTTTTGACCAAAGTAAACAGACATGAAATATTGCTTTTAAATGAATGATTAATATTGCTATGTCGGAATCGGAACTACGAAGGAATTAATTTGAATAATGCAAAACGTTATGTTGAATAGAGGTACCTACATATCTGAATTTTATCCTTCGTCACTAATTAATATTGAATGATGATGATGTATTTATTGGCTTTTACTATAAAATGGTGCTGGGCCCTCCATCATTTATCTAATAACCCTCTTGCCGTAGTCGGGTAAAAAATTAGCTGATGCTCGCGGCTTCGCCCGCGTGGATGTCGATTATCTACTAAAACCTTCCCCGAGAACCACTCTATTCATTGGTGAAAACAGAATGAATAACAGTGCAGTCAATTTTGAGTTTATCGCGAACAGACGCGGCGGAACACTTTGTTTTATAAAATGTAGTGATAATGTCGAACTTAAGCACCTAAAGCTACGTAAACTTAGTGTCATTTATACCGTGAAAAGTTAGTACTTAGGTACTTAAAATTACAATTTCATACTAATTACAAGTAACTCGTGCTAAGTAAAGTCGTGCAGACAACATAATGCGTTCGTGTCATCATTACTTTTACGTGCACTTTGCACATCAATTAGTAGAAGACATAGTTTATAGATATAGAACCCAAATAAACGTTGTCTAAGAGAATAGTACGATTGTTAAAGTAGGCCACAAACATATCTATCAATTAAATTGTTATCTCGAATAATGCGCGTACTAGAATAACAAAGACTACACAACTACTGATCTTTAGAAAGAAGAGAAAATATAAATTTAATAAACTTTTATAAAGAAATCTCCATAGAGCACTTTAGATAAAGAATTTAAATAATCTCTAATTTCGTTGATGTGCAGTGCAGCTACTATTAAAAGTGATTATTACTTACTATATTGATTAACGTTTTACTTTTTCACGAAAATGGTATTTTGGGAGGCATACTATTACGAAAAGGTCTTATCTCAAAATAGAAACCGTTATTTCATGATAGTACATTTAGACTGGAGTCCAGGCTACGGCCCGGAAGGCCCGACACATTGTCATGTGAGATACCGCGGCCTGGACACAAAGGTCTAAGAAGGAACATGGGTGGTTTTTAGTCAGTAGAAGTCTGACACTCCCTTCGCTTCGCTCCGTCTAGACTCTAGACTTCTAGAGCGAGTTTAATGATTTCCCAACTCACAAAAAACAACTCATTCATGTCACTCAGTACGGACATGCATAACATATAGCAAAAAGTTGCTTTTCCAAGGACATTCAAAAGCTTGGCCTTACGAATGACGATGCTTACCGAAATAGCGCCGAAAGATTAAGAAAGCATTTTTGAAGCAACCCGTAACAAGAAGAGGCGAGATCAAGGAAGAAGAAACTCTAGTTTTGTTGTTTTTAAATTTCACAAACAATACACCGTTATATTTATGTAAGTGTTACTATTTAAATAGTACTTATGGTTAGGTTAGCAAGTAAACAGGTAAGACCACAAAACTGCAAGTAAAACGACAATGTAATAAGAAAAGTGGCGAAAACCGACGGTTACTTTTGAAATAAGAGAAAGGTGACAATGAAAGTGTTTGCTAGACATCTCCGATGTTATCGCAAATAGAAAATCCGTGACATGATTAAGTGCTTTTATTACTTAGTAAAACTATGATGCTTTACATGTCAGCTAGAAAGTGAAATTGGTAAATAAAATCGGTAGCTTGCGCCAGACAAAAACTCTTTTTTAGAAAGATGCTGGAGCTACAAATGATTCTTTGTGATAAATTACCCTTTTATTGTGAACAAAAATAACTAATAGCCTCATTGGTCTCGTGGTGGCAAGTAAGCATGAGGTTCCGTTTTGGATTGCTGTGTTAGGCAAAGTATTATTAGGCAGGTATTTTTCGGTACTTAGCAGTCACGGAGCCTGAATTTGTACCCGCTTGATGGCAATAGGTTCGCCCCCTATTATATGGGACTTACACATAACTGGTGTAATGTGATTAGTGATGTGCCTGGTGGCAATACACTGCCGGTAAAATACCAAAATTGCCAGCAGCATTGGCAATATTGCCAAAGTTGCCGGTCAATGTAGATTAGGGCCTATAAATGCTAATTTTATTATAAGTAAGTGTATTAGATAGTTTCCGTACTTAATTTGACTTATATTTAAGAAATATTCCCAAATATTTCCACTCCCGGCAACATTGCCAGCAATCTTGCCACCAAAATTCCCACTTCGGGCAATATTGTCGGTAACGGGACATCTCTAAATGTGATTGATTACAGGCGTGGCGTTCTGTGCATGTTAAAACTTTCCGTCTTACCAGCAAACTGTCAACAAAATGATTTAACAAAACAACAAGCAAAATTTACCTAAATGCAAAATATTACTAACTGAACCTTACGTCAGTTACGTCAAAAGGTCACTGACACAGAAATAAGTCCCCGCATGTGCGGGTGGCAACGGCAGACAGACGCACAGACAAGCAAGTAAAGTGGAGTGGTGCACTAATGAAGCACAACACTCACCAATTAGCCAGGCCCGGCCATGCAACATGAGCTCAGTCTCGCTCAAACACGAAATGAATTAAACGCCACGACCTTTCAGATGCACTCTTACTTTTAAATCCTCTGGCGTTTAAACTAAATTAGAGGTTTTGCACAAGTGATTTTTGAGGACACGTTTAACTAGTAAGTACTCTAAAGTGTTAGTGATAAATATAGTTACATCAACTAAACATAACATATAGAAGCGCTTCTATAAATTCAAATACTCAGCAATTTGTTTTCGTACATACAAAAAATTAACATACAAGCAAACAACTTTAATCTTCCAGAGAGCTTTCAGCGGCAGAGATGTAAATTAGTTAATTATTTTCATGTATAATTTATAAGAAACACACAAACTTTTAAGTACAATTAGGTAACTTGCTCAACAGTTTACTTCAGTACTAATTTAACAAGGCGTATTACGAAATGAATTATCTGTACCTATTTATTGAACATTCACTGTTGTCGGTTACGCCATTTTGTCTTTCCAGCTAACTTGTGTAACGTAATATTTATTGCTTGATCAAGAATGTGCGATCATATGCTGCAACAGCTGTCGTTTTAGTTTACTTGCATTGCATTGCTTCACAATAGGCTTGTTTTTATGTATGACTAGGTGTTAATATTACTTCCCTTTTTTAATCGGAGTTTGTGAACAATTTCAAGGTATTTAAAAAAAAGTACTCTACTTACTCTTCATAAGTAAAAGTCCCGTCAAAATCGGTCCCACCGTTTCGGTAATTAGCCGGAAATAACAGACTAACAGAGAGACTCTTGGATGTTTTTGTCATAAGTGCCGTAAATATTTTAGTATGCATTCAGTAAAAAGCTGTTATTTTGATATTAAAAACAGACACTTCAAACAAGCCCGAGGATTTTTTCAGTGCAGCCTTCATGTCTGCAGACTGCAGTAGAAGGAATACATAAATATGTAACTAACTACATTACAATCTTCTTCTCCTTTTCGTGTCGATTGTACTTCGAAATATTACGGTTTGGGCCCAGTAGGTAGCCACTTTTATTGAAGTGACACTTGGCAGAGGCGCTGTTCAGGTCGCATTACGAGATTAAGATTCGTCAAACAGCGAAGTCTAAGAAACATCCAAAGATAATAAACACTGTAATTCATAATAAAAATCCATTCATAGTTAGGTGAATTTAATTTTACCTCAGTGTGTTGCCACTTCCTTTTGTCAACACGATCGATATAAGACAAAGTATCGTTACTTTATATTTTTACAATAAAACAAAATGCACAATACTTTGTTTACGCTTTGAATTTAGCAGCTGTTAAAACATGCAATGTAACAATACGAAGATACATTCCCATGCACTCAAAGAAGTTCACAATTTTTTTTCTATATTTGTATCATAAAATCACGCTTATATTTCCCGAAAGAGCGGGCAGAATTAACTGGACCTGGTACGGTAGACGGTACCTATTTAGGACACTTATGTAATGCCACGAGTTAAGGCGCTGACAAGAGCCAAATAGGCTTGTATTGAACAATTTTTTAGCCAAATCTATACAGTTTGACACGGTGGAAAAAATATATGTTAATCTTGAACATATTTCTGATAATTTCGTTGTATTCAAAACGCGTTTTTGAAAAGTTTTCTCGATACAAAAAAATGGTAAACTAACCTCTTATAATGATCTTCCAACAAAAATATCTGTATTATTGATCAACGTACGTTGGTAAAATTTATAACAATAACGTATCATATTTAAATACAAAATTTCGTTGTTTTTAATTCTTGATTATGTAATAAATTATTTATAAGTAATTAATCATTCTATGGTTTATAAGAAGTTCGAGCGTTGCGTCATCGCGCTCTCTTTCTTACGTATGCAATCCGACAGTGAGCGCTTAGGCGCGGTGCTAGACGGACGTATGTCACTTTGCGCCCCACTGACAGCTATCCGTTCATCTATAAATTATTATTGACCGCGTCACAATGTTAGTCCAGGATCCACGGTACATTTTTTCACTTGATTACTATCAAGCTAATTTTCCGTGAGCAGCTGCATTTTGATGAGACGCCAACATTACCCTATACGAAAATTCTCGATTGTGGTAGGTAATAGGGGCAGCAGGGATAAAATATATATTGATTATAAATATATTTATTTGATGATTTTCAAAAATCTATTACTAACAATTTTTTTTTTTGTTAAATCTGATGATCATTATCTAAATCTAAATCCAACATGTATTGATAACGAGCTCATCAAAAATTATTACAAACCAGCTGTTTTTTAGGGGTCCGTAGCCGAATGGCAAAAAACGGAACCCTTATAGCGTCGTATCCTATGAATAAGGGTGTAAAGAACATAAGGGCTTTTATCTTTTATTGCATAATTACATTCTGCCCGTCATACTATATGTAACCAGTCCAACAAAACAATTAAAAATGGTACAGGTCGTGAAATAATTGGGTTTTCTCAAAACTCACAATTTGAAGTAATCCGTTTTCAACGAAGAATAAAGCCACAATCGCCCTCGCTCCCTCTTTCACCGTAAGTAGTGAAGTTGCACGGGCTCATGTGCTAGGGCCCTTTGGCCACCAGTCGGCGGTAACAGATTTTTTAAGCAAGTACGTAAATCAAAATAATTTAAACCTCAAGGATTTTGTACTTAATTACGTCATTTTCATTGTGAGAGTCAAAATTTTCCATATTGGGTACATAGAAAAAACCCTAATGGTGGTTGGGGCCGTGTTGTATGGAATGGCTATTTTGCGTATCTGTAAAAGAGACGATGCCCTAATTACGTTTGTGTCTTTCTTCTACTTTACTAATTTGTGTCTCCTGAAAAGTAGCTGTTTTGCAGTTACGCCCTTATTCGTAGGATACGACGATAGATTCGTCATGTCTGTTTGTCCGTCTGTCCACCCGTATGTCACAGCCACTTCATTCGGAAACTATTGAGACTACACAGTTGAAACTCGGTAGGTAGATGTATTCTGTGAACTGCTTTACGATTTTTATACAAAAATAAAAAAAAGGATTTATGGGGTCGTAGATGGAACTGAAACTATTTTTTTTTTCAACAAACCTATACCTACGCGTGGGGTGTCTATAGACATAGACAGGTCTTTAAAAGTGACATTGAGGTTCCACAAACAATTTTTTCTCAAAGCCAATCGTTTGAAAGACAGACACTTCAAAATTGGTAAAATGGCGACCGGCCTCGCGGTCACTTGCCTTCGGTATTGCCAACAATGACCAGCTTTTTAAGGCTGCTATCTCCTCTTTGCATTATGTGGCCGAAATAAGACAAAATACGCTGTAGGCAAACTGTTGACAATCGAGTCTTGATATCGAGTTGGTAAAGGATAGACACATTTCTGCGTTTGGCCGTCCATGGAATTCGGAGAATCCGCCTAAAACACCACATTTCGAATGCATCTATTCTCTGTCTTACTCTTGTTCTTGGATTGTTGTGAGAGTGTTGTGAGGAAAATCAGGAAAACTAGTGGTCTGACCAAACGGGCCTTCGTTTTAAAACTTACACCACGTTTTTCCCAGATGTTCTGGGGGCGTAATATAGCATCTTTAGCCATAGCTATCCGCCGTTTTATTTCTGGGACGCAGCTACCTTCATTACTTATATTGGAGCCCAGTTAATCGAAGCTGTCCACAGTATAGATGCCTTAGATGTTATAGGCGCCCGATAGCTTTCCCGCACGATCTACCACCATAAGCTTGGTTTTCTGCCTATTTATTGCAAACCTGCCACTTTCTACTTCCAATCTGTGCAGTATCTCTTTCATGTTGCTAAAAGTTGTAGCAAGGAGAACGGTATCGTCAGTGTACCTCAGATTGGAAATCCACTTTCCACCAACAGTAAACCCCTTGTCCCAGCCCTCAAGAGTCTTGAATGATATTACTCTTCATACACATTGAAGAGCAGAGGTGAGAGGATGCATCCCTGCCTAACGCATTTGAGCAGTCGGTGTCGATTTTGACGAAAGAGCGGTTGTTGATGTAGAGGCTTCGGACTAGGTCAATAAGATGTTGAGGCGTTCCCATTGCCTTTAAGAACCCCCCACAGCTTGCCCCACTCCACGCAATCAAATGCTTTGGTATAATGTATGAAACATATTATCAATACAGGGCTGTTAAATTCCCGGCTTTTCTCTATAATTTGGCAAACGTTCAGGATTTGTTCCCGCGTGTCTTTGCCTTTAACAAAACCTGCTTGCTCTTCTGGAATTTGTGGCTCCAGAAAGTGTATTAGCCTGTTGTTTATGATGTACAGGAGTATTGATGGTGCGTGGAGTAAGTGCCAAACACTTATCATAATTTTAGGAATTTTGTAGGTAACTTGTAAAGAGTGGGTATAGTAGAAAATATCCAATCCCCAAAACCCAGTTAGTAATCATTTTTAATGACTTCGTTATCGATACATATTGGAAGGAAGGAAGGGGACTCTTTGATCAAACCATACCTACGTTTTGTAGGACAAATATTTTTTCAAATAATTTAGATATTTATCATCAGATTTATCAAAAAAAAACCCAGCTGATGATTCTCAAAAGTGTTTGTACTAACACTTTTGAGAATCATCAAACCAACATATTTTATCCCTGCTACCCCTATTACTTACCACAATCGAGAATTCGAGAGTTTTCGTGCAGGAAATTCTTAGGCGTCTCGCCGTCTCATCAAAATTAGCTTGATAGTAATCAAGTGCAAAAATGGACCGCGGATCCTGGACTATTTGTTTCTTACTTGGTAGTATGGCGCTAGGGTATCGGAAAAATTGTGGGCGTGACCAAAAATACTGAAACATCAGAAGTCAATAGCTATTGTCATCGTCTTAAGATTAAAATGACCCTAATTAATGAGCCGATAGTCATTAACATAACATCACGCCTCCATCAACTGGACACAAATCAAGATTTCCCTGGCCTGGCTGGATTTGACTGGCCTGTTGGTCTAGTGGTTAGTGACCCTAACTGCTATGCCGGAGGTCGTGGGTTCTGTGATGAGCACGATCATTTAATTTTGTTCTGTGTCTGGGTGTAATTTATCTATAATATGTATGTATTTAGAAATATATAAGTATGTTTATCAGTTGTCTAGTACCCATAACACAAGCTCTGCTTAGCTTGGGACTAGATGGCGTTGTGTGATAGTTGTGGAATATTATATTATTATATTATATTATTTATTTCATGCATTTTTTTTTTCATTTCATTCCATTTCATTTCATTTCCTTACTGAGAAACTGATGAAAAACCCAATAACACTTTGCCGGCCCGGGAATCGAACACAGGACCTCATGCTCAACCCTAAATCAACGAGGCTTAATCATTAACCAAGCACACATCCAGACGACTAGTAGATACTGTGAGGCTACTACTGAGAATTTCTATAGGTCAACGATGCAATAAGTTTTTTGCATATTAGCAATAGATCTAACATTGCGTTGAATGCAATTGCTAGCTCGAAGTAGTAAGATCGTTATCAGCTTATTTCCTATGTGATTATCTTTTGAAATACTGAAAATTGAGTAGGTGCTAATCACTGGTATTATGATTTCAGATAGTCAACGGGTCTGCTTTTTTTTAAATTAAATATTTTATTACCTAACACGATGATGATCAAATAATCAATTTAAATTACATTTCAGAAAAATAAATCTATATAAATAAAAAGAGAAGTCCTGACTGACTGACTCATCAACGCCCAGCCCAAACCCTTGGATCTAGAAAGCTGAAATTTTGCACAGAGGTTCCCTTTATAATGTAGACAAGGAATAAGAAAAGACTTTTCGAAATTCAACCCTTAGGGGAGTTAAATTGGTGATGAAAGTTTGTATGGAAAATCGTCATTTTCACGCGGACGAAGCCGCTGGCAAAAGCTAGTCTTGAATATTCCATAATAATTTCAGGTAAATGCGTACCATAGTGTCGCATAATTAAATTATTCCTGTTGCTGTCATATGCGTACAAATTACGACCGAAAAGAAAACAGTATCAACATTTTATTACAAAACAAATTCAGGAAGAACCGTAATCGGAACACAAAAGATAAGTAATTTAAGTAACGTTCACAACCAGAACAAATCACATTGTCGTCGAAGCTAACTGCGTGCGATATTTTCCGAGCTTTCCGAGATTTTTCCGGCTTTTCCGGCCGCCGGCGACGTCATACCGTCTGTCGGGTACTGCGTCCCGGAAAGCTCGCAGGCGATGGCTGTCTCCCCCGTAGACGTGTAGTGGAAAATGGGAACGAAAAGTTAGAGCTACCAGATGTTGTTTTGCAGGATTATTTTGTTCCTGTTAAAATGAATAGGGTAGTGTCTGCCATGTAGTTTTCTACAAATGTTCAGTGATACACGTATAGGTGTGTGTAAAGAAATAAGGAGGAATTGAAGTAACAGCCTGTCAATAGACGTGACTGCCTCATTGGTCTCGCCATAGCGACCACTAGACTCTAGTGGTCGCTATAGCCACTGCTGAGTATGAGGTCCTTAATACGATCTCCGGGTCGGGCAAATTATTATTTTGTTATTCCATCAGGAATTTCTCAAAAGCAGCCACGGAGTATGGATATGTGTAATTATAGGTACGCCCTCTATTATATGAGACTTAAACATAACTGGCGAAATGTGGGTGTGATAGGTAGGTACACCTCTGCGTAATCCTTCGGGGATAACAGGCGTGATGTTATTTTATGTAGAACTGAAGTAACATAAAAAATATATAAAATTAAAAATGGAAAATATATAAAATTCGACACATAAAATGACGTCTACTACAGTTCCAGCTTAAATAAAATTTAATTTCCTCCCAAAAACACAAAAAGAACAAACCACCAACTTCCACTTTTCTAATATATTCAAACCCCGTTCTTTTATCCTAAGAGCATCGTCTCGGCTAACAAAAAGGAAAACCAAGACCGAAACCATCTCAGACGCCATTGTCAACGAGGAGAAAGAATAGATATTTGAATACGAAATATCGTAATATTCCTTCGCAGACTCCAAGTTTTATTTCTGCTTGACAGACTTTTGTAGGCACGCCTTAATTGCACGACTAGCGTTGCCAGGCGTACGGAATAGTCCGGATAAAGCCGGACATAGGCTTTTTGATTGCGTGTCCGGCCAAAATAAACGGTATCCAGCTTGTCCGGCTTTTGTTAGGCTTTTTACATTTCGCCAATGAGCGAGCACCGAGCGTGGCCGAGCGCAGGCGATCATAAGAATTTAACAAGATTTATGGGAATAATCAAAAAAACTTGATTTTACGTATAGTCGACCAAGAAATTGGTTTACCACTCTAAGGTTGAATATCATTTGCACGTACAAAACATCAAGTGCTATTTTCACGTCAGAATCTGTCAATCTGTCATCCTTAGCGAATAATTATGTTACTGGGAGATGTCATCAAAAGTGGTAAACCAATTTCTTGGTCGACTATACAAGTTTTGTGCCGTACCTCCATAATGTTGGGTGTGCGGCCTTTTTACCCAAATGTCCGGCCAGACTGACTCGTCTGTCCGGCTATAAGGTTTGGCGACCTAGCAACCCTATGCACGACTACAGCACTACAGATACTACAGAACAGGAACAAAGGATCAGCTCCACGGATTTATATGTCGGAGATTCAATCGGATTAGCGTCCGCGTGCTCGATATTGGTGTCTGCCATGTTATTATTTTATCAATCAGTGCGCACAACCGGCACAGGCGCTATCTTCTTAGCAAGAAGCTCATAATAAAACGCACTACTGACAGATACAACAGACACTGACAGCGAGGACATTGACAAATCCGAAATCGTCTATGATGTTTGCAAGGAGTATTTCCTCTAACACGGCCATTCTGCAAATCAACGCGCTCTCGCGTTGAGTCTAAACGGCACCAATGTAGGCAAAGCGTTTCAGACGGCTTTCAACCTCCTCATAAATCAATGGGTCTCAAATCAAAGCGTGAAAGCTTTCAGCATTAGTTAGAAGGCAGTGCATTCATTAAATCGCAAAGCGTAGAAGCTTTCAGCAATACTCCTTGATCAATACATGATTCAGCTTAACCTCACCGCAAAGCGTAGTAATTTTCAACAACAACACTGCAAAGCGTAACAACTTACAACAACAACACCGCAAAGCGTAGCAGCTTTCAACAACAACAGCGCAAAGCGTAGCAGCTTTCAACAACAACAGCGCAAAGCGTAGCAGCTTTCAACAACAACACCGCAAAGCGTAGCAGCTTTCAACAACAAAGGACAAAGCGATAAAACTTTCAGTCCGTTTTTCTGACGAAGCGTGATAGCTTCCATCGTCAGGACAAAGCGATAAAACTTTCAGTCCATTTCTCTGACGAAGCGTGATAGCTTCCATCGTCAGGACAAAGCGATAAAACTTTCAGTCCATTTCTCTGACGAAGCGTGATAGCTTCCATCGTGATAAATCAGCAATAATCGCATGTTTATTGCTCCAAAGTCGTAATCAAAAACAATAAACATAGGAGTTCTTCGTTTCAACAAAACTTAAAACATCTCAACAATTCCACACATAATGTGGCACAAATTTACAATTCAATAAGTAGTTACTAATCATCATACCAGGCGGTGGTCTTAACAATTTGAAAAAGCGTATTTTATCTTTTTCGCTTGCTCGTCCATCCTATCCTTAGCTACTTTTCTTGTTTCTATCAAGCCCTGTTCATTGTGAATATCAATATCCATCGCGAGATAGTTTAAGTTAAAAGTGAAACCGGCTTTTGATAAAGCAGACAATACCTGTTCTAGACTCTGAAACGTCTCCTCCTACGTTGCAGAAAAGAAAAAAAAAATATACGAGAACATCATCCATAAGACAAGCGCTGTTTTGTCTTTTAGCCCTTTTAGCGCTTTATTAATGGCCTTTTCAAATATTCCCATACACCATCCGGGGTAATAAATGCGGTCTTTTCGATGTCGTTCTGAGATGCCATCAAAACCTGGTGAAACCCTGAGGCCATGTCTAAACTAGAAAAATAAGACACCTGACTAAGGGCATCAATCTGTTCTGATATCAAAAAGTAAAATAATTACAAGTGTGCATACAATCAAATAAAAGAGATTTCATTAGTCTTCATTGTTCTCGCTAATAAGATCTAGCTCAAATGGAACTCCACTTTTAAGCCTTTTTCGAATGCGGTCATAAGCGTACTTCTATGTTCTATTCCCTGTCAGTGATTTTTAAACATAGCGATGTAAAACATGTTGTAAAGCTTTGGGTTGTATATCATGAGGGCAGGTTTACTTGCTATAATCGAAATCACGTTGTCCGATAATTTCGTGCTCAGCTTTCAATTCAAACTTTGTACTGTTGATGAGATGAACAATGGAACAAGTCTTATTCTTGAGAAATCTGTAAAGATCTGAACTCAGACTCGGTAAAGCACGACCCGCTCGAACCATTATTGCATTCTTTGAATCGTCGCTCCCGACCTCACCGTGGACAATACCATCTCAACATGAATGATGCAACCAAGGATCCGCAACAACATTCTGTTTTTCAAAGAAAGGCCTGCTTTTGTGAACGCCGCAAGAACTTCCTGCAACCGGGTCAGACTTTCCTCTTTATCACGTGGCGGAAATAAACTGTCGTTCATGAAAAGCACAGCATACGATGAGCAAGTTCACCTAGCGCTTTAGACACGTCACGCTGAAATACGCTCGGAGCGTTACAAAGACCACACGGCATCGCTAGGTACTCGTACTGCCCCTGAGGGGTGACGAATGCAGCAGTAATACTATCTTCACTGATGGGACTCTGATGAAAGCCACTCGCGCAATCAAGACAGGTGTAATAGTTAACGCCTGACAATCGTGCAATCTGGTCGCCTATCAACGGCAGAGGGAATCGATCTGACACTATGTTTAGATTTAATTCACGGTAGTCTTTACACATACACTTGTTTCCGTCCTACTTATCGCCCAATAAAATGAATGAAGTTAGCTCTCAATATCTCACTGACTTTTTCGCTTACACTTGCCATGCACCTTACCTTATGAGCTGGATTCACTAATTAAATGTTTAATTCACTAGTAGTCATTCAAGTTAACGGTAAACCATCGATAAAAGAATTCGAAAACGCGTTCAGAAGGGACGTCAACCGGTGTTGGTTTTCGTTTGTAATATCAGAATCAACATTGTAAAAATCAAATAAAGGAAGTAAATCGCAACAATTTACATTTTCATTTCACGAAATAGGTAGGTTTGATTCAGTGAAATGTACCGAATAGCCAAGTGGCCAAATAACGCGTGCGATCATAACGTCGTATTTCATACAGTCGTCAGATAGTACGTAAGATAAAATCGTCAAATTGTTATTTATTATCAATCACAACATTCACAACAACGCAAAGAATTTGTTCAGTGTTATAAACGCTCGAGTTACCTATTACCAATACGAATTACTTACACGGTTGAAAGTGCACGTTTACCCGAGAATTTAGAAGCTACACTGTTCAACAAGAGAACACTCTGCGCCAGAATCAAACAACATGAGTACGACTCACCGAATTGCTGTAGCTGTCCAAGGACGCTGCGAACTTCACAGAGCCGCTGTCCACACGTCGCCGTCGGGATTGTTGCAATAATTACCCAATAATGGATTTGATTGTGTACCGATACCGTTATTTGTTCCGCATGCGATACATGCGACCAGCAGGTCGACGTGATAAGAAGCCAGTTGGTCTCGTGGCACAGGACGTCGTCTCGCAATACTGTGGTATCGAGTTCAATCCCAGTCACAAAATATTCTTGATTTGTAGTAGCTAGCATCGCGGTCGACTGGTAGGGTGATTTTGGAATCGATCCCACCGCTGCTGTCGGAGATTCAATCGGATTAGCGTCCGCGTGCTCGATATTGGTGTCTGCCATGTTATTATTTTATCAATCAGTGCGCACAACCGGCACAGGCGCTATCTTCTTAGCAAGAAGCTCATAATAAAACGCACTACTGACAGATACAACAGACACTGACAGCGAGGACATTGACAAATCCGAAATCGTCTATGATGTTTGCAAGGAGTATTTCCTCTAACATATATATTTTAAGGGTTTATTTTAAAACATTGGAGAGCCTCTTTAAAGTCCGCGGACGGTAAAACGAAATTATTTTTACCGGAATCCCGCAGCCTGTCTGGTATTTAATTTAATGTTTTTTGAAAAGTGCGGAGCTCTGACTGATTAATTATAGAGAAGTAGTTTTATCTTTTAGTAAAACTAAACATTAAATATTATGACGAAAATTACACTAACATTTTAATTTGGTTGTTTAGTTTCTGACGTCACGACAGTTTTCTTTATTTCAGAAAATTTAAGATTTATTAACCAACTTCTAAATAGAAAGAGGTATTTTGTTTTGTTTATTGACATTTCTGTCTATTAATGAACCGATTTACGAGATTATATTTTCATTTGGTGAAACAAGTCGCCTACTTCCGAAGACTTGTTTGTTTCATTTACTTTAACCCATCGACTTCCGAAAGTCCGTCGATTTTTTTTGCAAAAAACTTTTTTTATTTCAGAAACGTTTCATCATAACCCTAAACTTCCCAGAAAACATTCCAATACATATAAAAGATAATTTCACTGCACAGTTACGACTACGTCCTAAGTACGTCGAGTGGGTAGTCAGATTTATGAGAGGATACAATAGATTGCTCCAAGGTCTGCTGCAATGACAGATGTCCGTCTCAATGTGCTCGAGTGGCTGAGAGTTGAGCATTGTCGGTCGGTCGTTATACGGGTTCTAAGAAGCTATAGGTATTTAGTATAGCTAGGATTTGTCTTAAGGGGCTAGTGCATCTGTTCTCCGTAAGCCAGAATGTCGTTTCTGCAAGAATGGGTGAGCAACATTTACAACTTCTTGGGAAAATATTTATATGAGAGCAGATCGTCGAACCCAAAATTTCAGTAAAATAAGGGCTTTAGACAAGTCGCAATTTTTTATTAAAGTGGTCCGTGTTAAGTATTTTTCAACAGGATTGACTTAAAGTATTTAGTAGCAAAAGTATGCAGAGTGGAAGAAACGTAAACGCACAAAACATTACCAAGTAATCAGTACATCAACCTGAACCCCGCCTCTGATATCCCCATTAACCCTTTAGACGGGTTATTGCACATTGGTCACGCAGTAAATTCGTCACATTTTTTAAACTCCATAGGTACATTGAAAGTATATTCGCCACATGCATAAAAAATATGTGTAAATTCGTCACAAGTCTTCATAGGTACTGTATCATTTTTGCATGTACAGATAGCGCGCGAGTTGAATGCAGTCGGGGTCTGAGGTAAAGAGCGGGAGCAGTGTAGTGCTGTGCTATCCACACTAGTGTAAATGCGGTAGTGCTGTCACGCACTACCGCAATCCTAAGCTCTGCATTCAACTCGCGCGCTATCTGTAGTAGTTACAGCAAACAAAGTTATTGGTTTTTAGACACAATATCGTGACAATATGCTCAATTGCTCACTTGGGTAAAAAAATCTTAAAACTGTCGTTTGTTCTACTATCAAGCTACCAAGCAATTTAAATGATCTTACTATATTTTTATTTTGCACCAATAACGTTCAGAGAGATCTTAGCTTTACATTTTAATATTAATATGTCTGTGTATTTTACAATAATTGTAGAAGAAAGTTGAAAGTTTACATAAATATGCTGAGAGAAAGCCAGCCATCAAATAAATACGGCTGAAGCTAATCGTTTGGTAAATCATCACAAATTGTATTTTCATTGAATCGTGCGTGATAGAGGCATTGAGGCAGAATTACTGCAGATAAATATGGACCAACTATCATTTGACCTCTCATAGACACACAACAACAACACACAACTATTTTTCCACTATGGAAAAGAGCGATGATTTGGTATGCTATTAGGGTTCCGTAGCCGAATGGCAAAAAACGGAACCCTTATAGATTCGACATGTCTGTCTGTCCGACTGTTTAATTATCATCATCAACCTCGCCTTCTACCAAAGTACGTTGGGGTCGGCTTTCAGTCCAGTCGGTTGCAACTGAACACCAGTATTTGACATGGAGCGACTACCTATCTGACCTCCACAATACAGTGAGTAATAGGTAATACGACATTCTTTGGTAAAACAGGCTGTCAGACGCTCGGGCCACTGACAGCCGGGACCTACGACTTAACGGTTTTTGGTAATTTTTTACGTAATGGGTCCCGTCTATTTTTTTTTTTAAATTTAATTATTAATTTTCACGTAATGTCACCCATCCACAGGCCAACCTAGGCAAGCGCGGCATAACTTGAATACTTATATTGAAGGCTGTTTTTATTAAGCCACATTTAATTGATATGCCAGGAACATATTATAGGTATAGTCGATACTTACATTCGACATTTTTCTGACGCGGGCTTGTAATATTTTTTCCGACAAGTGATGATTACCGTGATTTTCCTCTGCCATTACACAGTAATTATTTCTAAAACATGGCTACAAGGAAAACCTTTCAGTATCCTGTAAGTTATGGCGGGTACGCGATATAATCTGTGCGATAGCTTGTCACTCGCAGCGGGAACATTATTATTGTGCAACTACCCTCCCTCACGTGACGACCACCGTAATTATCGTCCCCCTATCATTGCTGTCACTGAAAACGTGACAAGTACTCATTCACGTCATAGGATGTGTACAAGAGGCAAATTGGAAAATACACCAATCTCTCCACACCATTCTGGTTATTACGATTTCAGAAATAAAGCCTAATATGGGATGCGTGATTTAGAAACAACAATGCATGCTATTTGTCGCTTGTTATTGAATGTCATTAAGTATTCGGAACGTTATGCTCTGGAGCGAAGATTGAAATTTGAATAATGTATCGTTCAGTGGATGGTGCATAAATTGATGCTTGACATTAAAAAGAAAGTGATGGTTGGATGCGCTCGATTCGATGTCATTAATACACCATGTACCTATGCGATCAATTTGAAGAGTCTACATGTTTTATAATATTTCCAATTACGTTCTGAAACCATAATTATGTCATAATTAAGTAACACTATATTCATATAATATTTTCAAAGAGCACTTATTTTCTTTATAGTTTGAGAGACTGGTTAAAATCATTGAATAAAATCTTTTAGTATTTATTTATGACTAAAATAAATCAGCTGTCAGTCTAGACTTCCATAAATTATACTTTATTATAGCCTTCGAAGTGAAACGTTCGTTGGTTAATTCCCATTCCATTGAAATTGAACCTCCGGACACACGGTTAAGCAAACAGGTGTTGTATCTGTTAAGCAATCGAATTGATTCCTAATTTGCTTCATTAGTAAATCATTTGCATGTCATCCTCCTACTTTAGGGTGACCATCACTACGCAAACTTGTAGGATAAATCTTAAAGTCTACAGTCTCAATTTGTTGACAAACATAAATTCCTAAATGAGAGACAATGCAATGATGTACACGGAGTTAAAGAATGTATAAACAATGTAACAATTCTGTCTTAGTATACGCATGCGCATAGACAGATGATTGTTACTAGCAGAGTAGCAGCTATAATTTGGGATACCAAAACCAAACTGCTGAAAATACAAATGGTAATGAAAATGTAACCTTAACTGCTGTCCAGTTATAATGATAGTAAATACGATTGCTAGATTATCTGTAATTAAAGTACAAGTTCGATAAAAAAAGTCAATAAAATACTTGTAATTTAACTGGCAGAAAATTAAACTCAAATTACTACACGATGCTGTAATAAAATTGATGAACTAACCGTTAGTAGTCAATTACCAACAAACAGTTTTACGACTTTTCTATAGTTAATTTTAACCAAACCTGACGGTAGAGATTGACATTGAAACCTCTTATTAAACTTTTTATGTTAAACACGCAAGAAAGTAGTTTTTATGGCCGCTCAAGTACCAGCAGCAAAAGTTGCAAAGCTGTGTGCTGTGTTGCCATAAATCATAAGTGCTCATGAAGAGATAAAGAGATAGATTCACGTCTGGTAGCACCGCTATGGCTTCCGCAATAAATCAGGGCAAATGTGTTGTCAGACTGGATCTGGTGGCTGTTGCAGATACTAACGCCTCTCCGGACTGACTAGGTGTTATACAACTACTCCTAACTACTAACTAACTTTATTTTATGCCTGCATTGTTGTGGTCTTTTCCTGGAGGCGAACTTTCGTCCTAGTTATGGGTTCTTCACTCCGTAACGGGAATGTGGAAGTCATTGACGTCAAAGTCTGTAGTTGCTAGAATTTTTAAAGGTTGTTATTGTTAATGAAGTCATAGAAAGTTTTGTTTTTAATACAAATTACATATATATGGTATTTATCCAGATTGTATTAATTGAAGTTAAATATTTCAAATAAGAACTAGTAGTTTAATCTCTACGTCCATTAGACACACCGCTTTACTTTAACCGTGGTCCATACACGCATTGCATTTTAGCTCTTACTTCAATTACTTTCAGGGTCAATTTACTTTCAGCTGCAATTAGGAACCGTGTTTTTTCTAGAAACGTTCGATAGATTACTTTACATGTCCTGTTTGACCGTAATTCAGCTTTTTTACTCGCCATGATAAAAACCAAATTTTATATTATTACAACAAAAAACTTTGCTCGAAGTAAAAGGACTCGAAAAGACGGTAAACTATATACATAATTATCTCTTCACCGAGACTAATTATAGACAGCGTAACCAAATATTTGACAGCAAAGACAATATTTGCATTAATTATAGTGTGTATGAAGAAATATACGTCACAAGCACAACCGCATTGTTTTCAGTGTTCGAGGAATATTTTTATGAAGGTTATGACACTGTTATGAAGTAAACTGAAAATACGTGTCATTCAAGATTTCAAGCATATTTTTGCCGCTTAATCGAAGCTATGGTTATGGTGTGAAACAATGTCTCAATAAGGTTCGAGTAGTTTTTGAAATATTTTAATCATTATCAATATATTACACACTATTACAAATGAAAATATTTTCAACTGATAAACCACCAAAGAAGACTAATAACCTACACGATGGCTCATAGGATTATTAGTATTTTAATTTTTCTTTCGTCTTTAGTCTTTTCTTTTATTGGCAAAGTATACTAAAACACACGGACGATAAAAGTTCAATACAGTCTAGTAAAGTGTACAAATCTAATACTTTGTATTACACCAAACGCTATGCACCCATAATACACGTAACTGCAAGCGATTTACACCCATGTATACACTAGTGCAAGCATTATACACCCGTGTACACAGTGGTACAGACAGTGGTGTTCCATCTCACGGTCTCCTGTGGCTGTCTCCTGCCAGTAATAAACAGCGTCAATTTCATTTCATTTCCTGAGCGCGCTCCCGGCTCCCTTCCCTGTGCGACCCACTCGGCGAATTATTGGATTTATGATAACACTCGGAGAACGAATACACCCGTATATTTGTGGCGATGGTAACATTGGCCGACGTTGTTATGTGGGCATTGCAGTCAAAAGATTGGGCAATTGGGCTGCTATTATCCCAAAATTACCAAGTTTTGATAAAGAATAAAGTACCTATATATTCTGCTTTTAAATGAAATATATATTTTATATAAAACAAAATGCGTTAATAACAGGAGACTGGGACCTCATAATTTAGAAAAAATAGTAGATGCAATTAATATCCCCAAGTCCCGTAAGAACATTAAACGGACGATAAAATCAACGGAAGACTCGATCTGACTTAGAAACCGTTACGGACTAGAAGCCATGAATACTTTGTGTCATCCTCGTATCGATAAAAAACATGGTCACATTAACGGCCAGCAGCCTTACTTGGACGAGGTACTAGTAAATAAAGTGGTGTAATTGCGGACTTCCCGTGTTATTACCGTTCTCACAAAACGTATGGTCACCCTAGGAATTATCCTGTCTTGGCGGTGGTACAAGTTTATAGTTTTAAATAAACTTTCACTTTGTATACCTAGTTATTAGAAATAAGTATGATAAAGTAGACTATACATGATTTAAATTTTTTGAAATGTATTGTGAAGCTAACCTTTTTACCCGACTACGGCGAAGCCAAAAGGAAGGGTACTGATTTTGGCAGTCTATGTATGTATTTAAGACCGCGATTTTGTTAGTAGTCGGGTTTTAGATTTTTGAACTTAATTTTTTTATTTATAATACTTTTTTCGGCCCAACTTTTGACCGCGACGGATTAATTTTTTTCTTCGTTTCCTCTTATTATATCACAAGATTAAACTTCTGTACATTTATATTCGTTTTTCCTAAAAAAAAATCCTGCCTTTGTCATCATCATCTGCTAAGTTATCTAGATCTCGCAATGTGTCGTAGAAAATAATCATCGGCACGTATTTTAATTTAATATCTTTGCTGCCGTCACAAACTCTTCAAACGAATGTCTTATTAACTAATTACTCAATTAGCCAGATACGCAGAAGTAGGCAAACAATTAAATTATCTATAAATAGGAATGCCCAGAAACAGGATCCGGTTACTCATGCGCATGTATAAAATCATCTAAACAAATTGCGGTAAATAATGATTTATGGTCAAAACAACCATCATCGATTACTGTCCGGTTGTAAGAGCTATAAATATATTGTGCGTAAAAGTAATCGACAAGTTAGCCTCAGAATTAAATTAAATATAAGTTTGATAAACTAAAACCCGAGTATAATAAAACCGCAGTCTTAAAAGTAGAAAACAATAAAATAATTCTTGTGTGATATTATTAAGTACTTAGATGATTTGTATATTTCAATTTAACGTATTATTAGTAAAATATTTTTTTATAATCACTGTAAAATATATTATAAACAAATATTATACAAAATATAGGTAAGTACATACTTTTGTGTCTTTCCTCGTGCCATTTCTTCTTTGGAACTCACAAATCAAATCAAGAAACCACAGACGAAACAAAATAAAATTCTTCAAAAATCACAGAACACCAAGCACAGTCGTTCGAAAAAAATAAAATGATCGATTAAAAAAAATAAAAGTTCGAAAATTAAAAATATAAAATTTGGCGGCAATCTGTCACATGAGCATGTTTCCCGCGAGGTGCGTACGTCCACTCTCCGAGATGTCGACTCGGTCCGGACGCGACAGTCGCCCTACTTCGGCGTAACCAGTCTTTCGCGTGAGACAGAGATCGTCAATTATAGAAACAAACATGTTAGAAAGAGACAAAAATACAGGATTCTTATTAATTGTAATTATTTTCTTTTATCACCAGTGCTATAGACAGTTATTATATGCATTACAAAACCATTCATGTCGTTTGGTATGTTCTACCAAAAGCCAATGATCTATACTCACTGTACTAGTAGCGCCATCTAGTGGAACACGGCTGTACCAGGCTAACGATCAGCTGGCTACTAATACATACTGTTAGAAAGGTGTAGATCATTGATAACAGATGGCCGATGCAACGATACGGCAGCAAACGGAATAGATGGCAGTATTTAATACGTTGGAGAGAACACAATCCTGGGCATGGAAATAAGCTTCTTATAAAAAAACTCATGGCAGACTCTACCTTGATCTTCAGAAAAGATTTTTTATTTTCTGGCGACCACATGATACCCTGGGCCATGTTTTTCATTGGGCACTCTGGGCAAGTGCCTGGAGCCCCGAGTTCCAAGGGGTCCCACGTTCCTGTAAGGGCCTGTTTCATCCCGTCGGGGCTGCGGATTATCGAAAGAGATGACATGGCCTCAGCACAAGGGCGAAGAAGGAACATGGGTTCGGTTTTTAGTCAGTAGAAGTCTGACACTCCCCTTCGCTCTCCCCAAGAGCGGGGGGGGGGGGGGGTTCATTTGATGATTTTCCACCTACAAAAAAAAAAAAAAAAGGAGACTAAATGATAGGTAGAGATTATGCTACCCGAAACTGTAAAATTATCCCAATCAACTTTGAACCTAATGCTTTACCAGTCAAGTTTGAGAATCTGTGTAAAAAATTAAGGTGTTTGATGGACTGACGTTCTGTACTGAGCGAAGGGGAGTGTCAGACTTCTACTGACTAAAAATCGAACCCATGTTCCTTCTTTGCCCTTGCGCCGAGGCCACGTCATCTAGTACAAAAATCCGCGGCCCCGACGGGATTTACAGTCTCCTCTTTGAAACATTTTGTGTAAACGACTATCTTCGATATAACACCTTACGCGTCGGATGTTTTTTCCTTCAACAACGCTCTGAAGATCTTGTTTGGTATCAAAGAAAGATAACAGTTCCTTTGTTAGTGAGTGATTTATTGACATTGACACGTTTCGGAATAAACTTCTTTTTTTGGTGATTGGGAAATCATGAAATAACCCCTAGCTCCCACTCGTAGGCAGAGCAAAAGGGAGTGTCAGACTTGTACTGACTGAAAACCACCCATGTTCAACCACCCGTACAATTACTAACACTTTGACCGACCTGAGAATCGAACCCCAAGCTCAGAAGTCGCGCTTGTGAACACTCAACAAACGAGGCAGTCGCATCTGAAAGCTTAAATCGATCTTTTTATTTATTTTTTTATTTATGTACACACAAAATACAAAAAAGGATAAAAACATAAAGAAATAGAAGAAAACGTAGAAGAATCAGATTAAAACTTTACCCACCGCGGTAACCTTTTTTTTTTGGCCGGTGGAATATTATCAAATAACCCCTCCCGCTCTTGGGCAGAGCGAAGGGAGTGTCAGACTTCTACTGACTAAAAACCACCCATGTTCCTTCTTAGCCCTTTATGTCGAGGCCGCGGTATCTCTTGTGAACAACCCGCAGAGCCGACGGGACCCGGAGCCTCGACGGGAACCGAAGCCCCTACACAACACAGCCTCTGTAACCTTATTTAGCACCACACAACTCAGTTGGTCCCACAAGACCAAAGGCTTATAACAATAACGTACTTACAGCACTTGATCCTAGCCCCTAATCCTAAAAAGCCAATAATCTTATAATACACCTTTAGATGGAGTCCCTTTCTTAGAAATAAGTACTTAACCGAAGGGATTCCAGTTCCAGGAAAATCAATATCCGGTTATATTGGAGCTCTTTACTTATTTACCATTGCCGGGTATTTCCGGTATTCGGGCGAGTAAAATGTTGCTGAAACAAGATCTAAAATAAAACTTGGAAATTGAGATGTGTTTCGATTCCCGAAAACTCTTTGAACATTTGTATCGGAAAGTAAATATCTGGAATTACTTCTTGTTTGTATCAGTCTGTTTACGTGTAAATATTTTGTTTTTATTTACGGATAAAAGGGATCCATCAGAATATTTTATTTGACTTCAGATAATCTAAATAGAAATATTTTTACAATTATTTCGCAATTCCAGCATATTTCGATTTTGTAAGAAGTAGCTTTTAGATTGCGCCTGAATGCATTGATTGCCTCGTTGACCTAGTGGGCGTAAGCACGGCTGCTGAGCATGAAGTACTGGAGTCGATGTCCGGATCGGGCAAAGAATTATTTGTTTTTTTTATAAGGAAGTACTCAGTACAGCCACTGAGTCTGGATTTGTGTCCAATTGATGGCGAACGCCCTCTATTACATGATGATGGCCTTGTAATAACAATAATATAACTGGCCAAATGGTGGTGTACTTTTAGGTACACCTCTGCCTAACCCTTTGGGTATTAAAGGCGTGATGTAATGGTATGAATGCATTGAATTTGAGTTTCAGTTTTTGTTCAGTGCCAAACTGAGAAGTTTAAGAAATCATTTTTACCCAAGAGTGCCCGTCAACTTTACAATAATATAAACTAAACTAAAACAAGTACTGCCTACCGCTTTAGGAAGCATAGTCGTAATTGTAAGGTACGACAAAGTGAATTTAATGAAATGATTACGATGCCCTATATTTCACATGAGTACTGCTGACCCCTCTGGAACACATTTCCGTAGATGACAGACACTCCATTTTTAAAACCAGTTCAAGTGTGACATATTATTCGTGATCATGTAATACGTATTCGTAACTCTAATAAATGTAAAAGGCGCTGTATGTTCGAGGATGATGAATTTAAAAAAAGAACCGATATGACGTTTGTTAAGTTATTGTTTTTTTTAGGATTTCGTACCCTAGGGTAAAAACGGGACCCTCTTAGGTAATAACTTCGCTGTCCATCCGTCTGTGACAGTCACCAGGCTGCATTTCAAGAACCGCGATAGCTAGACAGTTAAAATTTTCAAAAATTATGTATTTCTGTTGCCGCTATAACAACAACCACTAAAAATAAAATAGATATTTTAGGGTTGCTCCCATACAACAAACGTAATTTTTCGTTTTGGTACGGAACCCTTCATTCTCGACTGACATGACTCGCACTTGGTCAGTTTTTTTTACGTTACACATAAAGTAAGTAAGGAGGTTGCGTTGTAACCATATCAAGAAAGTAAATATTACTTTCATTATCCCACTCTTATGTCTGATGACTATAAACGCTAATAATAATCAGAAAAGGGAAACATAGTTTAGGGAACGCCACTTCCATTAATTTTAAGGCTCAAGACATGAAACGAGTAATAAATAAAACGTAGTTCATATTTTCAGTAATAAAAGTAAAAACATAGACTATAGTGTAACATAAAAGTCCACAACTTTTAAAGACGTCTCGTTAAAACATAAGTGCGATAAAGACAAAACGTCTTGTTATTTTCTAGTCATATTCTTTTGATGTCTTTTGCAGACCTTTCTGCGATAACTATTAAGATACAGCTATTTTATTTACACATGGAAATATAGGAACATACTCCAGCCATGTAAGATATTAGCTAACCTACAGCTCGAAGAAGTAGATAAAGTTTTAAGCTTGCGAAGTACGACCGACGCAGTTGCTAATACCACTAAGCTTGCTGCAACTTCAGTTCTATATCCATTTTAGCACTTCTTTCTCAGCGCTCTACTCCGAAAACGGATGATTTTACAGAAATTTGCCAAAATTGTTTTTGTAGATAATTTTACAAGGAACAATATTGTAATGACCGCTATTGACCTCCAAGCAATAGGTCACGAGATATTTGGGAAAAACTGATTTTCGTTAAAGTTGACTGGTAGAGAATACCTTGTGGCATTAAGTCCGCCTATGTATCACTATTGTGCATGAAGTTTAAATAAATAAAATAAATAAATAACTTCTTTAGCCGACACGATATCAATGTCGATTTTTCACATCTTCATTACAATGCCGGAATAAAGGTATACACAAAAATTCAGCCCACTAGGATTTTTCCCGCAGATTGGGGTTAAAAATGCCTAAAATGACTGGACTATTTAGTATTCATGTAAGTTGGAACTCTTGTAAAAAAAAGGAAATCTCTCATGGTACGATAACCAAGTGAGGCCATGTTATGGTGGAAACGTATAGCTTGGGCCGATTTTGTGTACCTTGATGACCCGATACCTGAAAATTGGCCGTCCAAGCAAGCTAGCTGGTAGTAGTGTGTTCTTAGTTCATACTAACACGACATTTCCTTCGTCAGAAAATACTTACGTGACGTCTGGCGGCCCTGGGATCTTGGACTACGAGGTTTTGTACACTGCCAATACCCTAAACATGGCAACCAACCGTAGATATTCACGGACCTAATTATAAAAATATGTAAATGGAATACTCACACTTTAATCTTCTTTCCCTCCGCCTGAGATATAGTGGCGGGCGGCGGTGGCAGGTCATCCATTGGCACTTCTTCGTTCGGCGGCGACGGCGGCGACTTGTCGAACTCCGCTATCGGCGCTAATTCAGGCATTGGAGACACCGAGTTACTGTCCATAGCCGACAACTTTATGGGAGACACTTTGGCTATTTTGACGAACTATTCACACCCCGGGACGCCGGAGGAGATTTACCCGCAAAAGTTCGGAAACGCCCGCACAAGCGAACTAGGACCACTCGAAACGGATTTCACGTTAAAGTTCACAGTTCTGTATTTAATTAAGACTGGATGTTTCCACACACGATACAGCGCACAAGTTTCCCGATAGAATGTCAGCAAGTTTCGGGATTATCCGGACGAACTTCGGGACCTGGAAGCGATTAAAGAGTTATTTATTATTGTACTTTCGTGTTCGTGCTCGTTTCATACGGAGTTGGACTAAGTGACGATGTATTTATTGTAGCTACGGACGTCGTTGACCGGAAAGTTGGATGAACGTACTTACAGGTTGTCGTTTTGCATCTACGTCAAATTCAAGGAGGTAAATGTACTAATGACCCGAATCAATAATAAAATGGTTTTTTTGTATGTGTATACAGAAATGGTAAGTGTGAACCCTTGTTAAAACGCGATCCATCTGATTCTCGCCCTATAACCGCACTTTCACACACACACAAAAATGCCGAATTCGATAATTTCATATTCCCTAAACCACGACGCATTGAAAAAACAGCGTTAACAACAAAAAAACAGCGTTAGTAATTATTGACCAGGTACCGTAATTTAAATTGATTGTTCATGTATTTTATGATAATCTCTTGAATTTTGACAAGGGTGTAAAACTGCACCTTGTATACCAACGAAGTCATGTATTAATGCAAGTAAATGTCGTTTACCTAGAGGTAAATTTCAAGAGCTTAGTTAAATTTGAACTTTATGACGTTGGACCGGCCGTGAAGTACGGTAGTAGGAAGCGCGGAAGGGCGACGTCCTGCGCCCTATGAGATATTATTCAACATTCGTCTGACGTGACGCCGCGGAAGGGACTGACAGTCTGACGCGATCCCCCACATGTATGACGTCCCTGTTGTTTATACTAGTGCCCTGTGCCGGCTCGTTGACCACTACACGAAAGGGAACGGAAATAGATTCACACAAATATTATCGTGCTTTATGTTACTGGTTCTCGCGAGACGTAATATTGTTTCAAGTATTAAAAAGTTTGTTTTACTTAAATAGAGAAAATACGGAAGTGAACGAAAAAGTTCCAGTTTTAGCCTCAGATTTGCTTAAAGATCTTATTCGGTACTCACTTAAGTAAATTAATTTTGCTCTGATAGAATTCGGTTTACGATTATGTACGAGAAGTTCGAGAACGATTACTTACGTTAGTTTTGCACAAAACAATATGTTTGTTAATTTTTACCCGACTGCGGCGAAGCCCAAAAGGAGGGTTATGTGTTTGACGTGTATGTATGTATGTATGTATGTCCGTTTCTTTGTTCCCTCATAACTCCTAGACGGATGAAGGGATTTGAATGAAATATACGTCGTTAGATTCGTCTTGATGGCGCGAGTGTTATAGGCTACATTAAAATTTAAAAACAATAAAAAATTGCGGATTTTGGGGGCCAAATCGCGGAATTCAAAAACAATTTTTTTTCCAATACCATCGAGTAGGGTATCAAAATAAAGGGTTTTAAAAGGAGATTACAAAAATATATCACACTTACCTATATGTTTAAAAGAAATTCAAAGTGACAAATCCTATAAACAAGCACAAAAGTTAAATCATCTGCGAAGAATTTTACGCGACCAACGAAAGAACAAATACATAAGAACTAAAAAGTTGGAAATAAAAAAAGTAGTTAAAAAACTAAAAAACCCGACTGAAAAAACCGAAAACCGAAAACCGTCGGGTTTTTTAGTTTTTTAACTACTTTTTGACTATGTGTCTGTTTGTTCAGACTAATCTCCGAAACGGTTGGACTGATTTTGATGGTTCAGGTAGCTGATGTTGTAAGGAAACTACTTTTATTTTTTACAGAGCAAAAAAAACCCACATAATTGAAAAAAAGAATGATTCAAATAGGGAGTAAAATTTTTATAAAAATTTCACGCGGAAGAAGGTCGCGGGCAACCGATAAGTACTCGTCTAATTGATTACGCAATACAAATTGATTTTATGATTGTATAAGTCTCGTTTTGCTTTACCTAACGCTGCAGAGCGATGCACAATGCTTTGGTTATAAAATGTTAATTTAATTAGTATAAAAAAAAATAAAAAAAAAATTGTGTTTTATTCATACTCATTTTAATTAACGTTCATATTTTCAGAAATAGCCAAACAAAACAACGAGTTGTTGCAAGAGAGCGTTACATAAACATTAGAAATGTCATATTGTCATGATTCTAGACTTGGTAGATTAAGAGAATTACTGATTGAAGATAAAAGTGGCCACTTTTGGCGGTAATAAGGAATTCTTAATTTTTCGACGCCGCCGCCGCCGTGATCGCCGATAAATAATCTATACTAATATTATAAAGAGGTAAAGTTTGCGTGTTTGTATATTTGTTAAATTGTAAGGGGTAATCTCGGGATCTACTGAACCGATTTTAAAAATTCTTTCACCAATAGAAAGCCACATTATTGCTGAGTGTCATAGGCTACCGGCTTTTATCCCTGTATTCCCACGGGAACGGGATCTACGCGGGTGAAACCGCGGGACGTCAGCTAGTTCTAATATACACCCGCATTAATTCGCCAGTTATGTTTAAGTCCCATATAACAGGGGGGCGAAGGAGCCTATTGCTATAAATTGGGCACAAACCCAGACTCTGGCTGCCACCGAGAAATTCCTGATGGATAAACCTATCATCGACCCGGGAATTGAACCAAGGACCTCATGCTCAGCAGGTGCGCTTACGACCACTAGACCAACAAGGCAGTCCAACCAAATAAATCCACAATACAAAGTTTCCCTCGTGTCCACTTAGACTGCGTTCCCACTTTGTCGTAATGGTTAATTTATCGTCTGACGACTATCGTATCTAGCTGTTCCCATTAGATCGCGACAACATTTGATCGTTTCTTGACGTTTGCACATCAGTAGCATAGCAAACTACAACAATCGCAACAACGACACATAATTTGCCGTTACGATTTAGTCGTGACATGTTTTTATCGTCTTACGGCTGTCGTTCTAGCCGTTCCCACACTTCCCACTGTCATGACGATCTGTTGTCACCGCAAAAAAGTCGTAGACGACAGTTAATCGTGTCGTCCTATATGTGGATTGATATGAGCTCATATACGCCTTATTATATAGACACAATTAAAAAGCCATTGTTATAAATCTCCTGGAGATTTATTAGCGGACAAGAGGTTAAATAAGCCACGACACTTAAAACTATACACGAGTATCTGTCGTCACGACAAAGTGGGAACGCGGTCTTACTTTCACATGTATGACGTGACAGTTACATTTACACGCTTCTGGGATTACACCGTTCGTCAAATCAGTATCACCATTGTGTAATTGTTTGTCCGTTAAGGAAGCACCAGCCTTTATTGTACCTACATACATCTAGAATTATACTAGACTTTCCCTTTCTTCGTGAGAAATATCCAAGTTGTTGGCATGTTCACTGGTGTAATCGTGAAAATGAAAGTTTTGTTAAAAGCAAACCTTTTTTTGTTTAGTTTACTAAAGTCTGGAAATGATTGATGTATCGCCTTTTCTTTTTTAAAAAACCTTTATTTGTATCCTTGGACCAAAAACTTCGTTATAATATAATGGAAATAGTTATGTGACAATGACCTAAGGTTGAACCTTTTAGCTTTGTGAAAAATGAAGGAAAGGCACAGCCTTTTAACAGCTTTAAATTGCTAGAATTACTGCGGTACTCAGAATTATTTAATGATTACTTATGCCGTCACTTAGTAAAGATTTGACATACTTTTGTATGACAAAACTGTCGAAACCTTTACTAAGTGATGGTCTAGAGTAATCATTAAAGCTCTGTGAGTGCGGTAGTTATTATTTAAGGATAAGGAGGACCTGCGTGGCCAAGATCTTTCTGTATTTAGGTACGATGTTTCCATATATTTTTCATTGTAGTTAGAGTAGAGATGCATATACAGCTTGTCTATAAAGTCATGAAATTAATGTTTGAGGAACTAACATTATTCAAAAGTAAGGCAACACTAAATCATGGTACATCAAATGTCATCGGCTGTCATCAACTTGATAAATAGCTTGATATCTTTTGCATTTTTTAATGTTTTTCAAATCTACGTCGACAAAACTTCGAAAAAACGTGTTAAATATGAGGAAAACAAATAGGAGTGGAGCTCGGGAAATTATTTCAAAGTATATCAGCGATGTTTGCTATAACACCAAGCTGACCAAATTTTATCAAATTTGGATGATATTTATACTCGAACAGCAGCTATAACAGGTATGTAATCGTGTTATTGTTTGTTTTTTATCTACCAGAAGTCACAAATTTACTAAATATACGATTTTAAGACTAAAATAAGCATTGTTTACATTGCGCATTTATAGGTTAGATTGCAAATGTAAGTAGCTCATAATGTAGTGCGACGTTAACTTTTGATACTTTTGGGTAATCAAATTTACCGGTGATTTTAAATATGAATAAGTTTTAACAAGTTTGAAATAAAAACAGTGCTATGTATTTTCTGTTAGATATTACATCTTTTTTTAAATCTTTCTTTCAGGAAAATCTGAGAGTACAGTGAGGCGTATTGTAGATGAAGGCAAACACAGATCAGGCCGTCCTAAGAAAGAAATGGATGACTTCAACATAAAATTTCGCTAAAACAGATCTGGATTTTAAATGTAGCCTAGAAGTCCTGCGTAAAATTTTGAAATCGATTGGATTTTCTTACAAGAAGATCAAAATAACAGAAAGGCTCTAATCGAACAACATATTGCAGCAAAACGGGCAAGAGAAAATGGGCATACAGACTACAGTGTGCAGTGGTACAAAAGTTAAAATATAACATTAATAAAAAATATGTACGAACATTTTTCTTTTATTTACTCATTTTTATTTCAATGAAGGTCGGAAGGAAAACATCGTGAGGAAATCTGGACTTATAATTATTATAAGTCTGAAATCGCCAACCCGTCTTGAGCATGCGTGGTGATCAGTGCTCGTGCCGTCTCTGTTGAGAAGAGGCCTTTGCCCAGCAGTGGGACAGTAATAGGCTGGTATTATCATTTACTGAGAGCAGTGGTGGCGGCCCCGACTTACGATCAGTTGGTCGTGGGTTCGAACCCAGGCAGGCGTATTACTTTGTGTAATTTATTTCATCACCACTGCTCTCAAAATGGTGAAGGAAAACATCGTGAGGAAACCGGCATATCTTACCAAAAATTCGAAGATATGCGACATCTACCAATCCGCACTGGGCCCGCGTGGTGGATTATAGCCCATCCCTCTCCTAGAGAGGAGGCCTGAGTCCCTGCAGTGGGAACAATCTAGGCTGATGATGAAATCATTTATAATGAAGGTCGCATCTTTGTTTATGGTTTCTGTATTTTTTTAAAATAAGATAACAGATTTTAATTAAAACCAGGTTTGCTTCTAGTACAAAATAATGTGCTAGTATCAAAACCATTTTAGTCACACTATACAGGGTTGCTATGTGCACGAGTCTTCACGACCGCAGCGCCCTCATTTATTTTCATGACTTTATACACAGGCTATACTAATATTATAAAGAGTTAAAATATGTTTGTGACTCTGGGTGTGTCTTCGGAACTACTGATCCTGTTCTGAAAATCTTTCACTAACGGGAAGCAAAATTATCCCGTATTATAAGCTACATTAATTATTTCCGGTTAACTTCTATAGATAATGGGAGCGAAACCACATGCAAAAGCTAGCTATAGTATAAATCTCTACATATTATATTGTTTGATTTTATTCGAGATCGTGTCCTATAACCTAATTCTCATGCTAAACTTTATTCATTTTGTCCTTACGAATTACTTAATAAAACTTCAAACAAATATTTACGTCTTGACACCGAACTATGTATAATTCGTCATAAAGTTAACCCTAAACGCCCGGCAAACTGCCTTTAACTAATGATGAGTATGAATAAATAATGAGTAGGAAACGTAGTAATGTTTTATTTGTTTACCTTTTACAAACACAAACAAAAGTAGTAAATCGACGTTGTGTTGCCTCCTTAATATGCACAGCATCACGTTTATATCCCTCAGGGGTGTTAGCATAAGATAAATAACATACATCTACACCTTTTTTACAATTACAATTCCACAAGACTGAAAACGTTTTTCAGACGAGAACACAGCATCCTGTATAGAACCGTGAATCGATACTGAATTTCTTCGCACATTTAACCCAAATCATGCTCGTTCGCTACGAAAATATAGTATCAGAGGTCGCACATTACTTACCCCTTGTGTACGCCCCGGGGAATGGAGGGTTGCTTTGAGAGTTCTAAGAACCCAACTTACAACACGAGTGGAAACAAATTAGCCTTGATTCTGAACTATTCAGAGTCATTTGTTGCCATTATAGATGAGTTGCTTCGACTAAACAGTGTTTAATGTTACGGGATACATAGCAACTTTTATTCGTTTCGTTTCTCTTGGTGTAAAGAACGCTAGTTCCTCGACTAAACGATTTGACAGTTTATTATATTATTGGAGGAGATTTATATGAGAGTTTTACGAGAATATTAAAAAGGTGAACAATCTCTCGTGACATTTAACATGATATTTTTAAATTAATTAAGTAAAGTAGTTATTAATATTTGTATTCGTTACACAATATGACAAAACTAAACACATTATGTAAGTTGTCTATCGTCATAAATTGTTGGATCTACTTTATAGATCACTCTGATTTCTCAGGAACCGGATCTAGATAATGTTTACGAGTTGCAATAAAGCTATGCTTAATTATTGGATACAATTTTTAAGTTAGCGCTATGTTATGTTGGTTTGCTTCACGCTTTAGTGCAAACTGTAAGTGCAGCAAGTACAGGACCTATCTGTTTAAAACAAAAAAATAGACAGGACGTTACATTATAAAAAGCCACAAACAAAATGACCACTACACTAAATACATACCCAAGTGGAGACAAAGCCATCTACAGTGACATTTTCGTTATCCTGTTATGAAATACTCGAGCAATTCCTGTCTCAGGTACCTACGAGTCGGTACGACACGGTTCGGAACAAGAATTTTCCCGGTATTTCCTAGCATTTCAGGTAGTTATACTGGTACATAGACCGACACGTACTCCTGTAAGTGCTCTCCAAGTCCTTGACGTAGTAAGCTTCCAAAGCAACCGCAATTTCTCTCGCGAACGTTTCTCTGTTAAGGTGGATGCGCTAGGGTAACACGTGAAATTCGAATTATCTAACGTTTTTCGTAACTTGACGGCAGTGACCGGTTTTATGTTAAATAAAATAGCCTTCGCGACCGTTATAAATATGACTTTACTGAGTAATAATGATTAAAATCACCAATACAACCCTCTGAGTTCATTTAACTTCCTTGAAAGCTTTTTTCGTCAAATAGTAGTAGTAGTCAATGGAAATCAACTAAAGATATATGATTTTAATGAATATATCTCTACATATACATACGCATTACGTGCGTGAATCATATTTTAATCAACATGCACTTTGCAAAAAAACGTAAGAAAATTCGAATTTCGCGGGCTACCCCTGAAACATTCACCTTAAGTACTACAATTTGCTGTTATTGTTCTGTAGCGACTTATCAAATTGAGATGAAACCAACCGTACGCGGCGAGCTACAGTTTCTGCTACAAAACAATGAAATGTGGCTTTCTTAACGTTGCATTCTGCCTTTGTTGTTAAGTGCTCCGTTTATTAAATCCAGAAGTAGCTTAGCTTGTTACTTGACTGTTTTCACTACTGTGTTTTTGAAAGATTTTATTCTTCTTTTTCTTATCGTGTGGGAAATAAGGTCTAACGACCCCACACACCCTTGTGTCAGATTTTCTAAACCGACCTTTCTCTGACAAGTTTTTGTTGACATAGTATTAGTTTGTCGAGTATTTATTCATACCATGATTATTCTCTTGCCCTTATTTTAATTCATTTAGAGTCGGCAAAGCATGTCTTCTTCTTCCATACTATTAGTCGTCACCTCATCAGATACGTCCTTGTACGATATAAGAAGGAAAGAAAATTGTGTTTTTACGGCAAATCTATGGTGTGTTTGGTCTTTCTCTACTCATAAACTCATCCACATTTATACTCAAAATTTTCCTTACATTTTCCTCATTCTTCGGCATCACATCTCTTTTGTAATTATTCATACCAAATACTCTATTCCGTGTTGTATTGTTTTGTATTATGTTTTTCGATCAGGAATTTCTCAGTAGCAGCCACGGAATCTGAAATTTTGCCCCTTCGATGGCAATAGGCTCACCCCCTATTACATGGTACTTTGAACATAACTGGCGACATGTGGGTGTATTACTGGGTACGTCACTGTTTAACCCTTCGAGGAATACAGGCGTGATGTTATGTTATAGAGGTACTCTATGCCCTAACATCTGTGATATTTGCCGAGGGCTGGCTAGACCTCAGTGGAAATCAAATAACTTTCTGGAGGCAACGGTAGAAGTATGTAAAGAAAATATAACGCTGGCTTAAAAAAGGGTCTAAAGAAACGTGAACGCCTTGGAACTAGATAATGATGAGTGTGCCAAGTGTGAGCCGGACGAAGGAGTGAGGAGTAGTGCGAAGTATTGCGGACTAGTGCGGAGGAGCGTGGAGGAGTGCCCACGAGTGGAGGGCCTCAAATGAGGCTACGGTCCTCGAGCACGTCGATGGCAACTACTGACTCCTTACCACAGTTTTATTACGGAAAAGGATTAAATTGTCTAGTTTTAATTTAGAAGTTAAGGAACTGGCTTTTCTGGATTGAATTTGACACGGGCTTTTTAGTTCAGTTTTATACTACAAGAACCGTCACTAATTTCTCTGTAACAGCCACTGAGTCTGATTTTTTGCCCGGTTGATGGCAATAAGACATCATTAGCGAAATGTGGGTGTACTTTGAACACACCTCTGCTTTACCCTTTAAGGGATTAATGGCGTGATGATATGTTATACTACAAGTGATGTTTACGTTAAATGTAGGTATAGGTACACCGATGTGTTTGTGCTTAAAAATAGTTGTGTCAACACAACTATTTTAAACGCCATTTTATTGTAAGAACACGGGAAAGAGATTCACTCAACACAATCTTTCCTCCTCTAAAAGGTTTCCTAAACGATAATACGGAGAAACAAAACATTCTGTGAAAACATACAGTCCAATGTTTTACACAACCACTAGACACACGAGACATGAGACTTTACGATTACGACGCACTTTGATAAGTACTCGCTATTGTTCGATCCCCAAATAATCTGATTTGTATTGAACCCAGTATTATGCAAACTTGACCGCAAGCCTGTTGTCGCTTTATACTCGACACGCTCTGTCAAACAACATTCATTCATTTCGAAATAAAACTCAATGAAATAAACTACGTCTCGGATACTCAATCATTTAAGGAAACTACTACGGGCAGTTATCCAATCGTAGGTCAGGGAAATAATCAAATTGGATGACGACACCTCGACTGAACCACACTGGGTGCTTCATTGCATTTGATTATAATACGCCTACTGAAGTTAGGAATAAAGGCTATTTTATCTGTCACTGAAGATAATTTACGAGATAAAGAGCTTCCTTGTGTTCTCAAATATAGGTGAATTTTAGCGATTATGGGAATAAAGCGATTAAAATTTGGTTCTCGATGAAAAATTTGTAACGCTGTGTCGGGCATGAGTATTTCGGTTTCATACCCAGGTCGGGCAAAGTGTTAATGGGTTATTCCATCAGGAATTCTCAGTAGCGACCACGGAGCCTGTATTTGTGCCCGATTGATGGCAATAGCCTCGTCCCCTAATATGTGTGTGATATTTGTGTCACCCGGAGTATGCTTACGAAGTCGAAAGTTTTTTATACGAACGTAAATATAACTGGCGAAATGTGTACTGACAGAGGTAGGTACACCTCTGCCTAACCTTTCGATGATTATAGGCGTGATGTTATTTATGTATTTGTAACACGATCCCTGAATTTCGTTTTAAAGTTCATACCTTATTTTTCGATTACGAATTACATTGTCAACGATGCGGAATGTCCCTAAATGTTAATTAATATCACGAAATCCAATATCGACTAATCTTAATCAATAAATAATTAAATCTAATGAACAAAACCTTTAAATGCCAAGTGTGAACGACGAAATGTGCCACAAACATATTGTGTTACTGGATCAAGGTCTGCGAAGTTAATAAAATAATTCGCTTCAAATACCACCGGAACAATGAACCACTAACCTCACCACGTGCGGGGCCTAGCACCTCTTTACAAATGGAACTATAATAAGGACTGATACTTTCCACGAAAACCGACTTTACTATTAACAGGCTTACTCGGCAAAAGCACTCAGAAAATCAATAGAGTTTTTCCCAAAACATCACATCCCATAATTCACCGATTAAGAACGAATGTGTGTTACGAACACAGCGGTGCAATCCGTCATCCTGATGGTTGCAGCTACTCCCGTTCCCGGGCTCAAGCGTTTGATAAAACAGTGAGTTATGTGCTAGGGTATAAGGATAGTAATTGAGTAGCAGTGAAGCGAGGAAGAGGACAATTTGTAGTGGCCTCAAATCAGAACGCTGGGGAAGGCTCTCCTACTCGACTAGATCCGCTCTAACGCGTGTAACTTCGCAATTTATTTGTGCAACACATCACCATCATTGTATATAATTTTACATATTGCTTAGAAATCTATTGTCCAAATAGTTTATTGTATTAGAAGCCATATCGCCTGTGATACAGGTTTATCCTAGTACAGGCATCGAACTTTGTTAGACCTAAGATTATTTTTAAGATTTATGTTGTATTTTACCAAACTTACCTTTGAATAAAATTTATTATTATTATTATATAAGGTCCCATTATAATAGGTGGATAAATTTTAACACAGCGTTCACTACGTCTGCGTCTGGCCAAAGATATCAGAGCAAAAATAACACTGATTAAAGTGATTTTAATTTGACCTAAAATGTTGGGTAACCATACGTTTTCAGTATTTTCGTTAGCTGATTTTTTTTCTTGTAAGTATCTAATATGTTTTCTTATTTATTTGTTTTACCGTTGTCCTTATTTTAGTGGTCTGATGATTTCTAAAAGTATGTCCATCTATTTTAATGGGACCTTATATAACATGCGCTGTATCTGATACGAGCATCACGTATTTTAATTAAGCTCTATGATCTCAGTTTTGCATTTTATGGGACATCGAAGGCCTTAATGTCAGTTCATTACATTTCGTCTATGCACTCAGCATACATAATTATGCATACAAATCAGAGTGTGAACAAAATATGACGCAAATCAATTAACGTCGTAACGTTACACAAAGGAGGGGAACAAAGGAAGTTACTAACAAATGTAAACAACGATTTGTAAAGTAATTCTCCCCTAGCTGTCATAAAAATGTGCCCACGGAAGTGACAGGGGTCGTCATTAACGTGAGTGACGTGACATTGTGACACTCCCGCAAGCGTGTCATACCGGGACATGAGGGAGCTCCTGGGACCGATAAACATGACAATGTGACAGGTAATTCTGATAATTAACCGGGGACTTCGTTTAATTTCTCCTTCGTTTAGCCTCTAATTAAAGTAGCATAGTTGTGAAGAGCGAAAATTGGGAACTCTCGATTAAATAAGTTGAACATTAGGTATGCTTCAAAATAAAGTATCCCAGGTATTTTATTGATAACTGGCCTTAAAAGCCTTGAAAATTTTAAGGTAATAAGATTTAATACGGTTTGATACTTAGAGGTAAGCCCGTAAGCGACTTTTACCTACTCATCCACAATTCCACATTCATACATTATAAGTACAGATGTGGGTTTTTTTTTTTTTTTTTTTTTATTATAAATGGGCTTGCTCTTGACTTCAATCTTGCCCTAAGGGCATAGATGATGTCGACGATGGAACGAGCTTACCCAGAGAAGAGAAGCCAAGAAGCGGTTTAAGAGAAGAGGAAGAGCCAAGAAACGATAGATCGACTGTTTGAGGGATAAGCAATGAATGAGGCAGGATAGGAAGTGTAGGATGAGATGAGTAAATGAGAAGCATTGAAGAAAAAAACATGCTGACGCCGACCCCAAATAAATTGGCATAAGGGCAGTAGAATGAAGACCTCTTTGAAGTAAAGCGAAACATTTACTGAACATGACGGCATACAATCCAGCAAAAAATCACAACCACAGAATATAATCCTAAAAACGATTCTTAAATTTTTAACTCGTATGAGAATAATTAAAGCATGAATATTCAGAAGCAAAAACCCCATAATAATTCAACGAGTTCCAACGCGTAAAGTGCGGCGGAAAATGGCCATCAGAGTAAAAGGGCTCACTCGTGCTCCCACTTGATTATATTCCACCGTAAGTACTTGATCCTGGGGTCCCACAACCACATAACAAGCCAAACGAATATAAAGCATAATCACAATGACGCAAAATACACTTTCCTTCGACAAGACTTATTAAGATACTTGTGTCGCCCGGAGTATGCTTACGAAGTCGCCAGGTTATTTCATATGGAATTAGATTGGTAAATTGAGAAATAAGGACGCTATTTATGTTAAACATTGCCATATTGGAAGCAAATATTGCAGTTGTTATTAAAATAACGCGGAATTTACTTGCTGTTTATGGGTATTCACGTTTTTAGATTGCACGCGCTTCCAAAAAGCATTAATATGGAAATAATAAAGCCCCTTGTTTGTAAATAAGTGAGGAAAAGACAAAGGGATACCAAAGGTAACTGATGATTATTGCAGGAGATCCTAAATAAACCTACACCTTCAAACTGAATGGAAGACACATCGATGCAGAATCTAGGAGTATTACCACGTAATTCAGTAAAACATTCCGAAAAATTATTTTTTTTAAAACCCTTATCTCGAAATTTAAAATCTGTAATTTAAAAAAAACTGCTGTTTTCTACAAAAGTGCTATAAAGACACCTACTAAATGTGTGGAACAGCTGATTCAAATGGAAGAAAGATGTACCGAATACGTGCTAATCATTTGTGCGTCGATTTTCCTTCACCCAGTATACACTACATAATATCAAACAAAGTCCTCCAACACGTCTGTCTGTCTGTCTGTTCGGGATAAACTCTCAAACTACTGCACCGATTTTCATGCTGTTTTCACCAATGGATAGAGTGGTTCTTGAGGAAAGTTTAAGTATACTCGTATAATCCACGCGGGTGAAGCCGCGGCCATCAGCTAGTAGACTGTACTTCACCACAAAAAGACAGGTTTATCAAAACACAAACTAATACTTAAGCTGTTCCAAGTTCGGCCGTTTGCGGTCATCCCATCTATTTTAGTTTCCACCATTCGAAACTGAAGACTGATCCTAGACGGGCTAGACGATACTTCCTTAACAAAACTTCCTCATATTCTAGCCTGACTCTTAACATCATGGAGTAGAACTGAAAATTGCATAGCTAAGTTGCTAAGAAGCCGTGAGCCAGAAACCACGGGCATTAACATCAAATAATTTTAACGTAAATATTTACGAGAGGGGGAGGGAGGGGGAGTAAGTCTTTGGCTGAACTGTGTGGTCCTTTTATGACTAATTGTTTGTTTATTCATCTAACTATTTTAGTTTGGAAACTTTTTTTAAGTATGAGAAAAAACTGATACATTTCTACACTAAGAATACTTTGAGGAACCAACTAACAAAGTGGACAGACATCTGTCTCATTAAAGTGTCCGGTAGAAACTGGATAGCCAAGAGTCAAAACCGCCAAAAGTAGAGAGATTTGTAAGAGACTTAAAAAGAAAATTACGAAAATAAAACGTGTCAAAGATCGTACTGGTGACGTCACTTTCTGGTAAAAATGTAGGTACCAAACGGCTGGCTGTGTATCGTCTTCATTTAGGTATTGTTTACGTGAAAAAGAAAAAAATACGTGTCCAATATTTTTTGGAAATCTATATAACGGACTAATTAGATTTTATTGTCAACAACCCTATACTTACTGGTGATCTGTAACTTTCAATTTCAATTTAATGTACGAGTTTAAGTAAAACAAACTTCTTACACATAAAGATCTGAGATGAAATGCAATTTAAAGCCACGTAGACACAAAGAAAGATAGTAAGGAATACCAAAGAATATTTTCGTATTCATTCTTATACACCGAACGTGGTATTTTACGAAGCAGCAGCATTTGTATAAGATGTGCCATGAATTTCATGTTTAAAACCGAAGTTTTCTTACAGTTCACGTTTAAGAAACTCGTCTGTTCTAAGCTAGGAGCTCCTTAGATATGGAGATGGCGTTATAAAGTACTTAATAGTAGTACATGCTCTTTGTTTTAGCTAAGAACATGATAGAATTAAATTAAATTAGATGCGAAACGATCGGGAGTGATCATAACTTGCCAAGAAATATTGGGTTGTGGAACTCTGATGGGCAGTCGCCTCTTTGTAAAGTACTAGTAATGGGCAGTTGAAAAATCTTATCAGAAGGTGACCCGGGCAAAGGCTAGCCAGATGAAGATATCGTAAAGTAAACGAGAAATAATTCTGGTTTCTGATTTTTGGTATCATGTGATAACAAAATCTAAAACACAATTTCAGACTACATTAATATTGTTTTGAAATGTAATATTTCTCTAATTACTAAAGACATTTTTGTCGAAATAAAATAAAGTAAAACCTCATTAAGAACTATTTCCACACAAAATCACTTTTACATCACAATTTTCAGTCTCACCCTAACACATGTAAATTCCTACATTTTCGCACAAACGCTCAACTCAGGGAGAAAATGAATAAAACATTTTACACGTCCCTTAACTGGGAAATGTTAATTTAAACTAACCCACTTTCGCACAAAGCGTGCGAAATCAACAAAAGACTGTATGAGGGTTGAATAAAGCTTATATTAACATAGAGCTATTCAAGATGACCTTGTAGCAGCGGCGTAGCGGAGGCTTCCCTTGCTACGAAATTTCGTAGCAAAGTGCTACGTAGACCCTAAAAATGATTTGATGTTACAATAAATTTTGCTTGGCGTATGGTCATTTTACTGTCCGTTTTATGTCTTTTTTATTTATTCTGTGCAAGGCAATACTATAATGATCAGGATAATTTAGACAAATTACAGGTTATTTAAAAAAAAACATTTTTGATCGGGTGAACCAAAAGATAACGTAGTAATATCCAGTTACTGGGTTATGGAGATCAGATCTAATACTGGTATTCAGCTGTATCCGCTTTGAGTGGCATGCATAGCTAACATGTTGGGATAATCCTAGCAGATGTTAATAAGTGTGTATGTATTTATAAATCAACTATATACCTGACAAAGATATATGCGAGATGTGGGACTACTATACAAGCCATTTAGAAGGAAAATTACAAACACGCCCACCGGAATTTTAGATAAATCAATAAAACCAATTCACCATTTATAAATAACCTTCGGTAGGAGCACAAAAGAATTACATCTGCGTAAACAAGGCAGGTCGTTTGAAAACAACAGGAAACGCCCGTTGAGTCTCGCGGTTCACACATTCTTTATCTCTTACTCTACTATCCATTTTTAATTTAATTTGACATCTGGGTATGATATGACACATAAAGGAAATACCATTTTAGAAACACAAGTGTCGGTTTGCGAAATGTGTCGTGACTATTATCGTCTTTCGCTACTTCTTATAACATCTTCTGACATCGTATTCTAACTTTTATATTTTATGACTACAAAGACTAATGAACATAAAACCACGTATATAGCCCCGAAGGGTTTGGAAGAGGCACTAAAATAGTTCACCGGTATTTCTCCAGTTAACTAAAACTTTTTTATATGACTGGCATCTCGCCGGTCAAAGAGGTTGTCGTCTGCTTAATCGGACTATCCTGTGACTGCTTTGAGTGTAACTTCCCCACCCAGAGCAAAACACATTTACAAACTAAGTGACTACAAGCTTAGGGCACCCGGGTCCTGTGGGGTACGAGCCTCGGCTTAGGGCATCACTGAGGGAGGACAGCAAAGGGACAAAATGGGTCTGAGTGGTATCATTATTTAGTGGCTGGTTCAAAACTACAGGCTCAATCACGCGAGCTGGCTCTAAGTAAGGGTCGGGTTAACTATAGCGACTATTTTTTACTACTAAAAGGTCTTGCTCAAGATTAACTTTTGCACAAAGACAAAGTTTCACTTTCATTTCTCGTTCAAAACACATTCAGCAAACTCAATGCATGCAAATTACTTTTAAATATCTATGAAACAGTTGTAAAATAAGTTCAAAGTGCCGCTGGATCCTCTCCAAAACTTATAGAGTGTAGTATTGAATGCAAATTTAGGTTCTACTTGTGATTCCCGAAGTGCGCCCAATCGTGGGCCGAGAAAGTGATACGCGACCAGCATTGTCTACACGGTCTAACTACACGGTAGAAACTACAGATGTACACCGTGACTTTTTCCACCGAATCATTGGATTGGACTTACAAAGGCGAAGGCAAAAGACTTGAAGTCTTTTGCCTTCGCCTTTGTAAGACGACTTAAAAGTCACGGTGTATGAAATCACCATAAGACCATCATCTTTAATTCAAACGTGTCTAAATTGAAGACGACTCTTTGCAACCACTTCTTCGACAACCCATGACCATTGTACCTATTGGGTTAATTTCTGTTCTCTTTTCTTGTATTATTTTTGTGTGTACTACTTACCTTGCCTTACCACTGTCTAGTTTCTTTTTTTACCCACGACGGAACGGAGACGGTATATGCGTTTGGGGTGAGAGGTTGTTTGTTTGTGTGTTTGTGCAAATACATGTTGCCATTTTTCTCCAAAACTACTAGTCCGATTTTGATGCAGTTTTCAGTTATGGGTTTGGGTTTGATTGGTGCATGTTCTTAGATAGGTGTTACGGTGACAACTCACCAGGGGGCGCTGCAGCAAACATTTTTTGTGCAATACAAAAGTTGCCATTTTTCTCCAAAACTACAAGTCCGATTTTGATTCAGTTTTCAGTTATGGGTTTGGGTTTGATTGGTGCATGTTCTTAGATAAAAAAAATAAAAATAAAAAGTTTAAAATAAAAAGCAAAATTAAAAATTTTGAAAAAACCCACGACTGTTAAAAATTAATTGAAAAAAGGATAAAATAACATACACTTAACACCCACCTTAAAAAAAACCCAAGAATCTCCGTCGGGAGCTGAACATTGCAAAACTAGTTCATTTAATGGCAGCCCCCGACGGACATTCTTGGGTTTTTTTTAAGGTGGGTGTTAAGTGTTTTATGTTATTTTATCCTTTTTTCAATTAATTTTTAACAGTCGTGGGTTTTTTCAAAATTTTTAATTTTGCTTTTTTTTGTGGTCATATTGTTGTTATTAACGAAACTAATGTGTCTGCCTAGCTGTAAATTTCCGAAAACAATAAAATAAAATATCAAAAATGTCATTGTTGGTTTTCATATTATGAATCCTGGTACTTATGTTGTCTAAGTAGGTATATAGAATCTATGTCCGTGGTAGAAACCGAGACAATCGTTTTGTAGTGAGTAGATGTTTTCCCAGATATGCCTCCGTAATAGATAACGTATGAATGTGTACCCGCATCTGACGTTCGCGATAATACTGCTGTGCCAGTTAACTACGTAAACATTAATTTGAAGACAACATTGTGAATATTAAAATAAAGCAAAACAAATATTGTTTTACCTGTTTTTGAGGCCTGTTGTTACCCAACTTCTCGTCAGTTTTTACACCGCCTTTTAGAAGGCCTTTGGCTTTACACCCAACTACGCAAGAGCAAAGAAAGGATGTTTAATAAATTAGTTAATGAGGTGATATACACTTAAACGGTCCTTTCGGGGTTTTCCGGCTAATCTTAATGGCAACAAATAATTGCACTGTCAAGTAGAAATAATCAATATAAATGCATTTTATTATCTGCTGATATCGATTACATATTCATGAGCGGATGTTAAGGAAACTATATAAACGTAATGAATTCGCCACGGAGTAAGCATAAATGGAGCGCTTAGATATTATGTACGGGTGAACTGTGTCACCCGACCGCGACACACGCATTTTGAAACGACCATAACATCATGGGTTCTCCTAAGGGTTGTGTAAAGGTGTACCTATAGTAGATACACCCACATTGTGCTAGTTTTGTTTATTGCATAGGAATAGGGGACGAGCCTATTCCCATCAACCCGACACAAATCCTGACATCGAGCTGCTACCGAGAAATTACTACCAGTGATGAAACTATCCAAAGTAATTAATATTATTTGCATTAGGCTGTAAACAAAGTTGGCTTTATTTTGAAAAGCTAAGTAGGTTAATTATGAATGCACTCATTGGTTTTTGTACTGTAAAGTGTTGTTAGATTTTGTCTTCCTCATTTCTATTTCCAAAAAATATTGTTATGTTATATTATGACTCATGGCACGTTGCGGAGGCCTTCTTCTAATGAAATACGTGTGTAGACCCTTCAACTATACTATATTCATATCCAACAGAGAGAGATAGTTTTGGTATAAGTAACTAAAGAGAAGTAAGCACTCCATTTTCGTTCACATCTCCATGTTGTAAATAAGTACATAATGATGCACTACAAAGTAATGTAGCAAGTCTGTAACTGCATTAACTGTTTCCTTATAGACTATAAGCTTATTTAGGTTAATTTTAATCAGTCAAAGTGAATTTAAACTAGAGAAAGTGACTTATTAGTAGAGTCTCGCTTGGAAATAGAACGTATTCCGAATAACGTGTGAGGATTTTTGAATCAAGCCATTGTTTGGAAAAACTACGACTACTCAAAGTTTCAAGGGTCTGCCCCTGGAAAGTTAGAATTTCAAGGTATAGAACCTGGAAAGTTAGAATTTTAATGCAATACACCTGCATTAAAATTCATTTACACGCACGCCGACCGAATTTGCTATTAAACCAGTACAAGTGGATCTGTCATTGTACGGAAAATCAAACAAAGGCCATGTTATACTAGAAACTAATAGCTCGATATGTTGCCGTGTATACACCCACATTTCGCCGGTTGTTTAAGTTCTATATAATATTAATTAGCCATTATATTTCAAGTCAAAAATCTTTTGGTGTAACTGACTATATAGGTAAATGAACCTCCTTAACTGAACACCGTGTCCGTATAAGTCCATACAAACGTGTGCCAATAGATCAACGAGTTGTGTTATGGCTAATTTCACCCGCACTTTATGTTTTATGCCTCAGGAAAACAACGCAGTCACACCGTCATGTAACGCGAAATAAGGAAAAGTAGTGAAGGCGCGCTCTACCGTCACAAGTGTCTTGAAAGTTGTTACAAGATTCGATTTAGCTTGACAAGTGTCACAGAGGTAATGCATTCTGCTATTGATCTCAGGTGTAAATAAGTGATTTTACATTTTCTTAAAGCCTACAAAATATTTTAAATAGTGATCATCTTCTTCTGTATTATGAAAGCTAAAACTGCGAATCAACGCACACCTCTTAAGACGTAGGCATTTTTTTTTTTTATTAGACTGGATTTTTCAAAATTCAAGCCCCATTGGGGTGAAAAATGATGGCAAAGTTTGTATGGAAAATCGTCATTTTTGATATTTCCGATATACACGCGGGCGAATCCGCAGGCTAAAGCTACTTATGTTATAAATTACAGTTGATGGCAATAGGCTCGCCTCCTACTACTTAGGACCTAAATATAGCTGGCGAAATGTGTGTGTACTATTAGGTACACCTCTGGCCTCTGCCCAAACCTTCGGGGATTACAGGCGTGATGTTTCTGCTAAAAGACTATAAGACAAACAAAATAGTTCTGTAAGTTCAAATTAGAATAGATCAAAGGACCAAAATAGTTCTGTAAGTTCAAATTAGAATTAGAATAGATCAAAGGTCTAAAAATAAAATGGAGGTCCCCCATGACGCTTACCTATCCCTATCCTACCGGAAAGATTGACCTCCCAGTTACCTGTGACAAAATTTCAAAGTACTAGCAGTCTGCTTTAGGCAAGTCAGATTCGGTCTGACAAAGTGCCATTTATTCAGTTAGCTTGTTCCACTAACCCTGCACGTAATATTGTTAACCAGTTATTGTGCATCATTATTTAATGTTATATCACTTTACTTACAGCATATTAAGTCAGAAACACCGATCTAACAATAGAATTCTCAAATCGAAATCAATATAAAACAGTAGGTGCCTAGGAAAATTTCCATAAATAAGCATTAAACACATAAGTGTAACTTCCGCTATGAAAAATTACGAGTAGTAAAACTTGGATTGAAACTACTACGGATTAAAGGACTGATTGCTTAAACAGATATTTTACAAGAACAAGCGGTTTTCATTTAGTAAAGCATTGTTAATCGAATTTTCCGGTTGTCGGTACTTGTTCAGATAGTGAGATCGGGGTTCGGTTGCACCGCGGCAAGTAGGTGGGTAGGGACGGCGGGAGAGCAACATGGCAGGCGGGCGGATGCTGCGCGTACAGCCTCCGCCGCGGGCGTAGTACGGCGCGAACAAAGCGTCCCACCCTACACGCTTCCTGCCTCCGTTTCCTCTCTTCCGGTCAACTCGTCCGTAGCACATTTTCATGTATGAAACTAGCACTCAAATGGGATTCTATGATAAGGACATTCACTTTTTAATTAAAAGATAGTACTGATATCGACGTACAGTGTTAGATAGCTGTGGATGAGATTCAGGAGCGTGTGTGCGCGTGTGTCGTCGAGAGCGCGGTCCGCGGGCTACTGACGGCAGCCTCCGAGCGGGGGCGCGGGGGGGCGAGGGCGCCGTGTGGGGTCGCGGGGCTGCGCGAGCCACGCTTTTCATTAAGGAACCGAGCTACGCCGCCGTAGCAACGGTCGCCGCCCCGGCCACGGGAAAGCTCCCAGCCCTTGATTTATCTCGAAACCTCCAACTAGCCCCCGGCGTTTTGGATCAGACGTTTGGGCTGCACTTTCATGCAATTAATAAATGCATTATAATAATTTATAATGTTTGAGTATTATTTTATTTACTTCTAATAGTAGGATAGGTAATTAATGACATTCGTAAGCAAAATAACTCATAAGTAGAAGGAAAATTTGAATAAATAAAACCACTACATTCTTAATGAGCTTCTTTAAACCCAGGTCCTCCAGCTCACCACGGTTGTTCCCTAGAAAGAGAGACTCGTGTTCACAGCTTTACAAGAATAAATCATACGTTTATTCGCTAGGCATACTCGTACAGGCTGCCAATTCATGAATGGCAGCTATGTCATTCTTCTAGATTCATGTGTTCCGGCATCCAGATAAGTATATAACTAGTTATTATGTTGGTAGTATTGATCAGGTGGGGGTAATAGTTTCGTACTGGCGATTAGCTTGTGGCTAATTTTATTATGCTGCTCGGGTTGATCTTCACGTTAAGCCGCGCTCGCCTAGGTTGTCGGTGGATGGGTGACCACCCATTACATACCGACTCCATACCTTGGTATGCACGTTGAGGCGTTGCCGCAGTGTTAAATTAAACATTTTGTTTGGAAATCTAACAGCCTTAATAAATATAATAAATTGGGATCGGACCTAGCGCCCATCTACTCATCATTCATTCATCATTTCAGCCAAAAGACGTCCACTGCTGAACATAGGCCTCCCCCAGGCGTCGCCACATTGACCGGTCCCGTGCGTCTCTCATCCAGCGGGTTCCTGCAACCTTGACCAGGTCATCGGTCCACCTAGTGGGAGGCCTTCCAACGCAACGTCTTCCGGTTCGCGGTCGCCATTCCAGAACTTTTCGGCCCCATCGGCCATCCGTTCTGCGAGCAATGTGCCCTGCCCATTGCCACTTAAGTCTGGCGATTCTTCGGGCTACGTCGGTAACCTTGGTTCTCATGCGGATGTCCTCATTTCTGATTCGATCACGCAAGGAAACTCCGAGCATAGCCCTCTCCATTGCCCTTTGGGTGACTTTGAGCTTTCTGATGAGGCCCATTGTGAGCGACCACGTTTCGGTCCCGTATGTAATCACTGGCAACACACACTGGTCATAGACTTTCGTCTTGAGACACTGGGGTAAGTTGGACGAGAAGATACCGCGCAACTTCCCGAACGCTGCCCAGCCGAGTCGGATTCGACGATTGACCTCTTTCTCGAAGTTAGATCTACCCAACTGGACCGTTTGTCCCAGGTAGACATAATCGTCCACAACTTCGAGCGTAGAGTCTCCGATCTTGATAGGAGTGGGTGTTACATGAACATTCAACATAACCTTGGTTTTGTCCATGTTCATTTTAAGACCCACTCTTTCGGAAGCTCTACTGAGGTCATCGAGCACTGCACTGAGGTCTTCCATGGTCTCAGCCATGACCACTATATCGTCGGCAAACCGAAGGTGAGTGATGTACTCGCCGTTGACGTTGATGCCAAGTCCTCTCCAATCCAGAACCTTGAAGATATCCTCCAATGCAGCGGTAAACAGTTTCGGAGATATGACGTCTCCCTGTCTCACACCGCGCTGCAGAAGGATAGGTTCCGAGGTCTGGTCCTGAAGTCGGACTGACATGGTGGCGTTTTTGTACAAACACTTCAACACCTCGATGTACCGGTAGTCGCCCATCTACTAATCTACATTATTTGTTTCCCTGGACATTTGGTTAGGCTAGGCTTGTAATTCCTTATGTATAATACATATATCAACATACACTCCTCCTGCTCCTAGTAGATATAGTTTGACGAAATTCGTTTCAGAGGATATTTAAATCTATCAAATATTAAAGTACCTAAACTTTTTAAGAATGCAATATTGCAGCAAATAGCATGGTAAACTCTAACGGCCTTATTAATAAAAAAAAGTTAAGCCTGCTTAAACTTACGCTTAGTTTATCTCGCATGCCGTCTCACTTCAAAAATATTCAAAAGAAAGGGACGGCATGCGAGATAAACCAAGCGTAAGTTTAAGCAGGCTTAACTTTTTTTTATTAATAAGGGGGTAAGATCATGAGCAAGTAGTAGGCTATAGGGACAAGTCACGCTTGTGGAAATCATCATTCTATTGCCCTTTTCACAATTTATTTGGGATCCGCGCAGTGTCTTCATCTTCCATGCTTCTCTTTATCTCGTCATCACATCAGACACCTTTTCTTTTTTTTGTTGTTTTGTTGTTCACAAACATTTAGACTCACATACACAAATACCAAGACCCGAAACAACTATCTGTAGACCGTACGAATATTTGTTCCGTGCGGGGATCGAACCGCGACACGCAGCGCAGCAGTCCAAACGCTCAGACACTGCACGAACCGTGCCATCACTTTCTTACTATCTTCTAAATAAACAAAGATAGATAGATAAGATAAAGATTTATTTCTCGCTACAATACACATTAGGTAGGTACATTATAAGGTTTCGTGTACAATTCATGCGTTTTTATACTGTGGTGGTGTAAAGAGAGAAGTCCTGACTGACTGACTGACTCATCAACGCCCAGCCCAAACCCTTGGACCTAGCAAGCTGAAATTTTGCACAAAGGTTCCCTTTATAATGTAGACAAAGAATAAGGAAGGATTTTTCGAAATTCAACCCCTAAGGGAGTTAAATAAGGGATGAAAGTTTGTATGGAAAATCGTCATTTTCACGCGGGCGAAGCCGCTGGCAAAAGCTAGTCCTTTATCCATCAATCGTTTCTTTGGTCTTTCTCTACTCATAGACTCGTTCAAATTCATACTCAAACTTTTCCGCACGATTTTATCCTCATTACTCCGCTTTCGCTGAGACTTGTATGGAAGCATTGCAAGTAATTTAATAGAGGATCAATATTGAAGAGACCTTTTAACACAGAACCAAAGATATTTGAGACATACTGCGATACTCAGAGATATCGTCACTTCGTAAAGATTTGTTGTATGACAAAACTGTCACCACCTTTACTAAGTGATGGCCTAAGTATAATTAAAGCTCTCTGATTGCGGCAGTAATTAGTAATAAATATTTGAATATCTTTAAACAGAATTCATGCCGAACTTTTAATTTCAATCTAGGCTAGGCATACATCCTGTCGGGGCTGCGGGTTGTTCGAAAGAGATACCGCGGCCTCGACACAAGTTCTAAGAAGAAACGATGGTTGGTTTTTAGTCAGTAGAAGTCTGAAACTCCCTTCTGCTCTTCCCAAGAACGGGAGAGGTTATTTGATGATTTCCCAACCCCAAAAAAAAAAAAAAAAAAAGGCTAGCCATACATTATTTATTATTAGTTTTTTATTATGACACATAAGGGTTGAAATAAATCTACTGTGTGGAAAACTGGAAACTATCGACAGCTCTTGTAAATTGACATCGAGTTTCCGTACCTAATTACTTTTTAAATTCTTTAGTCAACGGTTGATCTGATATTCGATTCTAGAGCCCTCAAAATGGTGATACCGGGGTCTCTAATTTTATGGAAGAAAGAGCAAGGTTCTAAAAATTGTGATTGTAGACCATAAAAATAATTTTCAAAGAAAATAAGGTCTGATAAGGTTAATCAGAAATGGGATATTGCGTGCAGCTGTAGCAGTAACTTTGTTTTTCACTACTTTATTTAATAGCCGAACCACAGCTCATGAAAAGGAGTGATGAACTAATCACACATAATGCTAAATAGTCACAATCTGTTTCAGAAGCCCAAGACATATTCGCAGCTCCATTCGCGTAGAAGTCTGGTAGGTACTAAAAAGTTGCTAATCAATTGTGTTAGTAGCTGTAGGGTCTATGGCATACAAGCTTTTGGACAGTTTGCTTGGAATAAATATAACTCTTTGGTTTTTGGTCTGGTTTTTGACAAATGTATTGACAAGTTTCCAAGCTCTTTCCAAGTTTCTAGTTATTATTCAATTATTAAAATGAATAAACGTAAAGGAGTGGCTTTTTTATTTACAATCGTTAAAGAAATCCAACATTCATTTACGAGCCCTGTGATATTTTTTACACAAAAAGATTATGCCGAAAATATTTTCAATACGTTCAAAAGTATTCATACTGCTTTAATTAAACAAGAACCACCCGATACATTTGCAAAAATCATTTACTCGTTCCATATTGAATGGTTAAAGGCAGTTCAAGAAGTAGAAATGTTTAGCAAAAGGATCAAGGACACTCCGCATGAGGTTATCGATTCAGCCCTCGAATACACCATGGATTGTATCGAACTGAGATATAACCACACACTGGAATATATGAACGAAATGAAACCTACTTTGACGGAAGAAGAATATCAGTTAATGCAGATAGATCTTACAATCCTAAAAGATATGAAAAAGACAGTTAATAGTGCTCTGGAAGAGAAAGAACAATATATGCGTTCGCAGGCGGATCAAACAGAATACCTTACTAAGATAACTGATGAAATAGAAGAACTTTTACACTGGCTGGACATACTAAACGATAGCTTAGCTACAGAGTTCTGTAAAGTACTGAATTTTAAAATCCCACTTATAGCAATGAATCTTAGAGAAGTGTTAAAACGAATAATTGACGAAGTTGCCAGGAGCACCAGTCCAGAAGCTCAATTAGTGGCCCAACTACTCCAAGACAGGAGTCGTGTAAAGACTTCTGCAGAACGAATGGACGAAGTCAACGATCTTCAAATAGCACTAATAACTGAAAAAATTAGAGCATTAGAGGCTCGCATGAGTCGATTACGTGTTGATGAATCTCCTGCATTGATGGCTCTAAAGCATAAAACTATGTTTTTAGAAGAGCGATTGAAATCTCTTGAAAACATTAAAACATCAACGCAGAGGCTTATAAAAGACTTTAGGGAACAAGCCGCGGATGAAAATTTAAGCGATTACACCCCTTTGCATATCTTCAGCCATTGTCTGCCTCAGCAATATCGTTGTCGTCTCGTGGATAAACTAATACACCTATGGAATAATGCATTGACTGAAAAAGTTCAAGAACATGAATCGGTTATAGACATATTAAGCGTTGTAAACATAAAAGAAGTGTATTCTGATGAGATGGGAAATTTTAGCGTAGATAAATACGGGAGAAAAATTTATACAATAGGAAATGATGACACATTATATCAATTGAATGAGCATAATAATCTAGTCCCTCTGAATGACGACGAACACCATATTTATTTTTATGACGCCTGCGGAAGATATTACACAGATGCTACTAAAGAGCGCGTGTATAAAAATCATGAAAGTGCTAGTGAATACATGCTAGATAAAAGCGGACTAATCGTAAAAGTTTATGAAATTAGAGACGGAATTGAATATTTCTATGATACTCTCGGTCGATATTATGTAAACAAAGATGGACTTCATATCTATCGCGATGAAGGTTCGAATAACGAGTATGTAGCTGACGGCTTAGGTGGTGTAGTAAAGATTCGTAAAACACCTGTAAATTACGTACCGTGTCCTGTCGAACCGATCACAATGGAAGAAAACAAGTATCTTAAAAGAGAGGTTGGCGAAGCTCTAAAAAAATGTATAGCTGAAGTAGTTGTGCACCAACCTCTTGATCCTATAGCTTGTTTGGCAAATCGCTTGATAAAATACAGTGATAATATCAAAGCACACCAGAAACATCTGAAGGACGAGCAAGAAAGATTCGAACAGAGCCAATTGATTCCCGATACTAAAGAAAATTCAATAAACACCAGTGAAAATGAAGAAGAAGAAGATTTAAACCTCATTAACTATGGAACTTGAAGCAACAATGTACCCGTGTTGTTCTTACGAAAGAGTCACTCAATGATTTGGTTTATCTTCCATCGAAAAAGGATTCTTGATGAAATATCTCATTTAGCTACTTTTTTGGGTTGCTTTCTTTTTTTTGTGTTCGTTATTTCGTCAAGATGAATATAAAGATTCTTAAACGTTTTGGCTTCTTCAGTTATTTACCTACAGGGGCGTAGCAATACAAGGCACGGTTGGCGCAGTGGCTGAGCGATTGGACGGCTGCGCTGCGGGCCGCTGCGTATCGCGGGTTCGATCCCCGCACGGAAAAAACCTTTCTATGGCCTACAGATAGTTGTTCCGGGTCTGGGTGTTTGTGTATGTGAGTTTAAATGTTTGTAAACGCACCCGCACGCACGATACAGGAAAAATTCCTAGAGTGGAGGCAAAGTTTAAAAAAAAAAAATATCACTCGTATTATGGGCACCCAGAGAGACGTGGAGGTAAACAATCACAACATCTTATCCACGACCTTTTTTTTATGTTGGGTGGAAAATCATCAAATAACCCCTCCTCGTCAGACTTCTACTGACTAAAACCACCCATGTTCCTTATTCGCCCTTGTGCCGAGGCCGCGGCATCTCTTCGAGACCAGAATACTAATTACTATGGTGTGTGTGTGGTGTAACACGGATGGATAAGCTGATCAGAAATGAGATTAGGTAGCTCACGAAATTAGATTTTTTTTACTTCCTTGAATGCCTTTTTCATCAGTCACTCGGAAAGTAATATGAACTGAAAGGGTTGTATTGGTGATTTTAACCAAATTATTACTATGTAAAGTCACATTTGTTACGGTCGTGAATCCTAATTCAACATACAACCGGACACTGACCGGCAATTGCAAAAAAACGTAAACAAAAATCGAATTTCGCGTGCCTACGAGGAAGTCATGTTTGTGGTTATCGGATATCATGTCATTGTATTGGCCTTGGCATGTGATGCGAAGGAATGAAAAGAATGTCATGGGGAAAGTAGAAAGGACAGTCCAGATAAGATAAAACGTGTTTTATTATCAAAATAATATTATTTTATACATCAATAAAATATCACTTCTTTTTCTTAAATTGTTTACCACCTGCTTGAACTTTGGCAGGTTTACCTTTGTTAGGATTTATTTGACCTATTTGCTTCTTCTTTTTATTAAGTTGGTTCTTTAATTTCTTCAAAGCTGCGACTGCAACTTGTTCTGTGACTTTGTCTTCATTTTTGCTAATAGCTTGTATCTGTGGTTTTGCGCCTTGTTGCTCCTTAATCCCTTTGTTCTTTTTATTATTCTTTTTATTTTTATTCGGACTTTGATTTGTTTGTATCGTCTCAGTTTTGCTTTGAGGTGATTTAGGACTGCTGTTCACGTTATTAACCTTTTCGGGGACATTCGCTGCATTTTTATTATATTTATTTTTCTTAGTTTGTGGACTTTTCTTTTCTAATGTTTCAGTAGTGCTGCTATTTGGTGCTATGACTTTGTCATTTTTCTTATTTTTATTTTTCTTCTTCTTGCCACCTGGGCTTTGGGGAGTTGTTGTAGTACCTGTTTTTTCAGTAGAACTGCTGTTCGGCGCAATAGCCTTTACATTGTTGGGGTTTTCTACATTCTGCTTATTTTTGCGATTTTTCTTTTTCTTTTTACTGTTATTTTCGGTGGTCTGGGCCTGGTTAGCTGCTTGTGGATTACTTGCAGGTCTGAAAGGAAAAATTAAAACAAATTATTTGTAGTACAGCAGTATGATATAAACAGTTAGATTTACATAAATGTTTTATCGAAGCCTGAGAATTAAATAGCGAGGACACTATTTTATTTTAAATAGCCCGGTCTACCTGTGGTCTCCAGTTAATGATTATTTTATCATTCTCCTGCCCTTATCCCAATTCATTTGGGGTTGGCGCAGCATGTCTTCTTCATCCATACTCCTCTATTACTCGGCATCTCAGCAGTCACCTCCTTTCTAGTCATATCATCTTTCACACAGTTCATCCATCTTTTCTTTGGTCACCCTCCTCTCTTTACATTTATGCTCAACATTTTCCTCATTCCTTTACATCACGTCATGTCCATACCTCGATACAATGAAATGGAATGTAGGACTAGACTAGGAGAAGAGAGTTAGCAGCTATGTTAGAAAAGTTTGTCTGCAAGAGACTAAGTGGAAGGGTAAGGGTGAACAGAAAAGAGCGATTGGAGAAGGATATAGTTTTAATATTGTGGCAGCGATGGTAGGCGAAATGGCGTTTGAATAGTTTTGGTTAGTAAGTTGCGAGAATGTGTGGTGGATGTTAAGAGTGAGCGATAGAGTGATAGCTGTAAAAATGATTTTGGATAGTTTGGTGCTAAATATAGTTAGTGTGTAAACACCCCAATCAGAAAATCACGATAGTGTCAAGAAGTTTTGGTTTCAGTGGCCCAGTGGTGGCGGCCCCGACTTATGAACAATAAGTCGTGCGTGGGCTCAAACCCAACCTTCGAAAACGATGAAGGAAAACATCGGGTGGAAACATGTCTTAGAACCAAATAATTCGAAGGCATGTGACATCAACCAACCCACACTGGGCCCACGTGGTGGATTATAGCCCATCACTCTCCTAGAGAGGAGGCCTGAGTCCCTGCAGTGGGAACATTATAGGCTGATAATAATTTGATTTCAACTGGCGTGTAGGAAAAATGAAAGATAGGTGTGAGAGAGTTAATGATTATTTATAAGAAGAATTTATTTATTTAGTTACAATACGGAACAAATATTTGTATGGCCTACAGTCCCTACAGATAGCCGTTTCAGGTCTTCTGGGTGTTTGTGTATATGAGTTGAAATGTTTTTAAATGCACCCACGAGACAGGAGAAGTTCTGAGTGTGTGTGTGTTTTTTTTTAAATAAAACGTAACTCAACATTTTATTTAAAAAAAAATACAAGTTAAGTTTCCAACATTTCATTACTGTTTCGAAACCTCTGTAAACTTACTTATTCTGTGCATTAGGCTTGGCTTTCTTTTTCTGGGGCTGAGCACTGTCTGATGGAGCTGATCGTTTTACAGGTGACTGTTTCTTATTCTGTGTCACCTTCTTTTCGTCATCAGACTGAACATCTCCATTTTCTTTAGGTGCTTCTGTCGCATTGGGGTCAATTTCTTCGTCATCTTCGTCTTTAAATGGCTCCGGCTAAAACAACAAATAAATTTTATATAACTGAATAAATACAGCATTTTCGTCGTCAATAAATCTTTTAAACAGGCATATTTGAGTGTACTTACAATAACATTAGAGAACTTTTTGAACTTTGCCACAAAGAAACCATCCATGTTATGTGTGTGAGGGTAAAACCTTCTGGTCAGTTTCAATGAGGGATGGAACCGATGATGTCTGTACTTGACAAAACCTTCAGTGCCAAAGTCAAGCCCTGTGGGAACCAACTTCACATTTCTGCGTTTTAATGCATAGTTCACTACCCATTCATTTTCTTCAGGCAGAATGGAACACGTAGAGTACACAATGTAGCCACCAGAACTAGACTTAGCACTGCAGCAGTCAATGGCAGCAAGTAGAAGTTGTCTCTGTATGTTGAAACACCTCTGAATATCTTTCTGATCTTTAGTAGTCTTTACACTGGGATCTTTGGCAATGACTCCTGTGCCAGTACAAGGAGCATCCAACAACACTCGATCAAAACCCTTCATTACATCAGGAAACTCTCTACCATCATGGTTACAAATTACAGCATTCACTACACCCAACCTATGGAAGTTACCAACTACAGCTTTCGTCCTTTCTTTGTTAGCGTCATTGGCAAATAATGTTCCTGTGTTCTTCATGATGGCTGCGATATGTGAAGCCTTGCCACCTGGTGCAGCACACATGTCCAATATCCTCTCATTCTCTTGTGGTGCTAACGCCATAACTGGCAGGAAACTAGAGGCACCTTGTAAGATATAGTGTCCTGCTAAGTATTCAGGAGTAGCACCAATAGGTACAGTAGAGCTATACACAACAAGACCAACTTTACTCCATTTACCCACAGGGTCTAAATTCACTCCTCTGTTTATAAGAGCTTGGGCTAAATCTCGCCGCCTGGTTTTAAGACTGTTCGTTCTAATAGTCACAGGACGTGCAACTTCACTTGCTTCCAGAAATTCCACCAACTCTTGCACAGGAAATATTTGCATAAGTACTTCCATAAGAAAGTCATTGTAACTGTAATATGTGCAAAGATCTTTTAGAAGTAGATCTGTGTATTCACAGCGGGATCTGCCGTCTTCCTTCAAACGATTGAAATCTCCTAGTACTGTTACTACATCTTTGACTCTCTGATGAACATCTTGGAGACTGGCTGGATTGTTAAGTTCCTCTTCAGATGGGAATGCAAATACGTCTTGTTTGGCAATATTCAATTGCAGTTCATCGTCAGCTAGCTTTTTGTCTACTTTCTGTTTTTTCTTTAACTTGATGTTGGCCTTTTCTATGGGCAACATGTCGTCATCATCATCATCATCGTCGTCGCTTTCCTTCTCTCCTCCACTTGAATCAGAATCATAGTCTAATTTGCCACCACTAGCTGCACCTTCATCTTCTGATGTCACATCACCATTTTCATTATCGGAATCTTTGAATAAATCATCCAGAGTACCAACCTGTAATTAATTAAATTATCTTTATAACTAGATACAGTAACAGTTAAACATTAAATTTATTTTACATATCTCATGCTCTGTAAGTACACCCTTACACCCCTGAATGCCGGGGTGTATGACTATCATTACAGCATAGGTTTTGGAATTTGAAAAAAGAACTGTCATACTCATACTGCACGAAGAATATTTTTAAAAAGTTAATTTTTTTTTTCTCGGTATCGATTAATTACTCGAATCGGAATCTAGACAATTTATTTTATAAAGATTTTATTTTAAATATGGAACTATTTGTTTCCACATCGTATGTTAGATGGAATCGATTTAAAAATCAAACTGGCCAGCAAGATTTGACGCGCTTGCGTGCGTGAAAAAAAAAAGGCAGTCTACTAGTACAAACTATAAATATACCTAAAAAGAACGTGACCATATCTCTTACAAATTGTAATAATTTTACTATTAATTTTAATTAAATACACATTTTTTTCTTCTTAATAAATGTTCATTGAAACCTGCTGTCTTGTTGTTTACTTACCTCACAATCGATATGTAAAGCAGAGTATTTATCTCGGGCGTAAGCATCAATTGCATACTCGGGTTAATTGGCGCCTGAGCGAAACCTCGTATACAATTGATGTCATACAGCCCGAGGTTAATAATCTACTATTAAAATTCAATTCATATTGCCTAATAACGTCTAAATAATAGTATGCAGCAAAGCTGATTAAAAAAAATACAAACAAATGTCATTATAATAAACTAACCTTATACTTTTCTGCTCCAGCTTTTTTCTTGCCGGTGCTTTCATCATCGGAATCTTCTTCCACTTCTGATGCATCATCATCCTCATCCTCATGGCCACTGTCATCATCTTCCTCAGATTCTGATTCATCCTTTTTAGGTTTGCTTTTCTGATTCTTAATTTTTTGTTTAGGTTTCAACCATTCTTTGTTGTCATCAGTGTAACCTGTTATAAAGTAAAAGGTGATTGTTTTAATCACAATACAGAAAAACAGTGGAAGTTAAAGTAGGTGTGGCATTTGTACCACAATTACGGGTTGTTGGACCCACCACATACTTAAAGTTTTAGGCAGCATCCTAATTGGCAACCCTCGTACGATCGAACAATGCGTTCCCGTCGTACGACGAGATTAAACACACTAGTTTCTTCAGTGTGTCCTAATAGAGCTTGCGAGTGATCGTGCGACCGCAGTGAAATGCTTAAATCGTCCAATCAAAACTACAAATCTTGTCTGGTTGGTCACGCATCATCGCGCGAGCAGAACGCGGGGGGCGGGGGACGGCACAGGTGAATCGAGAAGCGAGAGAATACATCGTTCGGTCGTACGATCGTGCGTTGCCAATTAACTTCAATTAAGACACCAGTTGGACAATCGTACAATCACTTTCATCGCACGACGATTAATGCATCGTTTGATCGTGCGAGCGCTGCAAATTAGGACGTCGCCTCATACCGAAGCTGCAGAGCTGGTAGAACACCTTATTAAAATTTCAGTATTCGGGCTGCAACCAGCTCAAGTGTATGTTTACAAATTTTTCAAAACAATTGTGCCATAAACAAAGCTATTTAATGTAAAAATGTAGTGTTTGTAAATGTACCTGGTCCCCGCAACTTCGTACCATAGAATTCAATAATTATTATTTCTAGATTTAATTGTAAAGATGTTCCATGGCTTAATTTTAATTACGCTCACAACGTGAACATGAAATAGCTATTCAGACGTAAATATTTACCTGGAGCAGTTTCTACATCAGAACTGCTCTCAGCATCCTCTACCTCTGCCACCTCTGTATGCTTAGCTACATTCTTCTTTGCTTGCTTTAAAGTTTTCCTCTTTTCTGCTAGTTCTGCCTTCTTTTTTGCTCTTTTTGCTGCTCTTTGCTTCTGCCTGTGAGTAAGTTTCTTATCTACAGTGTCATCTTCTACTGCAATAAAAGAATACAATATTAATGAGAATTCAAACCATATTGGTTCAAAATAGGTAGAAAAAAACGTGTTGCGCAAATCCCAATTAACATGAGATAAAGGCTGGAAGATGATGAGAATTACAAATGTGACAATGCTCCTAGCACTGTCACATTTGTCTCTACTCCTAAGACTACCCAGTGCCCGTAGTTTTCCTTGGAAGTTACCAACCCGTCATTCTTCTTGGTACCTATCAAATAAATCCCTCGAGGGCTAAAGGAAATATATTTCTTGAATTATAAATTTTGTTTTCTGTTGTTTTTCAAGCAAGATTAACTCAGTAACAGTCAGGAGTCTGGATTTGTACCTGGTTTGTGACAATAACCTAGCCCACTATTTCGTAGGACTAAAATTTATTTCCTGTAATGTGGATATACTATTGAGGTACACATCTGTCCAACCTTTCAGCAATTACAGGCATGAAGTAATCATATTTCATGTCATTTACTTACGCAGTTCCTTTTTAAACACAGGATCAGGCTGCTTGCGAGCTTTTCGGCCGGGTCCTTTTTTAACTTTCTTAGTTTCATCGAATTTTGCCTTACGACCCATGTTATATTACAAGGTTTAAAACAATAATTAACACTTATACCAGTCTTTCACCACAAACTGTTTACTAGTGAAAAAAAATCAGATTCTGTAGTTAGTATTGACCACGCACGATTCAAAAGTAACCACAGCCACACGTGTTCACAAAACTAAGGTTACAGTTGACACTGACAGTAGTACTGATGCTGACAGTTCGCGCGTTCTATCAATTGACAAAAACAAGGGTAGGGCTACACCAAGCCCACTAATTGTCTGTGACCGTGCCAGTGTGGTCTGTGAATAATGCTGGGTACACACCACCGAGCCAATGAAAGCAAACGAATGAAATTCGTTGTGCCCATGCTCCGTCGCGTTTCGATACCATCAAAGGAATCGAGCCATTCGATCAAACTCAGTGTGAAGGAGAGAAAACAAACAAAGAGTGGAGTAATGAATCATTGTTTTTGTTAATTGATCTGTACACACGGCTAAACATCAAGCTTTAAAATTTCAGAATAACGTGGCCTCACTTTGAATAGATTACTCTTACAATACGAGAGACTCATAATATGTTAAAGTAGACTTCCACTCTATTATAATTCAACTGAATACAATATAAAACTAGTTCCATGATTAAATTGGGAATTCAAGCCAGAATCAAATGCCAACGAACGTAGAAAAATATTCAACGTTGTCTACCATTGTTGGAGTTGGTTCACTCACTGTTGGTCTAGTGGTCTCAAGCGCGACTGCAGAGCCTGATGTCCTGGGTTCGATTCCCGGGTCGGCCAAAAAGTGCTATTGGGTTTTTCATTAGAAATTTCCCAGTAGTAGCCCGGAGTTTGGAAGTTGGTGGTATAATACTCCCGAAGCACGTTATGCCGTTGGTCCTGCGCCTGATCTCTCTCCGGTCATCTCAGATTGCCGTCCCATCGGACTATGAGAGAAAAGGAACAGAGAGTGCACCTGTGCCTGCGCACACACTTGTGCACTATAAATAATAATAATTATGTCCCGCGCCGATGGCTAATCTCCGCTGGGATTGGCCGCCGTGGCCGAAAAATGGTAGTCTGTGGGTGTCGCTGCCTGCTGTGCAGTCTGTGTCTGAGTGTCTGTCTAGGGTGCGTTCCGAATTACGCTGTAATCGATTTGAGCGTCCTTATACCCGTACCGAATTACTGTGAGCGCGCTAACGCATGTCCCTTGAATCGTCATAGATGACGTCATGACATGCGTCATCTTGCGATTACACCGACCATGCCCCAAATAAATATCACCGTGAGCGCTGTCAAAATCAAAGTAAAAAATGACAGATGTCTGATGCGTGTGTGTGTGTGTCTGGGTGGGTGTGTGTGTTCACAGCTGAGGTTCACTGGCTGGAGTCGCACAAATACATTCAATTAGTTCTTTGAAATCTCTTTGGAGTCTCATAGCCATGAGTATTCAAGTAAATATACAAGACGAGCCTAACGGGCGACGAATTTCTCTCATGCAGGTTATGTTTTTGTTATCACGTGACGAGTGAGCACTGTAAACGCGTTTACGAGCGTTCCGAATTGATGACAGCTCTTAGCTGTCATAATCGCGATATCTAATTCGGAACGCATAATATCGACGTGAGCGCTGTGAGCGATTATTTTGTAATACGGAACGCGGCCTGAGTGTCTGCCAAAGTAATGTTAAGCTGGGCATTCACGGTCATGCCATCTTGTCAAATGGCATGATATACGTCCAAATATTGATTGTGAATGTGAAATCCTTTTGGCATGATGTAAAACTCTGGATTTCCATTCGCATCAAAATCCATCGCGCCGCGCCGTGGCGTCACGCCGCATCATCATGCCGTCGCATCGTGAGTGGGGATACACTACGTCATGCCATCGCGCCGCGCTGCCCGTGAATGCGCAAACCGACATCCATTTTGTGTATTTTACTCTTTGGTGTTCATTCCGCATGGAGACGTGTTTCGTGCAAGACGTATCTAGTTGATAGTAATGATAGTTATATTAAATATCAATATATAAAAAAAAAAAATATTAAATATTAAAAAAATAATATAAATGGCTAGTCACTAAAACGCCTGCATGGTTCTAGGATGTTGTAATTTTTATTGTAGGTTCCTACTAATATAAGAAGACGATTTGCAAAGTTTCATCCGTCGGGGACGAATAGTTTCGAAGATATTAATTGTCAAATTATTGATGAAATTGTATTGAAAACACGACATTTTATGACATTTCATCATACCATAGACTATTTTGGTTCAAACCACAGACTATGTTGCCACAGAGTATAACAAATGTGTGAAATGTTCAGTGAAAAAACCAAAAAAAAAAAAAAAAAAAAAAAAAACCGTCTATTTTGTGAGTTTTTGACAGCGCTCAGCCGCTCATTCATCGTCTGCATCTCGACACTATAGAATTGGTCTGTAAATGTGGCCTTACAACAAACTTGAATTCAGAATCGACTTTGTCAACCCCGACTCTCCGTGGTCTTGGTCTGCCCTACCCCTAGAGTGTTTTTAATAGCCCGGAGGCACGGAGGGATGGCAGCCCCCGCCTGCCGTGATCGTGATCGCCTGTGACTTTGTCACGCAAAGGCGAAGGGGCTGCTATTCCCGCAGTGCCGGAGATAAGGCAGAAAGGACTTGGGGCACCCCGACTCGGATAGGTTAGGTTAGAATATAAAAAAAAAATTACCATTTCATAACCTTGGGGTTCCGCGGGGTGGGGATGATACATGGGGGTAGCACCCTAACCCCCCTTCTCCTCCACCCCTCCCCGCCACATAAATCGACGGTTAAAAATGGAAATTTTGATCATAAATATTACGATTTTCAAAAATTCATAAAAAAAAACTATGAGTCGCCGACGAATTTCCCCCCCCTAGGGGGGTTACTATGCCTCCCCCCCTCCCCCCAAACCCCTACCTACATGCAGGCGTTTTAGTGACCTTCCAATTGATGTGTGTGAAAGTGTCCCTTTTCTTCAGCCACTCTTTGCACCACTTTTTTTTTTGTTTTCTCGTTATTATATGATGAGAAACAACCGCCACACAAAGTAAAAGTTCTTCTTCGGAATCAGAGCTCATGTCAACTTCTTTCGACCCGGTAAAACAACTAAATGAAAGAAAATTTGAGTGATCGTGAATGTGATACTTGTTTTGCGTCCATCCATTTGACTTACGCCATTTGGAGCCACGCCGAACGGCGCGACCGTGAATGCCCAGCTTTATTTGTCTTGTCAAGTCAATGCTGAAATGACAGAAGCAAAAGTCGCACACGATGGAAAATATTTTGCACAAAAATACCACAAGAATTTCTGTAAACATGCTTTAATTTTTTTAATTTATTAAGTTATTGTACTTCAAAATCAGTCATTAAATAAAATGGTTTTGTTAAAAAGTATTTTGAAATGTGGTCCTAAAATTTTCTTTTCGAACCCTGTATTTTTCAAGTAAGTAGATCTAATCATTCATGGTTACAGTAAATTTTATGTTCTCTTGCTATTGGTTAATTCCTTTGCAAGACCTATAATTATGTTTCAAATATTTCATTTCACTTCCTGTAGTTTTCAGGGTCATTACGTAAATAGATGCAAAGGCCAAATCGGATGTCAATGTCATGGCAGTGAGCAACAGAAACGGACCTTCCTAAGTTTTCCAAAAAGTGCTCGAACTCGAGAATATCGAGGGAGACAGCTTGTTGGGTGAGTAGTTGCTGACTATTTCTTCCATGGTTTTTATTGCTATCAGTAATAATTATGCAACAGGTAGGCAACAAAATATTTTAGTGTGTTATTTTTTTTTTGTTAAATTTTTACTTATTTCATGAAAATATGCAAACAGTACTTTTAACAATTTTTTGTCTATGGCTATTTTTTCTGGCTAATCTCTGAAATTGCTGGAAAGGTTTTAGACAGTACTTTACAGGCAGATAGCTGATGTTATAAGAAGTAACTTAGGCTAAAAGCTTTTATTTTGATAAATACACACAGATACTTCAATTTCATCTATTTGTATCGAAAACTATAAGTTAAGATAATTAAATGTTCCAATTTTAAAAAGTACAGCCCACTGGTATCAGAAACGGTTCAAGCTACTGGTGAGTTCCAGAGAAAGAAACAATGAAAAACCTTTTTTCTGATACATGCCAATACATTATGGATATTCCTAGGACTTATAATGGTACATAATGGTAGTCAAGTCTTCTTTCTTTATTGTGCAGTTAGTTCCTAATCTGGTGTTCTTTTTCTATGCCGCATGTAAAGCCAAGTCAGAGGCCCATTCTCTGATTTGGCTGTACATGCCTTCGAGATATTTTTCAGGCTAACAGGTAGTCGATAACATCTTAATATTCTTGTTTAGACAATTTGAAAAGCATTTGCATAATCTATCTCCAAAATTACTCACAGTTCAGTGACTGAATATTATTTGCATAATTATTATGATAACTTTAAGTGGTACACCGCATTAGTTATTATTAACTTATGGGTTTTTGCTAGTACAAAACGAAAACTAGAACCTTTTCAGCCCACTTGAACAGATTTTTTCTTTGTATATGCCTTTTTGTTCAAGTCTTTTTTTCTTTATTTTCAGGCACACAATGGAACAAATGTTTGAAGTTGTATCAGATGTCGATAACTACCACAAATTTCTCCCATGGTGTAAAAAATCAATAGTATTACATAAAACTCCTAAGAACCTTAAAGCAGATTTAATCATTGGTTTTCCACCAATAAATGAGTCATATACTTCAAATGTAACTCTATTTAGACCACATTTAGTGAAAGCAGAATGTGTGGATGGCAAGCTCTTTCATCACATGTTAACTCTTTGGAGATTTAGTCCAGGTCTTAAAAGGGAACAGCAGTCTTGTGTTATAGATTTTCAAATTACTTTTGAATTTCGATCTGCTTTTCACTCACATTTATCGAATTTATTCTTTGATCAAGTCGCTAGACAGATGGAAGGGGCATTCATCAGAGAAGTTGGTAAACGATATGGACCAGCTTCTATACAACCTAGAAATTTATTGGTTGAAAGTGCTGGTAATAGTTGACGTAGCTTGAATAGTCCATAGTTAAATGTGTAAATGTATTTATTGTGATTCTTTGTTTGTAATTATCGTGATTGTGATTCAATGATAACATTTATGAATGTTTTTACAGAGAAGCTAAGCTTCCAATATTGTTACCGACATAAAAAAAATAAAGATAAGCATTGTTTGAAAGTATTTTATTTACATTTGCCCACATTGTGATATAGTCACGGGTATTTACATTTGCCCACATTGTGATATAGTCACGGGTATTTACATTTGCCCACATTGTGATATAGTCACGGGTATTTTTGGTTTATTATTGGGGCCAGTGGGTACATTTTCTATCTTTCTCATAACAAGTAGTCCATCAATAACTCTTCCAAACACAACATGCTTATTATCTAAAAAGTTGCACTTTGCACATGTTATAAAGAACTGGCAGCCATTTGTGTCTTTACCACTGTTAGCCATTGATAGTAATCCTGGTGAGTCATGTTTTAACACAAAATTTTCATCAGCAAATGTGCTCCCGCCATAGATGCTCATAACACCAGTACCGTCACCCTAAAAAACATAGGACATTATAATAACTTCAAGATTATAAAAAATACATAAGTTTATAAGGGTTTTCTGAATGTATTGTAATTAGGTCCCTGAAATATTGGTGTTTTTTTTAACATGATCGACATACATTATGTACATGGTATCTATCTAAACACTCATCAATTTTTTATTGTTGAATTTTTAGTATTGAAATTGGCCCAGCAATGCATCATTTTTAGTTTCCTAGTGAAGATGCTTAATGGGAGAAATGGTTGTGCTCCAGACAACAGTAAACAACCATGAAAAGGTAGAAGGCCAGGAGGCTTTTGCAGCAGTGCAACTGTTGCAGAAAATTAGAAAATAACTTACATTGACAAAGTCTCCACCTTGGATCATGAAATCCTTTATAACTCTGTGGAATGTAGCTCCTTTGTACCCAAGAGGTACACCATCTCTTCTATATTCTCCGGTGCAGAATTCTCTAAAATTTTCGCTTGTTTTTGGAACGGTATCGGCAAACAATTCAAAAATCATTCGTCCTATTTCCTGAAAAAAAATATTGTGGAGGGGTTATAATATTTCCACATGTTTTCATTATTTAAAAACTAAAATAAATTATATACTTACTGTAGTGCCAACAGTTATATCAAAAAACACAACCGGGTTGTTTGGATTCCGAAGTTGAGACTGAATTTGATTCCAAGTTGGCATTTTTGGAGATTTAAGCTACTATTTTTAAAGAAAAATCACAGATTCGCTTACAACCATACACTGTCTTACTGAAGCTTTTATTTAGAAGCTCTGAACGATTTTAAAGACAAATCTAGGTTTGGTGGTTCTGAAACTAACCTCCTTTAAAACCTATTATTGACAGTTCTTCTCAAACAAACACTCTAGTGATGAAACTATAATTAGACCATAAACAATCCAAAAGTGTCGTATGTCAGAATAGGACTAACTAAGTCCGATACGTCATGGTGTGGCCGTGGGTCTTCCTGACGACAACTTAACGAATTAGAGTCTGTCAAGCGAGTCTAGTCCCATGAAAAAGGCGGCAAATTCAAAAATCACTAATATAAAACACTGATATAGCACGCTGAAAACTTATTGATAGAAGTCTGTCAAGCGAGTCGAGTCCACAACCCTTTTACTTTAAAATTCAAGTATCAATAAGTTTTCAGCGTGCTTTATCAGTGTTTTATATCAGTGATTTTTGATTTTGCCGCCTTTTTCATGGGACTAGACTCGCTTGACAGACTCTAACAACTGGCCAAGGTGGGCTCTGCTTATAAAGCTGTCGGCATGATAAAGACGCGTTCCCACTATAAGCCACGTGGCTCAAGCTTCACTCACATCCACACTGACGAGGCTCGGCCGCACCTTCCTAATGGGGACGCGCCTTTAGAGGAGTTATCTGAAATTTTGACTATAATTTAATCATTTTCCCCAATCATTGCTACGTTAGTCTACGTCCACGCTAGTGCTACGCTACTGCAAACTGCTCCTGGGTTCGTTAGGGTCGGGTAGTGTTATTGGTATGTTTTTCATCAGGAAACTCAATAGTAGGTAACCATGAGTTAGGTTTGTTACCTTGGCTTTGCGCTCAACACAATCAAGGGCCATATTGTTACCTCTGACCTGAAGGACCGCACCGGTATTGAGAGAGAAAGGTGGGCGCTATGATTACCCACAGGTTTACTCGTAGCTCTATGGATGTAACAACACAGAGTTTCGTTGACCAATATTTATTAAAAAAGATATAGCTGCTACTCTTTGGTCAACTTCCATTTGACAGGTAATTGACATTGTCAATTTGACATTTGATTTCGAAATTCGAATTGCTTGTTAGTTGTTGGCAGTGTCTCCATATACACGGTAATTACCGTAGATGCACCGTAATCAAGTCGTTATCTACGGTCAAGGTAATAATGTATTACCGTGTCATAAATCACCGTATTACCACTACGAACTAATTTATTGTATTTATTTCACCGTGTACTGCCTAAAAGTCCTGCAGCGAATTTCACGTCAGTCAAATTAACAATTTTGTAAAGGCAACACTGCCGGGGGTCGAAAGAAACAAACTTCTAACCAAAACAATATTATCCCTTTCCTTGCAGTCGGGTAAAAAGGAATGGAAATGGGAAAAACTGTGTTGATTTCAGGCAAACTAACATGCAAAATTCAACATTAATCTAATATTAATGTTGAATTTTGCATGTTTTACATGTTATTTTTTTTTTTTTACTTATTTAAAGAGTAAAATATAGTGTTTTGATTCATTTCCTAATAATGTTGTTATATTTTCCTTTGAAAAATTACACGGTAATTTACACGGTATACTTTTAGTAAATACACCGTAATTTGGTCGAGAAACACCGTATTTTTACCCTAGTAACACGGTAACTCTCGATTTACTTATGGAGACACTGGTTGTTGGTGCTTTTGTTTTGATCGTTATTTTTGCCGCTGAATAAAGGTAGTTTAGTAGTTAGCAAATTGTTAATTGAATGGTCATTAGTTATGAAGAGTTGCAGAATATTATCTTCATGAAGAGTTCTGACGACTTGAACCAAGTAACCTATATTCTGAAGCCTCTGAAGGTAACTTTTTTGAACTTATCGTAGTTAGAAAGAAAAATTGCTGATGGAGGAGGACAAGTCTTTTGTTGATTACTACAACGTTTTAGAATGTGATAGAACTGTGACAAGTGATGAACTGAAGAAAAGTTATAAACGTCTCGTACTGTCTTCACACCCAGACAAAGTTGAAAATCAAAATGATGAAAATTTTCGACGGATTCAAAAGGCTTGGTCGGTTTTGAAGGATCCTGTGACTAGGAAGCAGTATGACGCGGTACTATCTTGTCATGAAAATAGTGAACATTTACTGTATGATACAATTTCTATAAAGGACATGGAAATGGACTCTAGTGAAGAATATTATACCTATCCATGCAGGTGTGGTGGTACTTATGTGTTGGACAATAGTGACTCAATTCCCATAACAGTTATTATTGGTTGTGACGAATGTTCTTTTTCTATCCAAGTTAATGCCCATCATAATATTTAAGTTATACTTACGCACAATAATTATATATTTTTTTATTAGCATTCACTTGCCATATTTTGGTCTTTTACAGGACCCACACACTAGTTCTCATATAAAAGTACTCTATGTTACTAAATGTATTTATCTGTAGTAGTTTATTTAATAAGAAATCTATAGAACGAACTTAGACTCAAGCTCAGTAGTGTTTCATATGAAAATGAACCTTTATGAATCTCAATATAATGAGCTTATTCCTGTCAGTGACTGATCAAGCATCTCGCTACAATCAGAGAGAGAGCGGAGGGTAAGAATAACATAAGAATATACGCAAAGCAACAATAAATATACTTGTATCCGTATAGTTCTACTGTTCAGTTCAACTAGTAGGACTAAACGGAGAAAAAAATCCATTTAGTTCTACTATCTGCTGTATGAATTTTAATTGAACTAAACGGACAAAAAAGTTCTTTTAGTACTACTAATTTCCATTGTATTAGAACTATACGGATACAATGGGTTGTACTACGGAGAAGTAAATTTACCCATGGTTCAACTGGTTGTTCTATGGGGAAATATCTTTACCAATGGTTCAATTACAGTGAGTTATTCTTTCCTTGGTCCAACTAGTTGTACTTCTGGGAATTGAATGTATGATCTATGGAACAACTACTGGTAATAAACAGGAAAAGGTTATCTATTAATGCTGAAGTGCAATGCAATTACTACCTCCTCTTTTAACCAAAATTATAATACGACCGTCTCGCGACAGTATCCTTTATGGGCGGCATGGGCACCGGGCCGTAGGCCGACGAAGGAGGCCGGCGGAGGCCCGGCACTTCGGGGACAGAAGACAATAGTGTTATGTAATATGCGAGCGAAGCGAGCGCGCGTCATGGAGTACAACATGCGTTGCATGTATGTTTGTTTTACACGATCATCCTATCCCCGTGGTCCAACCAGTTGGACATAATTCCGGAAATTAGTAGTACTAAAAGAACTTTTTTGTCCGTTTAGTTCAATTAAAATTCATACAGCAGATAGTAGAACTAAATGGATTTTTTTCTCCGTTTAGTCCTACTAGTTGAACTGAACAGTAGAACTATACGGATACAATGATAAATATAACAGGAGATTTGACAATCACCTTTAAAATACTTTTACTTGAAGTCTGAGTGCGGTCTCAAAGTAAAGCTCCATTTATGAGCTCTGTAGTCATATTATGTAACATACTAGTGCCTTTATTATGTATAAATTGATTGATTGTTGATTTTTTGTTTGTGTATTATGTTTATTATGTATTGCGAAATGTGGGTGAACTACTAAGTACACCTCTGCCCTTCCCTTTGGGGATTACATTGTTTGTAATATAATTATTTTATTTGTATTTTGTAATTATTTTAATTAGTACTTATAATATATAATGTTCAGTGATTTTAATCTTTTATTGTATCTATCTATACCATTATTTGTATCCACATAAGTTTCCATGGAAATTGTATGTTGGTCAGGGACCATTTATTAAAACAGTAAGCATCATACAGTTGCAGATTTTTCTCGGCGAGGTTGTTGTTCTTGATGTGTCTAGAAAAATATCACTAAGTTCTCGTTTAAAAAAAAAAAGTCGAGCCAAGGTACTTTTTGGCTTGTCGTTATATTTGACCGTGGCGGTCAAAAGGTTAATTGAATTTCATTGTATAGTACTGATATGACGCACATAGGTGGTTACCACTGCTCCATAAGTTAGGGCGCCTTCAAATTAGCCGCAAAGAGCCGCGCGGTAGCAGCGCGGCTGCAGCGCTGCCGCCGCGCTGCTTTGTTAATCCATATAAAAAACGCGGATTTAAAACCGCACACCCGCAGCGCGGATGTAGCGCTGCAGTCGCGCGTCCTTTATTTATATGCATTAACAAAACAGCGCGGCTGCAGCGCTGCAGCCACGCTGCCACCGCGCGGCATATTTGAAGGCGCCCCCTAAGCACAGCCCTAAGGATTCATTTTATTATTTCTCTTTCAATTTCCTAACCAATTCAGTGCATTCCTGCCGCTTTTGTTAACCCATCATTGTCAATCTGCCATACTTGCCTTGGATGGTCTGTAGATGCGTGACCACCCATTACATACCGAGTTTGCCCCATGCCTCAGAAAGCATGTTAGCCAGCAGGCTAACATGCTGTGGACAGGCATGTCCACTGAAGTGAACCGAGGCTGAGGAGCATAGAAACGGAAAAATATTGACAATAGGATTGGATTAAATCTGCCCTTTGTACCAGTGTGCAATTCTATTGGTTAATATTTCTCCGTTTCTCCACAGCCTCGCTCCGCTTCAGTAAACAGGCAGCGTTAAGCTGCAGATCTATGTCTGGCAGCTGGGATTGGCAGTTGTTTCGGGTAGTCAGTGTCCAGAAAGTGTGTCAACCAGTCGTATTTCACAGTAGCCCCATTTGAAACACTGGTATACAGCTGGAGCTGCATCTGATTAGACTGGAAGCTGACCCCAATATAGTGGAGATTAGGCTAGGCGGCTGATGATGGTAAATAGTATATTTCATTATAAGTGCGGAAAGCCTGTCATTGCAAAGAGTTCCGACAAATGTCTACCCGAACCGAGGCACAGCCGACGGCGAGGGTTGACAGTCGGAACAAGTTGCAATGACGGTTCCGCACGTGTACTGAACAACTATTTTTAATACAGTTGCGAAAGAATGAAGCAATTTAATAAAATAATAAAACCGTAATTAAACTCGTGAAGAATATTTTGGAAAATGGCGCCAACCGTAAAAGAATATAAGCAGAGATTTTTTTTGTTTTCTTCACCCATTCTGGGTAGGCAAAGGGAACTATGCCCATACATCCAAGTCTTCAGTAGATTTTTTTATTGATATGAAATGAAAATGAAATTTAATGAGATGAAATGGAATGAAACCTTTAACTCATTGAATCAAATAATTAAATCTGATATTGAAACAAATTAGTAGCTTCTTTAGAAATATTTGCATGAATCATAAAAACTTCTATGATTTTTTTTAGTAAAAACTTCGTGGTTGGTTTTTTTTAATGGACATTATTTTGACAATTGGGAAAGAGAACGCGGGAGTTCGGAAATGGTAAAGAAAAAGCACGAGTACCTACGTAATAGCCCACATCCCGAACGCTATACGTCCGTGCAATACGCCACTTTTTGAGCAACTGTATTAAAAACTCTTTAACCTTGTGTCAACATTGACTAGAACTACTGTTGGGTATTTTTCTTCCCTCATATGTCTTGTTAATGGTATAGTTCATCTGACAATTTTTTTAAACTAATATGATGCAGTCAGTACCAATCACCAATTATAGATCTTCGCTGGAAGCTGTATGAGTATAGGTGGTGGAAGTTTTGAGGTGTCCATGTCGGGTGTAGGTGCGATCGTCGTGGCTTTTTTTAAGAGACGTGGGCGGATCAACATGTCCACACTTAGCTTAAGAGTTTGTTGGCAGTGCCAAAATGAGTCAAAAATTATAAATATTGGTCTATTTATAAGCAGTTTATTTGTGTTCCCATTCAATCTCTTGGAATAAAAGAGGAACTCTGTATTTTAATAATGCCATTTATTTCGTGGTTAGAGCTAGGCTAATACATAAATACAAGGGTTGACGGAGTACAATGGTCTATATTAGGGTTAACTCATAAAATGACTAAAATAAAATCTACATCTAAAGTAAAATTTTGTACAGGTTCAAGTAATAACATTACTTTGGAAAATATTTCATGCGGAAATGAATTAGGTACATAAGTTATCAACATATCGATATTTTCGAGAGAATTTATTTAAATATTTTATACATTACAGAAGATCTAAGCTATCACATAATGTGAATTATAATTTCGTAATATTTTTGCTTTTTACAAATACTTCATTGGCAAGATACTAATTTTAAAATAAAATAGGATATAAATTCATTGTAATATCTATAGAGAGTGAAAAGATAGAGAGATAATAAAATATTACCAGAGTTAGATAAGCAATTTGCCATACAACGACAATAGCAAACAGTTCTATTTAACATATATCATGTCACCACCTCGTGCGATGCTCTTGAAGCATTGCAGGGTGGTGACAGCTTCTCGTAAACAGCAGTATAAAATAATTCACAAGCACTCATTGAGATTACGATCTTATTAGATTACCAATAGCAATGTGCTGACACACACATTTAATCTTTAAATTATAGCCATCCACAAAATATATACACATTGTGCACATGTTTGTACTTTAAAATTAGATTCACATAAATATGTAATTAGAGTCCAATATTGCAGTCACCGATCATACACACTTTGCAGTACGTTGGCTTGTCTATCTGTCTATAAACAACCGTTACACCAATACAATCAGCACAGTCTCACTTTGTTCACGCATCTGTCCATGAAATTTCTTTTCCTCTTCGTTTGTGTGGCAGCTTCTAAAGGCGTGGGCAAAGATAGTTGTGTGTGCATTTGTTCCTCAGCTTCTAAAATGCCTTCGCAGCTACGGCATCTACGTGAAGTTTTCTCTATTTCGTGACAGTCTAGGTTGTCACTACTTTCAGATAACATTTCAGGCAGACTATAAAGTGATTTTTCAGGAGATGTGTTCTTAGAAGTATTACTAGTAGGTAATTGTTCGCAGCTTTGTGAGGAGGCTAATAAGGCTTTTCCCAAGGAAGATTGGCGATTTCTTCGTGGTCTGAAAAATAAAAGGAAACCGATTAGAAAATCTTACTTCTGGTAAGGATAGATGTATGGATGTTTGATTCACTTTCATGCAGAAACTACCGAACAGATTGTTTCTGGGTTTTGGCATTGGAAACGTTTTATCTAGGTAGTATACGATCCCGAGGGACAGTAACTAAACTCCAAGCGGACAAAACCGCTGGTGTAGTCTAGTTTAAAAAAAAAACAAGAATAACATACCTAACAGGCGGCAGTGTGTGTATGGGCGGCTCTAGTCAATCTGCCTTATCACTTCCTCTGCTCTCGCAGGAGGCCATACGTTGGTAGGATGGTGGTCCTCGGCCGATGGTGGCAGTTCCGGGCGTTTGCGTGTCTCCGCGACCTCTCAGCTGTCCGTCAAGCCGAGTAGCGAGATTTGATTTTCCTCGGAGGAAGCTGTAACATTTTAATTGATGCGTAAGAATAGGGGAAATTCGTTTTTTTTAAACAATTTCTTTGCCCCACACTAGGAATTTCTTCCTGGGTGGGTGATTCGATTTGATATTGCACTATTTTGGGTGGGAACGACAATATTAGTATCGTAATTTTTCTATTATGTTGTTAGTAAGGTTTTTCTACAGTGCATACAATATTTACGTACCTTTCCAACTTGTCGACACATGCATCTTGATAGTCGTGTATCCATCTCACACCATTGAAATGGCAAACTGCACGCATGTCTTCGGGCAACTCTTCAGCTTTCGGCCATTCAAAGTTGTCGATAATTGGTACAATATTGCACTGTGATTGCAACGCTGCCACTATCTCCTGTAAAACACATTTTGGTTAAAACCTTCATACTCATCCACACTAAAAATATTACAAATATTTTTTAATCATAAAACTTTTGATAATTATATTAGGGGATCGGACAAAAAAAAACTAATTAGTCCGTCAGATAGATTTCCAAAAATTATTGGACACGTATTTTTTCTTTTTTCACGTAAACTTAAAATGAAGACGATACAGTGCTTCGAAAACTCGTGTGACGTCAGTAAGATAGTACATTTTGACGACACAAGTGACGTTTCAAGCCCCACTCCAAGATCTTTGACGCCTTTTATCTTCGTCATTTTTTATTGATTTAATAAAACAAAAAACACGTGTTTAATATTTTTCGATAATCTAACTTACGGACTAAACAGAATTATATTATTTTGACCCAGTCCGATCCCCTATTTAAATACACAATATACCAGATACTAATATAATTATTGATTTAAAGTACATAGTTTACATGTCTAATACTATTTCATTAAGAGAGACTTTAGTACTTACTCTATGAACCCAGTCTTTTCTTTCAGTATCTTTTTTACATCTGTCGAGTGCATTTGGCGTAAGAACCAGCAAAAAGTGTTTTGCCTGCCGTATGCTTTGCAGTAGATTGTTGTCGAACTTTCCAGCCTCTAGCCGTTCAACATCTATGAACACTGTAAATCCTCGTAACTGAAGATGGACTTTGAGTAAACTAGCCAGTTGGGATCCATTAGACCTCCTGTAACTAACGAACACGTCCAGGTTCTTCTCCATATTTTCTTCGCCCTTACTAAGCAAACTGCACTCGTATGCTGAAAACATTAATGAAAGAAGTTTTTTAGTGGAGTGGTCGTTAATGTCATTTAGTTGTACAATTATTCCAGCAAATTGATAAGCACCAAGCTCCTACAAACTAAATAAGAATCGCAAAAGATAGCATAAGATGCTGAAACAGTACTTCTTTCCTGTCTAATCATTAGGTTTTCTATGTCTAAGAACTGATTCAATGATTGCACATCTATACTGTTTGTAATGCAAAATAACTTTGAAGAATAATCAACATACCTCTAATCGCATTTAAAATTCTTAACCTATGTATACTATTCACAATTCGACATTCATTCTCTAGTTGCTCATCACTTAGTCCTCGAATAGATTCCTTGTCAACGCCAGCGTTTAACATTGAATATGTATAAATAGTATATTCTGGTCCTATGCCTTGGAGAAAGTCGTTCAGGCTACTTGTGTCTCGAGAAGTGTAATCCGCCATTTTCTTTAGTTGCTGGAGTTCTCTAGTGAATCTGTAAGAAATAGATCACAGTTAAGTTAAATTGTGCACACGTTTTTAGATATTAATCTTTTAGTGTGTATCATGGTCAAATAAATACCTTTTACGTTTGATTCCATTTTGCAATCCAATATCTTCCTTGAGGTTTTCTTCACTTATTTGTAGTAACAAATCTCCATCAACTCTACTGTCGTAAAAGTTTGTCGCGTACTCTGTGAAACCTATTTGTTTTACCCATTCTCGAACATCTTCTATGGACCAAAGAGGAACTTGTTGCGATAATTTATGAGGCACTTCTTCACCTATCAGTCGCAATGCTTGTGCAGCATATTTAGAAGCTACGGCATTCGGACAACTAGCCACTCTTTTCAACGTTTCTATTGCTCCAATCTCTCTAAATATTTCTGTGTTTCCCTGTTGTTTCTTGATTCCAGCCTCCATGCAAAAATGGAAAGCTGCTAGATTCCGAGCTTCTTCCCTTTTCGAACTTAACACTGGTACTAATCTTTTTAACCAGTTCTTGCTTTGACCGTGGGCGTGTGCAAGATTTGATCGGGCGAATTCAGATGGGTTGTGAGAAGTCACAAACGGTTCAACTAAATCTAACGTGCCAGATTTAAGGACGGCAGCTTCTATTTCTTTATTCGCTACTAAAACAGCGATAGCTAAGCAAGCATAGTACTTTATGTTGTCGTCATTATGGAACGCTAATGGAAATAGCCACATTGGTACTTTCCTCTTGATCATTGCTTCTTGATTTTCGGCTCCACCATACAAGGACAAGTTAGCGAGTGCAGTTGCACAGTGCCTGAGTGTTTCAACGTCATTTTTCCTACACTCAAATAAGACTGCGTCTAAACCTCCTAATTTAATAACATCTCCACACGTACTTTCACTGTGTTTGAATAGGTGTTCTAAAATGCCTGTACCTATTCTTGAATGATCCACTGAATTTGCGTGTTTTGTACAAGAGCAAGCGATGTTGACTACTTTTTCAAGACCATTCTCTACCACGTGGGCTCTGTTTTCCGTTGTAAGACATTGTTCAAGCAGTTTTGCAGAAGAGAATTGTAATTCGGGATTATTATACTCCAAACAATTGCCCATAAGTATGTCAAGTCCTCCAGATTCCCTTAGTGTGTTACATAAGGAATATCCTAGTTCGTGACCGTAAGTTGGCACCGCCCAAGCTCTCCGCAACATTTCATTCAGCTTGTTGAAATGATTTGACGCATTTTTCATATCCATTTGGTTATTCTTTATGGATGTAATAAACGCGTTCATTCTAGACGAATACTTCTGGATTGCCTGTTCGACATCTTTTTGGTTAGAATTTGCATTTAGCTTATCCAAATCTTCAAAACTTAGATTAGTGAGATCTTCATCTCCCGGTTTAATTGTCCCGTTTAATAATTGACTCAGCTGAAATCACAAATAATTGACATTTTAATAAGCTTACTAATCATTTATCCACTTATAACTAACACACTTATAAATCATTTTATAACATAAGAGAAAGGATTGGATGGTCAATAATATAATAGATCCCTCGTATTAATAAATAACCTGCTTCGGTGGAATTAAAAAATCCTAAGTGCTTTCTTTCATGTTCAAATAATATAATTATAAAACATGTTTATTATTTTAATTACATAGAGTGGAAACTATCAGCGGGGCAGTAAGGGGAACTTCCTTAATTGGAGCACGAAAGATGGTCTTGTATAAGTACTATTTATAACATATAAAAGTGTATCCAGTTGTAGATCGCTTAACATGGAAGATAAGTACAATATAATAAAATCAAATACCTGAGATGAAGTGTGGAGAGTGGATGAGGTTGACAGGTTCTTGCTAGAAATCGTCATATTGGAGTGAGCAACGCTGGAGTGCTCCTTGTGACTGAACATCCCACTCGAGGTAACCGTCTGGCGTGCCTGTGCTGAAGCCATTGCCATTTTCTCTGCACTGAAGGCCTCTGTCTGAAGTCTTGAACTCGAAGTTGTCATATTATTTGCTTCTTGTGCTGTTACTTCACCCGCTTTCAACGATCTTTGTTCCTAGAACACACAGTTGAACGTTATTTTATATGAAAATATCTCACTTATTATCACTAGCATTAGTTTGGGCAAGGCATTATTTATACAATGACGAAAATCTTTAGTTTTGATTTCACTTTGAAGAAGACACTGGTGTTATCACTTAAATCACCAATGAACTTGAATAAACAACACATGATTCACAAAGTAGGTAAATATTTGATAGTTACGGCAATAGCGATACGCAATTTGGGTCTTGAACGTCGTTTTGAAGACATTATTGTTTTTTGAATAAAATAGCGACACGTTCGTCCCGGAATACGAAAACTACTTTTATACTGGACAGCGGTCCGCGTCACTGCTCGGATTGTACGTACTAATAACTCCTATTGGATATAGGCCAACCGTATGAAATTCGTGCGTTTTCTATGAGTTTCGAAGTTTATGTACACACGTCATGTGTTTTGAAGGTCGTATGAGAAAATTTCCGAGGAACTGTACTCTCACCAAAGGATTTTGTGGCTGCGGATGAAAGCGTGTTAGGACGCCGCGGTGTACCGGCCACGGGGCGGACCCCCCTCCCGCAGACATTCTGTTTCTATATTTAAAACCGTCTATTCGAGTACTCGTGCGCGCACGCGCAATAATTGACTTCCGCGTGTGCTCGCGCGCTCTACGTTCAGGCACTGACTGAGAGAAGCGTGGTTCAGTTATTGCGGCGATAAGCGCCTGCAGATAAATGAGCTCACCGCTCCGGGCGATCCTCCGCGTCGCAGCATCCTGCCAGTCCATGCGATAAGTCGTGCAGCCATGTTGACACGCCACGCGACAAAACTATCGCGTGATTTTAAAAACATTCACATTTTGGTGTTATCGTAGCAAGAAATCCCACTATACTGCGCGGTTCGCTGTGGTGGAGGCGGTTCTCTGTGATATCGATCGGTCGCATTCACGCGAGGTCACGTCCTTCGACGCGCCTTTTCGGCTCCACAGACGATATCGCGAGACGTCTGTATGTGGTAGCCGTCTGGTCTAAACTATGATTATGTTTTGAAAACTATTTATCCAACTTTGTTTGTATGGTTTAATTATAATGAAAACACTAATTATTATTATTATTCTAATTATATTACACTATCAACATAATAAATATTATATGTATATTGTAATATGACATTTGGAAATAGTTCACTTACTTGAAGAGATGCTGCATTTTGTTCTGCAGTTAGACCCTCTGCCTGCAGCAATCGATGTGATGCACTAGCTGCGCTGTGTTCCGCATATTGTAAATCACCATGTTGTACTCGACGCATTTTTGTACTGTTCGATGCAGACCTCGATGCACTAAATCCATCAGCGACGACTCTAGTAGAACTTGCAGAACTCTTAGTCATACGTGCTGCACTGTACTTGAGTTCATTCGCTGCACTTGCTCCAACAACAGCACTATTGCCAGAAAGCAGAGATGGTTTTTCTGTTATAGGAGGTGGTGTGTCTGATTCCGGAAAAGTTACAAGGGGGCCTTCGCCGGAAAGCTCACCCAAGTCACTCATATCGCCCATATCATCCATTTCACTGAGATCTCGAATGACGGGCAAATTCCGATCGCCTAAGTCATCCTGATCAACTATGTTCTCCATTGAGCTTCTTAATCTGGAAATAGGGTGATAATTTAAATTAACGTAACGTAAGTTCAAATAAAACAATATTTTCTATTATTAATAAAACCAGCGTCTGCGGTGCGAGAGCACGAAAAGGGTTGCGCGAAAACTGTAGTGTTGCTATTGTTTGTCGGCGTGTTACTGAAAACATAGAGTAGAGAAACAGCGGGTGGGAATTGGACGAGAGCCAAGGTCGCTCAGGTGAGCTCACTTGTACAGGTTCGTGGGTAATGGCAAAAGCATCTTTAATGTTCTCAGGAAACCGTCTGTGTTAACACCTATTGACCGAAAATGAAACAAATATTGGCACGTTATGGATTTTCTTATGTAAGTAAAAGTTTAAAAATAATTCCTTCTAAATATTATTTTGATGTAGGCTGACTAACCTTTGGCCAAAATTTTTCGCTGCTGTGTTACTTAGCGTCTTCATCTCAGAAATAGAGCTTTTGAGTTCGCTAAGGTCAGACTTCATAGATGTCGCTTTCCTTTCAGTGTTGGCCATGTGCGCGAGCCGCTGCGATGAACTTTGCAGCCTTTGGCTCGACGAGGCGCTGCTTGAAGTCGTACTCGACACCATCTGAAAAAAAAAAAAACATTTAAATTATTGAGAGAATGGTCTTCGTGCACCGTTTATTGATAATATGAAGTACCAAATAACAACCTTTATTAGACAATCACAACACTTAGATTCAGGCTTGCAGCTGTAGAAAAGTAAGGAGGCACAATTTTACGTATTGTTCCTTACGACTCGTTATCTAGACTAGGACTGCAGAGAAGTTCAGTGCCAATGCTTGGGGAGATTGTTAGTTTGGGCGTCACACGTCTTGGCGCACCTACACGAACGAAGTAAATAAAGCCAGGGCTATACAAAATAGAAATACAGAAATAACAGGGGCATTTTAAAATTAGCACGTGTTTGAAAAATCCGCCCATTATCATTGTTACGGTGCCCTATATTAGTGATGGTGATAAGGTGCCATAATAGCCATGTTTAAATACTTACGTATTTTTGATTTTTTATACATAAAATTAGTGATGCCATCATATAAAAGTACTATAAAAAGCTTACAAACGTCTATAAACTAATAGTCGGCTTTTTATAGCACTATATTTTGACATTGAATACTGTGATTGAGAAGCGAAAAAATGATTCAGCGCGTGTGGGCGGGCGGGATGCAACAAATCATGCCCTTGAACCTCGAGCGTACTTGATACTCCGAATAGTCCGAATGTTGTGGACCCGTTAGCGACGGTTGTCTTTTATTGCGTGGGAGATCGAGATCGAGTTCATTTGAGAGTATAGGAAATATTTGTGTATTCTTTGAATTATAATTAAAATTTTAACAAAATGAAGAAATCTTAGTGAGTCATGCTTGATGCTACTTTGCAGAGCGCATAGGGACTTCGTTGTCTGCCACCGCTAATGTCGTTATTAGTCGATTTTTCACATTGCCAATTGAGTAACTGATTTCTGTTATAATTTAATTGTACTCAAAAAAACATAGGTACATAAGTAAACATATATTATATAGTTATAGGTATAACATTCTCTTTTAATGAATTTTTGCTTTCTGTACAAGCTAAGGCAGAGAAATTGTAAATAATTATGTCACTGATTTACGTTTGTATTAGTGCGTATGGCGTAGGTGTAAGTAAATAACTCAATCGCTCTGATATAATATGACAGGAGGCCCTTAGGGCGCGTTGTAAAACATCGTAGCTTGTCGTCCTACGTTACCACATGTCACTATGGTCTTTGGCACTGAGCCAGTTTTTCAGTCCATGTCAGTTCATGTTCACTCGCAGCTGATATCCGATCAGACTGTAGTTTTGTAGGTCTTTGATTCGTTCGACACGGTCCGAGCTTCGAAATGTCAGCCATTCCCATCGTCGTTGTCTAAATCTGCATTTGGACGAAATTAACTCTACCATGTTCAAGCGTTGTGTCACAACCTCGCCATTCATTTTAATTCTGCTAATTCCGAAACAAAGGCATACTAATTTTGTACAGCTTCGAAATAATTATGCATTCTGTCGACCTCGTCGTCATTAGTGCCGACAATAGATACATCTCGTGGGCATCGCGGAGTCGCATTTGCGTTAAATTTTTTATTTTTCCCGTAACTCGCGTTGGGCGAATTCAAAATAAACATACACTGTTTTATAAACCGAGGCCGAGGCTAATATAACTCACTATCTATATTTAAACCTGAATTTGTGTTGAGAATAATTTAAACCTTAAATATTTTTCAAAAATGTCAATACGTAGGTAAGGTCAATAAAGTACCTTTTGTAAGGGATTATTAGGAGAACGTTGATCGAGCTTATACTAGGGCAAAAAACAAAATTATTGCAAAAATCTTTCATGATAATGTGAAAATCGTTAATTAGATAGCTATTCCGTAATGTAGGTCATAGGTTCATGTTATCACTGCATAAATAGAGTAGGAGGCAACTTCAACCGCAAGTGATAATGCGAAATCATTATAAGTATATCTCGCATGAATAGAACAATATGTACTTATTATTGTTTATACTGACATTCTAAAATTTTATTTTTCAGTTGATTACGGGACATCACTCTTTAATGATGATTTGTTTCCATGTGTTGTAAAGTAATAGAGACGTATGGGAGAAGAAGACATGTTGCGCCTACCCCAAATTAATTGTGATAAGGGCAGGAGAATGATGGATGACGATACCTAATGTGTGTAAAGTATTACAGCTTCGTCAATAGGGTATTTGACTAAAAAAATCTAATTAGTCCGTCAGATAGTTTTCCAAAAAATATTGAACACGTATTTTTCATTTTTTCACGTAAACAAAAAATTAAGACGATACAGTGCTTCGAAAAGTCGTGCAACGTCACAGATTGGTCCATTTTTACCAGACTATGACGTCAAAAGCCCCCTCTCCATGATCTTAGACAAGCTTTATTTTCGTCAATTTTTGTTAATTTGATCAAACAAAAAACACGTATCCAATATTTTTCTATAATCTAACTGACGGACTAAACAGAATTATATTTTTTTTAGTCAGTCAACTACCCTATTGGTTTACTTCCGCTTCCGATTTATAAGAACTACTAGTCAAGGGGCTAGTACTTTTTATTTGTATATTTCTCCTAGTCGCATAATATCATCGATGACCTTACGCGACCTTGAAAATTTCGGCTGTACGTCGGTTGGGCTTTTATCACTAATTTATAACACAATTCAGCATTTACTTCTTTATTGAAGAAATATGGAGAAGAGGATAATGTAAAAGATGAGGTAGACGGTTAAAAAAATCGCGGTTTTAACTAAAATGCTCATATAATTAGGTATGAAACGTTGAAATGTAAGAAGGAATGATTCTTACCTGTTGTGACGAAGAGCTCGTAACCTGGGTGTTGAGGCTCTGATTTTGTCGAGACATGAGACTACTCTTCTTCATGTTCTCCATAACGGAAGCCAAGTTGTTGGCACTGCCGTTCTGCTTTACACTGTTGCTCCCATCGAACGGAAACTCTGATATCTGCAACAAGGAAAATTTTTGTTAAGGCTTTAGGCGAATTGAATAGGAATCCGTTAATTTTAAATTGTAAAGTATAACAATTATCACAGACATTATATTATACGTGCTAACTGCTATATAAACAATTAAGTGGTACCTATTGTATTAGTTCATGATATAATTTATGAGGCCTAGAAAATGTTGGCTTAACGACTTAGAGGCTTTTGTGCTAGAGAAGAGGGGAAACCTAGGGGGAGGTCTTTGCCCTACACTGGGACAATTTCGTCTTATCCTTTTTTTAACTATTTAGTCTACCTATCTAAATAAAACTAAATAATAATAAATAAAACGAGCAAACATTGCTTTTTAGTCTACTAGTCAATGTAGTAGAAGAAGGAAAACACTATCGATCCTTTAGGTATAAAAAAATAAATATTGCTAAAAGATGTAACTTGTACCTAGGTTTAGTCTGCCTAATCATTACAGATTGTTTTATTACCATCGTAGGCCAACTTTATTGTTGTTCTTAGAACACCGTAACTGTAGTGTATTCAGCACAAGGACAAATCTACTGCACTTATTGAACCCGTTGAATAAGGTCAAAGGACCCATTGACGGTGTAATGTAATATCAATGCTTGAGTCATCGGATAGTCCGGTAAGAGGGCAACGCTATTAATCAGAAACTCAGCTCACGCGTCTGATTGTCGAACGCAAAGACATGCTCGACGCATATTGATGGGGCCGCCTACGATACATCCGTGGCGTAGATTGTTTGGTTATGCCTACGATGTCAAAATATGTTAGTCAACAATTCCTACTCAACAATGGATATTTGATTAAGAGATTTTCAATGCCCTTATTTGGATTAATTAATAAGTAGGTAGGTACCCAAGTACTGGAGATGTGTTTGTGGTTGTGCCTTCATAACACAGGTATTCTCAGATTGCGTAACACAAGAATTATTAGAATTGTAACGTCATCTACCATTTATAACTATTCCAATTTATCATTCGCATAAACACACGATTTGAATAATGATAACGTTGTTGATTGGCTGTGTGACACCGCGATGATTAACTTATCATGCGGAGAAACTGTTCGAGATTCGCGTTGGATGACGCGTGCTGACGCGGGCAGTGCTGATGTCATGGCCACGCCGGCCGGCTCGGCGTCATCATAACATCTCACAGCTACTTGTTATTTACATACCCGTAAAAATATTGTACGTATCAAAATTTGGATTACATAAATTATTAGACAATTAGGTGAATCTGAACCAGAAAGAAGAGTACTTTAGAATTGTCATGTTCTTAGATAGCCTGGATGACATGCCTGTTTAAAAATTTATAAGTAAATTAAAATAAGGTCACAGCCTACAGATAAAAAGTTGTTGTGTTTTTCAGCTTAATTATGTCATAGTTATTACGTATTTGCATTAAATGCGCGTAAGTGCCGCCGGCTCGGCGTGTCTCGATGAGTAATACCGATGCAAAAAAGAGGCTATTCAACTAAAGTAGATACAACAGGTCAATCGTGGTCCACAGATGACTCATGATTCGCAGAAATGTCGTCACAGTTCCAGAGATACATCATGACGTTTCTCTATGGTAGGTATCTGTTACGCAATTGGATCACTGATTTGAAGTGTCAAATGAACGTCACAGGATATGATACAAGCAACACATTGTTATGAAACTACTGCAAACGATACATAAATTAATTTTCAAGCGCTTTGATAACGATAACGTTTAGGTGATTACTAAAACTCGTATGCAGTGGAGAGCTTTTACGTTTGGTAAATAAAGATAAAATCAATCTACATTGTAGGTATTCACAAAGTAAACAACTTAATCAAAGTTGTAGCAAATTGTAAAGTTTTATTACTTATTGGTTAAGTTTTGTAGGTAGGCCACGACTACTAGGGGTTGGACAAAAAGAATCCTACCTTAGTGCAAAAAAATATTATAAAAATATCGTTTCTTTTAATCGCAGTTAATTAGTAAGCCTAGGAGGCAGGAGCATTATAAATCTTATTTTTAACCGATTTGTAAGAAAGCAGGAGGTTGTGAATTCCACTAGCATCTTTTTTCTCAATTGGTTTTGGAGTTATGATTTGGATTTCATCATACTAAAAGTCTATCTATATGCATGTATATTAAGGCCTTTCAACCTAACCTGATGGATTTCGTCAGACTAAATTTTACTATCTATAGTACCTACCTATATAAGGGCTTTCAACTTAATCAGATGCATTTGGTTGCGTTTCTATCTATTGATTAAATATTCGTGATATACAATCAATTATTTTCTTACGCGGATCGCGTATTAACACTTTCGTAGTTTTATACTCTACCTACTTAGGATACGACGTTCCCCTAACTTATACCTTTAAAGAAGTAATTTATTTAAAAAAGTTTTGTTTGAATTAATACGTTACTGCCTTTCTAATAGTAAGTAAGTATCTTCCAAAATGTCAAGAGATAAGCCATGCAAATTGCCGCAGCTACGGTATCGGTATTGCCACATATTATTAAGTTATTTAAGCTTATTTTATGTTTAATTCATGTACCTACATAATTGTAGGTACACACATATTAAGTAATAATATTAAGTTTATAAAATATGTTACATTTAACCACGGATAAACTTGAAATATTGGAATAAGTATAACAAAGCATATCAAAATTCTGCTCATTATAATATGAAAAAGCAAATCCATAGCTATCTTAAACAAATGTATTGCACAGTATCCTCGTAAACAATAAAAGATAAGCAAAACGCAGGCTAGTCGTGAAGCAAAACAAAAGTCAATAGGTATACGACATAAATCGAAATTAATGAGCAGGAAAATAATACTGCAATGCCTATGCCCATCACGTCAGTGTACAGCGCTTACTTCGGAGAACAGCTTTCACGGTTAACTATTCTGCATTTTGAAATTGATTTTATTTTCTCGCCACTCCCGCTGCGTTCAGCGTTCTACTTCGAAATTGCATCTTGTGGCTTGTTGTATTGACGTCAAGTTCCTATGCACGGTTGACCGTCCATTTATAATGCACCTTAATGTTCTGGCTAATGCCAGATGCAACACATTGCAGTGACCGTTGCATGCCGATCAAGAAGCATTATTACCGAAGGTCAGTTTGGCATGCACAACCATTTTATATGTGGCATGATAGGGAAAACAAGAGAGCTTTATTACATTAAACATTATGACTTTGCATGCGATTTGTATGCATACCTGAACTAAATGTATGCTGACTATAATCAGTCATCTAATTCCGATAATGCCTTTACTTAACGGTTACAGCATTTAAGACATGCATTGTGCATTGTAATATTCTACTTAGGTAAATGCTGTAGGAATTTGATCAGTTCTACTCGTTCAGATCAAGCACTTACAGTACCTACTATGACAAATCATTTGTATTTAAGTGTTTGACCCCAAGATATAATTAGTTATAAACATTTACATCAAGTGCAATTGCAATTAAGTCCACGTTAATAGCTAACGCGTCCACAGATTTACTAAAATAGGACTGGTTTTGTTAATATACGTACCATATACTTTAATAACGAAGTATATATGTTTCATAGATATGTTTATTCATACTAAATTTACCTCTAACCAATCAAGATTTTAATGTATTCTTGCTAATTAGAAGTAATTTTTATGCATCTTTCTTTAAGCGGAAAGAAATACTTGTAACAGCGCAAGTATCTAAGCAAAACACAGTCAGTACAAACTAAGTGCATACCTACTTTGGACATGGATTTGTTGTATCCGCTGATAGCCGTACAATGGTCCCAGTTTTAACAGAATACGAGTAGATCATAATGGCTTTACCTTGTACTGCGCCAACAACTAACACTTTAACAACTTTGCCTGAAATGTTTGGCAGTTAGATTCACATAATGGTAGAACCAATTCGAGATAAAGTTGGTCTTTATCAACGGAGAGCACTGTCGATCACTTATCGTCATCACAGTCGCGTGTCGTGTGTACGAACTTAATACGACCGTACGTGTCACTCTGACGGTGGCTCCGGCGTGACTGCCGGCCGGCCGGCCGCAAACTTTAACTGTCGACCACAATGGGCTAATTAGAATGGGCGAGCCGAGCGAGGCGCGGGGTAGAGGGGCTCCACCCACGGACCTTTGCATCCGCCTCACGGATAACTTTGATGAGAAACTTGGATCTTATCAATGTCTCCTCCCTCATTGACGAGATCAAACTCAAGTCGCTAACGCAAAAAACTGAAAACGCTTCCACGAAATGCTACCAACATCTGTCAAAGACACTTGCACTTGTAGTACTTGGAGTCTTGGACAGTAAATTAAATTTAACATATTAGAGGAGGAAAATACAATGAACGCAAAAACTGCGTGGGTTGGTAGTAAACCGTTAACAATGGGAAAATATTTCAATTTTGGCACCAATAAAATTTTAGGGTAGGTATAGCTGCATGCTGAATGTAACATAAGTAATACACTTCTGAAATATAACATACGCACAATAGATAATGTTTAAATGTTTATAAAAATGCTGGGCAAGGGAAGGGAGACCCAGCCACTTCTGTCGTCCGCCGTAATAAGTCAACGACCTTTCAATGTCAGCGAGATACTCGCACAGCGAATCATCGGCACAGATAATTAAGCGAATATTATATATCTGATTTCCTTTCAAATACCGATTTCATCTATTTGATGATGACAGACAATAATTTATTATGGCAGTGTCCATTTAAATGGAATCATTAAACTGAATCGCTATTACCTCAAATGGGGTTTAATGTCTTTCATTAAGCGATAATTTCAGTCTATCGAAATAACATCAATTTGGTGCTCTTTGCGTTCATTTTACTCCCACGCCTTCCCTACTACTTGAGTTATACTTACTCACCTATTGCGTTAACTTTCAAGTTGGTAGCAATCTGTGTTGTGCTACAGCAGACTCTATGAGAAAACTACAAACTATGGAAATGTTGAGTGGTTCTTAATGTTCAAATAAGATGGAACTTTATTTGTTACCAATTAGATCTTTATGTTCCTAACTATCTTCGTTTACCTTTCTCAAAATAATCAATTGGGCTCGAAAACTTTTCTCAGACAAAGGCTTTCTTCATAAGTCCACGCGCCGACACAGTTTCTTGAAAGCAATAAACGTATGAATCATAATCCAACCAAATGGTGAAGCCTATATACCTTTAGCTATACGATTCGTCTCAGACCACTGTAGCAAATTTAATGTTTACAAAATTCGTGAGTAACCATGGCTTATTCATTTCTTAGGAGTAAGTAAGCATTTTTATTTTGCGGTTTAATCCGTCTACCACAAATTGTAACTTATTTATTCAGGAATCGCGTTTAGTTGTTAATTTAGGTTTCCAAGTAAAATGCAATTAGGTTTAAAAGACGCACACGAGTACCTACTGAGCACGAGGTCCTGGGTTCCATTGGTCGGACAAAGTGTTATTGGATTTATCCTTCAGGAATTTCGCAGTAGCAGTCACAGAGTCTGGATTTGTGCCCGCTTGATGGCAATAGGTTCGCCCCCTATAATTAAACACTAGCTTTTGCCAGCGGCTTCGCCCGCGTGAAAATGACGATTTTCCATACAAACTTTCATCCCCTATTTAACTCCCTTAGGGGTTGAATTTCGAAAAATCCTTCCTTATTCCTTGTCTACATTATAAAGGGAACCTCTGTGCCAAATTTCAGCTTTCTAGGTTCAAGGGTTTGGGCTGGGCGTTGATGAGTCAGTCAGTCAGTCAGGACTTCTCTCTTTATTTATATAGATAACTGGCGAAATATTGGTGGATACAATAAGGCCTCTGCTTAACCCTTCGGGGCTTACAGGCGTGTCTGTTTATCTGTGTAGTTTTTAAAGAGCAGCTGAATTGTAAGGAAACTCTAAATGTAGAGCAACTCTTACGTGACAATGAATGAACTGTAAGCGCTGAAATGTTTCAGCGGTACGTTAGCTTCGAGACAGCGACGACGGCGACGGTGGAAAATAAAGCGTCTGCCATATTTGTCAAGCATTATGAGTTGAGTAAACTATTATTAGTTTTCACGATTCGAAGAAAAAACTTATCTTGCTTGTTTAATTTAGTGAACGAACTTAGCAAGAAAACCATGGAAATATCGTATTTGAGAACAAAGAGAAGTTGAAATAAGATTTAATAGGTACTCATAATACCATCACACCTGTAATCTCTCAAGGGTTAGGTAGTAGAGGTGCAGCTAATAATACCTATACCCAGATTTCAATAGTTATATTTATTTAAAAAATATTTTAAGTGAATAAGAATGTAGTTAATCAAATACATAGTTGATTGAATTTCTTAAGTTACGCAAGATCTCTTAAGTTGTCATCATAGAATGACTATTAGCAAATAAACGATTTAATTACTATTAACGATAAGACTGAATATATGTATATGAGAGAACAACACCCACATTATGTGAATATTGCTTGACTCATTTCAAGTATTATGCAGTTCTACGTAGAATATAACGGTTTCAAAGATATATGACTAAACATTAAGAGTAGTTCCATTCATAAATGATTTTTGTTTAGCGGTCACGGCTTAGGGACTATTTACGAGAATTTTACTGTCAATGGAGGCGTGAAAAATTGTGTCATGTGAGATAACGTTTATTACGATTTCTTACAATATGACAATAATATGACGAACACCCAGTGCTATAATATATAGGAACTTACACATGTTTAATTTGGAGTGGTGACGAATATTCATTCATGAAACAATTTTTTGTAAAATGCGACATCATTTGCAGTCATGTGTTTGCCGAATTAGGGGGAATCAAGAAAAAATCAAGTAAAAACCCTTTAGTACTACACACATCAACACGGTCTAGGGATATTTTTAAAAAAGCGAATTACTATCAATGTGTTAATTATTTATATGACATGTATATATTTAAAATATGCGTTATTTAATATTCTACCATTTTTTAATAATGGTTAAGGTACTGATTAAAATTTCAGGATTTTATGGAAAAAAAATGAAGCATAGACGGAAACCGTATATGAATTAACTTTTAATTTGTGAGTAAAAACTGAAAAAAATAGAATAATCATTTAATTTGTGTTTATAAACTTTAAGTTAGTAGTCTGAGAAAGCGCCCATGATGTTCATAACACATCGGCAACGATTCGGCATGCTCAGAACAAGGTTGTCAATGTCTTGCTGCGGAATATTGTCCCATGTCCTTCTGAGGTGCGCAAAAAGTTGATCTTCTGTAGCCAAATTTTCAGGAACTTCCTTCAGAGCTCTTCTTTGCAGCATATCCCACGCATGCTCAATGGGATTTAGATCTGGCGATTGAGCAGGCCAGTCTAAGGCCCTAACATTATGTGTATGTAACCAAGCTGCTACCGTTCTCGCCGTGTGTGCCCGGGCATTGTCGTGCATGAACAGGAAATCTTGCCCCATTTGTGTTCTGTGGGGCAAGATTACGGGCCCCAGCACCTGTTGGACATATCGTTCTGCCGTCATATTGCCCCGCACCCAAACGTGATCCGTCCGTCCTCCAAGACGAATTCCTGCCCAAACCATAATTGTTCCTCCTTGGTATGGGTGAACTTCCTGAGGGTTCTGGAGACAGCTCCATCGTCCAGGAACTCGCCAAACACGCGTCCTTCGTGAATCTGGATGGAAGCCGAACCTGGATTCATCCGTGAACAGCACATTGGACCATTGCTCACGGCCCCAGTCCACGTGGTTCCGAACCCATTCTAATCGTCGTCCACGATTGTCTCTCCGTAAAGGTGGGACCCGGAGTGGTCTACGAGAGCGTAGATTGCTTTCATGCAGTCGCCTTCTTACAGTTTGGTCACTCACAAGCACTTGGTGTTCCACTCGCAGCCTTTGGACCAATTGAGCCGCCGTTGCATTTGGTTGAACTCGCGCAGAAATTTGCAAAAATCGGTCTTGTCTGGGGGTAGTGATGCGACTTGGCCCCCGCTGCCTCTCCGCTACTTCACCTGTGGCACGATAGCGTGTCCACAATCTTGAAATTACATTTTGATGGGTCCCTATGGCCTCAGCAACATTACGCTGAACAGATCCAGCTTCCAGCATTCCCACAGCTCGTAACATCTCCGCCCTCGTCAAATGCCGGCGTTGCATGGCTACAATACCTCAATTTTAACTTTATCTTTCGTTTAAAAATGAAAAAAAACTGTAACTAAACGTAATTCGTATTGTTTTCTAAATTTCGCACAAATGAAAATTCCCTCTCCTATACATCAAGACATTTTTATGCCACCGAAACAAAAGAATTTTCAAAAATTTGAATTTGGAATTAGTCTGAGATAAATTACAAACAAATCGGTGTATTAAAGATTCCAATGCGGCCAGTACTTTTCGAGTTATTTAATTGAGTATGAAATATCCCTAGACCGTGTTGAGGTGTGTATATATGTATCTCCTACTTTACCTTGTTCTTTCTTTATGGAAAGATTGCCATAGTTATCAATAATAGATAATATGAAAAACGAAAAGAACATTAAATGGAATTAATTGTAGTTTGAAGTTTGGAATTTGGATGGAATGGTACCAAAATTTTTATCGCTTTCGTGCAAACAATTGAAGTAGGTAATAAATATAATAAAATACTGTAAGACAAATAAATATACTTACCTATGCATAATTTTGTAAAATCCATATACATATTATAACCTACGTCGTGTTTAAGGAAAACCTGTATACCTTGATATGATAATCTTCCTTACATAGTATAAAACAAAGTCGCGTCTGTTTGTTTGTTTGTTTATTTGTTTGTTTGTCTGTATGCTTAAATCTTTAAAACTACGCAACGGATTTTGATGCGGTTTTTTTTAATAGATAGAGTGATTCAAGAGGAAGGTTTTAATACCTTTTTTGTACCCGTGCGAAGCCGGGGCGGGTCACTAGTTCAAGATAAATTGAAGATACAAATTGAAATAAGCAAGATGGGCACCGAAATAGATCTATAGCATATCTCTCCAGATGATAATTTATTATCATCATCATCGTGACTTTGCCTGAATTTACCCATTGTTGTGTAAGGTCCCTGTCTTCTTGTGCTTATCCTCTCGTTCCTAAGCCAATCTCACCCAGTATTTCCTGTAATGGAACATCGTTCGTAAATACAATCAAAGTAAATTAGGAATTATTTCATTGTCTACTTATGTTCTGGGACAAAAGCTACAAAATCAAAATGATTGATTTCGATGTGAGCGTTAATTTCTTCCGCTTTTAATTGACATAATGAAGTTCGACGTAAGTCGCTGAGTCATCAGTTCACGTGGCCGCTTATCACACTACATACATATTGTTATTACGGCACTTATGTATACTAGATGTTACCTGCGCGTGCGGCGATTACGACCAACTATGACTCACAGTACATCCTGTTCGCTTTTGTGGGACTTTCACGCATATTAGCGCAATTGGAAAGCTTTGTGTATGAATTCTAATCGCATTCATGCAATCAGATCAAACAATACCGTCCTTTATCTAAGTTAGATAATTTAACTTATTATTAAAAATTAAGTAATGCACTCCGCTTTATTGATTCTTTATCTTATCTCATTAAAGTATAATAATTGTATATTATTGTATACGGAATCATAATGTTTGTTTATTTATTTGTCTAAAGTACCTATATCTACTTAATTCAGCATTCCAATGATTATATTACAAATTCCATTGGTGATAAAATACCTATCTCCATTTTAAAGCACACATGAGTCATAATGTAGTTTGGTCGGTCGATGATGATAAAGGATAAATATTTCTACTAAGTATTTCACAAAAAAAATGTTAGATGAAGTCATACAATCATTGATAATAACGTGCCGCTCGCATCATCGTATGATACCATTTATGATAAGACTGTCTCCTTGAAAGGAAACTAAAAGTATTGGTTCTGATTATATTGAAGTAAATAAATAAGTATGTACTTTAGAAGTTCCGTCTTGCTTGACGTACAAGCAGCGGGTGATCCATGTCCGTTTCAGATAACGCAATATGTCTAGAGATTAAGACTCATTTAATAACTCGTGTAGATACTTGAAGATACAGGTTTCCAGTAGATACCGACAAGTTGGTACGTATCGGTATCGGTCGGTGCGGCTAAAATCGGCTAAATTGTCAAAGGTTGCTTGCGTAGATACAGGTTTCAAGTACGGAAAAGGCACTAGGTATGGGTAAAGTAGCCTCATACTTTGTCTCCTCTCACCTGCACACTCGAAGTGTAAAAAGGGCGTAACCGCCAGTTTGGCCAAAAAATGATTTTAATGCAGTCTTTCGTCCTCTTTCAATTTTAAACTCTCCAATCTTTGATTTTCTTTTAGATCGTAAATTAAAAAAATAAATCTCTAATGTTAATCTGCGATTTTCTTTATCTCATAATTATAACAAGCTTTGTCTTTTGTTTTTTTTAGCTATAAGCACATAACAAGGTAATTTATTATTGCACCGAGTGCCTGAGCGAGGGCTGTAATCTAACAGGCACGAGGGCAATATAAATTACTTAAGGCGAGGTGCATAATCTGCTTTTCTTTCAACTATTACCTATAGGAATAGTAGATAAAAGAAACTCATATCAAACAGTTAAAAGATTTTCTATAACACTGTCGGCTTCATTTAGAATGTTTTCCGGAGTTAATGTGTCGCTAGATGATTCCATTTTAATTCGAAGCCGAAGCACTCAAAATCAGATAGTATCACACTTTATCCCCAAAGTTCCCCCCAAAGTTTCCAAAAATATTGTCAAGCAAAATTAACAAAGTTCCCGCCAAATCACTTTTTTAAATTTCTTTCATTTTTAAATCAGAGTTAGCAGCAATCATTTTTTAAATTTGGAACAAGTAGGATGGAAACGAATAATACGTACGTAAAAAAAAAGGATTGATATCGGCTGGCTGAATAGAGCTAATCCATTGAGATTGGCACCTTTTGGTGCGATTAAAAAATAAACTGTGCATTATTGAAATTTCATAAATTTTTATTGCTCTAGCTAGAGCATTAAATACTCGCTTTGTACTGAGTTTTTAGTGTGATTGTGATGAAATTAAAGCATAGTTGGAAGAAAAAGTTATTAAGGCTCTCCTTTTTTGTATTTTGGTGGATACGCCCTTTGAGCTTAAAGGACCTGTATATTTGACATTTAAGTATGCAAACACCTAGCAGAAAGTATTGAACTATTTTACTTTACCCACTATACCAGGGCCCCGAGTCTGCTATTCAATAGTGTCAGAATGGTCGATCATTGATCTCATAATGGTTGATTTACGACAAGCCAAAAAGTACCTTAAGTCGACAGGCTTAGGGTACTTTTTGGCTTGTCGTCAATCAACAATTATGAGATCACTGATCGACCATTCTGACACTATTGAATAGCAGACTCGGGGCCCTGAACCAATCGGTACCGAGACCTACGAAACTTGTATCTTTACGTAAGCACCCATCGTTAAAGACTTTACAGTCCAATTGTACTTCCGCAGACATGTTCCACTGGACAGCCAGCACAAGTGATGCGTTAACAAGTGAAGTGCTACTAACATAGTCTTAAGTCTTATTTATTAACATGTTACTCTATGTTAGCTTATACGGCATTATATACTATGGATCACTTGTAGCCTGAAATAAAATGATTATTATTATTATTTACAAGCCAAACACATCTCGGTACTCGTGCCACCTCTCAAATACTTTAAACGAAGCATCGTCATCTTGCTGCTCTTATTCAAATTGATTTGGGGTCAGGGCGAGGCCGAGGGCAGTAAGAGGAGTCATGCTACTCTGACCCTAAAAATTCCGTACGCCTTCTTTAGTCGTCATCTTTGATGTCAGGGGACTTTCCTAGCCATATCATCTTTCTTATAATAAATTCATTCATATTCTCTTTATTGTACTCTGAACATTCCCAGTAGTACATTTTCAATTCTTAGTCATAACATAACATCAGGCCTGTAATCCCCGGAGGCTTAGGCGGAGGCGTATGTTGTATGATAGTATGTTTTAAGTCCCATGGAATAGGGGGTGAGCAATAGGCGTATTGCTTTCAACCGGGCACAAATCTACACTCCGGGGTTGCTACCGAGAGATTCCTTATAGTAAAACCCAATAACACTTAAGGTGAATCCTCCAACCAGCCCGCGAAATTCAAATTTTCTTAAGTTTTTTGCAATTTGCAGGCCAGTGATAGGTTGTATGTTGATGAACATTTGATTCGCGGCTGTAAGACAATTGTAGTTACAGAATTATAATCATCAAAATCATTAATACAACCCTCCGAGCTCATAAAGGTTCCGGAATGACTTTGACCTTGCAAAAAACTTAAGAAAATTTGAATTTCGCGGGCTACCCTGGAACATCAACCTTAACCCGACCCGGGAATAGAACCCAGGACTACATGTCCAGCAGTAGCGCTTTGGTCGCAAGCGCTCACCAACGGAGCAGTTTCTTAGTCATGTACCACATAAAAAAGATACTACGTATATGCCTGCCATGTATACATACAAGCAAACTAAACTATAAGAACAGAGCCTACTATGTCACTATACGAGTGAAGTTAATCCCACATCAGCATCGCTTAAAAGATAACTATTCAGACACAAACACCACTTGATTTACGCGGTGAGGTAATTATACGCCCAGATAATTATCTAGAATAAGGAAGAATGGTATTAGGTACTTAGTTGAAACAAAACGGATGTTGATCATATCGTGTTACGATTACGAAACGCACTCATTCTTAGGAAACTTATGAAATTGTTATCTCATGTTTGCCTTTTAGTTATTCATCGTTTTTCATAATTGTGAGGCTAGCTAAATAAATAATCTTGTTACTTTTGCCAAATTGTAACTAATGCACAGATCATGATAGAATTAAATTCCTTACCTACACACAAGATTTTAAGTTAGTTTTGCCATGCAGGTAAGTAGCAGTTAAGCAAAATACGAGTTTCATTAAATCAGCATACCTAATTGAGATAATGAACTTCGTTTCTAAATTAAAGTATAATGAGCGAAACTATTAAAAGTCAAAGAAGTATTAAGTAGTATGACTGATGGCGTATTATTTTCTCAAAATAACCGGAACTCTTTACCTAAATATACTATGGTGAAAGCAGGGGCGCTACTACAACGTCTTAAAACAGTCCTGTATAAGTCTTACTTTGCATTTTCGTACCATCACGTCCTTAAAACAATCTTAATGCAGGACTGCTACAGATATCAGTTTTGATATCGTTTTGATGACGTCACCTCAAATAGTTCATTCAGTTGGTACCACGACGTGCCTTTTGACAGCGAGCAGGATTGTTTTTATGTCAAATAGCAGGAATGTTTGACATTCTAAATAAGTTGATCTGGGGCGACGAATACATTATTGTTTTATAAATTATACAAAAGAAATGTACTGCCGTGATATACTTGGTAATAAAAACACATTTATATACGTGCAAGGGGTGTATTAAACACCTCTGCCCAATCCTTCGGATGTTACAGGCATAATGTTATGGTGTTGTAAAGTATTCGATTGGACTATGTTTTCAGTGGTTTCAGTGCATCATCTTTATCATTTTCAACAAGAAATTGTCTGCTGCAGGACGTAGGCATCTTCCAAGCATCGCCACATCGACCGATCTTGTATTTCTCGCATTCCGAAAAGGAGGAAGAGCTACAGAGACTATGACTAGGCTGATGATGATTTAGTGACTATGTTAGGAGGAAGCACCGTCAATGTACCAACAAGAACCACTGTGACATGACTCCATCGGAGCCCAACGTGCATATTCGTGCCGCGAACCCAAACACTCCGGTGTACATTTCCCGCCTACACTACACCAGAACGGCGGAAGACATCGTGAAGTACGTGCGCCAGAAGACCAAGTACGTGGCGAGAGTGTGGAGTTGCTGGAGTCGCGCAGCTACGTCAACTTTAGGGCGTTCGTGGTGTACGTACCAACATGTTATGGATCTGCATAATCGTGTTGGAGGAGGACATTAGGCCGCAGGGAGTGGTGTTCCGTCGTTTTCATGGGCAAGTGCCATATGTACCTAAGTGCAGCACAAAGACTTAGTGCTTAACTGAAGTGTTACAAACATAGTTTTAAGGCTCTCTTTACTAATACAAATTGTATTTTGTCATATTTATGTAAGTCAGCTTCACATGACATACTAAGGTATGTAAAGGCTGCCAAAGATGCCTGAGAAAAAGTGGATGTTGTTGTCGTTTGTATTTATTTACATCATAAACATCGATTTGTAAAATGTACTGTTGCTATAGATTACCTACCTATAACTTGTATTGCTGGCGAACCAATAAACTACCATTATAATAACTGTTTTATTGTTTGAATGCTTGAAAATAACGGTCTTAAGGTCTAACGACCCCACACACCCTAGTGTCAGAGTTTCTAAACATGGTTTGACGACAGCAATTTGGCGACAGGGACCACCGGCTTAGGGTGCTTTTCCACCAGAGATGCGCTATGGTACGTTGCTATGGATGCGTTATATATCCGCCAATCATATTCATTGGTGCAAATAGCTTAGCACTGGTGGAAACGGATTCAACCAAGATGTTTTCTATAATGGAAGGATGCGTACTATGGATGTGTGCTTGATGAAAAGCAGCCTTATACGTGCCTTCCGAAGCATAGAGTGCCTTCCAAACATTGCTACTGAGAATCAATCTAGTTTTACAAACTCGCGGGAACGCACAAGCGTGTTTAACCGAACGCTCTTACATCGTTTGAACATAGTCACCCTGAAACATTGCCCTGAAATCATCCACAACTTCTTACACGCAGTTTAGCAGACCTAAAGTACTTGGGTACCTACTTAAATAAAACGATCAAAGTTAATAATGGTTTATAGTCAGAATTCTTTATTATACAGTTTAAAATATCGATTAACAACTCGTAGATCAGTCCATATTCGAATTTCCTGGAATTATTTTAACCAGCTCCGTGGTCCATAGTGATAGGTAGTGGTTTTTAAGATGCATGGATGCAGTTTTAATGATATTCTTTCCATTGGTTGCTCTTCATCTCTCAAGGGAAAATAAACATTCGCATGTCCACGGTCACGTTAAGGTTTTTATTTCAAGCAGTAGCCAGCTTCAAAATAAGGATAAGATGAGTACACTATCGCATCCTATTATGAACCAGCATTTTGGTACATATTTCATAAGTCCATCATAAATTAAATATAATGAATATCGAAAACGGTTCATATTCACAATCACAGCACACAAGAAAAGTAAATACAATAATTTAATTTAGAATTATTATATAAACTTAGGATGTAATTTTATTGAATTTTGTTGACAACCACTCACTGACAGACGTAATGCATTGACATGGATGCCACTTTAATATAAAACGATAATGATACCAGCCAGTTATAAAAACACTGGTCCGAATCTTATTATGTTACAATGAAGGGCTTAACCTCCTTCGAAACATTTTCTTACTTTTTCGAGGAAAATCCTCAAAGATTTTATAAATGTTACGATTTTAATTATGTATTTTCTTAAAACTACCTATAAAAATGAAAAATTGTATGGTAAATAATATTTCTATTTTCATTAAAGTTATATTTTGTTTCATGACTATTATTTCGGAATACGATTCGGACCGGATTTTTGAGAAAGAGACAGCGCTATACAGTTTACGTATTGCTAGTTGCTTCTTTCATGTTAAAGCAGGGAATAGACAAATTTTACAGATCGTTCGTTCTTTCCCCGCACTAAGCAGGAGTAAAACAGTATTGTTTTGTAGAGGTCATGGTACCAAACAAAGTGTTATTGTTTTAAGCCTGAATCAAAACGTTCCTGCAACAGGATTGTTTTGTTAAAGGTGGTAGTAGCGGCCCTGGTATCAATATATCAGGAAACAAAAGACAACAAGGCCAGAGCATATTTTCTCAAAGAAAAATAATTTGATCATGTGGGAGTTGTAAAGGCTTTAACGTAAGTGCATGCTAAAAGTTCTGGTTTTATCCAAGTAGGTAAAGTATCCTTTTAAAATATGTAAAATATACTGCCTTTGTGGCGTGGCGGGCGTGGGCTCCACTTGTGTTTGCACAGTGACGCAGCGGCCGCGATACGTTACAGAGGTATGTTTCGCGAATAATATTATGTTACTCACCGATCCCATCGAACAAAAACTTGTTTAGTTGATATACTTAGCAGATTAGAACGACTCGCTAAGGACGTAACACGTTTTCAAACGATTATAAATAGCTTAGATACACCTTTGCTATTTTTTAATTATTTCAAGGTTTGCTGATTATTTTACATCTTTTCCTTTTCCACTTTTTATACAAACTTTTCATGATTACCTATGGGGCATTATATTAGCTGTACCTAAATATAATGCAGGTATGCATCAAATACAACAATATGCGAAAATCTGTTATCTATCAATAACAGAGTTTCGCATATTGTTATTTTTATACGAACGGTTGTAGGTATGTAGAGCCAGGTAATTTGTATGTAAATTTAATTTGACATAACAAATACCACATGTTTGAAAAAGTATTGAATAAAAATAAATCAGTAGCTTCTATATTACCCGCCACCTAATAATGACAAAGCCAAACATACCCATCGTGCATTTTTTGACGACTTTTCCGGGGAAAGAAGGGACTCTTCCGAACGTACCTGAAACGAATTATGGAAAAATTAAAATAACAGTAGTAGGTATTAAATAATAGAAATAACCGACAACGTGTAAATAAGGAAACTTCTTCAGGAAAAGTACAGGGTACAGAAGAAGTTGGTACACAACACGATACACGAGAAATTCCAAGATTGAACGTTTAAAAAATAAAATAAAAGTGTAGCAGAACTTTGTGTTAAAAAATTATAAAACAAAATAAAATGTATTTCTGTAATACAGACTCTTTTAGTTAGGTAGAGTAACACCAAACATGTTAATAAATTATGCCCACCCTTCGCGAGGGGCTATCCCTCACAAGGGAAAGTGTGGCACGTTATAACATTTTTGCATAGCTCCCTAGGGATTACTATTCCCCTTCCCCTACCTATCCTCCTTGTTATTTTGGCAAAGTTTTGAATGAGGCCTTCTTCGATATACAGATAATATCACTTGCTTTAGAAATCGGTAATTTCTAGGAGGACTTTTTGTGTCCCTGGATATCGAAAATGGCATAATGGCATATTAATCAGACTTTATAGGTTTAGGATCTAAGTAGTTAAAAATAAACTAAATTGTTCTTTGTAGTGCTCATATTATATGTATACATATTATAAAAATATATAAATACCTACATATATGCGCATGCCTACTTTTTATAATTCATATTAGCAGTAGTAAATGTTAAAGAGATTTTACTGTTATGCACTATCCTTATTAGATGACATTGTATTCCTAATAAATTCTATTGTCTAATTGATTAGATAGTTACCAATATAAGGGGTAAGTGCATTTGCTCATCTGTCGTGTCTTGTGATTGTGACTCATCAAAATATTTCTGAATCGGTGACTCATAGTTCGTTTACCTGCTAATGTTTATATACTTGAGATGTCGTATACAATAATACATATTTATATCACAGTTTTTGATTTACAATGCAAACAGACCTACATAATTTCAGGTGCCCTCAAATATGTACCGTATTGTTTAGTACCGTTGTTGTCTGTTGATCATTATCATCAATTCAGCTAAAAGACGTTCACTGATGGACATAGGCCTCTACCAAGTGTCACCACATTGACCGGTCCCGTGTGTCTCGCTTCCAGCGGATCCCCGCAACCTTACCAGGTCATCAGTCCACCTAGTGGGAGCCCTTTCAACGCAACGTCTTTCGGTCTGAGTCACTACTCCAGAAGTTTTCGAACCCATCGAACTTTCGTTCTGTCAGCAACCGCTGCAGTGGCCCTGGCCACTGTCACTTAAGTTATTGATATTTAAAAAGAAGGTAGCTGAACAGCATGAAGTATTAATGTTGGAAAGTTCATCCATGATTCAGGAATCAACTATTACCGAGATGAATTAAGGATGGAAAAGAAAACTTTTCTACGAAATGCTACTAACAGAAACACTAGTAAATGAATTAACTCCCTTTTAATAAATCCAAGACAGGTAATTAGAAAAGAAGTAGGTAAAGAAAGTTCCTACTTAGGTATGGCATTGAGTTTGAAACGCTACAAATCGACTGATACATAGGTAGGTATAAATTAACATCACTTCTGTAATCTGTAATTCCCGAAGGTTTAGGTAAAGGTGTACCTTTTAGTACAGCCATATTCGCCAGTTATATTTAATTTATAGGGGGGGACTACCAACCCGCACTGGGCACGCGAGAGAATTCTGCGTCTCTGCAGTGGGAACATTATAGACTGATGATGAATAGGGGGTCAGCCTATTGCCATCAACCGGGCACAAATCGAGACCCTACATATCCTACATAACGATCGATGCCTTCTAGTAACAAAATTAGTTGTAGTTTCTTGAACAATCTGCGTTAATATTATAAAGCGGTACATTTGGTAGGTTGGACGTAGGAGGTAATCTCTGACACTACTCATCGGGTTTTAAAAAATCTTCCACTGATGGAAAACTACAGTATTGCTGAGTTTAATAGAATGTATTTTTCACGCGGGCGAAGTAGCATAATTATAGAAGCTAGTATTAAATAAGTAAAAAAAGAGTCCCAGTTGTTGTGTTAGTTAGTAACAACAATATATTATAATTTCCGCTAATTGTAAGTGTCACCTTTGCGCGTTTGATTAAATAAATTTATTTGTATCATTCAAGAGACAACCCGCACATTGCCGTTAATTGTTATCTCCCGTAACTAAGTAGTCTAATGTAACATTTAATTTAGTTTATTTCATATGATTGTATTTAGTTCTTTATATAACCTCTGCAAAGAATCTTGAAATAATCGCAATAATACACTTATTATTGTTATAAATGCTACCGTCCTCAGCCTCCTTCCTTCCACTTTTCGTGATTGTAAGTCATACCTTCGAATAGAGTCTAGCGGATCCCACCATCTCTTAATACACATAATAAAACATAATTATATGAGTGGTAAAAAAACATAATTCGTTTCGGAAACGAGTGCCTAAAACAGTGCAGAGCTTATATGCTAATAACCCAAATAAAAAAATAAGACCCGATTCGTTTCAATTCTACGGAAAATTATGCATCACCGTTGCGTAGTTCCTTATTTGGTTTTATACATATCTCCGACCTACGCAAATGCAGTGTTCCGTTTAATTTCGCGATAAATATTCTACCTACATGCTCTTAGAACCGAATTACATACTTTTTTGGTTTTATACTTTCAAACTCATGCTTTCAAGTCTTGCGAAGTTGCGAGACAGATTTTTAGGTAGAGCTTTATCAACTATCTCAGTCAAAACCGAAAATGTAGCTGAGATAATTTATAAAAAATACTTTACGTAATATGTGTAGGTATAGCATGATCTAAGTCATCAACTTCGTATCAGGTCCGCATTTCTTTGGAACTGTCTGAATGAATCCCTTAATGGGCAATGATTTCAAAGTATGAGCAATTTAATTCAGCTTAAGAGACAATGCGTAGGCACATTGCAGCTCATAAGTGCGTTGTAAACTCAATAAGCGTCGAGACAGCTGTAGGCGGCCGGAAAAGTGGACCGTCGAGTGTTAGTCGACTTCCTACTTAAGAGTGCTCGGTGTTCGGCGGAAACGCTATTTTTGGCGCCCACCGTCGCTTCCTCTGAGGAAAGTTCACTTGTTGAATGCAATCACTTTTGATCAAATCGAAACCACCATCCTTCTTTTGTTAAATGGGTACTTATTCTATATTCTGCTAATATTGTAGCACTTTATGTCCATACAAAGGCAGGAATTATTGCCTGCCGGAAAATTACGATTGTCGCACAAATGACACTGATTACATTTTCTTACAGGAAGTTACACATTATTACTTAGTTAAGAAATAGACTTCGTCTGTTATTATCATTTATAAAGCAATTATTCTACCCACACAACGATGACAAATCGATGTGATAAAACAAAATCCGTATATAGGGATACATCGTGTGCACCTATTTGCCTATGGTCGTGTGAAAAACTAAAATGTGAACGCCGTCATACTTGTCAAGTGAGACAACTACTTCCTAAAACAAATAAACTACACAAAAAGCCAGGAAGATGGTTCGCGCATTCCTTTCCACATATTAGTACCCTTACGGATCCCGGTCTGCATTCCCTTCATTGTGTCCACGCCCATTATGGTGCAAAGGAATGCAATGGGACTCATCATTCACCGGAACACCCAGTTACGGTGCAACAAAAAGTTCAGTTTTTGCAAAATTGTGTGGTTAATGGACATTTGTATTCGATGATAACTAAATGATTTTAACATCATTAAAGTATTCAGATAGCAGCAATCTATGCATGTTTGGTAAAATACATAATACAGGTTTTATTGTTTTGAAGATGAATCATCTTAAAAAGTTAGCGATCGCCGTTTTTATTTCAAAATCCGTTTTTGGTAAGAAATAATTACTTGGCTAAAATTTCATTCAATTATTTACGAGTGATTGCTTTTACACCTACCTGTCTTTGCCTTTTGGGAGAATAACTATTAAATAGGCATTTTCAGAAACTTTATTTCCAGTAAACAAAGTCATCACATGGATAAGAATTACACATTTTTAATGACTGTTATTAATAACCTCTGTTTAGGAAACAACCGTGTTTGTTATCTCCCAGATTGGCATTGGTGGTGAACTTCAAACCAATGCTAGTTTGAAGTTCACTATCAACACCAATAGACACGTCCGCGAAACGTACCTGAGATCGGTTAAATTAACTATAATATGTTTATGATGGCGTCCTTTGATTCCTATCTCCAGTTGACAATGACAACCGTGGCCTATATAGAAGGTAATCAATTATAATTTTGTGCCATACACGGCGAGACTGCAGTTAATGTAAAGCCATAAAGTCGGAGGTCTGGTTTGAATGCGCAGTTGAGTCTTATCAGAGAGGGCGGTCATATAAAAGGAAACAACATAATAACGATTTAATTTCTTGTCATTACAACAACAAGGCTTACATTCATTTGTCCCACAAGTTTGTCCAGATGTGGGAACGGTATTACCCTTTGACCTGCTTGCACGTTGTAAGAAATTAGTCCTTAACAGCGCTGACTCTGAGTTCAATCTGACGACTCAGTGCATTTGTAGGTCACCGATATTGCACAGGGGACCTTGTGTAATAACCAGTATCTCGAACGTACGCGGATGCTGCGTGTGAACAAGAGCGAAGAGAAAATTAAGAAACCTTAATTTAGAACAGGAAATGCGCAAATGTTTAACTTGTTTGTATAAATGTAGAGACTTGAATTGTGTGAGTTCACGTAAAGTGTTGTATTTTTATTGTGCATGTGATGAATAGTGATATTTCTTGTAAATTATCAACAAAAGCAACAATGGGCTGCTGCCGTTACTAAGAATCCCACCAAGGCCAAAATGTGAATATTTCTGAAGTAGGTCGTCTAAGTGGAACGGCTTACACTTTAACTGAATCATAGGTTACGTGAAACATTATCATTCACATGATAATAAAATATCTGTGTGCACTGTTAATTTCATTGTATATACTGGATGGAAATTGTTTCTATGTGAAGCTATTACGATTTTAAATGGGTGGGCCCGCGTTAATATTATTCAATATGGTTATAAAAGAAGCATATATGTATAACTAGGTATACAATCTAAATCGACTGAATTCATTTTAAAGTGTTATATTTTTTTTCATTAAATTTTTATACTAAAGAAGAGCATCGAAAAAGTGGACGGAGGCCTCTGCCCAGGCGTGTGACATTTGAAATTAACAAAAAAAAAAACGAATTACATTCAGTGCACATTTATGTCTAGATAGCAACTGGCTTATTTATTGTAAACACATATTGTGCAATGTTTTTTCGTTAATTCTAATCTGAAGCTATATTTTGATAATTTTCATCAGCAAGTGTTTTAATTTGTTTCCAGATTTAAAATCACCTTTCATTATAATTGTTTTAAATACAATAAAATAATTGAAAATAAAGTAAAATAATGTTATGTTGGATTGCTATCAAGTTTTTTCATGATTTTAAACTACTTAAAAACGCTACTGATAGTTAATATCCATCTGATTGTTTATAACTATCAATATAATGGTTAGATACCCATCTAATTGGATATACAGGTACCAAAATATCTCGAAGATCTTCATTGACTTTATAAATATTCTAATTACAAATGCATAAAATTGCTGTTAAGTCAATAAGGCGTTTGTTTACATCGCATTGTGTTATCTGTTACCAAGTCGTTGAATGTTAAGTTAGAGTAGCTTGATAAGTACATAACATTGTAAAGCGGCTTACCTTCTTCGGAAAGAAAATTTTCGGTTTTCCCGTGTATGTGGAGTATGAGGCCATGTTATCGATTTTCGACACAACCATAATTTGGCCAAAAACACTAAATCCGGGACGAGCAAACACTACCCAGAACGAGTAAAACTTAAGGAAAACGTATTTTTTCTTGTGTTTTCGAGAATTTTCGATGATCACGTGTTTTGCCGAGAGAGTGAATTTGTAGTAACACTTTATGATTACAATCGTACGGTTTGCGTTGAGAACGCCACGAAAGTTTTTGTTCGAGTTGTTTTTCGTCGCAATAAACTTTTAATCCTTGGACGCGACGCGTCCACGTCACCGTCGTCGTCGCGACGGTATGTCTCTTACGTTGAGACTCTGTTCAAAATTCGATCGTATACACTATAAAACAACATTAAAATATTATTCGAAGCACTCATACAATATCGCTGTCACATCTTAACCTCGTCGCGATTGTTTACGAGCCACGTTGTACGGGAGGCCGCACGCTGTTTCTTTTCAAACTGAATTTTCGTCGCGTTCAACAGTTGCTTTTATCAATTCATACGTAGGTATCGCCCGCAGCCCCCCCGCTCTTCTCTTTGTCTCTCTCGCACCTTTATGTTTAACGAATGCGTAGACAGCGATAGCGTTACACGCTTTGCACTACGTATTACATAACCACGGCAATTGTAAGTATGTATAGAACATAATGCATGGCATACGTTACATATACGTAGTGAAGTACGTATGTAGTGACTCTTTGTATGGTAATACTACTAGTATTTGGATTTAGATTTTATAATGTAGAGAAACAAGATATTATTAAAAGTACCTATCTGTGTTACCTATGTTTAGTAGTGAGTGTATGTAAGTGGTGAACCAGATTAGAGAGATCTATAGCTATATAATATTTATAATTTCATAATATATGTACTTACCCACGATACATTTGACCCCGTTTCTAGTCACGTGGGAAATACTTTATTTTTTCTTCATCAAATTTAATAACAAGACGACATCCTGGTCATTCAGAATTTAGATCTTTAACCATAGTTTCGGAAATCAATGAATTACGTACCCAGGTACGTTTCTTTGTAAAACACTTTTAGGTTTTTCCTAATATTCATGAGATATGTGTAAGTCATCTACATGAAAATATCAGTTAGACATAACTTCAACAATGACTAAATACATATACAGTAGGTACCACACAACATCTTTGACGTTAAAAAGCTTAGCGTCTTTATAAGTCGCTGGGTACGTGCGCGGTATATGGAACGAACAAACAAAGAACAGTAACTTTACAATCTTTCAGGACGATTCGTAATCCACAACAAAATTAAACAGCCATAACTTCACTCGTTTCTAAAGCAGTTCAAAGTTCAACAAAATAAGGGGGATATATTATTTTCAGCTGTCCTCCCTGTCATGAAGGATGAGGTGGGCATCATAGGTGGTACTCATTGGCGCCTGTTTGGAAATAGAAAGCAGTGACACATCTGAGGGGCGACGGCTGGCGAGACAACTGCCGCCGACCGGCGCCGTCCGAGCAAGGGGACATGATACATTTGGATTTATTTTGCAGATACGATGTATTTCACTGAAAGTGTGACTGCTGTATCCATCATTGACGAAAATATAACAAACACTAGACAGCTTACTGAACAAGTTGAGTCCACCATCATTTACGAAAATATATCAACCACTAGACAGCTTACTGAACAAGTTGAGTCCAAGAAATAAATGTAATATTGTGACAACCACCTAATTGAAAAAGACTGATATTTTCCACTGAGATAGCGGCGCATAAAAAACAAAACCTACTGAAATATCAATCTCGAGGAAACGAACACGTTTACTGAAACGAAGTCTTTTGCAGCGAACTTACCTACAGGCCACATGGGATTGGCAAACAATGTTGGTATATCATATGCAATCATATGGCTACAAAAGCTATAGTATAGCGGTATAAGTATGGTTTGGTGTCTCACAAGGTTGACAACGAGATTTTTTTGATCCTGTCAATACAATATGAAACACATCATACCTATTCAATGAAATTTTTTTATGAATGAAGTTACTCATTCATAAAAAATGCGTCCGACCATGAAAGTTTAAGGAAATGCGTAAAATACGATACAATTTTGGAGATATCGTAGCCTAAATACTTTGCACACGATTCATTCATAAATCCGATAAGACTTAACAATGAATGACGCAAATAGAATTTGAAATAGATTAAACTTTTGTGTTTAATTAGCTGTTGTTATTACTAAGTACAGGGTATGCCGCACATCTGGGCTTGTTGTTGCCAAGAACACCAAAAAACTTTAAAACTTTGAAATGTTTATGTGAAACATTGTATGAATTTCGGTGGAAGTACAAACATGCAGTCACGTGAACTAATATGTCGACCACAGAACAGAAAGAACAGTTCTGTGATTTGTATTACGCTTCGCAACTTTTATAAGTAACTGTCTCCTACGTCATAAACATAAGGCATGAGGTAGGGTATTGATTCTAATATGTATTGTTGCGAACATTGATTTCAGTAATTTTTTTGATCCCATATTGTTATGGAATAGGGCTCATCATAAAGTTGCAATTATTCATCGAGAATGTCGCTTTTAAATATTGCTAAATATATAAATATTTGTACACGTGACTACACCAATACGACCTAAAAACTAAATTGTTCTGTTGTACAGTCGCCAGCACATAAGCTGTCCAATTTTCCACACCAACCACGGCTTTAGCGATAAAGTTGAAAAGGTATTAATGAAATTTGACAGATTGTAGTAGCTTTATGTGCTGGCTTGCCTCTGTACACAAAGCAGAAAATCGGCAATGTAAACTTGCTAACATCTTGAGCTGAAATATGCAACCCGTGCTTTTATGAGCCGTTTAATTAGGTTAGGAAAAGTAATGAGACTGCAACTAGTATTTTCTTTCTGTCAGTAAAATAAGTAGCAAGAGTACCGGTAGCAATATTTTACTTTGATATTATCTTATTCTAGAACGATGCATAAGCATGACTCTACATTTCAAACGATAAGACTTTTTTCGAGATTAGTGAGAAATGTTTGAGATTTGCATGCCCATCATCTAGAACACAGGCCTAAGATTAATATTAGGTGATAAACAGATACGATTACCTGAGGCATCACTTTGGTGCTGTACTTGATACAAAACGAATTCCCTCTCACACAACATGTCACTGTCTTCTTTAACTTCATGTTGCACGACATGAATATTTCTCTAACACAAATCTCTCGAATCACGTAGTAATACACCACACAGCACATTTGTGAACGACTGCATCAAATGATGCTACGGTCAATTCTGTCGCTAAGTGCAACAAAGAAATTAATCCTGACGACGTATTTCATAAAAATCAGCGCAAATCGTTACTCGACCGACTTAATTCTGCCGTTTTGCAATTTTACTCCTATGTCTTTTGCAAGAAAAAGTAGTACATGACATGAAACATGTTTGTCTTCTAAGAACAAAGTACCATCTTGTTATTGTTGCCCAATAGGTATCATATTATTATGACGGTCAAATAAAAATGTTTTTGAGATCTCTAGCTAGACAAAAACCTCCACCAAATACGTCGAGGATACTTAAAGCTCTACTAGACTTTTCATAAAAACTTAAAGTTTCACATATATGGTAATTTAATCAATTTATTAAAACTTCGTGGGACATTTAGGACGATGAACTTTTTACTTCCAAATCTGCTTGGATTTTAATCACGAATGTTTTTTTTTAAATTTGTTGAATCGTTAGTCACGTCAGGTACACTTCCGAGCTGGGAGGTCAATGCACTACTGGGGCATATTAACTATTACCCTTTGTGCATGCTTTGACACCCATCAAAGTGCAACTTAATCATAACATAATACGCATAATCATAATAATCAAAAGTCCACGTAGTACATTGACTGGCTAAGAACAATGAATATTTATTTCTTTATTTTCCTGCTCTCTGAATCATCATCATCATCTGAATTGATTCACAAAAATAATATTTAGTATAAGTATAAAGTTTATTGACATCCTAAAAGAAGAACCTTATATTATATAATATATATTATATAATTAATAATTAAAATTGTCTTATATTATATATTATATAATTAATAATTAAATATAAGACTTTCATGCAATGCATTTCGGCGTTTCCTGAAGGCATTCGGCTTGGCAACGAATCAATTCAATCCAGCATCAATTTCTTGTTTTCGTTTGGGCAAAAGATTTTTGAAAATGTCTAAATAATCATGAAACTTCAGAAAAAATATTAAGATATCAATATCTCTAGAAGGAAAGGGAAAAGGCAGAATTTGCATTAAAACTTAGAGATTCTAACGATTTTGTAGGTCGAATGGTGTCTGAATAACGCGATATTTTTCCGTTTGAAAAACCCCTAACGTCATTGCAGCTTACACCTGCATACGGAATCAGAAAGTACTTTTAACTTACCTATTTAAATGATTCAAAATTTGATTCATTGTTTATTTTATTGCGGGACGTTATCGACTATTTTGGTCATTTATTTTATATTCAATACGATGAGTTGTTCATTTTAATAAGTAGATGTTATTTCTAAGGTAGTAACGGTGTTGGTAATATTACACGGCAAGCGGGTAGTCGCACTTTACACGCGCGACGCCATTTGCCTTACCACGTTGTTTACGTTCGAGTCACGTTGCTGTTGAGATGCAGCACATAAAGTGCACAAAGACACTCGTCCATCCGGAACTACTAGAGCTGCTTACGCTGAATAAAACTTTACTAAATATAGATTAATCAATGATGAACATTTTGAGCAGTTCTGTTTCGAATGCATTAAAGTAACTACGTAAACTGGCACTAAGTGCATCATCATCAATACTAATGACATCTGAGTATGGTATACCCTTACTAACTACTTTCCTGGGAGGGACTCCGTATTTTCCATACTTTTGTGACGAACTGTCTACAACTTGACGTAGAAACATAGGTACAGAGTCCATGCTAAGTGTCACGTTTTACCTTACCGAAAGTTGGCTAATATTGCATGAATAATATATAGTCTTTACTATGCTGTCATAGCAAGTGTAGGTATATACCGCAACAAATTTGATATTTTAAGGACTGCGTAATTTACTCTGGGCGATACGCAATCTCACGCAAAAATGTTAGCAACATAAGCGTACATGGTATCGCTTACATAAGGGAAATCAGATACCGTCCTGAGGCCATTTATTTGGTCTTTGAAGCGCGTGGGAAACTACAGAAAATTATCATCTTTAGGTAAACTATGCAATGTTGTAATAATTTTTGCTAAAGCATGTGCTTTAACATGAGGTGCCTACGTCAAAAGAAAATAGGTTAACCCCACTGAAGTCATAATCAGTAGGCTTTTCGCGTGAAATTTTGTCCCTTTCCGTTCCATGAATTCTTTTCCGCGCAAGCGCGACTGCTGAGCGTGAGGTCCTGGGTTCGATTCCCGGGTCGGACAAAAAGTGCTATTGGGTTTTTCATTAGAAATTTCCCAGTAGTAGCCCGGAGTTTGGAAGTTGGCGGTATAATACCCCCGTGCCTCGGAAAGCACGTTAAGCCGTTGGTCCTGATCGGACTATGAGAGAAAAGGGAACAGAGAGTGCACCTGTGCCCGCACACACTTGTGCACTATAATATCTCCCGCGCAGATGGCTAATCTCCGCTGAGATTGGCCGCCGTGGCCGAAAAACGGTCAGGAGGACTATTATTATTACTATTATCTTTTATGGCTAAGAGGTAGTGTGTGTAAAGTGAATGGTTAAAAACACGTGACTAAAGATTGTGAAGACACTTAGGTACCTACTGCTGACAGATATAGTGTTATCTGTAAAGCTCGTGCCTCTAATGTCAACATGGATGGTGTTTGGTGTCGTCACGGGAAGTGCCTAATCACCAAATCTTACGACTTATATAAACACAATAAGGAGGGAGAAAATCCAATAAAGATGTTTGAGAGAAACAATAAATCCCCATTTTGGGGGAACAATCATATAATCGGGTCAATATTTAGTACTAAGTACTATTTTAGGCACAATTTGGATTGCCTATTGACTTTGATAGTCTATCTACCTACATCATATCTATATCTGCATCACAATGTTATCACGTAGGAAAAAGTAAAGTATTAGGATTGATTGAATGATTCGGTCAAAACAAATCATTGTTTTCTTGCAAAAAAGATTACCAGTTCCGATAACTCTTAAGTGTAAGGTTATGCCGAGTTATGCGTAACGCGCATTTTTTTTTCTTAAGAAAAAGTGTGATTAATATTTTTTTTACAGACCGTACCATTGAGCCAAGCATTTTATGTAAGAAACAATAACAAAACTTTACCCTTACTTAGTCGACATCTTCGCAGGTGTAGGTATGGAATATTGAATTACTTTCACGATTCAGCTTTTCTAGAAAACTTATGTAGAAAACATTAGATGCTGACAGTCATTAAACTTATTTGACGCATGGCGTATTCATTAATTTAGACACGTTCAAAACTTTAGGTACACGGTCTCGGTACTTAATTTGATAATAATCTGCATAATGCTGCAACTGGCTTACGTGTATGACCACATGTATGAATGTGGACGAGGCAAAAGGAGTACCATGTAGGAATCGTGTGGCTGGTGGTATATTGTGATAACTGGCTACCCCCGAGAAAAGGGCGTGAGTTTATGTAGATATTGTGAACAATTTCAGCATGTAAAGATTCTTGGGCACCAAGACTACATTTTCTGATGTGTCGAAAAACTGGATCCTGAACGTAATACCTACTAATAATTTTTTACTCTACTATTGTCATGGAAATAATATTAGTATTACCGATCAATAACTAAAGAACAGATAGGTACTAAGTCGGTATCTACCTAAAACCTAACTGTTTCAAAATAACGTCATTCCCCACCATTTAGATTGGCAAAGTACGACATACCATAGGTGAATGCGTTCACACGAACGCAGAGCGGAACCGGATCGAAATTGTGAAAATCTGATGACTAAATCTCATGTGGAATATCCCCAGGGCCTCATGCATGTTGTAACAAAGTTCACTTCGACGAACAGTTGTCAAAATATTTTTATAGTATGAAAGGTGTAGGTACTAAATCAAAATATGATCTATACAATAACTTTAGACAAGCTTTATTAGTAAATATAGGCAGATTGAATCAAAACAAGCCGAACGGTTCCACGCCGCTAATATCTCATTGATTAATACTCGTACACCTGTGTTTGAGAATGGCTAATTGAATATTGACAGTAATGATCAGTAGTTGATGAAGGCAAGGCTTGCTTGGATGCAACTGTAGCGATGTATGATTATTATACTTAATTATATTTTTAAACAAATCACGCCTGTTACCTATCCCCGAATTGTAAGGCAGAGGTGTTCCAGTGGGACACCTCCCATGGAGTACAGGGCGTACTAGTGGGACACCATTTAGCTAATTATGTTTACAGCCTTTGTTTCATTGACTTTTTTGAAACCGACTTCCGAAAGTAAAGTTATTTCAGACTTTTTGGCAAAAAGTTTTTTATATTACTCTTTTTAGTTGTTTAAATTATTTTTTTGTGGATATAGCCACACAATTTTTTGCAATGAATCAATTTTACATCGTAACTTGAAGTTAATGTCAACATAATCCAAGAAAAAAACTACTGAATCGATTTTGATGTTTCCATGGGACTTATATATTTTCACATTAAAAAAAAACATGCGAATTGAAATCATCCTCCTTTTTTTGAAGTCTTTTATAAATATCATAAAATTCACCGAAGTCCGTCCAAGCTTTGCATAAAGAATACCTACCCGAGGTTACAATAATAATTCTAAATTGAATCATTTTGTTTGACATTGCTATAGAGTCCTTAGCGAATTGTAGGCGTCGACTTAAAGCCTAAATTGTACGTAAACATAATAGCAGTCGTTTTCCAATTGGGAACACAAAAGTAATTCTGTGTTGCTATTACACCGTGATATCAGGACTGTAATCCGACACACTTGTGCACAGCGTCTTTAAACTACGTTGGACATTAAGAGCTAGTGCAAATAAACTTGTCGGCCGTAACGCCGGACAGGACATCCCAATAGAGTCGGCGTAAAGTTATTTGTTTAAGTTTAGTGTCGTCCCACGTTGAACTCAGGGCTAAATTAGAATATTATGGTTTTATTGTACCTACTTCGTTCATTGCCCGCTTTGAGATTTTTTTTAACTCTACTCGTCTTTGGTAAAAATCGTTTGAGAAAGAATTATTAGTTTATTACTAGCTGTTTTTTTGAGAGTAATAAACGCGTCTTTAGTCAGAGAGACGACACCACGATCACGACGACCCGACGACAGGACGATCGCTTATTCATTTTTTATCTTGACTTCCTAAATGAATGGTAGGAATAGATTTTCATGATGAATACGTCAATTCTAATTCGTAGAAATATTGTGGTAAAAAGGTGGTTAAATGACAATAATTCGCATAGGGCTGGAAAACTGTGTGTACCTACCTACATAAATAGTAAAATAAATAAAAATTGTTAGAGGTCTCTACAATGGATCGAGGTGATTCACAATTTTGCTGTGAACTATTTTTGGGATTACACTCAACCTTAATTAAATTTTAAATTCGGCTCTCATAACTTCATTATATTTTTACCGGATTGGATTGCAACTTACAATTTTTTTGTCACTGTAGGTACAGTTTTCAAGAATCTATGGTCCGCCGCACTCCGCACGCTGTGGTTGACTGTACGAATTTCGAAATAAAATGCAAAGAACCCGTTTTTTTAGGTTATGTCTTTAAACCTTATCTCTTCCTGCTTTCTATTACCTCATCACTAAATACTTGCTAACTTTGAAATATCGTAACTAACAGTGAATGGGCATTATCACATTTTAGTGAATCATTAGTAGTAAATTGAAGTACCTTTATCCTTGTTTCTATTTCAACAGTCACGACGAAATTCTCCTACTAGATACCGGTAGGACATACAAAATCTTTAGCGGTTATCTTTCCTACGAAGAACCGATAAAGAAACAATATCATATCGGTCAATAGACGAATACCGATTGTAAGTTAACTTTTCCGTGTATCGGTGATATCACAATAGAGATCTATACCACATTCTTTGATAAATTATTTTAGTTTCTGTAGATAATAACTACTGGAAACACAGCAGTTCCTGGAAAATTTTAGGAAATGGCAATCAGTATTTAGGTATACCTTTAAGTAAATAATATTGTGTGAAAGTAGGTACCTATGCCTGTTCTGTATAATATCTGAAATTTCGTGTTACAGAGATCTCTACTATCTCAACTGAAACACCTTTTGTAAACCTTTTGTATAAGTAATTAAATTTATTAGTAAAACCACATTTCGCCAGTTATGTTTAAGTAGGGGGTGAGCCTATTCCCACCAACCGGGTACAAATCCAGACTAAATGGCTGCTACTGAGAAATTTCTGATGGAAAACTCCATTATCACATTGCCCGACCCGGGAATCGGACCCAAGACCTCACGCAGAGCAGTCGCGGTTACGACTACTAGATCAACGAAGCAGTCAAAAGGCGCTGGCTGTGCGGGTACACCCCTGCCTAACCCTTCGGGGTTTACAAGCGTGATGTATGGCTAATTATTTAAAATCATTAATTAATTTCATAATACCTTATTGCAGGTCGGAAATAACTGTTTTGTTTAAATTACCGATTTCGAGAAATTTTCGGTGCGTGTCACATCATTTAAAGTTATTTAATTTGGTATTCGTCACGTCATTTCAGTGACATTCCCAAGATATATATTAATAAAAGTGAGATAAACGAACTGTTGCTATTAAAAATGATTTCATGTGATGTTATTGAATATGTAGTTTCATCATCATCATCATCATATCAACCCGGAATCATCCACTGCTGGGATTGCCCTGGTATTAGGCCTACCCTTTATTCTGCCACACTTCCCGGTTATTGTAAACCCAACGAGCTCTAGGACGGCCCTGGTTTCTTTCGCCTAACCTTGGCCACCACTCTGTCAAAGCCTTTCTGCATTGGCCATTTCCGCGTCTAGCCAGATGTCCACAGCCCAGGTCCAGGCCCAGGTCATGAGGTGCATCGCTCGATTCCAACATCGACACGAATAGGTTTGATTAGAAGGTGGTTATCGATCCCCTCTATTCTTGGTGAATAATTTGGGTTAGATTTGGTAAGCCGACCCCAACATAGATGGGAAAAGGCTAGGCAGATGATGATAAGACTAAATAGATAATATAATATTCCACAACTATCACACAACGCCATCTAGTCCCAAGCTAAGCAGAGCTTGTAAAAAAAAAAAAAAAAAAATAGAAAATATATAAAAAATCATATATAATATATATATATGGGAAATAGGTTTAATGTCTTTCGATTGGTTTATAAAACGATTTTATATTCAACTAGCTTTTGCTGGATGTCGGTTCAACTACAAAAATATCGATTTCCCATACAAACTTTCATCCCCTATTTAACTACCTTTGGGGTTGAATTTCGAATATTCCTTGGCTACATTATAAAGGTAACCTCTGTGCAAATTTACAGCTTTCTAGGTCCAAGGGTTTGGGCTGGGCGTTGATGAGTCAGTCAGTCAGTAAGGAATTCTCTTTTTATTTAAATAGATGGATGTATGTTATGCATCAAAAAAAAAGTATAAATCTTTCATTACCTATATTTAACTGATCATTATATCAAATACAATTATATACTTAGGTACCTATTCAGTTGTTATAATATCTTGTAATAGTAGTTTATGCGACTGTGCATAATGAAGGGCATTACAACACAAGTGTGGGTTTAAGAAACGAGCCGAAGGCGAGTTTCTTAATAGCATCACACGAGTGTTGTAATGCCTAATTATGTATAGTTGCATACACTAATTTATCTACCCGAATATCATAAGGGCTCTATGATGGGTTCAGGAACCATAGGGAAATGACCAGCATTGTTACCAGTGTAATGCAATAAAAAATAAACAGGTTATTAGTTGCATTCGTCGCTGCATTTACGATATCTGGCGGAGTGTTCATGTTAATTTCTGAGTCACTATCACTCATTTTCTACAGAAATAAAGAATTAACAGAAAATTTGTCTACTCAATGAAAGGGAATAAAAAGCTAACGAACAAATGACAGCTCGAAATGGCGGCGTTTCGGATATCTGTCATTTTTTTTAAATCATAGGCAAACGAACAAAATCACTATTCTTGTGTCACTCGAGATCAAAATGTTGTGCGATTTATAATTAAAATCATACTGAATTGGGGTTTCGTATCGATAGACCGTATCTGTTTTAATGTAAGTAGATACGTGCGCGCGGAACTAGTTGGCCGCGCCTTATGCATGTTTTTGTTTTTTATTTGTTTTCTTTTCAATAAATTGAACAAATTATTGTTCACGATATCTCGAGATTGGTCATCACTGTCTAATTATAGTCTCCTGTGCATTGCGAGCTGTAGGCAACCCGCCCCCTCACCCCTGTCGCCACCTAAGGCGCGGCCAACTAGTTCCGCGCGCACTATAGAATAGCACACTCACTTGAATTTGACACCTGTTCCAAATTTAAAACTCATAACCTACTGTTTTCAGTAGGTTATGAGCTCATTACAGTTCTGTTAGTTTCTGCTGGTTGGTAATGCTGGTCATTGCCTATGGTTTTTGAACGCATTAGAGAGGGTTTATGATATTTGGGTAGATAAATATTAAATCATATATACAACATATTACCTACCCAGATTTTTTTCATGATTAAGAATGATGTACCTACTTGAATATAACCGTTTGTGCGTCCGTGTTCCTTTCACCAGAACAGTCGGACACAATAACTTCCGTTAAATGATATGACTTTAATATATTATCTGTCTATTTTGTACCTATATCCATTCCATATACCTACACATACCTGCCTAGTTATAATAACGTCAAGATAAAATTCCTTTGATACCAAAGTTTATATATTATGTCCTTTTGTCTTTAACACAAATATTAATGATATCATCATATTAATATTCAGAATGCAAATTTTAGAATGTCGTTCAAAATGTATAACATATAATTACTAAATTCCTTTGGAGCTCTTTAAATGATTCACTGGGGCGATGATTTCATTAATTCTTGCTACGTAATTTGAAGTCAAGTGATCGGGCCCATTCATAAATGTAATGAAATTATGTCGTTGCGTGTAAAATATGGGTGTGTCATTGTTCTTTCTATTAAGCGATCGTAAAAGATTTACGAGTCGTTTATTAAAACATATTACCCGGTGTCTTATACTTTATGGTGTCAAGGTTTTAACGTAGGTACCTTTGTCTCGGTAACTGTGGGATAATACCTTATATTTTGTCTATTTCAATGTAGTTAGTAGATATAATTTCAATACCCAGTCTATCATCAGTATGCTTACTCTCGAATATAATTCCGATACTGATCGACATTGGAATTGTCAGTCAAACGTCAGCAATTGGCTGGACTCACTGAGTCTAGCCAATCCCTGACGTTTAACTCAACCAACTGACGTTTGACCAATGTCGATCTATCGGAATTATATTTCAGAGTAAGCACCCAGGTATGTGACAATAATTCATTAAATAAAAAAAAATGTTGTAGAGCGCTGGTATAGCTGGAGGAATACAAATAATAGCAATGTCTCTTGGTATGTTGTTGCAGAAATTGCAATGCAGATTGAGTGCTATTGCTTACAATATTGTATTGTATTTTATCTTGTTCAGAAGATTCAGAACCAAAGAGAATCCAATATCAAATTATCAATACTTCTTCTTTTTAACCGACTTCGAAAAAGGAGGAGGTTATATGTTCGTGTGTATGTATTTTTTTTTTTTTTTTTTTTTTTATGTATGTTACCTGATTTTTTATCGTGTTTTAGTGCCTTTAACAGTGTCAGAGTTTTATGCCACCTATAGGTCTCTGACTTGGCTTTACATGCCGTCGAGTGAGATACTCGACGGCATGTAGTCATGTAGGTAGGCAAGCATGGTGGTTTCCTCAGGATGTGTTCCTTCGCCGAAGCAAGTAATTATTATCCAATACCCGCATGTATCTGAAAACTCAGAGGTCTGAGGAGAGAGAATGTCTTGGGTTTGAACTCAAGACCAGTGACTTGGCAGTGCGGCGGTCACACCATTAAACTACCACTGCATTGTTGCAATAACAATACTATGTTGATCTAAACCACTCTTCCTGTACTTGAACCATTATTTTCGCATTCGGTTATGATTGGTATGTTTTAAAACCATGAACTGCCCACTTCTCGGTCTATTTCTAGAATATGCGCCCCGCTTTTAAATTGGCACCCATTGTCGTGGGAAAAGCTACATTTATAGCTATCAGACTATACACAAATATAGTATATGTTCTAAGCCACCTACCTACGCGCGATGTAAATTATGATCTAATATGGAAACAACTGGTGACTTGTTCACTCACGATTTGTGTCTTTTACCTGTTTACTATGTGACGATTCTGCATGCTTCTTAGTATTTGAGTCAGAGTACGGACGAGTTTATCGAAATGTGAACTCACCATACTATTATACTGAACTTTAGGGCTTACCTGAAACAAAAAAAATAAAGTCATCATCTGTTTAGCCTAACTGGATGGATTTTATACGGAGCAAATGCTTATCTAACCTCCACAACCCAGTTAGTACTAGGTAATACTATACCCCTTAGCGAGACTGGTTGTCAGATTTTCGGGGCACTGACTACCTATATCGACTGTCAAAGATCTACAAATTACTGCCTGGACACACGGCTTAACGTGCTTTCAGAGACACAGAGGCAACTCGGTTTGTGGCTGTTTGTTACCCATCTTCAGACCAATCTAAGCGCAGCTTAATGTTTTTTATTTTTGTGAATCTGATGTTTAACGGCTATTCCACGAGCTTCTCCAAAAATGGAAGTATACATAGTATAATAAATCGTTACCCTATGAAGACATCGTTCCGGTATCACTATCGCATGATTCATGGTGTTACTCAAGTTTGAGGTTAAAACGGACGGTGTTTGTATAGTTAGTAATATGCGGTAACGTACGATATTGTTCACAAGATTAAACTGAATTACGAGTATTACGACAGTTTAGTCGAATAAGTTCTTGGTACTTCTAATCTTTATCGAATGACATTGAATGGATCAGTCATGGTCTCGTTCATGAGTCTGCACAGTGCACTGTGTCCGTTTTTAGCAGAAATGAAGGTGGTGGTGATGGTGGTGGAATGGAGGTGGGTGGAGGTGGATGTGGGGTTGTTCACAAGATACCGCGGCCTCGACATAAAGGGCCAAGAAGGAACATGGGTGGTTTTTAGTCAGTAGAAGTCTGACACTTCCTTTCGCTCTGCCCAAGAGCGGGAGGGGTTATTTGATGTTGATGATTTTTCATCCCAAAAAAAAGGTAATCTCAATCTACAGTTGCACTTGAATCATGATTAAATTAGAATTAGATAGCACGGTTGGCTAGTGCTAGAGCGATTGACTGCTGCTCTGCGTGTCGCGGGTTCGATCCTTTCACGGAATAAATACTTGTATCCTACAGTTAGTTGTTCCGTGTCTGGGTGTTTGTAAATGTGAGTTTAAATGTTTGTAAACACGTATACAGAAGAAATTGCTATAGTGTCCCTTAAATCAATAACTGGAACAAATACCTACTGTAGAAGTCTAGATTATCTAAGTACAGCAGTTTCCCTATCAGTTATTGCCTTATTAATAACTTCTTCGTAAGTAACGGATTTTGATTGACGGTGGTGACCGAGTAAAACTTGTCAATTGTTTTGTGCTTATTATTAAATAGTTTTTGTTCAATTTCTACTACTCATAATACATCACACCTAAAATCCCCGAAGGATAGGAGAAACTGTAACTAATAGTACACCATACATTTTGCCTGATAGTCTCGGTCCTATGTAATAGGGGGCGAGCCTATTGACAATCTACAACATATACTTACTACTCTTGATTCGTATTATTATTATCCTTGCAATTAACGACTTAAATGTGTGTAATCAAGATATACATCTGTTATTGAATTAAAATAGGTAAATTGTCATCTTTGCCGACATTTCTTAAGTACTTAACGAATTTTATGATCATAATGCGATTATTAAATTATGCTAATCTGCAATCAACCTATTTATTAATCGGTATGTATGATAACATGATGCCAAGAATGATGGCAAAAAGACAAAATAACAACTACAAGGATGAGGAAACACACAAGAATAAAAGATGTCACGATAACCGTCAAAAAGCTCAAGTGGAAATGGGTAGACATCACTAATTTCGACCTCTGATAGTAGGTATGCTACTATCAGAGGTCGAAATTAGTGATGTACTGGTACACAGGCAACAGGAAAAGAAAACAGGGCAGACCACTCAGGTGATGGGTCGACGAAGTTAAGGCAGTGGCGGGCAGTACTTGGACATCACTAGCCAGAGAAAGAGAGAAGTGGAGTCAGTTAGAGGAGGCCTTTGCTATACCCGTAACGAAGGAGTCCCCTACGTTTCTTCGAAACACTATTCTTCGAAAATTGTTTCACCGAACACTATTCCCCGAAGCCTTCATACTGCGACGTTTTGTTTGGTCTACGCCTTTTTTGTTCGATGAAGTACATAGATATTACAATCAACGAAACAAGTAAAAATCTTAACCAATTGTGAAATATCTGTCAGTAGGACATCACACCTGTAATCCCCGAAGGGTTAGGCAGAGGTCCCGTCGGGGCTGCGGGTTATTCGAAAGAGATACAGCGGCCTCGGCATAAAGGGCTAAGAAGGAACATGGGTGGTTTTTAGTCAGTAGAAGTCTTACACTCCAATTCGCTCTGCAAAAGAGCGGGAGGGGATATTTGATGACTTCCCACCCGCCAAAAAATAACTAAAAGGGTTCAGGATTTTATACTCAGCAGTCGCAGTTGCTGCCACTAGTGCCACTACACCAACGTGGGAGTCATGTAATGTGTTTATTATTTTACGCATTCCGGTTTGTCATTTATGTCCATACGCCTGCGGGACTGTTCAAAAATGATAACGGGGCCCCGCAACCCAAAAGGCTAAGAAGGAACATGGTAGGTTTAAGTCAGTAGAAGTCTGACACTCCCTTCCACCCCGCCCTATTCCTACCCACCAAAAAAAGGGTAAAAGAAATTCACATTCATAATATCTTTGTTTAAAGCTACTACGGCTAGTTGTAAAAATAAACTGTTATAAAATCTATTTCGACATTGGTATTTAGGGCGCATAAACAAGCGGATTGTCTTGATCCCAACGAAATTCGTTCGGGAAACTTTTTGGTAGAGACAATGTTTTGTTTTTTCTAATGAATAATGCGATTTGAAGATCAAAGAACATTATTTACTACTAATATTCTGTATACAGATTTTTCGTCTGTTCTTTTATCTGAATGAATATTATAACATCGTTACCCAATAATTATTATATTCCTACGTACCTAATCTCTTCTTCTTATCGTATGGGCAGTAAGGTCTAACGAACTGTCAAACCGACTCTTGCGGCGGTTTAGAAACTCTGACACACACCCTAGTGTCAGAGTTTCGCAACCGCCATTTGGCGGCAGGGACCACCGGCTTATACGTGCCTTCCGAAGCACGGAACCATCTTTTTATCAGACAATCAGGTGATTCAAGCCTGCAATGTCCTTACCAAACTGGAAACAACTTCACAAAGTATGCTTCCCGTGGGAATCAAACCCACGACCACCGGGTCACAAGGCAAACACCTGAACCACTCGACCACGGAGGCAATTTGTCATTCAATGAAACTGGAACTGACTACCTCGTTGTCTTGCGGTTGAAAGCGCGACTGCTGAGCATGCGGTCCTGGGTTCGATTCCCGGGTCGGCCAAAGTGTTATTGGGTTTTTTCATCAGTTTCTTAGTAGCAGCCACGGAGTTAGAGTCGTGCCCGGTTGATGGCAATAGGCTCGCCCCCTATTACATGGGACTTAAACATAACGGGCGAAATGTGGGTGTAATTTTAGGGACACCTCTGCCTATCCCGTGATTACTGGTGTGATGTTATGTTAGGTATCCAATAGAATTTAGAACGTACGATCGAAGACAGTTCCGCCAGATCATTTAAAAAAAAAATCGCCTAAATCGTGCCGAGGCGCTGCCACGGGCTAGCGAGCGATTCTATTTCTTGAGTGCAAGCAAAAATGAGCTTAGTGGTGATCAGGCGCATAAGACCGCCATAGTACATGGGTTGTTTTAATAAAAACATACCAATCGAATTGAGAACCTCCTCCTTTTTGGGAAGTCGGTTAAAAATGTCATTTAATAAAACTGCTGCGAAAAAGACGTAAAGTTGCAACAAATTCTACGGCAACAGCCATTTTGAATTTCTAAAGACCATAATTAGCCATTTTATGATAAAATAAGTATCAAACCAAAACGAAGAAGTTGTGTTCCGTAACGATTGTCTGTTCGGTTCCTTATGTGGTAGTAGCTAGGTCACTCGACAATGCGGCGCCAGCACACAAAGGGAACCCTGTTTTCTATCTTAGTCTTAAGTTTTCAAGAAACATTGTTGCTGAGTTATCGCGCTGTAAACTAAGAATTGATATTAAATCTTTGTTCTTTATGTTACTTCGTTATGAATAATTGTCTTTGCGTACATTGTTTTTAATACTTAGATATTTATGTGGTAGGTAATAAACACTATTATTGGTGTGTTCTTCCGTAGACGCGTTTGCTTCGGTGTGCCGAAGCGTCCCTATTTGTTGGTCTAGGTAGGAAAGTACCCTAGGTACCTTTTGTGTCCTTGTATGGCAAAGTTGCTGAAGCCCAGTCCTGGAAGTTTTACCTAGTTGTTGTAGAATGCATTTTTTTTTTTAGGTAGGTACCTACCTATAAAGTGAATCACCAGCGTAGTAAAAAACCCCAAAAGCGAATGACTACTTTAAAAATCCATGTTGACTATAGAAGTAGAAGCCGAACAAAACTAATAAAGGATACTAAGCAAGTTATTTATCTTGAAGTTCCGTTGACTTTGTTAGTAGATATGACACATCGGCGAAAAATTCACATAGCACATCTAGATCACAGTTGGCTTTTTAGTTTTCCTAATTTTCTGATATTACTTATCTCTAGTAAATCTGAATTTACGAAGAACGTTGCGAGATGCATCGCAACTTCCACCATGTTTGAAAAGACTGGGTGGATTAATAATGGTATACCTACACTACCTAGCTTGCAATTATTTACCTTTGATATGTTTATTATTTACTAGCAACCCGCCCCGGCTTCGCACGGGTGCAAAAATGATACTAAAACCTTCCTCTTGAATCACTATATCTATTAAAAACGCATCGAAATCCGTTGCCTAGTTTTAAAGATTTAAGCATACAAAGGGACATAGGGACAGAGAAAGCGACTTTGTTTTATACTATGTAGTGATCAGTCAAGCGTTAATTAGATAATAAATGCAGCATGACATAATCATAACTTATTCAAATACTTGAAAATCAAATAATATCTATGATCTGGAATTCAATTTTCATTAGTCAATGAATATTGTACCTACTTAGCGCTATGCACGAAACGCCTGACAAATAATGTAATGCAAAATGTGGTACGCGTGTGATTTGTTGACGTTAGAATTGCGGCGCTTAACAATGAAACCGATGAAATACATAAATGCAGTAGTTCGTGTACTTGGTAAGATACCCATCGACACGTATTGTTCATATAAATGTCAATGAATAGATTATTTATGGAAAGGGGCAATCGATACACGGTCATATCGGTCATGGTTTGACCGTGATCCTGATATCTATTGTCTGTTCAATTGGTTATTAAAATTCAGATACCTATAAATATTGTCATATTGTTTCAAAAGACACTTTAATTTTATATCAATTTGTCCTATTAAAACTCCATTCTATTTATTGAAACGCGCTAAAAACTTCACAGTACAGGATGTAAAATCCTGCACAAGTTTTTACAAAGCAATCGAAGCTAAGCTCTTCCTAGCTCTTGAAAAAAAAAAGATTCATGCACAATGAATTAAAGCATTCCGACATATCCAGGTCGGCACGTGCTCTGGCCAAACGAATTCGTAAGTCGGTTAATGCCCACGCTGCCCCGCAAACCGGACATGTCTGTCTTGCGCGGACACAGGAAAATTTAATAAAGAGGAAATATGACACCGGCTACTTACGACAGAATTCGAGTACCTAGGTTTATAGCGTGTTGCGCCGGCGACGATGCCGCCGGTCGCTAGGGGCAACGCACTTTAAGATGAATTCTCACAATGCAATGACGTACGAAACAATACCTAGTTTGATTTAGACAAATGATTGCTTTATGCCTGTCTTTGTAATTATGTTCGCAGTTAATAAGGTATGTCAGAATGTCTGCTGCTATAATGTACTGACCATTTCTCACAGTTGTACGTCTTCGTACCCGACTCTTGAATTGTTCTTCTTTATTTTTCTGAATTCGTGAGATTTTCTTAATTTTAAAAACGAAAAACCGAACGTCCATTTGGTCTTCTCGTAAAGGATTTTCTCTTTCTATAGATTGACATGATTAGGTACCTCCATAAAATTTTGTACTCGAAAATAGCTGCTATTAGGCTAATAGGGTATTTTTACCATATCCTTTCTTAAAGTAAACAAGGAAAGGAAGCACGGTAACCCCAGCAGGCCTCCTTAAAGCCGGAGGCCTAAAAGCACGTGTATCAGTTAATCCGCCACCGCTCAAGTGGAAACGTCGCTCAGCTCTCGCCTTCCGTTTCACAACGATAATTGACAAATTACAGAACGGTAAAAGTACCGTTTCGGAACATAAAAATGTCGCCTCAACAACCGAACTTTTCTTACTGATGTCTTGAATTGTTGACCGCATTTCTTGCCGATTATTTTTAACTTGAGTTTATGTTTCTGAAGTTTTGGGGAAATAGTTTGGTTTACCGATGTTTTGCGGTATTTGCCATAAAGACGACAGACTTGTTACAGAGTTATTTATTTATTCATTTTAAAGTAAGCTGATTTTTTAGTCCGATAGATTTCGGTTACGACGGCCAATTTTAACGTAGATTGTGCGGGAGATGTTATATTATTATTGCAAAACTGCATAGGAAAGTGCAAACAGGTGCAGTCTCTGTTCCTTTGCTCTCATAGTCCAATGGACCGCTAATGCGACACGACCGGAGAGTGATCAGGCGCATGAGGCACGGGAGTATCATACCGCCAACACCAAACTCTGGGCTACTACTGTCATCCATACTTTCCATACTATACTATACTATAATATACTATAATATTATAAATGCGAAAGCAACTCTGTCTGTCTGTCTGTTACTCAATCACGCCTAAACTACTGAACCAAATTGCATGAAATTTGGTATGGAGATATTTTGATACCCGAGAAAGGACATAGGCTACTTTTTAATAATAATAAAAAAAAAAATTGTTCAAGGGGTTGAAAGGGGGCGGGTACGAAAATATTACTTTTGGTCGCGATAACCGGCATCGGTAGCGATAACCGACATCCGCGCGGTTGAAACCGCGGGCATCAGCTAGTTTTCTATAAATAGCAGTCTGTCCCGACCCAGGAATCAAACCCAGTCGCGCATGCGAGCACGAGGCCAACGGGGCAGTCACTGATTCTAACTTCGATGTAGTTACTGATTATAATTACCAGCAAATAGTTCGTAAATAGTACCGACTTACAGTAAATCTAACTCAATCAAGCAAATAAAGAAAAAAAATTATTGCGAACAAGATTGCTTGCATTTACGTAAGCATTGGGAGTCTGACGTGCGAATTTTATGTGAATAATATTAGCTTGCTATTTTCATAAGATTGTAAGCAAGTAGTATTATAGTTATATAGGGTCAAAAAAAAACAGCTGTTCAGTACATTTTGACGAGTTAGGCGAAAATAAATGTATTGAACAGCGGATTTTTTTTTGCGCTTTCAGGTTGGGTCCCATATTAAAAGTTGTTTGTTATCATGAGTACAATCACGTGTAAGTATCGGTCACCTGTAATCCTGTATAATGTAAATTTAAGTCTGCATGTAAGTCTCATGTCAGTCAAGAGGGCAAGTAGGAAATGACTGTACTACTTTCTTAAGTTAAAGAACTTAAAAAAACTTTCCGGTAACAAATCACGTTATAACAACTAATGAATAAACAAATACAATTAATTACTAAATCTATTAACATGGTCACGTCAACGATTGACAACGCGTACGTACTACACTAAGGGCCAGTTTCACCGGTTACGGATAAAGTGTCAGATAGTTATCTGACAGTTATCTGACAGATAATGCTATCAAAAGTTGTAGTTTATCTGGCAGATAAGTTCCGGATAGGCTATCAGGGACTTATCAGCAAGTGGTGAAACCGGCCCTAATTATCACAATCACATCCCCATTCATTACTCTATGAACAAAACTGTGAAGTAACAATTAAGCCGGAGTCATGAATGGACGACGGACGAGCTAATTCCGTCGCAAAGCTTTAAATAAGATTGACATCGCTTGTTAAGATCATCAATGAAACGACCTCGACTCATTGCTATGTGTTGGGGGCATCCCTATTAATTTTAAGACACTCGAACGTTGAGACCACACGCGGTAAGGCGGTGAAAAGTCAACGCGTTAATTGAGTGTCAGTCTGTTTGTTTCCAATGGCGAACGTCACGATAGTATAGCTATTTGACATTCAATGTCAATGCAAATTATTATATTGATGTAGATTTAAATAATGAATTGTGGTTACATGAATTAAGAATACATGCTTTGGACAAAAAACGAACGTGTAAAGCAACACACGGACCCATAGCCAGTTGATTGTGATAGTAATTGATAGCCGCAAGGCCTGCTTAGATTTGTAGCTCACGTAAAAAGTTGCTACGATGCTACGACGCAGTTGTAACGCACCTTCTACGAAAACAGTTACGACGCGGCTGCTACGCGCCTGCTACGCGTCTGCTACGCAGCTGCTACGCGGCTGCTACGCGGCTGCTACGGGGCTGCTACGCGGCTGCTACGCGGCTGCTACGCGGCTGCTACGGGGCTGCTACGCGGCTGCTACGCGGCTTAGTGTTTCGTTAACGAAATCGTTTTTTTATGAATACATTTTAAAATATTCAGAATTGCATGTTTTATTTACATGTGTAAATTGCAATCAGGTGTATGTGAATTGCAAACACAATATTAAAAACTTTAAGTTTGTAAGTAGGTGTGCAGAAGCCACTCGGTTTAGGATTTGTAGTCTGTATATTATACACAAAGCAAAAAAAAAACCACGTTAGAAAAGAAAAAAAACGGGGCTTCTTAGCTCAACAAGTGCAAGTCGGACTTACACATCAATGGTTCCGTACCATCACTTCTTATAGGTTTTTCTGTAATCTATACGTTTTGAACTAATTTCTGTATTTTTTCAGAATTTTAGTCTCAGTAGTTTCGGAGATAGCGGGAGGGGGGGGGGGGGTCGGACAGGCAGACAGACACACGAGTGATCCTATAAGGGTTCCGTTTTATCCTTTTGAGGTACGGAACCCTAAAACTTGCTGATAAATGCTGCAGCAGATTACAAATGACAAAACGAATTTAAAAAAAAAAGTAGTTAAAAAACTAAAAAACCCGACTGAAAAAACTGAAAAGCAAAAAACAAGCACATTTTGAATTAAACAAAACTTGGAACCAGGCGGGGTTCTATTTTAGTTCTATGTTTTTCATTTCATAATTTAATATAGGATTTGTCACATTGAATTTCTTTTAAACATATAAGTGTTATATATTTTTGTAATCTCCCTTTAAAAGCCTTTATTTTGATACCCTACTCGATGGTATTGGAAAAAAAAATTGTTGAACTCCGCGATTTTGCCCCCAAAATCCGCAATTATCTTTGTTTTTTATTTTTAATGTAGCCTATAACACTCGCGCCATCAAGACGAATCTAACGATGTATATTTCATTCAAATCCCTTCATCCGTTTAGGAGTTATGAGGGAACAAAGAAACAGACATACATACATACTTACATACATACATACATAGGTACACGTCAAACACATAACCCTCCTTTTGGGCTTCGCCGCAGTCGGGTAATTAGCAACAGTGCATCGTATTTGAGTTTTTCAATCGAATGCCAAAACAAACGACACGGCGATGATTGCAATATGACACCGACATTTGCCGCCAAACGCGTGTTAAATATCAAGTAAGTAGTCTTTTATATATTCATGTTGCTTATGTATTCAGTTTAATTCTATTTTTGTCATGCACGGTGGAAGGGACACCGACGCAAAATTTACCCCCACATTGAGATTTTGGGTCTACCTTTTTTAGTAGAACTTTTTATATGCGAATTTTATTTTGCATAGCAGTGGATGGCAGAAACTTCATTTCGCCGAAAATCATTTGGCGTACACTCATCTTAATCCTAACTATCCTAACTTCCTAACTGTGATGTACTGTAAAATTATTAAATAAATATGTGCCTCTGCGACCCGCCCGCTCGGCATTACGTTGACAGAAGTCGCGGCGAGCGGACGTGTCGCACACACTCTAATAGAAATATAACAGTGTTTCATTAAACCACCCTAGTGTTAAAGTGAGACATAACATTGGCGACGAGGATAAAGAACGTGAGGATAATAAAAAAAAAAAAAAAAAAAAAAATGCAAGTGACCGAGGTTATCTTTCGTCACAATTAAATATTGTTTTTGATTTTCACTTAATCTATTTTAAAAAGGAATATGGACATAAATAAACATATTGTTTAGTAAAATCAGAAATATTTAAAGTGTAAGCAACTTACTTATTGACGATTGATATCTTCGGTCAAAATAGCCTTAAAACCAGTGCCTGCTAATACTTACCAATAAAATGTTGTTGTGTAGCTTGTGTGCACATTCCACTATAACTATATACCCACATTGTACAAATACCGCAGAACTATCACTACCAAATCGAATTGAGATATTCTCTGTGCGATTCTCGACTTACCCACATCAAATTTAACTATCACTGTTTACATTGTGAGTAATACCGCACGACTAAGTGCTTATGTAAACAGTAATTATTATCGTTCATAGAATCTTAATTTTATTTGTATGCAAGTAACAGGTAATAAATTAATATAGTTAAGAAAGATAATATGATTAGTGCACAGATTTCTTTAAAAACAATCTATTGCGAGTAGACTTGACTTTTGCTCTTTTTCAATAAGCTACCGACTACACAACAACAACCGATCGTGCCTGTAAGTATTGGCCAAGTCGAAAGACAATGACAAAAAACATACTGTACACTATTCCAATGGGTAAGCACCCATCAAGTTCTATACCTGCTTCCGGAATTGGTCAACAACGATAAATTATAGTTTATTATAAAGAAAAAAAAAATGCGTTTGGTCGAATAATATTTGATACACCTCTGCCTATTCCTTCATGGATAACTGGTGTGATGGTGTAGCAAAAAATACTATTAACGAATATACTTCCTTGTATGGTTAATTATAACAACTTATAATTACAATTTGTTATTAAAATATTATTTGTTTGTTTTAAATGCAAAATCTACGTCGACTGTCAGCTGGTGTGCTGCATAAACCGACGTAGATACTGCGTAACATTTTGACGTGTAAAGGTGTTTGTGAAACAAAATACAAACTAAACATCATTTACTCATTTAACAACTCACTAATTTATAACTTGAAACAGGATCGTGTGTGTGACGAGTACAATGCTTTCATAATCCATTTATTTTGTCATTAAATATACTGCCCTGACCTACGTATTGTTGACCAAATCCGTTCGCACTATTGAAATAAATTTCAATAAAAATAATGTTCCCACGAGAAAATTACTCGTAAATTCCAGTTTTAACCAAGTACCCCTTCGACAATGTCGAAGTAATGTAGATCAATTAATTGATCTGCTATTAAAACTGAACAAGTGTTTGATATGTACCACGAGCACACTACTCGCAAAGTTCCCCAGTTTTAAACAAGTGCCACTTCGACAACCCGAAGCAAAGTAGATACATAATATGTTATCTGCTATTAAAACTGAAATCCGTTAAGGCTAATGATTTTAACAAAATCTAGAATGCATTTTTGCTCTGGCTATCGTCACCTAAAAATAAATCACCTCTGTGTCAGGTACCCGTTTAGCTTAGTAACAAGTATAACGGTACACTTGAAGAGTATAGTAAGGGTCTGTTACTTTTATGATTTGTCGAATAAAGTAGAGTTTCTTTATCGTAAGTGCTAAATGAAGTCACAAAGCTCTTTAGCCGGATACGATAAATTTAAAACTTAATAAACAAAGTTGTTACGTGATTCCTTTAATAAAGACTGGGCTTGTTCATTTTAACACCAAACAACAAATTTGTGTTAAAGTTATAGTGAACTTGTCGAATCGATCTTGATCTTGAATCGATTTATTACTATTATGGTGAGGTTTCCTCTCCATTATTTACAGATCGATCAACATGTCCCAATTACAAATCCCTGCAATAGATCTCTCCATTCAATTGTGAAGAGCCAAATTCAATCTCCAAGGCTCCCGTTGAGTAAAATGGAAACGTGTTTTAGAAATATATTTTATAGCAATAAATACCAGGGATCAAAATAATAAACGTGCAATTTTACTGCATGCCGGAGGCATAGCATTTCAAGTCATATATTTTAATTTACCTGGAGCTCATTCGACTGATCCAAGCGTGACTGACATTTACGATATCGCGGTTAAAAAGACACAAAGTTATTTATTTGAAAGACACTTTTTCCGATTAATGAGCCAAGAATCGGAAAGAAAATTTGAAACATTCCTGATTCGATTGAAGCGTCAAAGCTCAAAATGCAACTTTGCTAATGAAGATGAAAATATAATCGATCAAATTTATAACAAAAGTGTATTTCGAAAAAAAAAAAAAAACATTTTAGCAACAGTTAAAAATATCACAGTAGAAGCAAATTGTTAGAAGCCGTAGAACGGCAAATGAACAATTTCCACGATAGCCAAAGCACAAATGCCACAAGTTCCCGCCTTAACAAAAAAGAGGTTGAAATCACAAAGGTGATAAAAAAGTACAAAATGTACAATAAAAAAAAGAAGTGGAAATCACAAAGGTGATACAGCTTCCCTGCAGCCAATGTGGCAGCAAAAATCACAAAGGTGATAAAAAAGTACAAAATGTAGGTACAATAAAAAAAAAAATAAAAAAAAAAGGAAGTGGAAATCACAAAGGTGATACAGCTTCCCTGCAGCCAATGTGGCAGCAAAAATCACAAAGGTGATAACAGTTCCCTTGCAGCCAATGTGGCAGCAGAAATCACAAAGGTGATATAAGTTCCTGCCCTGCAATTAATACAATTTGCAGGAAATGTGGATTCAAAGGACATTTTCTGAAACACTGCAGAACAAGGGCCAACAAAAAAAAAAAAAAAAAAAAAAAAACACTGCTAATATTTGGCAAAACAACAAATACAACCAAATAACAACAGGCAAATTAAGAAAACCTAACTGGAAAACACTAATGAAGAGCCCACCTCTTTAGAGGAACAAACATTAAACTGCTCATTGATTCCGGTAGTACCTCCAATGAGTGAATCCAATCCAATGTTCCTCAATAAGTGATACAACTTAGAAACACATAAAAAATTCCAAAGTCATAGTCTCCAACCAGTAAACGTTCCCAAACCAAACATTCATGGGTTACGGTGCTAAACACCTTCGATCAATAATTTACACACCCACTTAAAGTGTTGTGTTGTTTTGATGCACAGATATAAGCTGGTTCAAAATCAGTAACAAAATATCATGTCATAGGAAATGGGTCAAGGAATCTTTTGGGTTAAGAAACAAAAAAAAAAAAAAAAAAAAAAAAATTGGTTATATCCTAAATTCCATTGATGACAAACCATTTCCAAAATTCAAAGATATTCTCTTAGAAATTACAATAGATACAACAAATTACACATGTGTGTCAGTTTTATCGACGAGTTCCAATTCCTCTGGAAACAAAGATAATTAAAAAATTAGAACTGGTTACTTACAATGGACATTATTGAATCAGTAAATAAACCATCCACTTGGGTTTCACCAATGGTACCGATTCTAAAGCCTGATAATGATATTCGTATTTGTTTAGATAAATGCGTAGAGCCAACAAAGCCATCATGGTCAATAGAGCAACTGATTCCTAAATTTGGTATTCTATTCTATTTATTTATTTCATATAACAATTCTCATTGTGTTTGAAATTATACATCTATACATAACAAAATCATAAAAACATGGTCATGAAAATTATAATAAAAACTAACACATTAAAAAAAAAGACATAACAATGTATAACCATTTGCCATTGGTGTATTATGGCGGTAGTCGTTGATTTACTTTTTAAGATTGGACGGTTATAAAAGTAGAAGGACCGGCAATTCGGGGTTAGTTACGTTGCAACTGTTAGAGGGTAAAGATAGACCCAAAGTAGTATATTGTGTTTTCCTTTTGTGTACCTAATTGTATAACGAAAGAATTAAGTTTACATATTGTAACTTAGTTATGAAGATACCAAATGTGTAAAAGCTGAAACCTATTTGTGTTACTCTAAAGGATCCACAATGTTTATGTAAGTTATTTGATATTAAGCTATGAATATTCCTGATACCTATCTGTTAGAAATGTGTACAATAATGGGGTTTATTTTGCTTATTGTTTATGTACACTTATAAATTGCTATAACTTGAGACAGTTGGGGAAAACGTCGGCTTGTCCTTGTATAATACTTTAAAAGATGTTCCCGTGGAGTTTCTTGTCCATTCTTCTCCACGAAGACCTAGGGACCTAGTGAATGGAATAGAGTTTGAGTTTGATAAGACCAAAATAAATTCAATTAACGGTCTTGTAAAAAAAAAAAAAAAAAACAATACTTTACTCCAAATTCGACACGTTGTGGAAAAACGTAGTGAAATCACAACGTTTATTACAAGCAAAGGGATTTACCGATACTAACGGCAAAACTAAAACAAAACAATGTTTTACCCAATATAAATAAATGTGTTTTCAATAAAATACAAAAATAATAAAAAAAAAAAAAAAACAATACAAAATTTTGGGGCAATAAATCCAATGCCAGAAGTCTGATTGGAAGGATGATCTCCTTCGCTATCTCATGATGTACAATATCACTCTCCATAGTACGGAAAGGAAAGACGCCTTCAGAATTATTTTTAATAGACAATTTAGAGACAAAATCCCGTCCAAAATCCTGCTGTAGATGTCGAAAACCAAAGTATGGACCTAGAAGTATATGATAGAGATAAAATCATAAAAGAAAATAATAATAATAATAATTTATTTATTCAAATTAGATAACAGTGATCCATATTTTGTTAGTAGGTATACTTAAAGAATAGTGTTAGCAAAAATAATCATAATATTTGGAGACCAAGACCAATACACAACACATACTACCAAAAATGCATAATCATAAAATAAATTATTCTTAATGTATATAATTATCTAAATTCATAAAACAAAATTCATTTTAAAATTACAATTGAAATAAAAATACTTGTGTCAAAAAATCAAAATAATGTAATGTTCATGACAAAATGTAAAATGGCAGAATTTAAAATGTCAAAACGTAAAATGTAAAATTTCAACATGTGAAATACGACAAATGTCCACAATCAAATATAAAAAATGATGAAACAGGTCAAAAATAAGAAGAAACATAGTTCACCTCAAGAAAATAGAGGGACAATGGAGAATTCACAATGAAAACGGGGAAAAAGACGACGGTGATGTAGAAATAGACACGGATGATTAAATTGGTATTGTGATAAATTATTAAGATCATGATTAAAACTAAGAGATTAAAACTAGAGGATTTAAATGATTAAAAAAAAATTATTGAAAGGGAGAGATGTGATGTACTGTAAAATTATTAAATAAATATGTGCCTCTGCGACCGGGTGCGCCAAAGTTCACCTAAAATTTCAACTCCGATAATTGGAAATCCGAAAATGTTCTTCCTAACATTTTTCATCCTAACGATCGCAATTCCTAAAGTCTCTGTCTCTAATGTTTTAATTCCGAAGCATTCAACTTCATAATGTCAGTAGCAATAAACATCTATTACACTATTATTTGTTTTCCTATATTTTCTCAGCATAACCATCTTTTACACTATTATTCAAAGTCATATCTTTTTTGGTTATATTAGTTTTTATTCATAATAATCAGTAGGTATTATAAAAGGTTCCATTAAAATAGGTGGACAAAATTTTAGAAATCATTTAGACCGCTAAAATACGGACAATAGTAAAAAAATATATAAGAAAAAGACATTAAAATACCTACTTTTATAGGATGAGTTTGTTCTAGAGTGCCGGCAATTTATTATTTTAAGTCAAAATAAAATCACTTTATATAGTGTTTTTTTTTTGTTTAGGTGTCTTTATTTAGGCTTACTAAACGCTGTGTTAAAATTTGTCCACCTATTTTAATGGGACCTTATATACTATGCAAATATATCCATAGGTTAGGTTAGGTTAGAACTGTGACCAACTACCTGGAAATTGGTCGCGAAATTTTTCTAAGTATTTTTTTCATAGTGCCCCCAAGACGACACTCTGACCTGAATTTCATTCATTTATTTCATTTCAAGACAAAAATCAGTGAAACGACCTTTAATCATTCTAAACAGTTGTGTGAGTGAAAATATTATGGTACCTAATTATGTTTAGGGATAAAAACGTTAGGATAAAAAACAGTAGGAGTTGAAATATGTTTACAATAAAGATATTATGAATTAAAATTTTCGGAAACATGAGTGTTAGGAACATCGCCAGTAGCATTACAAATAGTAGGAATTCAAACTTTAGGATGAAAAATTTTAGGAGGAGTGATCATTCGGATTACAAATCGTTAGGAAGAACAATTTCGGGTAAAAAACTTTAGGTGAACCAATATGGACCCTCTGCGACCCGCCCGCTCGGCATTACGTTGACAGAAGTCGCGGCGAGCGGACGTGTCGCACACACTCTAATAGAAATATAACAGTGTTTCATTAAACCACCCTAGTGTTAAAGTGAGACATAACACTAACTAATATTATAAATGCGAAAGTAACTCTGTCTGTCTGTCTGTCTGTCTGTCTTTGCTTCACGCCTAAACTACTGAACCGATTTGTGTGAAATTTGGTACAGACATAGTTTGGAACTTGAGAAAGGACATAGGATAGTTTTTTTTTTTTTTTTTTTTCGCGAGATAAACCAAAAATCTGCCGGAAGTCACTATTCCACGCGAACGAAGTCGCGGGCAAAAGCTAGTTTATCATAAATTCAAAACGCATAATTTTGCAAGTCAGAATCATCATTGAGCATAAACTTCATTTCTAGAACCATCATATTGCCGAAAGTTCAAAATCAGAATCTTTTTTTTGCATACATATAATTTCATACATACGTGTAACATGCAGCAGGCATGGCTTCACGGCTCCGGCGGTCCCACGCAAGCTTATCGTCGCAGATGGTTTTTTAACACACACCACCGCAGCTTCGGCTTGCTGGCCGGCTCTGGATTGGTCTTAAAATTCAATTTTAAGACCAATCGATTTCGCAACACAGTACCTATTACTTTCTGTAAATTATGTGTAAACGATGTTAGTCTGCAAAGTATACCAAAAACTATGAAAGCCTTGATAAAGTATGAAGAGCCATCGAAAAATGAACATAACGTAGGACCGTAGGTACTTTAATAAAGAAAATATTAAACAACAACAACACCAAAATATAACAACAGGTTTGTTTACAAAACCTTCTATAAGTACCTATACTTTACGAAGGTTTTCTTAGTAAGCACACTAACTAACTAAATGTAGATGAAGCAAACTAAATAAACAATTTAAATGAACCAAACAAATAAAAGGCCATAAACACCTCAGTTTAGTAGTATCTATGATAATGAACTACGATGTATTTAACCTTCCCTGTCGGTGTAGGTAAATGTCTTCAAAATATAAACATCATTAGCATTCCTACTTACGTACTGTGGAAAATCGTGACTGTGAACTTTATACCCTTTATAGTTTAAACATAACATCACGCCTGTTATCCTCGAAAGGTATGACAGAAGTGTCCTAAAGAGTACACTCACATTTCGCCATTTATGTTTTGTAATAGGGACGAGCCTATTACCCTCAGGCCTCAACCCGTCAAACGGGCTCAAATCCAGACTGTGAGGCTGATATTGAGAAATTCCTGTTAGAAAAACCCCATATTGTCCGATCCTGGAATCGAACCAGGACGTCATGAGCAGCAGCCGCGCTTGCAACCACTAAGCCAACGAGGCAGTCAGTTAATATTATTTCTTTTTTTTAATGTCACCTCAGCAATTTAAATGAAATGCTGTCTAATAAAAAGCAATGGACACACATCAGTATATTAGATATTGTGCTATTAGCACTCTTAATTAATTTTAATTGTGATAAGTATACTTCAGTCTACGCAAGGTCAATAGTAAATTTTCATTATCCATTTAAATGTATGAACCATTACATAGAGTCGAGTTCATCGTGGGCGGTAATTATCTCGAAACTATTTCAATTGCTCGTCTATAAATATATATGTTAAGATGAATCATAATTGTTGTAGCATGAAAAACCATGCCCTACATTAGTTTATTACGTTTACTGTTATTTATAAAATGAAATGAGAACGAAAACTGAACGTGAATTCAGCGGAACATCGGACGAAGAAATGTTAGGCTTAATTCACACCGAGATTGCAGTGACGCGGCGAGCAGTATCAGTGTCATATAATTTTAAACTTTATCTTCATTGCTATAATACATAGTATTGCTTGAAAGACTTGAAAAGGTCTGGTGCATTCTCTGGTGATCTGGCCACTGCGATTTCGGTGTAAATTGGGCTTTACGATCACCTGAAGCGCGCGAAGAGTTAGAAATAGCTCGGGCCAGTTCGTATTGTGAATTAATATTACAGTTTTAGATCTATTTTCGTATTTCGTTATTTGGTTCAGCCGACGAGGTTTCAAACGGAAGTCATTATTACATAGCTACTTAGCTGAGGTTTCTTGTTTTATCATCATGAAGTTTTCCGTATTATTTTCTTTTTCATGTGGTTAGTCTTAACCTGGGGTCAGTTTTTATGTCACCCAATGGTTTTCTGCCTTGGCTTGAGGAACATTTCTTAGGCATATTTACACAATACGCACATGCATCCGAAAAATCAAAGGTGTCTTTGGTTCGAACTCGAGAGAGACAATCACACCACTAGAGTATAACTCCTATCCGTATCCGTATGATTCAATTCATGTTTGTTTACTATGTAAATGTATGATAAAAATTATGAAGTATGAATCATGTGCTATATTTATGTACTATCATGCAATCAATAAGGTTACCAAGAAACGATGACGGAATTTTTATAAAATTATCTAACTTGAAAAAACTTAATAGGATCAGCTTCGGACCCATTTTATAAAAAGACTTATGTGTCACAGTCAGAATGAATCATCAGCCCAGACCCTTTGAATTTTCCTAATAATACCTAATAACTTGACCCAGCCTGTCCCTAGCTGCTTTAATTCCCTTCAAAGACGTCCTAAGCCTAGAATCGAACCCCACAGGGGTTGCCCTTAGCGAGCGGTCATTTAACTATATTTCTTAGTTAGTAAGCCCTAGATGGGAGCCTTTTCATTTGAGTTCAACACAGGATAGTCTTGTTAACCAGTATTGCAACCTTATGGAATTGCACAGTGCCTTCGTAAAAAAAACATCAGTCCGACATGTTTTGGACTTGAATTTTTTATATTTACCCTAGTTACCAAGTAGTAGGTATCTATCTAGTAACTGTATTGAGTATTCGTGATCTTATTAAAAAAGTGAATCATGAACATACGATACTGTTATCCGGGCATAACCAAAACATTGGAGCCTCCTACATCCTGCATAGAAGTTCTACATCCAAGTCTATTTAGTTAAAACCTATTTATAATTTTATACAGTACTACGATAAATGATTTCCAATATAAATAACAACGCCATGTATTTAAAACACTATAAAATTTAATTCCCTTCACATAAACAACAGCTTCTTACATTAAAATTCTATGCGCGTTAGTAAATATTCATCTTAAGTGATACATGAATTTGTAAGTCAAAGCTACGACAATGTGTCACCTTGTGTCCCTTCGCTCTGTTCAAAATTATCACAATTACGTAATGCTGTAATTATTGTGATGATGATCACGTCTAACCACTTCGTTCTGGCCAATGACGTGATGACACGTCACACTGGGCGATCCCCAGTATGTTCAATGTGTCTGTCACTAACCACCAACCAGTTCAAACAGATGATAATATATTGATGGGTTTTGCTACATATTGGAGAGATTACTCAGCTAGTCGGTTTTCTGATGACAGACACTTAGCACGTGGTCTCTTCGGCGCGTTGTCACGATTATAGAAATATATGTAATGTATTAACAGTAAATAGGTGGATTTTTTTTAAGTTACCGCCTGTGAACACAGTCAACACAGGCGTTAACTTAAAAAAAAAATCCGCTGTCTGTATTTCTAGGCGCGTTGGCGCCTTTATTTTCATTTCGCTAGTGACGTTTAAGTCCCATGTAATAGGGGGCGAGCCTATTGCCAACAATTGGGTACGAGCCCAGACTCCATGACTGCTACTGAGAAATTCCTGATGAAAAACCCAATAACACTTAGCCCGACCCGGGAATCGAAACCAGGACCTCATGTACAGCTGTCAACGAAGGTAACGAGGCAGTTTAAGTAAACACTTGCAAGGTTATTTTTCCATAACAAGGAAAACGAAGTTTGTTAATCACATACAATGTTGCATAAACAAGTGACCCGCGCATATTTGAACGTCTTATATCAGTTGCTTTTTATAGTCGCATTTAGGCAATGTCTTCATTGGCACACATGATCAGTAACCGGTTCTTGGCAGTCAAGTCTGAAGCGAAGTCCTGTCCTCTGACTTCGAGACACAAGTAATAAAGGCTCTCCCACATAATAATATGCGCTTTATTACCGGTCGATAATACCGAATGCGTTATTGTGATAATTTGTCATGCTTCTATTGCGTCGTTACTATCGCAGCAGTGTGTAACTTTTTAGCTGTTCTAATACATCATCATCATCATCAGCCTATAATGTTCCCACTGGACGCAGGCCTCTCTATGAGAAGGATTGGGCTCTAATTCACCACGCGGGCCCAGCGCGGTTTCGTAGATGTCAGATGTCTTCGAATTTGTTGGTTCTAAGATGGTTCTAAGACATGCCGCCCATGCCGGTTTCCTCACGATGTTTTCCTTCACCGTTTTGAGCTGTTTTTCGAGAGATTTCTAATACATAGTGTACTAAAAACAGATATCTGGTATTACCGATGGATAATAACTGGCCTATGTAGGAGAGCCTTAAAGCCTGCGACCACATCATATTCGTACGATGTATATAATGAGTGTTAAACACATTGTGACGTACTCTAATAGCTGTTAATAATACAATACATGTCGTCTGTTTATGACGAACGTGATTATTGTATCTTAGTCTGGTTTTAGATTTAGGCTAGTGGCTATTGTATACTAAACATAAGCAAATTATTATGCTTACGATACAGGCCGAGTCAATTTAAATTGTCATCGACACGCTAAGAAGAAGAAAGGACCCGTTGGGGCTGCGGGTTGTTCTAAAGAGATACCGCGGCCTCGGCACAAGGGCTAATAAGGAACATGGGTGGTTTTGATTCAGTAGAAGTCTGATACTGGAAGCGGGAGAAGACATTTGATGATTTCCCAACGCCCAAAAAAAAAAAGGCCGAGTAAAGAAAAGTCAAAGAAAAGGTAGATGGATTTTGTGAGGAATGATATGAGTTATGAAAGAGAAAGGAGTACTGATGCCGTGACGTCTGACAGAGGAGATAGGAAGAATAAAACCGTGTTGCGACGACCCCAAGTAGCATCTGACAAGGGAAGGATGATGATGATGAGTTAGTGGTTGAGTATGTAAGAAAAAAATAGTTGTTGTGCTCCGAAGACAAAGATGATAATTACAATATAACAGCTTGGTGATCATATTATGTCGTCTTTTTTGCTGATGAATGAATGACGACAATGTTAAAATATTTTTGATTTGTAAGAAGACAGAGTGAAACAACTAACGTAATTTTGTATTAATAGCTTGTACTAAATGAATTTAATAAAATAAATATAAAAAATTGAGCCAAGAAAAACGTAATATTTACCGCTATACAAATAATAATATTGTGTTTTCGCATGAAGAGAAGAAGCGTTTGAGCTGATTGAAAGAGCTATTTTTGTGGTTTGAGTAATAGCAAAACATGTATGCGTCTATTTTAAACTAAAATGCTCATCCTTATCCGATTAAAGTGGTTCTAAACCTAACATAAAATCACGCCAGTAACCGCCTAAGGATAAGGCAGAGTGTACCTAATACAGCCACATTTTGCCTGTTATATTTCAGCCTAATGTAATAGGGGTCGAGCCTATTGCAATCAACCGGGCACAGACCCAGCCTCCGTTGCTGCTACTGAGAATTTCCTGACGGAAAACCCAATAACATTTTGCCCGACCCGCGAATCGAACCCAGAACCTCTTGCTCAGCATGCTCTGAGCTAGACCAACGAGGCAGGCCTAAAGTGGTTCTTATAAGGTTTATTATAAGTTAAGGCGAGGTTGCAGTATTACTTTGTTTTTAAGAACGCACGACCTCACTCACCCCCCGCACTGCCCGGCGAGCGATATAATGCCTAAATAATTGACTGTTTTTTCTTCTTGGAGAAAAATGATAAAGAAATTATACAATATGTTTTCAACATTTACTTCAGAATAAAAAGTTCTATCTACTGATATAACTTTCATATAAATTCATGATGAAATGTCTAAGCAGTACACGTTTTAAATTGTGATTTAGAGTTGTGTTTGATAAAAATAAAACCGTTTAAAAATGATCGAGCCGACCATTCTAAATTGCGTTTCTATCTTTACGATTTACTTGAGAGTATGGTAATTTTTTATGTAATGATTTTTATTTATTAAAAAACTCATATTTAGTTCGATTTTCAAAGGTTCAAAAATCTTTAAAAGTACTGCAACCCCGCCTTAATAGAGAGGTCTGGAAGAAAAAGACATGCTGCGTCGACCCCAAATTAATTGAAAAATATTGGAATAAGGGCAAGAGAAAAATGATGATGATGATTATAATAGTCTGTTCAATAGACATTGACTCGGACAAGCTATGGGAAACAAACGGTGAACAAAGGTACAAAATGGTAGCCAAGCTAGAAAGTTGTTAGACTAACTTACATTGTTATGATTTCATTGTAACATTCTCTTTATCTATTATGAATATTTACTTTGTAGTATTCGATTGTAACATCACTCGAGCGGCATATCTAGCGTTCCTATCGTAGGAAATGCGTGCGCATTTTCCATCTGCACCTTTGTATGAAATAGTTCCGTATCTGGTTTTTCCGATTGTTTGTGAATATGCGAACATGTTCTGTGTTTCTAAAGTAAAATATTCCGGGTGCCACGGTACATTTTTTAATTTGATTACTATCAAGCTAGTTTTTCGTGAGTAGCTTCATTTTGATGAGACGCCCAACCTTTCCTGAACAAAAACTCTCGATTGTGGTAGCTAGCAGAGGTAGCAAGGATAGAATATTATATCGATTTGATGATCCTCAAAACTTTATTACTAACTGTTTTTTTTTTTGTATACTCTCAAGATAATTTCGTGTGATGTCTTCTGTGTGTACATAAATTGTTAAATAAATAATTTTCTAAATTATTTGAAAAAATATTTGTCCTACAAAATGTATGGTTTGATCAAAGAGTCCTCCACTTCCAGCATGTATCGATATCATAACGAGGTCATCAAAAATGATTACTAACCAGCAGATTTTTTTTTATTACTTTGTTTGTGTTTATATAATTTAACAGTCATATTGTCCTACAAATTGTGTGGTACGTTATCCCGGTCCTAAGCTCAAAAATATTTTATCCTTGCTACCTCTGCTAGCAACCACAATCGAGAGTTTCTGTTCAGGAAATGTTGGGCGTCTCATCAAAATGAAGCTAATCTCGAAAAACTAGCTTGATAGTAATCAAATTAAAAAATGTGCCGTGGCACCCGGACTAAAACATTTTTTTATGTGTCTTCTATTCGTTTAGTTCCAAATAAATCCGCATAGCGCTACTCGTCATTCTAAACAAACTGTGTTGATGACTTATTGTGGTAGGTAACTATTTTGATAAAAAGTCGTGCTCGTGATCATTACACACCAACTAGAATTCAAATCGTAATGAGCGTCATTGTAGATGGTAGAATTATCTATGATATCATCACATAGGACTCCCTATTATTTGTGTTACGTAGCAACGAAATGTTTTAGACATGTTAAAAAATTCTAAAATTGTGATTTAGTCATCGTATTATTATTTATTTATATAAACTCGTGTAACCGGTGATACAACAACATTTACCAACTGAATATTAACAAAAGTTCTGCGAAAAAACTTACAATAGAATTTACGTGTTTTCTAAAAAAGTTTTGTTAGTAATCTTTCTGCGTGTCGTTATAATAATACTGTGATTCATTTCAAACCAAAACATTCTAATTTTTGGCAAAATAATAACATAGGTATTTATAAATTGTTAGTAGGTAAACGCCACTTTCTCATCTTTAATTTTGGACATCAGTTTCTGTTTAGGCGCTTGCAGTACATAAGAAGACTGTCAAAATTGCGAGTCGAGAGTACGGGGATATGGGGCGTCAAAGTTTCAAAATTATCACAGTTTTTTTTTAAAATAGGTATTTGGTTTTCGGGGTATTACTTTACTTAAATTACCTCCATTACCCGTTTACTATTCAAAGCATCCACTCACACAATGTTTTAAGAGTGATACATTGAGTTGCGTAAGGGTACTTACTTAGTTTGATGTCCAAGCATCGTGAAGGGTTCGTTTACACCCCCTGTAGAGTTTTGTGTATTCTCCAATCTAATAAAATACCCCGAAAAGCCTTCCAGTTACTATTCTATTAGATATTGAAGGTCAAAATTATGTCTTTTACACACAGTTTTTTTTAAATACAAGTTTTTTATGTGGGTACCTACTTTACTTTTATCTCCATGACCTCTGTATCAATGCATCCATGATGCACAATATTTAAGTGCTACCATGAAACGTGATTTTTTCACTACAAAAGAAAAGTTGTTTCCCAGCAATAACTTTTGTTAGAGTTCCATTTGGTGGACAGACTGCCGGCTGACGGCTTCATGAAAGGTCCGTTTACACCTTGTATATATAATTATATATCTTATTATACTCAGCAATACGCCAGCGCCAATTATAGTATACACTGGTGTATAGCTTTACTGGAGTTTTATGAATTAAGAATTTATTGATTCAACTTTAACGTGATTTCCTTTCTAATAGAGTGTCTCGATTAGAAAGATCACCGCCCCATAGAATCAGAATGACTGTCATATTTATGTGATTAACCGATTAGGTAACAGCAAAAACTCCGGAGTTAATTGCCACGATTTAGAATATAAGCTCGTTACAAAGTTTTTTTTAGGATCACGTTTTGGGTGCGGCCATCTTCCAACTGCATGCCAGTCTCATCAGCGTATCACGTATGAATACTGATGTGTTTACCGAAATTATGACGTCATGCACCATTGACCCGCCGTGCCTGCGTCTACCGAGATATGCGGATAGACGGATCTCTTGATACTTTGATAGTAACGCTACAACTGATTGCTTTGAGATAAGCACGTTGGAGGAAAGACTGTTTAGAGCAAATATTTTTTTACTATATAATGTAAAGGACAATTGCATATATAGTACTCGCAACCGTGGTGTATGACAAGAAGTATGCATGTGGACGAGGCAAAAGGAGTATGTAAGGATTACAGCAAGTGGCGTTCTGTGGTTTCTGCCTACCCCCGTGGGAAAAGTCCGTGAGTTTATGTTATGTATGTATGTGTGTAATCTGAATCTTCTTTCTTTATCGTGTAGTCAGTGCCTAACAGGTGTCAGAGTTTTTATGCAGCCCATGGCTTTCTACGCTGGTTTCCTCACGATGTTTCCCGACCAAAATATCGGAAAATACTTTAATTTCGTTTAAGTTGAAGCATTTCAAAAAATAAATGGTTGGTGTTCATTATAGTTATTACTTATTACAGAAGCTTACTCGTAAATAACCCAGCAAGCAAAGTTAATAAATGAAATGATTACCTGTTAATGTAAATGATAATTCAATTTGATTAACTATCATTTTTCTATTTAACGTTACCACAGTGCTACAAAGGAAAAATAGTGCTAAACAATATAATTGTTATGGCATGACTATGTTTACATAATAAACATTGTGGTAGCAATTACTTATATTTATTTTAGAAAATGGCTCACATTTATAAAGCATAATTTGAGGGGAAGCCCGATTCTCGATTTTTCGAATATGTACTTCGGAAGGGTGGAAAAATCGACGCGAAAACGTTTTCGAGATTCAGATTCAGTTTTTTAAAATCAGTAATTGTCCTTTCTACCTTGTGGTGTTTTGTAACCAATTTCGACGGGTAAACCAATCTGAGGTATTTCATCTTGCGCTCCAATCGGCTCATTATCACTGCTACCATAGATGCGCTATGAGGAATCCTCTTAGTGAGGTGGATGGAATACCTGAAATGTCCGACTAGCTAGCATCGAAGGTTTCTTGGGAGGCCTAAACCTATTTCGAACCAAAATATACCGAGTCACTTACTGTCGCACTCAGAGAGTTTAATGATTACTAAAACCGTCACTTAGTAAAGGTTTTGACAGTTCTGTCATACAAAAGTATGTCAAATCTTTACTAAGTGACGGCTGTAGTAATCATTAAATTTCTCTGAGTACCTCAGTTAGTCAGTATAATAAAACTAGATATACCTACCTAACTACTATTATTTTTTGCTTGTATTAGCTCGTTATATTTGAATGCTTTGGTTTGTATTAACTTTTGGTACAATAGAGTTGCCTTTCTTAATTTCTATCTATTATGTAAATTCGTTAAAAGTTCTACATTGGTAGACCATGATGTCAGCTTTATAAAAGGCAGGTAATAATTATCGAACGTAACGTCTTAGCATTTACTTTCATGGTTCCGATGTTTCCTAAATTTTCTCTGCTATGGAATTAGATTTCGTATAGGTTACTCTTTTATTTTGTTTTGGCTTACCTACCCTCATCGTGCCTAAATTTTATTGGACTTTTGGAATTTCATCTCTCGACACGAAACCGAACGTTGAAAATTGTAGAAAATATCAAAAGATCTTGTCTTGTTGCGTGTGTTGTTGTTGTGTCTTGTCTTGTTTTTTTTTTTTTATATCAAAAGATTTGGCATTAATTTATGTGTTGCTTATATAATAGGTATATGATTTTTTTAAATTAGAATGATGAATGATTGCGAAAGTTAGGATTAAAATCTTTCTCTATCTTTCATTTAGTTAAAGTAACGGATAAAGCGGATAAGCCTAATTTGATTTAATGGTTGATCTCGGCATAAAACTAATTAACAACGGTTTTTCTGGTGCGAGTCTAAAGTGTTAATGCTTAGATAGTAATATTTTGAGGAAAACCTAAATCTAATATTTTCATAATTTAAAAAAAAAAAAACGCCCGTACCTACTCAGCAAATTTCCTCATTTGATACTTATATCATGGTATTGTTTATAATGCATTTTCATGTCAAAACTAGCTTTCCATCTTTTGGGAGTCCGCCATATTAGATTGAAAATGATGTCACTTAGCTAACCATGATCCAAACTAAACAAGTACACAAAATTTCAGCTCAATCGAAAATCGAGAAGTGTATCAAATATAACATCTAAGATTTTTACGTGGTTACAGACGAAGCTAACAAAAGCGTATTAGAAATGGGAAATCGGAAGGAGTCTAACACACACACAACACACACACTCACACATACACAGTTATACATAGTTCCAATAAGTTTCCATTTTACCATTTTGCCTTATGTCGTCCACACTTATGGCCAGTTTCCACCACCCACTAACTTACTTGCAGATAATTTCATACAAATTCTGTTCCATTTTCGAATTTATTCGTTAAAAAGTGGCTATTCGGAAATCCTCATTAGGCTCTTAGAATGCCAGAAATGTTCCAAAAGTAGACATGAAAAAGTTTAATCGGGAAAATCCAAAGTCCACACAATTCTTTCCGAATAAAACATTTTAGGAGTTCCCTCGACAAAGATTTCAAAAGAATAGCTATTCACGTGCTTCCAAGATGTTGCTTGGCACGCTCTCAATTTTAAATTTATAATCGCTATTTAAAAAAACCAAAGCCATCTTTTTTGTATTTAGATATTGCGTGTTTGCTATTACACAATAGAGTTTACGTTGGGTGTAATTAACTGCTCACTTGAATGGGTGTAGGACTGTAGGTCATGATTACGATAAGCATGTTGACCGGAAGTAGTACTTATATATGGAAATATGTATATTGCGATTATAGTTTGTTATGGGTCTATCTTTGTTTTATAGTTTTTGATTGCGTGAAACTTATCATGACAACTTCTTAGTTTAAATTGAAATCGTTAGAATTATAATTTATTTATATTAAAAGCTACTTTCCATCAAAAGATGAGTAAAGATCAATCAATAACTAGCAGTATGATAGGTTAGTAACAATTTTCCTTTGTCCACTGCACCCTTCTAAAATATAACCTGGTAAAAGAACCCTTCACGAAGCTGTCAACTAAGTATTTTTACCAAGCGTAAAATTATTGCTAGGTAACCACTTTTTTGGTGTGAAAAATTATGTTATGTTATGTTAGCGTTCAATGTTACGCTGTTACGCACTAAGAACATTGTGCTGATCAAGTCATTGATGATTCAGGTCTTTTTCTTAGCGTGTCGATGACAATTTAAATTGAGTCGGCCCAAAATTCGGCGACGAGTTTGGCACTTTCAGCAGCCTCCGTCAGCTCCTGTTATGTGCAAGTAACAGGACAGGCTGGACACGATATCAAGTGCCCCATAGTTTGTGGGACCACATTTACACTCCAGGGCAGAATCATCTATGAATCTCCACCTGAATAGGTTTTCCTTGCTTCGGCCTACCTGTGTTCGGAGTGTATTTAGAGACGGAGTCTATTTAGAGAGAGCTGATTCAGGTAAGTAGTCATGGACGGTTAAAAGTAAAGTTATAACTTTTAAAACCTGCTCATTTTTTAGCGTGAGTTTTGAAATTTGACTATAAATATTTCCGTAACTGAAAGGTTCTTAGGTAAGGTCCCGAACAATAAATATGATCGAAATGAAGCCTGTGTTGAGGCTTTACGCTCGTCAGGTGATCATATCGACAGGTACCTATCTCCCTATTGGTAATCTTGACGGGGCCGGGTTGTTTCAGCACAGGGGATTTTTTTGTGTACATAGGATTAGATGTAGGTATCAGATGTATGACAATCACTACTAACAGTAGTTTCTTCTCGTCTTTTTTTTTATTTTATCTTTGGATTCTATACTTAGTTGCCCCAAAATATAATAATGATGGGAAGAACAAGGTGTTTCTTGGCTTTCTTAAGGGTGTTTTTACCTGTCCATAAGGTAGGTTTTAGGTACACTTGTGTTAAAAATGGTTGTGTGATTAAAACGAGGTAGTTCAATCCAAGTTATCGCCCAAGGCTGTTTTTATTGTGCTAAATGATGAAGCAAATACCCTTGAGTGGCGCGAAGTGGTGTTTTTGTGTCGAACTAGTACCATCGCACTATTCGATTTAACTTCTTTTACTTTGAACTCTATTATAATTGCTGTAAAACATACATTCAAACACGCTTAATTTAATAATTTTATTCACTCATCAATTATTTACTTTTATTTAGGAGTATGTAAAAATACTTTTCGGATCGTGTTCACTTCTATGTAGTTAATCGATGCTCATATAACATCACGCCTGTTACACCTGAAGGGTAAGGCAGAGGTGTTCTTCATAGTACAGCCACATTTCGCTAGTTATGTTTAAGTCCCATGTAATAGGGGGCGAGCCTATTGCCATCAATCGGGCACACTTCCAGACTCCGTAGCTAGTACTGAGACATTCCTGATTAAAAAAACTACTCGACCTCGGATTCGAACTCAGGACCCTTGCTCAGCAGTCGCGTTTGCGACCACTATGCCAATTTAACGAGGCAGCCACGATGCATGGCGTGTATAAATAAGTTCTGTGATTTTAAACTATCTCGATAACGCGGCTTTAGAAATGTAGACAATTCATGTTGCCGACACAGCACATAAAACAAACATTTTACGACAGGTCAGTCGCGTAGGAATGGCGTATGCACTCAATGCACTCAACCTACTGAAACCTACTTAAACGTACCTAGGAACCATCAAAGTGACTGATAAGACAAAACGGCTTTCTTTTTTATTCAAGCAACGGTATACTTCAACCAACTTATCTATGTAGGTGGGAAAATACTGAACTAAAATAAGTGTAACAAGTTTGACATATCGATGCATATTTTCTTCAAGAGGGCAAACTATTCCTATTACCTACTGAAAAACTTGTGGATAGACAGGACCCCACACAAGGGCCAGTACCTGCCAGGCTTGCATTCATAAATTATGGCTACATAATTGTCTATGTACCATTTAAACCACCAGCGAAGCATAGAAATGCGTGCGACTGCCTATCTCACCTCCACAACACAGTTATTACGTAGGTACACTGCGGTACACACGGGTTACACACGATACTCTTTTTTTTTACACGATATTCCGCAACCTGGTAGGGTTGCGGAATTTGTCCCTAGTCAGTAACCCCCTTATTAATAAAAAAAAGTTAAGCCTGCTTAAACTTACGCTTGGTTTATCTCGCATGCCGTCCCTTTTATTTGAATATTTTTGAAGTGAGACGGCATGCGAGATAAACCAAGCGTAAGTTTAAGCAGGCTTAACTTTTTTTTATTAATAAGGCCGTAAGAGTCTGAAACTCCCTTCTGAGCGGGAGGAGTCATTTGATGATTGAGTAGCTAGGAGCTATTTGAATGAATATTATATGGTATAGGTATGTTATCACTTGTTAGTAAGTAAAGTACTTAGATGCTAAACATCAATGATTGACTGCGAAGTAACAATCTTTTTAAGGAGATGATTTCATGTTGGTAAGTGTTAGATAAATATTGAGTAGCTCAAGTAACATTAACTATAAGATTTATAGTCTAGAGCTAGACTATAGATCTTCTAGTTTAGACTATAGATAGACTGCAGCTCTATATAGACTCTGGCTAGTTTAATGTATTTGTATTAGATCGAAACAATTAATAGATAATGCATATACATTGTCGTACGTATAACGAACCTATACAAGTCATTACTACACGATATTTCCTATTGTTTTCTGTGATTAGGAAACTGTTTATTATACGCGCGACGTAAAACTGGGACGAACACACACAAAGGCGTATCGTATTATGCGGAACGAACTATTGCAAGCACCAATGAAATCTTGCATTAACTCAGAACAGTTGAAGTTATTTCGGGAAATCGTCTGGACTCTCTCCAAAAAGTGGAGGGAGGAGAATCAGAATCACTCGGTCACTTTCCTCGTTGAGTCAATGACATGAGTGAGTAAGAATCAGGTCCAGAAACCCCGAAAGCTTCAAGACTAACGCGAGCGTTTCACAGAACTACGTATATTTATAATTTCTTCTACTCCGTGACGTATGCAATGTATAATTTTGATGCGGGATAAGGCGTGGGCTTCGGGAAAAATCGCATAGGCGGAATTGGTGAATCAATTCAGATAAATAACCAGACAGAGTGGACAGAAACCAGGCAGAACGTTTTGTGGATGTAAATAGAACATATGACTCAGATTTTTGTTAGGGATACGCATCACATATACACATATGTTAAATCGTATGCCCAAAATGGCGTATTGCAATTTTACGTACCTAAGTATCAACAAACTAAAATCATATTCATGGAATATTTACCTACAACACGAAGCTGATACCTAGGACACGGAATTCGAGACACGAAGACTGAATGCAATATAACCAAGTCTCGCGTAAATGCAATGCTAATATAATATATGCTACGTACACGAGTAATCCACATGATAATGATAAAAAACTGTACAAGGGTTGCTACGAGAATAAAACAAATTATAAAACCAAAACGAACATTGCACGACGACATCGTTGGCTCATTTAGGGACAGAAGCATTGAAAGAAACCTAATTATAATTCTTGACAGAGTATTTTTGCGATCCGACTTTCAAACAGAACAAAATAAGTATTTGCTTCAAAGATGAAAGATTTACGAATCTTTTCGTGCATTTTGACAAATTATTTATTATTATTAGTCATTTGTGTGATTTGTGTCCCACTGCAGGGTAAAGGCCTCCCTTCCCTCCCACGCTTATTCATATCCATAGCTAATATTATAAAATTATTGTGGAAAGAGTCGAGTCCAGTTCGAGGTCTAACTCCTTCATTCATTTTGACAAATCGTTATTATAATTAAAATCAGAAAACTAACATCGTGCGAACGTTTACATTAATATTTATTTCTACTGCGATTATCTTGGTGTGACAGTCCTTGATAATTGATAGCTATAATATATGCACATTAGATCATCGCGGAACCTGTTCAGTAACCTTTAAGTACAGAATACGAGTGGCAATGAAATAAGAAGACGTTTCTTTAAATTGTCATTTAAAAAAAACATTGGTTGTGTTAGTCTGTTGTTTGTTTTAGGATCAGGTATAACAGATAAAATAGATCCGGCTCGAAGGACCAATGTTCGGGGTTGATCAAGCAATCCATTTTATGTTATACATTTATCAAATAATAATAAATATCTATTATTATACAGGGTGGGCCAAAAATTTTTGCACTTTTGAAACATGAATAGAAATAAAACTACAAATGTTATTTTGTTGATAATTTATTTAACGTAATAACCATTTAATGAAATTTATTATTTAAAAATAACATCGTCCAAATGTGCGCTGCCTCGTTGTTAACATTCCTGCAAATCCTGCAATCGACTACGCAAATTTTGGAAAACTCGCTGACACATGCTGCGGGGGATCGCGGTTATTTCCTCGTGAATTTTTTGTTTTAATTGGGATATTGCCGTCGGTTTATTAAGGTACACTCGACTTTTCAGGTATCCCCACAAGAAAAAATCGCATTGTTTAAGGTCCAGGCTTCTCGGAGGCCATGGGATATCACCCCTGCGAGAAATCAATTTGTTCAGAAACATTTCTTTAACTACCGGTAAACTCACATTTGACGTATGGCATGTTGCTCCATCTTGTTGCATCCAGGTCCTGATGCTGTACACTTGAAATTCATGCAACTGCGGCATCAAAAAGTGTTGCAACATCTTGACGTATTCCGCTAAATTCACAGTTACATTATTTCCTTGATTATTTTCAAAGAAATACGGACCAATGCCCTTTGATGATATGGCACCCCATGCTGTCGTTTTATCGTGGCCGCCCTGTTTGTTTAATATTCATTTTCGATCACGTTTGCTCGATCTTCTCGACTTAAGCTTGGATCAAATTAACACTTTGACACTCACTTACACGGCATAATCCGTAATCAGTTCTAAACAGGAGTCGTACAGTAACGTAGGAATCATTGTTTTTGTAAATTTGTTTTACACAAAAAGCACGCTGTTGTCCCGTGAAGCGCTCCATCGTAACTAAAATTGCATGAAGTGGCGCACAGTTTCCCGCCACCTGTGCGCCCCTCCCTCGAACGTTTCCCAAAAAAATCTAGTGTTTCTATTTGCAAAAATTTTTGGCCCACCCTTTATTTCGCTTTTTATGTTCATGCAAAATTATGATTTGTTTAAATTGAGGCTGGTGAAATCTTATTATTTTTCCTGTTCTTGAGTAGTTATAGATAAGATAATTTCAGCATTAAAAGAAAGATTGCATATGGCAGTTTTCCGTTTCAAGTATCACTTTTGTTGATTGGTAAATCCAAATATTCTGGAAAACACCAAGCACTTGAATATCATTGAGATTTTCAAAGTAATATTCTAAAAAACTATTTGGAAATCTTCACTTGTATTGTATCTTCACAAACAATATCAATGATATCAATTATACATAACTACGTAAAACTGTTTCATTTGCATCTTTGCATAAGTAATACACACTTTGGTTTCACTTACAACAAAATTTTAAATGTTGAAATATGACTCGAGCAAACCTAACCTAAACACGTTCTGAGTCGTTTTAAAAACAAACCATTAGGACGACGTTGTGCATCCCATATAGCTATTAATTTGTTTTTATACGAATTTAGTTTGGGATGCATTCCATCCAATAAAATAAACAGAAATAAATCTGAAATATTATCGTAATACGTAGGTATGAGCATAAGCTATTAAATCTATCGACACAACGTCTTCAGATAAAAACATACATCTGTTTTATTGCCGCCAGTCGATACTCTTAAGATAATGCACGTAAACAGATACCGTTCGAGAGTTATCATGAGTACAACATTAGCTGATGTAAAGCAGAGCGACCTCCGAGTCTGGCAGATTCGTTCCGCTACGATAAAGGGATTAGTTCGTCACGCCGCACGGCATTTGTAATATTCCTGTTGCTATACCTACGTGCTTTAGATATGAGGAAAACGTTTAACGCTTAGAACATGTCGATAAGTACCTGACCGAAGAATCGTTCCCTCGCAGCCGCCATACTCTCCGAACGCGGAGAATTGGATCCCGAACTATTGTCGTTAGCTTGCTGCATCTCGTTGTCCTCCTGCCGTGGCAGCAGCCCGTCGGGGACATCACCCGCCGGTGGCGCTGCCTGCACCAGCGTCTCGGCTGGTGCTGCTTTCTCGGAGCCGTCTTCCGCCATCGTTTCCACTTTCTGCTGCACGGCCCCGTTGCCTTTGCCACCACTCACTCCGTTACTCTTCTTGCTGATACCCTTAAGTCCTTTCGTTTTCTTCTTGTTCTTCGGCTTCTTAGGCGGCTTGCCCACAGGGAAGCGTCCGCTGGCGCAGCACTGCACGTTACCCATGACGGTGCGCGCGCATGTCGCGGTTTACTCGGTCGGCGGGAGTCGGCTCGGTCGGTCGGTCGTTCGAAGCGCGTCGGCGTCGGCGCCGACTCGCAGAATGAGTGCGGCGTGAGAGTCCCCGGCGTCGCGGCGCCGCCCACCCGCCCCGGAATTTTCGACGTACTTCAGAATCGCACTGACCGCTGATTACGCGGATGCCGTCCGCGAAGGATCGCACCCGAAAGCCGAACCGCGAGCCGGCCGCGCTGGCGTCATCGTGCGCCCCTGCCTCCCGCGCGCCGCAAGGTCAAGGCGCGCTCATTGTTCCCGCTGGTGCTACTGGCTAGACGCGCGCCGCTCCGCTCAGATGGCCGACAACTATGCCTGGCGCCGCACCACCACCACCACGCGACCCTCTTACAACTGCTATCGATCACGCGATGTTTATGTTTGGCTACCACGGGAACGGCACTGTACCTCGTCGATAGCGTCACGCCATTTGCACACCCCTGGCTTGCATATCGTTAACGGCGAGCCGTGAAAAAATATTTAATTGTGCACTTGGTACGTGTGGTGGCAGCTCGACTGTTTAGTTACTAGTGTTGTTGTGGCGTGCAATGTTTGTTATCGTGCGCGCGCGGAGGCTGATAGCGCGAGAGGCGCACGTGTCGTGTCCGTCGCCTAGTAGCCGTACGTAGTAAATAAAGCGCTCGTAAACGATATGCGTCGAGGAAAACTGACGTTCAGCCGCCGCTGTGATACCTAACATATGTTTGTGTAATTGAACTATGGTAATATAATTATTTATTTGTGTAGCTAAGAGGATGTCCTACGGTGATGCGGTTTATAACTATTTCGAACGAGACTATAATCGGTATCTACCTACCCTACATGCGATCACGCTACTGTTACACTAACCAGTTGATAGTTTTCTTTTTCATATATTGTGAAGTTTGGCTGAACAAAGTCTTAACGACATTAAAAGTCGTAGTATTCATTCATGAGTATTTTCTTTCTTTTTCATCGTGAAGAAACCAGCATGCCTGTGAGATATTTCTCGACGCATGTAAGTAAGATTGTAAGCCAAGTGAGAGGTTCCATGGGCTGCATAAAAACTCTGACACCAGGTTAGCCATTAACCACATGATAAAGTTACAATTATTTTCTTAGACTTTACTTACAACTTTTTAATTTCATTCACATGACTTAGTTACGAATAAAATATAGATAGTCGAATAGAAATATAAACTACTCGGTATCAGTAACATGATGATGTAAATAGAACGATTTGGGAAGCTGTGTCGACGCGATGTCGCAATCTCAGCCAGAAGACTCGGATGTGGAGCACAGCAGGCGAGCTTTTAGCGATTTTTTAACGCTACTCCTGTTACACCGTCTTCAGTCTTGATTCTTGGCGTCGAATGCTGTGTTTATCTTTTTGTTATTTTTTTAACTTTGTTTTGTTGAGGTAGGTACTCTACGTCGTGACCACCTAAATCACGTATTAGTGTAATATAATATGCATCTAAAATAATTGAATTATTAAAAGCTAAACCGAATTATTATAATAGTTAAATGTCGCCACTCGTGGCCTTGGTAAAACATTTATTTTTATTTTAAATTGTTTGTCTTGTCGCGAGAATGAAATGCATTATAATCTTAACGTGTGCGTGTCTTTAGTTTTGAACTTGAGCGAGACTATGACTTATTGACAGTCCGACGGTCACACCAACAGATTATTACTCCTGATTTTCTTTTTATTTATCCACAGGTGTACCTACCAACGTGCAACGTGCAACGGTGCAACACGTCAAGCTACAGACCGATTTCGACACCCAATATGAATAACATTGTAACTTTAGTTACCACGTTTGTACAACTTTGTCATAACTTTATTCATATTGGGTGTCGATAGAGCATAAAGTTGTACAAACGTGTAGCTAAAGTTACAATGTTAATCATAATGGGGGTCGATGTTACAGTTTGGTGTGACAAAGCACCAAGTTCCAGTTTCTTCGCCATAATAAAACACGGTATGGCGCCGCACGCGCACACCGAAACACATGCTATTTACGATTCAGTTAAGAGACGCGATTTGACCGAGAGCGATAATGTTTATTTATTGTGAATATTAAAAATATGCCAGACACCTTTAAAGTGGTTTTATGAGCTTGATATGAAAGAATGGCAAGTATTTTAGATTTGCAGTAGAGTTAAAAGTTATGGATCTCTTTTACTTGGACCCGAATAATAATTCAGGGATTACCAATACTTACTTCTCCGATACTTTTTATTTTGTCCATTTACACATCATGTTTTGTTTGAGAATTCAGTTGTTTAATAAAATAAAATGCTACAACGACGATGGTATTGTTTTACCATATTATTATGTCCGGAATTTTCCGAGGAAGTCCGGAATTTTAGCTCTGTGACAAGAAAAACGTAAGAAAATCTAAAAATGTTCGAAAATATCAAAAGTATAACAGTCAATGAAAGACTTGTACTTCATTATTATTATGTATGTAGTTCTTATGATTAAACCTTTTTTTCCTACATACACTTTTGTAAAAAATCGCTGCGTCGTCGTATGCAGTAAAAATGAAAAAGAGCCCGGTCTCACAATTCAAATGACTGGATTCAAATGATATTTTTTTATAGGTCTGGGAGTCCTAGGTCATAAAATAAATTAATAAAACTATGGTAAACCAGCTAACATAACACTGTTCCATTATTTCTGTGTGACGTAAGAACCTCGTCCGTAATATAGTAGTCATAATTCTCTTAGCGGTACTAATGGACAATCAATACACTTTTACAGGCAATAACAAGTAGTTCGTAGAAACTGTAAGTTTTAGTTCACTATTAGTAGCTAAGGTGAATCCGACCGAGAAAGAGCTTTCTATTTGGGTAACAGATCAAAATATAGACTACTTATACTTCTCCATCCATAATAATCCATTCTACCGTACTAATAATTATTATAAATACGAAAGTAACTCTGTTTGTTACAATTTCAAGACTAAACGGCTGATGGTCGGATTGTAATCAAGGGCAAGGAGATTGGTTATATCCTGGGGAAGGACAAAGGCTATGTTTTCCCTCACATATAGGTACACACTATGTGTAACGGGACTAACAGATACCTTGTTGATAGGGTTTAGCTTAAAGTACTAAATTGCTTTGTCGTAAAAAAATGCAATGGATTGACGCATGCAGCGAAAAACGACGTCCCGACAACGTTACGTGGATAGTCATAGTTTAATAAGGTTTTTAATAATTATGTATTAGTTTAATATGATTTTTGTTGAAGATTATATCGCCGTTGCGACTTTAAGACCTCTTATGATTAAAATGCAACTTACATATATGAGAAAATCGATAAAAATCATGTACCAACCTTTTAGTGGGTAGTATAGTCGACCAAGAAATTGGTTTACCACTCTAAGGTTGAATATCATTTGCACGTACAAAACATCAAGTGCTATTTTCACTTCAGAATCTGTCAATCTGTCATCCTTAGCGAATAATTATGTTACTGGGAGATGTCATCAAAAGTGGTAAACCAATTTCTTGGTCGACTATACATTGTAGATCATGAAATTGGCAAACAAATGACGATTAAATCGTCGTATACACATGAGAGTTTTTGCATTCGATAGAGCTGCAAAATGTGAAAAAGGCTGGCGTAAGAAATAAGTGATTTTGCCAAAAGTGACACATAAGAGGTCTTAAAGTCGCAACGACGATATTGTGTTATTACTTTTCTATTCTTCACGAAGACTCAAATGGGCTGGACTCCTACCGAAACGACTGGCCCATAAAGAGTCCAAAGACATAGGCTTACAAAGGCATAACACAGAATCGTTAGTACCAATTCATAACTCACCGTATCTGCATCGCTCTCCTCAGTAGCCATAGCCACTCCTTTGTCTAAATGACGTTCAGCATTATCCAGTTCCCTATCCAGCTCAGCAGCTTCCAGTTCTAGTTGCGGAGAACACTGCAGTTCTTCAACTCCTGGCGATGGAGGATCGCGATCGCTGTGCAGAATGTGCCGAGCAGGCATCTTGACTACGAGAGGTCTGAAGTTTAAACGAGATGATCCTGCAAAGACAGAAATGGAAAACTTGGCAGAAAAATACGATTCTTAAAATTATAATGTTTTTATTAGATTTCTTGCTTCTTAAGCCATTTAATTGAACAAATCTGTAGGAGAGGCGTAAGATCGTAATTTAATTGAGATTTCGATTACGGAACATATTTGGGTACCAGCAAAAGAGTATAAAACGACTAATTGTAGGAATAGTGGCTATCCTATCGGGGGTTCTGTTTCTTGGGCCTGTTTTCCTCGATCACACCTGATGGAAATTTGTTCAATCTGTGCTTTTGGATTCTTTTGAATCTGTTTTCAAATCTAGCTTTTCAAGCTAATAGAAACCATAAAATAACATAACAAAAGGTCCACGTTCCTTATTCCATTCGTCATTTCTAAGATGAAGAATGACCAATAAACCTCATAGCAGCTGTATCGGTAATTATAAGTGACAAACACAGATGAAAATAGTACCTATGCAGATGTAAGTTACATCTTTACTTAGTACACGTTTTACTTAGTAAACGTAGTTTATACTAATAGTTACAGCTAATTTAATGAACAGGCTATTTGTTAATGCGCTACCTGCGCATGCACGTAAATTTTAAAATCATTAACATTCAACATATGGCATTTAATAACTAACAACATTAATGTAACTTAAACTTAATATGATCATAAACTACACTAAATAACAGTTTGTCGGCTTAAAGCTCTTAAGATTTTCGAGAGTCAAAATAAACTAATATTATTTTTAGTTTCGACGTTACGGCTGATTTATATTTAAAAAGAGCTTGTCGAAACTTCTATGTACTTGCCTGTAGTTCTAATCTCTCTATTGACATAGTAAACAACTTACGCAATCATACATAGCCTTGCTATGAATAACAATGAGGTTAAAAATATTCTAGATTATGTATGGTTTGTCATGTTAAGCTTCGAATCAACACTGATTTATGCCACGAATTTTATAATGCAACAACTTTTGAGCCTCTGTGTGATTTCGACATCGCGAAATTAACGAATTTTTAATTGGGTAGGTACAGTAACAGTAACTGCGCTTTGCTGTTGGAATGCAGTTCCTCTGAATGCACTGATAAAAGATTCAAAACGCTTTCTTGGTTTTATGGATAACCCATGTGGGGCAGATCTTGGTGATTTACGGTTATAATACGGTTTTATTCCTGATAGAATTTACGATTGAAATCTTTATAGAAAATAAGCTGGATACTGTTATAAAACACATACCTTTGGAGTCATCTTTTTGCAATTTCTTCATAACTTCACGTGCGCTATGCAGGGTCTGTGTTGCAGTGGAGTGAATTGGTCGTATAGACACACGCTGAAGACCACTGCCAGGCAAAATCGATGTCATCACCTTCCTAGGCTCCTCTCGCTCAGGACTTCTGTACTGAGTAATTAAACCCTCATCCTGATCTGCATCTATATCTATGAAACATTCTTCGAACTGTTCAAAATTCTCAAGATCCGAGTCTAACTCGCTTCGTGAGCCATGAATTTTGGGTCTGTAAAACGAGTCTGAATTTCTTCTGTAGTCGATCTGCTTCGGATCGGGCGAAGAATAGCTTCGTATCACATACCCTCTTTGCACGGCCTGGGGCATTGCGACATCTGGATCGTTTTGAGGTGCCGGTGATGAGTAGCTTCTCGGCAGCAGGCTCCTGGTGCTCTGCGACTTGTTGCGCTGCTGTTGCTGCATCGTTCTTGTTGAAATCAGGCTTTTGCCGCGGCCCGCACTTTGTGCCTGCGGAGGCTCTTTACGCCGCATGTCGAAGTTGGTCTCGTCGCGTTCAGTCAGCTCCTGCAACGTGTGGAACTGAATAGGTCTCGGGATCAACTGGCATACGGAATAGCCCGACTCCAGCTTGTATGTTCACTTTGTGATCTATGGATATTGAACACGAGCTGATCGAATTACGGTATCGTGTAACAAGGCCGGGTGCAACCAGATGATATATCATATGGTAAGCAACGGTGAACACGACCGACTTACTATTACTTCTGTACACAGATGATAGATGAAAACTTAAATGTGATTAGCAAGACACTGGTTCACCTACGCTTTGATCTCCGATAAGATCCATAATTTGATCTCTGGTTCTCGTTTCACGACCTGTTATTGCTAGAGTTGATTCTGTTGCGAAATAAACTCTTGTCCACGTGTTTGATATTACACTTCCATAAATTGCAGTCATTTATCTTCGGCACTTAACGCAATAAGTATAATATATTCCGTTTGCGAGCACTGATTGTTTCTAATTCACACGCACTTGTTAACAACTTCAGAATTAAACCTGCTTGCTTAATAAATAATACTGTTTGCAATAAAACAAATTCAAGTGCATGACGTGGGATAAACAGAATACTACTAAGCTTGATGTATTAAAGTATACGAAGAGCCTTGCGTACGCGCATCGTGGGCGGACAACTTTCTCTTTTTAGGCCAAGCTCCATTGATATTATAACATATGGGACCATACATACTCATTGCTGTATCGACGTATAGCACTTATTCAAGTGACATAATATCTCCTTAATATGCAACTACAATTTTTCTTAAAACCAGCAGAGTTTTTTGAAATTCTATGTAGGTAGTCCTCCTAACAGTGGCTTTCAGACACCTAAAGTCGATCGTTACCTAAATTGTTAGCATTTGCTATGAAATATGTAATAAAAATATTTAATCACGAAGCCATAACCCATGTTATTACGTGACACAGATATACTTATAAAGCTCGCGACTCTACCAAAGAATGCAACGATTATGACCTACAATAAAGTTTTTGTATGTAGGTGGTTACCGTTTGTACGTAATGTAAGCAATAAAACTATAATCTTGAAATTAACCGTGTTTTATCCTTTATACCTATGTTGTTATGGACAGTTTTGACTCCATCTTCATTCTAGACCTTAAGCCAAGTTATTCATACTGTAATTTATACAACTTGCGTAACGTTGTTATACAGGTTCAAGATCCAAAACGACTATGCAAGTTCTTTTGGTAGGTATATACTTGAAAATACATTGAAAGGAGGTAAGTACTTGAAATACACACAAAGTGTTACATGCAAAGATGATGATGAAGAAAAAAATATAATCTTCCTGCCCTTGACCCATTCTACAGCATCATTTATTTTATGCCTCACACAAGTCACACATTCGTCTCTTCCGCAAATAATCGTTTTATCCATTCTTATCAATTCACACATTCATCATTTCATCATTATTTTGCATCTACCTGCTTCAGGGTCCAGGGTACAGTATTCCGATCTATACTATACAACGGGTTTTATCGAAGGCTTTTGTATGTTCCACTTTTATTTGAAAGACATCAGCTGGTCGCAAGTGGACCCCACAACCTATCACTTTCCATCCTTAATTCATCGGGTTTACTTTTTTATCCTGTTTGGATAAGTCACCCGAGGTACGGACATTATTTGGTGTAGACGTGTAACGGCCGATACTGATCTGCAGTATCCGTGGCCGTTAAATCGTTATCGTTCCCCGAGTGAGAACCTCATTTCTGTAACACAGTGAGCCACGCTAGGACATCAGTCAGGTAAGGTTGAGCTGAGTAGTGAGGAAACCTGCAAATTTTTGCAACACACGCTCTGGTTTGTTGTCAGGTACACCCTAGCGTGCATGCTTGCTATAACAGCTGATAGCCACTTTTTTACCACGCCATCTATACAAATCAATAAGAACGTCAACACATTTGAACAAAGTCGGTTACTCTGTAGTTCTAGCGTCAGTCGCTAGATGGAAATAAAACACTGGATTGCTCCATAAGTCATGAATCGTATCGTAATGACATATTAGGTAGTGTTTGAAATTCATGTTAGATAGCGTCACCGTCGAGTATTCACGTAACTTTGTGCACTGTGTCTAATTAATTCAGTCATGATTATGATCAATAAGTCATGTCGTATGTTCATCAGTTCTTTCATTTAGTGCATTATGTTTTCATATTTAAATTAAATTTTTCTTTGGCATTGTTTCTAAGGCCCAGATTCAGAGACCACACTTTGACTTTACTACAACTTTACTACACTTTTCTTTTGTAGGAAATTAGTTTAACACGAAGGACTACATTTTTTAAACGCATACTAATGCAAAGTTTACTTTGAGGCCAAAGTCATGATTATCGACTACTTCGCCTTTACTAAGTAAAGAACAGCTTGAAGTAGATCTTTCCATCAAAGTAAAGTCAAAGTGTGGTCTCTGAATCTGTGCCTAAGACTGCATGATATATTCACAAAATAATAAATCAAATAATAATAATATAATAATATAATAATTGGTTAGCAAGTTAACTCTTGAAGAGCAGGTCTCCTCAAAACCTGAGTTTAATTTATTAGATAACTTTCGTCATTGGGCTCGCATACTATACGTGTTTTTCGGAAATATCTCCACGAAACGCACCACCAGAATAAAAGTACCTGTATTATTGTGTAAAACATGGATGATAGGTCTAACATGTACTTGATAGTACATGTTAGACCGTAAGACCGTGACCTGGGTTAGTGGACCCAGGTTCATGGTCTATCCGTGTGCTAATCTCCGCGTGGAATCTGTTCAGTGGTGATGTGAACGAAGCGTGAAGAACTAGGTAACAGAAAGACGGGCAATCGCGTTTCATGTTTATTGTATTACTTTGGTCATTTTAATTAATGATTTTCAGAAATTGTAAATGTGTTAACACAGTGTGAACATACCACACGCAGTCAAGTGGAAAATCTTTCGAGAAGTATAAATAAATTAGTAATTTACTATTTATAGAAGAAAAAACTTGTATCTTCGCGAGTCTACAAAAACCATTGAAAAATAAACAATCGGGTTAAAAATCAACCAAAATAAATAAAAGGCGCTCCATTCATTTACATTAGATACTGCACAGAGAAGAGAAAGGAGTCCAAACTAGTTTTATTAGTACGAGAGATGCTTCTAACTATAACTTGTGCATATCGATAAAAAACTGATTATAATTTATTAGCTCGCATGTAGATTTTCAGATATATATTACAATATAAAACATTGGATTTCTAAACTAGATCAATAGAGAATATTAACAGTTGTCTGAGTTCTGTCTGGTAATGCTAAAATGTGGTAATTATAACATTTACAACATTCAAATGAGTATTTAATTTTAACATATTCTAGCAATATCCTGATGCAAATCTTGATTTCAATGCTAGCTTTCACTTTCTCTAGAACGCATTAGCCGTAGTTTAGTTTATACTTACAGACTCTATAATCAAAATTTTGAAAATCTTGATTATGGAGTATGTAATATTATATTTATTCACATTATGAAATAATTAATTTACAGAATTAAATCTTTGGCACTATCATGTCACTCATATAAATCCAGGGTATATGTGCAGTATCTATACAGCTCTATGGTAGGTAATATTTATCTCGACAGCGGCTAATAAAACAACCCTGTGAAACGATTTTACTTTTCTTCGTCTCCTTCATGTCGCTTGCTCGATAAATTTAATATTTTTTTTGCCCAGAACTTCGCCTATTGCACCGCGTCAATGGTAGTAGCGCAAAGGTCAGTTCGGCCTGTATGTTGTTGGGCTAAGAGGGCAGAAAAGAAGTGGAGCATTTATTTATTTATTTTGCATTATAATTTATCTTATTCAAATTTCAAACTACTACAGAATACATGGTCCTGTAACGTGCACTTAATTACAGATAATCACAGCTTACACATAGTTTGTGACACAACCCCTCTTAACGAGACTGGAGTTACTGTAGTCACTGGTATCTCTCACAATCTGTGATACTTCCAATACCTTCTTGCTAATGCAGAATTTCGCAAACTTACAGAATCTGCAGCTTCAAGTGCTGACACCGATTCAAGCCACCATATTTACTTAAGAAAGAGGTTGCTAAATATTTTTATATGTTCATCGACAAATAAACCTCCTCCCTTGCGGCATTCCTTAGCTGTGACTTGTAGCTGTTATACAACGTCAGTTAGCTTGCGCCTGCGCACGCTAGGCCGCGTCGCGCACTGTTGGATCACGACGCATAACCGGTGTTCACGCGTTCTGAACAATTTTCACTTTTCGTTGCGTATAGAGAAAGAACTATTTACTCAAACAATCTGTTGTGTGGCGGGCGAAATTTTGTGTGTGATATTAAAGTCTGTTTTGGATCGCGTATAAGATTTCTGTGAGTATTTTATGGAAATAATAAAGTGTATTATTATATGATAAACGTTCTATATTTTTTTTGCAACTATCTTCATATTTTATTATTGCTTTGGTATTTAATTTTGAATAAGTTTATTCTTGAACAAAAAAGACCCAAAGGCACTATTGGTAGATTTCAAACTCAAAGCATTAGATTAAATCATAAGATACTGGCACTTTTGAATGTGAAAAAATAAAAAAAAAAACAGCAAAGCTACAGGCATAATAATTTATGAAAGTACTAAACCTCCAAATTCTTATAGATTTCTAAAGTATCAAATTATAGTTCTCAGTTTTGAGGGCAGCGGTGGCCCAGTGGTGTCGGCTCTGACTTATATACGAACAGTAAGTCGTGGGTTCAAAGTGTTAAAACCGAGACAGGCGCAATACTTTGTTTCATCACTACTGCTCTCAAAAACGGTGAAGAAATACAACTTGAGGAAACCGGCATGTCTTAAAACTAAAAAATCGAAGACTTGTGACATCTACCAATCCGTATAGGGCCCGCGTGGTAGATTATTTATGGCCCATTCCCTCTCAAAGAGAGGTGTCTCAGCAGTCTGACTTATAGAAACTAGGGAGGGCTTCCAGAATATCCGAAGAAAAATGTGTGTAATTTAATTAGGTCGTTACCTAATTAAATTACACACATTTTACATGTTATACACATAACTTCTAGTTAATTAACGGTAGACCGGGGTTAACTGCTTTATCATAGAGACGGATCAGGGCAAATTAATGATTAATTCGTTGAACAATTTGTGTGAAAACCAAAGGGAACAGGACTTGGAAAACAAACGTATGTTTAACTTCAAACATCCTTCGTTTCAGGAAGGATGTACTTAAAAAGCCATAAGTTATTTACTTAAGCAAATAAGTATAACCTTGTAAAGTATTGAAAATTAACAGGCTTTTGCCTTCGATATTTAAAATTGTGAAAATACATACAGCAGTCGTGATAGCCTAGTGAAGTGACCATCAGACTTCCAAGTCATAACTCGGTCTCAAATTCTGATTTTTCTGATTCATATGCGCTTTGTATAATTATCTCTTGCTTCGATGAAGGAAAACGGGAGAAAAACGGCCAGAGCGATATTTCTTAAAGCCAAGTCAAAGGTCCATTGGCGACATAAAACCATACCTGGTTTGGCGCTAACCAAGAAAGATTGTGAAAATTTACCAATTCTCAAGTTATTAAAAATATCTATTCACTCATCTTAATGACGTCCAATTATTTTATTTTTAATTAAAAGTAGTAAGTAAATAGTTTAATAAAAACAAGTTGCGTTTAGTTTTTACTCCACTTTTGCATAATTATGCACACATGACTCGTTGAAACTTTTATATAATTACTAGCTTTTGCCCGCGACTTCGTTCGCGTGGAATAGTGACTTCCGGCAGATTTTTGGTTTATCTCGCGAAAAAAAAAAAAAAACTATCCTATGTCCTTTCTCAAGTTCCAAACTATGTCTGTACCAAATTTCATCAAAATCCGTTCAGCCGTTTGGGCGTGAAAGAGTAACAGACAGACAGACAGAGTTACTTTCGCATTTATAATATTAGTATGGAGTATGGATTAGTATGGAAGTATGGACTAGCTTTTGTTGCGGCTTCGCCCGCGTGAAAATGACGATTTTCCATACAAACTTTCATCCCCTATTTAAATCCCTTAGGGGTTGAATTTCGAAAAATCCTTCCTTATTCCTTGTCTACATTATAAAGGGAACGTCTGTGCAAAATTTCAGCTTTCTAGGTCCAAGGGTTTGGGCTGGGCGTTGATGAGTCAGTCAGTCAGTCAGGACTTCTCTTTTTATTTATATAGATAGAAGATAGATAGTGGAATACATGTTTAGTCGAAAACAAAGTAGTTATTATTTAAGAATTATTTAACGTATATAGTTAGCAAAAATTTGGATCCTACTTTTTTGTACTGTTTCGTATTTGCATGTCTTACTATAACAACCAATGATTACCTACCTATATTATATCACACACACACGCACATTTACACGCAAAAAGTACTAAAACACACATCTCCCTAGCCTTATCCCAAAGAACTATGTTAGAACTGGCTTTCAATTAAACCGGACAGAGCTGATCATGAGTACAAGTATTTTACAAGAACTACCTATCAGGGGGTCTAAAATGGCCACTTTAGCAGATCATAATATGAATTGCGTTAAAAAGCGTAAAATGGTCACAGACACAGTTACCATTATTAAAGGATCATTTTACGCTTTTTAACGCAATTCATGTGATGATCTGCTAAAGTGGCCATTTTAGATACCCTGATCAATAAAATAACATTGACAGTACATAACTCCATTACCTTCTAAAGTAATTAGGTACGTTATACGTATGTATGTATATCTACAAATTGTACTTTGAAGTCAGCCTTGGGTTTTCCATAGATTATCTGTCAGACGTTATTAAAAGTTGATAATACTCAGTCAAACAAAAAGTCAGTAAGTACAAAGTATATCTCCTGAACAGGTAGTTTCAGTGACTTTACGTACGTATATTAATTAAACAGATCTTTTTGCTAATACTTACAAGTTAGGTAAGTAGGTGCACATCGGCTAAAACTCTACGATTTCGCGACTCTACCAAAAAAGATTTCAAAATTAAAATCATGCTGTTGGAAATATATACTCCTTTAGCTATGATTGGATCTCAGATTAATGCACAGACATCAAGTTACCCGAAACTGTAAAATTTTCCCAATCAATCTTGACCCTAATACAAATTCGATAAAGTTAAAAGTCTCTAAAATTTTGATAGCTTGATGCGCTGGCAATATTTAACTCTATATTATTTTTTTGGCCCCGACTTACGATCAGTTGGTCGTGGGTTCGAACCCAGGCAGGCGTATTACTTTGTGTAATTTATTTCATCACCACTGCTCTCAAAATGGTGAAGGAAAACATCGTGAGGAAACCGGCATATCTTAGAACCAAAAATTCGAAGATATGCGACATCTACCAATCCGCACTGGGCCCGCGTGGTGGATTATAGCCCATCCCTAGAGAGGAGGCCTGAGTCCCTGCAGTGGGAACAATATAGGCTGATGATGATGATGATGATGATGATATTATTTTTAATAAATTAGGCAAGTACCTACCTACTATGAGGAAGACATGGAAGTCTTTGGTTTAAACTGAATTGACGGAAAATACCTATACAAAGTTTTTAGTGTAGAGTACAAAGACCGCAATTACGTGCCAGTGACTTCTATTAAAATTCATTTTTGTGTTACCTAAGTAACCGGGTTTTTTTATGCTTATTATACAATTCTGCAGTTGCTGAAAAAATATGGACTAATTGGTGACGCAATAATTATCTACGTGTACTACCTTATAATAATATAAGGTCCCATTAAAATAGGTGGACAAATTTTAACAGAGCGTTCAGTAGGTCTAACTAAAGATATCTAAAACAAAAATAAAACATTAAATAAAGTGTTTTTTTTTTTGACTTAATATAGGTAATATAAATTGCTGGCTTTATGAGTAGGTACTTAAATGCGTTTTTCTTATTATTTTTTTACCATCGTCCTTATTTTGGTGGTCTGAATGATTTCTGAAAATTTCACCACCTATTTTAATGGGACCTTATAATAATATTACTGAGTCATGAACTCATAAATTATGTTTTTAAGCTACCTGAGGAGCTCGTGGTAAAATAATAACAGCCATTTGTGACGATCGTTAGGTTAAACCACGCTTGCCTAAGATTGGTCTGTGGACGAGTGACCTCCCATTACATATACCGAGATTCGGAAAGCTCGTTAAGCCTTATTTGGTCCCGTCTGTCATTTTGTAGATCTGACAACAAGTCTTACCAAGGAGTTTCATATTATAATAGTCCTCCTGACCGTTTTTCGGCCACTTCAATCAATCTTGACCCTAATACAAATTCGATAAAGTTAAAAGTCTCTAAAATTTTGATAGCTTGATGCGCTGGCAATATTTAACTCTATATTATTTTTTTGGCCCCGACTTACGATCAGTTGGTCGTGGGTTCGAACCCAGGCAGGCGTATTACTTTGTGTAATTTATTTCATCACCACTGCTCTCAAAATGGTGAAGGAAAACATCGTGAGGAAACCGGCATATCTTAGAACCAAAAATTCGAAGATATGCGACATCTACCAATCCGCACTGGGCCCGCGTGGTGGATTATAGCCCATCCCTAGAGAGGAGGCCTGAGTCCCTGCAGTGGGAACAATATAGGCTGATGATGATGATGATGATGATGATATTATTTTTAATAAATTAGGCAAGTACCTACCTACTATGAGGAAGACATGGAAGTCTGTGGTTTAAACTGAATTGACGGAAAATACCTATACAAAGTTTTTAGTGTAGAGTACAAAGACCGCAATTACGTGCCAGTGACTTCTATTAAAATTCATTTTTGTGTTACCTAAGTAACCGGGTTTTTTTATGCTTATTATACAATTCTGCAGTTGCTGAAAAAATATGGACTAATTGGTGACGCAATAATTATCTACGTGTACTACCTTATAATAATATAAGGTCCCATTAAAATAGGTGGACAAATTTTAACAGAGCGTTCAGTAGGTCTAACTAAAGATATCTAAAACAAAAATAAAACATTAAATAAAGTGTTTTTTTTTTGACTTAATATAGGTAATATAAATTGCTGGCTTTATGAGTAGGTACTTAAATGCGTTTTTCTTATTATTTTTTTACCATCGTCCTTATTTTGGTGGTCTGAATGATTTCTGAAAATTTCACCACCTATTTTAATGGGACCTTATAATAATATTACTGAGTCATGAACTCATAAATTATGTTTTTAAGCTACCTGAGGAGCTCGTGGTAAAATAATAACAGCCATTTGTGACGATCGTTAGGTTAAACCACGCTTGCCTAAGATTGGTCTGTGGACGAGTGACCTCCCATTACATATACCGAGATTCGGAAAGCTCGTTAAGCCTTATTTGGTCCCGTCTGTCATTTTGTAGATCTGACAACAAGTCTTACCAAGGAGTTTCATATTATAATAGTCCTCCTGACCGTTTTTCGGCCACGGCGGCCAATCCCAGCGAAGATTAACCATCTGCGCGGGAGATATTATAGTGCACAAGTGTGTGGGCAGGCACAAGTGCACTCTCTGTTCCCTTTTCTCTCATAGTCCTCAGGGACGGCAATCCGACACGACCGGAGAGAGATCAGGCGCAGGACCAACGGCTTAACGTGCTTTCCGAGGCACGGGGGTATTATACCGCCAACTTCCAAACTCCGGGCTACTACTGGGAAATTTCTAATGAAAAACCCAATAGCAGTTTCATATTATTCTGTACTTACAGTAGGGTATTGTGTATCGGGTTGTGGAGGTCAGATTGTCAGTCTCTCTCTGCTCTCTTCTTCTTCAACCTTTCACCACCTAATGCTGAGTGTAGGTTTCTTCCATGCACGCCATTCTTCCCGGTGTTGCGCCTGTCGCATCTGGTCCTTTCCGGCCACTCCAACAAGGTCGTCGGTCAAACGCATCGGTTGCCTGCCTACATTTCTATGCCCTACTCTAGCCAGCATGCTCTCTCTTTCTATTTTATGTTATACTAGTGACCCGCCCCGGCTTCGCACGGGTACAAATAAGATACTAAACCTTCCTCTTGAATCACTCTATCTATTAGAAAAACCGCATCAAAATCCGTTGCGTAGTTTTAAAGATTTAAGCATACAAAGGGACATAGGGACAGAGAAAGCGACTTTGTTTTATACTATGTAGTGGTATTGGTATGCAGCTGATCTGCATCCAGTTGACGTTAAAAGCTAGATAGATAGAGAGAGAACTGGGTTGTGGAGGTCAGATAGACAGTCGCTTCATATAAAATACTGGTATTGATAAATCTAATTTGGAAAAGTCTAGGCAGGTGATGATGAGCCTAGCTATCTACTATATCTAGGATATTATTAAGAGGTAAATAGGTAAGTACCTAATCATATCAAATCATCCTACTGAAGACATTTACAGCGAAAAACTTTTTCGCTTTAACTCTTTCTAAGTACTAGTGTCCGTAATTAAAGTGCATGCGTTATGAAAGAAACAAAATCAGCCTATAACCATCCCACTGCTGGGACACAGGCCTCTCTATAAAATAAAAACACGTGAAATAGTTCATCATCATCAGCCTATAATGTTCCCACTGCAGGGACTCAGGCCTCCTCTCTAGGAGAAGGATGGGCTATAATCCACCACGCGGGCCCAGTGCGGATTGGCAGATGTCACATGTCTTCGATTTTTTTTGGTTCTAAGACATGCCGGTTTCCTCACGATGTTTTCCTTCAACGTTTTGAGAAACAGTTGCAAACATTTAAAACGACCATTCAACCTGAACGCGTAAAATAACTACGCAAAGTAAAGTTGAATGGGCCATAAACGTTACGACTTACGACGTTGTGGTCAAGCAGTTATTATGACTTGAGCAGTTAAAATAACCAATCAACTGCCTAGTAATTAACATAGTCATTGGTCACACACTGTTATGTGTTATTCTCAATGAAATTTAAGTGCCTAACTGAATCTGTATTCAATTCCAAAAATGAATAAACGTGTTCTAAACTGCATCTGCTAGAGTGAAATTAATTCTTAAACTTTTAAATCAAAACACAATTTAATTAAGCATTATAATCATTTAGGTATTATATAAAAGGTAGGTAGGTGGGGTATTATAATCCGATACTACTGAGTGTGACTGCGGAGTCTCTTGCCAAACATGACCCAACTCCTGCACTTTAAAGGACCTGTGCGAATCCACTACCAATGCTGTCTATGTGGTTGAGTTCTGGTCGAAATAAATTTCATCTATTAAGTACATTAAATTAACTTCGTTGATGGGTAGGTTCGGCCCCTATTATATATGAGACTTAAACATAACTGTCGAAATGTGGGTGTACTATTAAGTACATCTCTGCCTTACACTTCAGGGATTAAAAGCGTATATATTATACTAGCTGACCCGCGCAACTTCGTCTGCGTCACATAAATATAGCTATAACCTTTCTCGATATATCGACTATCCGACATTAATTAAGCTAAATCGTAACAAACAAAAAATCTTATCTTTCCTCTTTATTGCAATAGTTTAGATGGTTTAGATTAGCTTAGATTATATTAAAGTGTGAATTACTATAAAATCTATCTCTTACTGTTAAATATATTATAACACTCTGTACTTGTAAACATTATGATGCAGTAAATATTTTGAATTTGAATTTCCCGGAGGCCAGCCAGAATCCCCGTACCTACATTGCGACGCAATCCGCGTAATTATTTTTCCGCGCGGGTATTTTTACATTGCGATATCTTCTAAGATATTTGTTTAAACTGTATAGAGTAAAGAGCACAAATATTCTATATTAAATTTCCATTCTAACGAACACATTTATTTAGATATAGATTAATACCATATGGGTTAAATAAGCTTCGCAAAAAATAATTCTTTTTAACCTAACATTTTAATAGTAAAAAATGGTTACAGTGAGTCAATCTTAAAAGATAGACAGATGCTGTCGCGGACTTTTTTTTAGAACTTTTAAAGACGAATAATTACTTCATGTATATGATATTCTCGTAACTTAAACTGTTTTCGCAGCGCACGCAACGGAAGCTCTCAGAAAGGAATTTTCTTTTCCCGTTTTTGCAACATTTCTCATTTATGCTCCGCTCCCATTGGTAGTAGCGTGATGTTATATAGCCTATAACCTTCCTCGATAAATGAACTATCCAACACAAAACGAATTTTTCAAATCCAACCAGTAGTTCCAGAGTTTATCGCGTTCAAACAAACAAACAAACAAACAAACAAACTCTTCAGCTTTATAATATTTGATGACGGCGCGATATATGACATTTGACGTTTGCTGTCGACGACGTCGGGACAGAATGGCAGCATGACAGATGTCAACTGTCACCTGCCATCCTTGCGGAACGTCACACAGGCGGGAGCGGGGCGGCCATCTTGGTCACTTTTGAATCGAGAGCCGCCAACGCACCACGCGCTTGACGAATCGCTTAATTCCGACGCCATCTTTAACAGTTTTAATTTGATTAGTTGAAATGTCATTAACAGTGTCTAATTAGAGTGAATTAGAGTATTATTTTGTTAATCTGTAAATCAAGAAGAAATAAATCATTTGAAGACTTAATTTGTGACTTAGTTCGAGTTTCGACCCACGTAAATTATGGAAGATTCTGATATAGGCCATCCTGAGTCTATATCAGAAGTGGGATCCCACGACCCACAAACAGGGAACACGCAGCCTGAAGAAATCATCTCTGCAACGAGAATACTATCGAACATGGAGGAAATGTTCGCCCGGATATTTGCGATGTCGCAAGCATCAACTCCTGTGAGTACCAACACTATAAAACTAATCGAATTTGATCCTGATGATTCCGAAGCTGACATTGAAGGCTGGTGTAACGTCACAGAAGTAATAGTGCAGGCGAAAAATCTTGTTGGTGTTAACCTGTTGATGGCACTTACTAAGACGCTTAAAGGTCGCGCAGCGACCCACTTGACCAAAATTAACCTCAAGGAATTAACATGGGCTGCAGTTAAAGAAACGTTGCTAGCTAGATTTGCTAAGCCCAAACTAATGCAGGATCATTTCGATGACATTTTACGATTTCAAATTGGTGTCAAAGAAACCGCATCAGAGTCTGCAATGCGCTTATGGCACTTGATCGAGCGAATACCAAAAACTGACCTACCTGAGGAAGTTATCACTGGGTTCGTGATATCGGTGCTATGTCAAAAGGATAATTTGATACGTAGAGAGTTGATAGCACATGTGATAACTACTCGTGCTCAATTGTTCCGGATCCTCAACGGCATATCACTAAAGCGACGGTTGGACGTCAGTGATGGAAATCAAGACCCCGATTCCAAGCGACCTCGAATGACAGACTCTAGATTCCCTGGAAAGTGTCATTGGTGTGGCTTGCCAGGACATCGACAGGCTGAATGTAAGAAGCGAAAGGAGGACTCCAAATCATTGAAGCCCCGTGATCAATCAAGTCCTACAAATAATCAAGACAAGCCGTCTGTATCCTGCTACACGTGTGGAAAACCTGGCCACACGTCTACGACTTGTCCAGATAAGAAGAATGGAGGGAATTCTGAGAGGAAGGAAGTCAACCTTTGTGACCATCAACTGTCTAGATCTACGCTAGAGACATCAGCTGGTGAGAGATTTCCATTTTTATTTGATAGCGGATCATCTTGCTCCCTTTTAACTGAAAGTTTTCGCTGTCGGTTTCCGGGTACTGCACGTAATAATCTAGTTTATCTTACTGGTATCGGAGGTGATGACGTACAATGCACTTGCCAAATTCTAAGTACTGTAAAAATCGGAGATGCCTCAGTTGACCTTTTGTTTCACATCGTTCCAGATACAGTAATTTCTGTGCCGGTTATTGTAGGTAGAGATATCTTAGATAAAGGTTTTTGTGTGACAATCGATAACGACAAACTCTTATTTAAAACCAAAGAGCGAACTAACTTTTGCGAAACGAAATCGGTAGTTTTTGATATTTCTTCAATCGATACTGACTTAGAAGGAGAAGATAAAATGTTGCTGTCAAAAATAATTAGTAAATATTCGGATTATTTCATAGACGGTATTCCTACTAGGCGCGTTACTACAGGGCAAATGAGCATTAAATTGATAGATCCTCATAAAATAGTTCGAAGGTCACCCTATCGACTAGCACCTATAGAGAAGCAAATAGTCCGCGAAAAAATACAACTATTATTAGATGCTGGTATCATTCGTGAAAGTTCTTCCCCTTTTGCGAGTCCGATACTCCTAGTAAAAAAAAAGGACAATACCGATAGAATGTGCGTGGATTATCGGGAACTCAATTCCAACACACAACCCGAACACTATCCCTTGCCTCGCATCGAGGAACAGATAGACCAGCTCAGTGGTGCCAACTACTTTTCTTCATTAGATATGGCTAGTGGATTTCACCAAATATTAATTCACCCTGATTCAGTTGAGATGACTGCATTCGTAACTCCGGAGGGCCAATATGAGTATCTCGCGATGCCCTTCGGTTTACGCAATGCACCTTCTGTGTTTCAGCGATGTATCACAAAAGCACTGCAACACCTTAATGACAGGCCTCTCATCTATATGGACGATGTTCTGTGTTACTCCTCCAATATTTCGCAGGGTTTGGACCACCTAGATGAGGCCTTACAAGCCCTTACTGCAGCAGGCTTTTCATTTAACCTTCAGAAGTGCAAATTCATGAAACGAAAAGTAGACTATCTAGGTTATTCCTTACAGTCTGGGGAAATTAGACCCAATTCCCGTAAAATTCAAGCATTAGTTGAAGCACCATCACCACGTACAGCTACGCAGGTTCGTCAGTTTCTCGGACTCGCTTCATATTTTAGGAAATTTATACCCGGATTTACAAATGTTGTTGGACCATTGTACCCTTTAACTAAATTAAAAGGACCTATTAATTGGACCGACAAACATGAAGCTATTCGTAGCAATGTAGTTAAAATACTAACTTCGGAACCAGTTCTAACGATCTTTAATCCTGAATTGCCGGTCGAGTTGCACACAGACGCGAGCGCCGAAGGTTATGGTGCAATCCTTATACAAAGAGCTAATAACTTACCCCATGTTGTGGAGTACTTTAGCCGGCGTACATCTGAGGTAGAATCTCGCTACCACTCGTACGAATTAGAGACCTTGGCTGTCGTACGAGCGGTAGAACATTTTCGGCATTATTTGTACGGCCGACATTTTGTAGTCTACACTGATTGCAATTCGCTCAAAGCATCAAAATCTAAGGTTGATCTGACGCCTCGCGTGCATCGTTGGTGGGCTTTCCTACAAGCCTACGACTTTGAGATCGTATATCGTGAGGGCCGTGGTATGGAACATGCTGACTTCTTTTCCCGTAACCTCCAGCCGGATACTAGCGCGTCTTCGTCCCAAACCCCTACTACTAAACCTGTTCAGTTCGTTGAGTTACATCAAGGATGGCTCTCAGTTGAACAAAAACGCGATAGCGAAATTCAAGACTTGATCAGTAAGCATAACAACGGTGACTTCCCGGAAACAGTAGCACATACCTACGATGTTAGGGATGGTATCCTGTATAGAAAGGTTGGGCGCAACAAAACTATCTCTTGGTTACCAGTAGTTCCACGCTCTCTGATTTGGACACTTATCAACCACGTCCATAACGAAATTCAACACCTTGGTAGTGATAAAACGCTAGATAAACTCTACGAACAATACTGGTTTCCGCAAATGTCCAAATGCGTGCGTAAGTTTATTGATTCGTGCATAGTTTGCAAAGCGTCCAAGGGACCATCAGGCGCTCAACCCGTCCAGTTACACTCGATCCCAAAACTATCTGTGCCATGGCACACAATCCACATAGACTTTACCGGGAAACTTAGTGGTAAGAGCGACCGGAAAGAGTATTGTTCGGTGATAATAGACGCGTTTACTAAGTATGTCCTGCTAGAGCACACAGTATCACTAGACGCAAGTAGCGCGGTGCGAGCTCTAGAAAAGGCCGTCTGCCTCTTTGGGGCTCCTACACGCGTTATTGCTGATCAGGGCCGATGCTATATTAGTAGCGAATTTAGAAACTTTTGCAATAATTATAAAATTGATCTGCATTTTATTGCAACCGGTTCGAGCAGGGCTAACGGACAAGTTGAGCGAGTTATGCGAACACTAAAAAGCTTGCTCACGATAGTAGAAAACAACCCTAATAAGACATGGCGCGATGAGTTAGGCAATATACAACTAGCGCTCAATAGCACAAAATCGGCTGTTACTAAGTACTCACCTACGGAACTGATGTTCGGGATACGTGCAGAGTCATTAGGTATGTCCCAGATATCCTCACATTCTGATGAGCGAAATAACCGTTTAGATTTAGAGTCCATTCGAGAAAATGCGTCAGAAAATATTCAAAAGGCAGCTGCGGCGGATACCTTACGGTTTAACCGTGGTCGTGCTATCATTAAACCCTTTACTCAGGGCGATTTTGTTTTTATCAAGAATAGTGAAAGAAATCAAACTAAACTAGATAGGAAGTTTAGGGGACCGTTCGTTATAACCTCCGTATTAGGAAATGATCGATACGAACTTAAAAGTATAAGCGGTTCACACCGCACTTATAAATACGCACACGAGAATTTGCGTGCAGTACCTCAGGGACATGCTGGGTTACTTGAGGTCACTACCAGTTTGTTGAACGATGAGGAGGCCGAGACGGCGCCAGAAGATGCGGAGCAATTACAATCCAGTAGTGATGTTATGCTGCCACGAAGCCCAATTCTGGGAGGCGATGACCCAAATATAAGAGATGAATTGGGCAGCGACTCAGACACTGTCTCGGCTAATTCGGTAACCCTTACTGCCGGGTCGGATACACTCAGTGTGTACTCTGATCCCGATACACTAGATGTACTTTATGAAGTCGAAGTTCAAAATGAGCAAGATTGTCCGTAACTGATAGGTATGCTATATTTCTGTTCCTTTGTATTTAAAATGCTGTGTTAAAACTGGTCGAAAGGACAGTGCCGTCCGGTCCATGCCATTGGGGCTGGTCGAAGGGACACACTTGTCTAGACCCTGTCTGTGAACCGGTCGAAAGGACAGTGCCGTCCGGTCCATGCCATTGGGGCTGGTCGAAGGGACACACTTGTCTAGACCCTGTCTGTGAACCGGTCGAAAGGACAGTGCCGTCCGGTCCATGCCATTGGGGCTGGTCGAAGGGACACACTTGTCTAGACCCTGTCTGTGAACCAGTCGAAGGGACAGTGCCGTCCGGTCCATGCCATTGGGGCTGGTCGAAAGGACACACTCGTCCGGTCTGGGTTATGTTTGGGTAACATAATGAGCTTGTCAGATGTCATCCGGTCCATCATTCATGATGCTCGAAGGGATGCATGGCTTCATGTCTTGCTTCAGAAGTTTATTAGAATAAGTGCTGTGCTGTTTGTCAGGCTGGACGAGCTGCTAATCAAATAATAAAATTGCCTGTTTTAGGACAACGTTAGATCTACGCCCGAGGACGGTCGAATGTCAGTCCGGCCGTGACGGCGCGATATATGACATTTGACGTTTGCTGTCGACGACGTCGGGACAGAATGGCAGCATGACAGATGTCAACTGTCACCTGCCATCCTTGCGGAACGTCACACAGGCGGGAGCGGGGCGGCCATCTTGGTCACTTTTGAATCGAGAGCCGCCAACGCACCACGCGCTTGACGAATCGCTTAATTCCGACGCCATCTTTAACAGTTTTAATTTGATTAGTTGAAATGTCATTAACAGTGTCTAATTAGAGTGAATTAGAGTATTATTTTGTTAATCTGTAAATCAAGAAGAAATAAATCATTTGAAGACTTAATTTGTGACTTAGTTCGAGTTTCGACCCACGTAAATTATGGAAGATTCTGATATAGGCCATCCTGAGTCTATATATTAGTATAGATTAACTAACTATGGGAATCATCGACACAAAGAAGAAGGGATTCACAAATTGCCTAATTACCAAAACAATTAAAACATAACTCAACTTCCTTCGACGCTTAGGAAGTTTGCAACGATCCATTGCACGATAATCATAATTATACAAATCATCACATTACTAAAGCACTTGAGGCGTCAATTTCCAAATGGTCTCATTAGCGAACTCGAACTAATAATTCACGTGTAAACGCATCTAACCATGGTATCCGCCAACTTCTACATGAGTCTATGACACAAACTTACGCAACCAAGTGAGGCAAGCAGAAGTGGGTTGACATGCATTACGGTGTCAAGAAACACGTGGTCTTCAATAAAAAGCGTTTGACTTTTATTATATAATATAATAATATCAGTCATCAGCAAATGATCTATGTTCTTGAGTAATCGTCTCAGTCTTCAGGCCCTTTACGAAATGCTGTGTTAAAAGTCAGAGGGTTATGTAAGCTGTGGGAATCAACTATGATAGATTGCTTTTATGTTTTATGAGCATGCGTACCTATAACTGTCTTTCATACTTTGTAGTTTAAAGACCGGTCAAGGCCACTATTGAACAAGAAAACACACAACTTCTTTATTTTTCGCAATGAATTGTCTTTTTTCGTGACTGTCAAAAAAAGGATAACTTACCTACCTATAAAGTAGTTATTAAGGTCTAGTGATTGCAAGCTACAGCTGAGCCCAGCTTATACATTCGAGGCAGTTTCAAATTTTTAATTCCCGGGTCGCAAAAATTTTGGCGAACTGGGTTTAGCTCAGGAATTTGTCAGCAGCTGGCTGGACTGTGGATTTGTCGAAAGGGGCTTGCCCATAGTCTATACAAGTATGTAGTTCTGTTTAGGTCCCATGGGATCTTACCAAAACTAGTGAACTGTAGATCATCTCTGCCTAACCATTCGGGGATAACAGGCGTGATGTTGTCCGACTTACGAACAGGTCGTGGGTTCGAACCCAGGAAGGCGCATTACTTTGTGTAATTTATTTCATCACCGCTGCTCTCAAAACGGTGAAGGAAAACATCGTGAGGAAACCGGCATGTCTTAGAACCAAAAAATTCGAAGACATGTGACATCTGCCAATCCGCGCTGCTTGGGCCCGCGTGGTGGATTATAGCCCATCCCTCTCCTAGAGAGGAGGCCTGAGTCCCTGCAGTGGGAACATAATAGGCTGATGATGATGAGGCGTGATGTTGCATCCGTATAAAAATATCAGTGATGCGCCCAGTAAGTAAAAGTCTGTAAGTTTCTCGCATTCGTGCCGCGGGACCTATTGCCCCCGTGTTTGAGTTGAATTGAAACTGTTGGCCAATAACTACAAAAGTCACACGGTTTTCCTAATAGGTAGAATAAATACCTGTGTCTAGGTATTTTATACTTACTTATGAGGAAACGCGAGTGGTCTTTTCTCCATACAAACGCTCTCGCCTGTTTTCTTTTTGGTTAATGACCCTAGAGCAATGGTTTTTTACAGAATAATAAATATTAACTATTTCTATGCCCCTATGTTTTCCTTTTTGGTGATAAATTATTTTTATAAGCGCTAGAACCCTCAAAAAATGCTCAAAATTGCTTGTTTAGATCGCTGTTAAAAGAGTCCTAGTGTACAAATTTGACAACTATTAACGAAAAAAAAGAACTAAAAAGTCAAAAATAAGTCGAACGATTTCAGTGATAAAATGAGAACAAGGTTCCGTAATTGTATCCGAAAATGGAAAACTGAAAAATAAAATTTGAATTGCAGTCGGGGGACCTGTAAAGAAATGTTCCACCGAACTGTCCCCCGACTGCAATTCAAATTTTAGTTTTCAGTTTTCCATTTTCGGATACAATTACGGAACCTTGTTCTCATTTTATCACTGAAATCGTTCGACTTATTTTTGACTTTTTAGTTCTTTTTTTAACATGGCAGGCGTGTTTTTAATTTTTTAAATTATTTGTTTTTTATTTAATACTTTTTAGTGATATAGCGGTGTTTTGACGCATAGACAATATGCCATCATTATATTGCTTACTTTTTCAGGAAAGCAATGTCGCGGTAAAGATAATGCAAAACTAAATCGTTTCAATCGGATCGTGGTTCGGTCATGTGGAGAGGATGAGTGAAAGTCGATTAACAAAAGGTATTTACAAGGCAGATGTAAATGGCAACACCGGGACGTCCTAGAAAGACATACACTGATCTTATTGGTGCCGTTCTTCAGAAAGGACAGGTGCGTAGTTACTACGCACCTGTCATCTGTTCATACACGCACGGCGGTTACAAGTACTGTACTTGTAACCGCCGTGCGTGTATGAACAGATGTATGAATGTGGACGAGACAAAAGGAATATGTAAGGATCGTAGCGGGTGGCGTTCTGTAGTTTCTGCCTACCCCCATGGGAAAAAGGCGTGAGTTTATGTTTGTACCTATGTAAATCGTTTATTTTTCGTGGATACTAACTTTGAGGTCTTAGGTGGTTAAGTTTTTGGAGAGACTGTTTATCAAGGGATTAGCTAAAGTGGATCTGAAACGCAACCTTCTTACTGTGTCACGCGTCTAGATTTACTATGCTTCTGTTCAATGTTACCGTTTGCAGCTTGTGCACTATCACGGGCCAACATATAATAATGATTGGTAGCTGGCGTCGTTTGATTTTATTAAAATGTTTTATAAAGTGCTACCCAATGAGACTTGTCTAGGGGGATAAAGGGATAAAGCGTTGGTAAATTTTCCGTGGATGAACGATTTAGAAACAGAAATGAGAATAGAAGTAGATGAACGTTTTAAGCAAGACAGATCGGAGAAAGTCCAGGGTGGATGCGCGAGCGTAGCGAGCGCGAAAATTTTTGTATGCTTTTATTGGTTTTGGGGTTAGGGGGCGGGGGAGGGGCAAAGATATTGCCATCAGCAGGGAAGAGGATAAAGGACTGTTTTACTTGGTTTTGAGAAGAGAATCGCTTACTCTTGTCATGGTTGACATCAATCCTCCACCTTCGGAACCAAGCGCCTAAAAATTATTGGTGTTTACTTTGTTAGTGTCGACTACTGGGTTTCATTTTCACGGAAAGCACGTCCAACCGTAACATTTACACATCACAACCAGGGCTGCTGTGATCTTTGACAGTCGTCACACGTATGCAGTGGCCCGAAAGTCTGACAACAAGTCTTACCAAGGGGTATCATGTTACCCGGTGCCAACCGGGTTGTCCAATGTGCAGGTCTAAAAGGCAGCGGTTCCATGTAAAATAGGTACCAGTTTTCAGCTGCATCTAGTTAGACTGGAAGCCGACTCCAACATAGTTGGACTATCTAGGGGGATAAAGCGCTGGATAACCATGCCTGGATGGAACTCAAAAGTAGTAAAATTTCAACATTTGAGCTCCACAAAGCTCAATATTATGTCTAGTTTCAAAAATCAATGTATTTATTTATTTTGGACAGCATGCACAGGTGGTGGTTTAGGCAGACTAGCTGATACCAATAATGAATATCTTGTTCATCAGCAGAACTCACCATCAAGTATGCACCACTGTCCGTCCACCTCGAATAACTCAGTTCATTAATTATGTAATGCAGAAAAGTTATTAGAGTCAAGAGGGACTTGAGTTTTTTTGTTGAGGCCCTCAGAATTGAGAATAGAAGCATGTAGATAAGTCTGTGAAATGATTACGACTGGTGAAAGCACGAAATGGGTGGATGCGCGAGCGAAGCGAGCGCGATTTTTTTTTGTATTGTTCTATATTATAGGGGTGGGGGGGGTGAAACCTAGCCTGAATTATTCCTTGCATTACAAAGATTATATTTGCTATGTACCTAGTTTGTTCACAGAGTTAGAGGTAGGTACTGATTTTGTTGTACATCATAAAAGTGAACTATTCTGTATAATTCTAAACTTACCCTAAGTATAAGAGGTTATTTTCAAAAATCAGGAGACGTTTTTCCTCATTTCTTAGGAATCAACAGAAATTCAAGTATAGTGCCAAACAGTTTCAAGTATAGTACCTACCAAGATGCTGGTACGGAACCGTCGGTGACGTATCCAACTCGCACTTGCTCACATCTATTGTTTCATTACACACGCAAAGCTTTATTAATTTGCGTTAGTTATCAGTTAAAAGTTTTTTCAATCTCGCACTAAGACTTTTCCATACAAAATTCAACCCTGAATATCTTTTTCCATCCTATAAATGAGTGTTTTTGAAAAACCTATGAATGCATACATTATTATTTCCTTACATGAATATTCTTATCATGTTTCAAGTAAATTGATTCACGCATATTGACTTTTCATACAAACTTTAAAACCATTCAGCTGCCGTCGTGGACGGATTTAGGAGTTGTAACCTAGCCAGTTTTATTTCTGCCATTACAAGGAATCTATTGATATATATCTTATTCATATCGAATCCCGGGTTTAAAATGTTAACATATCATTTGTTGAGTAGTATTACTAGTACACAATAGATATTGAATACCACTGTGGTATATTTTTGTAATCTAAATAACAAGTTCTAGACGATGATTATATTTTTCATTAAAATTTCCATAAAAACTAATTAAAAGTTCGTTTTATTTCTAAACCATGGCCACCCTATTATGTTTTTTGAATATTTCTATAGCCTGTCACCCGGGATAACGCAAAGAATCTAATGATACCAAACACATCTAAATCGGTTCAGGCGTTTAGAAGTTATGGTGGAATAAAGAAACTTACAAACATACAAACATACATACATGAACGCTAAAAACATAACACTCTTTTTTTTTGGGGCAGTCGTGTAAAAAGAAAAACATAGCGGCGTAGTATATACCTCCTTATTCATTGTCTAAAATATCTTTTAAATTGGTTCAATATTGGAGGAGGAAATAGGCGAGAGCCAAACCTCGAATTCTAACTGTTTTCTATAGTTGTCCTTATCGCACGAATTTGAGCGCAGGAGGACGGAGAGAGACAGCGATAGTAGAAAGAGACAGCACTCGCATTTCCTCTTAATAATGCATACCTAAGAATTTGTACATGCGAGACTATAATCTGTCTATCTGTAATGAAAGATAGCCTGGAGCATAAAAGACAAGACAATACAGGTAGCTTTGGACCTAGAGTAGCTCATAGAGGCTAGTCTACATCCAGAATATTTGTATTAAAATGACACGTAGCAGACGCCGATGGCACCATACAAGGTGTCTTTTTTCCCATAGAAACTAATACTTTTAGTTCAGTACCTGAATGCGTCACACGGCTAGAAATACATTTTGCAGGTTAATTAGATAGGACGCACACCTAGACGCACCGCACAGCCGCAGGAACCGTACACGCCGCAGACATCGCATTTTCTGATAGTACCGCGTACTTATCCACAGACTACATCATACGTGTCGTACGCGCCGGATCGCATCCATTATTTTATAGTACTGTATTCTGTGAGGCATTCGCCGCACACGTGATAAGCGAAGAAGAGCTCGGTAAGTATAAGTTTTTAAACTGACATGGTCACTGACACTACTATTAATATTATATAATATCATAATTATGCTATTGCTTATTGTTTCGAGTTCCCGATATTTTGGCGCAACAATAAGAACATGGTAAATATCCCGTTTATGATATTGATAATAGTGAAGAGCTCGGTGTTTTGGAGCTATGATGCATCCACCACAGGTGTGCGAAGATGCCCAGTTTAGCGAGATCTCTCACGAAAGACGATCGCCGTACGCCTGACCACACTCCGTTCACGTGTCATTTCGTCTACGCTTTGTGCTGCCTGTTTAGCCGACGAGTACCTACCCTCTGCACTCTGCCTATAGGTATGATACATTTCCTCGCCTCCGTGCTGATCTGCTCAACGGTTTCCACTAAAGTTAAACGGAGACAAGAACTGTAAATCACGTTCTACTAGTTTTCAACACACCTCTCTTCGCTCTCTCACCTCGTTTCGCTTTGGTGAGGCCTTTTTTTTTTTGGTGGGTGGAAAATCATCGAATGACCCCCCCCCCCCTCTAGGGCAGAGCGAAGGGGAGTGTCAGACTTCTACTGACTAAAAACCGAACCCATGTTCCTTCTTTGCCCTTGCGCCGAGGCCACGTAATCTAGTACAAAAATCCGCGGCCCCGACGGGCCTTTGGTGAGGCCTTACGCGCCGTTGCAAAAATGTGACTGCGGTTTGTACCGTTTCTGTGGTACATCTAACAACTCTACGGACTTCACGTGATCGTTGATGCAATTCGTCATAGGTAGTTTCTATCGTTGCAAAATGATAGGACTACTTACTTACCCCTAATATGGTTCTCAGAAGATCAGTTCTTACGTTCGACATCATCACCATCAAGGCCCGGTTTGCAAGAATACATAAATTGCTTTGTCTTGAACGTATTTTCTTACTCTTGAGGTGATCTTTTAACTCACTACTTGTGGAGGTGCACTACTTGTACTTGTTGTATCTGTCTTGGGGTATAACCGAAGACAGATACCATAAACCGTGATTCATCATCATCAGCCTATAATGTTCCCACTGCAGGGACTCAGGCCTCCTCTCTAGGAGAGGGATGCGCTATAATCTACCGCGCGGGCCCAGTGCGGATTGGTAGATGTCACATGTCTTCGAATTTTTTGGTTCTAAGACATGCCGGTTTCCTCACGATGTTTTCCTTCACCGTTTTGAGAGCAGTGGTGATGAAATAAATTACACAAAGTAATGCGCCTGACGGGGTTCGAACCCACGACTCACTGTTCGTAAGTCGGGGCCGCCACCACTGGGCCACCACTGCTCAACCGTGATTCATCATCAGGCACTTGGGCTTGCAAATCTTGCAACAGGCCTTTCTTCATATTTATAAGTTGAAGGAGGTTAGAATCTATTTGATTTTGATTCGTTAATATTTTGGAGTATTATCATCCAAATTGCCGACACGCACAAGCGACATGTCAATTTAACGCGTATATGAAATTTACTAGGGACACATAATCTTCAAAGCGTCTTTGATATGCCCATAACTTCTGCAGTAGTTTCAAATAAAGAGTTTTTTTTTTCTTTATTTTCAGTTGTCAAAATGACTTCAGAAGTGAACGAATGGTACAAAGGGAGGAGTGTCCTAGTGACGGGTGCTCTCGGTTTGATGGGCAAAGTCCTAATAGAGAAGCTGTTGTACAGCGTGCCCGATTTAGGGTGCGTGTACGCACTGGTGCGAGCGAAACGCGGCAAGTCACCGGAAACACGCATCGAAGAAATGTGGAAACTGCCTGTGAGTGTTGCAATGGTCTTCGTGTTTGTTGATTGATTAATTTGATTATGGGTTATGTACAGTGAAACTTGGTTAACTGGGACCTGGATAAGTTAGAAACCTCTATAACTGGAACTCATGCCGAGGTCCTGACAGACGAGACAGATTTGGATATCTTAGACACTGGGTAAGTGGAATACCTCTATAAGTGAGACAAATTTTCAGGTCCCTTGAGGTCTCACTTAACCTGGTTTCACTGTACTTGGTTACCTACCATGACATAAAAAGTTAAGGATATAGCCAAGGTTTACCATAGTTACAAGATTTTTGTAAAAGGACCAATGGCCGCTTGTCTTGGAGGACAAGTGAAGATTGTGATTGTGTGGGTTGCCCTCCAGTCAGATGGTGATAGAAGTCAGGCGGGACAGACTTGATGCGGAGGACCAGGGTGCTGCGGCGCTAATTAAAAGAGGCCTACTGATCGTCCTAATAATGGGTTGCAACCTTATTTGAATTTTAACCTTTACCTAAGCAGACCTCGAAGCGATTTTATTATGATTGATACGATAATCGAATTATTTTTGTACTAAATTCTTTAAATAATTTTTCAATGAACTTTTCAACTTTTCAGCTGTTCCAAAGAATAAGAGAAGAGAAGCCACATGTTATGAAGAAGCTGATCCCAGTGACCGGTGACATCATGTACGAGGAGTTAGGCATCACTGGTTCTCACTTGAATGATATTTATAATGAGGTAAATATTAATCATGCACATAAATGGTATCGGTAATACAGCAATGTTATAAAACTTTAGGTCTACGATAGAAAACCAATACTGGTTTGTTATTTTTAGATATTTGCATGAATGTGACAATTTATGTGTCCATGTGTTAGGAACATCCTATCATATACCAAAGATAGATGATTTCACGGTAGGTACATATGTAGGTATAATAATCATGCGAAACATAAATTAACCAAACCAATTATTTTAAAGCTTAAAAAAACTCATCCAAGATAAAAAAAAATACATATCGACATGAGAACCTCCACTTTTTTTCGACGCTTAACAAGTAATTGCTTCCACAATTTTGACAACAATTTCCAGAAAATATAAATTTCAGTTATAGTGACACTACCTGTAACATATGACAATAGACCTATACTTTAATGACCTGCTGACCTGCAAGTGACAATCAACCTTAGGGTGGTAAAGTCATTCCAAAGTCTACTATACCTGGCTGTTAATACAATACAAAATCATATTCATCCGGATACAGTGGTGTCAAGGCCCTCAGCCTCTTGAACTTGGTTGAGGCAGTTCAAGGTCCGTTTCGTTTACAAGAAGCAAACAATTGACGACATAGCATCGAAGTAAGTAAACATTTGTATCCAAGATTCAACTCTGTCTGCGCGGAACAAGTAAGAAGCTGTCAGATAACTTGTCTGCATCAGTATTGGATGTTGATATTGGCATCATGGAACGACATGGCAGGTTTTTGTATCGAATAGTTTTCATTTCAACAACATATTTCAGATTTATTCCGGTAGGGTCGTACAAAAGATGGGACAAGACGACGTAGGTTTAGTATTAGTCCTAAAAAGTAGTAAGTACATCAATGGATCAACTAGGTATCAGATAAAAAAATAGAGGGTGTTCAGAATGTCGGCAATGGTAAAAATTATTCACTGTATCGATATTTATTCAATATTGCTGAATAAAATTACACATAGCTCTGTGTTGCATACCACATGCACTAATGTTGACTTAAGTATTGCAATAATAACACTCGATGCTGTTGTCACAGTTTTCAATTTAAAATAAGTATTACCAAGTGCTTCTTTTGCCGCAAAAACTTCCTGTCCTGCCCATCCTGCACTAAAACTGGAACTTTCAGGATTTGACAAAGTAAATGATAGACCTGTAAGTAGCCACGTATACTGGTCTAACACAATTTGAGTAGGTATCACCGACACGTAAAGAAGAAGACAGCTAATCCTTTTTATCTACGGTTATGATATCCAGTACCTACCCTATGGACACGGCAGGTTTCTAGCAAGAAAGAGTGATTTAAGCACGTGGTTGCGCTTTCCTTTGCCTCGCCAACCGCTTTCTCTGTTTACATACTTCTGTCTGGTTTTATATGCATCTACTGTGTGGACAGGATACATATTATTATTTATAATAGATTTTAAGAGAGTATGTACTAAAATTTGGTAACATCGTAATTATTTGGCAACACATAAGCAGAGCGATATTGAATTAAAATGTATTTAGGATACGTCCGCGACGCGACGTTCGAACTTTTTCTTTTTATATTGATGCATTTTTTAAAGATTGTAGTCAGCATGAAACGCAAAAACACTAGGTATTAAAACACGAAGTTGAATGAAGTAATCAGTGTCTATACGTTTGTGGAGCATACGGATCGAGTCACGGGCAATATTATTTCTATGCCATATTTATGATAGTAAGAGGTGATTGTATAACCGGCCCGGTTTTACTTTTATTATGTTTTATTGGCTAGTGTTACATCTCGATTCGCTACACTCTCTTATGGCATTGAATCATATGGTTTTACGCGCTGCTAACCCTACCCTAGTCTACCAAATCTGTTACGTAGAATGTTTCCAATTCTTAGCTTTTCTGTGTGCCGTAAAAAAGTTAAAAACTATTTTTTATTCTTATTTCTGTCTCTTATTCCTTCAATTTGGCCAAAGATGTCAAATCTACAGGAGACGATGAAAATTTGAAAATTTCTCCGGCAATTTATACGATTTTAACGTTGAATTCACATGATAATAATGTTACCAACAAGTATTATACCTACAAGTACAAGAAGATACCAACATACCAAATCCATTCAATCTTAAAATATTTTTCTGTTTTGTCTAGATCTCGTCGTTTCTATTGGTCCGTTTTTACGATTCCCCCAAAATAATGAAAAGAACATTTTTCGTAACGAGAACTTACTTTTTTTTATTAAATTATTCTAGGTTTCAATAGTATTCCACTTTGCGGCAAGTTTGCGACTGGAAGCGCCTCTGAAGGAAGGTCTGGAGATGAACACCAAAGGAACCCTCAGAGTACTAGACTTGGCGAAGAGTATGAAGAAGCTCGCCGCCTTCATACATCTGTCTACCGCTTTCTGTTATCCTGACTACGAAAGAATGGCTGAAAAGGTAAACTGTACTCTTGAAAACTGAAAAAAATATCGGTACTTATAATTATTAACTATCTCAGAATTTAGAGTTATAATTGTATTAAATATGTTAAATCAGGCAGCCACCCATAGTAGTGACTCTAAAAAAAGGTCCTAGAAAAAAATATAAAATCGCGAAAATGTCCCCCAAGGCCCGAGGGCTTGTTCTAGGTGGCACGGGAGAAGAGCTCTTTGGAAAAACTTCTATGAGGTCTTTGCCTAGCAGAGTGTCAGAATTGGCTGGTAACAAATTTTAATCTTTTACACACGTGGGACGCTAGTTAATCCACTGACTACTAAACGTAATAACGTATCATATCAACATACGTGTGAAGAATGCCATTTTCAGCTATTTTTTAAACTCTCCAGGTGTTCGACCCTCCGACCGATCCCCACGAAGTGCTCCGTGCAGCAGGCTGGCTGACAGAAGAGCAGCTGAACCTTCTGGCACCATCCATCTACCAGAAGCATCCCAATTCCTACACTTACTCCAAACGACTGGCAGAAGCTCTGGTTAGGGAGAGCTACCCTCAACTACCTGCCGTGGTTGTCCGACCTAGCATAGGTGAGGCTAAACAAGGGTTTTAGTCTACAGTAAATATGATCTGTGCACATAATTATTGGAAACTCGTTTAGGTGCTTATTTTGGTAAAGAACCACGCTTACGCAAAGTTCTCTTCACGCCCTTGGTTAGGTTTTTCATCTTTGGTATAAAACCAATTTACGTAGAATCTTTTTGTGGGAACAGTGAATCCTCCCGTTAAATCATACGACATACGTATGTCGTATGATTTAACGGGAGGCGAGAGAAAGAGATAGCCTGTCTCACGCCACTCGTTCTGTCCAATCGGCGATGCTTCACTGTGTACACTTGATTCACTGTTCCCACAACGACCCTATACACATTTCGCCAGTTATGTTTAAGTCCCATGTAATATGTACATGTACCTATAGCCTATTCAGATAGCAAAATTTCGGACTCCGTGGCTGCTACTGAGAATTCCTGTTGGAAAAACCCAATAACCCTTTGTCTGACCTGGGAATCGAATCTACCTACCTTAATACCTACATAAATGTCATTCTAGTAACTCCATCGTATAAGGAGCCCACTCCAGGCTGGGTGGACAATCTTAACGGTCCCATCGGTCTGATGGTCGGTGCCGGTAAGGGCGTCATCCGCTCCATGCATTGCTATGGACACTACCACGCCGAAGTCATCCCCGTCGACATCGCCATCAACAGCATCATTATCATTGCTTACAAGACTGGTCAGGATACTCAGAGGTAAGTCATAATGTCAGTGTAAGTCTTGTGTGGATAAATTCTAGTCAAGCCGCATTTTTTAAGCTTGCTACTGCATAATTTACGACCACAATGTTGAAGCTTCGATCACGACAGGTACCACAGTTATAGAAACTGAGGTACCTGTCGTGTGACTAGCTATCGTCGCTTTTCTCCCTTAAGAAACGTATAAAAGAATGCACGTCCCGTGTAACGAGTAAAATAAATACCTTTCATAATTATATTAATATTTGACAGCTGAACATCCTAACCTCCGTCGAGCAGGTCATTAGTCTATCATACAGTTTAGTTGCTACCACTATTCGCTTTTCGCAAATTACATAAGATTAAATATTAACAATGTCCGGTATCTCTTCAGCGTCATCGTCAGCATCATCTTGATGTCTAAGTTCTCAATAATCACACAACACGCCTTCTTTGTGATTACAGACAAGCTGAAATTCCTGTATACAACCTTACGACCGGTGACGACCGCAACACGACGTGGAAGCAAGTCCTGGACATCGGCAAGGCCACAGTTCGCAAGTTCCCCTTCGAAGGACCATTGTGGTACCCCGACGGGAACATAAGACACAATAAGTTCATACATGACTTGTGTGTCTTCTTCTATCACATCATACCGGCTTACTTCATCGATTTTCTGCTGTTCTTGTTTAGACAAAGGCGATTGTAAGTATCTGATTTTTATAACTTTTTTATCTGTACGGGCTGACTGTAGCCAAATAGTCAGCACATGGTCAATGGTCATTGGAAGAATGTAGGAGTAGTAGCTTGATATGTTGTTGGCGTGATACATACCTCAAGCCAATGTACACCGGTGTCACTTCTCTTCTGGGCTCTTCTTACTTGTTAATCTTTCTTCGTAACCAATTCTGTTATTTGAGTACCGATAATAATTTACTTACCGCTGTTTTCTGAGGATCAAAATTGAATTCAGTAAAACGTGCAAGAATTTCTTTTTTACTAAATGAATGGTTAATAAATTGATTAACAATCACTACAAAGAACTATGCACACATAAAATAACACTCACATTCATTCATCACATCACATGGCACTGCACGTTGTATAATACGTTGTAGGCACCTCTTTTTATGTAGTTTAGAAATCTATCTACTCACTGGTATTGAGGGTCAGCACTGTTGAACTCAATAACTTGCAAGACGTAACAGTGAAATAAACTACTGATGGATAGTTTATTTCGATATTTATTGCCGTGAAAAACATGTAGTAGGTCCCGGTATTGTAGTTTCAGTATGTAAAGGGTTTTCCGAGACTCTACTCTTACTAGCGCGTAGTGTGAACATTACGTAAATTGTCATCTTTCTGCCCTTCTACTTGGGGTTGTCACAACACGTTTTCTTCTTCCATTCTCCCCAGTTAGATGTCACGGCATCATTTACTCATGTCTCTTCCATATCATCTGTGGCGACTAGCGACATCTAGCGCAACACCTGCGAACTAACGACAACAATTCCTACATCCCGCAATCAACTTTGTCCGCGACATAAGCCTATATAGAAAATCCCGACTTACAAATGTCGGGCAGTTATCCCACCAGACACAACACCCGTCTGGTCGGAGGAGGATCCCCTTTTCTATGGGGGATGAGGAGCTTTACACCCTGTTCCTCATACCCCCAAACATCCCTCACACAATCCGTTAACCTTTTCGTTTCGTTAACACGGCTACGGTCTCTACCTTTGAGCAGACCAAAATAAACAATAAAATTTATTTTAAGACTATGCCTGCTACACAGTAACACAATAAAACCTTCGATAACATAATTTTACTGAAAAAAATTATGTTATATTATTATAATATTTTATTTTCAGCATGGTACGCATCCAAAACAGAATTACAATTGGCCTGGAAGTCCTGCAATATTTCACGACTCGGGAATGGTGGTTTGATACGAAAAACTTCAAGTCCCTCGTAGGTCTACTGAACCCAGTCGACAAAGAGACCTTTCCAATGGACTTGACCATCATAGAGGATGAGCCCTATATAGAGAGCTGCATGATTGGAGGCAAACTGTACTGTTTGAAAGAGAAACTGGAGAATTTACCTAAAGCTAGGTTGCAGAATCATATGTAAGTTCAGTCTACCTTTATTATTCACTAGCTGTACCCCGCGACCTTCTTCCGCGTTAAATTATTTAAAAAAAATACAAATTCCCTATTTGAGTCGAATTTTGTATGAGGCGTTCCAGCTGGAAGGAACCTATCCTATCTATAGATAGGATAGATTTTGGACCCAATAGGTGGCGTCGTGTATTAAAGCAGAGGCGGGTCACTAGTCCATTATATTATTACTGAGAAAACACTACTATTTCAATTTTAATGAAAGGAATATTTATGGAGTCCTACAAGGAAGCATTCTTAGCCCTTAACGTTTGTTGTTTTCTTGTTCTCTTTGTAAATTACAAAATTGACGTTAAGATTGAAACAATAACCAAAACATATCCATTTTCGTCCTACACACTTTGTCTCTGATTCGATACAAGTGAACAGCGTAACAACTTGAAAGGATATCCCTTCTAGACTAATTAAAATGTTTTGTTTCAGCCTGTACATTCTGGATCGTCTTGTATCATTAATCTTTTACCTGGTGCTTCTGTACTGGATCGTGTCTTACTTCGAACCAGCAAGGGAACTCCTTTCATACGGTGGCCCTGCAGTGCGTTACCTACCTCTAGTTGGCAAGGCAGTGTTTAAAGACGTATAAAAATATAGGGACAGTGAAACAAGGCTCTTTTAGCGCCAAAGACATGACAACAACAACATCCATTTATTCTCAGGCAACTCTGACCCGTAGATAGATACTTTACAGACTAACATGAGTATGTTAAAATACAATTTGAGTTAGTAAATAGGACACAAACAGAGGAGCGCTTTTAGTGATAATAAGTTAGTCTCCAATAAATTCTCGTGGAACTATACAAGGGGTTATCGGACCCTGTAGAAAGCTACGCAAAGCTGACAGATTTTCATGCTTTAAATACATCGTTTTAGCGATAAAATTAAAAATCTACTAAATCAGGTTGTAGTAGCTTGATTTGCTGGCGTCTGTAAATCAAATTAAGTAACGCTACGCAAAAATATTGCTTGGAAACTTTTTTTTGGGGCGTATAATCACGGTTCCTTAGAACTCATAGTAACGCACTCAAAATATTGTGCTGATGGATCCGTTGTACTGCGCCATGGTATGTAAAGGAAAGCTTTAATAAGTTGGAACTTTGACTTCCGCAACTAGAATGTTCCCACATTATATGGTCCAGAACAAAATAAAACAATAACGGGGAGAACAAGTGCCTTTCGCCTCCGTTAATTGTCGTTTGTACACCCATTAAAATAAGGTTTATGAATAAATATTATTAGTTTGGAGAAGGTTGATCCTTAAAATGTTATCGAGACTTATTTTTGTGACGGTCTTTTATGTTTTTTATTGCATACATTGTCACTTTTATAAGTGGTGCTAGGTGCTTTATTTTATAATAACATTTTTAAAACAGACTTAAATAGTGTAAACGTTATCCGTCCATATCAAATTGATGTATAGTATAATTATTATATTTCAACAATTAGAATGTAAGTATACTTAATATTTTGAAGTCAATTTAAGTAATTTGATAACGGCTTATTTTTAACCGAATTCTGTTGTTATGTTTATTGTAAAATATATCTACTTACTTCTCATAATAATATATTTTTTATAATAATTGTACCAAATATACGTATTAAATACCAATAAGCCAATTGTATTTTTATTTATGTTAAAATACCTGTCTTGACTTTACTTGTTTAATCGCAAACTAAGGTATACCCTACATCAATGCGTTGTTTTAGGGTTTCGTAGTCAAATGACAAAACCAGAACCCGTACGGATTTGTCTTATCCACAGATCTCAGACCAACAAAAAAAAACCGGCCAAGTGCGAGTCGGACTCGCGCACCGAGGGTTCCGTAAAAAAAAATATATTATGTGATGTAACTAAAAATTTATGGTTTTCGTAATTATTCCTTTATCTATGCTATAAGACGTTGCTTCGTACCAAATTTCAAGATTCTGAGTTCACGGGAAGTACCCTGTAGGTTTTGATTCCCTTGCGAGTGTCGAAAATTTGCGGCATAAACGGGAGTATCTTTTGATCGCGTTGACTTAGAAGTTTGATTTTTTCACAGCTCCAAGAGACCATAGACTTGAGTATTTGATATAAATTTCAGCTTGATACCTCCACGCGTTCCTGAGAAAAAAGGTCTTGACAGACAGACAGACAGACATACAGACAGACAGACAGACAGACGGACAACAAAGTGATCCTATAAGGGTTCCGTTTTTTCCTTTTGAGGTACGGAACCCTAAAAAGGTTTTTATTCTTGGTCTGAGCCACAGATATAGATAACGCAAGAGCACCTACTTCAGGCGGTTTAATTATTTTTTTTAGATATTGTCGTTTTGTTGTATATTAATGTCGCACCGAGCTAATTTGTTTATAACAACAACTTTACACCTGTATACATATCTGTAATCCTGTCAGTCTGTTTGAAATATGAAACAAGTAATAAGTTGGTACACTATTGTTGCTAACTTGACTTACTTAATGTTAGCGCACTGTCCTTGGTAATAGGTATAATGAAGAGTACATGAATTTTGCTTCAATGTTTATTCTATGCCACTACCAATATAAGGATGCAATATGCCCTCTGAATCTGACAAACTGGTGGAAACATGCCCAGATAAGTTTTCTACATCGTGTTCACAAATGAAGAAGCACTTCATATCGCAAGCGGTATTGACCAGACGTCCATTGAAGAACATGGAACCGCATTCCTCATGGTTGTTTCCGTCCGGTTGGTAAGCTTCGAACCATGCGTCTCGATTTACAGTTAACCGTGTACCTGAAAGAAAGAAGTCAAGGCAATCTATCTTCTTCTATATATTTAAATAAATAAAACGTAAACCTCCAACGTAAACGGCTGACTCATCAAAGCCCAGCCCAAACAATTTGACTTAGAAAGCTGAAATTTTGCACTGACAAGACAAGTTTTTGATGTAGACAAGGAATAAGGAAGGATTTATCGAAATCTAACTGGTTTACTGGGTTTTTGATGTAGACAAGGAATAGGAAGGATTTATCGATATAATAATAATCATTTATTTGCAATGAATGAAGGTTAAATTAAAATACAGGTGTTGTAAAAAGAAGTGAGCCATGTACATTCTGCCTGGAAATAGGCACGCAAATTTTTTATAAAAATGTTAACAATTTGTCTAAAAGAAAGCTACTTGAAATTAAAATGTCACAGTTAGAATTATTATTATTGTTAGAATCTAACTGGTCATGCAGTGACTGCCTATCTGACCCCTTCAACCCAGTCAGTACTGGGTAATACCCAGTAATATCCCTTTGGTGTGAATGGAATGGTGAATGGTGAATGTGGGTAATATCCCTTTGGTATGAATGGAATGGTTGTCAGACTTTCAGGCTACTGACTACCTAATATATGGCACCCGTAACCAACGGCTTAACGTGCTTTCTGAGGCACGAAACAAACTCTATATGTGCAGAACAAAATGCAAAGATAAACTCATTCACGTACTTTTGACTGTCTGCCAGCCCTCTTTGAATTTATTATGAAATCCCAGATGATATATTCCTCTTTGGTAGTTCACTTTGACCCTTGGTTTCGGTGTGGATTCCGTTAACTTCGTAAGGTAATCCGCTTCCCGATTATTGCTGATCACTGCCAGGTACGACTGTTCTATTTGACACATCGCGTATGCTTCGTCCCAGTTCATTGGAGTGGTGTGGAGCTTGTAGCAGTTGCCATTATCTTTATTGTAAGTGTAATCTGTAAACGGTGAATGGACATCATCATATTATTATTCACAAATAGACGCCTGTTTCCGCTGGGTTAAGCCGAAACTGAAACTATACCACCTGCGATCCTTAAAGTTTGCAAGGAACGCTGCAGATGGCATATTATTATGCCAGGAACAAAAACCTGTTTATCTGCTATGGATGAGGTTGTTAGCAGCAGGCATTGATATAATAAATATATATATTGGTATATATATATTGGTTTCATTATATCAATGGCAGCAGGTATGGTATGTCGGCGGAAAAAATGTTTTAAATTAATGATTGTCGGTATGTGTTTTGTATACAGAATATTATTACGGTCAAGTTAACACGAAAAGGAGGATTACGAATTGTAATAATTTTATAATTTGGCAAAAGCTAACTCTATTAAGTAGATATACTAACAAAGGTTTAAAACTCACCTAAAATAGGCATGTTGCATTGAGTGTTCCAATTTAGAGACTGAAGAGTCTTTTTGCAAATAAAGGAATACTTCTGGTCACATGCGTAATCATCCAGGTATCCGGGTCCTACTTTTAAATACATGTACACACAGTCCTGTCCTTCACCATAATTGTTCGGCTGATCAGATTTCCAGTTGTTGTACACCTCAGATATTGATTTACCTAGAAGTATCAATACAATTTATAATAAACATACCCCTCAAACACCCCGTAAACAGAACCGTCTCGAAGTCACAAAAAAGTTTTTTCTGCTGAAATGCTTTTTTTTTTGCCATTTAAAAATCAGGTTTTACGGTAAAACTGAACGTAACATAATCAAAACTTTGTGTATCAACCAAGTATCAACACAATGTTTTATATTGCTTTACGTTCAAGTCATGATGCTTTGAATGATATACTCGTGGAGTCCATAAAAATGAAAACATTAAAAACTTTATTTTTATGAAACTTTGTCCTCCAATATCACCTCCAATAACTTGAAGGTTCCCAGAACAATAAAAAAATTAAGGGGAGAACAAGTGAATTTTTGCTTTGGTACTTAAGTGTCTTTTTACTCTCTTTATAAAAGTCGTTTTAGGTCAAGGGCCTTCTTAAGGGTAAACAAGCCAACGGCACGAACTAGTTGGTGGGCGGGGCTAAAATGCATGCTATTTCACCCGACATCACGAGCGAAATGCATAGAGCGAAAGAGACACAACTAAAACGGCCGCGCGATTGTTTCTATAGCAGACCTTTGGTATATTTGGTTTCATGAAAAATCTATTGAATGTATCTGTTCAAAATCAAATTATTTAAATTTTTTAATAACTAATCTATGTCCGTATGGTTTCACTTTTTTCTTTTTCATACTATATACGTAACTTATTTACGCCCAAAGATGAGTTAAAATTAGTGCTAAAATATGAAAGTTTTGACGTTCATAACTTCCAAATCAATATTTTTTTTCCAATTCTGCTTCCATACAGACCTAGATAATGATAAGACCAGTTGATACAATTTTTAATTTTGAACCTACACCGTCAAACAGAGAAGTAATCACTTTCGTAAGTTTGTATGGAAGAATGACTGGCTTGTTCAACCTTAAGTCAACATTTGTAAAAAAGAAACAGTAAATCATTTTTAATGTAATAATACATACCATCAACGGTCTCAAATACTCCTTCAACTAATAAGTCTGACAGTCCAACGTATATCCATTCGATGTTGGGTTTAGTTGCATTCCAAAACGATAACAATTCACGTGCTTCATGGTCGCTATCTGGATGCCAGAAAGTGGCCCCTTCGAGAGTACACATTCGCTTGGCATCTGCCCATGTCTGTGGTATTATGTGAATCTTATAGAAACTCTCAAAAGCGTCTATATATTTGTAGTCCTTTCGGAAAAACTTTTTAGTTCTTTGTCCATCTATGAAAAGATACATTTTAAAAGTAGGTAATGGAAAGAGTGCTTGAATAAAAACGATGTGTTTGTTGCAAAATGTGTTTGAGTGCAGAAGTAGTTTTCAATCGTAGGGACTTTCAGAGATGGTTCAGAATCGTTATCGAATCTTTATTAATTTTTATATTTAATTTTGGACTTAATAAAAAAACTTGTTTTTTAATAAGATTTTATTTCTGTTCACCACTAAAAAGCGAACGTGTGGATATTGCAACAGGACAATTGAGGTAAACAACCAAAATAGGTAGTTGCACGCATATAAATTATGCGGTGCACCACGCACACAAGTACATTGACTCCTACTGGGCCATCACCTGCGTATCCACACAAGACATTTTCATATGAATAGTAATATACATATGTTATTTTATTGGACAATACTATTCAAAATGCACCTTCGGTTAGACATCTAGATCTTAATTTTAAATTTTGGGCTGGTCATTGAAAACTAACACTGTATAAATTCAAAATATTATTTGATTATATTTATAAAAATATAATCAAATAATATTTTGAATTTATACAGTAAAACGAGTAAACAAAACTAATAGGTGTTATAATTATGAATTATAAGTTGGCCCTGAAAACGAAACACACATAAAAAAATGGTAGTTTTACTCACATGCATTGGATACGAAGTTCACAATTAAAAATAATAATACAATAATTTTCGAAAACATTTTGTGGCATGAGACGACTGTCATCTTGAACCGCATTACACGAACACATGAAGTAGGAGGATACCTTGTAGTTTCTCGATAGTCTTGTTCAACTAGTTCAAGCACCCCATTTTGCAGGAATGTCGTGAGAAACATGTTATAGGTACCGGTATTGCAATTAGCTCGCCCCCTATTCGCGCAACCGATTGTATGTTGCAACCACGCGGGGTTAACATTTATTTAATGGATGGATGAACAATAATTGTGCTTTCATGGGCCAAACTTACGGTAGGAGGGCGTCGGCGTTGAAGTACCGTAGGACTCGTCCTAGACAGTCGGTAAGTTCGTGGAGTATTGACGTTTGGCTCCCAAACTGGAACAGGCCAAGGCTGCCTTCAAGCGGCTCTTGTCCATCCTGGGAGGACCATACGCCTCCTGACGAAGGCTCTTTGCGAGGATCGTGCGGTCCATGGCCCTTTACGTGGCCCCGGTGTGGGCACGTTTGTGAGGCGATGAGCCGCCCACTATTTGAACGCGCTCCGAGGTGGTCCTCGGAGCGCGTTCAAATAGTGGGCCGCGGTATCTCTTTCGAACAACCCGCAGCTAGCCTTACGGTTACCAAACCGTAAGACTAGCTGCGGGTTGTTCGAAAGAGATACCGCGGCCTCGACACAAAGGGCTAAGAAGGAACATGGGTGATTTTAGTCAGTAGAAATCTGACACTCCCTACCACTCTGCCCAGAGCGGGAAGAGTCATTTGATGATTTCCCACCACAATATCCGGCGAAGCGGCGATTATCCTTGCCGAATTGTCGCCATGGTATCTAGAGGCGATAGTTTTAGATAGTGTACCTACATGACACGCCACTACCGCGTCAAATCGCTTGTCTGCTGAGGGACGGACCTCCGGGGCGATCTTATGGCGACATGAAGAGAGTGGCAGGGAACGCCACGATAGTGACGGTAAATCTCCTTTTTCGTGGACTGGCTGGAGAGGTGTCACGGCGCCTTCACCTACGAGACACACAGCTTTCCAGCGTCAGGCATACGCCTGACGCAGGTCCTCTTCGGACATGGTTGTTCAGGGAGGTCACTGCACCAAGCGGGCGGGAGGAAACGCCCGGGTGTTTTCATGGCGAGGATCGGCCGGAGGACAGGGTGGAGCTCACCGTGGAAGTCTGTTTCGCTTGGGCGGCTGCGAGACTGTTCGAATACCGGGGTCTAAGAACACAAAGGGCTTGTCAGGGGGTTTTGTCAGGAGAAGTGTGACACTCCCTTGCACTCCGCCTAGAATGGCGAGGGATTTGATGATTTCCCATTCACTTTTCATCATTTCTTCGATTGCCTTAGGGATAATCCACCTCTGGCTTGTAGTTTGGTACCTACTTGACGAGGTTAATGTCGCAGCAAGCTATTTTTTACTTAAAAAACAGTCCAAGTGCATGTGTTCGACACGCACAACAAACTATCTTATGACATCCCGCAAAATGGGCTTGATCTATAAGCTTCGCAAGAAAAAAAAAACAAATTATCTACGACATTTTATATGTCAAATTACAGTTTTCCAGTACTAAGAGTCTATGAATAATGAGCTATAAAAAGCTAAGCGTGATAAAGTCAATTCCTATTGGACCAACCGTTTTCTGCGACGGTCATTGTAAGGTCCCTTCTGAAGCTGTAGTTGAATATAATGAGCATGGAAACACTCTTCAATGTTCAAAAAAAAATATTTTTCCTTTATTTGAGTCAGCAAGCATGACCTCGTTGGTCTAGTGGTTGCAAGTGCGACTGTTGAACTACGGACCTCTACATTGTGCGGACAGACCGACAGCCTTGGCGAAACTGTAAGGGTACGTTGTTGACCACGGAACCCTAACAAAGACGTTACACCTAAATAACTGTGGTTCTGACTACGTTGTATGTCTGGAATATGGATATAATAAGAAATGGTTGGTACCTATTCAATTGTTATTCTATTAATACTCCTTACCTACTTAGCTAAGTGTAACCATGGTGCTTGGACATATAAAGAAAACTACATGAGCTCCGCTTCAACGTTTATTCTATGCCACCACCAAAATAAGGTTGCAATATCAGCCCCACTGAATCAGATAAACTGGTGGGAATATGCCCAGTTAAGTTACGAGTATCTACATCGTGTTCGCAAATGAAGAAGCTCCTCATATCGCAAGCGGTGTTGACGAGACGTCCATTGAAGAACATGGAACCGCACTCCTCACGACCATCTCCGTCAGGTTGGTAAGCTTCGAACCACGCGTCCCGATTGACAGTCAATCGCTTACCTAAAAAAAAAGTAGTCAGTCAAGATCATGCTTCACAATTCATCATCATCTACCTAGCCTATATCCAGCTATGCTGTGGTTGGTTTCCAGTCTACTAAAATAATCCTGTAGTTAAATACCAGTATTTTACTTGAAGCAAATGCCTAGCTGACCGACAGCCAAGTTAGTGCTGCGTAATAAAATACCCTTTGGTAAGGCTGGTTGTCAGAATTTCAAGTCATTGGCTACTTGTAACGACTCACGACTGCCACATATATGGCAGCCGGAACTAAGGGCTTAACGTACTTTTCGAAGCACGGAGGAAACCTATGGTATATAATAAGTGTCTATACCCATCCACAGACATACCTAGGCCAGCAAGGCTTAACCTAAAGATCGACCTGACTTGCAGGTTTTATTAAGCCACAAAATCCTTACAATGATTTATAATCTGGCAAAAAAAGATACTCATTCTCGTACCTTGAACTGTCTGCCAGCCCTCTTTGAATTTATTATGAAAGCCCAGATGATATATTCCTCTTTGATAGTTCACTTTGACCCTTGGTTTTGGTGTGGATTCCGTTAACTTCGTAAGGTAATCCGCTTCCCGATTATTACTGATCACAGCCAGGTACGACTGTTCTATTTGACACATCGCGTAAGCTTCGTCCCAGTTCATTGGAGTGGTGTGGAGCTTGTAGCAGTTGCCATTATCTTTATTATGACTGTAATCTGTAAATAATAATAATAATAAATACATATTTTATTGACACAAAAAAGTACATACATTTTGTTTTTTTTTTTTTTTTTTTTATATTTTTTTTTTTATTATTATTATTTTTATTTAAATTTTTCCTGTGTTAGATGAGACCTGTGTTAGACAGAAACGAAAACTGCCAACTGCGATCCTTACAACGAACGCTGCAAATGATAGTTTCCTAATCATTTACTAGTCTGAAGTTAGCTTAGTCTTTTTTTTGTGGAGGTTTGGAAATCATCAAATGACTCCTCCCTCTCTGGGCAGAGCGGTAGGGAAAAATCCTGCCATTTTCCGGTTTAGCCCTTTGTGCCGAGGCCACGGTATCTCTTTCGAACAACCCGCAGCCCAGACGGGAAGTAAGCTTAGTCTAAAAGTGGGTTTTCCGGTTAATGACATGAAATGTTGACTATGATCGATGTGAGGACATAAAACCTGCTTTCTGGCAGTGATAAGGTTATTGGCAGCATGTATAAAAATATGGCTAGCAAAATTGTTGTTATCTGATTCTCGGTATGTTTGTTTATACAATGCGATGATTTTTTGGCGGCCAATCATTTTTTACAAAATTTATTACGGTTATATACTATGAATGTGGTATGTCTCCTTCATCCTACTTGCATAGATTAAAACTCACCTAAATTAGGCATGTTGCATTGATTGTTCCACTCTAGAGATTGAAGAGTCTTCTTGCAAATAAAAGAATACTTCTTGTCACATGCGTAATCATCCAGGTATCCGGGTCCTTCTTTTAAATATATGTACACACAGTCTTGTCCTTGACCATAATCATCCGGCTGACCAGGTTGCCAGTTGTTGTACACCTCAGATATTGATTTACCTAGAAATATCAATACAATGTGTGAATAGACCCCTCTCTAAATTGTCAACTAAGCATTCTGTACATAAAACTAATCCACGTAAAAGTTTTTTCTACAAACGGCATTTTTTTTAATGGAGTCAACGATCTCGTTTTACGGTAAAACTCCACGTTACGTATTCAAAACATTGTGCTCATGAATGCTTTGAATAACAAAGGGGCCACGAAGGTATTTTAAAGTAAAGTTATAACATTAAAAACTAGTATTTAAAAAAAAACTTAGGAAATGTTGAAATTTTGACATCCAATAGTTTATAAAATATATATAATTATTATATATACATATATAAGTATATATAATATACCCATTATATCTTAAGATTATGTCAACTTTTCTTGTCATTTGAAAAGTAAAACTCAGAGAATTATTTTAAAAATAAAATACCTACTGTAATGTAATGTGTGTATAATATCTACGTACCATCAACGGTCTCAAATACTCCTTCAACCAATAAGTCTGAAAGTCCAACGTATATCCATTCGGTGTTGGGTTTAGTTGCATTCCAAAACGATAACAATTCACGTGCTTCATCGTCGCTGTCTGGATGCCAAAAAGTAGCCCCTTCTAGAGCACACATTCGCTTGGCATCAGCCCATGTCTGTGGTATTATGTGAATCTTATAGAAGCTCTCAAATGCGTCTATATATTTGTAGTCCTTTCTGAAAAACTTTTTAGTCCTTTGTTCATCTATGAAAACATATATTTTATAAGTAGATCCATAATGAAAATATTGCTTTATGAAAATCCCTTTCAGAGATGTTAGAGAATCGATAAATATTTTGCATAGAGTGAAAAGAACTTTTAAATGCTATTATTTTATTTTATTCGACAATAACACATATTATTAAATAAAATGTACCTTCGGTTTGATATCTAGATCTTAGTTTTTTGTATTTGTCATTGAAACGAATGTTCCATAAATTATGTTGAGAATATATATTTTATTTTCAAAATATTATGTAAATATTATAATGCACTTTTAAATATGAGCAAACAAAAGTATTGGGTGTCCTCAAAAATGTAACACACATTATAAAAGTTGATTGTACTTTTACTCACATGAATCTGATATGAAGTTCACAAATAAAAAGAATAATAAACTTTTCGTAAACATGTTGTGGCATGAGACGACTGCCCGTTCTGAACCGCGATACACAATCACACGTAAACGTAACACGTAAGTAGGAGGAAGTTTAGTAGTTTTTCGATAGTCTTGTTCAACCAGTTCTAGAAACCCATTATTGCCATGTTTTTGCCGATTGCTCAGTGATCAATCACTGACCATGACTTCACAATTGGCGAAGATATCACTGAACATACAAAAATCTGACAAATTGATAACCTCCTCTTTTGAAGGTCGGTTAAAAAGGAAATCAAGTATACGATTTGGCTGCGGGTTGTTCACAAGATACCGCGGCCTCGACATAAAGGGCCAAGAAGGAACATGAGTGGTTTTTAGTCAGTAGAACTCCCAAGAGCGGGAGGGGTTATTTGATGATTGTCCATCCGCAAAAAAAAGTATAAAGTTTTTTTTTAGGATTATGGTAATATTAGGTCTTTACCTATGAAATTGGAGATTTGTATGAGAATTTTAAAATATAAAAATTTGGCATTTTTTTTATTTCAGTAAGTAAATGATCTATACAATTTTGCCATTTTGGTGGCGTTTTGTAGTTTGGTGGCCCTTTACTGTAGAAGTCTGCCGGACGGGAGGCGATGAAGTCAGCGAAAGCGTTTTGTTCTGCCTCTTGGGTGTCTAATTTTTTTACCACTTAAAAAAATGTAGAAATCTGTTGGGGCAAGATCCGGTGAGTACGGTGGGTGACGGAGAGCTTTCAGCTGTAACTCTTGTAGCTTTGCGATGGTCTTTCGTGAAGTGTGAGCTCGCGCGTTGTCGTCGAGAAGCAATGGGAAAGAACGATTGACTAGTCTTGGTTGTTGAATTGAGAGCTTCTCCATCATTGTTTGCAATTCTTGGCAATAGACATCTGCCGTCACTGTTGTGTTATTCGGTAAGAAGCTGTGGTGTACAAGTCAGCTAGAAAAAAGATGACTCATAGGCAGATGATGGTGACTGTCTGGTGGACCAGTCGGCACTGGTCCACCAGACAGTCACCATCATCTGCCTATGAGTCATCTTTTTTCTAGCGCACTGATTAGGTGATGTACCCGGGTCCACCCACTGGTTGTCGTACAGGATCCACTTTTCGTCGCAGGTAACAATTTGATTAAGAATTTCATCGTTTCTATGCCGATTCAGTAGTGCTATCCATGCTTTGACGCGTAAATCTCGCTGTTGGTCGCTTAGTTCGCGTGGCACGCACTTATCTAGCTTTTTATCTTTCCAATTTGACGCAAGTGCCTCAATGTTGTTTTGACACTAACTCCAAGGCCTGCAGTAAGCTCAGCCTTAGATTGAGTTGGATCCGCTTCCACTATCGCCTTCAATTCGTCTTTGTCGACAATGTTTACCAGCCAACCGCGAGGCTCGTTCTTCGACTCAAAAATTTCAGATTGAAAACGATTGAACCAGTAATGAACCGTGTTTATGCAAGCAGTGTTAAGCTCGTACACGTCGTTAATGTTTCGTGTTGTTTGCGCAGCGGTATTTCCACGTATGAACTCATATTCGAAAATTGTACGAATTCGCAGTTTATCCATGGCGCCAAAAACTACCACAATGTCACAAAAACAAAAAACTATCAAAAAACAAATGACTGAATTTGAAATTAAATTAACACGTTTTTCGAATAAAATTTACTTGAATTTCGAATTACGCGCCAATCCACAGATAATTAAATTTAAAAATGCCGGTTATAGAATCTCCAATTACATAGGTAGACCTATTCGTTTTTTTTTGTTTTTATTGTTTAAAATTATAATATCCGAGCCATGATTATAATTAATATTTTATTTTATTGGTAGAGTCACTAGAAATAAGGGGAATCATTATCCGCAGCACACGAGTAGAATAGCGAATAAAATCATTTTTGTCTGAGACTTCTAGAATTTTGGAACTCCAGAACTTACTTTCGTGGGAAGCAGTCTATGCGTTATCCCTAACATTCTCTATATATCTGAATAACACGCGATATATCATAATGGGGGAACAAATCATATTGATCTAAATTAGCAGTTAATTATAACGACTATTTTCCTCGAGACCAGGCATTTTTTTGGGATAATATGTACGTTATATATCCGTTTCCCAGACATAACATACACAAAAACATTTCAGGATGATCGGTTTAGTGGTTTAGGCGTGAAAGGTAACAACCAAACAAACACACTTACTTTCGCATTTATAATATTAATTAAGAAATAAGTATGAATGAACCCAATTCTGGGTTAAGCTCGCCGTTGTACTTCTTTTTAGGCTAAATGTCATCAAACCACTGCGCTAGGCATAACGTTCATGGTACATGTTTCATGCCTAAATTGCAGATGCCAGTCGCCAGCACCTTATGCTACCCGAAACTGTCATTTCCAATCAACTTTTCAACAAAAAAAGTGTAAAATCTATTAATGAAATTTGACAGAATGCAGTACCTTGACGTACTGGCATCACGTACATGAGTTGCGCTTCTACGTTTTCATTATTCTATTCCCCCACCCACATAGGGTTTTAAGAAAGGTGGCTCTGAATCAGTTGAAGGTAAAATTTTGACATCTAGTTCGTGTTCACAAATGAAAAAGCTCTTCGTATTACAATTGACGTTGATCAGACGTCCGGTGTGTACCATAGAGCCGCACTCATCAGGGTCGTTTCCGTCGGCCTGGTGACGGTCGAACCAGGCGTCAGCATCTAAACCCAACGGCGTTCCTGGAAAAGCAAATTTCCCGTCAAAAATCAATCAATACTACTGAGCCGGCAGGTACGTGGCGAGAGTGCAGTTGTTTGAGTCGTGGTGCGAATACCAACAGGTTATCTGCACCTCCTCTTGGAAAAGGAGTTTTGTCTCTTTCCGGACAAGTGCCACATGAATGTACAGTGACCTAGTGCAAGTGAAGTGATACTAATACAGTTTGAAAGTTCTATTTACTGGCATAAATCTGTATTAGTCTGTAAGAGTCAAAGTTGCCCGTCGGGGCTGCGGATTAACGAAAGAGATAACGCGGCCTCGGCACAAGGGCGAAGAAGGAATATGGGAGGTTTTTAGTCAGTAAAAGTCTGACACTCCCTTCCGCTCTGCCCAAGAACGGGACGAGTTATTTGATGATTTACCACCCCCCTAAAAAAAAAGAGTCAAAGTTGCGTAAAGATAAATAAATGTTATGTTATGTATAAGATACAGACAGTAATCTAACCTGTGACTGTCACCCAGGAGTCAGTTAGTCTGCTATGAAAGCCCAAGTGATATATGCCTCTCTGGTATGATCCTCTGATTCTCGGTTTGGGTGTAATTTCTATTAACTTTGCAAGATAATCAGCTTCCAACCAATTTCTGATCACCGCCAGGGATGACTCTTCTGATTGACACACGACGAAGGCATCGGTCCAGTTTAATGGAGTTGTGTGGAGTTTGTAGCATTTGCTTCTATCCTTATTGTAAGTATAATCTAAAAATAATAAAGATATTCATTATTGTTGCCCCTACTAAAGATAAGAAAGCTCTCACCTCTTTGTTACTAGATAAATGTAATATTTTTTATTGTTTGTATTATTTAATTTTTAAGTAATTTAGTTTTTTAATTACATTTAATTTAACATTTGTATACCTTCACGGTAAAGCAAAGCGCTCAATTATGTTATCTTAAGACCTTTATGTAAATACCTATGTTTTACAAATAAATTGATTCTGATTCTATTCAATCACGTTTTTACGACCATTAAAAACATTCAATAATACAATTTCCTGTTCCACCAAAACTTCATTAGTTTATTTTTGTTTACAAGGAACGTTTCTTCGATAACATATCCCGCAAACGTTTTCTTTTAACAGTCACTATACAAGCCGTAATTTGGCAAATGATTCTCTTTACAAATGTTTCACATGTTATTAAATCGTTTTAAATTATATTTTTCATTTATTTTTTTAGTTTTGTGCCTTTAGTGGAAAAGGATATAACTGGTGAAAACAGTTATAACTTATCTCTAAAAATAAAGAAGTTATACTTGTGAAATCGTACTTATACCCTTTTTCACTAGAGGTATAGAATTATTTTGGCAAATTATAATTTTATAATTAATCTTCTTTAAAAAATGTCACAAAGTGATCAAACAAGCAAGTCCCGAGCTCGCTTCGTTCACTCTTGAATTGTAATTTATTGTTATTTTATGAATTAAAATTACCCTTTTTTTTTTTTGGTGGGTGGAAAAGCATCGAATAACCCCCCCCGCTCTTGGGCAGAGCGAAGGGGAGTGTCAGACTTCTACTGATTAAAAACCAAACCCATGTTCCTTCTTCGCCCTTGTGTCGGAGCCGCGGTAACCTTTCGATATCCACAGCCACTACCCTTAGTTATTTTTTTAAGAAATTGCGTAATAATGCAATAAATAATACGTCTTTACTTCAAACATTGTTTTACGAGTTGTCATGAATATGAAATTAATTGTTTGTCAAATTATAAGTTATCAAATAAAAGCTTGGCGTTAAGTAGAAGTACCATTAGGTACACGTAGGTACACCTTATTCAACGTTAAGTTAAAGTTTATCATGTATAATTTTTTTGTGAATAATTTTCCAATCTGGATGTTTTAAACTAATGAATTAATGACTAATAATGTTATTGCCAATCGTTGCTTTTCAAAAGAAAATGTGTGAATTAATTTTTAGTGAAATGACAGGATACCGTATAAAACTTACCTAAATAGGGCATATCGCATTGATAATTCCAGTCTAGAGACTGAAGCTTCTTCTTGCAAATGTAGTGATACTTTTCGTGACAAGCGTCATCATCTAGATAGCCCGGTCCTTGTTTCAAATATATGTAGACACAATCCTGTCCTCCGCCTTCGTCGTCCGGCTGATCGGGCTGCCAGTTGTTGTACACATCAGAGACTGGTTTACCTGGAATTGTGAAATGGACCTTAAGGTTAAATAAATTGATGAGTTTTTGAAGTCAACATTTTTCAGAACCGCGTCAAACAGTGTGCCAGTGGTAACAGAGCATTTGGGTACAGAAGAAGTGTGTTAGGCTTTTATCTGGTGTCTGTTTTTTGACAGCTGCAAAACATTATTTAAGAAAAATCGTATAATTGCCGTTACCCTGCCTGCATATAATTATATATCAGAGAACTATGTGGGCTAGAGAAACAAACTCCCCAGTAACACATCTGTCTGTCTGTTAAGTTAGAAGAAGAAAAATATGCCTAAAATACTTGAATACGTACCATCAACAGTCACAAATACTCCTTCAACCAATAAGTCTGACATCCCAACCCACACCCATTTGATTTTGGGTTTAGTTTTGTTCCAAAATGATATTAATCCACGTGCTTCATCATCGTTGTCTGGATGCCAGAAAGTGGCGCCTTCCAGAGCACAAAGTCGCTTGGCTTCAATCCATGGTTGTGGTATCGTGTGGATCTTATAGAAACTCTTAAAAGCTTCTAAATACGTGTAGTCCTTTCGGAAAAACTTTTTAGCTCTCTGTTCGTCTATGAATAGAATGGATTATTTTAAAGTAAACGATACAAATATTACTTTCCGCGATTAAAGAAAAACTAAAATGCAGTTTTGTTTAATTCAATAAAAAAATATAGGGATTTCTTGCACTTACAACACTAAACAATACAGATTAGACGTTACCTAAATTTTGTAGATAATAATATCTACAAAATTTAGGTAACGTCTAATCTGTATTGTTTAGTGTAAGCACTTAAAAATTGACATACCTACTTGAACAAAAAATGTTACATAATTGTAAATATACTCACATGAGTCTGATGCAAAGTTCACAATAAGAAAAAGTATTAAAGTTTTAGAAAACATTTTGTGTTTTTGAAAACAACTTTAATGATTCCACTGACGTCTTGAACTGCATCAGGCAGACATACTTATGAGAACAATTTTGTAGATTACGGATAGTCTTGTTCAACCAGTTCTACCTGCCTGTATTGGCTAAACTCGATTATAGAAACAATCAAGTTCTGCAAAAATAAGTAAAGTTTCTGCAACTAGTGACCACGGGGTATAAAAATGACCGCTGTCGCTCATCAATGTGTTTGAACTATTTACAAAGTATTACGATGCAACAGAGTCAAAAATAGGTATTGGGAGAAACTTTTGCCTTTGTGCTGCGTCAAGCCTGCCCCGTAGAGTGCGACAGGGGCAATTGCAGCTCATGCCGATTATATAACAAAAAATTACGAGATCGACATTTCGTATTCCCCTTTTTTGTCTCGAAACTGAACCAATTTAATTATTTTTGACAATAAATTCTAAGAAAGAGTATGTCTAGATTCTATCCATTTCTATTGTGATAAAAACTTGAATTTGTCAGGTAGTTCCATACGACCGTAAAAAAATGGGTAATTTTGTAATAGAGAATAACCAAAAGTCGTACCAAAAAATCTCATGTTTCAAAATCTAAATTTTATAGTAATTATTTTCAAATTTTTTTTTACGAAATTATGGCTCACTAATTAGATTTTTGACTAAGGAATTTCATTTAAAGTATAAAAGTATGAATATTGAATTACTCCCTATACATGGCGTTCACAAAACCGGTTCAAAAGCCGGTCGCTCAATCTGTCAATTGATTTTGACAGTTCAGCTGACTTCACAACGTGGAGGTTTTTTTATAAAGTTACTCTGAAACTCTATGTTTGTTTACAAAAAGAGCTTTTGTAGGAGTTACTAAGATAAGTGTAGACAATAAAAAACAAAGTTTGATTTTGACACAGCTTGGTACGGGATTTCATATATCCATGATCATTGTTATAAATAATTTTTGATTTTGTTATTACTGCAGAAAAAAAATGTAGACCATGATTTTATGAAAAAAAAATGGATGCTTTAGAGCCAATACTTAGGAAAAAATGGGAATACATTTGTACGGAGAATACTCTCAACAGTGTCCCTCGGCGATTTCTACACGGGCCGAAGAATCGTTGTACTTGAATACTAGAACTACACTAGAACGAAGTTGTTGGACGATGATATTACCGCGATACACTCGATCATGGAAGCGACGCGACGTAGGGTGACTGATGTGTAAAACAACCGCAACTGAAACAGGTTATTGGCCAAGTGCGGGTTTACTTGTCAACCCTGCCTACGTCGACAAGTATAGATGTGATGTTATGTTTATGTAAAGGAGTCTCAATAGAGTTAAAAAAGAGAGTTTTTATATATAACACCAGCCAAGAAGGCTGGTGTTATATTATGTTTAGTTTACATGTGTCTCTTCCTCAGTAATCATAGATAAGTAAAACCCAATAATAACAGGTACGATGAGTTGCTTCATGTTAATAAATAGGTACTACAGTTATTCAGCTGCATCCAGTTAGACTGGATGCCGACCAGATAGTCAGGCACTTTTGATAAAATAAAGATCAAATTCTGTTCCACCCTATAATTTTCACGGTTACCTACTCGTAGAGTAGGTAACGTTTGTTGTGGACCATACCTGAAAACCGTCTAGTTAAAAACATATTGGAGGTCAAAGTTCAAACCTTTTCAAGCTTACAACAGAACTTTACTTGAAATATTTCATGACCCGTTTTCTATTAAATATGCATCCGTCAGAACAATGTTTGGAGTACGTTATATAATAATAATAATAATATTCCACAACTATCACACAACGCCATCTAGTCCCAAGCTAAGCAGAGCTTGTGTTATGGGTACTAGACAACTGATAAACATACTTATATATTTCTAAATACATACATATTATAGATAAATTACACCCAGACACAGAACAAATGATCGTGCTCATCACACAAACATTTGTCCTGGGTGGGAATCGAACCCACGACCTCCGGCATAGCAGTTAGGGTCACTAACCACTAGACCAACAGGCCAGTCAACATTGACCTGTACTGTAAATAAAACAAGTTTTTCGTCCTAAAAAAACGTTTCCATCTGGTTCGACGGGCTGTGCATCTGCGGTAATAAAAATCAATTTATATTACATAATGGTTTTCTCCTTATTATTATTTTTTGTACTCTACCACAGTGCTGTCTTATTTGACCCTAAGGTTGACTGGTAGAGAATGCCTTGTGGCATTAAGTCCGTCTATGTACCACTCTTGTGCATGAAGTTTAAATAAATAAATAAAATCAGTAAGCTGGCTGTTATTCTAATTACCTTTGCACTTGGCATAACAAATAAAAAAAGTACATGAAAACCGCTTCTACGTTTTTATTATTCTATTCCGTAAAACGTACCGATAAACCGATATTAATTGTGTCGTCTAGTTCATGTTCACAAATGAAGAAGCTCTTTATATTGCAATCGATGTTAGTCAAAAGTCCGGTGTATAACATTGAGCCGCACTTGTCAGGGTCGTAGCCATCTGGCTGATAATTGTCGAACCAGGCTTCAGCGTCTGAATTCATCGGTGTTCCTGCGAAAGAAAATCATCAATTTAGTTTCTTATTTATTATTATTATGCTTGTGAAGTTTACAGATATGGCATACACAAAAGCCAATATATTATGAAATGAATGCGTATCAAAGTTGCCGACATACAAACTGGGTCAGGTCAGTCAGAACATCAGGATGGAAAGCTATGTCCGTGACTATCGTCGTATAACCCTTCCGTACTTAGTAAATATTAGTACTCTATAGGTACTAACTAGTGCTTGTATTATAAAATTGATACCTAAATACTTTTCGAGAAAATCGATTTTGAAGGTGTAGCCGCACTTCTTTCGGCAGGACCACCATGAACGCCAAAAAAGGAGCATACTACAGCTATTCTAAGTATCGCGGTCATGTGAAAGCTCCATAAAATATACTTAAAGATACGAACCGGTAACTGTCTGCCATTCGTCGGTTAGTCTGTTATGGAAGCCCATGTGGTATATTCCTCTTTGGTATGATCCATTGATCCTTTGCTTCGGCATGGATTTCGTTAAGTTTGCAAGATAGTCTGCTTCCGACTGACTTCTGATAACCGCCAGGGATGACTGCTCTGCTTGACACACAACGTATGCATCGGTCCACTTCAATGGAGTTTCGTGGACCTTGTAGCACTTGCCATTATCCTTGTTGTAAGTGTAATCTGAAAATCATAAATATAAGTAATTGTAAAATCTATTTTGACGAAGAGGAGTTCCTGGCTACATAATAACTGCCGTTCAGATCAATCTTCAGGTTAAGCCGCGTTTGCCTAATTGGTCTGAAGATGGGTGACCACCCATTACATACCGAGTTTTCTCCGTGTCTTGGAAAGCACGTTAAGCTGTTGGTCCAGGCTGGCAACCCTAGCATAGATGGAAAAAGGCTAGGCAGGTGATGATGAGCTCGTGGCTATTTATTACCTGCCGTTCAGACCAATTTTCAGGTTTAGCCGCCGAAGCCATCACGTGGCCCCCGACGCCCGGAGCGTCCCTCGGCGTCTGGGGCGAGAGGTTCTATCCCTCTCACGTTCCGCCACCTCCTTCGCTAGCATCCCTGCTTCGCAGAAGGAGGCGTTCCATTCCCAATCGCCCCGGTCCATGGCTCGCACATCTCCGCTACGAGAACACGGTGGGTCTCCGCCCAAGCGGGGCGACCTCCACGATATGCTCCACCGTGTTCTCTGGTCGACCTTCGCAATAGCATCCGGGCGTGATTCGGTGCAGGTACCTCCCGAAAGAACCGTGTCCGGTGAGGACATGCGCCAGACTGAAGGTGACTGTGCCGTGACACCTCTCCCGATTTCAAAACCTTTCATAGGAGGCGTTTCGTTAATATTAGTAAAGATTATAGCCATCTCACCTAAATTCGGCATGTTGCACTGTTGGTTCCAATCTAGCGATTGAAGACGCTTTTTGCAAATAAATGGATACTTTAAGTAACAGTGTTCGTCATCCAGAAGTTTTGAGTTCATATTTATGCGAACGCAACCTTGTTTACCAAGATGATTGTCCGGTTGACCTGGCTCCCAGTTGTTGTAAACCTGAGATAATGACTTGCCTAGAAATGATAATAAAATATATGTTGTATTATATACTAGCTGTTGCCATCGGCTTCGCCCGCTACAACTCGAAAATTATCCCTATGAACAAAAAAAACACTGATAAATAATAGACAGAACCATACCAAATATTTCACTTAAGTCTCACAACCCTTGCAGTTATCACTGAACATGTGCGCGGGTCAATGACTTTTAGGTATAATCTATAAATATAATATAATCCCTTCAAATTTAAAACTGGCGTCGAATTACACGGCGCCGAATGTTTGTAACAACGAATTAGAGAGCCGAAAATATTGTTCTGCCCAGCCGTAACGACAAGGGCGCACTGCCGCTATAGACAGTGTGCACTGTGTACTGTGATATTAATTTACTTAAAGTTATAAAATAATGAAAAGTCCAAGAAAAGTTGTTATTTTTTTTACCATATTATTAAATTGTTGCTGTTTTTGCATCTATAGCAATGGCACTAAGACTTACGAGATACATTTTTTTAATGACAATAAAAAATATAAAAATAAATATTTTAGAACATTAAAAAAAACATAATTATTTTGCCCAATAAAAATGTATTTTCCAAATTATTTAACTTGTCTATTTCATTATATAGAAATCTTAAAAAAATGTGTAAAAATACCCTGCATCACTTAAATGCCATTGCTCGTATTTTTATTTTAGTAGCTTTAACAATAATTAACACCAACGTGTGGGACTAGGTGGAGCACGGTTGCCTAAAAGAAACCGAATCACTTGAACGTTGAATGATTAAAGTTACAATATTGATCGGGAAACCGAAAAGTAAAATCCACAGACTGACGGTTCGCCTATTAAATGAAAAAAAAAAATGTAGTGACGAATTATTATGGTTTATGGAGCATTGATGGCACTAAGTTGACGAGAAAATACTTAAGCATACATATACATACCATCAACCGTTTCAAATACATCTTCAACCAATAAGTCGGACAGTCCCGTAAACACCCATTCTAATTGCCGCTTCCAAGTCGCCCAAAATGATATCACTGAATGCGCTTCATCTTCGCGTTCTGGATGCCACAAAGTGGCGCCTTCCAGTGCACACATTCGCTTGGCATCAGCCCATGTCTGTGGTAACGTGTGGACTTTATAAAAACTTTGTAATTGTTCCCCCCAGTAAGAGTAGTCCTTCCGGAAGAACTTTTCAGCTTTTTGTCCATCTGTGAAATGATACATTTAATTTTAGTATGGATATTAAAACCCGCAGTTACACACACAAAATTATTATAATATACCGTTTCATTATTTGCGAAATTATTTGGTTTACGATACGGCAGCTGATTGTATGACTATAGTGTATGACTCTATGTACGTGTCGGTACTTACTTTACATTTCAAAGTGTCCATTACTTTGTCAAATAATTTTAGAAGCCAGGAAGTCAGTATTATGTTCAAGTAAAGTCTGAACCAAGCATTATCTGAGCCCTCGTTTATAGAAGAAAAGGGCAAGTGGTGTGAGAAGAGGAGTCAGGTAGCTGTAGCAGGAGCTGGGTGCAGACTGTACGTATGTGAGTAATCAAACCATGCGCCAAATTGTGATCACACGGTCACAATTTAGAGTGTTAGAACCCGTCATTGTACTTTTAAAAATGAGTCATGAACGTGTTTTGTATAACTATATAAATACTTACATGATTCTGTCACTAAGGTCACTATCAGAAAAGTAAGAAACGTTTTAAAAATCATTTTGTGGATCGATACGACTAACGTCTTGGATCGCGCCAAGCGTACAAGCATAGTAGGATGTTTAGCTGATTCATCAAAACCTTGTCCAACCAGTTGTTTTTTTGAGTTCTGTATTTTTTATATGAATTATGCTAATTGATAAGGTAAAATCTGAATTCAATAACAGACGAAGTATGGATGTAGTTTAACACACTTCACCTTGTTTTTTGGGTGGCTGAGCAATATTTATCATTCATCATTATCTTCTTAGGTGGACCGATGACCTGGTGAAGGTTGCGGGGATCCGCTGGATGCGAGACACACGGGACCGATCAATGTGGCGACACTTAGGGAAGGCCTATGTCCAGCAGTGGACGTCTTTCAGCTGACATGATGGTGATGATGATTATCTTCTTGCTCTTATGTCAATTTATTTGAATACTAGCTGATGCCCGCGACTTCGTTCACGTTGAAAAATGTGTGTCTGTCTTGTTGATCCAGTAGCCCTAAGCGCGACTACTGAGCATGAAGTCCGGAATTTGATTCCCGATACGGGCAAAGGGAGGGGGCTCAGTAGAGGCAACGGAGTCTCGTTATGTTCCCGGTTGATGGCAATAGCCCATAGTACATCCAGTCCCCATTTACATGGCGCTTCAAGATCACTGCGAAATATCGGTGTACGATTAGGTACACCACTACCTAACCCTTTCGGAATTACAGGCGTGATCATGTGTATAGATGTGCATAAGTACTTTTGAACTGCCAAATCTTGTCTAAGTTATTTTATTGTGATCATCATCCACACGTTCCTTGGTGACAGCACCTGCCTCCCTAAAAACCACTATTCTTATTTTCCTACTACATGAACCTCAAAAATAGGTAAAACGTGCATAATAATTCATCCATCCATTCATCCTCTGTTGGTTGAAAAAAATCTTTAGAAAATAGAATATTCCCATCTGCCTCCAGATTCCTGACGATTCTCTCCTATTTGAATCAGTTTATTTGCTAAGACGCCTGCTTCGTGGTCTTTGTACAGTTAACATAAGACGCAGATTTTTGATCCTGGACCTCAGCGACGACGCTTTGAGACATATTATGTTTATTTCATCCACCGGTGTGTCCCCTGCAATGACTGGCAGGGTCTGACTACAGTCGCCTGTGATCAACACAACAACGCTGTCCTGCAAGCTGCGGTTCAACGCCTCTAATGCATGCTTGTGCGATATTGTGCACTCGTCCCATATTAGTACTGTTGGCACTGGAGGGAAAAAATATTCGTAAAATAGAATTGGCCCATCTGCGTCCGATTCCAGACTTATCTCTCCTGTTTTCAGTTTATTTGCAAAGACGCAGTTTTTGGTGATGTTGCAATTTATGGCAAGATTCAGCGGCAATTTGGAAACGGAATGTGCAACTATTGTGTAGTCGGGCTATTGTAAAACAAAGTTGCAGCAATGCCCGAGGAACCCACAGCCACACAGCTATATGACGGCACGGTTGGCGAAGTGGCATGGCTGGGCGATTGATTGTGGCGCTGCTTGTCTTATTTTACTTTCGTTTTATTTTCGTACTGTGTGTATTCGTAAATTTTTTATTCAGAAAATACAAAATTACGCCATCTATCGAAGACGAAGTCAAAATTTAATGCATAGAAAGCGAACACACTTTAAGGTTTATATTATAGGCTATGTCGATTCTCAAAACAGTATCATTTAGACTATTTAAGAGTACTTTAGCTATCATTACTTTTTTAAAAAATAGATTTAAAAGTTATCTTGTGAACACATTTATTAATTAGTACCAATTTGATGTAATAGATGTCGTTGCATGTATGTATCTTTCGTTATGACGATAAGGTCTTCTTTTTTAATCAATCAATGCTCGATGACCTCTGTGGAGCTTCCGAAATAGTGGGTCTTAAAATGAACATAGACAAAACCAAGGTTACGTTGAGTGTCCATGTATCACCTACTCTTATCAATATCGGAGACACTACACTTGAAGTTGTGGACAATTATGCCTACCTGGGACAAACGGTCCAGTTCGAGAAAGAGGTCAATCGACGAATCCTACTCGGCTGGGCAGCTTTCGGGAAGTTGCGCGGTATCTTCTCATCCAACTTACCACACTATCTCAAGACGAAAGTCTATGACCAGTGTGTTGTGTGCTGCCAGTGATTAGATAGGGACCGAAAAGTGGTCGCTCACAATGGGCCTCATCAGAAATCTCAAAGTCACCCAAAGGGCAATGGAGAGAGCTATGCTCGGAGTTTACTTGCGTGATCGAATCAGAAATGAAGATATCCGTATGAGAATCAAGGTTACTGACGTAGCCCGACGATTCGCAAGACTTCAGTGGCAATGGGCACATTGCTCGCAGAACGGATGGCCGATAGGCCGAAAAGTTGTGGAGTGGCGACCGCGAACCGGAAGACGTTGCGTTGGAAGGCCTCCCGACAGACTACAGACAAAAATTTCTAAAACACGCCAATTGAAAACATTTTTTTTTAAATAATATGTTTAATGTACAGAAAATCCACGTCTACACATTTATTATTATGTATTTAGATTTATTATCACTTTTTGTTGTTTTTATAATTATTTTAAAATCCTAAAGCATCAAAATAAAAACAAATACCAAAAAAATACAAAAAGTGAAAACCGATTGGGGATCGAACTCGCGAACTTGTTTAAACAGTTTTGGAAATCTTACATCATTATAAAAAACACAAAAAGAAGGCACTGACTGAGATTTGAACTTGCATACCTTTATTTACAGGTAGGTCGCCGAACCGTTAGGCTACTTACACCTGTGTCAAATGATTCAAAATAATCGTTCTATTGATATAAATACTATGACAGATATTGGCTGTCAAACAGTTGAGGAAAATGCACATAATGCAATATTGCTCACCCCCATAACTTATTATAGCGACATTATATAGCCCATGTGTTATTCCAGACTATAATCTATCTCTGTGCCAAATTTCATTCAGATCCATTGAGCCGTTCTGGCGTTATAGAGTAACAAACATCCATCCTCACAAACTTTCGCATTTATAATATTAGTAGGATAATCATATTTCTCTCTATCACTCATCATCTGAGCTGACAACTTCTTTTATACCATATTATCGTTAAATAATTGACTCGGTTTTTGTTGAACTATACTATAATTATTATACTTATATAACTAATTATTACTATACTATATATAGGTAACTAATTATTACTACTTTACATTTTTTTATTGCAGTTTTCCTAAACAATAATCTAACGACCTACCATCTGCCAGATTGGCAAGTCTCATGGTTGCAAGACATGGTAGCAACTGATGAGCGCGTGGTCCTGCGTTCAATATTGGGTTCAAGTAAAGTATCAATAATACTTTTTCCTATTAGGGATTTCTCAGAAGCAACCAGGAGTTTGGAAAGTGCATTAATCCGTTAGTACTGCTTAATAGGGAAGTCGACAAAAAAAAAATCTAATTAGTCCGTCACCTAAATTGCCAAAAAGTATTGGACACGTATTTTTTCTTTTTGCACGCAAAAGGCGATACAGTGCGTCGAAAACTCGTGTGACGTCACATCGCACTACATTTTTTACCACGTAGTGCCGTCAAAAGCCCCCACTCATGATCTTTGACGCGTTTTATCTTGGTCAATTTTTATTAATTTGATAAAACAAAAAACACGTATTCAATATTTTTCGATTATCTAACTGACGGACTAAACAGAAACATATTTTTTTTACCCAGGACACATCCCTATTATGGTCACTCTCAAGACTTGTCGAATTGCCGTCCCATCGCACCATAATTTTGGAAACAGGGTTACATTATGTACTATATCAACTGAATGCGTACGAAAGTTGCCGACATGCAAACTTAGGTGTAAAAATTTAAATATGTCCGTGACTACCGTCATATCACCCTTCCGTACTTGGTAAATATTAGTACTCTACGGGTACTAACTAGTGCTTAAATTATAAAATCGGTACCTGAAGTACTTTTCGAGAAAATCGAATTTGAAGATGTAGGCATACTTCTTTCAGCTATTCTAAGTATCGCGGTCATGTAAAAGCTCCGTATGAAATACTTAAAGATACGAACCGGTAACTGTCTGCCATTCGTCGGTTAGTCTGTTATGGAAGCCCATGTGGTATATTCCTCTTTGGTATGATCCTTTGATCCTTTGCTTTGGCGTGGATTTCCAAGTAAAGTCTGAACCAAGCATTATCTGAGCCCTCGTTTATAGAAGAAAAGGGCAAGTGGTGTGAGAAGAGGAGTCAGGTAGCTGTAGCAGGAGCTGGGTGCAGACTGTACGTATGTGAGTAATCAAACCATGCGCCAAATTGTGATCACACGGTCACAATTTAGAGTGTTAGAACCCGTCATTGTACTTTTAAAAATGAGTCATGAACGTGTTTTGTATAACTATATAAATACTTACATGATTCTGTCACTAAGGTCACTATCAGAAAAGTAAGAAACGTTTTAAAAATCATTTTGTGGATCGATACGACTAACGTCTTGGATCGCGCCAAGCGTACAAGCATAGTAGGATGTTTAGCTGATTCATCAAAACCTTGTCCAACCAGTTGTTTTTTTGAGTTCTGTATTTTTTATATGAATTATGCTAATTGATAAGGTAAAATCTGAATTCAATAACAGACGAAGTATGGATGTAGTTTAACACACTTCACCTTGTTTTTTGGGTGGCTGAGCAATATTTATCATTCATCATTATCTTCTTAGGTGGACCGATGACCTGGTGAAGGTTGCGGGGATCCGCTGGATGCGAGACACACGGGACCGATCAATGTGGCGACACTTAGGGAAGGCCTATGTCCAGCAGTGGACGTCTTTCAGCTGACATGATGGTGATGATGATTATCTTCTTGCTCTTATGTCAATTTATTTGAATACTAGCTGATGCCCGCGACTTCGTTCACGTTGAAAAATGTGTGTCTGTCTTGTTGATCCAGTAGCCCTAAGCGCGACTACTGAGCATGAAGTCCGGAATTTGATTCCCGATACGGGCAAAGGGAGGGGGCTCAGTAGAGGCAACGGAGTCTCGTTATGTTCCCGGTTGATGGCAATAGCCCATAGTACATCCAGTCCCCATTTACATGGCGCTTCAAGATCACTGCGAAATATCGGTGTACGATTAGGTACACCACTACCTAACCCTTTCGGAATTACAGGCGTGATCATGTGTATAGATGTGCATAAGTACTTTTGAACTGCCAAATCTTGTCTAAGTTATTTTATTGTGATCATCATCCACACGTTCCTTGGTGACAGCACCTGCCTCCCTAAAAACCACTATTCTTATTTTCCTACTACATGAACCTCAAAAATAGGTAAAACGTGCATAATAATTCATCCATCCATTCATCCTCTGTTGGTTGAAAAAAATCTTTAGAAAATAGAATATTCCCATCTGCCTCCAGATTCCTGACGATTCTCTCCTATTTGAATCAGTTTATTTGCTAAGACGCCTGCTTCGTGGTCTTTGTACAGTTAACATAAGACGCAGATTTTTGATCCTGGACCTCAGCGACGACGCTTTGAGACATATTATGTTTATTTCATCCACCGGTGTGTCCCCTGCAATGACTGGCAGGGTCTGACTACAGTCGCCTGTGATCAACACAACAACGCTGTCCTGCAAGCTGCGGTTCAACGCCTCTAATGCATGCTTGTGCGATATTGTGCACTCGTCCCATATTAGTACTGTTGGCACTGGAGGGAAAAAATATTCGTAAAATAGAATTGGCCCATCTGCGTCCGATTCCAGACTTATCTCTCCTGTTTTCAGTTTATTTGCAAAGACGCAGTTTTTGGTGATGTTGCAATTTATGGCAAGATTCAGCGGCAATTTGGAAACGGAATGTGCAACTATTGTGTAGTCGGGCTATTGTAAAACAAAGTTGCAGCAATGCCCGAGGAACCCACAGCCACACAGCTATATGACGGCACGGTTGGCGAAGTGGCATGGCTGGGCGATTGATTGTGGCGCTGCTTGTCTTATTTTACTTTCGTTTTATTTTCGTACTGTGTGTATTCGTAAATTTTTTATTCAGAAAATACAAAATTACGCCATCTATCGAAGACGAAGTCAAAATTTAATGCATAGAAAGCGAACACACTTTAAGGTTTATATTATAGGCTATGTCGATTCTCAAAACAGTATCATTTAGACTATTTAAGAGTACTTTAGCTATCATTACTTTTTTAAAAAATAGATTTAAAAGTTATCTTGTGAACACATTTATTAATTAGTACCAATTTGATGTAATAGATGTCGTTGCATGTATGTATCTTTCGTTATGACGATAAGGTCTTCTTTTTTAATCAATCAATGCTCGATGACCTCTGTGGAGCTTCCGAAATAGTGGGTCTTAAAATGAACATAGACAAAACCAAGGTTACGTTGAGTGTCCATGTATCACCTACTCTTATCAATATCGGAGACACTACACTTGAAGTTGTGGACAATTATGCCTACCTGGGACAAACGGTCCAGTTCGAGAAAGAGGTCAATCGACGAATCCTACTCGGCTGGGCAGCTTTCGGGAAGTTGCGCGGTATCTTCTCATCCAACTTACCACACTATCTCAAGACGAAAGTCTATGACCAGTGTGTTGTGTGCTGCCAGTGATTAGATAGGGACCGAAAAGTGGTCGCTCACAATGGGCCTCATCAGAAATCTCAAAGTCACCCAAAGGGCAATGGAGAGAGCTATGCTCGGAGTTTACTTGCGTGATCGAATCAGAAATGAAGATATCCGTATGAGAATCAAGGTTACTGACGTAGCCCGACGATTCGCCAGACTTCAGTGGCAATGGGCACATTGCTCGCAGAACGGATGGCCGATAGGCCGAAAAGTTGTGGAGTGGCGACCGCGAACCGGAAGACGTTGCGTTGGAAGGCCTCCCGACAGACTACAGACAAAAATTTCTAAAACACGCCAATTGAAAACATTTTTTTTTAAATAATATGTTTAATGTACAGAAAATCCACGTCTACACATTTATTATTATGTATTTAGATTTATTATCACTTTTTGTTGTTTTTATAATTATTTTAAAATCCTAAAGCATCAAAATAAAAACAAATACCAAAAAAATACAAAAAGTGAAAACCGATTGGGGATCGAACTCGCGAACTTGTTTAAACAGTTTTGGAAATCTTACATCATTATAAAAAACACAAAAAGAAGGCACTGACTGAGATTTGAACTTGCATACCTTTATTTACAGGTAGGTCGCCGAACCGTTAGGCTACTTACACCTGTGTCAAATGATTCAAAATAATCGTTCTATTGATATAAATACTATGACAGATATTGGCTGTCAAACAGTTGAGGAAAATGCACATAATGCAATATTGCTCACCCCCATAACTTATTATAGCGACATTATATAGCCCATGTGTTATTCCAGACTATAATCTATCTCTGTGCCAAATTTCATTCAGATCCATTGAGCCGTTCTGGCGTTATAGAGTAACAAACATCCATCCTCACAAACTTTCGCATTTATAATATTAGTAGGATAATCATATTTCTCTCTATCACTCATCATCTGAGCTGACAACTTCTTTTATACCATATTATCGTTAAATAATTGACTCGGTTTTTGTTGAACTATACTATAATTATTATACTTATATAACTAATTATTACTATACTATATATAGGTAACTAATTATTACTACTTTACATTTTTTTATTGCAGTTTTCCTAAACAATAATCTAACGACCTACCATCTGCCAGATTGGCAAGTCTCATGGTTGCAAGACATGGTAGCAACTGATGAGCGCGTGGTCCTGCGTTCAATATTGGGTTCAAGTAAAGTATCAATAATACTTTTTCCTATTAGGGATTTCTCAGAAGCAACCAGGAGTTTGGAAAGTGCATTAATCCGTTAGTACTGCTTAATAGGGAAGTCGACAAAAAAAAAATCTAATTAGTCCGTCACCTAAATTGCCAAAAAGTATTGGACACGTATTTTTTCTTTTTGCACGCAAAAGGCGATACAGTGCGTCGAAAACTCGTGTGACGTCACATCGCACTACATTTTTTACCACGTAGTGCCGTCAAAAGCCCCCACTCATGATCTTTGACGCGTTTTATCTTGGTCAATTTTTATTAATTTGATAAAACAAAAAACACGTATTCAATATTTTTCGATTATCTAACTGACGGACTAAACAGAAACATATTTTTTTTACCCAGGACACATCCCTATTATGGTCACTCTCAAGACTTGTCGAATTGCCGTCCCATCGCACCATAATTTTGGAAACAGGGCATACGCACGCCCTGTTTCCTTATTAGATGGATAATCCCCGATGAGATTAACCGCCTTACGATCAGGAGGGCTATTATTATTTATGTGTATACAGGCAATATATCTTCATTTATCATAAGGATAATGATATATAATAATGAATCATTTATAATACGTTATTGATAAAACACGTTTACTTTGCAAGAACTTGCGGGTCGCATAAGACGATTGATGGTGTTTTTGGTTGCATGAGATTTGTAAGGATAATAATAATTAATAATATTATATTCCTAAAAGTTCTTTAAAAGAAGCCTTTTAGGTACCCGACCGTAACTTTATACCAACAATGCTCTGTACTCACAGTAAGACAGCTCTACGTGCTTCAGATCATCCTGCGTAAACATGCTTCAATCCCATTCCTACAAGCCGCACAACAAGCGCAGGAAAGATATAGTGTGCGATATTCAGCTGTAGCATAGTACTGCTCTCGCCAGTAGTAGTTTTTATATAAATAGTTCTCGTATGTTACATAAAATTTTCAAATATTTTATTGGAACAAAAACATTTAAAAAAAATTGTGTACGTTAATACTGCGTTTAGAAACTGTGTCGCAGTTATTAGCGCCCACCCCTGGAGCGGAAGACAACAGACGTATTTTGGTTTTGTTTATAAGTAGGTAGAAACTAGTTATGTATAAAATAAAACTAGACATTTATTAATAAAACTAAGATTAGTAGCAAGATAGGGGGGCGTGTGTGAGTGAGTGAGTGTGTGTGTGTTAGGGGAGGGTGTGTAAGTGCGTGCGTCAGTGTGTGTGTGTGTATAAGTGCGTGCGATAGTGTGTGTGTGTAGGGTACGTGTATGTGGAGGATGTGAAACAATGTAATTTAATTTTTTATGAGGCTCTCAGTTTCCTCATAAGTCATGTTTTGAAGCCATTTTTCAATTTTTTGCTTACACTCGCGTAATCTGAGTGGGTAGATACGTAAATTCTCATTAATTTTGTTATAAATAACAGGACTTAAAAAGTTATAGTTTCTTCTCACAATTGTTAGATTAACGCTCTCTGTCTCTACGTTTTCGAGTATTAAGATTAGTATTTATGCAAACAAATAAATGCAAACAAGAAATACAAACGGTCTTATTAAGTTTAAATTACCGGGAGACTGAATATCTTCTCAAACCAATCCAATAGATTTATATAAAAATATATAGACGCACCACACACTCACACTACACATACACTCACACTCAAAATTAAATGAAAAACGCTTCTACGTTTTTATTATTCTATTCCGCCATTGCACCGTCATAAGGCTGCTAGTCCTCTGAATCAGTTGAATTGTTTGTAATAATTTTGTCTAGTTCATGTTCACAAATGAAGAAGCTCTTTGTATGGCAATGGATGTTGGTCAGAAGTCCGGTGTATAACATTGAGCCGCACTTGTCAGGGTCGTAGCGATCTGGCTGATAATTGTTGAACCAGGCTTCAGTGTCTATATTCATCGGGGTTCCTGGGAAATAAAATCATCAATTTAGTTTCTTATTTACTAGCTAGTGACCCGCCCCGGCTTCGCACGGGTGCAAAAAAGGTATCCTCTTGAATCACTATCTATTAAAAAAAACCGCATCAAAATCCGTAGAGTAGTTTTAAAGATTTAAGCATACAAAGGGACATAGGGACAGATAAAGTGACTTTGTTTTATACTATTTAGTGATTAGTGATTATGCTAGTGGAGACCCAGTTACACTTAGCCTGACCTGGCAATCAAACCCAGGACGTCATGCATAACACAGAAATGGCATACACAAAAGCTATATCAACTGAATGCGTACGAAAGTTGCCGACATGCAAACTTAGGTGTAAAAATTTAAATATGTCCGTGACTACCGTCATATCACCCTTCCGTACTTGGTAAATATTAGTACTCTACGGGTACTAACTAGTGCTTAAATTATAAAATCGGTACCTGAAGTACTTTTCGAGAAAATCGAATTTGAAGATGTAGGCATACTTCTTTCAGCTATTCTAAGTATCGCGGTCATGTAAAAGCTCCGTATGAAATACTTAAAGATACGAACCGGTAACTGTCTGCCATTCGTCGGTTAGTCTGTTATGGAAGCCCATGTGGTATATTCCTCTTTGGTATGATCCTTTGATCCTTTGCTTTGGCGTGGATTTCGTTAAGTTTGCAAGATAGTCTGCTTCCGACCGACTTCTGATAACCGCCAGGGATGACTGCTCTGCTTGACACACAACGTATGCATCGGTCCACTTCAATGGAGTTTTGTGGACCTTGTAACACTTGCCATTGTCCTTGTTGTAAGTGTAATCTGAAAATCATAAATATAATTATAAAGCTATTTTGACGAAGAGGAGTTCCTGGTTACATAATAACTGCCGTTCAGATCAATCTTCAGGTTAAACCGCGCTTGCCTAGGTTGGGATGAGGATTCTATTCTATTTCTATTTATCTTCGGGGACACCAGACGGGCGATCAGTCCTTTCGTTGTGGATTATTTCGCCCAGTTCCCCATTTTGGTGGATCCCCTTCATGGGTTACTGGTGGTCGGCATCGCGAATCTTCCTGTCGCCTTGCAGAAGCTCACCAGTTGTTCGGTAGAGATTTCTGCGAGCTTCTCTTCATTAATCTCCTCTGTTCCTAGGATTTCCCATCTGAGTGGCCCATACATTGTGCATTCCGCCACAAGGTGGAAACTTGTTTCTTCTGCTTCTCCACATGCTGGGCATATGGGATCTTCCTTTACTTTCATAATCGTCAGGTGTCTATTGAGTCCACAGTGTCCTGTTGCGATCCCTACTACTAGTCTTATGTTTCCCCTGCTCATTCTGAGTAGTTTGTGGGATTTCTTTTCATCATATGACTTTAAGAAGATTTTCGATTGTCGACAACCTTCTTTTGCATTCCATCTTTTATTTGACTCTCCTGTGGTTATTCTATGGATGATTCCTTTTGTTATATTATGTGGGATCGGTAGCCTGGGCTCTGGTCCCACAAAGGTTTCATCTGCTCCTTTTCTGGCTAACTCATCCGCTATCTCATTCCCTTCGTGTCCTTGATGACCAGGGACCCATGCGACTGTTACTTCTGCTCTTTCCGCTAGCTGGTTGAGTGCCTCCTTACACTCTTTAACCAGTGCAGATGTGACTTCCACTTTGTTCAGTGCTTTGAGTGCTGCTTGACTATCACTGTATATAACTATTTTGGAAAGATCACCTGTAAGGGCGTTTCCAATTATTCTGGTACATTCCATAATGGCATGTATTTCTGTCTGGAACACACTTGCGCCTGTTCCTAGTGAGAATGATCTATTTATTTCCAGTCTTGGTATGTGTATTCCAGAGCCGGATAGCTTAGTTGATTCTTTCCTTGATCCATCTGTATAGCAGACCGCCATAGATGGATCACTCTCGATTGTCCATTCTTCTCTTGTGCCTATATGTATTCTATACTTTTTGTCGAAGATCTTCTCTTTCTTGATTAGGTCATTGTTGGCCATAATCATTGATAGATTGTCTTCGTACGGTTTTGCTATCTCCGAGTGACCTTTGTCCATAAAATTGCCTTTCCAGAGGTTCAAGCTTTTCAGTTTGAACCACTGCTCCAAGGCTCTTTTCTTAACTTGTAGACTAAGCGGTATCACGCGGTACGCGTTCAGGGGATTGTTGGGGCTCCCATGGCGGTGCAGTGCTTCCGGCATGTTCGCAGACCATAGCACGGACGGCTTCCAGGCAGTGCTTCGTAAAAGAACGGCCTCCCTGTGGTCTCGGGTCAGAGGTAGTACCAACACGCTTCTGAGCGTGGTGTCAGACAGAGTGGACAGTGAAATTTTGAGGCATTGGTCACACATTCATGTCCTAAGTAATGACTATTTTAAATTTTACTAACATAGCTATAAGTACTTACTAACATAATAATTATGTATGTCATGTAAAATAATAAATGTTTAAAATGTAACTAACATAGCTATAAGTACCTACTAACAGAATATGGACCTGTGTCTGAAATAAACAATTTCATTTCATTTTTCATTTCATCATTCCTAGTATGACATCCAGGGCCGCTGAGGGAGTCGTCCTCATTGCCCCAGAGATCATTAACCCGGCCATTCTTTGAACTTTTGCTAGCTCTGTGCTGTTAGTCTTGATTTGTGTTCTGTGCCACCATACTATATTGCTCCGTGTATAACTCTGGGTATGATGATGGCTTGGGATGAGGATGGGTGCCCACCCATTACATACCGAGCTTCCTCCGTGCCTCACAAAGCATGTTAAGCCGTTTGTCCCGGTTTTCCTTCGTAGATCTTTAACAGGGAGTCATTAACCCGAAAGTCGTACAACTTTTGAAGATTGGGAAATCATCAAATAACTCCTCCCGCTCCGGGCAGAGCGGTAGGGAGTGTCATACTTCAACTGACTAAAAACCAACCCATGTTCCTTCTTAGCCCTTTGTGTCGAGACTGCGGTATCTCTTTCGAACAGCCCACAGCCCAGACGGGCGTCGGCCCTTGCGGGCCTTCTTCAATGTTGCTGACATCTCTTTGAGATGCGCGTGGCCACGGTCTGTCGTCGTCATAAAACAAGCCATTACTGACCGTCCACAGGCCCGCGCCTACGGTGGCCGCATGCCATCATGCGGCCCCCGACGCCCGGAGCGTCTCCCGCGGCGGCTGAGACGCAAGGTTCTCTCCCTCTCACGTTCCGCCGGCCTAAGACCATGGACTGGGGGAGGCCGCGACCGCCAATCTCCACTACGAGAACACGGCGGGGCTCCGCCGAAGCCACCACCACGATGCGGTCCACCGTGTTCTCCAGTCGATATTCGCAATCGCATCCGGGTGTTTCTTTCCGCCTGAATCGGTGCAGGTACCTCCCGAAACAACCGTACTGAAGGTGAGGGCGCCGTGGCGCCTCTCCAGATTTCAAAACCCTTAGGAGGCGTTTCGCTAATGTTAGTACAGATTAAAACCTTACCTAAATTGGGCATGTTGCACTGTTGATTCCAATCTAGCGATTGGAGACGCTTTTTGCAAATAAATGGATATTTTAAGTAACAGTGTTCATCATCCAGAAGTTCTGAGTTCATATTTATGCGCACGCATCCCTGTTTACCAAGATGATTGTCAGGTTGACCTGGCTCCCAGTAGTCGTAAACCTGAGAGAATGACTTGCCTAGAAATGATAATAAAATATATGTAGTACTTATACAGTATTTTACAAAATATTAAACTTGTCTATTTCTTTTTATAAAAAATCCTGCATCACTTAATGCCATTGCTCATATTTTTAGTAGCTTTAACAAGAATTAAAACGTGTGAGACTAGGCGGAGCACGCTTGCCAAAAAGGAACCGAATCACTTGAATTTTGAATGATTTTGGTTAGAATATTGATCGGGAAACAGAGAAGCTGGTAGTAAATTTCTGGTAGTGACTGACGGTTCGCAAATTAAGGAGCATTGATAGCACTAAGTGGAAGAGATAGTTAGTACTTAAATCATACATGTACATACCATCAACCGTTTCAAATACATCTTCAACCAATAAGTCTGACAGTCCCGTAAACACCCATTCTATATGCGGCTTCATTTTCTTCCAAAATGATATCACTGAATGCGCTTCATAGCGAGAAGAGGGAGAGCGCTCGAGATAGAAGATGGAGGGTTCTGGATGCCACAAAGTAGCTCCTTCCAAAGCACATAGTCTCTTGGCATCAGCCCATGTCTGTGGTAACGTGTGGATTTTATAAAAACTCTGGAATTGTTCCCAGTAAGTGTAGTCCTTCCGGAAAGACTTTTCAGCCTTTTGTCCATCTGTGAAATGATATATTTAGTGTAGATATTTTTATTTCCCGCATAGACCAGTGGTTTTATACCTTTAAAAAAAGGTAAAAAAGTAAAGAAAATTATAGTAGGATGAAACCCAATGGAAAAGGTAGAGAATATAACAAAAATTTACGAAAAAATAAATTACGGTCGACCTGAGGTCGGGTAGTGGGGGTGGGGGGTGTTTTAAGGGGGAAAAACGGTTTATCTCGATTTCCGACAAAACTACAAGTCCTATGGAAAAAGGTTAAATTGCTTGTAGGTAATATAATAAAAAGATCTACAACTTTTATATTAACACTTTTTTCAATTTTATTTGTTTTCAAATTAAATACCTTGGTCTAGTTACACACAAAATTATTAGATACCGTTTCATAAATAACTATCGTGTATGCACGTGTAGGTACTTACTTTACATTTCAATATGTTCATTACTTTGTCAAATTGTTTCTATTTATTTTATTTTAGATTTATTTTCGCTCATGTGGATGTCGGTCAAATTATATTAACGAGAAATTATATTACTTTTTTAACGAGTAGTGTTTGTGATGCCGAATTATTTCCCCCGGGATATACAGTCCTGCGTCAGGACCGGGCTAATGATGTGGGATGGGGTGGAGTACTGCTTGCAGTCCGAAATCACAAAGTGCAACAAATAGTTGATATTGACGGCTACTCAAGCGATATTGAAGTAGTCATTGGTTTAATAACTCTAAAGTTTAGCAAAATTATATGTTGTGTTGTGTACATTCCTCCAAGTTCTAACGATAACAAGTACATTGCGACTTTTAGTGTGTTAGAGAATGTTGTTGCAAAGTTTGAAAAATATGATGTTTTGATATTAGGTGATTTCAATTTAAATTCTTGTAGTGAATCGGTTGTTATGCAATATAAATATTTGTTATCCTTTTGTAAATTGCAGCAACACAATACCGTCTGTAATAAATTCGGTAAGATGCTAGATCTGGTTCTGAGCAGTTGGGACGTTGAGACGATCGGTGTGAGTGGGGACGTGGAGCCTGTTGTTCCTGCCGATGCATATCACCCGCCGTTATCAGTGACTGTGCGAAGTAAGTGTACTAGGCAGCCGCGGAGTTACGTGGCTCGCGCGCGTCTACATTCGGTTTGTGACGACAATACTAAGCCGTCAGAATGGAATTTTCGTAAAGCCGACTACCAATCATTATATGCTGAGTTATATTCGATCAAATGGGATGAGATATTTTTACTAGCGGACGTTGACGACGCTGTTACATTATTTTATAATAAGTTGTATGAAACTTTTGATAAATACGTGCCCAAGAAAACAAATAAAATCTATGATACTAAGTACCAATATCCGGTGTGGTTTACACCTGTCATTATTAAAACTTTAAAGGACAAATATTTTCATCTAAAAAAGTTTAAATAGTTTCATTTGGAGTTTAATCAGGAATTATATAAATTCTACAGACAGCGAGCTAAGGAGTTAATCGATCAAGCATACAATGAGTATATTCGACGTTCAGAGGCGGATATAAAGAGGGATCCTAAAAGCTTTTGGAAGTTTGTCAAAGGTCAGCAGGCTCATAGACAAACGTGCACTGAGTTTGAGTATGATGGACGAGTCGTGGTTGGAGAGGAAGCAGCAAATTCGTTTGCTAAGTACTTTAGTTCAGTGTTTTTGCCGTGCGACCCCGTCCCAGCTGCAACTAATCCTGAGCTGGAGGTAGCAGACACACTCTGCTCCTCACGTATCGCTGTAGATGCCATTGACTCTGCCGACATATCAGTAGCAATTCGACGCCTGAAAGCCCATTCATCTGCAGGGCCTGATGGAATTCCACCTTTTGTACTGAAGGACTGCTTGGAAATATTTAGAGAGCCGCTTCTTTATGTATATAATTTAGCCCTACAAACAGCAAAGTATCCGGCAGAGTGGAAAATCTCACGTGTTACCCCTGTACCCAGGGGTGGCTCCAGGTCAAAGGTGGAGAATTATAGGCCTATAGCAGTTCTTTCCGCCTTCGGCAAGGTGTTTGAGTCGATACTAAATCGGTACGTCACCAGACAGATCAAAACCCAACTAGCCGAGTGTCAGCATGGGTTTAGAGCCGGTAAGTCTACGGTTACAAACCACATCAACTTTGTAGACTATGCCGTCACCGAGATGGACAAAAATAAGCAAGTTGATGTGGCCTATTTCGACTTCAAAAAGGCTTTTGATCGAGTCCAAAATGACGTCCTATTGAAAAAACTGTCGGCTATAGGATTTACCCCAGGGTTGCTTCAACTCTTCTCGAGTTATCTTTCTGACCGTCTTCAGTATGTACAAATTTCAATGCACAAATCCGACCCATACGCAACTACTTCCGGTGTAAGTCAGGGAAGCACCCTGGGGCCAACCCAATTTATTGTTATGGCTAATGACTTGCCGAGGGTGGTAAGGACGGCGCGCTGTCTCATGTTTGCAGATGACCTGAAGCTATTTTTGGGTATTAATAGTGAGCAGGACTGTGATGCGTTACAGAGGGACATCGATATGGTGGTAAAGTGGAGTGAAGAAAACCACTTAGAATTCAACACTTCTAAGTGCAAAACAATTTCCTTCACCCGTTCGCGTGCGCCCATCCAGCATAACTACCACGTTTCGGGTGTCCCTCTGGAGCGTGTCAACGAAATAAAAGATCTAGGACTGACTTTAGATGTGAGCATGACTTTCAATCAGCACATCATTAATATTTGTGTTAAGGCTTTTCAATCGCTTGGCTTTGTTATGAGGCAGGCAAATAAATTTAGAGACAGAAATGCTATAGTCACACTATATTATGCTTTTGTACGTAGCAAACTGGAATATAATGCACTGGTATGGGATCCGCATGAGCAAAAATATAAACTTATGATAGAACGGGTCCAGCGAAAATTTGCTCGGTATCTTTATAAAAAAATATATGGATACTATCCCTATTTGTATCCGTCTCTGTTTGTCGCGGGTATGGTGGGCATCAACACGTTAGAACTGAGACGTAAGTGTGCGCTGTTGATGCACTACTATCTACTACTTAATAATAAAATTGACGACGGGACTACTTTAGCTCGTTGTTCACTGTTTGCTCCGGACCGTTTGCGACGGTCGCGTGCCTGTGCCTCGAGAGGCTTGTTCGCGGCTCCCATTGTGCGTACCCAAACTGCTCGATATGCGCCCACAACCCAGGCGATGAATCTGCTAAACGCCCTGATTGCTCAGGAGCCGGATCTAGATATTTTTATGAGTAGCAATAAAGCTATGCTTAATAGTTGCATACGATTTTTAAGTTAGTGTGTGATGTTGACTTGCTGCACGCGTTGGTGCAAACTGTAAGTGTGGCAAGTACCTGCTTAAATAAATAAATAAATAAATAAATATACTAAAACCTTCCTCGAAAACCACTCTATCAATCAATTGGTGAAAACCGCATGAAAATCGGTTCAATAGTTTTTTTGTGTATCGCGAACAGACAGACGCGGCGGAGGACTTTGTTTTATAATCCTACTATCTACTTCCTACTAATATCACACTATCACACTAATATTATAAAGGCGAAAGTTTGTAAGTGTATGACTGTGTATGTTTGTTACTTCTTCACGCAAAAACTACTGAACGGATTTGGATAAAATTTGGTACACAGATATTTTATAACCTAGATTACCACATAGGATAAATTTTATCCCGATTTTATTTTCCTGTGGGATAATATTCGAGTTGTAGCGGGTGCAGCCGCTGGCAACAGCTAGTATTATTATAAAACAAAGTCCACCGCCGCGTCTGTCTGTCTAGTATAGTGATAGTGAAGCCAAGAAGTCAGTACTATCAAGCACGTATGTAAGTAATCGAACCAAGCGCTTAATTGTGACCACACGGTGACAAATAAGTGTGAGAAGTTTAGAACCCGTCATGAATGCCTATTCACTTTTAAAAATGAGACTTGAACATGTTTTATATAACTACTTACATGATTCTATCACTAAAGTCACAATCAGAAAAGTTAGAAATGTTTTAGAAATCATTTTGTGGATCGATACGACTAACGTCTTGGATCGCGCCAAGCGTACAAGCTTATTAGGATTCATTTAGCTGATTCATCAAAACCTTGTCCAACCAGTTGTTTTTTTTTGAGTTCTGTATTTTTTGTATGAATTATGCTAATTAAATATAAGGAAAAATCTGTATTCAATAACAGGCGAAGTATGGATGTAGACACCTACTAATAGTTCAAATATAATTATAGTCGTGTTGTTTGGTAGCCAGAGCAATATTCGTCATTATTCTCTTGTCCTTATCCCAATTTATTTGGGATCAGCGCAGCATGTCTCTGTCTTCCAAATTCCTTCGTCATATTATATTTTATTAGGTATTTTTAAAATTATTATTGTAAATTTTAGGACCGTGTGGATCTTAATTTTTTTTTAGTTTTAACCATTGTCTGACGGTTTGAGTACTATAAGTGACCCACCCAAATGTCCTTTCTTTGATATTGTTCGTCATGACGTTGAGCTCCTTGAGTTATAAGTCGAGCTCTACGATAACTGACAAATGCTTGCACTGACTGGACCATCTCAGACACTGATCTGCATGGTCTTTTTGTGTGTATACCAAGATTATGTCTGTACCTTATAAGAGACTATGACCTCTATTTTGAATGTTTCTTCTCGGAGTAGTCAGGTACGAAACACCGGCACCATCTAGTTTGCACGAAGTTGAGCGCGAGTCAAGTGTGGCAAGTTGGTATTTGGCTGAGCCTTCCCGAAGGTGACAGCAATACTCCATGCCAGACCGGACTTTATATAATATTGAAAGCTGTCCAGGTTTGAAATACCGCTTAACCTTATTTAAGATACCCAGCGTTTTTGCCACAGTTTGAGCTTTCGACTCAATGTAGGCGCCGAAGTTCAGATTCGCGCTCAACTTCGTGCAAGATGCTCGAGACTGTCAGTAACTTGTACAGACGCACTCCGGAAAGTAGTGGCCAGATTAAACGGGGAGTCCGCTTAATCTGGCCCCTACTTTAGTAGATTAAACGGACTCCTTAATTTGGCGGTGAACCACACTTGCGTTTTGGTGGCGTTGAAATCAACCAGATTCTCGTCACCCCACTTGGATACAAGACTTAAGGCTGAATTCGTTCACTCTACCATGGCCTCTCCCAATGAACCTACTTCATCATCACCGGCTTTTGCGCTGGATGTATAACTCTCCATGACAATGCTGTCATCTGCGTACCCAACAATACCAGGAACAAGGAGGTCATTGATGAGAGGATGGAAACAGTCCGAATAAAGCTGTGATGTTAAATGTTATTAAATAGTCCCACCCCGAATGACTAAAACAACATATAAAGTGATATGTCTTCATTGAAGTACTTTTTATACCCGTGGGGGACGATTTTAGGATGTTAAACTTATTGATTTGAAAATAGTAAAATAATCCTCCATTTTCATAAAACATTTTATTTAAATTCTATATCAGACACCGTTTTTTTGTTTCCTGCGTATAAAACGGTATCATGGACATGACTGACATACTTACTTCTATTTTATTATCGGCGTAGAAACGGTCATCTATCAGTTTTTTCAAGAAAACGTAAAAAAATAAAATATGTGTAAATAGCATTGTAAAGCTCTTCAAACTGCTAAAATATTGTAGAAAGAAAATATTTATTATTGGTCATAGAATTATTTCTAGGGCGTGTTGAACACAAACTACTCTCTCCTGTAAACCTCGGTTTTTGACTTGACCTTATGTACGTAGGAACCGTCGATGTGTGGGTGAATGGTAATTAGATTTGTCGTTTCTGTTACTGTTTTGATGACACGAGTTTTAAAAATCAAGTGACAAAAAAGTATGTAATTATAAACAAAAACCGACTTTAAATTATTTTATATCCTAAATGGGCATTCGACATGAGAAATCTTATAAAGAATTCAAACACTTAGCAATGATATTATACATAAAATGGCGCCTGTTTGTCCCCATATTTAATTTTGATTGCTGTCAAATGTCTTCAGTAACTGTATGACTGCAAGGACATTGGCATAACAGCGGATTTAAAAAAAAAAAATTAAACAAATTATTGACGTATGAATCATCGTCATCGGTCCACGGTATCTGTATAGAGCCAAACAAAGGAATAAACATACACATATGATTGGCAAACACATTACCCGAGTCAGGTAAAAAGGTACACAAGTAAACTTAAACGCGTTTATTATACATATAAACCGACATAAGGTTGTATAACAGACTGATCTGAGCTGTCGAAAGTGACACTAGCAGGTGGAATGTGATCTAATTGGTGTTCACAAATAAAGAAACTCCTCATATTGCAGTCAGTATTGATGAGAAGACCGCTGTAGAACATTGAGCCACACTCCTCATTGTCGTTTCCGTCAGGCTGGTAGTTATCAAACCAGAAGTCTATATCTACAATCAAAGGTGTTCCTGGAAAAGAAAATCATCGATCAAGACAATCATTAAGTCATCATCAGCATCATGTTTTTTTTTTTCCAAACCACTGCATCCAGTAAATCAACCTGGCAACCACAAGAAAACAATGAATCTAGACGAAGTCCCAGGGAAACAATTTAACTGTCTTAGATCCCGAATTTTTTCGTATATAATGTACATATTTTATTAACTCTAATGTACATTTTTTTTATTTTATTTAATAATATATTTTTATGTTATTTTATTGCTTTTTCTACGAAAATTTATAATTTTCATATACAGTATGTAATTTTAAACGAGGGACATATTGAAACCCGCAATAGGGCATGCTTATAAAATAAATAAATAAAATAAAAATAAAAAGCCTTTTTATTTCTCATCTCAGATACATTTTATACACTGAATTTACCACTAGTACTTATTGACTTAATGTTAGTTATGTTAGTCTTGACCTTATCCTAGTTAGTAGTGTTAGTTTTCGCAAGGGGTTGGAGATGTAGTCCCATTACAGGTAAAGGCCTCCTCCATCTTTTTCCACTTCTCTCGGTTCTTGGCAAGTTTTAGCCAGTTTGAGCCAGCAGTCTGCGCTATGTCATCAGCCCATCTTTTCAAGGGTCGACCGACCTTTCTTTTGCCCAATGGTCCTGTCCATGTTGTGGTTTGGATAGTCCATCTTTCATCTCTTATACGTGCAACATGACCAGCCCAGCGCCATTTGAGTGCTAATGCTTTTGTCAGGGCATCTGTAAGTTTTGTCTGCTTCCTGATGATTGAGCTTTTAACTTTGTTGATTTTTCTTAACCCTAACATGCTTCTTTCCATAGCTCTCTGTGTAGTGACAATTTTTTGTTTAGATCTTTTAGTGTGAACCCAAGTTTGGCATCCATATAATAAGCACGGTAAAATACATGTTTCCATCACTATTTTCTTTAAGTTTAGACTGTAGTTGCCTTTAAGGATTTCTTTTAAAGACCAGAATTTGTTCCAGGTGACATTTGTTCTGCGTTGAATTTCTTCATCCATGCTTGACCTGGAGAATGACACCTGCTTGCCCAGATAGATATAATTTTCCACATATTCTATATTGTTTCCTCTGATGCAGATTGGTTTTTTGTAGCTGTTTGTCATTAGTCTGGTCTTACTGGCGTTCATTTCCAGGCCTATCGCGGAGCTCTCTTTGTCTAGTGAGCCTATCATTTCTTCAAGCTCATCCGGTGTTTCAGTCAGTAGCACTATATCATCTGCAAACCTGAGATGGCTTAGACATCCTTTGCCTATTTTTATGCCTTTTTGAGTCCAGTCTAGTCTTTTAAATACGCTTTCCAGAACGGCAATAAAAAGTTTTGGGGAGATAGGGTCTCCTTGCCTGACGCCTCTTTCGATCTTGATAGGGTCACCTCTTGTTTCAAGCTTTATCTTGCTTGTGCTGTTGGCGTAGATATATTTCAGGATGTTTATATATTTGTAGTTGACCTTAGAGAGTTTCAGTGCTTCCCATATTGAGCTGTGACTGATAGTATCGAAGGCCTTGCTGTAATCAATGAATGCCAAATATAGGGTTTTGTTAAATTCAATGTATTTCTCCATAACTTGTTCTAATGTTTGTAGATGGTCTGTTGTACTGAAACCTGAACGGAAGCCAGCCTGCTCTATAGGTTGTGAATCATCGATTTCAGATGATATTCTGCTGAGGATAATAGATGCAAAGAGTTTGTATATGCTTGCCATTAAGCTGATCGGCCTGTAATTTCCTATGTCTGTAGGGCTTCCTTTTTTGTATATAAGTATTATCTCAGAAGTACACCATTGCTGAGGAACCGTTTCAGAATCCAGCACCATATTGAACAACTGGGTCAAATGGTAGAGTAGGACAGGTGCACCTATTTTTATGGCTTCGTTCACTATTCCATCCGGCCCTGGACTCTTTTCAGACTTCAGCTTTCCTATGTGGTCATACACTTCCCTTTCTGTTATAGGCTCAATTGTTGTCCTGGTGTCACTATTGATTTGTATCTGTAGATCCATCTTGTCTGACTTTTTCCTGTATAGATCCTTGTAGAACTTTGTGACATGGTTGATAACGTCTTTTCTTGTGTTTGTTGTTTTAGATTTGGATTCTAATTTTTGTATCCATGTTTTATGTAGTTTCAGATCTTTGAAGGCTCTTTTATTTAGTACTTTTGTATTTTGTAAGGTTTCTTGTAATTATGTCTTGCCTATGTTTCTTATAATCATTCTTGATTGATTTGTTTGTGGTTTTAAACAGTTTGCTGAGCTCAATCTTCGTTGCTTTCTCTTTAGGTTTTATATTTATTAGTTCTGTACGTTTCTTTATTAGGCGCTCTGTTTCTACACTAAATATTTGGTGGGGTTCTTTATGTTTGTTGTTCGTGTTTAAACTGCATAGCAATGCTTCTTCCAATAGATTGTAGTAGTTTTGTATGTCGGAAGTTTCTTTCATATTGTTACCCATGTAAGATTTCAGGATATCCACAAAGCTTTCGACTTCATAAGCAGTTTTTAAATTTTTATTTGCTGGTTTAAAGTTCTTCCTATTTTTATTCGGAAACTTCATACTAAGAGTTGCCCTTAAGAGTCTATGGTCAGTGGGAAATTTAATTTTGCTGAGAACTTCGATGTTGGATATGAGTTTTGGTTGGTTTGTTGTTATGAAGTCTATTTCATTCATTGTTTTCTGATCGGGAGAGATCCAAGTCCAGCGTCTGCTTTCCTTTTTCTTGAAGTATGTATTCATAACGGAGAGTTTATTTTCTAAAGCGAAGTCAACAAGCAGTTCACCCCGGTCGTTTCGCTCGCCATAACCATATTTTCCCATTATTAAATCCTCGCCTTCTTTGGGGTGTCCAATTTTGGCATTAAAGCCGCCCATTAGTATAACTTTATCATCAGCTTGGGATAGTGCTGCTAAGATGTCATTATAGAATGCCTGGATATCTTCTTCGTTTGCTTTCTCTGTGGGTGCATAGACTTGGATTAGTGATATATGCAGATCTTCCAGTTTCAGTTGTAGCAAAGCGACTCGTTCAGAGAGTCCTATGAAGTTCACTATGTTATTTTTGTATGTTTTCTTCAATAGAAAACCAACCCCGTGTTTTCCCTTGGTTTGTCCCATGTAGCATAGTATGTGATTTTGGTATTCTTCAATGTTGTAACCTGTTCTTTTAACTTCGGAAAGACCTAAAACATCGTAGTTGACATTTTCAAGAGCATACATAAGTTGTAGGTATCTCTCTGTGGAGGACAGAGATCTTACGTTGTATGTGCCTATTAAAATTGTGTTATTATTTCTTCTTCTTCTTCCGTTTACTTCAGATGGAGGGTAGTGGTCGTTTTCCCCACGGGGACCAGCCGGATTGGGGAATTGGGTTTTTGGAATTTTCTCATTTACTTTTGTTGTTGCTGTTTTATTCCTGATTCCGGGTGATATGTTTGATTTCCGGTGATATGTTTGAGATGTTGCAATATTCAAGTAGTCTTGATCTCCCTCGGTGGCCGGCAGTGGTGGGAGAAATCTTTTATTTTGTAGCTGGTGTTGATTTAGTTTTGTTGGTTCAATTTCCGGTCCTTTGTTTCTATTAGTTCTTACTTGTATGTGATCCGGACAGCGAGTTTGTTCTTCCTCGCATGAGTTGGAATGCATCCGTCTTTTTGATTTTTGCTTCCGAGTTAGTTTCACGAAAGGGCTTGGGGCTTGGCGTTTCTGACTCTTCTCTCTTTCTTTTTTCCTTTTGATTACCTTTGTTAGTTTTCCTTTCAGATAATACTTTCTTAGAATAGTCGTGTGTGATATATGTGCTTGGTTTCATTTTCTTTTTGTTTCTCAGTATTTGTATCTTCTTTTGAAGTGTTGTAGTTGAGAGCAGAATGGGTCTAGTCTTATCTTTGCTCACATCCTTTCCCAGACGTTGGATTCTGTTGATTTCACTGTGTTCCAATGCTACGTCGAGGTCTGTAATTGTTTTTATGGTTAAGGACATCAAGTCTGCCTCCCCTTCATTGGATGATTCAGGAACTCCGTGGATTACGATATTGTTTCTTCTACTGTTAAATTCAAGGTGTTCTATTTTACTGCTTAATTGATCTACTTGTAGTTTTAATTTCTCGTTCTCCTTTTTTAGTGGTTCAATCTTCTCATCCACTTTCCTGAGAATTACTGTAGTTATATTCTCTGTTATTGCCATCGTCTGTTTTTGTAACTCTTCCTTCATTTTTTCAAATAGCAGTGACATCTCTTCTGACAGTTTGGTGTTCATCTTGAAACGAAACGTATATTTTATGCTTGTCCCAAAAACCTCGGTCTCGAAAAAATTTTGGTTGGTAAACTTTGGTTTGTGTGAAACGAAACGGGCATGCTTACATGATACTAATAAAAATATAAACAAAAAAGAAACACTGATAAATAACAGACAGAACCATACCAAATATTTCGGAAAAGTCTCGCCACCCTTCCGTTTATCACATGTGCGCGGATCAATGACTTTTAGGTATACTTAATCCATTTTCCCTTCATATTTTGAAACTGGCATAGGACAATGGCGAAAAAGAAACGTCTAATAAATTGAGATCTGGAGAGCGTGCGGGGGCCATGGGACAATTACGTCACGAATTAATTCGTGGTCATAGTTTTTTTACATATTTCGGACGAAAATCACTATATCGAATCCTAAATCGAATACTAAATACCCTCCTTCAATATGTCCCTCGACTAAAATTACACATGTATAATCCGAAAAGATCGACCCGAGTGGCAGATATTATTAAGCCACGAGCTTTAATTTATATTCAATGTTTTATAATTTGCAGAAAAAAAAATGCACAGATGAACACATTCACGTACCTTTAACTGTCTGCCAGCCTGCTTTCAATTTGTTATGGAATCCTAGGTGATATATTCCTCTCTGATATGTTCCTTTGACCCTTGCAGGTTTTGGTGTGGATTCCGTTAACTTCACAAGATAATTGGCTTCCCTCCTGTTATTGATCACTGCCAGGGTGGATTGTTCTAGTTGGCAAATGGCATATGCTTCGTCCCATTTCAATGGAGTTGTATGGAGCTTGTAGCACTTGCCAGTATCTTTACTTAAAGTGTAATCTGAAATCATAAGCGTACACCTATTGATGCATATTAAATAGGCAAGTACATAATTTAATTGTTACCTCAAAAATAAATAAAAAAGCCATTCCTAGTAATAATGAATTATGAAATATAGCTCCCTGATGAGTACCCTCTTATATGCAAAGAAAAAACGTACCTAAAGTAGGCATATCGCATTGTTTGTTCCACTCAAGTGTCTGGAGACTCTTTTTGCAAATGAAATAATGTTGTACTTTACAGTTACTATCATTTATTTTGCCCTCTTCTTGGTACAAAACCACGCAGTCCTCTCCAGTTTCAAAATCGTTAGGCTCACCTGGTGCCCAATTAGAGTAAACCTCTGAGATCGGCTTTCCTGGAAACATGAAATGAAGTGTTATTATAATTCAACGGATTCATCCGTGTTTTTTTTCCACAATTCCGCGGATTAATTATAATAATTGCCAAATAATCTGAATATATCTATATTAATAATCTATTTATTACAGAAATCTTATTGTATTTATGATTGTTATTCTCCGAATATCATATTAAAATTATCTAAGTTTTCCACAGGAATGTTTATTACAGGAAAATTCCTTACATATCCTATGTACATACAATGCACGGCGGCGCGCGGCGGCGGTACTTTTGAAAAACCGGTCAATGGGTTCCGTACTATCGTAGTACGTAGGGAAGCCTCTTTTATTTTTTGTATTAATTGTAACTGTTGTTATAGCGGCAACTGAAGTACGCATTTTGTGATAAATTTATTTTTTATAGAGTTTGTACGAATGACACTGTTATATGGTGCAGCGGGGCAACCTCGACAGTGGGAAATTTCAACTAATCTTAATAACTTCTACATTTTACTTTATTTGAATAAGTATAGGCACAATGAAATTGCTTTTGAGCTATCCGGCCATAGATGGCACTTATTCAAATAAAGTAAAATGTAGAGATTAATTGAAATTTCCCGCTGTCGAGATTGCCCCGCTGCACCTTATCTCAAATGATGACTGATTAAGTCTTAGTCAAACCAATTTTGATTGAAAGTGTTTATTAAAATCTACAACATATATTTTTTTTAGAAGTTTCACTCTTATATTTTAAAAGGTAACATGATCGGAAGTGTCTATCTCTCAAACGATTGACTTTGAGAAAAACTAGTTTTAAGAACCTCAATGTTATTTTTAAAGACACGTTAAGGTTTTACGATTTTTCATTATAAAATAAATAAAATATAGGTACGTACCGTCAACGGTCTCAAATGTTCCTTCAACTAATAAATCCGATACCCCGATCCACACATGCTTGATGTTAGACCTAGTTTTGCGCCAAAACGATAACACTGCACTTGCTTCAGTATCATTTTCTGGATAAAAGAAAATACCGCCTTCCAGCTCACACATTCGCTTGGCATCCGCCCAATTCCTTGGTGTCGCATGAATCTTATAGAAACTTTCAACTTCGTCTATATAATGATAATCTTTTCGGAATTTTTTCTTGTCCCTTTGTCCATCTATGAAATAAAAAGATTTATTAGCATACAGGTACCATTAACACTGAAGTCCAAAAAAAATAAGGTCTCTTTTTGCTTTTGCCAAATTAATATAGTCTTATGGATCAGAAGGGTATTTATTTTTCTTAAAGAAACGACAAAGTAACCTCGAACTATTTATTTTTAAATAGCACATCACAAAACCAACACAGTTACGAAAACATTAAGAAACAGTCATAGCTATAACCACAGGTCCCAATAGACGTCTGTTGCAGTCGAGCGCCCGAGCAAAAGTGAGCGCGCTCTGAGCGTGCGCCGGTTGATATGCTATGTCGCCCGTTCCATTCACCGCGTCGTCACGAACATGCGATATTTCTACCCTCCGGCTGAGGAATTATCTAACACGGCCGTTCCTGACAGCTGAACGACCTCGTCAGCTTGGCTCACTTGGCACCGAATGCTGATCCTCGCTCGCTTCGTCCATCCTGCACAGATACGCTGTTCAGCGTCTGATCATCACTTGTTTGGACCTCATTGGTAGACTCGTCATCTAAAACATAACAAAACCAAAACTTGAATGAGGTATTCTGAAAGTTTGAACTTTTAACTGCCCATTGTAATGAAATTACTAGCAATCGCACCAAAATAGGCAGCAGTTTGTAAATTGTATCACCAATGAAAGAGTTCGCGACCTCAATCATTACCGAAACAACCACAACATCACCTGGTAACCATCTATCGGGTTTCCAGATAGCCAAATATCGATGCCAAAATCAAACAAAATTTCCACAATGTCGGTGGCAAACAGATATAGCTGTTGATGAAAAAAGCTCTTTTTAACAACACTCATCTCAACAGCGAATTACTTAAAGCGACTAGCTTCGCTTAGCATAGCCTAGACTACGCGTTACAGGTGTGAAACATACAAATATCCAAACCAACCACCCGGGGCGGGACTTGTCGGAAGATCGCCACCTCACGACTCGCTAGAGACCTACGTGAGGCATAACTGTGCGTGTGTGAATTGGTTCACATACAAGTACGCTTCAAACCGATCCCATATACATCACCCATTAACATGATACCAGTCACCAGATGTAGAGGTGAGGTGCGGTTGCAGCCCGCCTTGCCATGTTTAGGGCAACTTGTATCTTCCATGATGCATCGGACCAACATTGGTCACCTCGACACGCAACATATCGAGTACCATCTGGCAGCATCATTCACATCAGATCCATCTGTCACAACCTGACCGTCATCATTTTCTTGTGTCATCACTAGGTTCACCATCACCAGACTGGTCGTAATCATCTGCAAAGTAACAACAACACGTACTGTACATTTGTTTTCTTGCGTCACTTATGTGTCTGAAGCTATAGAATAGTAAGCACTCGAACTGATGTTGTTAAGTACGCGATAGTGAGCGTGCACTCCCACCATCAGGTACCCAACTAACTAACAGGAAGGTTTTTTTTTTTTTTTGGTAAGTGAAATATAAATTTAAAAACCTAAGACTAATAAATATTTCAAAATCAGTGATCCAAAGCATTAAAAAGTAAATGGAACTAAATAGCATTCCAAGCAATGGAATTCCGGACTCCCATTGGGTGGAATACTAGCCAAGATAAATAGATAGTAGTGAAGCAGTAATATAGACTGGCCTGTTGGTCTAGTGGTTAGTGACCCTAACTGCTATGCCGGAGGTCGTGGGTTCGATTCCCACCCAGGACAAATGTTTGTGTGATGAGCACGATCATTTGTTCTGTGTCTGGGTGTAATTTATCTATAATATGTATGTATTTAGAAATATATAAGTATGTTTATCAGTTGTCTAGTACCCATAACACAAGCTCTGCTTAGCTTGGGACTAGATGGCGTTGTGTGATAGTTGTGGAATATTATTATTATATTATATACTTAACTAGAACAGAAGCCATGAACCGTAGGTCCAGGCCAAACAGAAGTCTTAAGCCAGAGGCTCAGACCAAACAGAAGCCATGAACCGGAGGTCCAGGCCAATCAGAAGTCATAAGCCAGAGGCTCAGACCAAACAGAAGCCATGAACCAGAGGTCCAGGCCAATCAGAAGTCATAAGCCAGAGGCTCAGACCAAACAGAAGCCATGAACCAGAGGTCCAGACCAAACAGAAGTCATAAGCCAGAGGCTCAGACCAAACAGAAGCCATGAACCAGAGGTCCAGGCCAAACAGAAGCCATAAGCCAGAGGCTCAGACCAAACAGAAGCCATGAACCGGAGGTCCAGGCCAATCAGAAGCCATAAGCCAGAGGCTCAGACCAAACAGAAGCCATGAACCAGAGGTCCAGGCCAATCAGAAGTCATAAGCCAGAGGCTCAGACCAAACAGAAGCCATGAACCAGAGGTCCAGGCCAATCAGAAGTCATAAGCCAGAGGCTCAGACCAAACAGAAGCCATGAACCAGAGGTCCAGGCCAATCAGAAGTCATAAGCCAGAGGCTCAGACCAAACAGAAGCCATGAACCAGAGGTCCAGGCCAATCAGAAGTCATAAGCCAGCGACGCGCAAGTAGCGCGCTGGCAGCTCGGAGAGACGCGCTCAACACGCAAGTAGCGCGCTGGCAGCCCGGAGCGACGCGCTCAACACGCAAGTAGCGCGCTGGCAGCTCGGAGAGACGCGCTCAACACGCAAGTAGCGCGCTGGCAGCTCGGAGAGACGCGCTCAACACGCAAGTAGCGCGCTGGCAGCTCGGAGAGACGCGCTCAACACGCAAGTAGCGCGCTGGCAGCTCGGAGAGACGCGCTCAACACGCAAGTAGCGCGCTGGCTGCCCGGAGCAACGCCCTCAACACGCAAGTAGCGCGCTGGTAGTCTGGAGCGACGCGCTCAACCACGCCAGTAAGCGCGCTGGCAACGTGGAGTGCCACGCGCAACCGCGCCAGTAGGGCGCGATGGCACCCTGGAGTTCCACTCTCAACCGCGCTGGTAAGACGCGTTGGCACTGTGGAGTGCCACGCACAACTGCGCCAGGAGGGCGCGTTGGCACCTTGGAGTGCCACGAGCAACCGCGCCAGTAGGGCGCGGTGGCACCCTGGAGTGCCACGCGCATCCGCACCAGTAGGGCGCGCTGGCACCTTGGAGGGCCACGCGCAACCGCGCCTGTAGGGCGCGCTGGCACCTTGGAGTGCCACGCGCAACCGCGCCAGTAGGGCGCGCTGGCACCTTGGAGTGCCACGCGCAACCGCGCCAGTAGGGCGCGCTGGCACCGTGGAGTGCCACGCGCAGCCGCGCCAGCACGATGCAGTGCCACACACCAACTGCGCCAGTAGGGGCGCGCTGGCACTTTGGAGTGCCACGCGCAACCGCGCCAGTGGGGCACGCTGGCTCCCTGGAGAGAGTGTGCCACGCCAGTAGGGCGCGCATGCAGTCAGGAGCGACACGCTCAACCACGCCAGTAAGGCACCCTGGCAGCCAGCGGCCACGTGTAATGATTATTCTGCAAACAAACAAATCTACAACAGAATTTTGTTCCACTCGGTCACTCCTGACCAAACTTTAGTTTTGTTGAGTTTGATTAAATCAAACGTGGTTACACTTATGTACAGTCGAACAAATCAACCTTGAAAACTGTATTAAGACAAAAACTACCAGGTTTTCAGAAACCATCGAGTAAAACCTTTTAACGCCACTATCACAACGTTGCCCCACACTAGGAATTCCTCCTGTATCATGGGAGTGTACATCTGTTGGCCATACAAAAATTTGTACCGTGCGGGAATCAAACCCACGACAGCTCCTTTACGATATTCAACCGCAACAAGGACTTTCGGGCATAGCCTGCATACGTAGTAAATTTATTCGAATTCGTACTCATAACGTCATATAGCACAGAGGACATAACAAGTTAACACAGACACAATGACCAAAATACGGGTTAAAAAATTAGTCCACGTTCTGTTATTGGTCACCCAATCTTTAAGCCACGTCTTAGCACCACCATGAAAACAACCACCAATGCGTCCGAGGCATTGTCGATTGCCCCAGTGACTTCATAAACACACACACACACACAACATAACATCACGCCTGCAATCCCCGAAGGGTTAGGCAGAGGTACTCAGTATACCCACATCTCGCCAGTTATGTTAAGTCCCATGTAATAAGGGCAAGCCTATTGCCACCAACCGGGCACAAATTCAGACAAAAAAACTTTGTCCGATCCGAGAATCGAACCCAGAACCTTCACGTTCACGCGGTGTGCACTCGCGATCCGTAAACTGACCACAATATAATTAACACGTGGGTGTTAACCCGAAAACGCATGAACACTGACACTGTGATTAATACGTGGTTAGAGGTTACTTTGAAACGAAACGTTTTACTGCAAAATAGATGGCAAACGGTCAAAGACGCGTGTAAGCGAATCCCACTTCTGATCTTATGGATCAGAAGGGTATTTATTTTTCTTAAAGAAACGACAAAGTAACCTCGAACTATTTATTTTTAAATAGCACATCACAAAACCAACACAGTTACGAAAACATTAAGAAACAGTCATAGCTATAACCACAGGTCCCAATAGACGTCTGTTGCAGTCGAGCGCCCGAGCAAAAGTGAGCGCGCTCTGAGCGTGCGCCGGTTGATATGCTATGTCGCCCGTTCCATTCACCGCGTCGTCACGAACATGCGATATTTCTACCCTCCGGCTGAGGAATTATCTAACAATAGGTTAACAGTCCATAATAAAAAAAAAAAGATATGTAATTTAAATAGAATTGGTAAAATTGCTTGACGAAAAGATACATCCAATGTGTACTACTACCAATTTCATGTGTTCTTAGCGTAAAATATTACGTTATTTTATGTTTCAATTAAATAACTAAGGATTTACTATCCTTTTACAATCGAAATATCATAATAAAATATTAAATTAAATGTGTGTCTTCATAGGATGACCATATTAAATACTGAATGACCTACTCATTCAGTATTTAATATGGTGCAGGTGCAGTGCACTTAAAACGAAAAAGTTATTAATACACTTACATGAATCCGCCACAAAGTTTACAAGCAGGAAAAACATAAAACCTTTCAGAAACATTTTGTGAATGGCCGAATACACTTACTCAGTGACTATACCTATAGACTGAGATTGTCAGTAGCACCCGATAAATAAACATAGAAGGAAGTTTAGCAAGTTCGCGTATTTAAATCATGCTCAACCAGTTTTATTCCCTTATGATGCGGCCACACTAGCGACGTTCGACGAATACATACGCGATTCTAAAAGTTCGACCAACCATCAAGAAAATTCAAGTGCTTATCAGATTTGGTTGATTGAGCTTCTGTGACTGTCGTAATAAAATCGATCAGTTGCGTAAATTCACGAAGGACGTGTTCTTTTGCACTAACCCAGTTTGTTCGGAAATCGGGAGGTATTTGTAGGCGCAACAACGCGATTTGGTTCGCCGAACAAAAATAATGCGACATTCGTGCGTTTGGTGAGTTAAGACATGCCCATCTTTAGAATTTCAAAGTATGTATGTTCTTCCGTGACTTTTTAATATGTTTTTTATGCAAATTGATGAGGAAAACAACTTTAAAAAACCTTAGCTAAAACTGGTAACAGTTTTGTTGACAGTTTTTTTAACCTGTATTTCCCACTGTTGTACAAAGGTCTCTCCCATAGCCTTCTACTCTTTCTGCTTGCCGTTTTTTCAACTAATTTCTCAAAAACGGCTCGCCGTCGCTACACCAGCGTCATCTATGCCTCCTGTTATGTCTCACTTTAACACTAGGGTGGTTTAATGAAACACTGTTATATTTCTATTAGAGTGTGTGCGACACGTCCGCTCGCCGCGACTTCTGTCAACGTAATGCCGAGCGGGCGGGTCGCAGAGGCACATATTTATTTAATAATTTTACAGTACATCACATCTCTCCCTTTCAATATTTTTTTTTTAATCATTTAAATCCTCTAGTTTTAATCTCTTAGTTTTAATCATGATCTTAATAATTTATCACAATACCAATTTAATCATCCGTGTCTATTTCTACATCACCGTCGTCTTTTTCCCCGTTTTCATTGTGAATTCTCCATTGTCCCTCTATTTTCTTGAGGTGAACTATGTTTCTTCTTATTTTTGACCTGTTTCATCATTTTTTATATTTGATTGTGGACATGTCGTATTTCACATGTTGAAATTTTACATTTTACGTTTTGACATTTTAAATTCTGCCATTTTACATTTTGACATGAACATTACCTACATTAATTTGATTTTTTGACACAAGTATTTTTATTTCAATTGTAATTTTAAAATGAATTTTGTTTTATGAATTTAGATAATTATATACAATATGAATAATTTATTTTATGATTATGCATTTTTGGTAGTATGTGTTGTGTATTGGCCTCCAAATATTATGATTATTTTTGCTAACACTATTCTTTAAGTATACCTACTAACAAAATATGGATCACTGTTATCTAATTTGAATAAATAAATAAATTATTATTATTATTATTTTCTTTTATGATTTTATCTCTATCATACACTTCTAGGTCCATACTTCGGTTTTCGACATCTACAGCAGGATTTTGGACGAGATTTTGTCTCTAAATTGTCTATTAAAAATAATTCTGAAGGCGTCTTTCCTTTCCGTACTATGGAGAGTGATATTGTACATCATGAGATAGCGAAGGAGATCATCCTTCCAATCAGACTTCTGGCATTGGATTTATTGCCTCAAAATTTTGTATTGTTTTTTTTTTTTTTTTTTTTTATTGAAAACACATTTATTTTTATTGGGTAAAACATTGTTTTGTTTTAGTTTTGCCGTTTGTATCGGTAAATCCCTTTGCTTGTAATAAACGTTGTGATTTCACTACGTTTTTTTCCAACGTGTCGAATTTGGAGTAAAGTATTGCTTTTTTTTTTTTTTTTTTTTTACAAGACCATTAATTGAATTTATTTTGGTCTTATCAAACTCAAACTCTATTCCATTCACTAGGTCCCTAGGTCTTCGTGGAGAAGAATGGACAAGAAACTCCACGGGAACATCTTTTAAAGTATTATACAAGGACAAGCCGACGTTTTCCCCAACTGTCTCAAGTTATAGCAATTTATAAGTGTACATAAACAATAAGCAATATAAACCCCATTATTGTACACATTTCTAACAGATAGGTATCAGGAATATTCATAGCTTAATATCAAATAACTTACATAAACATTGTGGATCCTTTAGAGTAACACAAATAGGTTTCAGCTTTTACACATTTGGTATCTTCATAACTAAGTTACAATATGTAAACTTAATTCTTTCTTTATACAATTAGGTACACAAATGGAAGACACAATATACTACTTTGGGTCTATCTTTACCCTCTAACAGTTGCACCGTAACTAACCCCGAATTGCCGGTCCTTCTACTTTTATAACCGTCCAATCTTAAAAAGTAAATCAACGACTACCGCCATAATACACCAATGGCAAATGGTTATACATTGTTATGTCTCATTTTTTTTTTTAATGTGTTAGTTTTTATTATAATTTTCATGACCATGTTTTTTATGATTTTGTTATGTATAGATGTATAATTTCAAACACAATGAGAATTGTTATATGAAATAAATATAATAGAATACCAAATTTAGGAATCAGTTGCTCTATTGACCATGATGGCTTTGTTGGCTCTACGCATTTATCTAAACAAATACGAATATCATTATCAGGCTTTAGAATCGGTACCATTGGTGAAACCCAAGTGGATGGTTTATTTACTGATTCAATAATGTCCATTGTAAGTAACCAGTTCTAATTTTTTAATTATCTTTGTTTCCAGAGGAATTGGAACTCGTCGATAAAACTGACACACATGTGTAATTTGTTGTATCTATTGTAATTTCTAAGAGAATATCTTTGAATTTTGGAATTTTTTTGTTTCTTAACCCAAAAGATTCCTTGACCCATTTCCTATGACATGATATTTTGTTACTGATTTTGAACCAGCTTATATCTGTGCATCAAAACAACACAACACTTTAAGTGGGTGTGTAAATTATTGATCGAAGGTGTTTAGCACCGTAACCCATGAATGTTTGGTTTGGGAACGTTTACTGGTTGGAGACTATGACTTTGGTTTTTTTTTTTTTTTTTTTTTTTTTTTTGTGTTTCTAAGTTGTATCACTTATTGAGGAACATTGGGTACCGGAATCAATGAGCAGTTTAATGTTTGTTCCTCTACAGAGGTGGGCTCTTCATTGGTGTTTCCCAGTTAGGTTTTCTTAATTTGCCTGTTGTTATTTGGTTGTATTTGTTGTTTTGCCAAATATTAGCAGTTTCTTTTTTTTTTTTTTTTTTTTGTTGGCCCTTGTTCTGCAGTGTTTCAGGTGATGTCCTTTGAATCCACATTTCCTGCAAATTGTATTAATTGCAGGGCAGGAACTTATATCACCTTTGTGATTTCTGCTGCCACATTGGCTGCAAGGGAACTGTTATCACCTTTGTGATTTTTGCTGCCACATTGGCTGCAGGGAAGCTGTATCACCTTTGTGATTTCCACTTCTTTTTTTTTTTTTTTGTACATTTTGTACTTTTTTATCACCTTTGTGATTTTTGCTGCCACATTGGCTGCAGGGAAGCTGTATCACCTTTGTGATTTCCACTTCTTTTTTTATTGTACATTTTGTACTTTTTTATCACCTTTGTGATTTCAACCTCTTTTTTGTTAAGGCGGGAACTTGTGGCATTTGTGCTTTGGCTATCGTGGAAATTGTTCATTTGCCGTTCTACGGCTTCTAACAATTTGCTTCTACTGTGATATTTTTAACTGTTGTTACAATGTTTTTTTTTTTTTCGAAATACACTTTTGTTATAAATTTGATCGATTATATTTTCATCTTTATTAGCAAAGTTGCATTTTGAGCTTTGACGCTTCAATCGAATCAGGAATGTTTCAAATTTTCTTTCCGATTCTTGGCTCATTAATCGGAAAAAGTGTCTTTCAAATAAATAACTTTGTGTCTTTTTAACCGCGATATCGTAAATGTCAGTCACGCTTGGATCAGTCGAATGAGCTCCAGGTAAATTAAAATATATGACTTGAAATGCTATGCCTCCGGCATGCAGTAAAATTGCACGTTTATTATTTTGATCCCTGGTATTTATTGCTATAAAATATATTTCTAAAACACGTTTCCATTTTACTCAACGGGAGCCTTGGAGATTGAATTTGGCTCTTCACAATTGAATGGAGAGATCTATTGCAGGGATTTGTAATTGGGACATGTTGATCGATCTGTAAATAATGGAGAGGAAACCTCACCATAATAGTAATAAATCGATTCAAGATCAAGACCTTCCGTGCACTTTCATAACTAAGTTTTGTTAACTGGTTAAGAAAAACCCTTTTTTATTATTGTTTTCACAACTGGTTTTTAAACAAGAATACGAAGTGTTCATTCATAACTGACAATCACAAATAGTTAAGAAACGAATAATTATGATTATGTTTTTATAACTAGCTACAGTCAGCAATAACATTTTTCCTTTAACCTTAAATCAAAATAAAAACAACAGAGTTAGAGTTTTTATCGAGAGTATTGCATGCGGAAAACGGATGAGGTTCTTATCTCAATAAATTATTATCTATTATTGATATGTAAACTGCAATGGCATGACATTGACATTGTCATTTTAGTATTATTTAGTTTTCTATTGCAATTGAGTGCAATTTATAATAAAATATATAGCAACCGAAAACTTAAGTGATAAACTATGTCGCTTTCTAAGCCCACCATGGAGTTCATAACGACAAAAAGGGATCGCGAGAAACTACTATACGACGGCCGTCAGTACCATAAAATTAAAACTTATGTGAACGAAAATGTTTTTTGGAAATGCTACAATAAAACCGGTTGTAAAGGTAATGTGACATTAAGCAATGAAAACCATATAGTTAAAGAGGGCGTGCACGATATTGATTGTTTACCTAATAGTGCAAAATATCTAGTTTTGAAGAAAATGAAAGATTTGAAAACTAAAATAGTAGCTAATGTCGATCCAATACAAAAACAGTTTGAAGAAGTAGTATGCGAACTGGAAGACGATGGCGTGCACTTAGTTGCTGACTTACCAAAATTTGACAATATTAAAAGTGGTCTATACAAAGCAAGAAATAAGGCATTAGGAGTTTCTAAGCTCCATTTTGAATCACCAACTGAAGTAGAAATACCAAAAAAATATAAAAACTTCCTCCTGGCTGACTATAACGACAATGACACAAACAACAGGATTTTAATATTTTCTTCTTCTGATATAAAAACGTATTTGGACAATTTCGAACATTTCTTTCTGGATGGAACTTTTAAGTCTTGCCCTGAACCTTTCACACAAATATATACCATTCATGGACTACATAAAATAACAAAAAAAATGGTACCTTTATTCTTTGGTTTCGTTCATAATAAAACTGAAAATACCTACAAACTTATATTTGAAATGATAAAGTCACAAATTCCTGAATGGAACCCCGTAAAATTGACACTGGATTACGAAATCTCAGCAATGAAAGCAATACGTAAAATTTTTCCGAATGCAGTAATGAAAGGATGTTATTATCATTTTTGTGCCAGCCTTTTTAAAAAGGCGAAACGATTAGGGATTAAATCTACAGTACAAAGACGACATATTGCGAGATGTGCTGGCTTAGCCCGATTGCCATTGAGATATGTAATGGCAGGTTACAAGTATACAATGACCAAATCCCCGAAAACTGAAGCAGTGATAAAGTTCAACAATTACCTAAACCGTTACTGGTTCAGCGAGGTAAATTTTATCAAGACTTGGTGCTGCTACGGCGAGGAAATTCGAACCACCAACAATCTAGAAGGCTGGCACGCAAGACTTAATAGAATGGTTGGACGCCAAAAAGCGTCGCTAGCAACAATTCTGAATGTTCTTATTAAAGAAACAAAAATTTCAATGTCGTTCAAAACAAACAAAAACACATCGAACAAAAATTACCAAGAGATTGACCAAGAAATTGCGGATACTATACATCTTTTAACAAATAAGTCTATCACTGTTGGACATTGTTTAGAAATAATTGCCCCATTTAAATATTAAGTAAAAGTTAATTTACCTAAATTACATTTTGTGTTTGATTTAAGGTTAAAGGAAAAATGTTATTGCTGACTGTAGCTAGTTATAAAAACATAATCATAATTATTCGTTTCTTAACTATTTGTGATTGTCAGTTATGAATGAACACTTCGTATTCTTGTTTAAAAACCAGTTGTGAAAACAATAATAAAAAAGGGTTTTTCTTAACCAGTTAACAAAACTTAGTTATGAAAGTGCACGGAAGGGATCAAGATCGATTCGACAAGTTCACTATAACTTTAACACAAATTTGTTGTTTGGTGTTAAAATGAACAAGCCCAGTCTTTATTAAAGGAATCACGTAACAACTTTGTTTATTAAGTTTTAAATTTATCGTATCCGGCTAAAGAGCTTTGTGACTTCATTTAGCACTTACGATAAAGAAACTCTACTTTATTCGACAAATTATAAAAGTAACAGACCCTTATTATACTCTTCAAGTGTACCGTTATACTTGTTACTAAGCTAAACGGGTACCTGACACAGAGGTGATTTATTTTTAGGTGACGATAGCCAGTGCAAAAATGCATTCTAGATTTTGTTAAAATCATTAGCCTTAACGGATTTCAGTTTTAATAGCAGATAACATATTATGTATCTACTTTGCTTCGGGTTGTCGAAGTGGCACTTGTTTAAAACTGGGGAACTTTGCGAGTAGTGTGCTCGTGGCACATATCAAACACTTGTTCAGTTTTAATAGCAGATAACATATTATGTATCTACTTTGCTTCGGGTTGTCGAAGTGGCACTTGTTTAAAACTGGGGAACTTTGCGAGTAGTGTGCTCGTGGCACATATCAAACACTTGTTCAGTTTTAATAGCAGATCAATTAATTGATCTACATTACTTCGACATTGTCGAAGGGGTACTTGGTTAAAACTGGAATTTACGAGTAATTTTCTCGTGGGAACATTATTCTTATTGAAATTTATTTCAATAGTGCGAACGGATTTGGTCAACAATACGTAGGTCAGGGCAGTATATTTAATGACAAAATAAATGGATTATGAAAGCATTGTACTCGTCACACACACGATCCTGTTTCAAGTTATAAATTAGTGAGTTGTTAAATGAGTAAATGATGTTTAGTTTGTATTTTGTTTCACAAACACCTTTACACGTCAAAATGTTACGCAGTATCTACGTCGGTTTATGCAGCACACCAGCTGACAGTCGACGTAGATTTTGCATTTAAAACAAACAAATAATATTTTAATAACAAATTGTAAATATAAGTTGTTATAATTAACCAGACAAGGAAGTATATTCGTTAATAGTATTTTTTGCTACACCATCACACCAGTTATCCATGAAGGAATAGGCAGAGGTGTATCAAATATTATTCGACCAAACGCATTTTTTTTTTCTTTATAATAAACTATTTTTTATTGTTGTTGACCAATTCCGGAAGCAGGTATAGAACTTGATGGGTGCTTACCCATTGGAATAGTGTACAGTATGTATTTTGTCATTGTCTTTCGACTTGGCCAATACTTACAGGCACGATCGGTTGTTGTTGTGTAGTCGGTAGCTTATTGAAAAAGAGCAAAAGTCAAGTCTACTCGCAATAGATTGTTTTTAAAGAAATCTGTGCACTAATCATATTATCTTTCTTAACTATATTAATTTATTACCTGTTACTTGCATACAAATAAAATTAAGATTCTATGGACGATAATAATTACTGTTTACATAAGCACTTAGTCGTGCGGTATTACTCACAATGTAAACAGTGATAGTTAAATTTGATGTGGGTAAGTCGAGAATCGCACGGAGAATATCTCAATTCGATTTGGTAGTGATAGTTCTGCGGTATTTGTACAATGTGGGTATATAGTTATAGTGGAATGTGCACACAAGCTACACAACAACATTTTATTGGTAAGTATTAGCAGGCACTGGTTTTAAGGCTATTTTGACCGAAGATATCAATCGTCAATAAGTAAGTTGCTTACACTTTAAATATTTCTGATTTTACTAAACAATATGTTTATTTATGTCCTTATTCCTTTTTAAAATAGATTAAGTGAAAATCAAAAACAATATTTAATTGTGACGAAAGATAACCTCGGTCATTTGCTTTTTTTTTTTTTTTTTTTTTTTATTATCCTCACGTTCTTTATCCTCGTCGCCAATGTTATGTCTCACTTTAACACTAGGGTGGTTTAATGAAACACTGTTATATTTCTATTAGAGTGTGTGCGACACGTCCGCTCGCCGCGACTTCTGTCAACGTAATGCCGAGCGGGCGGGTCGCAGAGGCACATATTTATTTAATAATTTTACAGTACATCACACCTCCCTCACATCATCTATGAGGCCCATCTTTTAGCCCGCACTGCGTTACGTACGAGTGGTGGAGAATGGAACAACAAAACGGATGCCTATACCCAGCAGTGGGTAAATTCAGGCTGTGGATGATAATGATGATGTGTAAGCCCCCAATTTAGATACTAATATTACTCTACTACTACTAATATACTTACTCGATATTATTGTTCTATAAGCAGTATCCAATATATATGGGTGAATGCTATAGCAACGTGATGGGAGGCTGATAAGTCACCGAGTAGCAATGCTACAATAAAACTTCAAGAAATGGTTGACCTGTTAATATAATCTTGAATGATACCCGCTAACACACGCGGCATTTTAATCATTACTTTCGATCACTTAATAATATGAGTGTCCTCCTGACTGACCGTATGAAAGAAAAAAAGAAAAGTCGTAAGGACATGCCGCGCATGTTTATTGGCAAAAAAAACATCCAACGCTTAACAAATATTTATAAATACAACAGGATGGAACAAAAAACCGTTAACAGCTTGCACGTCGTGACTGCGACAAACAGGTTACCTCTTAGCCACTGTGCTTTGGGAGGCCCACAGCACAGCGCTGGTTTTCAGTGGTATACCTATACTTTTCCTCATGTGTGGGTAATACAAATAATAAATAAAGTACTCAAGTTAAGTTTCTACGCGTTTATTTTTCAACGCCACCTCCAACATAAGGTTCTAAATGAGGGTGCTCTGAATTGCCTAAAGTGACACCAGCAGGTGGAATGAAGTTCTCAAGTTCATGTTCACAAATAAAGAAACTTCTCATTTCGCAATCGGTATTAATCAGACGACCGGTGTAGAACATGGAGCCGCACTCCTCATAGTTATTTCCGTCAGGCTGGTATTTGTCGAACCAGATATCAGCATCTACAATCATCGGTGTTCCTGTGAAAGAAAATGGTTGATTAAGACAACTCATCATCATCATCTTCCCGCCCTTGTCCCTTTCTACTTAGGATCGACGCAACCTTCTTCTTCTATTCTCCTCTGTCAGACTTAACGAGTAAGAGAATAAAACATATGTATTCGTTTTCTTATGAGACAATATGCACATGTTTTTTTTTTAAATTAACAAGTTTAAAAACAAACAAATTATAAAAACTTTTTAACAAAAAATAAAACCGACTTCAAAAAAAAAGTCAAAAATAAATCAGTTTCTGAAGTCGGTGACTTTTGTTTGTTCGATTTCATTTTTTTGTCACCGACTTCAGAAACTGATTTATTTTTGACTTTTTTTTTGAAGTCGGTTTTATTTTTTGTTAAAAAGTTTTTATTTTTCACTTTTTAGTGGTTCACCTAATGTGGACAATTTAGTATTTTTTTTAAGTTTTGTAGATTTTTCAAAAACCGCTTGTCCGATTTCGATAAAAAAATTATGGGACCATTTGGGAAGTATACCCTTTCCAACAAAAAAAGAATTTTTCAAATCGGTTAGCAAGTGACGGAGTAATGCCCGAACAAACATAAAAAAAAAAAACCTCCTTTTTTTAGAAGTCGGTTAAAAACCCCAATAAATTGTAAACAGTCGTGAGGAAAACAGATAATAAATTATTATTGAGATGAGATCCAAAGGTCAACAACCTTCTTTTAGTTACCGCAACTTGCTGTGGATTTGCAACGGAGATTATAATCAGGTCTCTATGGTTACTAGAAGGTTTATTGACCCCTTTTGATTGACAACTAGTAGAAGAAAAACATTGGCCCAGTTCACAAAAAACAACTACGGTACCCTACAGTGTGCGTGGTCTGACATGCACTTGGAAGGTTTTTTTTGTTTTTAAAAACTTTAATAATCGAGTAAGCACTGTTTAAAGTTACAATATTTGAAGCCTCTAATGCTTTCTAATATTTAAAGTATTCTTATAATTTGATAACAATCGTTCGACATCTAAGGTTAGGTATTTATTTACTGGTATCGCCTCTGGCATATTTTTGCATTTATCTATACGTAGTTGTATACAGTTAAATACAGTAACTCTTTAGTTTTAACTGGTATCGAACATAAACATAAACCATACCGGATTATGAATCAAATCCGGTATCTAGTCATCACACTCACGTACCTTTAACAGTCTTCCAGCCGTCGTTTAACTTGTTATGAAAGCCCAGGTGATATATTCCTCTCTGATATTTTCCTTTGACCCTGGCAGGTTTTGGTGTGGATTCCGTTAACTTCACAAGGTAATCGGCTTCCCGCCTGTTATTGATCACTGCCAGGTTGGATTCTTCTAGTTGGCAAATCGCATATGCTTCACTCCATTTCAAGGGAGTTGTGTGGAGCTTGTAGCACTTGCCAATTTCATTACTGAAAGTGTAATCTGAAATCATAAATGTTAATGTCTCTATTTTAATTAATCTTGGTAACTCAACTCCTAGCTTTACGTTTAGGTGATTATTTAATAGGTTCATAATTTGATTGTATCGACAAAATTAAAAAAAAAGACATTTTAAGTACATTTTACTTCGCTTTTGCAAATAAAAACTTACCTAAAGCAGGCATATCGCATTGTTTATTCCACTCAAGTGTCTTTAGACTCTTCTTGCAAATGAAATAAGCTTGTACTCCACAAATGTAATCATTAATTTTGCCCTCTTGGCTGAGAGCCACACAGTCCTCTACACCGCCATGATTGTTAGGCTCAGCGTGTGCCCAGTTGGTGTACACCTGAGAGATCGACTTTCCTGGAAACATAATTTGATGTATGATAATTTATAGGATATACATCTTTTTGGGTTCAAAAAAATAACTGATTACCTACATTGATGACGAAGATAAGTTAATTATTCCACCACACTAGCGCATGCAATAGTGTGTTTTTGTGTTAGGTTTTACAAAGTAAATCGTAACTCTGGAAGCAAATTAACACTGAAAATTGTACGAACTACTTTGACTTCTAATAGCAAATATACTCAAACACTCGTCAATTTGAAAATTTATTCTATAAAAAGAAACATTCAATATTTATACCTGATTTGTTGTGAAAACGGGCAAAAACGCAAGCATAAAAAAATACAAATTATACGTACCGTCAACGGTCTCAAATACTCCTTCAACCAATAAATCCGATACCCCGATCCACACATGCTTGATAATAGGCTTAGTTTTGCTCCAATACGATGTCACTGCACTTGCTTCAGCATCATTTTCTGGATAGAAGAAAATACCGCCTTCCAGCTCACATACTCGCTTGGCATCAACCCAACTCTTCGGTGTCGCATGAATCTTATAGAAACTTTCAACTTTTTCTATATAATGATAATCTTTCCGGAAAAACTTCTTAGCCTTTTGTCCATCTATGAAATAAAAATATTTATCATCAAAATCATATTTTACAGCCTGATATCACCTGGGTATGGGACGCTCTTTGCTTGTGTCAAATGTAATCAGTGCGTAATGCAATAAAATAATAAAAACCTAATTTAAAAAAAAAAAAACAATGCAAGTTTATTTTCGTAAAGCATTGTTTTTTTTAACTAGGTTTTTATTATTTTATTGCATTACGCACTGATTAGCGAAAAGTATAATAGCGAAAAGTATAATATTGTTATTATATTGATACACTTACATGAATCCGACACAAAGGTCACAAGCAGGAAAACCATAAAAGTTTTCAGAAACATTTTGAGGAAAGGCACAACTATACGACTGAGATCATCAGTAGCGGCCGGCAAACAAACATAGAAGTAAGTTTTGCAAGTTATCGTATTTGAATCTTGCTCAACCAGTTTTAACTTTTGTTCCCTTAATGCTGCGGCCACACTAGCGGGTTCGACGAATGCAAAGTTCGGCCAAGCATCGGAAATACCGCTCTGGTTCACCGAAACAATTAGTGATGTTTGTATTGCAAATTGGTTTTTACTAACATTTTTACACTTCATTTAATTTTTAAACTACATAGATGAGGCCGGTGTTTTGTACCTGAAAACAATCGTAACAAATTCAGAGCTTATAGTCTCTTTTAGGGTTCAGACATAATCTGGGTGAACTCGAGGACTATGCACATTAGAGTTTTTTGAAGAAATAACCTCACTAAGTGAACTTATCACACAGTAAGCATTTATCAGTTATCGTGTAGGTCGACTTATGCCTCAAGGAACTCAATGACACGTCAAACAGCTGTGTCTACGTGATAATCCAACTTTCCTCTCGCAGGTCTGCTGGAAGAAATTTCACATGAAATAAGCAGTACCTTTGTGCTCTTCTATTTTTTTTTTAATCCTTTTTTTGTATTTTGTGTGTAAATAAACAATGCCAAAGAAAGGACATTTGGGAAGGTCGCTTATAATCTAACGTTCCTGTTCGCTCGATGATCGCTTTGGTTAGTTACACCACACAAGGCAGTATAATCTTCAGAATTTCAAACTTGGTTGTAGCCGCAACATAAAGACTTGATAATATATATTTTTTTTGCAAATGATCTAAGAGGCTTTTATCGATCTAAGAGGAACAGTCGTTTCGTTTTTAGTTTTTTGAACCCTTTCCTACAGCTGTACATAGGTCTCCCTCATAACCTTCTATCATTTTCAGTTTGCAGTTTACTTCGAACAATCTCATAAATGCCTCGACAGCTATGAGGCCTGTCTTACAGATCCTGATGCATTCAGACAGACATGGCGCCCGCCTAATTGCACTAAATAACTTATTTCCCATATCAGCGATTCCAGATCTAGAGCGTATTGTGGAATTGCGAATTCTGTCGCCGACCTTAATACCCAACACGTTCGTTTCGCCCCATTGCCCTTTGGCAAACCTTGAGTATGGTCTTCTGTGACTTGGTCTTGGACTTCCTGGACCAGTAGCTCTTCCAGGCGTTCCTAGCAGGTATTGTGACAATAGGTGGCCCAAATAAATGTACTCATCAACGTAATGAATTTCTTTTATGAGATGAAGACTAGTGATAGTCTTCATAATTTTACTTTTTTATCATTTCATCATTAGTTCAACCTTACGGCTTACTGTGTTCAGATCTTGAAAATATGTTGTAAATAGCTTGGGATGTAATTGTGTGTAATGCAAGGGAAAACAGTAGTTAACTGTTATAAACCTAATCGAACTATAGAGGTGGGTAGGTATCATAAAAACACCGGAGATTTACCAATTGGACGCTAGCTTTGATAAATTTTTAATAATGTTTTGTTCCGTTAATAAAATCCGTACACACGTGCTCGTAGAGAAGGGTGTCAAACTAGGTTGCTAGTTGAGAAAAGCAGGTATAAATAAAACAAAGTAAGTATGTACACATGCTATCTTTTATGTACCTTAAATGAAAGGAGTTCCCTACGTAAGATTGTACAAGTTTCTGCAATAAACCTTTTATGTAAAAGTTCTTCTATTTTCTACTCTGTTACTTTTCAATACCACCACCAACATAAGGTTGTAGGAAAGGCTGGTCTGAATCGGAGGCACTGGTGCTAACAGGAGAGACTCCGCTTTCTAGTTCGTGTTCACAAATGAAGAAGCTCTTCATATCGCAATCGGTGTTGATCAGACGACCGGTGTAGAACATTGAGCCGCACTCTTCATAGTCGTTTACGTTCGGCTGGTAATTGTCTAGCCAAGCATCGTTGTCTACATTCATCGGAGTGCCTGAAAAAGAAAATGATTAATGAGAACATTTAGATAAATGAGGGAACCGGCATGTCTTAGAATCAAAAAATTCGAAGACATTGGCATCTACCAAGCCGCACTGGGCCCGCGTGGTGGATTATAGTCCATCAGCCTGAGTCCCTGCAGTGGGAACATTATAGGCTGATGCTGATGATAATATAAGCTACTAGCATTTGCCAGCGGCTTATTAAAATGATGATTTTCCATACAAACTTTCATCTCCTATTTAACTCCCTTAGGGGTTGAATTTCGAAAAATCCTTCCTTATTCCTTGTCTACATTATACAGGGAACCTCTGAGCAAAATTTCAGCTTTCTAGGTCCAAGGGTTTGGGCTGGGCGTTGATGAGTCAGTCAGTCAGGACTTCTCTTTTTATTTATATAGATATAGATAGATAGATAGATCACAACGATTGCTACCTCGTTGGTCTAGTGGTCGTAAACAAGACTGTTGAGCAAGAGGTTCTACTTTCGATACGGGAGTCCGACAAAGTCTCATTGGGTTTTTCACTCAGAAATTTATTTGTGCCCGGTTGTTGGCAACAGACTCGTCCCCTATTACATGGGACTTACACATGGGATGGGATGAGGAGCTACACCTATGCCTAACCCTTCGGATATTACAGGCTTGATGTTTTGTTATTTATATTCGCTTCCTTTTTGTTTTCGGGAGAACCACCACGCCCACTCCATAAGAGACTCAAGTGGCTCCTGATTTGCCGCAGCAGAAACTTAACGCTATCATATTACAAGTGATATATTCACACTCACCTTTAACTGTCTGCCAGCCTTCATTTAATCTGTTATGAAAGCCCAGGTGATATATTCCTCTGTGGTATTTTCCCTTAACTCTTGGTTTCGGTGTGGATTCTGTCAACTTCGCGAGGAAGTCGGCCTCTCGCTTATTATTGATCACTGCCAGGGTGGACTGTTCTAGTTGACATGTAGCATATGCTTCAGTCCAATTCATTGGAGTTGTGTGGAGTTTGTAACACTTGCCAATATCTTTACTGTAAATATAATCTGAAATAATAAATGTGTTAGACCAGAACAACAAACTTAAACAACTCCGTTTATAAGGACTTTACGAAAAAAAAAATAGAGTTTAGAGTCATTTAATAACAAAAATATTTTTTGGCTACAAATAGAATAAGTCAAGGGCAGGAAGATGATGATTTTGGCAACAACCGTTGTCAATGTAAAAAGTTCGATTTTGGGTTTGGAAATAATTGTTTCCTGAAGCAAGTCAGCGGACATGACCCTCTATTTATAGTGTCAAACAGATGAATTTTAATTGGATCTCTTTGTATTTTTACATTGAAAATATTATTGTGGATCAATTCTCCTCTGAAGCTCCATTATTGTGATAAACACATACCTAAATTGGGCATATTGCACTGGTAGTTCCACTCTAGTGACTGGATACTCTTCTTGCAAATGAAATAGGACTTTATATCGCATAGGTAATCGTTCATTTTGCCTTCTAGGTCAATGTTTAAGCAGTCCTCATTTCCCCCGGCGTTGTCCGGCTGGCCTTGTGTAAACCACTTGGTGTACACCTCGGAAATTGACTTCCCTAGAAATGTTAAAAAATATTGTTAAAGTTAAGTAGAGCTTTTTCCCGTCGGGGCTGCGGTTTGTTCGAAAGAAATACCGCGACCTCGGCATAAGGGCTAACAAGGAACATGGGTTTTTTAGTCAGTACCCCTCCAAAAAAAAGTTAGAGCTTCATTGGTTTGATCAACTGGGCTCGTAACATTTACAGGGCAGTAATGGACTAATAGACCAGGGCCGAAGCCTTCCAAACTGGTAAAAAATGAAAAAAAATTACAGTAGGATGAAACCCATTAGAAAAGGAGGGAAATATGATCAAAATGAAAGGAAAAATAAATTACGGTCGATCCGAGTTCGGGAAGGGGGGGTGGGGGGGGTTTTAAGGGGGGAAAGCGGTTTATCTCGATTTCCGGCAAAACTACAAGTCCTATGGAAAAAAGTTAAATGGCAAAGTTGTAGGTAATAAAAAGATCTACAACTTTTGTATTCGCAATTTTTTCACATAACCTCAAAATTTAGGTGAAACATTCAAAAAACCAAGTTTTTGGTTTTTAATTTTTATCTTTTACAAAAAACCTTTTTTTTTTCACAAAATTTAGTGAAAACTTACATTTTTATGCCCTAAATACACTGTAATTTTTTTGATTAAAAATATTTATTTTTCACCTTATTATTGACTTAATATCGAAAAATCAGCCCTATTTTCAATCGAAAATTCTGACGTCAAAATATCTGCTTTTTTTAAAAAGTCGGTGGGCGTTGTGTTCCTTATAATCTCTACTTTCTGATGATGTATAAAAAATATACATTGCAATTGTAAATTTTCTCAGAAAAAGCAAAATCAGCTGCTACAAAATAACAGGTAGTAAGGGCCAAACCCTCCTAGCCCCTTCCCCACTTCTCTGTGAAATACCTTTTGATGGGCCAAAATTTTCCGTAGGTCTCCACGATATATAAATTATCTTAAAATAACAATAAATAGGCATAAAACAGCAATAAATACGCTTATAATTTCTTGTCTAGGCCATTATTTGGCAGTGGGTATTATTTCGCAGCAGCTGACTTTGCATTTTCTGAGAAAATTTACCATTTGATTGATTTTTCGATATTAAGTCAATAATAAAGTGAAAAATAAATATTTTTAATCAAAAAAATTACAGTGTATTTAGGGCATAAAAATGTAAGTTTTCACTAAATTTCGTGAAAAAAAAATGTTTTTTGTAAAAGATAAAAATTAAAAACCAAAAACTTGGTTTTTTGAATTTTTCACCTAAATTTTGAGGTTATGTGAAAAAATTGCGATTTCAAAAGTTGTAGATCTTTTTATTACCTACAACTTTGCCATTTAACTTTTTTCCATAGGACTTGTAGTTTTGCCGGAAATCGAGATAAACCGCTTTCCCCCCTTAAAACCCCCCCCACCCCCCCTTCCCGAACTCGGATCGACCGTAATTTATTTTTCCTTTCATTTTGATCATATTCCCCTCCTTTTCTAATGGGTTTCATCCTACTGTAATTTTTTTTGGTTTCAAAAATTATCGACCCTGGTCTATAAATCGCCGTCCCTCCGTCTTATGGCGACAGGCCGTGTCGACGCGAAGTTCGTGTTCCACGCGCGCCCAAAGAGATAATGTTTGACGAATATAAATGTTTTGTCTTCGTCATAATATTGTAGGCAGCTTATTTTCATATAAAAGAGTTAATTGAGTTTCTTGCCCATTTCCCTCCACTTTGTACTTTGACAAGTTATTGTACCTTGTGACTGTGACCTATAGTTTTACTTTCTTTGGTTTTCTGACATTAAAAAGTACTTACCTGTAATTTTGAATAGTCTACCTGAAATACTTTGAGTTTAGCCTTAAAGTTTCTGGAATGGGATGGATATAGTATTATTTTAAAGAAACAAGTCTGCTTTCAGGGACCAAATAAACAAAATACTTACCGTCCACGGTCTCAAATACTCCTTCAACCAGTATGTCTGATATTCCCACCCACAGCCACTTAATAGAAGGCTGGACTTTGTTCCAAAACGACAACACTGCGCTTGCTTCGTGGTCATCTGCTGCGTAGAAGAAAGTGGCTGCTTCTAGAGTACAAACTCGCTTGGCATCAGCCCAGGTCTGTGGTACCGTGTGGATCTTATAGAAACTCTCAACTGCTTCTATGTAATGGTAGTCTTTACGGAAGAACTTTTTAGCCCTTTGTCCATCTACAAAAATATTGATGTTCTTTGTTAATGAAAAGTGAACTTTATGAAGTCTTTTGTTTACACTCACTTTTTAGTGTTAGTGTTGTGGGTGAAAAAGACACTGACGCGCAAACGATTACTACGTATTCCATCCATCAGTCTGAACATCACATCAGAATATATTTCCACCCTGTATCTTCTATCTAAATAAAAACTGAAGTCCTAACTGACTGACTCATCAACGCCCAATACAAACCCTTGGACCTAGAAAGCTGAAATTTTGCACAGAGGTTCCCTTTATAATGTAGACAAGGAATATGGAAGGATTTTTTAATTCAACTTATATTGAAATATCCATGAGGGCGAAGCCTCGGGCAAAAACTAGTTTATCTTGTGACTGTATTTTTAAATTAATGACATTAAAATTTCGAACGTTTTCGCATAAATTCTAGTAAATATTCAAGTCCCCAAGGACGCTTCAATGGATAGCTGGGTTGATTATTTTCATGAGGATACTATTGAAAAAGAGACAATATCTCCAATAATTTAAATTATATACTTACATGAATATGACACAAAGTACACAATAAGAAGGATAAAAAAAGCTTTTTTGTTTGAACACATTTTATCGTAGATCACGTCTTGAACCGCGAAGGCACACATACATAATATGAATATAGCAAGATGTTGAACTGATGCTTCGGCGGCTGTCTTGTTCAACCAGTTCTACCCTTTGGCCACATTAGCGGCAACAACGAGATCCTTGCATTGCTACGACGCTGCAGGGGCGATTTTTAACACAACATTTTTCTCCTGTTCTTATTCTTCAACCCTGACTGGAGGCATTAAATTCAAGGCATTTACAGAAAAGTCCGGTTAAGCAGTCGACAACCTCTTAGGTTGAACTGCGAAATGCAAATCACAAAAAAAGTGCTGATATTCCGCTGTTCACGTCAAACACACAGCAAAATTCAGCGAGCGACAAAAAAACGTCGCATTACATGCCTACGTGACATAACTTTACTTGTCTAGTAATACTTCCAAAAATTGTTGGTAGTAATATCTGCCGAACAGCTTGATCAATTTCAATTGCCTATTGCATAGTACAGCCGTTTGTCCGATAATGTGGCTGCAGCATAAGACTGTACCTTAGCCGTATATATGTTTTTTACTGCCATTCCTATTTCATATGTTCCTCTTGTTTTACCAAACATGAGGTAAATGTGGATAGCTAACAGTTGTTAGAACGTCTTGTCTACTGTCGTGGATATCTCTGTTATTTATTTTTACAGACTAAAAACTACGAGAGATATAACGGGTGCAGAAACACCCTAATCAAAGCCATGAAGCACTTGTCTTCCCGTAAGTGTGGTCATTTTTTTGCACAATTAAATTTTTTGCTTTGCTCAATGCACCCATCAGCACAATGTGTTGAGTGCGTTACATTGAGCTCTACCATTAGCAGTGACTTTTACCCCAATATAATGCTTTTCCCTGCAATAATATTTGCACATTGTTGCTAAGTTTGGTGTTCAGAATGCTTGGTTGATGGCTACGTGAAGGATCATTTCACACCGCGGAAGAGGAACTCCGATTAACTTTTTTTTCACTGAGGCCGAGCGCGAGGTGTAAACGTAAACACGTCGTTTTTTGAATTAAAAAAATATATCCTTTGGAATTTTAGTTAAATGGTTTATAACACGCACAATAAGCAATTTTAGTTTTATAATCGACGTAATTACGTTATTTTACACCCCTTGGTGATGCTCGGGCCTCTTATAATTGCTTAGGTACCGACCACATCAAGCTACTACAATTTGTCAAAATTTAACAGATGTTCAACTTTATCAAAAAAAACCTTATATCCACTAGGCAACAATAGGCGCGTGACATGTTCAAAAGCGCGTAACTTTTGCTTAGCAACGTTGTCTGTCTACGCATGGTCAGTCGTCAGTTCCTGAGGCGACATTTATGTCGCTGATGATCAGTCAGACTCAAAGCTTTATGCAAGATTAGTTGGCCTTTTGGACAGTTTCAGGTAGGTTATTTAGCTGGTGTCTTTACTGTGACGTAGCATACAGTGACGCCGGTGACCGAGTAGTTATCTGTAAATTGGTGGACGTGGTATGAACAATAAAAGAATGAGGAAAATGTTGAGTATGAAAATGGATGATTCGGTTTGAGTAGGTAGTAACTGTTTCCACAACCATCCACATTCATGCCCAAAAGCCGCTTACTGACTGAGCGCAAAATACGTGCTTTGAATGTGCAGTTGTGGACCAGCCAATAAAATACAATAAGTTTTGTAACAACACTTTTATTCCCCTCCGCCTCCTACATATGGTTGTGAGTTTGTTAAAGAGACGCCAGCAGGCTCACCAATGTCACCAACATCATGTTCACAAATGAACAAGCTCTTTATTTCACAATCGGTGTTGATCAGACGACCGTTGAAGAACATTGCGCCGCACTCTCCTTCTCCGTCCGGCTGGTAATTGTCATACCAGCTCTCAGTAGCATCGACTTTCAATGGTTTTCCTGGAAAAAAAGCCATCATCATAATTTTTTTCCGAAATTACTCACAACACAATTCACTTCTTGGCATAGGCCCCCCTAGTGTCGCGTCATTGACAAGTCACCCGTGCGCAATCTAAAGTAGCAGGAAACGAGAATCGTGAAGTAGTAGTTTTCATTGCATTTTCATTGCATACTACATGGTATGATAAATGTATAATAATATAGTTTAGTTCATGAGATTTCTATTAACAATAAACAATACCTATCCTACATGTTTCTGGCCTTCTAGTAGTTTGTGTTTTCTAATAATTGTTTCTCATCTCCAACTTGTCCTTGTCGATTTCCTTTGACGTAATCTTCGAGTATAAAACTCGCACAGTATCCTAAGGTTAGTCCTGCCACTACCACTACTAGCAAATCCAAATCAGGGAAAATTCCCATTGGTACGAGTTTTTTTTTGGTTGAGAATATATACGAAATACGCCAAGACGAAGTACTATGAGAACAAAAACCCTATTCGTTTTGAAGTAAAATTTTGTAATAGGATATCGGTAGAACTAGTGAGAATTTTTGAACTAGTGGGAAAAATAATTCCCAATAGTTCTTCCGTAGGACTGTTCAAGTGTTCAATAGAGCTAGTCGGAATTATCCATTTAAAATACTTCCCTATGCGTATGTATTTGAAGGTTTTTATAAAAAAGTACACGGGTTTTTGGTTGATTATGTTTTGATGTCGATCGATACCAATCACGTGGAGTTTTTTCTTAATTATTTTATTTGAGGCGGTCTATTTATGAAATATATTTATATTTAGCGATTTCCTCGAAACAAAGATACAGAAACCGGTTGATCTACCGGTAGATGACTGATGATGTTTATGTGTATGGTGCTATGTTTTTTTTTGGGTGCTCATATAACCGGCTTCTTTTTAATTGCATCTTAAAATCTACATAGCCTTCTAAATTACTAAGTCAGCCACAATTAATGAGCATCTAAATAATACTATCTTGACCACAAGTTATCTTTTCTGAAGCCACTCTAAATACAACTCAGCATCGTGGTTATTTTTTAGCACTTAAAGTAACATGGATTCAAACAGTAAACTTCTAAAATATTAATATACTAGCTTTTGCCCGCGACTTCGTTCGCGTGGAATAGTGCCTTAGACCTTAGCCTTCCGGCAGATTTTTGGTTTATGACGCGAAAAAAAAAAAAAAAAAAAAGAACTATCCTATGTCCTTTCTCAAGTTCCAAACTATGTGTACCAAATTTCACACAAATCGGTTCAGTAGTTTAGGCGTGAAGCAAAGACAGACAGACAGACAGAGTTACTTTCGCATTTATAATATTAGTTAGGATGGCATCAAAAAATATTCTATTAGCTTCTAATTTATTAACTCAGTACGTTTAAATTGTAACTCATGCCACATTAACTGAGCATCAAAATTTTACTAAAATTGTCATCAAATAGTATATTATTATAGCCACTAATAGTACGTAGAAACTACTGTCGTGTCATCGAAAGGCTTAAAAACAGAAGTTCAGAGTATTTAGTGACCTAATTATCGAAGTTCAGAGTATCGAATGGCTTATGGGTAAACAAGCCAACGGCACGAACTAGTTGGTGGGCGGGGCTAAAATGCATGCTATTTCACCCGACATCACGAGCGAAATGCATAGAGCGAAAGAGACACAACTAAAACGGGCGCGCGATTGTTTCTATGCAGACCTTTGGTATATTTGGTTTCATGAAAAATCTATTGAATGTATCTGTTCAAAATCAAATTATTTAAATTTTTTAATAACTAATCTATGTCCGTATGGTTTCACTTTTTTCTTTTTCATACTATATACGTTACTTATTTACGCCCAAAGATGAGTTAAATTAGTGCTAAAATATGAAAGTTTTGACGTTCATAACTTCCAAATCAATATTTTTTTTCTAATTCTGCTTCCATACAGACCTAGATAATGATAAGACCAGTTGATACAATTTTTAATTTTGAACCTACACCGTCAAACAGAGGAGTAATCACTTTCGTAAGTTTGTATGGAAGAATGGCTGGCTTGTTCAACCTTAAAGATCGATATTTATTTACACGGTGTGCTACAAAAGTTATCGACAGAATCGCTGCAGAACTACGAACTACGTTCACGATGGTCACCGATGTTCGTTAGTTTAAGTTTGTAAGGTAACAGAAAATATTTCGGTGCGTACCCACCCTCGCTGCTGTTTTGTTGTTGTTACATAATTATTGTAGAACATAAGATAGTTTAGTCTGTTTGAATTATGTCGTCGTTGATTTTGGTGCACGGTTAATCTCGAATGAGTTTATGTTTGCACCAACTTTATTATATAATTAATGTAATTGTAAAACTGTTGAATAAATAAATAAATAATAATAAATAACTTTATTTTTATCGGATAACTAGACAATTGTAAAAACATTTCTGAAAGCAACTCGGAAGTAGCGCTAGCCGGCCGCATTTTTACGTGTGCATTTTTGTGACTAGTCAATTATATAATGGTAAAAATATTTCTGTAACTAGTAGGTATTTTTTAGGTACCTAAATATAATAATATAAAGTGTATTAAAAATTGACGTTTTTAACACACGTGACTAACTCGTCAGTACATGAATCGAATGGCACTCTCTGATTGGTGCAAATGGCCGGTCGCTGTCGTCTCGCGCACTCGCGCTAAATATTGCTGTTGCTATTTTCACGATAAAAGAATGTGGTATATTATTTTACATGCTAAGTTATAATAAATGATGTTGTGTATGGTCGCTTCAATTATACTTTTTTGCGGGCCTTGTGTTGAAGCTGTAAAATATAAAATGGTGCTGAGATATAAATTCCGTGGCTGAGTTAGTAAATTAGGTGCCTATGTATAAATAACAAGAACAAGTTAATATAATTGTTGATCTTCACTTGACGTTTTGTATAGAATATTTAGTGGGCGTTGTAAAAAACGCGAATTAGTGGCTATATAATCTTCCCGTGGCTTAGTTATAAAATTAGAAGTTTGATCACGTGGCCAATTAAAAAAACTGTGGCTTGTTACCGAGGGTCTTACGCAGAAATGAAGTCTGTGATCATACCTACAGATGCTGAGTAAGTCATAATAACCTTTAAAGACACAAACGTACCCTCAATAGTCTGCCAGCCTTCGTTTAATCTGTTATGAAAGCCCAGGTGATATATTCCTCTTTGGTACTTTCCCTTGATTCTTGGTTTCGGTGTGGTCTCTGTTAACTTTACAAGGAAATCCGCTTCCAACCAATCATGGATCACTGCCAAGGAAGATTGTTCTAGCTGGCACATGTCATTTGCATCTGTCCACTTGAGTGGTGTTGTGTGGAGCTTGTAGCAGTTGCCAGTATTCTTGCTATAAGTGTAATCTGAAAAAAAATAATGTTATGAATGTTAATTGTATATCGCCATTACACGCGCTTGTTTATAATTCAGCAAGTTTTAAATAGGTACTAGATTTTATGGTGGATGTCCCGTTTAATATTCAAGGTATCTATTAGCAAAACAAAGTTTTAAATGTGCTAATAAAATAAGTTGAGTTTTACCGTAAAACGTGATTTTTACCTCTAATAAAATCTTTTCCCAGAAATATTTTTTGCATAGGGTTACTTAGTTTGATGTAGGTAGTCGAACAAGTTATTTGGTATACCTACAGCCAGCAAGTTAGCTGGCTGTAGGTATACCAATTTACTTTTGAGATTACACAAATACATTAACAAACAAACGCATTATAAACCAAAAGTGCAATCAATATTGTTAGTGTAATATAAAACCTACCTAAATTAGGAATATCGCACTGATAGTTCCACTCTAGTGACTGTAGGGTCTTTTTGCAAATTAAGAGAGCCTTTGAGTCGCATACGAAGTCATTCATATCTCCTATTATACCCAGGTGTGTACAGTCCTCATTTCCACCTGCATCGTCCGGTTGGCCCATCTGCCAATTTGTGTATACATGAGAACTCGGCTTACCTAGGTATTAAAAAAAATTAGTTGATGCTTAGTTGCGAACAAAGAATAAAAATACTTAGTTCGCAACTGGTTGCGAACGAAGAATAAATATTCTTAGTTCGCAACTGGTTATGAAACGCAGTTCCGAAAACGGCCGGAGGGTTAAGTACACTCCGTGCCTACACACGGCTACACATCAAGCTATACAAAACCAGTTAATCTTGGCCTCACTTTACTAGATCTTTTCGCACAATGAACGATCAGATTATACTGGTTTTGTATAGCTTGATGTGTAGCCGTGTGTACACTGCCCGAAATACCAACGTCGGAGATTGGTTTTTCTGTCGAGACCCAGAAGAAGGACAAAGCACCGGGAGAATCCAACATAATTATTATATAAAATAATCTCGAAAATACTCTTAAACAATATAATCACGTTCGTACCATCGACGGTCTCAAATCGTCCTTCAACTAATCTATCTGATAGACCAGTCCACAACCACTTGATAGTAGGTCTAGTTTTTTCCCAAAATGAAACTACTGCGCGTAATTCACTTTCGTTGTCTGGATGCCAGAAGGTGGCACCTTCCAAAGCACAGATTTTCTTGGCATCAGCCCAAGTACTTGGTAAAGGGTTGATCTTGTAGAAACTCTCGGTAGCGTCTATATAAGTATAATCCTTTCGGAAGTTTTTCTTCTGTTTTTGTCCATCTGTGAATGTAAGATTAAAGGAAAAGTTCATAAGTTAGAAGCACTGATAGTCTATCTCTATATATATAATTATATATATAAGACGAAAGTGTGCGCTGTTGATGCACTACTATTTATTACTCAATAATAAGATTGACGATGGGGCTACGTTAGCTCGTTATGTTCACTGTTTGCCCCGGATCGACTGCGGCGGTCGCGGGCCTGTGCCTCGCGAGGCTTGTTCGCGGCTTCTTCTGTGCGTACCCAAACGGCTCGCTATGCGCCCACAACCCAGGCGATGAATTTGTTAAACGCTCTGATAGCTCAGGAACCGGATCTAGATTTGTTTTTTAGTAGCAATAAAGCTATGCTTAACTATTGTATATTTTTTTTAAGTTAGTGTATATAATATTGACTTGCTGCACGCGTTGGTTTATACTGTAAGTGCAGCAAGTAACTGATTAAATAAATAAATAATAAATAAATATAAATAAAAAGAGAAGTCCTGACTGACTCATCAACGCCCAGCCCAAACCCTTGGACCTAGAAAGCTGAAATTTTGCACAGAGGTTGCCTTTATAATGTAGACAAGGAATAAGGAAGGATTTTTCGAAATTCAACCCCTAAGGTAGTTAAATAGGGGATGAAAGTTTGTATGGAAAATCGACATTTTCACGCGGGCGAAGCCGCTGGCAAAAGCTAGTCTATTATAATGGTGTGACCATGTTGGACTGCCCAGTCAAAGGTCTCAAGTTCGCACGTCTGATTTTCCTTCCGATCCATGGGCGTATTGTATCACTTACTTCGGTGAAGGAAACATTGTGAGGAAACTAGTATGCCTGAGATATATTTCTCGAAGGCATGCAAAGCTAAGTCAGAGGCCCGTGACACCAGGTTAAGTTCTAACCACACGATTAAGAAGAAGGAAAAGTTAGTTAAACGATAATATATAGTTGACATTGATATTTTTTTAAGTTTCCGTTTAAAAAAGGAACATAGGTAACTACACCTACTTTTGCAGAGTATAAACTGTTTTTTTTTTAATTCACTAGTAGTTATACTTCACAGCACGGCCGTATAAGATCCTGTTATAAGTATGCACTAAATGCCAGTTATAAATACATTAGTTTTACTTACATGAATCTGCCGCAAAATAAACAATGACAAATATAAACAAAGTCTTCGATAACATTTTATGCAAGAACACGACCGACTACTTGAACAGCGCCCGGCAAATATACACAAAAGGACGCTTATAGGATTTTCCTACAGCCATTCTTGTTCAACCAGTTATACCCTGAGGCCACATTACACGCGACGAGGCTTGCGTAGTAGCGATAAGACGGCTTGACACAGCATGCAAAGAAGTTCGTCATATATCTTTCTTTAAGTGAGCAATAATTTCTTTGTATCATTTCAGTTGCTGCATCAAATAGCACCGAATTGAAAAATTGAGTGAACAAGCACTTACGGAGTCGCGTAGAGTCGCGCAAGAATTCAATTTGAAACTTAACACGCACATGCTCGACAGTCTATTACTCAGGACCGAACACTCATGTATTCATCAGGTTCACCGCATCGTCGAACACGTCAGCGCTGGTTTTCAGCGTGGCCTGATGACAGGCGCGTTATTTTTCGATATAGCGAAAGCATTCGACAAAGTCTGGCACAACGGCTTAATATATAAGCTGTACCAGCTGGGAGTGCCTGACCGTCTCGTGCTCATCTTACGGGACTTTTTGTCGAATCGCACCTTCCGCTATCGCATAGGAGAAGCTCTGTCTTCCCCTCATCCCATTCGTGCTGGAGTCCCTCAGGGCTCCGTACTGTCCCCTTTAGTTTTCACGCTGTTTACTAGCGACATCCCAAGGACCAAGAAGGCTCAAATAGCCCTTTTCGCTGATGACACGGCTATTTTCTATACCGGTCGCGAACAAGGTGCTATCGCGCGAACTCTACAGATGGCAGCCAATGCGCTTAGCGCTTGGTTCCGGAAGTGGAGAATCGAAGTTAACCCGGACAAAAGTCAGGCGGTACTTTTCACCAAACCTCGACTTCTACGTCCCTCCCCACGTCCGATCACAATGTACGGCAAGCCTATCCCTTGGGAGAAGCAAGCCAAGTACTTAGGAGTCATACTCGACCACCACCTCTCCTTCGGGAAACATATAAGAGCTGCTCGCAACAGAGCAGCCTTCGCCTTGGGTAGACTCCACTGCATGCTGCAGTCAAAAAGCAAATTGTCGCTTAACGGCAAGATGCGGCTTTATACCGCAGTGATCCGACCAATCATGACATACGCTTGTGTCGTATTCGCCCACTCTCATCCGCGTCACATCCACAAGATGCAAACCTTACAAAACCGATTTCTCCGTAAGATCACCGGAGCCCCTTGGTTCGTCCGTAATGACAGTCTTCATTTAGATCTCAAAATGCCCACCATTCTTCAAATCATGAAACGCCTTTCAAAGCGATTCTTTGATACTGCAGTCAAGCATAGGAATCCTCTGGTCGCATCGGCCGCCCGATACGAACCATCGCGTATAAGCATGACCCGCCGTCCGCGGCATACTCTTGTCACTCCTGACGACCCTATCACTATCCTTCAGGAAAGTAGTAGGGAAACCAGTACTCTTCAAAAGAATAGGCACAGATTTCCGTCATTCCGACCGCGCCGCCGCGGTCCGTCGTCGCGAAATCCCGTTTCAAGCCCCCCCCGACCCTTGCTAGAGCCAGCCCGCGATGCTGAGCCAGTAGTTTTAAACCAGCCCCTAAATAATTTAACTCAGATCCAGCCTGTCCCCTTGCTGTCCTCTAATAGTGACGTCCTAAGCCGAGGTCCGTACCCCACAGGGGGTGCCCTTAGCGATTAGTCACTTAGTTTATAAGATAATTGCCCCTGGCTGGAGGCCTTTAACTCAAGGCATCCACAGGGATTTGCCCGGTTAAGCAGAAGACAGTCTCCTAGACTGAACTGCGAGATGCCATATCGAAAAAAAAAAAAAAAAAAAAAACAGTCTATTACACAAAACGACCTGCTATGTGCAGTGGTTCATAGGAAATAGAAAGTGAAGATGGAGCAAGGAACTCATTTGTAAGAATCCTCCTTTGCGACACGGTACAACTTCATTTGCAATAGCCTCTCATAAAAACAATAACGAAAAACAGTTAACAATCGCGCCCGAATGTTCATCCGACGATGTGGTCGAAGTATTAATGTTTCAGATGTATGATGATTTATAAATACATTTTATATTACCTAATCGTCTTATGAGGAAAATATTAATGGGTGTTTTGAGATGTTTAAAAACATCAAGTCATTTATAATCAACCCTATCTGTAATAATAATATCGTCTGCTTACTGCGAAAATATGATAAATACAGTTTGTGTCAATTCGAGTAAATCACTTTTTAAAGTTTCAGTTTCAATTTGATCTATTAGAGGAAATGCGAGTGCTGTCTCTCTCCGTCCATCCGTCTGTCTCTCTCCACTATCGCTGTCTCTCTCCGTCCTCCTGCCCTCAAATTCGTGCGATAAGGACAACTGCAGATCCGACTCAAAAGCTTAAGTAAAAAGTTATAATTCGAGGTTTGGCTCTCGCCTATTTCCTCCTCCAATTTTGAGCATTTTTTGAGAGTTCTAGTGCTTATAAAAATAATTTATCACCAAAAAGGAAAACCTAAGGGCATAGAAATAGTTAATATTTATTATTCGGTAAAAAATCATTGCTCTAGGGTCATTAACCAAAAAGAAAACAGGCGAGAGCGTTTGTATGGAGAAAAGACCACTCGCATTTCCTCTTAACCATTATGCTCGACAAGATTTTGACACATGACATATCAGCTCAATCGGCGCGAGGTGATGCGAATTGTCATGAAATTTAAGAATTTTTGTGAACTTTCAGCATTCGATTTTAGAATGAAAAACATGTCACGGCAGCTGTTTAATATGATAAGTTTGTGGTTCATGTCTCCAATATTATATTGAGGTCGGTATAACGGCGTCAGTCTATTGGCAAATATGTATAAAATACATATCACTCCCAAAAAATAGGTATCCTAGATGCGCTGGAAATAATGTACCTAAACAAGTTTCTCATTTGACATTATTCATACATAATTTCGTAAAAGAAACACGAACGAAGTCATATTTTTTTTCCCTAAAACTGAACATCTCAACACTTTGATAGTTTATGTGTGTACTTTTCGTAAACCCAAGTTTCATCATTACGATTAAAAAGTTACATTCAGCCTAATCGATACTCGCAATGAAATCATGATTGGAAAAAAGAGTTGAGACGAAATAACAACTCCTTTTTATAAAACTAAATTAATATTTATTTAATTTAAGATAATCATTTATGTTCAAATCTTTGAATTTAAATTAGGAATGCGCTCGCAATTCATATTTTTCACTTCTCTCGCTCTAAAATTCGTCTTTATGTCGTGCGTAGGCGACATAAAGTCGCGTTTTATGCTCTAGAGCATAAAATAAAATCTTCGTCGATGACCATGGTAATCGGCCCAACAGCCACACGAACAACTTCAACTTCATAGAATAACCTCTTTAATCTAATTCGTTTCGCTAGTATTCTAAGAACAATGGATTACTGCTTTTCATTACGAATACAAGGAAAGTTGATGAGAATAGGCTTCCCCCAATTACCTAAATCGCTTGATGGCAATAGGCTTGCTCTTAATTAGGTTGGTTGATGGCAATAGGCTTGCTCCTAATTACATCATTTGATGGGAATAGGCTTGCTCCTAATAAGATTGGCTGGTGGCAATAGGCTTTTCCTAATTACATCGGTTGATGGCAATAGGCTTGTCCCTAATTACATCAGTTGATGGCAATAGGCTTGCTCCTAATTACATTGGTTGATGGCAATAGACTTGGTCCCAATTACGTCAGTTGATGGCAATAGGCTTGCTCCTAATTACATTGGTTGATGGCAATAGGCTTGCTCCTAATTACATTGCTTGATGGAAATAGGTTTGCTAAATGTCAGGTGTTATGTCAAGTTTCCTACTGAAAAAAAAAATTAAATTGGCGTGAACCATAATTATTTTTTCACTCCTCTTGCTCAAAAAGAACGTCTTAATAGCATACCAGAGCGGGCCTAAAATTGAATATATTGCCCTAGGGCTAAAAGTAAATCTCGTACGACAACTTGTTCAGCCAGCTGGTGCGTGATTTAGTTTCAAGTAAAAAAAATGTTTTATTTTTAAATATGGAACTAAACGCGCTGAATGCTGAACTCTTTGGTGGAATGTGTGCGTTGCATTGCAGCTACAGAAGAAATAAAAAAAAGTCATTGGCGCGAAATTTTTGGAATTGTATTATTATAATATTGAATTTAATTTTTAATAAAATAAACTCATATTGAACATGGTTATTTTATTTTCTCGCAATCGTAGTGAAAAGTACAGTGTAACACACGGCGCTAAAATCCCATTATAACTCGGTTCCTATTTACTACCTCGCTAAAGCTCGGTAGTAAAACTACCTCGTTTACATAATGGGTCATTTCAGGCCCTTGTATTACAATGTACTATTACAATATTTACAAGTTGCTGTTTCATTTCCTCGCAATCGAAGTGAAAAGTAGAGTGTAAAACTCGTCCAAAAAACCCATTTTACTCTCTACTTTATATCCATCCACGCTCGCAAGCTCGCATCGGATGGATAAACGTCACGCGCAAAATGGTGCGTGTTATGCACTTGGTGTACAATCTACCATTCATCATCATTCTCCTGCCCTTATCCCAATTCATTTGGGGTCGGCGCAACATGTCTTTTTCTTCCATACTTCCCTATTTCTCGTCATCTCAGCAGTCACCTCCAATAAAAAAAATGTAGTGTACCTATTTGTACAATCTACCATTAAAGTAGGTACATATTTTTATTTCCTACATAATTTATTGTGAATTTGGTTTTGTAATAATTATCAGAAGGTTGGATGACCAGGATCTGGCATAGTAAAAAAATGCTCGGTTGATGGCAATGGGATACTTTAATACCTTTTCCTAACTTTTTAGATACTACTAGCGTTATTTATGTTGGTACGTACTTTTTCGTTTAGTCTATTCTTTCTCACTTCTGGGCAAAAGCCTCCCCCATTCCTTTCCCACTCTCTCAGTTTCTGACCAATCTGTCAAGAAGGAGTCCAAATCGTCACGCCGCCGCGCCGTTTCGTGGGCCTGCCTCGGTAACGACGACTGACGATAAATTTTACTGTACTTAATTTCTCAATCGTCTCGTCATAGGCCGTATCCTATAGAAACATGAGTTTATTCTTCCAAAAAGGTTCAGCATGCAGCCACTTTAAAATCTCTTTTTTTTTACAACTGTGCAGTTCTGGTTATCCATCATAGGCCGTCGGCCGTGGCATTTAATTGAAGCCGTTAACAACTATGAGACAGATTAAGAATATTAGGATCCAAGTCATGATCATATCATGATCCAAGTCATGATCATATTATGATCTACATTTTGATTCATATTTTGATTCATACCGCTTTTTTCGAAGGTTTAGTTCTACGATATATCTTGTATGTAAGGAGTTATTGTATTTAATTTTCTAGAGGCACTTTTAATTTTAATTTTAGTTTGTATGTTATCACTTTTTTTACGAATGTTGGTTAACCAGTAATTGGCGACTGTGTAAGTCCAAGACTGTTATGCTATATGTATAAAATATATGTTGTACACAGAAGCTGTTGGTAACCTATTAATAAATAAATAAATTCATTTTATGATTCATATTATGATTCATATTATAATTCATATTATGATTCATATTACGATTCATGTTATGATTCGTATTATGATCCACATTCTGATTCATATTTTATGATTCATAAAAAAAGACAAGTGTTTTGCTCCGGCAGTTTTTATTCTGCGCCGAATCCGAAATAAGGTACAACTGGATTTGCCGCCCTGTTTGCACTGATGCTAACAGGTATGAATGTGCTTTCTGTTGGTTGGTGTTCACAAATGAAGAAACTCTTCATTTCGCAATCGGTGTTGATCAGACGACCGGTGTAGAACATTGAGCCACACTGGTCACGGCCTTCCGGTCTGTAGTTCTCGAACCAAAGATCGTCCTCTACATTTAATTGAGCTCCTGAAAAGAAGCAGATTTCAGAATTATTACACAGAAAGATACAAAATATATATTTGAATGATCAACTAGCTTTTTAACAGACTTTCCAAAAAAGAGGAGGTTCTAATCAAACTGGTTGCAGTTGAATACCAGTATTTTACATAAAGCGACTGCCTATCTGACCTCTACAACCCAATTAGTCATACGATACAACCCAATTCAACCAACCCAATTGGTCATACGATATCGCTTGGTAAATTAACTGATTGTCAGACTTACGGCCCACTGACTACCTGTTACGACTGTCAAAGACCTACAAATAACGGCCGGGACCAACGGCTTATCGTGATTTCCGAGGCACGGAGGTAACTCGGTATAGTTCTCCCTCAAGATTACATCATCTAGCCACGAGCTCCTCCTCCAAAAAATATTAAAAAACAGGTGAAAAAACCCGAATGAAAAATTGAAAGTAAATCTTGGCCCTGATCTGTGAAAAAAGTTAAACGTCTACTGAAGTTGAAAATGGGCCAGAATCACGTACCTTTAATTGTATGCCATCCTTCCTTCAATCTGTTATGAAAGCCCAGGTGATAGATTCCTCTTTGGAAGTTCTCTACATGCTCCGGTTTACGCGCGGATTCTGTTAACTTCTCAAGGTAAAACGCTTCCCGATGACTGCTGATCACTGCCAAGGAGGTATGTTCTGCTTCACACCTGGCACTGGCTTCCGGCCAGGTTAATGGAGTCGTGTGAAGCTTGTAGCACTTGCCAGTATCTTTACTGAAACTGTAATCTGAAATAAGAAATAATAGGTTGCTATATTAACGAGCTATTGGGGATTGGGGACGTAGCTACCGCCATATCAGCCGGGCAGCTGTATCAATGATACGGGGCCCTCGGGTTACAGGACTCCCGAACGTGCGTAAGCCAAATCCATCCATCCAGTCCATCTAAGGCACGCCACGCCACTTTTGGGGATGGAAACCTTGGAAAATGCAGCCCGAGTGTTCACAGCCCGTTTAACAAAATATCAAAAATCGCTTACCGTGACTCGATGGATAGGTTTTATCATAGCCAGAAATGAGCAAAGATTTTGTTAAAATGTATCGATTTTTACAACCTCAATCCCTAGAAAATTGTTTTTGACATTTACTATTCCGGAAATTAGGATTCTTCTTCTTCTATTCTTTTCATGTATTTTCCTTTTTTTTTGTATTTTGTGTACATAAATAAATAAATAAAATTGTTTCGATTTGTGTTCCAAACACCATATAGTATTTTTTTATTGTGTGACCTAAGTAATATTGTATAATTATGATTAAACCCACCTAAATTAGGAATATTGCATTGGGTGTTCCACTGAAGTGTGTCGAGACTCTTCTTGCAAATGAAAGGTAGTATCTTGTCACAGTCGACATCATTCATGTTTCCGTGGTAGTCCATGTGAACGCAGTCCTCTTCACCACCAGCATTGTTTGGTTCATTTATCTCCCAGGTGCTATACACCTCAGTGATTGGCTTATCTTAAAATAAGAACACTGTCATTAGTGACATCATATTGTTAAGGGAAGTTAGGAAGTGGCCTACTCCTCTATTTAAGAAGAAATTACACACTTTCACAATAAAAAAGTGTAATTATAATGTAAAAGAATATTTAGAAGATAACGACATTGTATTTTAATTTTAGAATTTATTTGTAAATTGACTAAATGTGACGAATATTAAAATTGCTATGACATTATTAATTTCCATGACATTTACTTAGATTATTTATTATTGAACATTACTTTTTCGAATTCAATTTAATCAATCAATAGTCTATTAATTATATTTTGAATGACATAGTAATTTAATAAATTCTGATTTTGATTCTGTCATAAATTCCTTGCACACCTCATAAGGTTATAATACAGTGAACCATAAAAAACGTTTGTAACACCCTCACTACCTGTTTTATGCAAATAAATGATTTGTATTTGTATCATAATGGTCCTACACTGTGGGCTACACGCACAGGCTTCACCACATTCTTGCCTGCGCGATTACACGGTGCACACAGTACATCGCGCGTGTGGTTGGGAATTGTAATACAGTTTTATTATAAGACGCTTTATCAGTGTCAAGATTTGATATATAACTTTATAAATGTTTTCTTATTGTTTATTTTACAAAATAATGTATTATTTTATTAATAGCTTAATAAATTTCTAATGTTAGTAAGTGTATATATAATTGTGCTTCCGACTGGACCTATTAGGGCACAAAACGTCTAGCCAAACATAACATCCAATTATACTAGACAGGCAGAATAACAGACCAACACAGTGAATTCTGAATAATATTAGTATCATTAAAATTTATACTAAAAATAGGATTATATTGGAATGTATATACGCATACGTCTTGTATGTATTACGTATAGCTTTTTAATTTACGCAATAAAATATCGAATCGTAGCATTGTCGCGTAATAGAATCGTAGCAGGTGGCGATCTGTGGTTTCTGCCTACCCCCATGGGAAAAGGGCGTGAGTTTATGTTATGAGTTTATGTGTTATAAAATATACTTTTGCAAATCACGCAATCAAAATTAGATAATGCAATTCTGGGTTCTGAAATATAATTTCAATTTGTGAATATGTTTTTTATTTAGTGTGCAATAAAGAAAAAGAAAACGAGTTTAAAAAAAAACAACTAGTATTTAAATTCTTACCGTCAACTGTCACAAATACTCCTTCAACTAATAAGTCCGATAGCCCCACGTACATCCACTTGATTTTCGGCTTAGTGCTGTTCCAAAACGATATCAATACGTGTGCTTCATCATCGTTTTCTGGGTGCCAGAGTATGCCTCCTTCCAAAGTACACTGCTTTTTGGCACCAAGCCATGTCAGAGGTATCGTGTGGATCTTATAGAAACTCTCAAAAGCTTCTAAATACGTATAGTCCTTTCGGAAGAACCTTCTGTCTCTTTGTTCATCTGTAATGTATATAAATAGAAACATTTGCTCTAGAAAATCAAAAAAGCTAATGTCTATTCTATTTTATTTTTATTTCATGGCAATTAAAGCCGCTGTCGACTATTTTGCCAATTTCCAGTGCGTTGAAAAAACAAGTGTGGAAAAAAAAACGTGAATGTAATGTTAGTTGAACTACAACAAAGCTAATGTCATCTAGGCATTAGAAATAACTTAAGAATATATTTTACAGTCACTCTAACAATTTCAAAGGCAATAAGGTACCTACTTACATGAATCTGATACGAAGTTCACAATAAGAACAAATAACAAAATTTTCAAAACCATTATATAAATGACGCCATGCGTCTTGCTCACGCCAGGAATACATACAAAGACGAATATTTTGTAAATTATACGCCAGTCTCTAAACCCAGTTTAATCCCTCGGCCACACTATCGGAATCGGTGCGCGGCGATTGTTCGCGGTATCTTTGGGTGCGAATGTCCGCAATGCGATCGCTAGAAAACACCGCGCGTTTGGTCGCAAATAACTCCTCACTTTCAGTTACAATTAAACCTTGGAATTAGTCTGTAGGACTTGTTTCACACTTTTCTAAATCAGATACAGAAGTCAAAGAAACGGAGCAAGATTACTGAAATATTTATTTATGGAATTCCTATAAAGTTCCTAAAATAATTACTTGTACCTACTGGTAATCTTAGAATGAATACTGAATTCGCCCATCAGTCTACGGAGGGCTGTTTCTTACAACTGGTATAATAAAGATGTTTGTTCGTTTCGATGTAAGTATACAAATTTAGGAAGCGTATCAGCAGTTCCGATTCTATTCAATTTTTTTTTGACTAATGGGAAATTATTAGATCATAGACTTACATAGTATATTTGAAATTTTCCTGTGAGATAATTTCCAAGCTAAAAGCAAGCTTATAGTAGTCGCCCAAAACTCATCTGAATTATCGCGCAATGGAAATTCTATACGTGTAAAATTAATGCGATTTGCGTATTCTGAAAATTATTGTGATAATTATGTCTCCGAATGTTTGTCCAAAAATATAGCCACGGCATAAGGAAATACCTATTAAAAACCAATTTAATTTTTTATTGACTTTTATGCTAATTATGAGGAAAATAATAGTTGCTAAACAACTTTGATCTTACTGAAGACGTCAGGTAGTGGGATTTCTAAATCAATAAATTCGGTGTTCCGTGTGCTTGGTTTCTTGAGGTGAAGCTACACATAAATGACGTCGGGCACGGACATCGCGCTGGCGACATTCAAATTTTATACCAAGTGCATAGAAATAAAGCGCAATTATGGATACACGGAATGTCGTGGCTCGGAAGTGGATATGACGCGCCATGTCCGCACCCGACGTCATTTAGTTAAGTGTGGCCTGCGCCTTAGGATTGAAGCTTTTAGCGGCATGGACTCACAATTAATAAACAGATTGGGATTCCTGTCGCACGCGGCAGCATTACCGATATCTTCGGCAGCACGCTTAGTTTCTGGCTCTAGTTTCTCGCTCTAGCATACGACGTTTCTGAGCGACAAAGCTAGATAAGACGCCCCTTTCAGTGTCTAGACCACGATACAGGTGGTAGGAACTGACTACCTACTGAGTTACTTACACGATGACTTAAACGTGGTTTCCAACCGGCCTCAAATCTAGGAATTTTGCTGTACCCATGAATCTATCTCTCTCCAATTGTATGTACCTTTATGATTATTGTAAAAGATTTCTATTTCTATTTATCTTCGGGGACGCCGGCAGACACCAGACGGGCGATCAGTCCTTTCGATGTGGATTATTTCGCCCAGTTCCCCATTTTGGTGGATCCCCTTCATGGGTTACTGGTGGTCGGCATCGCGAATCTTCCTGTCGCCTTGCAGAAGCTCACCAGTTGTTCGGTAGAGATTTCTGCGAGCTTCTCTTCATTAATCTCATCTGTTCCTAGGATTTCCCATCTGAGTGGCCCATACATTGTGCATTCCGCCACAAGGTGGAAACTTGTTTCTTCTGCTTCTCCACATGCTGGGCATATGGGATCTTCCTTTACTTTCATAATCGTCAGGTGTCTATTGAGTCCACAGTGTCCTGTTGCGATCCCTACTACTAGTCTTATGTTTCCCCTGCTCATTCTGAGTAGTTTGTGGGATTTCTTTTCATCATATGACTTTAAGAAGATTTTCGATTGTCGACAACCTTCTGTTGCATTCCATCTTTTATTTGACTCTCCTGTGGTTATTCTATGGATGATTCCTTTTGTTATATTATGTGGGATCGGTAGCCTGGGCTCTGGTCCCACAAAGGTTTCATCTGCTCCTTTTCTGGCTAACTCATCCGCTATCTCATTCCCTTCGTGTCCTTGATGACCAGGGACCCATGCGACTGTTACTTCTGCTCTTTCCGCTAGCTGGTTGAGTGCCTCCTTACACTCTTTAACCAGTGCAGATGTGACTTCCACTTTGTTCAGTGCTTTGAGTGCTGCTTGACTATCACTGTATATAACTATTTTGGAAAGATCACCTGTAAGGGCGTTTCCAATTATTCTGGTACATTCCATAATGGCATGTATTTCTGTCTGGAACACACTTGCGCCTGTTCCTAGTGAGAATGATCTATTTATTTCCAGTCTTGGTATGTGTATTCCAGAGCCGGATAGCTTAGTTGATTCTTTCCTTGATCCATCTGTATAGCAGACCGCCATAGATGGATCACTCTCGATTGTCCATTCTTCTCTTGTGCCTATATGTATTCTATACTTTTTGTCGAAGATCTTCTCTTTCTTGATTAGGTCATTGTTGGCCATAATCATTGATAGATTGTCTTCGTACGGTTTTGCTATCTCCGAGTGACCTTTGTCCATAAAATTGCCTTTCCAGAGGTTCAAGCTTTTCAGTTTGAACCACTGCTCCAAGGCTCTTTTCTTAACTTGTAGACTAAGCGGTATCATTCCTAGTATGACATCCAGGGCCGCTGAGGGAGTCGTCCTCATTGCCCCAGAGATCATTAACCCGGCCATTCTTTGAACTTTTGCTAGCTCTGTGCTGTTAGTCTTGATTTGTGTTCTGTGCCACCATACTATTGCTCCGTGTATAACTCTGGGTATGATGATGGCATTATATATCCAGGCTACTATGGCCGGTTTCATTCCCCAGGTTCTACCTATAGCTCTTCTGCATTGTAGTAATGCAATTTTTGCTTTCTCACATGTTTCTTTTATATGCGTCTTGTATGACATGGTTTTGTCTAAGATCACTCCTAAGTATTTTATTTCCTTAGTTACTTCTATCCGTTCACCGTCTATGTATATTGGTGATAACTCCTCGTATTTCTTTCTTTTTGTAAAAAGGACTAGCTTCGTTTTAGTGGGGTTGAGGTTCAGTCCCCTTTCCCTACACCATTCGAGGGTAGCCCTAATTCCTTTCTTCATTACGTCACTTATGGTGCTAAGTACTTTTCCAGTGATTAATAGCACTCCATCGTCCGAGTATGCTTGTATATATATGTGCATCTTGTTTAGCTTCTCAAGCAAATCGTCAAGCAGCAAACACCATAGGAGCGGCGAGACGCATCCTCCCTGGGGAAAGCCCCTCACCGCTCTCACTGTGATGGTATTGTTGCCTAATTCGGCCTGAATTGCTCTGTGTCTTAGTACGTTTTCTATCCATCTTGACATGTAGCTTGCTATGCCTTCCCTTTGTAAAGCGGCCTTGATCGCTGTGGAGTTGGCTTTGTCAAAGGCTCCCTCCACGTCGAAAAAGCAGCCCAATGCAAATTCTTTGTTTTCTAACGCTCTTTCGATTCTTACCGCTATGTTATGGAGAGCTGTCTCCGTGGACTTGCCCTCCATATATGCGTGTTGATTTCTCTGTAGCGGTGTGTCACTTTTTTTCCACTTTGTTTCTAATGTGTCTGTCTATTATTTTTTCTAGGGTTTTCAGCACAAAAGATGAGAGACTGATGCACCTAAAAGATTTTGCTTCCTGGTACGTCGTCCTCCCAGGCTTAGGGATGAAGACTACTCTTACTTTTCTCCAATTTTCAGGTATATAGCCTGTGGCCACACTACTTCTGAATAGAGCTAGTAGATCTTTGATAATATACTTGTATGCCTGCTGTAATATCTTCGGGAGTACACCGTCCGGGCCAGGTGCTTTGTATGGTTGGAAGGATGATATACTCCAATATATTTGGTCTTCTGTAATGATTTCTTCGACCTCAGCTTGTGTCACTTCGCCTTGGTTTTCGGTCATCATTGTTTCCTCTTGATAAGTTTCACATCCGGGGAAGTGACTTCTCATCATTTCGGTCAGTATCTTTTTTGGGTCGGATATGATCTCTTCCCCTATCTTTAGGCTTCCTAGTTTGCATGCTTTGTCTTTCGACAGCACCTTGACTATTCGCGCGGTATCAGTGATATTTTCACAGTAGGCGTTCCACCCTGATCTGCTTTCTTTCCTGCACATTTGTCCTAGTTTGTTTCTTAGTTCTCTATATTTGTCCCAGTCCTCATCGCCCCCTTTTCTGAGGGCAGTTCTAAGGGCTCGACGCGTGCTTTTCCTGATCTTCCTTAGTGTTTTGTTCCACCATGGTTGGCCTTTACCTAGTTTTAGTTCCTTAAGAGGGCATGCGCAGTGGTAGGCTTCTGTTAATGCCTCCTCTAGACGCTTGGCTTCCTTTTCGAGTTCCTCTGCTGTTTCGTAGCTTTGTTTTTGACTAGGAGACCATGTCTTTATATGTATGTAAAAGATTTGTACATTTGGCTACTTATTATCTCATATTCATACAATCTAAAAAACAGACGTAGGCTTATTTGTGGTGATTCACTGGCACGCTTATAACGGTGTTATTATAATTATGGTCAGTCAAGACCAGCCTTTTTCCCATGAGGTTAGGCAAAAACCACAGAACGCCATCTGCAATTTTCCTTAGGTACATACTCCTTTTTTTGTCTCATCAGGTCATACAAGCCTTCTGGTTGCGAGCACTACGCACCTGCCTTACTGAAGAAAATCCTAGGGCGTCCCCGGAGCGCGGACTTGCCTTGTAAAATACCTTTTGTTAGTCGCCCTCCACTCATCCTCTCCACATCACTATAACACATTCGTATACCTGTACCTAAACTCTTAGCAAATAAAGTTCTGATTCTGATGACCAAACCATCTTAGCAGGCATTCTCTTTTAATTTTTTATCACTATTACATCTTCCATCCATAAAATTAACATTCAAGGTGAACCCTACCCTCAAAATAATCATAACTCGACTCATCTCACCACTATACGTAGTGTTTTCTCAACTTCAAACTCAAACTCAAATCGTTTATTTCAATTAAGACATTACAGGCACTTTTGAATGTCAGAAGGACGGAAGAAGAACGAAACTACGAGTGCAATGCGTCATTCCGAAAGCCACCACGCCGAACCACATGCCACCGAATGCCCGCAACAACGAACACTGCGAGCACGAAAGCACGCAGCGACACAAACCGCAACAACGAATGCTCGAGACCAATGCTTCAATGGAGCTTTTACTCATTAAGCAGCTACAACACAAAGGGCCAAGAAGAAACATGGGTGGTTTTGAGTCAGTAGAAGTCTGACACTTCCTACCGCTCTGCCCAGAGCGGGAGGAGTCATTTGATGATTACCCACCCTCCTAAAAAGAAAAAAAGACGGGTTGCACTCCGGGAGTGCCGGCAGAAGTGAAAACTTGATTATTAACGTTGAGCATGTTTGATATTTTGGAATGGTTAGGGAATAATTTTGCACCAATTGCTTTAACAGTATAAAAGTACTATCATTTATGTGGTAGAATACAATATTGATTTATTGCGCTATCGTACACAAACATGACAATTTATATTACATTAAAACAACTTTCATCCATAATTTCAACGACTTTTTCACCATCATCATTACCAGAACTATCATCGCCAATCTCTAAAACTGATACGATAGGTTTATGGTAGCTGAAGTAAGAAACGAACAGTTTTGATTCGAACCTATTTAAATGTCTAATAAAGACCGCATCAATAGTAGTTTTGTATTTCGTTGTGCTAAGATTGCGATCATTCGACATAGTTAAACCAAATTCATTATTTAAAAATTCAATTATTCCGCCATAACTATGCTAACCCATTTATTTTGTCTTTCCCTGTCCTCCGATCGGAACTCCGATTGGTAGGAGGAGCGGGAATATTTTTTCCCATGCCTCCGATTAAGCATCATAAAAACATTGTACAGTCTAGTTCAAAATAAATTATTTTTGTATTTTATTGACTGTACAGTCGACATCGTTAACGTTCAGGGTCAAAATGTCCAACTCCCACACGACTAGTCTAAGATCGATAGTTTCCGAGATATAGCCGTTTCAATTTTGACAGCTGTCATCCGAAATGTAGATCTCATTGAGATCTATCACTTGTCCCTACACACAACTAGTCTAAGGTCGATAGTTTCCGAGATATAGCTGTTTCAATTTTGACAGCTGTCATCCGAAATGTAGATCTCATTGAGACCTATCACTTGTCCCTACACACAACTAGTCTAAGGTCGATAGTTTCCGAGATATAGCCGTTTCAATTTTGACAGCTGTCATCTGAAATGTAGATCTCATTGAGACCTATCACTTGTCCCTACACACAACTAGTCTAAGGTCGATAGTTTCCGAGATATAGCCGTTTCAATTTTGACAGCTGTCATCCGAAATGTAGATCTCATTGAGACCTATCACTTGTCCCTACACACAACTAGTCTTAGGTCGATAGTTTCCGAGATATAGCCGTTTCAATTTTGACAGCTGTCATCCGAAATGTAGATCTCATTGAGACCTATCACTTGTCCCTACACACAACTAGTCTAAGGTCGATAGTTTCCGAGATATAGCTGTTTCAATTTTGACAGCTGTCATCCGAAATGTAGATCTCATTGAGACCTATCACTTGTCCCTACACACAACTAGTCTAAGGTCGATAGTTTCCGAGATATAGCCGTTTCAATTTTGACAGCTGTCATCTGAAATGTAGATCTCATTGAGACCTATCACTTGTCCCTACACACAACTAGTCTAAGGTCGATAGTTTCCGAGATATAGCCGTTTCAATTTTGACAGCTGTCATCCGAAATGTAGATCTCATTGAGACCTATCAATTGTCCCTACACACAACTAGTCTAAGGTCGATAGTTTCCGAGATATAGCTGTTTCAATTTTGACAGCTGTCATCATTATTATTATTATTATTATTAATTATTATTATTAATTATATTATTATTATTAATAATTTTATTATTATTATTAATTATATTATTATTAATAATAATTATTATTATTATTAAGCGCCCTGCGCTGCCTAAACGAAACAGTAGGCCCAGGCATACATTTTCGCCGCGCCGTAGAGAGGGGATAGCTGTCTACTCTCCATCCGTCTTACGCTTTTTCGATCAGGGTCACGTGGTCACGTGTCCTGACGAATTTTCGATCAGGGTCACGTGGTCACTTGTCCTGACGCGAGTTTAAGATTTTATACCCATCACAGAACAATTTTCCAAAGTGCTCAACGCCGCTAAAGAAGTTTTCACTTCAAAAAGGTAGGTATACAAAAAATCTGCAATATTTTTAGTCATATTTAATTATGTTTTATTCATTAACACGTTTTCGCTCGGGTTCACTAACAATTAATCATGCAACCGCTCACATAACTATACTGCACTCTATGTCAAATTAAATTACTTATAACTTAAGTACGGTTTAAATTAGGCAATAATTGGTCAATTGGTTGAGTAACGCCCGAATACTCGAACGTCACTCAATTATAAGTAGCCCTCAAAACTCGTACTATCTCTGTCACTCTGCGTTAAAGTAACAAAGACAGCACGAGATTTAAGTGCAACTTAAAATTGAGTGACGTTCGAGTATTCGGGCGTAAGTGTAGTAGAACATAGGTCTATGTTCTACTATGTAAAGACTTATTCATAAACAGTTATTAATTAATATTATATTAGTAATTAATCACCGAATCGATCATCAAAATTAGAGACGAGAATGTCCACCTCGTGTTCACAGATAAAAAAGCACTTTGTATCACAACTGATGTCGTTTAGCAGCCCGTTGTAGAACATTGATCCACACTGCTCTCGGGGACCGCCATCCGGCTGATTATGACCCCAGCAGACGTAACCGGTATCGTCCAATGGTGTGCCTGGAAACAAGTAAGTTGTTCGTTATAAATAGCGGACAGGGCAGGCAGACGTTGTCCTGCTGGCAACAACAGTGTTACCCACCGGTTCTAAGTAGCTAAGAACTGTTCCATGGTGACCCCAAAAATAATAATATAATAATATTCCACAATCATCACACAACGCCATCTAGTCCCAAGCTAAGCAGAGCTTGTGTTATGGGTACTAGACAACTGATAAACATACTTATATATTTCTAAAATGGACAAAATATCAGAATCGGTCACGGACGTGAATTTTATATTTAATGATTAATCGATCAATTAAAAAGGTACTTTACCAAACTGAGTGGAACGGACTTAACGTGAGCCCGGATTGTGATGGTATACTGCTTTCATTAAAAGAGGCCTGAGTCAGTCTTACTTAACTGCAAATCTAGACTAGTCTAAAACATACACAGTTGAAAAACCAATCAGTGCCATCATATTCAAACCTCGCTAATCTGGGAGTCTAAAGATGAGATTCTTACCTCTCACTGCTTGCCAGCCTTCATCAAGCCTATTATGGAAGCCCAAGTGAACTGCCCCATTAAGGTAATTGCCTGTGACTTTGTTTTTCGTGTTAGTTTCCGTAAGGGCGACGAGAACGTTGGCTTCTGCCTGAGTGTTGATCACTGCCAGGTACGATTGTTCTGCACTGCACACGGCGTATGCGTCAGTCCAGTTCAATGGAGTCCGGTGGAACTTGTAGCATCGGCCACTTTCTTGGTTGAAAACGTAATCTGGAATTAAACAATCACGATAAATTGACCTGGTGAAGGTTGCTGGGATTCACTGAATACGAGACGCACGGGACCGGTCAATGTGGTGGCTCTTGGGGGAGGCCTACCTCCAGTAATGGACGTCTTTCGGTTGCATGAAGCACATAACCAGTGGAGAGCGCGTGCGGTTGCTACCGCGGGCGCCAAACACACGCTATAACAAGCGTACGCGGCGAAATTTTGCTCAGTCGCAAAAATTGTAGGCTAACGCACGAACGTCACGCGCTCCCGTTTTGAAAGCATTTATTACGAAAAATAATGCCTAGTTGTGCAATTAAATGGTGTGGAAAGTGTATTACAACTTCAAGTTACACAAAAGATGGGATAACATTGCACAGTTATGTGGTTTTCTATTCAATTTGATCAAAACAATGAAAAAGAATCATATAATTGCTGTCTCTTTCTGGTACACTGATTTGCACTAATGCAGTTGTCTCTTTCTTTCATGATAGTGATGTTCGAGTTCGCAGTATCGCGACGGTTTATGGTATCGATATAATTTAAAATATAAGTTCTTAAAATACCTTACATTTTTTAGTTTCATTATTGCTATATTTTCAAGTATGCTTATTCCCTTGGTTTTACTCGCAAATGTGTATAATACTGACATAAACTTGTACATAACAGTAAAAAATTTAAGTGTATGATATCTCTGCCTGCCTTTACACAAAATTTAGACGCGTTGCTTGGAATCTATTAGAATCATTGCAATCCTAGAAAAATATGTTTTTTTAAATGTTTTTATATAGGCCAGTGTAGGTATGGAACAGACGTTATCAATTTTAGTTTTGGAGTAAAGGTGGCCAATACGCGCATCGGCATGTGAACACATTGCTGGCAGTGGCGTGCGTGCAGAAAAATGGAGGCAAAGGCCTATGAAAAAACTGACACGATTAGGGATAAAATAAATTTGGTTGGATTGTGTAGCCTAGCTATGGAACGAGGACTTAATTTTTTTTATTACTAATTTTATTGCAGTATCGGGTTAACCTGCGCCATATACACCATTTAGGGTCCGATAAGCATGGTCCTACGATGCACCGTTTCCGAGTTATGGGCGTTTTAAATTATTGTACCAAAATAAGTTAAATACAAATAATATCTTGAAAACGGATCGTCCTAGGCAAAAAATGATCGAAATTTTAACCCCCCTTTGCTACCCCCGTGATATCATGATCTTAACACACAAAATTAATTTGAACTATTTTGAGGTCCTTTTACTTTTTTTTTCACCAATTTGACGTAGAATCGACTAACCATTTAATTGATTTAGCTTCATGTGTAGCAAAAAAATATATTGATACTCGACTGACATATAATACGAAAAATAATACAAATTCAAAGGATTATATAAGAAAAACATATTCAAAACTAATCCATTTTAAAAACCAGTAAATATATTATATTTTTTGAAGTGAAAACTTCTTTAGCGGCGTTGAGCACTTTGGGAAATTGTTCTGTGATGGGTATAAAATCTTAAACTCGCGTCAGGACACGTGACCACGTGACCCTGATCGAAAAAGCGTAAATGTATGCCTGGGCCTACTGTTTCGTTTAGGCAGCGCAGGGCGCTTAATAATAATAACTATTAATAATAATATAATTAATAATAATATAATTAATAATAATAATAATAATTAATAATAATAATTAATAATAATAATAATATAATTAATAATAATAATAATTAATAATAATAATAATAATGATGACAGCTGTCAAAATTGAAACAGCTATATCTCGGAAACTATCGACCTTAGACTAGTTGTGTGTAGGGACAAGTGATAGATCTCAATGAGATCTACATTTCGGATGACAGCTGTCAAAATTGAAACGGCTATATCTCGGAAACTATCGACCTAAGACTAGTTGTGTGTAGGGACAAGTGATAGGTCTCAATGAGATCTACATTTCGGATGACAGCTGTCAAAATTGAAACAGCTATATCTCGGAAACTATCGACCTTAGACTAGTTGTGTGTAGGGACAAGTGATAGATCTCAATGAGATCTACATTTCGGATGACAGCTGTCAAAATTGAAACAGCTATATCTCGGAAACTATCGACCTTAGACTAGTTGTGTGTAGGGACAATTGATAGGTCTCAATGAGATCTACATTTCGGATGACAGCTGTCAAAATTGAAACGGCTATATCTCGGAAACTATCGACCTTAGACTAGTTGTGTGCAGGGACAAGTGAAAGGTCTCAATGAGATCTACATTTCGGATGACAGCTGTCAAAATTGAAACGGCTATATCTCGGAAACTATCGACCTTAGACTAGTTGTGTGTAGGGACAAGTGATAGGTCTCAATGAGATCTACATTTCGGATGACAGCTGTCAAAATTGAAACAGCTATATCTCGGAAACTATCGACCTTAGACTAGTTGTGTGTAGGGACAAGTGATAGATCTCAATGAGATCTACATTTCGGATGACAGCTGTCAAAATTGAAACGGCTATATCTCGGAAACTATCGACCTAAGACTAGTTGTGTGTAGGGACAAGTGATAGGTCTCAATGAGATCTACATTTCGGATGACAGCTGTCAAAATTGAAACAGCTATATCTCGGAAACTATCGACCTTAGACTAGTTGTGTGTAGGGACAAGTGATAGATCTCAATGAGATCTACATTTCGGATGACAGCTGTCAAAATTGAAACGGCTATATCTCGTAATTGACATTCCGAATTTCAAGTTTGTTGCGAGTTTCAGAAGAAATAATCGTCCCGCGGGAGGAGTAGCTATTTATCAAAATATGAACACAGTTCATTATTGCACAAATTATATGGATGTGCATGTGAAATACAACAGAATGTTTAATGCCACTGTTTCTGATATCGGTGATATTTGTATAAGTCGTTGCCACTCTGGTGATAATCAGTTCATAATTATGGTTGCCGTTTACATCTCTCCAGATAAGTCATTGCGTGCTACACGAGACTTCTTGTATGAAAACTTATTCATTTATTCTCATGATGCATCTGCATTGCTTAAAAAAAAAATTGGAAAAAGCTTTGATGAATTGCCAATGATTTTGAGTGGAGATTTCAACATAAACTTCGCAGACGATAAAAATCAACTATTAATTGAATTTTTAAATAATGAATTTGGTTTAACTATGTCGAATGATCGCAATCTTAGCACAACGAAATACAAAACTACTATTGATGCGGTCTTTATTAGACATTTAAATAAGTTCGAATCAAAACTGTTCGTTTCTTACTTCAGCTACCATAAACCTATCGTATCAGTTTTAGAGATTGGCGATGATAGTTCTGGTAATGATGATGGTGAAAAAGTCGTTGAAATTATGGATGAAAGTTGATTTTTCGGAGAGATAAACTTTTTAATGTAAAATAATTGTAATAGTTTTAAAGTGTTAAATTTTTAATGTAATATAAATTGTCATGTTTGTGTACGATAGCGCAATAAATGAATATTGTATTCTACCACATAAATGATAGTACTTTTATACTGATAAAGCAATTGGTGCAAAATTATTCCCTAACCATTCCAAAATATCAAACATGCTCAACGTTAATAATCAAGTTTTCACTTCTGCCGGCACTCCCGGAGTGCAACCCGTCTTTTTTTTAAATACAGTCTTCTAAGTTTAATAATTACCTGTTTTATTTCAAAATCGAACCCGTAATCTCTCTATTGCAAACAAATCGTTATAATACTAATAAGTCAAACAATTATCGATATCGATACTTTTTCAATTACTTTTTTGGAATCCCTAGAGAATGAGTTATCATTTGGTTGTCAGTTTGTCAACCAATCACAGAGTCCGAAACGTACCTCTCCCCCCGCAGTATATTAGTGACTTTGATTTAGAACAAAAACGTGCCCATACTTTCTCCACTGGTTATGTGCTTCATGTTCGGTTGAAATGATGATGACGATCAATTGTAATAATCAAAGTGAAGATTTTTTGGCTAGCTGACATTAGTATTGTGGAGAGGGTAAGCTGTTTTGTCAGATACCAGGTATCAGTCAATACAAATATTATTCATATATTCGCTAGACAAATACAGGCTAGTTACCATATTTCAATTTTAATTAAAATAACAGGTAAAATAAATCCATAACGCACATTAAAATATGAATGTTTTCGAATAATATGCGGACTAACATTTGTAACAATATTTTGCAAAACTGGTTTAACTGGTTTTATTTGACGGAGGATTCAAAAACACGTTAAACGAAATTAGGTAGGTGTTCAAAAATGCATTCTTTACCTCAAACAAAAAGTTTACATTTTCCTGTTAAACCAAAAATCTGCGTGAGTTAAATATCGTGAGGGTCACCGAGCTTAGTATTAATATGTCTTTGTTCACATTTTGGCATTAATTAGCTCTCGTAACATTGTGTTTGAAAATACAAAAACTGTCTCGCTTGCAAAATACTTACTTGATAATAAATTTAAATACTGGATATAGATTTGAACACAAAACATTTTTTTATCTAAACTATCCTTGACCTATTCACGGACGCGGATATGTTTTTAGTCTCTGTAATAGTACATTATGGTACAAGTGTGTAACGTTGGTGATTATCGCTGAGGCGCCATTGAGACCCGAGGTGAGGGTCTTAAGAAAGCCGAGGACGGTAATCATCAATACACACGTGTATCATACGACGTTTTTTAACACACTTGTGAAGAAAATAATACTAAAAAGTCGTCTTCAACAGTTAAAACGAGTTCTGATTTTTTTTCACAATAGCGGGAAAAACTAATCGGTTTACCTATGCGCGCGCATCTACAGTTCGACCAACTTATCTGTGCAGGCGGGAAAACACGGAGCTAAAATAAATGTACTAAGTTTGACGTAGCGATGCATTTTTTCTTGACCAGTGGCGCCACCATGAATACTGTAACAATGGCGATCTCGGCCATAGACTAAAAGATGATTTTTGACTTTTCGCGGATAGAGTTTTAGCCACGGACAAAATGGGGAATTCAAAGTTTTCTTTATTACAGAGAAATCAAAAGTTATATTATTTGAATGAAAGTTTCATTAATTATTAAAAACGTACAAGTTGAAATTATCTATTTCAATTCAAAGTTGCATGAATTGAACAAGCACTAGGTACATTAATTTATTTTTACTATTGAACACGATCTTTTTTGTATCGAAACTTTTTTAAGAACATAGCAACTCAACCAATAAAATTTAAAAAAAGAACCCCTATAAAAAAAGAACCCCTAACTCACTAGTGAATAATAGCAATGAAAAAGTTACAGTTTGATTATAGGTGTCATTATGTGCCTAATTGCGGTGAAATTATAGCCACTTTATGAGCAAGTGTGTTGAAAAATCTATTACTTATGAATATTCACATCAGAATGCAGACAGAGAATGCTGAACATTCGCTGTTAGCGTATTTCTAGGTAACCTACCCATCAGAAATATTGGCAACTTGGACAGTTGCCGCCATTTGGTACTTTGCAATTTCGTCGCGTATAAATGTTAAACTTTTCATAAAAATTGATACCGTAACAGCCTTGCCTCGCCTTGAGCCTTGGCCTGACAAAAAATTTACAAACGCGAAATGCTATTTTAAACTAAGATCTATCTTCAGTTAAAGTCTGCAGTAAAGAGCTCTGGAACTACGAATCGTTTTCAGTATGTCTAGGTATTAACTTCGTTAATTACGCGTAAATAGTCAATTTACTTATCTCAAATCGATCTAAGTAAAAGTTTTGAAGAACAACATTTGTTGCTTATGTAAGGTCACAGTATGACTCGCCCATGTAACATAACATCACGACTACACAGCCAGCCAGTCAGCCAGCCAGTTTCGAAGAACAACATTTGTTGCATAAGTAAGGTCACAGTATGACTCGCCCATGTAACATAACATCACGACTACACAGCCAGCCAGTCAGCCAGCCAGTTTCGAAGAACAACATTTGTTGCATAAGTAAGGTCACAGTATGACTCGCCCATGTAACATAACATCACGACTACACAGCCAGCCAGTCAGCCAGCCAGTTTCGAAGAACAACATTTGTTGCATAAGTAAGGTCACAGTATGACTCGCCCATGTAACATAACATCACGACTACACAGCCAGCCAGTCAGCCAGCCAGTTTCGAAGAACAACATTTGTTGCATAAGTAAGGTCACAGTATGACTCGCCCATGTAACATAACATCACGACTACACAGCCAGCCAGTCAGCCAGCCAGTTTCGAAGAACAACATTTGTTGCATAAGTAAGGTCACAGTATGACTCGCCCATGTAACATAACATCACGACTACACAGCCAGCCAGTCAGCCAGCCAGTTTCGAAGAACAACATTTGTTGCATAAGTAAGGTCACAGTATGACTCGCCCATGTAACATAACATCACGACTACACAGCCAGCCAGTCAGCCAGCCAGTTTCGAAGAACAACATTTGTTGCATAAGTAAGGTCACAGTATGACTCGCCCATGTAACATAACATCACGACTACACAGCCAGCCAGTCAGCCAGCCAGTTTCGAAGAACAACATTTGTTGCATAAGTAAGGTCACAGTATGACTCGCCCATGTAACATAACATCACGACTACACAGCCAGCCAGTCAGCCAGCCAGTTTCGAAGAACAACATTTGTTGCATAAGTAAGGTCACAGTATGACTCGCCCATGTAACATAACATCACGACTACACAGCCAGCCAGTCAGCCAGCCAGTTTCGAAGAACAACATTTGTTGCATAAGTAAGGTCACAGTATGACTCGCCCATGTAACATAACATCACGACTACACAGCCAGCCAGTCAGCCAGCCAGTTTCGAAGAACAACATTTGTTGCATAAGTAAGGTCACAGTATGACTCGCCCATGTAACATAACATCACGACTACACAGCCAGCCAGTCAGCCAGCCAGTTTCGAAGAACAACATTTGTTGCATAAGTAAGGTCACAGTATGACTCGCCCATGTAACATAACATCTACTAAGAAATTCTTAACGGTACAAACCTACCTAAATTAGGTATGTTGCAATTAGTGTTCCACTCCAAGGAAGGGAGGCTCTTTTTACAAATAAAAGGGTACTTCTGATGGCAACTATCATCGTTAAGGAAGCCGTTTCTCCTCAAGATCACGCAGTCCTCCTCCCCATTTGCATCGTTTGGTTCGCCTGGACCCCAGTTGTTGTATACGTCAGTTACGGGATGACCTGAAAGTGAAAATTATTTACGTTATTAAAAGTTGTTTGTCTCTTAAAAAACACTTAGATAAGATTTATGTTACAACAAAACTTCTTGAATTGAAATCAGATAAACCCACCACCAGAAATACGAGTAGTATTAATTCGGTGGTCTTCGTGTTTTTCGAATTAGCACGAATGCCACGCCACAGAGTACCTACGCCCTAACAGGAGAAATACCACGACGACTTTTTTTTTGGGATTGGTATATCCCAGTTCAGTCTACGAGACTGCTACTGCTTAGTCGGGTAAATCCTTTGGATATCTTGAGTTTACAGCCTCCAGCTAGGGGCAAATTGCTTATAAACTAAATAAGTAAGTAGACTAATCGCTAAGGGCACCCCCTGTGGGATTCAGACCTCGGCTTGGGACGTTACGGAGGAGAGGGGGGGGGGGGGGGGGGCAGAAAAGGGACAGGCTGGATCTGAGAGAGATACTATGACGTTCTAAAGCAGTATTCTCTAAACGTTACTCCAGTAAGGGGAAAGAGACGCATCGATAGAGTACGTCTAGAGTCCTCTCGTTTCCCACGACAAGATTAAAACAATACGACAACAAGATGCCTACCATGACGTCTGCAAAGCACGGTGGGACGAAACATTATTTCGTCCCACCGTGCTTTGCAGTACTTAGCGTTTGTATGAATTTTGGTCCAAATTCTTTTCCTTGGCAAGTCTGTTTCTGTGGTCATAATTAAATGCAAACCTTTTAAGTTATTCGAATATTTATTTCGAAGGAGATTTTTTTTTAGATCCTCTCACAAAATACCTTTAAATAACGAACAAGGTTGACTTATTAGTTTTAAAAGACTGTGTGTCGTCACACTCGTCACTTGCTTATATTACCTTAATAAGGAAAATGTGCGTCCAAAAATGTTTATCATTAAAAAGCAAGAGATATAAATAATTATTAATGTTGGATATTCTACCTAAATGACGTTGTCAACTTCATCATAGAAGAGTCATAGGTCAACGTAGTTATAGCTCGAGATTTCGTTTGTGAATACTACTTTATAGGGTTCTCTTAAAACTTATTACTTTACAATATAACTGTACCTCTCTTAAAAAAAGCTAAACATTGATCATTATGCTTCGTATAGTCTCTGTGCCAGACAAGTTACATGTGTTTAATGTAATTTTTGACAGGTTTTGGGAAGCAACTAAAAACGTTATATTGTACTTCGAATCAAATTATTAATGCATATTATGAAATAGTTCAACTTGTTTCTAGTTCGAATATTACAAAAAATATTTAATCAACACATCGAAAATGGAACGAAGATTATGTTTAGTGAAGTGTTCAAAAAAATCAAAAATGCACCTATGGAATTTAGCAGATGAGCGACGGTATGCCCTTGCGCGTTGCCTAGTGAGAACCCGCACTTTTAACAGGCGTTAGCCCGCAGCATCCTCACAAAAGGTCATTCACCAGGATAAAAGTACATACCATACCTGAATTAACATTCAGGTATAAATTATCCTTGTCTCAAATTTTACTCAAATCTATTTATCCGTTTTGGCGTGATTAAGTAACAACACAATTTATTATTTGTCGTAGGAGTAAATTTTGGTATCACGCACTGTTATTTAGGCACTTATTTAAATTAAATTATGGATCAATGTTGTCTGATTTTTTTTAATTATATTAATGGACACTTAACTAACGGGTTCGATCCCCCCACGGAACAAATATTTGTATGAACTACAGATAGTTGTTCCGGGTCTGGGTATTTGTGTATGTGAGTTTAAATGTTTGTGAACGCACCCACGATACAGGAGAAATTCCTAGTGTGGGGCAACGTTTTTTTTTAAAATATAATAAATAAATAAATAATAATAACAATAAATAAGTATCAGAAAAACGAACCCGAGACACGAAAAAAATATACAATACGCACATCAATCAGACAATTAACTTTTAATTGTCTGATTGATATGCGTATTGTATATTTTTTTCGAAGGCATGTTATTAAATACAGTCAAGTTAGAGGCCCATGGTCGGTATAAAACTTTGACTGACACCAGGGTTAGCCGCTAAACCACACAATAAAGAAGAACCGTGAAATCGAGCTTTAGACTTATTCTACTCTCAGAAAACGTGGAAGTGCACTAGGAAAGAAATAATAAAAAAAAACGAAAGAATAGAATAGAATGAAGTAGCTTCTAATATAAAAAAACAATCTTACCGTGTATGGTTTCAAAAACCCCTTTGACAATCAAGTCCGATATACCCACATACACCCACGAGAACGGTTGGGTAGCATTCCAAAATTGTAAGACATCCTGGGCCTCATCGTCGGTTTCTGGGTAGAACAAGCTGGCTCCTTCTAGGGCGCACACTCGCTTTGCATCAAACCATGTCTTATGTAACGTGTGAATCTTATAGAAGCTCTCTGAAGCATCTAAGAATCTGTAGTCCTTCCGGAAAAACTTTTTATCCCTTTGTCCATCTATAAATTAGAATAAAAACATGATAAAAAAGTTTGCTTTAAGCTGCAAAAAAAACAAAACCTACCTACATGTGTAGTTGTTTAGGTCGACAAAAAATTTCGAAAACAGCTTTTAAGCAATTAGTTTTCGAAATTTTTATCCAAAAGTAAAACTGAGGTCGGGTATTTCCCTAAAATAGTAAATGAATTACGCAGCTGTTGCATTACAGATAAGTTCAAAAACACATAAGATAATAACAAAATATACTCACATGAAAAATCAGACACAAAGCTCACTAAAAGGACTACGAACAACGTTTTCGAAAACATATTAATGAACAAAAGACGTGCGCGTAGAACCGCGACACGTAAACGTATGAGTATACAACACAGATAGCAGATTCTCCGGCAGACTACTTCATTTGCATAAAGTGGGTTAGCATAAATAATATTATATACCTATGTACCTATAGTTAGAATAATATGTAGATAAGTATTAACGTTATGTGATTATAATTAAACTGCCCAGCTGATTCATGTTAACTCATCTGTCGAGGTTATCAAGTTCAATAAACGGTTATTGCTGGCCTCTCGACGTCACAGTTAGGTACTTCGATTATTTTAATATGGTCTATAAACTATAAATGTAACTTAACACTTTCTCCAAGTTTTAATGAGTTTTTTGATGTTGTTTGGCGGATTTTTTCGACGGGTTTTCCCCGATATGGGGATATACAGGCCGAAGCGTGGGGATTTCCTTATTTCCAAATTGCTACATTAAAGTTTTTTTAAATACTTTTTAGAAATTATATTTTGATGGTAGGAAATCGAAAGATTTGATCTCTAGGCTTGTTCCCAAATACATCGGTTGATGTCAATGGGTTTGGTTTTAATTACATTAATAATTGGTTGATGGCAATAGGCTAGCTCCTAATTACTTCGGTTATAGCAATAGGCTTGCTCCAAATTACATCTGATGATAGAAAAAGGGCTTGCTCCCATTTACACTAGTTTTAATTCGACAGCTGTCAGTAGAAATTTATCAGCCATCAGGGGCTTATACACATTGATGCATATACATTAACCTCAACTAGGGCTTATAAATTACTTTCAATCCGCTCCTCAGGCAATTTCAGTCCTACTATCCAATTATGAGTAATGAATAACTATATAAAGCTCAGTGTTAATTTGAATTTAATAAAACATTCAAATTGAAGATTGAAATGAAAGACTTTTATGTACATAGTATGTATATATTATGTACAATATAAAACTAGCGGACCTGGCAGACGTCGTCCTGCCCGGACAGTAGCGCAACCTACCGGGTCCAAATGTAAATCAAAAACATTCTCTAATCCACTTGAATACATACAAAAAATTCCATCAAAATTGGTTCAGCCGTTTAGGAGGAGTTCAGTGACATACACACGTACAGAAGAATTATATTTATATAAAGATAGATGAAAAGCTGCAACAAGTATAAGCTCACTTGTGCCAAAAATAACTAAATAAAACAAGGAAAAAAAAATCTGGTACTATATTCAATCAGCCTCAAAACGACGTGAACACTTACAAGAATTCATTAGAATGTCTACAACTTGTGTTCCAAACTATTCTATCAAGATTTACCTACAATTAAGTACTCGAGGAACTCGTGGCCAAATAATAACAGTCACTGGGTTTACTTTGCATCAGGTAAAGCTGCGGTCCGGAGCAGCGGTGGCCCAGTGGTGGCGGCCCCGACTTACGAAGCCAAGCTAAGCTAAGCTAAGTAGGTCGTGGGTTCGAACCCAGGCAGGCACATTACTTTGTGTAATTTATTTCATCACCGCCATGCTCTCAAAACGTTGAAGGAAAACATCGTGAGGAAACCGTCATGTCTTAAAACCAAAAAATTCGAAGACATGTGACATCTGCCAATCCGCACTGGGCCCGCGTGGTGGGTTATAGCCCATTCCCTCTCAAAGAGCCTGAGTCCCTGCAGTGGGAACATTAATAGGCTGTTGAAGATGATGATGAAGCTGCGGTTGCCGAAGTTTGTCTGTGGATGGGTGACCATCCATTACATACAGAGTTTCCTTTCTTTTGGAAAGCACGTAAAGCTGTTGGTTCCGGCTGTCATTTGTAGCTGTAGAAACCTTAAATCTCCAGTAGCCAGAAAGTCTGACTGCAATCAGTCTTACCAATGAAATGTGGAGGTCAGTTGCACCCGGTTAGACTGGAAATCGACCCAGCATTATTTGGAAAACGGCTAGACAGTTAAGCGCTCATACGCCTTATTATAGACACAATTAAAAAGCCATTGTTATCAATCTCCTGGAGATTTAATAGCGGACGGGAGGATAATAATAATGAGGAATCCACCTAATAGGTATTATATTTTTTGGCTGTCAATTGATACAAAATTGGCACAAAGATTAATTATTCTTGTCGATGTATAGGTATATAGGTATAGGTAGGTTACAGTCAAAACTTTTCATCGGTCAAAACTTCTTTTGATTGGTGTCAGTCAAAACCATTATAAAGTTAAAACGTGTTTTCTTAGTAAAATAATATGTTAGCTATAGCACGAGGTTATCCAAAGGGTCACAAAAAAAACCTAACAACATAATAAGTTTCCTAATGACATAGGCTTAAGGTAAATAATATTAGTAGACAAATGAAATAGAAGCCAACTAATAAGGTTTTTTTTTGGATGGTGGGAAATTATCAAATGACTTTTTCCGCTCTGGGCGGATCGGAAGGGAGTGTCAGACTTCTACTGACTAAAAACCGCCCATGTTCCTTCTTAGCCCTTTGTGTCCAAGGCCAAACAACCCGCAACCCCGACAAGCGTCGACCATTGCGGGCCCCTGCAATATTGCTAACATCTCTTTAAGGCGCGCGTGGAACACGAACGTGCCGTCAACATAGCCTATCAGGATGGAGGATGATGAGCCAGCCCATTACTCACCATCTACAGGCCCGCGCCTACGGTGGTCGGAAGCCATCACGGGACCCCCGACGCCCGTAGCGTCTCCCGAGGCGGCTGGGACGAGAGATTCTCTCCCTCTCACGTTGCGCCACCTCCTTCGCTGGCATCACTTGCTTCGCAGAAGGAGGTGACGGTGTCCCATTCCCTCTCGCTCCGGACCATGACTTGAACCGGGGCCGGACGTCAGAGGTCACTACCTCCAACGAGAACACGGCGGGGCTCGCCCAAGCGGAGCCTGCAGACCTCCACATTGTGCTCCACCGTGTCCTCCAGCCGATCCTCGTAGTGGAAGGCACTATAATATAGTTCTAAAAAAATGTGGGCTGTAATTTTAAAAGTTTTACCCGGTTAAAAGTAGTTTTGACAGAGTAACAGTTTTGACTGTGACATATACATTTTTTCGAGCCGACTGTACCATCTACTCTCATAGCAGTAAACAGAACAGATGAAGCTATACAGGAAAATGATGTTGTTTTTTTTTTAAGTTGATTTTAGATGTCGTGAAGAGTAGCATGTTTTCCGGTAACGGTAACGGTTTATTCATATATTTTTTTATGAACTGGCTTCTGCTTAACCAGGTAAAACTTGAGGTAAAGGCCTCCAGCCAGGGGCAAATCCTATTATTAATATTATAAATGGGAAAGTTTGTAAGAATTAATGGATGGATGGATGTTTGTTACTCTTTCACGCAAAAACTACTGAACGTATTTGTATGAAATTTTGCACACTGATAGTTTATAACTTGGATTAACACATAGGATACTTTTTATCCCGGTAATATGATCCCACAGGACCATTATCAAACACGACGGGGGCGAAGCCGCCGGTATAAGCTAGTAACTTATAAACTAAGTGACTAATCGCTAAGGGCACCCCCAGTGGGATACGGACGTCGACTTTGGACGTCACTGGGGGGGGGGACAGCAAAGGGGGTAGACTTGATCTGAGAGAGATTATTTAGGGGCTGTTCTAAACTACTGGCTCAGCTTCGCGGGCTGGCTCTAGCTAGGGTCGGGGTTTATTTCAATGTGCTTTTTATTTCAATTTTCCAAGGACAGCAAAACATTTTCTGGTTGTGTTTAAAAGTAAACCTACTAAGCGCGAGCATACTAAGAATTTAGAGTTAAAAATGTATTACATAACAACACCTGTTATTCCCGAAGGAGAAAGCAGGGGTGTAGGTGTAACAGGTGTCCGAATCCTAAATTCTAACAAATAAACACAAAAGTCTAATGGGACTGTCACAAATTATTTTACCATGTACGTAGATACAGTTTAAAAGGCGGGGTTGCAGTACTTCTTAAGAACCTTTGAAAATCGAACTAAATAAGAGTTTTTTAATAAATAAATCATCAATCATTACATGAAAATTGAACATACTCTCGAGTAAATCGTAAAGATAGAAACGCGATTTAGAATGATCGGCTCCATCATTTTTTTTATCAAACATGACTCTAAATCACAATTTAAAACGTGTACTGCTAAAACATTTCATCATGAATTTATATCAGTAGATAGAACTTTAAATTCCGAAGTAAATGTTGAAAACATATTGTATAATTTCTTTATAATTTTTCTTCAAGAAGAGCAGTGGTGGCCCAGTGGTGGCGGCCCCGACTAGAGCAGTGGTGGCTCAGTTGTGGCGGCCCCGACTTACGAACAGTTGGTCGTGGGTTCGAACCCAGGCAGGCGCATTACTTTGTGTAATTTATTTCATCACCACTGCTCTCAAAACGGTGAAGGAAAACATCGTGAGGAAACCGGCATATCTTAGAACCAAAAATTCGAAGATATGCGACATCTACCAATCCGCACTAGGCCCGCGTGGTGGATTAAAGCCCATCCCTCTCCTAGAGAGGAGGCCTGAGTCCCTGCAGTGGGAACAATATAGGCTGATGATGATGATGATGAAGAAGAAAAAACAGTCAAAATTTAGGCATTATATCGCTCGCCGGGCAGTGCGGGGGGTGAGGTCGTGCGTTCATAAAAACAAAGTACTGCAACCTCGCCTTAACTTACACTCTTACAGTTTAGTTTGAAAAGCTAACATTCGACGTTACACCTTTAAATTAAAAAACGTGCACAGCTTGTAAATTGAAGGTTTTATTTAATAATTTGTCTGTTGGAACAAACTGGAGTTGTTCACGACATGTTCACAAATGAAGAAGCTCCTCGTGTCACAGTTGACGGTGTTCAGACGTCCATTGAAGAACATTGAGCCACACTGGTCACGCTCATCTATCAGCGGCTCGCGGTTGTCCCACCAGATGTCAGCATCTACGTTCATCGGTGCTCCTGAAACCAAATTGTAAATACTAAAATCAATAACTTCAAATAATAGATGACATTTTTTTTTTGTTTATTAAACAATTTAGTTTTTGTGTTTCCTTTTTTGTCATTTTTATTTTATGTTATTCATTATTTTTAAATTGAATGTGAATTAATATCGTTTTGAGTTACCTACTTATTGTTTTTTTTTTTGTATTTTACACATTTTTTTGGATTGTAATGTTTTATTTATACTTTTTTATACTGTTTATTTTACAAAATTACTACACAATGTATTATTGTTTCGAAATAAATGACTTATGAGTTATCAATCTTTCTTTTTAATGTGGTTAGCGCCGCCAAACCCAGTCCCCTGACTTGGCTATACCTGTCATCAAGAAATATTTCTCAGGCAAACCACTAGGCTATCACTACTTCCATCGTATTTAATAACACTTTTGGGAAAAGGCCATCCTCCACTCCATCCATTCCTCCCAAAACCACGCGTTCTCCTTCCCCAATTAGTTGCGAAAATAGCACAGATATAGCTACACTTCAGAGACATAACCCGGTGAACAGGGTACAAATTTAAATACCTTGGCCAATTGGTGACGGATGATCAGAAGGATGGGCTGGATCTGGAAAGGGAGCGCAGGGAACTATCAGTCAGGGCAAATATGCTGCACGCAGGTTCTCTCGATACAGCCGAATTAAAATAGTTATTTTTAAGGCATATTCTGCACATCGCTGTACTCTGAGGCCTGTGGTTCACATATACCCAAAAGGCTTATAATACTCTGCGTATCCAATATAATAATATGTTCAGGATGTTGTTGGGACTGCGACGCTTCTGTAGTGCCTCGGAAATGTTTTGCAACGCTGACACCTGACAGCTACCCGGGCAGACAGCCCGCTAGCGTGGGCGCTTACTAATCGCACCCTATCTGTCCTAGATATTAAGTACTAAAATAGGCTAAGTTATATAGTTATACTAACACAGTGGACTTCTTTGTAGTCAGATAAATAAATCTCGTAGATCAATCTAGTTAGCCGGGTGCCTTGAGTGTAAGGCGTCCAGCCAGGGCAAACAAAACTTACAAACTAAGTGGCCACACGCTAAGGATACCCCCTGTGGGGTACGAGCCTCGACTGAGTGGGGGAGGACGACAAGGGGACGGGCTGAATCTGAGTGGTATCATTATTTATGGGCTGATTATAAAATTAAAATCCTTCCTTATTCCTTGTCTACATTATAAAGGGAACCTCTGTACAAAATTTCAGCTTTCTAGGTCCAAGGGTTTGGGCTGGTACCTTTAACTGTCTGCCAGCCAGTGTGCAATTTGTTATGGAATCCCAGGTGATATATTCCTCTAAAGTAGTTCCCTCCAACTCTTTTATCATATGCGGATTCCGTCAAGTTCACAAGATAATCCACCTCCGCCTGATTGTTGATCACAGCTAGGTGGGACTGTTCCGTGCGACACACAGCATAGGCTTCAGTCCAGGCCAATGGAGTAGTGTGCAGCTTGTAACATTTGCCAGTATCCCTATTCAAGTAGTAATCTGTAAAATAAGATTTTTATTTCCTATAAAATAATCTATCAATAATTATACTTTAAGACTCTACACGCACATTTCAATAGTTGTATGAATTGAATTGTGTGATCATTGATATGAAAGAAACAAAAATAAATAATAGCGCGAAAGTTGACAAAGGAGAATGGAAGAAAAAAAAACGTGTTGTACCAATTCCAAGTGACATAGGTTTAAGACAGGAAGAGTCATGTCACTTGGAATTGGTACAACACGTTTTTAACACTTAGCTATTTCACGATGTCCAAAAAGCCACTATTTACCGAATAAATAAAAAAATGGAGCAGATTTTCATGAAATTATCTGCCAAGTATGTTATATGAAGTTTAACTTTAGTGTGGGGCAACGTTTTTTCATAAAGCAAAGAAAGAAAGAAAAGAACTATATGTGGCGAAACAGGCTCTTACGGTGATTTAAACTTACCTAAATTGGAAGTATTGCAGCTATAGTTCCACTCAAGTAACTGAAGGCTCTTCTTGCAAATGAATGCTCCCTTTGCATTGCAATCGACGTTATACATGTTGCCATTAGTCATCCAGCCACAATGTTTTGTAGATCTACTAGTATCCGGTTGACCTGGCTGCCAATTGTTGTACAGCTCTGAGACAAACTTGCCTAAAAAGTTAAATGGAAAGTTAAGTAAATGTGGATATAGCAAGCAATTACAAGTTTACAATATTTTAAATGAGGCCCGGCCATATAGCCGCACATTTTTGATATGGCTGGGACGCATTTTAATTTATGGCCAGCCAGGTTGGGAATTGAAATCGAAAATATTTTTGTTGTGGCCAAAAATCTAATCTGCATTCACACATTTCCGAGATATTGCATTAAAATGTTTTTGTCACGGAAATATTGTAGTACCGTTAATGAAACGTCTTAATCTTAACGGGCGATGTATCGATGGTAATTTTTTTTAAATATATTTGCTCTGAAATTCAGTTATGCGAACTACACTCAAGTGTGCAATAATCCAGCGCACACGCACAATGCACATATAGACAATTTCAAGAACAGCAAAACTGGCTACGCGTCTTATTTTGTATGAATAGACGCACAAAGTCATAGAATTTTGTACGGCCGTGTATAGGTACGTACCGTCAATAGTTTCAAATACTCCTGCGGTCATCCAGTCCGACATGCCCAAATTCATCGAATTGATATTGCTTGGCTTCGTTCTGTTCCATAACGATATGACAGCTTCGGCCTCAGCACTGGTTTCTGGATAAAACAAGCTGGCTCCTTCCAGAGCACATAGTCGCTTGGCTTCAACCCAAGTTCGTAATGTCAAGTGGATCTTATAAAAACCTTCTACTGTTTCCAAGTATGTGTAATCGGGCCGGAAAAACTTTTTCTCCTTTTGTCCATCTAATATAATAAAAATAATCATATTTTAGTTGTCATGTTGAGTTTCAGTCAAGCTAAGCAAAACTTTTTAAATAAAACTAACGTTCAAAAAAAAGAAATACAAACACAGTACTTAAGTACCATACTTTATAAAGTTGGTGACTTGTTTGTTTTATTGATTTTTTTTCCACAGACCTTCGAATGTTTTCGGGAAAAAACCACAAGTGCTATAATAAATAGGTTTAAATGTCTGCAACATTTATGCTGCTTGCAATGTGACTGCTTTGTTTTTGATAGTGTATCCCAGCACGATAAACCAGTCAACCGGTTTAGGCCTAGGACAAACTAGTTTGGCCTGAAAAGCCTCTAAAAAGGTCTAAAACCCTCTCGAAAGGTTTCCTCTACTCTTACACCTCTTCACATTCATACTCAAATTATCTTTTGTTAGGATATTTTCCTCATTCTTCCGCATCTCATGCCTATCCAACGACAACCGATCAACTTTTAGACTTCATCTTATGAAACTCGTGCATGCAGTATGTATTATGTACGAATAGTAATTGAAAATGTGTGAAATAACTTAAAAAAAAAAGAGAATGTGGCACTTGGAGACTGCCGCGGTAAAGCTATTGCAGAGCATTTTTTATCAATTATTTAATTTGACAACCTCAGTTGACAACCTTGTTATTTTCCGTAACCATAGCAACCTGGTTGAAAATTTTCGTTACGGAATTTCTGGATTCGCTCTCCACGCTCAAGGCCCGCGATAGAAGCTATGCAATAGTTTAAAAACTTTTACGTAAAAATATACTCACGTGAGAAATCTGATGATGAAAACAACACTACAAGAAAGACTAAAATAATTTTAGTTTCAGGAAACATTGTTGTAACTTATCGACAGTATGACCAGAACGTTAACTACATACAAAGGCTAGCTTATAAGTGCGTCTTTTCACCCACGTTGACACGTTATATCGCAGTTGTTATTATTAAACGTATATCTAATGATAAAACAAGTGAAGGCCTGTTGAATTATTTGCAGTAACTCAGCAGCCCTGCTAACGACCATCACAAGACCAACGAAATAGGAAAAACAATTGCCCCGATTCATCTGAATTACGCACACTTAATTAACATCTTGCGCGAAATGACTCCATTAACCGTAAGGTTATCATATCCAGGCGTTATCTCATATTTATAAATATGAGGGACTTACCCACATGCAAATATATTCTTCGCTCTTCTTTGATTATGTCATCATTTATTCGGGTTTGATATTGTGCTGACATCTACCAATCCGCACTGGGCCCGCGTGGTTATAGCCCATCCCTCTCCTAGAGAAGAGGCCTGAGTCCCTGCAGTGGGAACATAATAGGCTGATGATGATTATGATGATAGCTGACCTGGTAAGTGACAAAGGATCAGTTTCTTTTCTACCAAGCGGAAAAATCCTCGTACACTCGTTTCATGTCACTGAAAAAAGCTCTGTTTTAAGCTTTCACGGTTCATAACTATATTTAAAATGTCACTTACGGGATATCTTCCGTGATTGTTGTTGTTGTTGTGTGATTGTTGTTGTTCGTGTTTGTTGTTGTTGTGTTGTTGTTGTTGTTGTGTGTTTTGCCGTGACTTAGTGTCGAGTTCCAGTAGTGCGCGTAATAAAAGACAAAGAAAGAGGGTAGACAGATTCGTCTGCTCCTAACAATTTTTTCCATCCACCCGCATGTCTCCAGTCAACCCGCGATCATGGCGCTTGCAACAGCGTCGAAATATCGGGAACTCAAAACCAATAACAATCACGGAAGATATCCCGTAAGTGACATTTTAAATATAATATTGAAAAAAGCTCTACGTTAGGGCGAAATTCAAAGTGGTTGAAGATATATATTTGCATCATTATTTTTTAACCTTATGCCAATTTATTCGGGCTCAGCGCAGTGTGTCTTCTTCCATACATCTCTTTTACTCTTTATCTCACCAGTCACTTTCTTTCTTGCCATATCATTCTTCACATAGTCCTCTTGTAGCCATCTACATAATTATACATCATACTCAGCAATGTTGTCACTACATTTTCCTCTTTCCTCGGCGCCACTTTTAGACGTTTTCTTATGTACTCATTTCATTTTATCCCTTCGTGTAACACCACACTTTTGTAAATTCCAGCTGGAAAATGCTCTTATAACAGTAAATGGAAATATCGTGAGAAAACCGGCATAAGTACCTATATATCCTAGAACTAAAAATTCGAAGGCATGAATGTGACCTCTACTAATATTTTGTACTGAGCACTGAGTACTGGTGAATTACAATCCAGTTCCTCGGCCGTCCCATCAGTGGGAACATTTCGGTGTACCTATCATAGATTTGGGTTATAGCGATGATTATATTTATTTGGGATTTTTAATAAATAAATAAAATATTGTGCACATAATTATATGAGACTTTTGAAACGGAATAGTTACTACTAACAAACGGTTAGATATAAGTAAACAAGTTTAGGAGACTATCCTTAATCTTTTTTGAAAACCACATTATTATTATTATGAGCCCGTGTTGTCCCACTGCAGGGCAAAGGCCTCCCTTCCATATTTCCACTTTTCGCGATCCAGTGCGATGTTAGACCAATCCCTTGAGAAAGAGTCCAGCTCATCCCGCCATCTCCTTCTGGGCCTGCCGCGTTGTCCTGCCTTTTGGTCTCCACTGAGTGGTATGTTTGCCCATTGCTCCTCCGACATGCGACAGATGTGAAAAGCCCAGTTCCATTTTAAACTCGCAGCTGTAAGACCAACATTAGCTATTTGGGTTTTAGAGCGAATTATAGTGTTTTTGATGCGGTCCGTAAATTTGACACCCAGTATACTTCGCTCCATAGCTCGTTGGCAGACCCCAAGTGCGGACTTCTTACGTTTCGTAAGCGACCATGTTTGCGCTCCATAGGTGAGGGTGGGGAGAATGCACATGTCCGCTTGAGCTTTCGCTCGAGTGAAAGATGGAGAGATCCCTTCATTAAATGTTTCATCGACCAGTAGCTCTTCTAGGCATTCTCGGTGCGTCGAGCAACTTCTTTGTCTTGTCTTGCCTGGAAAGAGACTATCGAGTATCGACTATCGAGGAAAGAGACTAAAGAGAAAACCACAGAATTGGGAAAATTGTTCGGTCCTGAATTTATTTTTATTTTAGTTGTTGAACGAACGTAAATATTAATTCTGAGTATTCTGACTGGTAGTCAGTGGCCCGTAGTCTGACAACCAGCCTTACCAAAGGGTATCGTATTACCCAAAGGTACTAACTGGATTGTGGATGTCAAATAGGCAGTCGCTTCATGTAAAACACTGGCATTCTGCTGCATCCCGTTACACTGGAAGCTGATCCCCAGCACTACAAAATAAGGAAATTGATGATGACTACCTATACTCCATGCGGTGTTCAAAACGTGGGTTGGGAAAAATAAATAACATTACTTAAGTAAACAATTTAATGCGTTAACAGATAACATAAGCTACGTATGACTAGCTTAAAAAATAATAACATAATCAGATAGTAATAAGCCAACGAATCTCATTATTAGATTGATACGTTACAAAAATTAGTATGAGTTCAAATAATTTTAAAATAGAATTTGGTCGAATGTCGTACTGTCTACTTCGTGTTCACAAATGAAGAAGCTCTTCGTATCACATTTGACAATATTCAGTCGGCCGGTGTAGAACATGGAACCGCACTGCTCAGGGGCGTCTCCGTTCGGCTGGTAGTGGTCCCACCAGGCACTGACATCCACAGTCATTGGAGTTCCTGGAAAATTACATTTTATGTTAAAATAATCAATGGTACGTTATAATGGTACCTGATCAATTGTAGACATCTCTGTCAATAGGGGATCGGACAAAAAAAAACTAATTAGTCCGTCAGATAGATTTCCAAAAATTATTGAACACGTATTTTTTCTTTTTTCACGTAAACTTAAAATGAAGACGATACAGTGCTTCGAAAACTCGTGTGACGTCATATGATAGTACATTTTGACGACACAAGTGACGTTTCAAGCCCAACTCCAAGATCTTTGACGCGTTTTATCTTCGTCATTTTTTATTGATTTGATAAAACAAAAAACACGTATTCAATATTTTTCGATAATCTAACTTACGGACTAAACAGAATTATATTATTTTGACCCTGTCCGATCCCCTATTGCCTTGTTAAGTTTTGGAGAGTGCAGTGACGTAACCTACATTGTATAAATATCATCTACTGTCCCGCCCCGTAACGAAACTCTCTTCTTTGATTCTCATCATGCATTGTGTTTCTCCAAAATAAACTTCTAAGTAGTAGTTCCGGAGTCTGGAAATTGGTAATGTGGCTTTTTTATGGGGCGGGAAATCATCGAAAGACTCCTCCCGCTCTCGGCAGAGCGGTAGAGAGTGTCAGACTTCGACTAACTAAAAACCACTCATTTTCCTTCATAGCCCTTTGTTTGGAGGCCGCGGTTTCTTTCGAACAACCCGCAGCCCTGACGGGGTAGTGTGACCCGGGGTAGCTTGGAAAAGCATTGTAATCTGGTTTTGCCCTTGAACTCTCCCTGGCTGTATCGGGCTGTCGTCGTATCGGGTTATGAGAGTAAAAGAACAGAGTGCGCAACTGCATTCGCAAGAACCTATTGACTTAGCGTTGTCTTAAGACAACCTTATGTTAATGGCGGAGTAATTATCATAAGGTTGTCTATTGTTGTCATTATAATATTATCATTATCATTTAATTTTCCGACATAGTGCCTGACACAAAAAGCTAACAAAAGCTGGAGGGTATGAAGTGTTGTGTTATTACAATTACACTATATCTTAGGAGTGTAAATATAAGTATTACTAATACCAAATATTTCAGAAAACGGATATAAATTTAAATTTCATTGCTTTCTAATTTCTGTAATGACTACAGATTCAGCCTTACGCCATAATCACACCACACACACTGTACCTCTAACTGTCTGCCAGCCAGTGTGTAATCTGCTATGGAAGCCCATGTGATATATCCCTCTGAAATAGTTCCCTCCAACCCTTGGATTCGATGCGGACTCCGCTAGGCTGGAAAGATGATCCGCCTCCAACTGATTGTTGACCACAGCCAGGTAGGACTGTTCCGCGCGACACACGGCGTGAGCCTCCATCCAGTTCAATGGAGTCGAGTGCAGCTTGTAACATTTGCCGATCTCCTCATTAAAAGTGTAATCTGGAAAAATAGAAGTATTTTTATAGTGACTTAATGTTTTAATGCCTGGATAAATGACGTTTAGTCCACTCTCGACCCCTCGACCCCCAATAAATAATGTGTCCACTGGACCCCTAACTATAGTTCATACTCGACCCCTGGGGGTCAAAAGTGGATTTTATTTTCCAGCCAAGTTTGAGTTTGCGCTCGACCCCCAAAGTACAGTTACGATGATAAATCATCAGTATAGGTAGGTACCCTATAGTTGCATACTACACTCGAGAGCAATGAATCCGGGTCACTTAAAGAATGTTAAAAATCTCGGAAACTAAAAATGATAGGTTAATGCAATAAATTGTATTTAATAGACAATGTAATACTCCTTAAATGAAGGTATTAAAACTTCTTAGTTATTGTAAAGTTATATCATGAACACCATGCTTCGAAATCGCTTTCTCACAGGAACTGAACTCACAAATCAGTTTCGACGCCTCGGAGGAAGTAACCCAAGTGCATGGACAGTAAGACGTCGGCTTGCTGAATCTAACTTAAAACCCCTTAGACCTGCAAACGGCCCTAAACTGGAGCGTGGGCATCGTATTTCAAGACTAAGATATGCCCAGAGCCACGTAAATTGGAGTATTGAAGATTGGTCAAAAGTTATGTTCTCCGACGAATCAAAATTTATGCTCTACAAGCACGATGGAAGACACAGAGTGTATCGAAGACCAGGGGAAAGATTGAAGCAAGCATGCATCGAAGAAAAAGTAGCCTACGGTGGTGGGTCTGTACTTGTGTGGGCCGGAATTTCTTCTGAAAGTCACGCAGAGCTGGTTATCATAGAAAACGGCTCTTCAACTAGCGAAAGATATGTGGAAGAAATCCTCAATGATCACGTTGGTCCATTTATGGTCAATTTAGGTGAGGATGCTATATTTATGCATGACAATGCCCGACCTCATACAGGTAGGATTGTGAATGACTACCTTCAAGAGATGAACATTACTCGTATGGAGTGGCCAGCGCGCAGCCCGGATATTAACCCGATCGAGCATGCTTGGGACGAGCTAGGCAGATGCGTAAAACAACGAAACCCTCCCCCAATCACGCTTCGTGAGCTCAAAATTGCTCTCAGAGAGGAATGGGAGAATATTCCCCAAAATCGTATAAGGAACTTGGTGTACAGCATGCCAAACCGCGTAAACGCAGTAATGGAAGCACGAGGAGGCAATACGAATCATTAAAATTCAAGAAAATCGTAATAAAGTTCAAAAATTTCATGTTTCCTATTTTTGTTTTAAGGAGAGATCAGCAGTTTTTTTCTTTATGTAATTTTGTGTTAATAAAATGTATGGTGACTCATATTTTTTTTTTTACTTTCATTTAAGGAGTACGAGTACCTATTACATTGTCTATTAAATACAATTTATTGCATTAACCTATCATTTTTAGTTTCCGAGATTTTTAACATTCTTTAAGTGACCCGGATTCATTGCTCTCGAGTGTATTTAGCTAAAATACCCTCAATATAATTTTTCAATACACTTTCTCGAAAACTGGTTCTTATCACACTACGATTAGGTTCAACATGCAATGTATCTCACACGCGTGGATTTTTAATATTTTTCCGCACCCGTGCGGAAATAAAAAATTAATTAAAATTATTTATTTATTTATTTTTCATTAATTAAAATTATCAAATTAATTATTTTTAATTAATTAAAATTATCAAATCATTTCTAACTGACAAAGCGAATACAAAAATGGTGGATAGGTGGGGTCATCTGCTACTTACTCAGCCCTAATTTATTTGGCTCTAGCCCAAATTTTTTTTTTAATGCAAGTTGAAATTAGTATAGGAGAACGTAAAAAAAATCTTTTAACGGAAATTGGTTTGAATAAGATTTGATGTTTACTTTTTGAGATGTGGGACTTGTTCATCAAACTGCGTTTTCAAAATTTATAAAGCCTATGTCACTACAATTCTGACGAATTCAACGACACCTTTTAACAAGAGTTTGGTGTGAGGGTTCGGCGAAGGAAAAGTAAAGTCAAAAGAGTCACAATCGGTTTATAATATTTTCTCTACAATTCTTTACACAATATTATTCGCGTCTCCTAGCAACGACTAACAGAAACGCACAGGGAGTCTAACATCGCGGCGGGGGCGCGCGGGAACGGGTAGCGCTCTAGAACGTTCTATGGTACGCGTTTCGTTACACGGCCTTGTTACAACCTCATATATTAAAAACCGTCTAGCCGTTTGGGGTGCAGGGCGTGCCAAAGAAATGGACACACACGCTCGAAAAACATTACCCTCCTTCTGACTAAGATTAAGAAAAAACAATTTCTGAATGTTGCCTTTAGTTTGTACCTCACTGTACCAAAATATTAATTTTAGGTACTTACCGAACTAGGGGTTGAAAGTGGACGAGGTATGTTGTCTTTTGTATGAAAATTCAGACTCACCCCCTGGGGGTCGACTGTGAACTACGTTTAGGGGTTGAGAGGAAACAAATAGACAAATCTTTTTTTAGGGGTCGAGGGGCCGAGAGTGGACTAAACGATAAATGATAGCTGTAACCAAGTTCAGACTAAAATGAGAGCTGGACGATATTATTATTCTCTCGTGTGGATTCCGTTAACTCATCATCATCTGCCTAGCCTTTTCCCAACTATGTTGGGGCTGGCTTCCAGTCTAACCGGATGCAGATGGATACCTAGAGCGATTGCCTATCTGACCTCCACAACCCAGTCAATACTGGGTTATACGATACCCTTTGGTGTCAGACTTTCAGGTCATTGACTATCCTGTAACGATTCCATTAGCTAATTTGTAATAAGATTTAAAACTGGCGCAAATAGTCGAGTGAATGACTAAGGGTTGAACCTCATCTTGTTTGCCCTTATTGTAAACCGCGAAAGTGATGTGTTTCATTTTTGCGCTTTGTTGTCCAATTTGGAATTGCAGATATTTTATTATGCCGATTCCTCTGCGGAGTCATTCAGCGTGGTCAAACCTTTTAGCTGTTTTTTTTTTTGTCATACAGTAAAACTGACTTCAAAACATTGTTTAAGTATGCAGTTGTCATACGTACATATTTGTAACAATAGAGTCTGAAATGCATAAGCAGACTCTCAATGGAATTGAGATACAGAATACCATTTAGAGTCCGACTTGTGCACTACATTCACTTTGAAAAACTTACCTAAATTAGACATATTGCAAGGATAATTCCACTCCAGTGTCTGAAGGCTCTTCTTGCAAATGAAGTAAGACTTTCCATCACATGGGTAATCATTAAGATCTCCTTGTAAATTCAGGTGTACACAGTCTTCGTTACCGCCCATATCGTTCGGCTCACCCAGCTGCCATTGGTTATACACCTCAGATACTGACTTTCCTAGAAATATATAATTAACATGTTTAGAAATATTCCCGTTCCGTTAACTAGTAAGCGTGTTTACATGGCCCCTTTTCTTGATATCTATTTATAGAATACTAAGTGTTGCCAGCGGCGGGAAGATAAAATCGGGATCCTATGTGTTAATCCAGGTTATAAACTATCAGTGTACTAAATTTTATCCAAATCCGTTCAGTAGTTTTTGCGTGAAAGAGTAACATACATCCATACATACAAACATACTTACAAACTTTCACGTTTATAATATTAGTAGGATTAAATACAACCTTCATGACAAGAACAGAATAAGAATTAATTGAAAAATAACTTAAATAATTATATTTGTTTTAGAATTAGAAAATAAATTCCTAGTATGGGGCAACGTTTTGTTAAAAAAATAGAAACGTACCGTCAACGGTTTCAAATACTCCTTCAGAAATGGTGTCTGACATGCCAACAAACGCCCATGGAATAGAAGGCTGGACGCTCTTCCAAAACGATATCACAGTGTTGGCTTCATTTCTGTTGCCTGGGAAGAACAGGCTGGCTCCTTCTAGAGCACACGCCTGCTTCGCATCAGTCCAAGTCTGTGGTGACGTGTGAATCTTATAGAAACCCTTCGTTGTTTCTAAATAACTGTAGTCCTCACGGAAAAACTTCTTATCTGCTTGTCCATCTATAATAAGTAAAAAGTGAGAACATAAAAGTATATACATATATAAGGTCCCATTAAAATAGGTGGACAAATTTTAACACAGCGTTCAGTAGGTCTAATCAAACATATCTAAACAAAAAAAAAACATGAAATAAACAGTTTTAAATAACAGGTTTTTTTACTTTAAATAATAAATTGCCGGCACTCTAGAACAAACTCATCGGTAGGTACTTAAATGCGTTTTTCTTATTAATTTTTTTACCATCGTCCTTATTTTGCTGGTCTGAATGATTTCTGAAAATTTGTCCACCTATTTTAATGGGACCTTATATTTAATGAGAACAGTTCTTTTACAGGGTGTAAGTAAACGATGCCTTCACGAAACCGTCAACCAAGCATTGTGTTATACATCAAAACTAAGTAGGTACCTCTACGCAAAGAATATTGCTGGGAAACGACCCTTTTTTTGGGGTGAAAATCACATTTTACGGTAAAATCAATGTAGCACTCTTAAAACATTGCGCTAGTGGATGCTTTTGTTGTTATTTAAGTAAAGCTATAATCTGAAAAACTAGTATTTACTAAAACAGCTCTAAAAATAAAAATTTGGAATTTTGACCCCCAATATCTCCGTAACTAGGGAGTTCCCAGGTAAAAAAAAATCGCAGTGAATTGGAGAACAATTAGTGCCCTTCGGTTTCATTGAGGGTACTTTAACTCCCTTTATGTATATGTCGCAGGGATATGATAAAATTAGGTTTTTGATCAAAAACCTAAGGGATTTGATCAAACCACGGAGGAAGATAAAATAACAACACGGTTTTATCATTTCCCTAAACAAATCTAGTGAATTGAACAAATCCCAGTAGTACTCCGTGACGCGCGCTCGCTTCGCTCGCATATTATATAACACTAATATCTTCTGTCCCCAAAGTGCCGGGCCTCCGCCGGCCTCCTTCGTCGGCCTACGGCCCGGTGCCCATGCCACCCATAAAGGATATAAAATGTGTCATCTTCCTGTTTTTGATGAAAAACCTAGGTTTTTGATCAAAAACCTAATTTTATGAAAAACCTGCGACATATGTTTTGACAAGAACTTTATCATAAACCCAAACTAGTTCAGGTTTTTGATCAAAAATCTGAACTAGTCTGGATTGTTACAGGTTTATGATGAAATTGAGTTTAAAATGTGTCATCTTCCGGTTTTTGATGAAAAACCTAGGTTTTTGATCAAAAACCTAATTTTATGAAAAACCTGCGACATATATAAGAATCTGAACCGTAGTGTAGTTATAATAATAAAGAAGCACTCACATGCGAAATCCGATAAAAAGTACACATATAATATTAACTCTAGTACAGTTTTAGAAGACATTGTTGTAAATATACGACACACGATTGCAACAGACACCACAGTTGTACTGAGACTTTATATTTTCATAAACAATTTCTTGCGCATCGGTTTATCCCAGAGTGATAGGTCAAGTGGCGTTGGACTGGATAAGGTAACCTATTCGTATCTTCAAAACGATAACATTATTGGTTGTTAAGAAGATAAAACACAAAAAAACTTTTTTGCAAAAAAGAAAACCGACTTCACAGACACAAAAAAGTTTTAGTTGCTAAATCCTGTACAAATATTGATTATGCATTTAAGTTTTAACATTCAACCAAGAAACCTAAGCCTAACCTTCCAGATTCTTCTTATTTATTTGTAAGCAAACTTTATTCATTTTTAAATATTTCTTAAAATAACAATAAAAAAATATTTTTAAATATAAAAATTGTAATCGTAAAATACGAGCCGTGTCCAGGAGTACCGCTCTCTGCATCAAGCCCTTGATCCAGCTGCCTTACGAGAGCCTCCTCAGGTGTTGGTCGAGGCTCTTGGCAATTAAGCCATTGGCTGTAACGACTATCGGCACAATGATCGCTGAGTCCCCACATGTCGAAAACCTCACGAGCCAAGTCAAGATTTTGATTTGCTTAGCCAAGACAAGTATCTGATTTGCTTAAGATCTTTGATCCCCTTATTATTACTTTTAACTTCTTACCGTTGCGCGTTGAGGCGTAGTACCTTCCATAATCAGCTCACCTAGACAACCTGAAAGAATACAAACTTAATAATATATTTAGTTCCCTTCAAAATGGTTGAGTTGAATGGTGCTGATCCATGCGTCATGTTCGTGAACAGGCGCTGTCAGTGGAGACTGGTCATTCCTTGCCATGGTGTAGTATATATATATATATTTTAATTGTTTATTATATCTTTTTACTCTGGACGCTCTTAACTTGCACGTCTTGCTACATAGTTCTCACATAATATATATACCATCTCAACATTAATGATATAATGTACAACAAATTCTGATTTAAATAAAAGAGTGTCCATGGAGTTTCTTGCCCGTTCTTCTTCATGAGATCTACGTTAGGGAACTGGCAACTACAGTACTTTCACAAGTTATTATGCCTTGTGATTGTGACTGTAGCGTAGGAGTGCAATACGTCGTTTCGGGAGTTGCTGCGTCAGGCTGCGCGGCGCCGGATGTTACCGGCGGCGAGTGCTGTGGGTGCGGGGGCGCGCGTCGGCGTGTGCCGTGGCGGCGGGTGTGCGGGGCTCCGGGTCGCGGGGCGGCGGTTGCACGTTGCGGCGTGCATTCGTTGTTCCGTGATTCGGGGTCTCGAGCATTCGTTGTTGCGGTTTGCGTCGCTGCGTGCTTTCGTGCTCGCAGTGTTCGTTGTTGCGGGCATTCGATGGCGTGTGGTTCGGCGTGGTGACTTTCGGAATGACGTATTGCACTCGTAGTTTCGTTCTTCTTCCGTCCTTCTGACATTCAAAAGTGCCTGTAATGGCTTAATTGATATACGTCCCCATAATATTTGATTAAAGAATTATCCTCCAACTCCTAACCGTTAAGGAGTTATACCTTCCATAAACAGCTCATCAACATGAAATGATGACTGCTAGATGCGAATACTTGAATAGTTTTAGAAAAAGCACCAAACACGTAGCTATAAAATTTGAGGGTTGCCCTTGATTTCCCTGGGATCCCATCATCAGATCCTGACTTGGTGACAATAGGACCACCTCGGGAGTATACTCTTTCGAAAACAAAAATAATTTTGAAAATCGGTTCATTAATGTCGGAGATATCCGGAAACAGACATTAAAAAAAATAAACATACAGACGAATTGAGAACCTCCTCCTTTTTGAAAGTTAGTTAAAAATGGCTGAAATGGCTGATGCAATAGCGCGAAAGTATAACGTTTCGTAACGCACAATACACACCTGTTGCTATCTTTTTTCTTCGCGGAGCTAGAATACTCCTTTGAACCCCAGCTTCCCCTATCCAGGTAAGGTCTAGTGCAAAATTGAGGTGGGTTTATTTTATTTGAAGTTAAAATATTTTATTTAGTACTCTACTGTACTTTAATCTAGGGTCTAAAAATCTTTTTTGGTGAGCATTTAAATTGTAGCCTTTCTTTATTAGGGTATGAACGCATTACTGGGTTAGGGAATGAAAGGGAAAGAGCAGGGGCTCCTCAGTTTACTTACTTTGCATCCTCTACCTAGCTCCCGCCATCCCCTTTATCTTTGACTATTTAAATCCTGCATTCTGCAATAAGGCTCCGTCTACTGCAGTGTTCAACGTGAACAATCGAACAAGTGTGAAGCGCGATGATAAATAATAAAATCGAGTACCTAATGAAATGATATTTTTTAATTGCTTGTCGTTTTTTAATTGAAGTCATTATTCGACGGAATGAAACATGGCGAATGATTTCACCAATTAATAAAATCGTTAAAACACACTTGGATATAAATTCCGCCAGAGAAACTTATGCTAGCAATCCGACCCTTCTTTGCGTACTTTTTACTACTTCGAATTTAAGGATCGATTTGGGGCCCGTCAGAGCTGCGGGTTGTTCGAAAGAGATACCGCGGCCTCGACATAAAGGGCTAAGAAGGAACATGGGTGGTTTTTAGTCGAGAGAGAAGTCTGACACTCGCTTCCGCTCTACCCAGTGCGAATGGGGTTATTTGATGATATCCCAGCCCGCAAAAAAAAAAATTAAAAGCTCCGATTTGGGGGTCACAGTTTCAATTATTCATTTTTCGTATTTTTTACCCCAATAAAAATTATTTGTGTCCCGCAATATTGCTTACCTGTCGCATTTTAGATTTGCAGACGAACTCGTTCTAGTCGCTGAAAACTTCGAGGTTTTTCAGAATATGCTTCAAGACCTATACGATGCTTCTTTCAAAGTAGGACTTAGGATGAATATGACCAAGGTTATGGCAACAGCTATTCAAATTCTTCTGTCAAAGTTGGAAATGAAGAGTTGGAGATAGTTGATCAGTATGTCTTTCTCGGCCATATTCTTTCCTTTGGCAAAGAACGCAACGAACAATACAGCTTGGGTGGGCTGCGTTTAGCAAATTGGACGACATTTTGAAAGCAGCCAAAGTTTCGCTATGTCTGAAGTCCCGCCTCTATAACCAGTGTGTTCTGGTCACAATAACGTACGGTGCTGAAACATGGACGCTCACGCAGGAGACTGTGTATAGATTGAGAGTTGCACAGAGAGCCATGGAGCGTTCCATGCTAGGCATAAAACTTATAGATCGAGTTCCTAACGTCGAAATTCCAAAACGTACAAAGGTGTTCGATATTGGAAATCGCGTTACGGGACTCAAATGGAGTTGGGCAGGGCACCTAGCAAGGCGCAGTGATGACAGGTGGACTAAGGCGGGATGAGGCTGGCACTGGACCGTGGAGAATGGCACAAGAAAAGGCCTATACTCAGCAGTGGGTGAATTCAGGCTGTGGATGATGATGATGATGATGAATATTGTTTGCAAAGAGTTATTAAGTTTGTTGTTATTTCTAACGGCAGCAGGGTGCAAGGGCCCTTGCACCCATTTTATGTTAATGTGTGAATAAAAACTTAGGGAGTCTAGGTTGCTGTCAGTCCAAATTTGATCAGAATCTTGTCAATAAAGTTAGTGTCTTCCTCCATTCTTTTCCTGTAAATACAGAGCATATTATATGTTTCCTATAATTGTTAGGGCTGTAGGCAGGGAGAGGGCAAATGTTATTAGTTAAGGTATTTGAAACCAATGTATCCGAGGCAGAAGGCAATTCTTTTCCTATTACTCTATTCTGCTTTCTGTATGTATGACACAAAACGGTGGCGCTTCGAGGAATACCTCATTCTATAAAAATAAAAATTTGGAATTTTGACCCCCAATATGATTGACCAATTTAATTTGACTGACCTGTTGGTCTAGTGGTTAGTGACCCTAACTGCTATGCCGGAGGTCGTGGGTTCGATTCCCACCCAGGACAAATGTTTGTGTGATGAGCACGATCATTTGTTCTGTGTCTGGGTGTAATTTATCTTTAAGTATGTATTTAGAAATATATAAGTATGTTTATCAGTTGTCTAGTACCCATAACACAAGCTCTGCTTAGCTTGGGACTAGATGGCGTTGTGTGATAGTTGTGGAATATTATTATTATTCTTTTATCCGAGGATATTGTAAATAATTATTCAATCGCACTCAGACATCTTATTTTGTGTTCATATGCTTCTTTTATAATTATGACTAATTATAAAAATAGAAATACTACTAATTCTGACGAAATAACCGTATTTCTATTAGAGGGCAAAATAAGACCTATCAAATTCGAGGTTTGTGTCAAAATTTTCAAAGTCGCTCCTTAATCCTAATAATCTTTAAAACCTAATATCGTTTTCGAATGATGGGGTTTTCTATAAAATATAGATCGATAAAGTTGTAACTTTGTCGACCCTGAGCTGACTTAATTAGATTCAAGGTACACCTTAAATCTAATACGTCAGCTCAGGATGGAGTGCAAAAAATTCGATTTATTTCATTTAACTGAAGGTGCAACTATTTTTTTTTAAATTCATATCAAATTTAAAAAAAAATAGTTGCACCAGGGCTTACTCTTGACCTCAATCTTGCCCTAAGGGCAGAGATGAGGTCGACGATGGAACGAGCTTACCCAGAAGAAGATTATTTACTCGCGACTTAAATAGATTGGGGTTATATGAACTCTGAAAAAACGACGCGGGCAGGGAGTTCCACTCCTTGGGCCCTGTACGAATAATGAAAGATTTAGCTTTTGCTAAATCTTTCTATTTTGAAAAAACCCTGCTGGCGCTCTTGTTTGTTGTGCAGAATGATTGGTTGATGGTTTCGTGACGGGTACGTTTACACCTTGTAAAGCAAAACCATAATCACGTGTTAAGGCTCCCACACTACAACAATGCGGCATCGTTTCACGATACGACGCGGCGACGTCGCGTCGTGAAAATCAACGATGAGCATCGTAAAAAAACACGACATCGTAACGTAATGTGCCACGCACGATGCACGGCACGATCCCGTCGATACAGTGGGGTGGTGTTTTAGTTCATTCAGAAAAATGGACCGCTCTAGACGTATTCTGAAAAGAATATTTAAATGTTTTCTAAATTAGAACCCAAATAAATGTTAATTTGTTCATTAAAGTAACAAGACAACTGCGCAGGATTGCATCGTGAGTTTCTAACGTCACGATGTCGTATCGTGCATCGACACGTTACGACGTCGTGTCGTAGATTTCCACGAAGCGACGTCGTATCGTGTTTATGTGTGGGAGCGCTAAGGCAGTGCAGTGCAGGTTTTGATGCTAATAGCTAGTTAGACAATCTATGACTAGAGCCACTGCACAAGGTTTTAAATTGCATGATATCTCACGTTTTGACTTTGACACTTTGACTTTGGTAATATCTTGTTATAATAATCCGGTTCATATCTAGTCGTTTTGGAAGAAGTTCGCAAAAACAGGTAAAACGACCAATTACGTGTAATTTTATGTTGGTAGGTAAGGTGCTTATCTCCAAAACGTTTTTTTATTCAATATCAGTTCAGTCAACCTTGCATTTTAAGAAAAGTACATAAAGGGTGAATTTAAAAAGTGCTACTACTTTTTATGTTTCGAGTGGTAAGTCATTAAATGACTTCTCCCCCTCTTAGTTAAGCGGAAGGGAGTGTCAGACTTGTACTCACTAATACCCACCCATATTCTTTCTTAGCCTTTTGTGATCCAAGGCCGCGCTATGTCTTTCGAATAGTCCCGCAGAAGATGCAATACCTACATGTCGAAATTCAACAAACAATAATATGAAGAATGAGATGACGAAAAAAGAAGTATGAGCTTATTTTGTGGATTTAAAGTGTTTTGAGCCTTTAGAGAATTGTATATCTTCTCTTATTGTATTCTCTGCGATAATTGATGACGTATGTTTCAACATACGTCATCAATTATCGCAGAGAAATAAAAAACTCATTTAAAAAGCCCTTTTAACAACACTTTTGTCTAGGGGTTCATAGAAGAGCCGTGCTCTCCTACATATTGCCTGATGCCAATAGTCTCGGACTAAAATGGCTGTGACATACGGACGAACAGACAGACAGGCAGACAGATGGGACGATTCTATAAAAGTTCAATTTGGTCCAACTTGGTAACGGAACCCTAAATAAGGAGTAAATGCTATCGGTACAGTTTATTGTAATTCCATTCTCCTCTATCAATAGAGGAGAATGGAATTACAATAAACTGTACCGACCCGAAAGTAATATGAGACAAGGGCGGGAAGATGATGATCAAGATTTGTTTTCTAAAAGATTTTAAAGCAAAAAAACAAGAAACAAGCACATTTTAAATTAAACAAAACTTGGAAGCAGGCGGGGTTCATTCTATTTTCATTTCATAATTTAATATTATAATGAACCCCCCTGCTTCCAAGTTTTGTTTAATTTTGCTTTTCAGTTTTTTTAGTCGAGTTTTTAGTTTTTTACCCGACTGCGGCGAAGCCCAAAAGGAGGATTATGTGTTTGACGTGTATGTATGTATGTATTTAACTACTTTTTTTATTTCCAACTTTTTAGTTCTTTCGTTAGTGTTGGTTCTTTCGTTGGTCGCGTAAAATTCTTCGCAAATGATTTAACTTTTGTGCTTGTTTATAGGATTTGTCACTTTGAATTTCTTTTAAACATATAAGTGTGTTATATTTTTACAATCTCCCTTTAAAACCCTTTATTTTGATACCCTACTCGATGGTATTGGAAAAATATATTTTTTTTAACTCCGCGATTTGGCCCCCAAAATCCGCAATTTTTCTTTGTTTTTTATTTTATTGTAGCCTATAACACTCGCGACATCAAGACGAATCTAAACACGTATATTTCATTCAAATCCCTTCATCCGTTTAGGAATTATGAAGGAACTAAGAAACGGACATACATACATACATACACGTCAAACACACATAACCCTCCTTTTGGGCTTCGCCGCAGTGCAGTCGGGTAAAAACGAGCTTTCCCTCTCAAATTCTCGGTTAAGAAATTCACTCTGTATAGGTATTTTATGGAAAGGAATCTACAGTTTATACATGTGTTAGTACATGTGTCAGTTCAATAAATAAAGAGTGATAAAACGTATCACCATGTATGCGATTTTCTACCTATAAAACCACAACATCGTTGATGCGTTAACTTATTGACATGTATGCTTGAGGACAAGCTACAAGTCATTTAGCTACAACAATGCTTTCTAAAGCAGTGTCAGTACTTCTCGTAGTGATCTTTATTGTTGATTTGTCAAGTAAGTATTAATTTATTTTGCATTGTTTGTTATCAATCCTTTTATTTCTTTTTTTCTGTTGTGTACACTTGTACCAAATCCACATTTTCACTTTAAATTACCTCCCGATCATTTTCGCTCACGGCGGCCAATCATAGCGGATAATATGAACAATTGCATGATCATGGAAAGAAATCATCCGTCAAAAACAATCATATTCTCTGCACCACTGTTCACACTGCCTACTGAGTCAATAAAATAAAGTAAATGATGAGCTACTTACATATGCATACTGATTATAACTAAGTGATCACAAATGATGTTCTTTAATAATTATTTAATTGCAAAAATATCAACTTTTTGTAAGGTCACCAATAAAAACTAACACAATCAATGCTATTAATATGCCATCATTATTTTTCGTAGATGTAGGAGGACAGGGTGCAGTCTTTTTCCGGGAGGATTACACGTATATAGTATCAGAAGAGAGTTTCTACAAGGTCCATAGGACCCAACAGACTTTTGCTGATGCGAGGCGAGTATGTGCTCTTGAAGGAGCCAGTTTGTTCTACGCGGAGGACGTTCAAGAAGCCAACGCTGTTATATCGTTTTGGAACAAAACTCAACCTGACATACCGTGGGTGTTTGTGGGGCTGTCGGATATCATTGCGGAAGGAGTATTTGAGACTGTTGACGGTACGTATACATAATTTGCCAAATTTTGATATGCGATGGTTGGGTGAAGAAAGTGTGACTCTTGTTTGACCTTAAAAGGTCGTTTTACCCACATATTAACTTTGTTGTTAACCGTATTAGTTTTTCTTGACATCTCGCAGAGTAGTAGCGAAGAATACTCGGAGTTCATCGGTACTAAGTATTTTTCTATAGCTTCGGATTTGCACGTTTTCGCTAATCCTCACTGACAACCCTCATAATAATATAATTAACACTTCGTTCAACATTATTTTTATAAACTTATATTATTTTTAGGACGACCTATCGCTGAGGTGTACAGCTTGTGGCAGAAAGGGCAACCGAATAATTCAGGAGGTCAAGAGGACTGTGCTCACATGGACCTTAAAGGCACAATGAATGATTACCTATGCAACTCAAAGTCTAACTTCATTTGTAAGAAGACTCTCCAGCCTAAAACGAATTATGGCAGCAATAAGCCTCATTCAGGTAGGTGATCATCTCGCTTCTCTAAAATCTCAGTTTTTGATTTAAGAAAGACGAGCACATGACATAAACCAGCTTATTATGAACAAATGCATAATCATGGAAAGAGATCATCCGTCAAAAACAATCATATTCTCTGCACCACTGTTCACACTGCGTACTGAGTCAATAAAATAAAGTAAATGATGAGCTACTTACGAATAATTTTCATATCATATGCATAATAATTATAACTAAGTGATCATAAATGATGTTCTTTAATAATTATTTAATAGCAAAAATATCAACTTTTTGTAATATCACCAATAAAAACTAACACAATAAATGCTATTAATATGCCATCATTATTTTTCGTAGATGTAGGAGGACAGGGTGCAGTCTTTTTCCGGGAGGGGGAGGATTACACGTATATAGTATCAGAAGAGAGTTTCTACAAGGTCCATAGGACCCAACAGACTTTTGCTGATGCGAGGCGAGTATGTGCTCTTGAAGGAGCCAGTTTGTTCTACGCGGAGGACGTTCAAGAAGCCAACGCTGTTATATCGTTTTGGAACAAAACTCAACCTGACATACCGTGGGTGTTTGTGGGGCTGTCGGATATCATTGCGGAAGGAGTATTTGAGACTGTTGACGGTACGTATACATAATTTGTCAAATTTTGATATGCGATGGTTGGGTGAAGAAAGTGTGACTCTTGTTTGACCTTAAAAGGTCGTTTTACCCACATATTAACTTTGTTGTTAACCGTATTAGTTTTTCTTGACATCTCGCAGAGTAGTAGCGAAGAGTACTCGGAGTTCATCGGTACTATGTATTTTTCTATAGCTTCGGATTTGAACTTTCTCGCTCATCCTCACTGACAACCCTCATATAATTAACACTTCGTTCAACATTATTTTTAGGACGACCAATCGCTGAGGTGTACAGCTTGTGGCAGAAAGGGCAACCGAATAATTCAGGAGGTGAAGAGGACTGTGTTCACATGGACCTTAAAGGCACAATGAATGATTACCTATGCAACTCAAAGTCTAACTTCATTTGTAAGAAGACTCTCCAGCCTAAAACGAATTATGGCAGCAATAAGCCTCATTCAGGTAGGTGATCATCTCGCTTCTCTAAAATCTCAGTTTTTGATTTAAGAAAGACGAGCACATGACATACACAAGCTTATTACGAACAAATGCATAATCATGGAAAGAAATCATCCGTCAAAAACAATCATATTCTCTGCACCACTGTTCACACTGCGTACTGAGTCAATAAAATAAAGAAAATGATGAGCTACTTACGAATAATTTTCATATCATATGCATAATAATTATAACTAAGTGATCACAAATGATGTTCCTTAATAATTATTTAATTGCAAAAATATCAACTTTTTGTAATATCACCAATACAAACTAACACAATAAATGCTACTATGCCATCATTATTTTTCGTAGATGTAGGAGGACAGGGTGCAGTCTTTTTCCGGGAGGATTACACGTATATAGTATCAGAAGAGAGTTTCTACAAGGTCCATAGGACCCAACAGACTTTTGCTGATGCGAGGCGAGTATGTGCTCTTGAAGGAGCCAGTTTGTTCTACGCGGAGGACGTTCAAGAAGCCAACGCTGTTATATCGTTTTGGAACAAAACTCAACCTGACATACCGTGGGTGTTTGTGGGGCTGTCGGATATCATTGCGGAAGGAGTATTTGAGACTGTTGACGGTACGTATACATAATTTGCCAAATTTTGATATGCGATGGTTGGGTGAAGAAAGTGTGACTCTTGTTTGACCTTAAAAGGTCGTTTTACCCACATATTAACAAAACGATATAACTTTGTTGTTAACCGTATTAGTTTTTCTTGTTATCTCGCAGAGTAGTAGCGAAGAATACTCGGAGTTCATCGGTACTAAGTAATTTTCTATAGCTTCGGATTTAAACATTCTCGCTAATCCTCACTGACAACCCTCATAATAATATAATTAACACTTCGTTCAACATTATTTTTATAAACTTATATTATTTTTAGGACGACCTATCGCTGAGGTGTTCAGCTTGTGGCAGAAAGGGCAACCGAATAATTCAGGAGGTCAAGAGGACTGTGTTCACATGGACCTTAAAGGCACAATGAATGATTACCTATGCAACTCAAAGTCTAACTTCATTTGTAAGAAGACTCTCCAGCCTAAACCGAATTATGGCAGCAACAAGCCTCATTCAGGTAGGTGATCATCTCGCTTCTCTAAAATCTCAGTTTTTGATTTAAGCAAGACAAGCACATGACATAAACCAGCATAATATGAACAAATGCATAATCATGGAAAGAAATCATCCGTCAAAAACAATCATATTCTCTGCACCACTGTTCACACTGCGTACTGAGTCAATAAAATAAAGAAAATGATGAGCTACTTACGAATAATTTTCATATCATATGCATAATAATTATAACTAAGTGATCAGAAATGATGTTCTACAATAATTATTTAATTGCAAAAATATCAAATAAAAACTAACACAATAAATGCTATTATGCCATCATTATTTAGGAGGACAGGGTGCAGTCTTTTTCCGGGAGGATTACACGTATATAGTATCAGAAGAGAGTTTCTACAAGGTCCATAGGACCCAACAGACTTTTGCTGATGCGAGGCGAGTATGTGCTCTTGAAGGAGCCAGTTTGTTCTACGCGGAGGACGTTCAAGAAGCCAACGCTGTTATATCGTTTTGGAACAAAACTCAACCTGACATACCGTGGGTGTTTGTGGGGCTGTCGGATATCATTGCGGAAGGAGTATTTGAGACTGTTGACGGTACGTATACATAATTTGCCAAATTTTGATATGCGATGGTTGGGTGAAGAAAGTGTGACTCTTGTTTGACCTTAAAAGGTCGTTTTACCCACAAATTAACTTTGTTGTTAACCGTATTAGTTTTTCTTGACATCTCGCAGAGTAGTAGCGAAGAATACTCGGAGTTCATCGGTACTAAGTAATTTTCTATAGCTTCGGATTTAAACATTCTCGCTAATCCTCACTGACAACCCTCATAATAATATAATTAACACTTCGTTCAACATTATTTTTATAAACTTATATTATTTTTAGGACGACCTATCGCTGAGGTGTACAGCTTGTGGCAGAAAGGGCAACCGAATAATTCAGGAGGTCAAGAGGACTGTGTTCACATGGACCTTAAAGGCACAATGAATGATTACCTATGCAACTCAAAGTCTAACTTCATTTGTAAGAAGACTCTCCAGCCTAAAACGAATTATGGCAGCAATAAGCCTCATTCAGGTAGGTGATCATCTCGCTTCTCTAAAATCTCAGTTTTTGATTTAAGAAAGACGAGCACATGACATAAACCAGCTTATTATGAACAAATGCATAATCACGGAAAGAAATCATCCGTCAAAAACAATCATATTCTCTGCACCACTGTTCACACTGCGTACTGAGTCAATAAAATAAAGTAAATGATGAGCTACTTACGAATAATTTTCATATCATATGCATAATAATTATAACTAAGTGATCACAAATGATGTTCTACAATAATTATTTAATTGCAAAAATATCAAATAAAAACTAACACAATAAATGCTATTATGCCATCATTATTTAGGAGGACAGGGTGCAGTCTTTTTCCGGGAGGATTACACGTATATAGTATCAGAAGAGAGTTTCTACAAGGTCCATAGGACTCAACAGACTTTTGCTGATGCGAGGCGAGTATGTGCTCTTGAAGGAGCCAGTTTGTTCTACGCGGAGGACGTTCAAGAAGCCAACGCTGTTATATCGTTTTGGAACAAAACTCAACCTGACATACCGTGGGTGTTTGTGGGGCTGTCGGATATCATTGCGGAAGGAGTATTTGAGACTGTTGACGGTACGTATACATAATTTGCCAAATTTTGATATGCGATGGTTGGGTGAAGAAAGTGTGACTCTTGTTTGACCTTAAAAGGTCGTTTTACCCACAAATTAACTTTGTTGTTAACCGTATTAGTTTTTCTTGACATCTCGCAGAGTAGTAGCGAAGAATACTCGGAGTTCATCGGTACTAAGTAATTTTCTATAGCTTCGGATTTAAACATTCTCGCTAATCCTAATGTTTTGCTTGGCATTCTACGCTCTCTTAACATATCTCCATCGGTAATTGACTGGTTTCGTACTTATCTGTTCGGCCGCCGGCAACGTATTTGCATTGGAGAAATCTTATCTTCCTGGAGTAATACTTCTGCCGGTGTACCTCAGGGTGGCGTTCTATCCCCTTTACTTTTCGCAGTTTTTATTAACTCAATCTCCAACGAACTAACTTCTTCCTACCATCTTTATGCAGATGAATTACAAATTTACTCGCGAGCTCCTCTTGGAAATCTGTCTGAGGCTATCCTAACGGTTAATAGTGATCTGGCCCGTATATGCGAGTGGAGCAAGAGGTATGGACTTGTGGTCAACCCCATAAAGACGCAGGTTGTGGTGGTAGGCAGTTCTAGGACGGTCTCAAGGATCGACTGGACGACTCTCCCCCAAGTTTCTTTTGACAACTCAGTTGTTCCTTTCAGTGAAAAAGTTAAAAACTTGGGGATATTCATAGATAAGAACTTCTCTTGGACTGCCCAGCTACAGGAAGTTAGCCGCAGGCTATTTGCATCTGCTGCATCTTTGAAGAGATTGCGTAATTTTCTACCGACTGCCACCAAGATTGCGCTTGCACAATCGCTTCTTCTTCCCATCCTTGACTATGCTGACGCCAGCTATCTTGACCTTACACAAGACCAACTCGATAAACTTGAGCGGCTTCAAAATGTGTGTATAAGGTTCATATTCGGTTTGCGCAAATATGACCATGTTTCTGAATATCGTGTCAAGCTCAAGTGGTTACCAATTCGCCTTCGCCGGAATGCTCATATCCTTTCCCTTTTGTATAATGTGCTCTTTTCCCCTTCCACCCCTCTTTATCTCAAGAAACGTTTCCAGTTTCTTTGCGACTCCCACGCGAAATTTTTAAGGTCATCTGATAACTTGAAGTTCAAAATGCCTATGCATTCCACAACTTTCCTCGACAAATCCTTTACTGTCCAGGCCGCTCGTTTGTGGAATGCATTGCCCGTTCAAATTAAACGCGCGCAGTCGTTACCTATGTTTAAAAGGCTCGTAAAGGAACATTACTTGTCGTTGTGATCTTGTTCTCATAACTGTTAAATTAAACATCTTTAGTCTTCACTAGCTGTGCCCGCGACTTCGTTCGCGTGGTTGTCGAAAACTAAAATGCGTCGCTTAGACAAAAGTACATTAAATCATTGCCCTGCGTTATCTTACTGACGCTTTAGAAAATAAGAATAGGGTAATGCAAAGCACTGACTATGTCTAAAATTAAAGTTAGATGTATGGATGTTTGTTAATCAACCCCGTCAGAACGGCCGAACGGATCTTGATGAAATTTGAAACAGAGTAGAAGACTGAAACCACCAATGTTCCTTCGAAACCCGTTTTTTTTTGTTGGTGGAAAATCATCGAATAACCCCCCCCCCCCCGCTCTTGGGCAGAGCGAAGGGGAGTGTCAGACTTCTACTGACTAAAAACCAAACCCATGTTCCTTCATCGCCGCCCCGACGGGTTCCTTCAAAGCCCTTGTGCCGAGGGCGCGGTATCTCTTTCGAACAACCCGCAGCCGCGTGGTTTAGGTAGCCTGACTTGAGTCTTACATTTGCACTTTATATTTCACAATCGAATCCCTTGATCCGAAGTGTTTGAGCAAACTCACAATCTTTTTCAAAGACCTATCTAACGACACCCCACACTATGGACTTCGCAAGAAAAACATCCCCTCTTTTAAGTGTACCCTAAAAAACTATTTTTTGCGGGATTTTATTTTACGGCGTAACTCATCTGTATATTCAAGCTAACTTACAGCTTCCTAGTACTACGCTAGTATTTTAATATCTGTGACCGCGGTAAATGAACAACGCCATCTATCGAAGACGAAGATAAACTGCTAAAATTGAATGCATGGAAAGCGATCAATCACACTATAGGGTTTAGGCTATGTAGACTTTGAAAGCAGCGTCATTTAGACTACCTATCTACAGAGTACCTATAGCTATCATAACTTTTTTAAAGTTATCTTTTGAAGGCATTTATTAATAAGTACCATATGCGTTTAATAGATGCCGTTACATGTCTCATTCTTGATCATAATGATAAAGTTCTTCTTGAAAACTATAAATTGAAATATCTTTTGATAGAGAGCACCGATTAAGATGAAACAAAGACTAAGTAATTCCCCAAGTTACGCACAATATTTTACATTAGTTACGTAAATTTCATGTGATGCTTAGTCATCGAAACAGACAAACAGACAAACAGATAAACAGACAAACAGATAAACAGACAAACAGACAAAAATTCCAAAAATGCTGGAAATGAGTTCTGTTGGTTATACTATAACACCCTGACAATTTTTTTTTTAAATATTTTCAATGTACAAAAATATTTTGTCTACAGATTTATTATATGTATAGATTAATTTTCGTTGCTTAAATATTTAGTATGTATGTATTTATGTATCTATTATTTAGGATATGTATGTATCTATCTTAGTTTAATATTGTATAAGTTGGTATTTACTATTTGCACCAACAACAGCCCCATTTTATATCGTAATTAATCACTGTCCATCCTAAGGTTGCCTGGAAGAGATCGCGGAAAGCGATAAGGCCGCCCATTGTATGTTTTGTAGTGTATATAATGTTTTCTTTTGTTATGTATTTTTGTGGTGTACAATAAAGTATATATAAATAAATAATCCTCACTGACAACCCTCATAATAATATAATAACACTTCGTTCAACATTATTTTTATAAACTTATATTATTTTTAGGACGACCTATCGCTGAGGTGTACAGCTTGTGCTTGTGGCAGAAAGGGCAACCGAATAATTCAGGAGGTCAAGAGGACTGTGTTCACATGGACCTTAAAGGCACAATGAATGATTACCTATGCAACTCAAAGTCTAACTTCATTTGTAAGAGGACTCTCCAGCCTAAACCGAATTATGGCAGCAACAAGCCTCATTCAGGTAGGTGATCATCTCGCTTCTCTAAAATCTCAGTTTTTGATTTAAGCAAGACGAGCACATGACATAAACCAGCATAATATGAACAAATACATAATCATGGAAAGAAATCATCCGTCAAAAACAATCATATTCTCTGCACCACTGTTCACACTGCGTACTAAGTCAATAAAATAAAGTAAATAATGAGCTACTTACGAATACTTTTCATATCATATGCATAATAATTATAACTAAGTGATCACAAATGATGTTCTTTAATAATAATTTAATTGCAAAAATATCAAATAAAAACAAACACAATAAATGCTATTATGCCATCATTATTTTTCGTAGATGTAGGAGGACAGGGTGCAGTCTTTTTCCGGGAGGATTACACGTATATAGTATCAGAAGAGAGTTTCTACAAGGTCCATAGGACCCAACAGACTTTTGCTGATGCGAGGCGAGTATGTGCTCTTGAAGGAGCCAGTTTGTTCTACGCGGAGGACGTTCAAGAAGCCAACGCTGTTATATCGTTTTGGAACAAAACTCAACCTGACATACCGTGGGTGTTTGTGGGGCTGTCGGATATCATTGCGGAAGGAGTATTTGAGACTGTTGACGGTACGTATACATAATTTGCCAAATTTTGAAATGCGATGGTTGGGTGAAGAAAGTGTGACTCTTGTTTGACCTTAAAAGGTCGTTTTACCCACATATTAACTTTGTTGTTAACCGTATTAGTTTTTCTTGACATATCGCAGAGTAGTAGCGAAGAATACTCAGAGTTCATCGGTACTATGTATTTTTCTATAGCTTCGGATTTGAACTATCTCGCTCATCCTCACTGACAACCCTCATATAATTAACACTTCGTTCAACATTATTCTTATAAACTTATATTATTTTTAGGACGACCAATCGCTGAGGTGTACAGCTTGTGGCAGAAAGGGCAACCGAATAATTCAGGAAGTGAAGAGGACTGTGTTCACATGGACCTTAAAGGCACAATGAATGATTACCTATGCAACTCAAAGTCTAACTTCATTTGTAAGAAGACTCTCCAGCCTAAACCGAATTATGGCAGCAACAAGCCTCATTCAGGTAGGTGATCATCTCGCTTCTCTAAAATCTCAGTTTTTGATTTAAGAAAGACGAGCACATGACATAAACCAGCATAATATGAACAAATGCATAATCATGGAAAGAAATCATCCGTCAAAAACAATCATATTCTCTGCACCACTGTTCACACTGCGTACTGAGTCAATAAAATAAAGTAAATAATGAGCTATTTACGAATATTTTTCATATCATACGCATAATAATTATAACTAAGTGATCACAAATGATGTTCTTTAATAATTATTTAATTGCAAAAATATCAACTTTTTGTAATATCACCAATAAAAACTAACACAATAAATGCTATTATGCCATCATTATTTTTCGTAGATGTAGGAGGACAGGGTGCAGTCTTTTTCCGGGAGGATTACACGTATATAGTATCAGAAGAGAGTTTCTACAAGGTCCATAGGACCCAACAGACTTTTGCTGATGCGAGGCGAGTATGTGCTCTTGAAGGAGCCAGTTTGTTCTACGCGAAGGACGTTCAAGAAGCCAACGCTGTTATATCGTTTTGGAACAAAACTCAACCTGACATACCGTGGGTGTTTGTGGGGCTGTCGGATATCATTGCGGAAGGAGTATTTGAGACTGTTGACGGTACGTATACATAATTTGCCAAATTTTGATATGCGATGGTTGGGTGAAGAAAGTGCGACTCTTGTTTGACCTTAAAAGGTCGTTTTACCCACATATTAACTTTGTTGTTAACCGTATTTGTTTTTCTTGACATCTCGCAGAGTAGTAGCGAAGAATACTCGGAGTTCATCGGTACTACGTAATTTTCTATAGCTTCGGATTTAAACATTCTCGCTAATCCTCACTGATAACCCTCTTAATAATATAATTAACACTTCGTTCAACATTATTTTTATAAACTTATATTATTTTTAGGACGACCTATCGCTGAGGTGTACAGCTTGTGGCAGAAAGGGCAACCGAATAATTCAGGAGGTCAAGAGGACTGTGTTCACATGGACCTTAAAGGCACAATGAATGATTACCTATGCAACTCAAAGTCTAACTTCATTTGTAAGAAGACTCTCCAGCCTAAACCGAATTATGGCAGCAACAAGCCTCATTCAGGTAGGTGATCATCTCGCTTCTCTAAAATCTCAGTTTTTGATTTAAGCAAGACGAGCACATGACATAAACCAGCATAATATGAACAAATGCATAATCATGGAAATAAATTTTAGAGATGTGTAAGGTGTGGTAGGCAGGGGCACAAGTAAAAGTCACTGCCTTAGGTACTCACAGTTGTATTGAGTCAAGATAGACGATAGGATACAGTCACAATAGTTACGGCACAGATAATAGTTTAGACACACAAAACACGGAAGAGCAGTTATTGTCACAGAGATAAACCGAACAATTATAACGTTTCGAGGCGACACAAGTAGGTGCGCGTGCGCGTGTTGTCATGCTAGGAACAGACTGAAGGTCACGAGTAAGTCGGCCATCGCTCGCGCGCAGGGTTCACCTAATCGTTCCCTCAGCCGTTCGCTACACGTCACTATGACGTAGCTTGTTGGTTGCGCGGTTCCGATATACTACGTAAGTCTCCCGACATCGTCCGGCATTATATTGTCGTAGCAATATAAGTTGCCGGTGATGTGTAATTAAGTGATAATTATATATACATATAAATAAATCTGTTTGTGTGTAAATGTGTTGTGTTGTTTTGTGTAGTTATGTAATATAAATACATAAACTATATATTTGGTGTAATCCCTACACCACCCTCTTCCAGAGACCGTCAAGGGCGATAAAAATCAGGAAACCTGACCCGACGACCAGAACGAGTAGTATACTCTGTTTGGTCGCCAGATGGGGTATCCTCATGAGGGTCAGTTTTGTCAGCCAATATGTAGGCTGGTTTTAGGCGGTCAATTGAGACCGTGACCTCTTTGCCTTTAAATAAAATTTTGAAGATTTTATCACCCCTATGCAGAACTTTGTGAGGGCCTGTGTATGCTGCTTGCAGCGAGCCACGTAATGCGTCATCACGAAGGAACACGTGATCAGTGGTCTGCAGATCCTTAAATATAAAAATGCTTGCTTTGCTGTGACGGGAAGCTGGAGTTGGTTGCAAGTTGCGTGCAAACTGGCGGATGCGCGCAGTAAAGTCCGTGATGTCGGTTGTTCCGTCATCACTGGATGAGAAGAATTCTCCTGGGAGCCTTAGCGGTTCGCCGTACACTAGTTCGGCAGAAGACGCTTGGACATCCATTTTGAATGCGCTCCTTATGCCAAGCAATACCCACGGCAGGGACTCGGTCCATTTGTCATTGGCATGGCACGTGATGGACGCCTTGAGTTGCCTGTGAAATCGCTCCACAATGCCATTGCACGCTGGATGGTATGCCGTTGTCCGTTTGTGCTGGAAGCCAGCAATCTTGGACAGTTGTTCGAACAGTGCCGACTCGAACTGACGGCCTCTGTCCGTAACAATGTCAGTGGGACAGCCAAACCGGGCAATCCATCCAGACAGCAGTGCTTTAGCTACTGTCTCGGTAGTAATGTCGACAATAGGTACGACCTCTGGCCACCTGGTGAAACGGTCGACTGCCGTCAGACAGTACCTGAAGCCTTGTGAAATTGGGAGCGGGCCCACAAGGTCAATGTGGATCGTGGTGAACCTGGCGCGTGGGAGATGATATGTCCCTAAAGGCGCAGAGACATGGCGGCTCACTTTAGCCCGCTGGCATGCGAGACATGCTCGTGCCCACTCCCTGCAATCCTTCCTGACGCCTGGCCAAACAAAGCGCTCTGCAACCAGTTTGGCAGTCGCTGAGACGCCTGGGTGGCTGAGGGAGTGCAAGCTGTCGAAAGCTTGCTTTCGCAGCATTCTGGGCACATAAGGTCTGGGAGACGCTGTACTTACGTCGCAGTACACGGACGTACGCTCCCCAGAGACCTGCACCTTCTCAAGCACCAGTGAAGATCCTTCCTGAAGAAGTTTCTTCAGTTCTGGATCTGATGCCTGAGAATCTGCGAGGGTGTTGAGGCTGACCGGCACCTGTAGCTCCTCCACGCGAGATAAGGGATCGGCAACGACATTGTCTTTGCCAGAAATGTGCCTTATCTCGGTGGTGAACTGGGCTATGAAGTCGAGGTGACGGAATTGCCTAGGCGAACAGTTTCTCTTCCGTTCGTGGAATGCGAAACTGATCGGCTTATGGTCCGTGTACACGACAAAGTGCCTCGCCTCCAGCATGTGGCGAAAGTACTTGATGGCCTCGTAAATGGCCAGCAGCTCCCTGTCATAGGGAGAGTATTTCACTTGCGAAGGGCTGAGCTTCCGCGAGAAGAAAGCTAATGGCTGCCAGCCGTCGTCGCTAAGCTGCTGTAACACCGCGCCGATTGCAGTATCAGACGCATCGGTAACCAATGCTAGTTTGGCACTACAATCGGGGTGAGCTAATAAAGCAGCGTTAGCTAGGCTTTCTTTGCAGTCCTCGAATGCTCGTAAAGTACTCTCCGCCAGACATATGGGGTACGAGCCCTTTACGTTGCCAATCAAGAGATCATGGAGTGGCGCCTGAATCTGCGCGGCGTGGGGCATGAAACGCCTGTAAAAATTGATCATGTCGAGAAATCGGCGTAGCTGTCGAACGTCCAAATAACAATAACAGAAGTCCAGCCCTCTGGTCATCTCGTCGACAAAACGTTGAAACGTCTGCCCTGCGTTACGCAGACCAAACGTCATGTACGGAAATTCGTACAGGCCAAACGGTGTGGTGATCGCGGTCTTCGGGATATCGTCTGGACTGACAGGAATCTGGTTGTAGGCTTTAACGAGGTCGATAGTGCTGAAAATGCGGCACCCTGCAATGCTGTGTGCAAAATCGTGAATGTGCCTAATCGGATACCTGTCAGGGACTGTCCGCGCGTTGAGCATGCGATAGTCACCGCAAGGTCGCCAGCCGTTGTCCTTTTTAGGAGCAAGATGAAGTGGAGATGACCAGGGACTCTCTGAGGGTCTGGCAGTTCCGCTGGACAGCATCAACTGGAACTCCTGCTGGGCGATTTTCAATTTATCCGGCGCTAATCGCCGGAACGAAGATGATACTGGAGGGCCTGGGGTCGTGCGGATATGGTGTACCGTGTTATGTGGTGTGGTGCGTAGTGTTCCGGCAGGTCGGGTGATGTCGGGAAACTTGTCGAGTATCCTGTGGTACCTCGAATCGCCAGAAGACACCTTTACAGAGAATAAAGAGGAATTTGAAGGATTCGAAGCTATACACGACACATTGGTGCTACTGTCGATTAACCGTTGATTCCTACAATCAACGGTTAACGAGTAGAAACATAAAAAATCAACACCTATTATTGGTTTTGTAACCTCAGCTACCACAAAACGCCACTTAAAGTCTCTACGGAGTCCTAAATTTAAGTTCAGTTCGAGAAAACCAAACGTTGGAATGGGCGTCCCATTCGCGGCCACAAGTTGGTAGTTAGTGGGCGCACGACGCTCGCTGAGCAGACGGCGAGGGTACACGCAGAGGTCGCTTCCTGTATCGACCAGGAACTGCGTGTTAGTCCGTCGGTCCGCGACGAATAGGCGACCAGTAGAGGCGGGGCAATCGTCTGTTGCCATTACTGACTGCCCGCGGAGTTTCCCTTTTTGTAGTCGCATGGCTTGATACAGCGTTTGGCCTTCTCGCCATGCAAGGAGTGGTACCAGCACAACGGGTGTCTCCGGTAGCTGGAGTCGGAGCGGGACGACGATCGATGTCGTGAGTGGCGTCGCGTGTCTCGACCACGGCTGTGGGAGCGTTGACGCGAACGACTGTCACGCAGCTGCATCGTCAGGTCCTTCATGGCGCGCTTCAGCTCCGCTATCTCGGCGGCCATCTCACTCACGGTGGGTCCTGCTGCCGCAGTTGAAGCTATGTGGCTCGGTGCCACGATGTCTTGGACGCGGTCGGCCAGGTTGGCTAACGCCTCCAGGGTGCTGTCTGGCTGTGATGCCAGCAGGGACTGGACGTTGCTGGGTAGTCGGCTGCTCCAGATGGTGCGCACGAAGTCATCTGGTATGGTCGGTCCAGCCAGACTCCGCAGGTGGCGTAGAAACTGCGATGGCTTCCGGTCTCCCAGTTCTTCGTGCATCAGCAACTGCTGGACCTTCCTCTCCTGCGATACTGAGAGACGCTTCACCAATTCGGTCTTCAGCTTCTCGTATCGGTCGGTGTCGGGTGGGGACATTAAAACGTCTTTGACCTCCTTACAAATTTGGGGGTCAAGATGGCCGACCACGTAATTAAATTTCGTGGCGTCATTCATCACCCCGGCGTTCTCGAATTGCGCCTCAATTTGCGCAAACCAAATGTCCGGCTCCTCTGGCCAAAATGGTGGCAGCTTTAATGGTGCACGGTAAATTTCGTGCGACGCTTCAATGGAAACGCGCTTTGCCTTGCGCGGTCTCCGTGACACGTTGTCCGTCGGTTGTGACGAAGCGGTGTGCGTGGACTCACTATCACTCATTTTAACAATGTGTTCGACTCGGGGTCACCAGTTTAGAGATGTGTAAGGTGTGGTAGGCAGGGGCACAAGTAAAAGTCACTGCCTTAGGTACTCACAGTTGTATTGAGTCAAGGTTCACACACAACACAAAACACAAGAAGGAGTACAGATAGACGATAGGATACAGTCACAATAGTTACGGCACAGATAATAGTTTAGACACACAAAACACGGAAGAGCAGTTATTGTCACAGAGATAAACCGAACAATTATAACGTTTCGAGGCGACACAAGTAGGTGCGCGTGCGCGTGTTGTCATGCTAGGAACAGACTGAAGGTCACGAGTAAGTCGGCCATCGCTCGCGCGCAGGGTTCACCTAATCGTTCCCTCAGCCGTTCGCTACACGTCACTATGACGTAGTTTGTTGGTTGCGCGGTTCCGATATACTACGTAAGTCTCCCGACATCGTCCGGCATTATATTGTCGTAGCAATATAAGTTGCCGGTGATGTGTAATTAAGTGATAATTATATATACATATAAATAAATCTGTTTGTGTGTAAATGTGTTGTGTTGTTTTGTGTAGTTATGTAATATAAATACATAAACTATATATTTGGTGTAATCCCTACAAAATCATCCGTCAAAAACAATCATATTCTCTGCACCACTGTTCACACTGCGTACTGAGTCAATAAAATAAAGTAAATAATGAGCTACTTACGAATACTTTTCATATCATATGCATAATAATTATAACTAAGTGATCACAAATGATGTTCTTTAATAATAATCTAATTGCAAAAATATCAAATAAAAACTAACACAATAAATGCTATTATGCCATCATTATTTTTCGTAGATGTAGGAGGACAGGGTGCAGTCTTTTTCCGGGAGGATTACACGTATATAGTATCAGAAGAGAGTTTCTACAAGGTCCATAGGACCCAGCAGACTTTTGCTGATGCGAGGCGAGTATGTGCTCTTGAAGGAGCCAGTTTGTTCTACGCGGAGGACGTTCAAGAAGCCAACGCTGTTATATCATTTTGGAACAAAACTCAACCTGACATACCGTGGGTGTTTGTGGGGCTGTCGGATATCATTGCGGAAGGAGTATTTGAGACTGTTGACGGTACGTATGCATAATTTGCCAAATTTTGATATGCGATGGTTGGGTGAAGAAAGTGTGACTCTTGTTTGACCTTAAAAGGTCGTTTTACCCACATATTAACTTTGTTGTTAACCGTATTAGTTTTTCTTGACATATCGCAGAGTAGTAGCGAAGAATACTCAGAGTTCATCGGTACTATGTATTTTTCTATTGCTTCGGATTTGAACTTTCTAGCTCATGCTCACTGACAACCCTCATATAATTAACACTTCGTTCAACATTATTCTTATAAACTTATATTATTTTTAGGACGACCAATCGCTGAGGTGTACAGCTTATGGCAATTATGGCAACCGGATAATTCAGGAGGTAAAGAGGACTGTGTGCACATGGACCTTCAAGGAACAATGAATGATTATCTATGTGACTTAAAGTCTAACTTCATATGTAAGAAGAGTCTCCAGCCACCCAAGCAGAATAATAGTAACTGCAACAAGCCTCGTTCAGGTAGGTGGAAATCTCACTTCTCCAAAATCACAGTTTTGGATGTAAATAAGACGAGCACATAACATAAACCAACACAATATGAACAAATGCATAATTTCAAATATTATATAATTACAATTTTTTCGTAGTTAATTTGGAGATACTGCAGCTAACGATGCCGATGGTTTGAAATTGATTTGTTGAAGCCCCTAGTGCAACATTTTCAGCCAAATATTATTCGTTAGTCTGGAAGTCATGATCTCGCGGTTCCTTTTACAGTTATTTAAAATGTTATTGTGTACTTACTTGTAACATAAAAGGTTGTTTACACTAAACGTGTTTAATTCAAAAATAAGAACCGTTCACATAAATTAACGCTATGTCTTCCATTTCCCAGATTGCCAAAGGAATAAAAAGTTTTTTCGGAAGGACTACACTTACATAGAATCAGAAGAGAGTTTCTACAAGGTCCACACGACAGCACAGACTTTTGCTGATGCGAAGCGAATGTGTGCTCTTGAAGGAGCCAGTTTGTTCTACGCAGAGGACAATGACGAAGCTAACGCTGTTATATCTTTTTGGAATGGAACCCAGCCGAACATACCGTGGGTGTTTGTTGGGCTATCGGATATCATGGCTGAAGGATTGTTTGAGACCATTGACGGTACGTATCATCTCTGCCCTTAGGACAAGATTGAGGTCAAAAGTAGGCCAATCTCATATAAAAAAAAACCTGTGCAAAAGTTACAGTTCCAACATTCGTCTAATCAAGCAACATTGACATGATTGATAACATCGTTATGGTGTTCAGGCTTTAATCCCCAAAAGGTTAGGAAGCGGTATACCACCCAGATTTCACCAGTAATGTTAAATCTTATGTAAAAGTTGACAAGCCTATTGCCATGAACCGGGCACAAATCTAGACTCCGTGGCTTTAACTGAAAAATTCCTGGTGGAAAAACCCGATGTTACTTTGTCCGACCTGGGAATCAAGCGCCCCTGAATAGGAAAAATATAAAAGATTTATTTATTTATATAAGATGAGATACTCGAAATACTAAAAGTTACCGTTACTGTTTATGCCCGATTGATATAATAGTTATCCCTTTTATAACCATCAATTATTTATAACCTTTAGGTAGACCAATCACTGAGGTGTACAGCTTGTGGCAGCTATGGCAACCGGATAATACTGGCGGTAAAGAGGACTGTGTGCACATGGACAAACTAGGAACTATGAATGATTATCTGTGTGACTCAAAAGCTTACTTTATTTGTAAGAAGCGTCTCCAGTCGCTAGAATGGAATCACAAATGCAATATGCCTAACTTAGGTAAGTTTGGGAAACATTTTTTTTTTAGTTGGCAAATCATCCAATGACCCACTCTGAGCGGAGTGGAGGGGAATGTCAGACTTGTACTGACTAAAGATAAAAATCACCTATGTTCATTCTTCGCCCTTTGTGTCCGGAGCCACGGTATCTCTTCCACACAACCTGCAGCCTTAGCGGCAGTAGTTTGGGAAGGCTTATTTAAAAAAAAAATACCCTTTTTCTTCTTCTAGAATCGATAACTCAGATTTTATCCGACCAGTACATAGCAACTTGGACAGTTCTATAGTTCGCTTCATTTAAGTCCTGGAGTGTGTAGTTGGTTGTGCACGATGGGCAAGAGCAAGGTGGCTCCACACTCGCATTGTATCTAAGATGGCTCGATCATACCCCATCTATCCAAATTAGATCGACAGCTGCCAAATTGAGCACGCAGGCTGGTTTTTTAATCTTAATTGGCCTTAAATTAAAACAAGGCTTGAGCATGCCGGCGGCGTAACAGCATGCCCTAAAATATCATAAAATCGTCAGGTTAAAGAAGCATTAAGTCAAAGCTCAGTTCACAAAGCCTACATATGATTTCAGATTACGTATACAATAAGGACACTGGCAAGTGCTACAAGCTACACTCAACTCCACTGAACTGGACCGACGCATATGCAATGTGCCGCATAGAATATACTTCCCTAGCAATGATCAGCAATTCCAGAGAAGCAAATTACCTTGAGAAGTTAACAAGAGCAACACCAAAACAGTGCAACACGCAATACCAAAGAGGAATATATCACCTTGGCTTTCATAACAGATTTAACGAAGGATGGCAGACTGTTACAGGTACGTGCATATGTGGTTAGTTTGTAACTGGACATCCAACGATCTCTGTTGAATGTCCAGTTGCTGGCGACTGAATCAGTAAATAAATACAGAAGCATATTTCAAGGCATTTTTGTGGGGTGGTCGCGGTCTAACATTCACAGTTAAATTGAAAAGAATGAACGCTTGTTATTGCAATAAGTAATGCGAAAACCAGAGATTTCGTTAGTCTGTTGATCTGTCACTATTGACATACGAGCTCACTGTTATAGCTGTAGGTATACTGTTGGGCACTACTCGCCTCCAGAAATACTGGTTGTCGTTATTTAATTGATTTCATCATCATTTCAGTCAAAAGACGTCCATTGCTGGACATATGCTCCCCCAGTTTGACCGGTCCCGTGCGTCTCGCATTCCGCAGGTCCCCATAACCTTCACCAGGTCATCAGTTCACCTAGTGGGAGACCTTCCAACGCAACGTCTTCCGGATCGTTGTCGACATTCAAGAATTTTTCGGCCTTTCATTGATTTTATTCATCATTATATTTCCAGGAACACCAATGAATGCAGATACCTACGTCTGGTTCGACCACTGTCAGCCTAACGGCGACAAGGAGTGCGGTTCAATGTTCTTCAATGGACGTCTGATCAACACTGATTGCAATATGAAGAGCTTGTTCATATGTGAACACGATGTAGATTGTTAGCATTCCCCATAGAATCCGAAAGAACGAATTACATCGTTTTATATTGTTAGCAAAGTAAACCAACCCAAAAAAAAAACCAACCAAAAGCAACCAACTTTCCTCTCGCAGGTCTGCTGGGAGAAATTTCTTTTGAATTATGCAGTAGGTACCTTTGTGATCTTCTATTTGTTTTGTTTTTATCCTTTTTTTTTGTGTTTTGTGTGTGCATAAATAAATAAATAAAGTCGATACAATTATAATTTTGCTATTATTTTTCTGATTACCCATACTTCGAGCCTTTAAGGCGCTGACAAGAGCCAAATAGGCTTGTA